>CM077168.1:17678141-19003141 GCA_039654105.1 Coreius guichenoti | reverse complement strand
ATGGGCTACAACAGCAGAAGACCCCACCGGGTACCACTCATCTCCACTACAAATAGGAAAAAGAGGCTACAATTTGCACGAGCTCACCAAAATTGGACAGTTGAAGACTGGAAAAATGTTGCCTGGTCTGATGAGTCTCGATTTCTGTTGAGACATTCAGATGGTAGAGTCAGAATTTGGCGTAAACAGAATGAGAACATGGATCCATCATGCCTTGTTACCACTGTGCAGGCTGGTGGTGGTGGTGTAATGGTGTGGGGGATGTTTTCTTGGCACACTTTAGGCCCCTTAGTGCCAATTGGGCATCGTTTAAATGCCACGGCTTACCTGAGCATTGTTTCTGACCATGTCCATCCCTTTATGACCACCATGTACCCATCCTCTGATGGCTACTTCCAGCAGGATAATGCACGATGTCACAAAGCTCGAATCATTTCAAATTGGTTTCTTGAACATGACAATGAGTTCACTGTACTAAAATGGCCCCCACAGTCACCAGATCTCAACCCAATAGAGCATCTTTGGGATGTGGTGGAACGGGAGCTTCGTGCCCTGGATGTGCATCCCACAAATCTCCATCAACTGCAAGATGCTATCCTATCAATATGGGCCAACATTTCTAAAGAATGCTTTCAGCACCTTGTTGAATCAATGCCACGTAGAATTAAGGCAGTTCTGAAGGCGAAAGGGGGTCAAACACAGTATTAGTATGGTGTTCCTAATAATCCTTTAGGTGAGTGTAGTTTCAGCATTACTCAAAGGCCGCGGAAACAGGCCAGTGGGTTCGTTATGCACGTCAATCCATTCCGACGTTCTTGGTTTGCTTCTTATTTATTAAATATACAGGCAATTAATTGATGAAACATTGATCAAAATTAATCAATAAATACAATTTATACAAAACGAAATTCACTTTAAAGAAAGACTTTCTACAAAAAAAAAAATCAATGCAGTGGTCAGAATCATGTCTGACCCCACTCCGTGTCTCCCGACATATTGCGCCCGAAACTAAATAGGCTATGTTTTCTTTAACCCATGGCCGACGAAGGCGCCGGCGCGTTCTGATGGATTTTTCCTTTCTGACAGCGGAAACAACTAACAATACTCCATTTTTAGCCGTACAGATAAGTGCAAGACATAATTATAAACTATAAATTGTCTGCTTTTATTTGTCTACACTCGCAATAACAACAAAGGCCGTGGATTCAGGGAACAGATTATTTTGCATGCACTCCACTCCAAAAGCTGTCTTCATTTCAGAAATGTATTTTGTTTATTAAACGCAAAGTTTTTAATTTCAAAAGCATTTCTAAATTCAGTTCATATTTCCAACAAACTAAATTCCAAGCCAAAATAACGAAGTGGTAAAAATAAAACTTTGAATTACCACCATGCATATTCAAACATTTCGCCCTTCTCCCTTCCTCCTCCCCGCCCTAAGCAATAACTACAACCCGACAGGGGAACGGTAATTAACTAAATGTTCTAAATAAATATGCACATAGCCTAATAATAATAATAATAATAATAATAAACAAATACACAACTTATAATAAATAAACTCAAATATGCTACAGCACGTAGCCTATATAGACAAGCTACAATATCATAAATGACGGAGTAGGCTATTTTAAGTTGTTACGCTGCTATAGGCTTAAGGGAAAAATTCAAACTTCACAGCCTATTCATCATCCAACTAAAAATGCAGTCAACCAAATAGAAAAAGTTATTTGGCTCTATTTATATTGTCTGTTGTATACAATCATGACTACCGCTCTACAGTGCAATGGTGTTATTCCAAACACGTTTTTGCTCATGTGAATGCTGTTTTAGACTGGGACACGAGTCATACAAAGCATTGTTATCATAATAAATAGTTTAGCATCCAAGTGCGAATATAGAAACATTTGGATTTGTGCAGAATGAGAGAGGAGCAACTCTGGTTTCAGTTTCGCTTTAAATAGGCTGGCCTAATTCGTTTAGGCTTTAAAAATAGATATTGTTTGAAGCCTAATGAATGGCACTATAATTTATGTTTGTTTTACATTTATATTTTTCATTCTTGTTATGAATTTCGTTACATTTAAAGGATTTGTTGTGGAAATAACCTAAAATACATGTTGATAATGTTTGTAAACATTTAGTTTTTACCAGTATTTTTAATAAAATGCGACTGACACACCAGTGCGATTTACCTGGGGTTTTTTTCTCTTACCCAGTGCATACTCAGGTACGACTCAGTGTGACAAAGGCACATAGGCTATATAAATTCTCTAATGTGGATAAAGGCATATTTTGTACACATCACTATACAACATGTCCTTATTAGGAGAAAATATATGTCATTTTAACAAGAAAAATATGTCGTTTTAACGACATATCTCATTGCTACGAGAAAATATGTTGTTAAAACGACATAATATCTCGTTATTACGAGAAAAGATGTCATTAAAACGACATAATATCTCGTTATTACGACATAATTGAGTGGAAAAAATATGTATGTGGCAGCAATACGTCACCGTATAAATCAAACATATAAAGTACAGTAGCCTAGTTTGAACCGGTATAAGATTCCTTAACTTTTAAAAGTAATTTTACACTCCTATGGCCAACTTGCTTTATAAAAGAAATGACAAAAAAAAAACTATTGCCTTACAAAGAAATAAAATAATGCCTAAATAATGCAAGTCACTGGACTGAAGCGGGTTAATTAACTCAACAAAACACATCCTATATGAGATTAATCAGATATTTATGGAACATAAACATGATATTACAACTTATATCTGCACAAGTGAACTTGAACTAAGTTATGTGCTAGTCAGAATGTGTAACTCCTGTTGTGGATGCGCTTTACAACACTGGCCAAGAAGATGCTTAACACTAAGTACTTTCCATCTTGTTGCTATAGGGCCTGATTTACTCCAATCTCAATAACTATGATTGAACCAAACATACACACAGAGAAAGATTAAGGGGTGGATACACATAGATGCACACTTACAAGCATCTCGACAGAGCATTCATTCCAAAATCACACAGTCCAAACACATGCACACTCATGTCTTGACAGCCTCTGCTCTCAGACTTTTTGCCCAAGCTGTCTTGATTATAGTTGTTTGTGACACTAGAGATCCACTCTCTCCATTTTGAGAGTGGTTCACTCTCCCTCACTGTCCGGCCGTACAGGCTAATGGCAACTCACTAAAATGCTCATTAATCTCAATCTCACAGTTAGCTGCCTTCAATTCACCTCTGAATGATAGTATTTTCTTCCCTCTGAGAAAATAGCTTTTAAAATTGCTATTGTATGGCAACAAATCATATTTTGACATGCCCAAATACGACGGGTTAGAATCAATCAGCCACGTCGTGAACTCTGACATTCAATAAACGTCAGCGATATTTATATGCACTGCTAAACGTCTGATGAAACCAAGGCTCATAGATTACTAAATAGGATAACAATTACTGGAGAGCTGGCCGTCCCAAGGGGTGTGGACCATCAATGATGAAGAGAAGAGCGCGAGGGGAGGAGTGATGGAGGGGCCATCAAATTAGCCTAGTCTTTTACTCGTGTGCTATGACTCGTGAGGGGGAGAATTGCATTAGACTGTTTGCTTCTAATGAAGCATGTGCATTTGTGAGATGGAACCCAGCAGTGTGAAATCACAAAACAAGTTTAAAAAGGAAAATGCAAAGCCCTCCCTCTATCCCCAAATACACATTTGCAAGTATCATGTACCCGGAACGGACCTATATACCTTTTTTATCTGAAGAAATGTCATTCAAGTAATGTTTACTTTTCCTCTTTACAGGCAGGCAAGTTTGAGGTCACTGTGAGTTTGAGATGGAACTGTGAGAAACAGATCATAAGATTTTATACGAGATGGAAAGGAAAGAGCGGAAAGCATTGATTCTTAATATACTGTCAAACATGCGAGCAGAGCTGGTGCCTGGATGAATAACTTAATGGCACATTTGGAAATGTGAAGGGGCAGACATTATTCAGGTTACCCTTATAAAAGTAAAGCTGCATTGGATCAAAGTAAAGAATGTCATTTTGTTACATGTAATTGTTTTTTTGTTTTAAATAGCAAATGCACTCGCGCCCATCTGTTCGCCCATGGGTATGCTGGTCTGAAAATGTGTTCAGGCGCATTGTTGGTGCGTTGCCATTTTGAGGCAACTGAAATCGACTGTGCCATTGACCAACAAATCCTGGTCTAAAGTCAATAGCGCAGTATTTTTTGTGTTATTAAAGGGCGCGTTAGTAATATGCACCTATAGGCGGGTGCACAACACACTTATTACACACACAGGGATGTGCAGCAGCACACAAACATTTTTAAATATTAAAAATAAAAAGGATTCCTCTCTGGATAAGCGTCCAGTCTTTCCGCTCGCAAATTCTGCCATGTAAATATTGAATCCGCCATGGTGCAAGCGCAACTGGCTTTTAAAGGGAATTGCACGTTACACCCAAAACACACCCATGACTCATTAAGAGACTAGGTACAACCCTTTTGGACCATGCACCTGGTGCGCCGACCGTTTTTCCGTCATTAAACTAGCAAAAGTGAATTCAGACACGCCCTAAGTGCACCTGCACCATGTGCTTCAGACCATGCACTCAGATCGTTAAAATAGGGCCCTTAGAGTCTCAGACTAAACGTAACACATACAGTTCAGTCTTAGAGTTCTCCAGCAAAGAAAAAAAATAAATCCCAGAGCTCCCCAGTGGTAAATAAGACTTGAGAGGAAATTCGTAATTACAATAAATCTGATAGCATGTAAAGGCAGAATAATTTGTAACTAATCCTGAACACCTTGATTAGCTGGTTCAGGTGTGTTTGATTGGGGTTGGAGTTGAACTCTGCAGAACAGTAGCTCTCCAGTAACAGGGTTGGAGACTCCTTGGCTGCGTCCGAAAGCTTAGACTTGATGCCTTGCTGCACTATCAGGCAATGACTTCAGAATCTTTAGACTTCAGACTTCTGAGGCAGTATAACAGTTTAATGATCTACAACAAAATAGAGAGAGCTTTGGTGAAGTAAATATTTAATTACTACAATACTCATTTATTGCTAGAAATAACATCAAAAAAGTTGGTCAAAAATATACATTTACACATAAACTGACCACCAACCGCTAATTTCTTTATTTTTTAGCTCAACTGTCATGGAATGGAATGCACGGGACTGTGGGATATCAAAGGCAGCGAAGGATACATTGATACAAAATCGATCAGATGAAGGTATCAGGAGACAGGATGTGGCACGATCATTGGATTTGGACATGCCTTGTTGCCTTTCTACCTCTGTAACCTGCCAGGCAGCATTTTATCCGTCCTCAACCTGAGCAACCAAGCTCCACTCAGTCTTCACCCTTAAACCGTCAATATGACAGAAATACTAACAAGTCTCTTCTTTTTTCTTGCTAAAAACACACTTTTGACATTCAGGCCCTGTTTACACCTGGTATTAAGATGTGTTTTGGTGGATCGGATCACAAGAAGACGAGGGAGACACATTCCCATTTACACCTGGTGTTTTAATCGGTCTCTTTTGTCCACCTTTGACCACTCTAATGGACGAAATAAGCTTGCACAATTTACATATGAATACACCCGGAGACAACCGAAAAACATACTGAGAGCAGCAGCTTTCGTTTCTGCTCTGACAGCCGCAAGACCACAGCGAACGTGGTGAGTGCGTGTTAGAAGTCAGGAATGGTCAGAGAACATTGTGCTTGGTATGTTTTCTGTCTTCAAACAAAACTTAGGTCTTCAGCCGACAAAGTTTAAATCCCATCTGGCTAGCGTGCTTCCCAAAATTTTTACATATTTGTAGGCGGTCTTTTGTGGCTGTTCGAACACATTCGACCACATGAGCGTTTACACTACAAAAGCAATCTGTTTTCGACTATCTCTGGAAGTGGTTGAAAGTGGACAAGCTCAAAACGTTTTAGATCCCGTTTACACCTGTATGTAGCTGGTAGTTTAAATTAAATCAACAAGTCATTTTGTAAATGAATGTAAATCAATCAAACTCATTTCTATTATACCAATGACAAGACAAAAAAGTTAATTAATAAGATCAGATCAAGTATTAAAAAGTTATTTTTTGTTCTTTAGTAATGACGACCCATTCACGTCTTTTTTGGTGCGCTTATCCTATTACTATGGTGCAGACAGAAATGCATTTGCGGAACTCTCCACCACTGGACAAAGCAATTTCACAATCAATTTATCATTTTATTCATTTTATGATGGAATCACATTTTGTGGCTGTTAAATCGAGTACAACACATGGGAAATAGTTTTGGTTTATATAGATAAAGGATAGGTCTGGAATAGTAACTACAAAATCGATCAGATGAAGGTATCAGGAGACAGGACGTGGCACGATCATTGGATTTGGACATGCCTTGTTGCCTTTCTACCTCTGTAACCTGCCAGGCAGCATTTTGTCCGTCCTCAACCTGAGCAACCAAGCTCCACTCAGTCTTCACCCTTAAACAAGTCTCTTCTTTTTTCTTGCTAAAAACACACTTTTGACATTCAGGCCCTGTTTACACCTGGTATTAAGATGTGTTTTGGTGGATCGGATCACAAGAAGACGAGGGAGACACATTCCCGTTTACACCTGGTGTTTTAATCGGTCTCTTTTGTCCACTTTTGTCTTAGACAGAAATGCATTTGCTGCACTCTCCACCACTGAACAAAGCAATTTCACAATCAATTTATCATTTTATTCATTTTATGATGGAATCACATTTTGTGGCTGTTAAATCGAGTACAACACATGGGAAATAGTTTTGGTTTATATAGATAAAGGATAGGTCTGGCATAGTAACTCTTACTCCAATGTGCTGTTATATCAACCAGGTTAGACCCAGCAAGATGAACATCAAATCCATCAGAGCTATTGGCTCTCACAGACACTTAAAGCACCCCATTGAGTACTGATGGCCTTGCCTGTCTGTTGTCTGAGCCTTTAGGTGGGGGGAAATAGTGGTCAGCAGCACAGAGCTTTTACTCTGCATACATTTTTCACACTTTTAGGATGAAGACTACTTTATACTCTTTTAAAGCTCTGACTGCTTGTATCCTGAAATGTTCAAGGCTGGCATTGCTCAAATCAAGCAGTTAGCTGTTAAAACCACATTTATATTTGATACACCATCATTCTACATAGACTAAATGCTAATACATAAGCAAATACACATTGAAATACTGGTTGTTTATTTCAGTAACTGTCTATGCGTTCTTGGTTCAATGGGAAACAGAGGCATCTGCAGTGTGCAGTTTGTTTATTTGTTGTGCATCTTTTGAATATGGTGTGTGTATGTGCAGGGTACACATGCTTAAGGTGAGTAAGTGAGAGTAGAATTGGAAATGGCACTCTTGGAAAATGGTACTCTAAGAGCCAGTGGAGCATCATGGGAAATGGCCTGTTGTTGTTGTGGCGTTTCATGATTTGCAAATGATGTCATTTTTATGATGTGCTGTTTTTTTTTTTATTTAAGTTTCCTATTCTGTTGATTTTTTTTTATTTAATAAAGTACAGTTTTGTACAGCACACTGTGTGTCTCTCTCCCTCTGAACATTGGTGTAATTTAGGATTACCCTAGAATTAATTAAAGAAGTTTTAGAGGGACTCCAAATCGCTGCTATAGAACATTGCATGTTGGATTGTGATTCCTGCTGAGAAAAAAGCCAAATAACTTTTAAGTGAATGAGGAACTGTAGATAATAATGTAATATACAGTACTTACCAAAAGTAATTTAAATTATTAAGTATAGCAATTGTTTTTTTCTTTCTTTTTTGATTACATAATGGCAATATACACCGATCAGGCATAACATTATGAATAACATAGTAACACATAGTGTTATGAATAACACTGATTATCTCTTCATCACGGCACCTGTTAGTGGGTGGGATATATTAGGCAGCAAGTGAACATTTTGTCCTCAAAGTTGATGTGTTAGAAGCAGCAAAAATGGTTAAGCGTAAGGATTTGAGCGAGTTTGACAAGGGCCAAATTGTGATGGCTAGACGACTGGGTCAGAGCATCTCCAAAACTGCAGCTTTTGTGGGGTGTTCCCGGTCTGCAGTGGTCAGTATCTATCAAAAGTGGTCCGAGGAAGGAACAGTGGTGAACCGGCGACGGGGTCATGGGCGGCCAAGGCTCATTGATGCACGTGGGGAGCGAAGGCTGGCCCGTGTGGTCCAATCAAACAGACGAGCTACTATAGCTCAAATTGCTCAAGAAGTTAATGCTGGTTCTGATAGAAAGGTGTCAGAATACACAGTGCATCACAGTTTGTTGCGTATGACCAGTCAGGGTTCCCATGCTGACCCCTGTCCACCGCTGAAAGCGCCAACAGTGGGCACGTGAGCATCAGAACTGGACCACGGAGCAATGGAAGAAGGTGGCCTGGTCTGATGAATCACGTTTTCTTTTACATCACATGGATGGCCGGGTGTGTGTGTGTCAATTACCTGGGGAACACATGGCACCAGGATGCACTATGGGAAGAAGGCAAGCCGGCGGAGGTAGTGTAATGCTTTGGGCAATGTTCTGCATGGAAAACCGTGGGTCCTGCCATCCATGCGGATGTTACTTTGACACGTACCACCTACCTAAACATTGTTGCAGACTATGTACACCCTTTCATGGAAACAGTATTCCCTGGTGACTGTGGCCTCTTTCAGCAGGATAATGCACCCTGCCACAAAGCAAAAATGGTTCAGGAATGGTTTGAGGAGCACAAGAAGTTTGAGGTGTTGACTTGGCCTCCAAATTCCCCAGATTTCAATCCAATCGGGCATCCGTGGGATGTGCTGAGCAAACAAGTCCGATCCATGGAGGCCCCACCTCACAACTTACAGGACTTAAAGGATCTGCTGCTAACATCTTGGTGCCAGATACCACAGCACACCTTCAGGGGTCTAGTGGAGTCCATGCCTCAACGGGTCAGGGCTGTTTTGGCAGCAAAAGTGGGACCAACATAATGTTATAATGTCATAATGTTATGCCTGATCGGTGTATACCCTTTACATTCAGTCATGCCACTGCGGCAGCTGTAATGTCTGATTACTGGATTAAACTGGTCCAGGTTTCATTTTTAATATTTTTTTTTATAGTTTAACTTATTACTAACTAAGGTTAATACACAACACACCAATCAGAATACAGTTTATAGATAGTTGAGGAATTTATTTTATTTATGTTCCAAGTAGAAACCGCTTTTTAAATCAGCTTAGACTGGTCTTAGCTGAAAAGTGCCCCCAAACCCAACAAATAGACAAATAGAACAGCCTGAATAGGTTTAAGATATTTTTCTTTTTTTATAATAGGATGTGTTTTCATATTTTGTGTAGTTCCTTATCAATGCAAAGTCGTCACAAAAAAACAACTTTGTGCTGAATTTAACTCTTTCCCCACCATACAGTTACTGTTATACAGTAGGGGCGATACTACGCATATTCTGAAACAGTATCGAATCTCCAGATCAAAACACAGGTCGAAATACAAGAAACAAGCAATAGAAGCATTGCTTATGCACATTTAAAATAACACGATCATCAAACATGAAACAGCATATAAATCAAAACTACCTAATGTTACCGAATGAAATGTCAAACCCACAAAGAGGTAAGCTGTGCAAGCTTTGGGAGTGTTGATGGACACAATGTATTCCATCAGTTTTGATCATCATTATGAATCCAGTCTGGACATAGTCTTTGACAAAAACTTGTTTTCTCAGCTTTCTTTAAGCCCTGAAGGCATTTTAAGAGTTGTTGTTTTTTTGACATACACAAGACTCATAACTCCAAAACTTTAGCAAGGAGAGTCAAAAGGTAAGGATCATTTGATAGAATTTTTTGAAAAAAAAAAAAAAAAAAAAAATCATTACATTTGGACATTCGCATGCTGAGAAACTGCTGATAAAATACAAAAAAAAAGTGTGTTCAAGGAAAATTTTACATATCTATCTTATTTGACATGCAATAACTCAGGAAGGAAATAAGAATAACAATACATGTGAGCTGCATCTGGATCAAATTTTGTGGTGATAGCATGAAGTAATCAAAAGTTATAGCATTTGGAACCAAGGTAGCCTTTTTGTTTAGCTGAGAGTCCAAACACCTCTCCAAACAAGTTTCCGCCAGCGGTTTATATGTTGCTTTTTCCCATATTCAAGTGTTGATAAAAAAAGAATGCATGAAGCTAAAATACGTTAAAATAAGTTGTTTTTTAAGCATAGGCTCTGTTCTTTCTTTTGATGTATTGTATGTTCAGATATTTATACAACAAAATATTCTGGGGGCCATGAAAGTTTTGTGTAAATGATCAAAAATGCTGGAGGAAAAGAGTAAAAATCTTAAAAAGCTTACTTTGCTGTGTGTGTGTGTGTGTGTGTGTGTGCACAATGACACTGAATGAGGGTATGATCTCCATTATCCAGATTCAGTGCTCGCTCGCTCTCTCTCTCTCTCTCTCTCTCTCTCTCTCTCTCTCTCTCTCTCTCTCTCTCTCTCTCTCTCTGTCTTCCTTTAAGGTCATTGTGTTGGTCCTAAAATCAATGAAAAGATGTCAGGGTCAAAGTGAACATTGTATAAGTGGCCTCAACTTTTTGAGTCAAACAGATGAAACAAGTTGAAGTAAATTAATAAGTACACAGCACATTCCAGTCTAGAAACATACGGTGTGTTTGTTTACGTGTACCTACACACACTCTTTTTAGAGTACGCCGATGATGGTGGTAATGATGTGCTCTCCCACACCCCCTTGTCTCCTCTACTGAGTGTGTATCCTGAGATGTGCCAAGCCATCTGCTGTGTCTGAGTGTGTGTGTTTTTATGTGTGTACATGCAACCACTTTCTTTTGATCATGCCTGATCAAGTCTCTGTTCCCCATGTGCGGTTACTGACTTTGATATATTTTAAGGAATCACTCCATATTTTGTCAGATCCAATAATTCCGCTCACAATTATTACCTGAAAAAAGAAAAGCATTTCATGACGCCTACACTTTGAAATTTACTCAGCAAAAAGCTGTCCTTTTGAAGCTCAATGCTTTTTATTTGAAAGAGGGACATGACTTAGAAAAGACTTTTTGACTCGGTCCTTTGATTATGTGATTGTATTAAATGCAGCAGAGCAGCTAAAATCATAGCTGAGAGTCACAGTTATGGAAGGAGAGAGTGCACAAACAAAAGACAAGACAGAATGAAACTGATTTGTTGAAATTAAATGGACATTGAGAGGAAGCTAGTTTCTCTTGAAATCACATGGCTTGTGCTGCTACTTTACCAAGCATTCAGACTTTTACTGGTAGATGGGAAACGTGTGAAAAATATCCCACATACGGTAGCAATACCTTAGAAATCACCTAGAACACAGCAATGCACTGGCACTAGCACAAATTAAGCTCAATCAAGTTGCGGCATGAATAATGATTATCAAATAAATAAATAAATTTAAAAATAATTAAAATCTGGGTTGCAGTAGGGCACTTACAATGGAAGTGAACTGGGGCCATTACTCACTGTTTTAATAGTAGCCAAAGTGTTAACATGATTTTAGTGTTGACTTAACTTTACAAGTTATATAATACACAAGTTTGAACAGAAAAATTTATGTAAATGCTCATTAATGGAAAAATAAATGTGCTAATAGAAACATTATGCTTTCAAATGCTGTCAGTTGAGCTTAACTCAACTGCATATGCTGGTTAGGTATGTTTTGAAGCATGGCAGCTGGTTTGAGCTGGTTTAAGCTGGTCAAGTGCTGGTCCTAAGCTGGTCCTAAGAAACTAGCTCCAGCTCAGGACCAGCTTATAACCAGCTCAGAACCAGCTTAAACCAGCTCATGACCAACTAAGGACCAGCATAAACCAGCTCAAACCAGCTTAAACCAGCTCATGACCAACTGAGGACCAGCATAAACCAGCTCAAACCAGCTGCCATGCTTCAAAACATACCTAACCAGCATATGCTGTTTTTTTTTTTCCTTTAAAGGTGCATCCAGAAGTTCTTTAGCTAGCATTACCATTGTTGTTCTTTGTGTACTTCAAGAACCGACAGCACAATGCTGTTAGACGCTGCTTGTGTGATTCAGCATGATTGTCTCTGAGGTTTATGTAAATTGCGCTGATACTATTGGGTTTTAGAGAATGGTGTCTACACAATAATTCATTCCCTTACCTGTCTAACAAAATAAGAAACTTGGGCATCACTACTAAGCAATTTCTCTGTCATCAAATCTTTCCACCTTGTGTATGTCGTACCGATGTTTACAATTGTTGTTTTTTCTTTTCTTTTTATTTTTGTCAGTCTTTCTTTCTTCATCGGTCTTTCTGACTTCAGACCTTTTCTGCTTCATTGGCCATACAGGAACTGATTCTCCAATTGTCTCTGCTGTTAAATTTTTTGCTCTTTGCATCACCAACAGTGCGTTACTAGCGTATCTACAGAAGCAGCAGCCAATGAGTGTGAGGATTCTCTTTGACGTTTACCTCTGCAGGTCAACGTGGCGAAATACATTGAGAGAGGTGACCTACACCATATTTAATTAAAACACTTTTATAGAAAACTATTAGTACAGTGTAGTGACAGAAGGTGTGACCACTTCAGAAGTTAAAAGCCACTATCTCCATGACCCCTGTGGGTTGTTTGTGTGGGAAAACAGAGGAGACATCAGGTTCGACTGCGACGCTGCTGGACTTCGTTTCAACCACACATTTGTAGGACTCTCCCGACAACAAACGAGTCTGACTTACATTGCTGAAGTTTGTCATTCTTCACTCAACCTGGAAGAACCTGATTTTAACTACCACCACCATCAAACTACTGAACCATCAAGTAGGCCTGTCACGATAATCAATATATCAATTTATCGCTCAAAAAATAGACGTGACCTCAATAATTTTTGGTGATGCTGCCTCTGTCATCTTATCTGCTCTCCGTGTCGGAGGCAAAAGCGGGGCTCAGGCAACTCCTTCATACACAGAGCGGACATCGACAGGTGAAAAGAAGGCGTCAATCGAGCAGTTATAGTGTTTTCCTGACAACTACAGACAGTTTGGAAGAATTAGTCCAACTGCACTCAGTTTCAAAGCCGCAATCCACTGTTTCGGTACTTATATAAAGTGACAGCGCGAAGTGGTGCATGCTCACAGCTAGCATTAAAGGCCATTTCACACAGGACGTGGCATCCGCAAGTGTCTAGTTCATTTTCACAGAGAGCGCATTTATGCATTCCGCTGCAATGTTTTTCAATGTAAACGTGTTTGACGGTCTTTTGCAGCATCTTGTGCATTAAAGGAAGTTTAAAATACGCCTCTAGAAAAATAGATTTAGATTTGACACTTCAATTCCAGTATCTAAATATTAGAAGAATTACAAGTTTGTTGTCATTTGAAAGTGTGTAGGACTTGCATTATTATGCTGTTATATTGTGATTATATATTCAGTGGCATAAAATGGTCTTAAAATGACAATAATGTTGTTTATCGCAATTATTTCTGGGACAATATGGCCCAACAAAAAGTAGTTGTGACAGGCCTACCATCAAGACTTTCATCAGAGACTGTATCCGGACTCTCGTTTAACGGCTGAGGCATTGCAAGTATATTGTACATTTAATCAACTAAACAGAGGTTTAGTATAAGCTGTAGCCCCTTTATACCAAGGTGCTTTGAATTAAGAAACTGATGGATTTGTCTGGTTAACTGACTCTTACGTTTCCATAGCTTCATTCCCCTGTTTCTGTTTCGGTTTCATTCCATACCTCTGAATGGATCTTTAATACAGCTCAGTCCATTCCCTTGTTTTAGCTAAGCATGCATTTCACAGAGGTTGCATTCAACTGTAACTGATGGTTTTTAAGAGGAATTACTTGTTTTCTCATTATGATTCCATTCTATTGAGCTCCTCTCTGTTGCCCAGGAAGAATAAAAAGCAACAAGAAGAAAGATTAGAAAGACTGAGACTGAGATAGTTGCTTGCCTTTGGTCTGAGAAACATGATGTTATAATACAACACAAACACACACAAAATGTAGCAACAGTGGTGTATATGGACAGAGATGCCAGCACACTTTGAGTAAAAGAAGAAGCAGTCTTTGATCTTGGAAGGTCTATTGCCCTCCACATTTCAAAGCAGAGACAAAGCACATAGTCAACACACACTGATACTTCACACACACGTATAGCGGCACTCGGCAGAACCCCACAGCACTGAATGTCCTTGGACGGCTGACTGACTGACAAACCAAGACTTAGGTCACCGAATGGAGCCTTCGGCTGGGCTTACACACACACACACAGACACTCACAGCGCTGTCATCTATACTGTCATAAAAAAAATGCCTCCCTACCGCCAATAATAAAACTCGCTTTATCAAATTAATGTGTCTCTCTCTTTTTCTCTCTGTCTTCTTTTTTTCTACTGAGAGAATGAGAGATTCGAAAGGAAACCGAGGGAGTATATAGCGCAGGGCAAAGGGAGCGGGAGAGAGGAAGGAGATAAGGCTTCTCCTCCCAGGGCTCTGGCAGTGGGGCGACAGTGGAAGCAGGGACTGCTGGGGGAATGAAGGGATGCATGGGAGATATTTAATAAGGAAGAATATGATGAAGGAGGGAGGCATGTATTATTCATCCCCACTCTCATCCGCTGAGTTTGCGCAAATCAAATAGAAGCTCTCTTTGTTTGAGAGATCAAGCCTGGCTGTTTGACTTGTATAGAATTTATTAAATTCATTTGATCGAAGTCAAAGGAGGATGAGGAGGACAGACGTGCTCCAGTCAATGTACGGGATGTGTGGAGAGGGAAATTTTGACCCTTAAATGGGACAGAGTGAATTGCAATGGAAGAATAAATTTAGACAGGAGGGACGAAAATGATCTTAGCATGTCGCTGTAACTCTGCCACGCTCTCTGAATCTCTGGAGGGAAGCAATTTCCTGTAGGTTTTCGTGGCAGGCAGGCACACAGTGTGTGAGTGTGTTAAGAATGTAAGAAAAACACCCTCGGATTGTGATACCAAATGTGCAACATCTAAATATGCACAGCCTTGTGGTGACATATCACTTACATAAATATTCTCATGCACCGCAGGAAAGTGTGACGGCGTGAAAGCAGAAAAAAGTGCACGCAACACGGAGTGGAATGAGCCGGTGAATGTGTGAGAAACTTACAGAATGAGTAAAGAAAATTTACAGAGTAAAAGTTTCCGAAAGCTGCGAAGGCACTATGTGTGTTTGGTATACTGCATTTTAGTTCTGGACACAAAATGGCTGCGTAAACACAAATCTTGAGTAAAGTTACAGATACCCTAATAAAATATTACTCAAAGAAAAGGTATAGGTACTCCTTTTTATCTCCAGGATCTTCTTGAACATTCAGTGAATTAAAAAGGAGACTAGATCTAACCGGATCAGTGAATCAATGAGTTTCTGACTCAAGAACAGCAGCAATGGATTGGTTAAATTCACAAATGAATTGTTCAGTGTAATTTGCGAACTGATTTAACAGGTTCATTGAAAAAAAAAAAAAAAACAGCTCATTTATGAGGTAAAACCAGGTAAAAACGAAGTAAAAATCCACCATTGGTTTACTTTCTTTTGGAACAAAACTGTGTTAGTCTGTAGTTATTATAATTATTTTTATATTTAAGCATTATAGCATTTACAATCATGCTGTTGCTCTTAACCAACAGCATGATTGTGAGTATGATACAGTTTAGTAACAGTAAATATTGAGTAACTTCCATTTTAGAAGCAATATTGCCCAATTCAAGCAAATTACAAGTCTGTGGTACAGTTCATCTTCCTTTAGATACGAAAAGAAAATGCATGTGTCCAGACAGTGTTTTCCCCCTCAGAGACCTGAGCTGCATTAGCTGTGATTTCTCTCCAGCGGAGAGAATATGAGCCACTATGACACTTGAAAACTACAGCCCTCATCTTTCAGCAGTCCTCTCCGCTCACCCAGAAGGAGCGTCAAAAGGTGTGGGTGAAAATCTGCTGTCGGCAAACCACTTATTACATTTCGTAGACATGAAACCATTCAGAAGCTAGTCACCATGACTCTGTCTCTATGATCTAGCACACCCCATGTCCAAAGATGACTAGCTCCCTACTATATATTATGTGAAAAGCTGTGCATCAAATAAATAGGATGTCCATTGTCCGAATACACACCAAGCAAAAAAAATACCAGGATAACCTACTACTTCCACAGAGACTGAAGTATGCATCTGATGGACACTTTACTATCCAATGAGGTGACAGGAGAGTTGTCAAATTTGTAAATGTCGAGAAACAGTTATGCGGCTGAAGTCACATAACATTGCCAACATGATGGATGTATGTCTGGATTATATTCATACTACACACATGCATACTACAGAATGCACATTATGAACTGTCAAGAATCACATTTTTCAGCAAATGCAGTACTGACAGAACACAATTTACTTCAGTCATTGCAGGTGTGCACAGCTACATTGATGATAATGATGATGATGTGCTCATGGTGATTTCATATGCAATGAACAAACACCATTATTATGCAAAATGGATTTCCCTTTTGAATAAAGACAAAAACCAATGAAAACGTAAGACTGTTCATTTTAGATTTTGTATTGTTTTGTGGTGAAACAACATATGCTGACACACGTACACACAGTAGACGTGTTAAAGCTGTGAGCTGGGAGTGGTACTGGGGGCTTTTACGCCATTCCACTCCATTCCTTCAGTGGTACATGACTGCCATCTAGTGCAACATTTGTTTTTGCTGCAAGCAGGATCATTAAAAGAGACTTTGCAGGTTTTCTGTGTGTGTGTGTGTGTGTGTGTGTGTGTGTGTGTGTGTGTGTGTGTGTGTGTGTGTAAGAAAGAGAGTGCCGCTGAATGTATTTGAGCAAGAACAAGAAAGAGAGAAAGACAGCATGTTGGGGGAACATATGAGAGCAAGCGAGGTTGAGTTGTTTTAACATTTCTCCTTCTTGCTCTCACTCTCGCTCTCTTTCTCTCTGAGCAGCCCATTCATCATAAGAATCTTCTCTGCGTATCTCTGCGTGGAATTGATGAACCATCAACACAATTCTCCTCACTTTCTTTTTATATTGATAAAGCAATCATGCATGTTTCTCCTCCAGTCACCAGTGCCCACTTATAAGATAAATGGGGTGTCACACAAACACATTTTTGCTTTTTCTATTGCTCTAATGCATACTTCAACCTCCCTAAAAGACAGAGAGAAAGACTGAGAAAAAGAGGACGAAAATAGTATTCTCCACAATTTTTTCAATACTGATTCTACTGTCTTAAAAGATGTCACTATTTTCCAGAAATGTGAATGTCTAAGGGTGGTGCAGAAATAAGTCCTAACCCCCGGGAAATAAGTTAGCATTTAGCCCATCGTCCTAAAGTCAGTTGGTTTTTAGAACATGTTTTGGGTTAAATTGCTAAAATGAGGTCTATGGTTAACAAGATATTTTCATGTTTTATTCTACAACATTAAATAAATCAGTAATACCCCAATCTTGATTCTTTTTCATTTACATGCCTTGAAAAAGGCAGTTGCTAACAAATGGCTAAATGGGACTAGGCTCTCAGGGGACCTTAAATGTAATCTTTTATACTTTTATACTTGTATCTTTTATATTATCTTGCAAACTATTCTAACTCAAAAAGTTGTTGGAAGCTTAGTGATGGTGACGTTTAAATTATGCAACCGTTAGCTTTTCACATCTGCAGATTGTATTTAAGCTTCACAATCCATACAAGTTGTGCTTCTATGTGAAGATTTACTTGATGAAAAAAACATGTATGAGTCATAGTTTTGTTCATCACAGAGCTTGTTTTCTGCAATAATCCAAAAGCCAATGAAAAAATTGTGGCTTTTTGTCAGGGGAGCCAGGGTGATGCTAACTTTCGATTTTCAACTCTTACAAACAGAGATGGACCAGGAGTTTGGGACCTACCGTATGTCCATTACTGCACATGATCTCCCACTATGTTTCGAAGCATAAATTTCAACCAATATAGGTTTCATATGCATATAATATAAACTACATATTTCCTGCTGTACAATCTAGTTGATACACTGATTTTCAGAGTTCTAAAATAGCTGTACATTGGAAATGCAGCACAATTAAATTATACAATAAAAAAAAAAAAAAAAAATAAAATAAAAGTCTGACATGTTTAGGTGACTGAAAAAGGTAATATTCTCGAAATTGTTTTATTAACAAAGTTCGGGAGGAGCACGTTCAAATGATCTATCCAAAACAACTCGTCATCAGCAATTACTACATCTATCCTATCAACATGAGAGGAAGCCCTATACACAGTCGACCCACTGACATTCCTCGACAGTTTTCATCATCCCTCCACCACCCTGACTCCTCACTCTTGGCTTGTTCCTACCACAGCCAGGACTACGGGGGGAGTACTCTGGGTTCGGGCCAAATACCGAGCTTGGAGCCCTCTCCTCGGACAGCACGCCAAATACGCATATAATTTATTCTATCTGACTTATTTGTAAGTGTGAACTCATGAAATAAAGATTACAGAGAGCTGGATTCAAATCCCAGATGATCACTCTTCAGTTTCCAATAAACTTAAGGAACACCATACTAATACTGTGTTTGACCCCCTTTCGCCTTCAGAACTGCCTTAATTCTACGTGGCATAGATTCAACAAGGTGCTGAAAGCATTCTTTAGAAATGTTGGCCCATATTGATAGGATAGCATCTTGCAGTTGATGGAGATTTGTGGGATGCACATCCAGGACACGAAGCTCCCGTTCCACCACATCCCAAAGATGCTCTATTGGGTTGAGATCTGGTGACTGTGGGGGCCATTTTAGTACAGTGAACTCATTGTCATGTTCAAGAAACCAATTTGAAATGATTGGAGCTTTGTGACATGGTGCATTATCCTGCTGGAAGTAGCCATCAGAGGATGGGTACATGGTGGTCATAAAGGGATGGACATGGTCAGAAACAATGCTCAGGTAGGCCGTGGCATTTAAACGATGCCCAATTGGCACTAAGGGGCCTAAAGTGTGCCAAGAAAACATCCCCCACACCATTACACCACCACCACCAGCCTGCACAGTGGTAACAAGGCATGATGGATCCATGTTCTCATTCTGTTTACGCCAAATTCTGACTCTACCATCTGAATGTCTCAACAGAAATCGAGACTCATCAGACCAGGCAACATTTTTCCAGTCTTCAACTGTCCAATTTTGGTGAGCTTGTGCAAATTGTAGCCTCTTTTTCCTATTTGTAGTGGAGATGAGTGGTACCCGGTGGGGTCTTCTGCTGTTGTAGCCCATCCGCCTCAAGGTTGTGCGTGTTGTGGCTTCACAAATGCTTTGCTGCATACCTCGGTTGTAACGAGTGGTTATTTCAGTCAAAGTTGCTCTTCTATCAGCTTGAATCAGTCGGCCCATTCTCCTCTGACCTCTAGCATCAACAAGGCATTTTCGCCCACAGGACTGCCGCATACTGGATGTTTTTCCCTTTTCACACCATTCTTTGTAAACTCTAGAAATGGTTGTGCGTGAAAATCCCAGTAACTGAGCAGATTGTGAAATACTCAGACCGGCCCGTCTGGCACCAACAACCATGCCACGCTCAAAATTGCTTAAATCACCTTTCTTTCCCATTCTGACATTCAGTTTGGAGTTCAGGAGATTGTCTTGACCAGGACCACACCCCTAAATGCATTGAAGCAACTGCCATGTGATTGGTTGATTAGATAATTGCATTAATGAGAAATTGAACAGGTGTTCCTAATAATCCTTTAGGTGAGTGTATTAGGCAGCAAGTGAACATTTTGTCCTCAAAGTTGATGTGTTAGAAGCAGCAAAAATGGTTAAGCGTAAGGATTTGAGCGAGTTTGACAAGGGCCAAATTGTGATGGCTAGACGACTGGGTCAGAGCATCTCCAAAACTGCAGCTTTTGTGGGGTGTTCCCGGTCTGCAGTGGTCAGTATCTATCAAAAGTGGTCCGAGGAAGGAACAGTGGTGAACCGGCGACGGGGTCATGGGCGGCCAAGGCTCATTGATGCACGTGGGGAGCGAAGGCTGGCCCGTGTGGTGCGATCAAACAGACGAGCTACTGTAGCTCAAATTGCTCAAGAAGTTAATGCTGGTTCTGATAGAAAGGTGTCAGAATACACAGTGCATCGCAGTTTGTTGCGTATGGGGCTGCATAGCCGCAGATCAGTCAGGGTGCTGAAAGCGCCAACAGTGGGCATGTGAGCATCAGAACTGGACCATGGAGCAATAGAAGAAGGTGGCCTGGTCTGATGAATCACTTTTCTTTTACATCACGTGGATGGCCGGGTGTGTATGCATTGCTTACCTGGGGAACACATGGCACCAGGCTGCACTATGGGAAGAAGGCAAGCCGGCAGAGGTAGTGTGATGCTATGGGCAATGTTCTGCTGGGAAACCTTGGGTCCTGCCATCCATGTGGATGTTACTTTGACACGTGCACCTACCTAAGCATTGTTGCAGACCACGTACACCCTTTCATGGAAACGGTATTACCTGGTGGCTGTGGCCTCTTTCAGCAGGATAATGCGTCCTGCCACAAAGCAAAAATGGTTCAGGAATGGTTTGAGGAGCACAACAACGAGTTTGAGGTGTTGACTTGGCCTCCAAATTCCCCAGATCTCAATCCAGTCGAGCATTTGTGGGATGTGCTGAACAAACAAGTCCGATCCATGGAGGCCCCACCTCACAACTTACAGGACTTAAAGGATCTGCTGCTAACATCTTGGTGCCAGATACCACAGCACACCTTCAGCGGTCTAATGGAATCCATGCCTCGTCAGGTCAGGGCTGTCTGGGCAGCAAAAGGGGGACCAACACAATATTAGGACATTAGTTCATAATGTTATGCCTGATCGGTGTGTATATATATATATATATATATATATATAAAACTTCTATCCCCAAGTGTTTGGCTTCCAGCAGGTGAGGAGATTTATAAGTAATTTAATAACAGCAGAAGTGGTGATGGCTGCCGGTTTTGTGGAGGGAAATATAATAATAATAATTATTATTTTTTACATTACATTTATAAGTTATGTTACATTTATATAGCGCTTTTCTGGGTACTCAAAGCGCTTTACATATAGAAGGGGGAATCTCCTCAACCACCACCAATGTGCAGCATCCACCTGGATGATGCGACGGCAGCCATATTGCGCCAGAACGCCCACCACACACCAGCTGATTGGTGGAGAGGAGACAGAGTGATGAAGCCAATCAGTATATGGGGATTATGAGGAGGCCATGATGGACAGAGGCCAATGGCCAAATTTGGCCAGGTTACACCCCTACTCTTTTTCTGAAGGACATCCTAGGATTTTTTATGACCACAGAGAGTCAGGTCCTCGGTTTAACGTCTCATCCGAAGGACGGTGCTCTTTGACAGTATAGTGTCCCCATCACTGTACTGGGGCGTTAGGACCCACACAGACCACAGGGTGAGCACTCCCTGCTGGCCTCACTAACACCTCTACCAGCAGCAACCTGTTTTTTCCCAGGCTCAGCCCTGCTTAGCTTCAGTGGGAAACCAGTCTTGGGTTACAGGGTAAAATGGCTGCTGAATATAGCATAGAATGCTTGTAAATAGTAGCTTGGTATGACAAAAAGCTTAAGACAACTTTCAGTTATCTGGTTGGGCAATACTTTCAGTAAAACTGTCATGAATTTGCGATAAATTAAGTTGAGTGTCTGTCTGTATGAGGGCTGATTCCTGCTCTACAGAGTGGTGAAATTCTCTCATTCCCCTATTTGAGAAACCAGGGTGATGCTAACTTCCGGGTTGGCCTATAAAAATATTTTATAACTGCAGCTATGGCCAGTCCATCACCGCTTACAGAAATTACAGCTGAAGTAGCCTACAGTTTAAAAAATATGTTGCAGTTATTTCCTTGGATGTTTCTGTAATTTCTGTATGCGGTGATGGACTGGCCATAACTACCACTTCTTTCTTGTTTTGTGGTGGTTGGCATTCAGCGTATTGGTGCATTACCGCCACCTTCTACTCCAGACTGTGGATCAGATAATAAGTTTACAATCTGTATTCCTTACCCTTACTCATTATATTCCTTACTCTCTTTCCCAACTAATGCCTGCTGCAGACTCTGCAATTTCGGCAATCCTATAAGATCATTACAAACCACACTCTACAACATGGATCTAATAAACTTGGGTACGACATGTATGTAGACTGTACAATGATGACACCTATTGAATCGTAGACTATGACGCAAGTTAGTATAGAAGAATAAAACATCATCAGCATGCGCTAGTGGTAAACAAACAGAGCAAGATGAATCGCACTTTGGTAATTGTGGTTTTTAATGTGCGCTTGGCATGCCAATTTTGCAAATGGAGCTTGATAATTGGTAAGTAGTTTTAAGTTTTATCGCCATGTCGTGTTGATCAATACGCCATCTCATGTTGCATTTTTATTAGCATAGACGTAGACGTAGGTCGTAGCAGCAAACACAAGATGATCATGCAGGCTATCTTTGGTCGCAAGACCATGACAACAGCCATCGTTGAACCTCTCTCACTGTACGACGTAGGACCGCTGTTTAGAAACCACGACCACAGAAATCCCCACGATTAGTCATCTTTCATCTGGGACAGCCCAAAATCGTACAATGTGTACCAGGCATAAAACACACACATATACTCTCACACTCATATACACACACACACACACACACACACAAAACTATATTTAATTCTCCAAAATAACTAGCTCTGTTCTGCTATATATCTCTAATATTATAATACCTCCCTCACATTCTACTAATTAGGCCTATTCTTCAAATCCTATCGAAAACCTGATTCTCTTAAGAAAGTCATCAGTACTCTGATCTGTGCCCTATCGTGCTCAGTAACCTTTTTAACGTGAACTCCTGCACCCCTATCTCCCTCAGTTTATTCCTCATCACCTCTCTCAGTGATTCATATCTCCTACAAGTCATGATTATATGCTCTACTGATTCCTCAGACGAATTTCATTTGTGATTCAGAACTTCCAAAATAAGTCTCTAGTCATCCGTTTGATGAGTAGCGCTTGGTGTGAGCGGAGTTTACTAGCATGATGTCGCAGAAATAGTGGTGCAGGTATGACATCACTTTGCAGGCCAAAACGCGGATGCGAGTTAGCATTTTAGCACTTCCGGTTCCATCGTCCCGATGTCAATAGGTATTTTGAATGGGGTTTTGGTTAAATGGCTGAAATAAGGTCTGTGGTGAAAACAAGCTCAAGACACTTTCACGTTTTATTCTACAACATAAAATACATCAGTACTACCCCACTCTTGATTTTTTTGAAGCTGTTATGTGTCTTGAAAAAGGTGGTTGCTAACAAGTAGCTAAATGGGACTACAGAGGCTGTCGGGGAGATTAAACGTCATCACGCTGAAGAGGTAAACTCAGTCCGCTTTTACAGCCTCATTATGCTTATAATTGTGCTCTTATATAGTCTAACTCAAACGTCCTGGGAAAATGTTTCAAATAAAACCTGAAAGAGTTGTCAGAAACGTAGTGATGGTGACACTGAAGTCGAGTGACCGTGGTATAGTTTGTTTATAGCCTACCTTTAGCTTTTTACAAACCCGATTCCAAAAAAGTTGGGACAGTACAAATTGTGAATAAAAACAGAATGCAATGATGTGGAAGTTTCAAATTTCAATATTTTATTCAGAATACAACATGGATGACATATCAAATGTTTAAACTGAGAAAATGTATCATTTTAAGGGAAAAATAAGTTGATTTTAAATTTCATGGCATCAACACATCTCAAAAAAGTTGGGACAAGGCCATGTGTACCACTGTGTGGCATCCCCTCTTCTTTTTAATAACAGTCTGCAAACGTCTGGGGACTGAGGAGACAAGTTGCTCAAGTTTAGGAATAGGAACGTTGTCCCATTCTTGTCTAATACAGGCTTCTAGTTGCTCAACTGTCTTAGGTCTTCTTTGTCGCATCTTCCTCTTTATGATGCGCCAAATGTTTTCTATGGGTGAAAGATCTGGACTGCAGGCTGGCCATTTCAGTACCCGGATCCTTCTACGCAGCCATGATGTTGTAATTGATGCAGTATGTGGTCTGGCATTGTCATGTTGGAAAATGCAAGGTCTTCCCTGAAAGAGACGACGTCTGGATGGAGCATATGTTGTATATCCAAGTTCTAGAACCTTTCAGCATTGATGGTGCCTTTCCAGATGTGTAAACTGCCCATGTCACATGCACTCATGCAACCCCATACCATCAGAGATGCAGGCTTCTGAACTGAGCGCTGATAACAACTTGGGTTGTCCTTGTCCTCTTTAGCCCGGATGACATGGCGTCCCAGTTTTCCAAAAAGAACTTCAAATTTTGATTCGTCTGACCACAGAACAGTTTTCCACTTTGCCACAGTCCATTTTAAATAAGCCTTGGCCCAGAGAAAACGCCTGCGCTTCTGGATCATGTTTAGATATGGCTTCTTTTTTGACCTATAGAGTTTTAGCCGGCAACAGCGAATGGCACGGTGGATTGTGTTCACCGACAATGTTTTCTGGAAGTATTCCTGAGCCCATGTTGTGATTTCCATTACAGTAGCATTCCTGTATGTGATGCAGTGCCGTCTAAGGGCCCGAAGATCACGGGCATCCAGTATGGTTTTCCGGCCTTGACCCTTACGCACAGAGATTGTTCCAGATTCTCTGAATCTTTGGATGATATTATGCACTGTAGATGATGATAACTTCAAACTCTTTGCAATTTTTCTCTGAGAAACTCCTTTCTGATATTGCTCCACTATTTTTCACCGCAGCATTGGGGGAATTGGTGATCCTCTGCCCATCTTGACTTCTGAGAGACACTGCCACTCTGAGAGGCTCTTTTTATACCCAATCATGTTGCCAATTGACCTAATAAGCTGCAAATTGGTCCTCCAGCTGTTCCTTATATGTACATTTAACTTTTCCAGCCTCTTATTGCTACCTGTCCCAACTTTTTTGGAATGTGTAGCGCTCATGAAATCCAAAATGAGCCAATATTTGGCATGACATTTCAAAATGTCTCACTTTCAACATTTGATATGTTATCTATATTCTATTATGAATAAAATATAAGTTTATGAGATTTGTAAATTATTGCATTCCTTTTTTATTCACAATTTGTACAGTGTCCCAACTTTTTTGGAATCGGGGTTTGTACTTCTGGCAACTGCATTTAAGCTTCAGAATTCATTAAACTTGTGTTCATCTGTAATGATTATCTTGATGGACAAAACATGTAAGTATCATAAACTTTTGTTGATCACAAAGCTTGTTTTTAGCGATATTGGGTTTTTATCGAGGGAACCAGTGTGATGCTAACTCCCGGTTGGCTTACAAAGTGCAGCACTCTATAGAAACCAAGCGACCAACAAAATGTTTACTCGTCGCGGCCGGTTAGGACAAAAACTCTGATCATGGAAGAGATACATTTTATCGTTTGTTGCGTCTACTTAGGCTAAGAAGTTAGTTATGTTTTTCAGCTTCAGCGTGTTGAAAGTATGAGAGAGCGGCAAGTGGAGACAACTGTTCTGATTGATTGTCCTTTGTGATTGATTGCGATGTGTCACACCATTGTATCACGCCGGGTTAGGACACAGCGTTTGGTCTGGCTGAAATCGGCTGTGCCAGAGTAATGCAATAACTCACAGACAGTTTTAAGTGATTGCACAGATGAGACTTTATGCCTCATTTTTTTTTATTAATTTGTTCTACTGTATACAAATATTCACACAAAAAAACAGCTCAGCTCAATCATCTCAACATTCATGTGTCCATGTCAGTCACTGTATAAATATATATACACACAAACACACGTGTATATGCATAAAACATTTTTTTCCCTTCATCTATGTATCAGCGTATACAATGCTGAGTGAGTGAGTTCTGAGACAAACAAATTTAGGCACCACTGTCACACTGTCCTCTCTGGCACTGGACAAAGGTCTTGCACTTCAAAAAACTTGTAGGTTTTTTTTTTTTTTTTTGCCAAAACATATTCAGTTTAGTGCCCCATTGTGGATGATCTGTATGAGTGGAGAGAGGTATAATGATCACAGTGATGGTAACGCCCTTGAAACAGGGCACTCAGTCCAAGACAGAGGGATTTTGGGTCAAAATCTGCATATCATATACATTTCTCCTCAGAAAAAAATATCTTTCCTCAGCTACCCAAAAGAAATCAAATTTCTACAATTTAATAACTTCTAATAAACATATTTATAATATTTCAAAGAATAAATGTGGTAAGAGGCGTCAAATCCATCAAATTGATTTTTTTTTTTTTTTCTGGCTCTGATGTCAATTTGCTGCTTTTTAACGCATCTTTCACTGATTCTTGAGATAAGGGACAAAACATGTCCCAAACACAAAAGCCCTATTTATGTTAAAAATTATGAATATCAACACAATAAAAATACTTAAAAAGTTACATCTAAGGGAAATTTGTATACTCAGGACATTTATTGCTTATACTTTTAAATAATTTATTTAGTATTATTTTAAAATCACACTCTATACTTGGAAACACATGTAATCTAACCTGTCCTCAGCATTAGGTCACAATGTAAAACTGCCAAACAAAGTGTTTAAAAATGCAACAAATTAAAAAATACAGTTACATTAAAAGGTGGAGATCTTTAAGATATCAAACAATACAAAAAGTAAATATTGAATTATATTTTCCATTAAAAAATAGCTATAAAAGTTGTGTCCTCACTTTGCGTCAATTCCGTCAGGATTTTTTATAATTCTGAATAAATCGGGCAGTGTCATGGGCAGCTTTAACTCTGAAGAGCACTTACTATTTCCTGCTCATTGTGGATCTCACAGTAGGACACAAAGTCCTGGAAGTTATATATTTTTTTAAATATTTTAAACAAACAATATTGAAGTCTCTGCGGTCACAGCCATAACATGTCAACTCCGTCATCGCAGTGTAATAGTTTCTGTATATAGTTGTGGGATAAATCTTGCCATTTTGATTAGTTTATTAAGGCAGCTACAACTGAGGAAAAAAACTAAATTGCTCCACTGTAGAACACGTGGTTATGGTGGAAAAAAATTCAATTTTGTCAACTCCGTCAGGTTTTATGTCTGATGGTTGACAAGTGCTCTCAAAAAGTCTGTATAATGTGATTTAATATGTTTTTTGCATATGGGGAATTCTTCTAATGCTGTTTCATGATTCTATTTACATATACTGTATATTTGGCCTCGACCTTTGTCAACTCCATCAGTATTTGTAAACGCCATCAGTATTTTACACCGTCAGGTGAAGGTTTTTGTTAATTTTGAAAGAAATGTCTTATTCTTTTTTCAATTTATGATGTAAAAATGTTAAAACATCAATGGAACTGCATGATATTATGTCTTAATACCTAAGAACATTAGTGATATATGTTTAATATTAAATGGAGGGAGGAGAATTAAGGAATTTAGAAACTGGGTTGTTCATAATAGTGTGAAAACAAACAAAAAATAAACAGAAAATGTATTTTATGACTTAGCTCCTTTACGGAACACCAATATTACATAACTGAAGACTTTACATTGTTTTTGGATAGTTTAAATTAAATTAGCATGCTTTTTAGTGTGTCTGACGGAGTTGACACAAATTAAGTTATAGAGTGAATAAATATACATTTTTAGAAAAAAACATTTAGAAATAACACCGTGTCCTAACTACACGCGACGCGATAAGATTCCAGCGACAAGCAGCTTGTCTGTCCACACCAGACGCGACGCGACTGCGAGATGAATCATAAACCACAGCCAGTCAGAACAGCGTGTGGGCGGGCTCTCGCGGCAAGTGTACGGCACCAGAGATTAATCTTGACGGCACTCGCAAGGAAATGGATAAGTACATAATCAAATTCACAAATATTACACCATTTAAACATTACTAAAAATACTGAGTTGCTAAAACAATCTTTGTCATAGAATATACTTGTTTGTTCACAGTTTGAACGTTCTCGTTTCAATTTGTTTAATTTCAAGATCTGAGGTGAATTATCCTTTGTTGCTTTTAGTACGACAAAGATGGGAGCACTAAATGATATTCAAAGTCACATTACACGCTTTTAACATTAAATAAAGGACATAAACATTACCTGAGATTATCATTGCCATGTTTTGTGTTGTTGTTCCAGCCGCGACGTCGCAGAAAAAATAGAAACCGTTTCTAAAATAGAATCATCGCGTGTCGCCGTCGCGGCAGGTTAGGACAAAAACTCTAATTAACATGGAAAAGATACCTTTTATCGCGTGTCGCGGCGTCGCGTCGCGTGTAGTTAGGACACGGTGTAAGCCTGTTCCCTTACATGGTTCATTATCTGAGACCTTTGTCTACAAAAATACCAATTTTTAATAATGTAGTGTTAGTTTTTATTTTTTAACATCTAAAACATGTTTTGTCCCTTATCTCAAGAATCAGTGCTTTACAAATATTCTCCTTAATCTAACTAACATAACTTACTCTTATGTCGCCAAAAGCGACTCTTTCCTGGTAAGGAAAGCAATAGTGCAACAACCTTTAGCAGGATAATTCAGTAGCGCTTTCCACACAGCAGTTAGTCAAGACGCCTTATAAACGCCACACCTGAAAATGTCTTCAAAACACTTCTAAAGGTCAGCTGTGAATTTTATACAGCTATGAATATGCTGGCATCAATCTTGTATTGTAAAATGGTGTTTTAAATCAAAACAGAAGAGTGTAATGAGAACTAAAATATAGTGCTTAAGTATTTAGCACATTAATTTACTGAACTAGTAAATTGTGTTCATTATTTCACTATATAGGCAGTCTGACATGCTGCTTTATGTTAAGTGTTACCTTTTTTTTCTTAAATATTGTCAAGTACAGGAGCTCTGTGGCAGTAAAGTGACAGAGCTGAAAGCCCACATTTCACCCTGGGCCCTTGAGAGGAGGGGAAAGGATTTTTGATGATTTTCACACTATAGGGAAACCTCAACTTTACCAATGAACTAAATATTACAAGCTTCTCTTGTGATGATGTCAAAGGCATGGATATCTCAAACAACAATCAGCTGCCGTTTAAACTCCTGTGACTTCAAGGCCTGGTTTCACAGATAGGGCTTAGATTAAGCCAGGATTAGGGCTTAGTTCAATTAGAACATTTAAGTAGCTTTTATAAACATGCCTTAGAAAAAAAAAACATTACATTGTGCATCTTGAGACACAACAATGGCACAGACATATTTTAATATATGTCAGTGCAAGTTGCTTTCAGTTAAAACAGCTCAAACATGCATTTTAGTCTGGGACTTACTTAAGCCTTGTCTGTGAAACTGACAAAGAAATAGTTCAACCAAAAGTGAAAATTCTGTCATTGTTTACTCTCTCTCAGGTCGTTCCAAACCTGAATGCTAATACTTTTTCTTTCTTTTTTTTTAAAGAATCATTACATAGGTATTGCCATACAACCACAGTTCCTGGTGATCATGGGCTGTTAAGCACCAAAAATGACAAAAAAAAAACACTATAGAGGACTATAAAAGTTGACACGGGTGACAAGGGTGGGGACTTGGTTGTGTCCATCAGTTGATGATTGGATTGGATTTGAGATGTGATCCTTGCAGTTAAAATTCAGGCAGATCTGAATGTGAGCTTTTAGTAAATTGTTGAGAAGCAGGGTTTAAGCCAGGGGTGCCCAATCCTGTTTCTGGAGATCTACCTACCTACAGAGTCTTCAAATTATGACGCCTTACACATTGATTTTGTCGGGGTGAAGTAGAAAATGACAGTGAGACGCCACAACAGTCAAAAATATCCATCCGAAGCATTTGTAAATAGGCTAAAAGTAAAAACAAAGCACAGGCGGACAAAATACTTGGAATATAGCACGAGTTGTATAAACTACCATTATATTGCCTTTTGGTGTGTTTTTTTTCTTTTCTTTTTTGAGTTTACCAGACCTTGGTCACTCTGAACCTTGGTTGTATGACAAGAGCTATGTAACGGTTCTTCAAAATAAAATCTTTTGTGTCCCACATTAAAAAAACCAAAAGCATACAGGTAGGGAAGGGCATGAGGGAAAGTAAATAATGACTTGTGGATCACCATACATTTAAGACAAATTTCTAGGAGATTTGTATAATGTTGGACGTTTTTCCCCCCTGTTTTTGGTTTACTTCCTGACCCCTTCCTGGTGACATAATTAGGGTGCACTTTATAGAAAACAAAAACTTAACAGAAGACAGTGAAGAGGCCATGTTCTGCAAAATGCTAACATGACATTTTCTGGCCTTCAAAGGCATACGTGTGAGGCTAAAAAAAAAAAAGGCTTCCAACCCAGGATTGTACCTAGATGGAGCTACATTCCATTTAAATTAAAAAAGGACAAGAAACTGAAAAAATGTTTTGGCTTCTAGTTGACAGCATCACCCTCATTTTGTTTTAAGGCTTCTTTTTCTCTCCATTTCATCATCGTCTTCTCTACTGTTCCTCACAGCTTTTTGCTTTTCTTGAACAAGCTCTTGATCTTGGAGCGTTTTTTCTCTCCGTTATCACAAGAGTCCTGGGAGGAGGAGGTTTGGAGTTGCTTGGACTCCTTGATAGCTTTGCTTTCTATGTCGAGTGAGCTAATCGAGGGGTAATGTCCCTCTGGAGGCGTCCCACCAGCGGGCAGCTGCCCCATGCTGTATGACTTTTCCAGAATGCCATTATAGGCCACAGCTTTGGTTCCAGGGTGAAAGGTTAAACTTTGAGATTCCGGGAGGACGGAAGAGCGGGTAAGGTCAGGAGAGCCCTTGTGAACTGAGGAGTCAAGAGGAGATGAAGGGGAGGATGTGGAAGGAGGTAAGGTCTCCATGGCTGCAGCCTGGGCCTCTTGCGCCAGGAGAAGAAGTTCCTCACGAGAGATTTTACGTGGTGGGGTATCCATGCCCGTAACATATGTACTTTGACTAGAGAACTGCTTCCTTCCCAAAGAGGAACTGAGAGAGTCTGAATCTGAGCATGTGTCCTGCAGGTCCCTGTGTAACAGAAACATAAAAAATAACACAAAATGCATCATAATAATCTTAAAAAAAGAAGATACACTATTGGTGAAAAGTTTGGAATAATAGAAAAAATAAATCAAAATAATAAGAACCATTATTAATAATTGAGCACCAACTCAGCATATTAGAATGATTTCTGAATAAATTACTTTATTAAAATATATTCAAATAGAAAACACAATATTCCAGTTTTACTGTAGTTATGATCAAATAAATGCAGCCTTGGTGAGCATAACTTTCAAAAACATTAGTGTACATCCACAGACATTAATCACATATACAGTAAATGTGATTTTATAAAGACAGGTAAGTTAATAAATTAACATACAGAATTTTTAAATATAAATTTGTATATATCAAATAAAATTCTAGTAAGATATGAAAAAAAAAAAAAGGAAAAGCTGTAGATGTTATACCCCTTCCTTTCTACAGTGAAGAAGATGTGATCATCATCTCCCTCGGGTCTGTAGGCCAGAGGGGCCGAGGCCATGGACAACAGGTCAGGGTCAGCAGAGAGGGACGAAGGCTGAGACAAAAGACTTCTGCGAGAACGACAAACACTGCTGTTGCGGGTCAGAGGAGGTCGAATCAAAGGAGCTGTGAGGACAGATAGATCATTATGCACTCTCTCATGGTATGCTCATCACAACAAAGAATGTAGATTATAAATGAACAAGAACTGTCCAATGAAAGTTCTTAATAATAAATAATAAAGGCTGATATCTACACCAATGTTCAAAAGATTTAAGTCAGTACATTTTTTTGTTTTTTAAATAAATTATTACTTTTATTCAGCAAGGATGCATTAAATTAATAAAAAGTGACAAAGACATTTAAGATGTAACTAAGATTTCTATTTGCTATAAATGCGGTTCTTTTTAACTTTCTATTTACCCACAAAAAAAAAAAAGATCGAAAAAAAAAAAAGTTATTTTAAAATATAGTCAAACCAAAATGTATTCAGACACCTTCAAACATTTCTCACATTATCACAGTTTATTCGCTATAGTTTAGAAAATGGTAATAAAATATGACAAGAACTCAGAGTTAAACTGTGTCAACAAATTCATCTTAATATTATCTTAATAAATTTAAGTGCACAATTAGATAATACCAATTTAGTTCAACCAGGTCAGGTCAAAGTGTCTGAATAATTTTGGTCCCAAATTTATCAATTTTACTGGTAGTCCACTGTATGAAGATTTTTTTGTGTATAATATGTCACAGTTTATTTAGCTATCCTCACTTACATAAATAAACTATAGTGTCCTGCACCCACTAGTAAAAACATTATATCTGGTGTCTGAATAATTTTTTGGTTTGACTGTATTAATAATATTTTTGATCACATAAATGCAGCCTTGGTGAGCATAAGAGACTTCTTTCAAAAAATCTTAACGACCCCAAACTTGAATAGTAGTGTATAATATTGTATAATCTGATATTTGTATTAAATGTTATGACAGATAACTGATATCATTTAAATATTACATTAGTTCAAAAAAATGAAGTAACTTAAAGTTCACATTTTCGCAACATTTCTCACAATCTTGATCTTGAAGAGAGAAACTTACAGGTGAACTGTGGAATGATTGGTGGTGTGTCCTCGTCAAGATCGTCCACCCCGCCAGCGATTGGGTAGGGTGGCACCGACATCCGTGGCATGACCACCCAGCTGTGGTCGGCGTACAGGGAGGCGGTGAGGCTGGGCAGCCCAGAGTTATTAACTACTGGAAAGCCACATAATTTCTCTATTTGGTGCCAGCGGTGGAGACGTTCCCGCAAACACGCTGTGACCTCTGATAGAGATTTTCTAAAAAGCAAAAAACACTGATAAGCTTTCATGTAATGTGAGAAACCATTAGCTTTTTGTGTGGGTGTGGGCTTTGGGTGCTCGAGCCCCTGCCCTTTTTCAAAATTAATCAAAAGTGCCCCTCTCAGACAAATATCAATGATAATATTTGTGGTCAATAAAACAAAATAAATTTGACTTATAATAACATGGCAATGTGTACACAATAGTAACGAACGGCTCAAAAGTCGGAAAATTTCTGTTTATTTTTACATATCAGTCGGTCTGAGGCGTTGCTATGGGTTGCGTGCGTTTTGATTGACTAGCTGATTTTCCACAGTCTGTTCGGAAACGGCTCTCGAGCCATATATGGTTCTTTCAGAGAGTGTCTGTGGCTTTACGGGGGGAAAAAAATAAACCAAACATTTTTTTTCCCTCAATAATCAAAGCTAATGTGTCGATTTAATTAAAAATCTATATATTATATATTTTAAAATATTACATAATTCATCAATGCCCGTTTGTCATGTATAATACACCAACCAATCGTGATCTGGCAGAACAAGTTCAAATTCCATTGGGCAATGTGAAGTGGAGCAGTAATTTTCTGTTCTAATTCATAAATCGGTTGAAAATTACATGGACAGACGAACGTTTGTGGAAAAATTTCCTGTGGTTTGTCTCATTTTATAAATCAAATTGCATCGCTGACAAAATGGATGTTAACTGACAACAAACAAAGCACTGCACAAACCATGCAGCACCAAAAGTCGCATTAATGGTAAGTAGTGTTAAATTCACTTGTATTTATGTATATTGATACACCGTTTTCTATTTGATGAAACTATCAAAGTTAATGATGCCCAAGAGCCACCGGCACCTACAGGCCTATTATGTGAAGTGTAGGCTGGCCAAACGGTGACGTGAAAGGACTTTATTATATTACCATTTTTGATAATTATGCAGCATTATGAAAGAAGTCTCTTATGCTCATCAAGCTTGCATTTATTTGATCAAAAACAGCAATATTGTGAAATATTATTAAAATAATGGTTTTCTATTTTAATATACTTTAAAATATAAATTATTCCTGTGATCAAAGCTGAATTTTCAGCATGTCTTCAGTGTCACATGATCCTTCAGAAATCATTCAAATATGATGATTTAATGTCAATGTTGGAAACAGTTGTGCTGCTTAATATTTTTTATAACCTGCTGTGATACTCTTTTCAAGATTCTTTGATTAATAAAAAGTTCAAAAGAACATCATGTAATAATATTTCACAATATTAGGCTACTGCTTTTTTCTGTATTTTTGATTAAATAAATGCAGGCTTGATGAGCATAAGAGACTTCTTGCAAAAACATAAAATAGTATCCAAACTTTTCACACACACACGTATAATATATGTATAATATAATTTTTTTTTTTTTTTAAACATATTGCCCCTTTTTTACATTTGAGCCCCTGCCCCTGAAGAACTCTGCACGTCCCTGTGTGGGTGGGTGGTAAAGTGACTGCATGTCTATTATGTGTGCTTACTTAGCCTCTAGTATTTTGTGGTCTACTTCATCCAGCGATGAGCTGTGTGCAACATGGAGGGTACCAAACACAGAGTTCCTCTTCTTCTTGATCTTTTCTGCCTGTAATTCACACCACATGGACATAGAAACACACAAGTGATGAAAATACAAAGATACTGCATGGAAATGCACCAGTCGTATGTGATCTGCACATTTGTTGGCTGTACTGAAGCTAATCTCTCCTGCTGCAGTGGCTGCTAATTGCTATAGTTTAACTGCTGATGACTCATTCCAGAAGCAAATAACAAATGGAAAAACAAACCATGTAGTCAAAAGGTAATTTAACCACATCATTAGAAATCTAAATTAAAGGGGAGAAGTTTCAGCTTCATTTTTGTTAGTCGCTGAGAGAGAAATATATTTGTTTAGGTTCTTTTAAACTGAAAATTAAACTTCACTTTTAATGTATAATGGTTGATGTGCAAAGTAAATCTTTTATAAACTCAAAAAAACAATAACTGTTTGGTCAGCAACTTTAAAACAAACATTTCCTGTCCTAACAGGAAGTGTCAACATAAATCACTCACCTCGTCCTTTGCAACCGTGAGCTGCATCTCAGCATTCTGTTTTTTAATGTTGTAGTATTGCACTTCCACCTCATGTGTGAGCTGTAGCCACATCTGCAGGGCTTCAGGCACTGACCAATCTGACTGCATCTCCTTCTCTGCTCTCTTCAGCGCCATTCGCACCTGGAAATACCCAACAAACACTCAAACGTATATTACAAGTGGAACTTGTAATATGTTACTTGTAATGTGGAATGAATGAAATAACCACTATGCCTCCATCTAGTGGGGTATTTAAAGAAGAGTGCTGTTGTAAGGCAATAGACAAGAAATGATCAATTGAAGGAAATTAATACATTTTGGATGCATAGCAATTAATTACATTTTAGTATATTAATCCTCAAGTTCAACTTTGCAAGGTGATTTTAATAGCTCAAAAAATATATTTATCATTACTACATCATGTCCATAGCTCATACTGTATTACTTTTAGACAGACAGAAATTCTGACCACACACAAATCGCCACTTTGTTACATAAAATTGTCTATTATTGGTCATTTATTGTGGTAGCATTCATTTCAGATTTACCTGCTTTTTACAATACCATTCAAAGGTTCATTAAGATTTTTTTTTAAAGAAAATAATAATATTTATTTACTTTTATTTAGCTAGGAAGCATTAAATTGATAAAGTTACAGTAATGACTTTTACATTGTTAAAAAGATTACTATTCCTAATAAATGCTGTTCTTCTGAACTTTCTATTAATCAAAGAATCCTAAAAAAAAATCTGAAGGATCATGGAGTAATGGCTGCTGAAAATTCAGCTTTGCCATCACAGGAATAAATTACATTTTCATATTTAAATAGAAACCTGTAATAATATTTCACAATTTACTGTATTTTTGATCAACTAAATGCAGTCTTCATGAGCATTACAGACTTCTTTCAAAAACATGAATAAAATGTACTTACCCAAAACATCTGAACAGTGGTGTATATATGTATAGTGTATACGGCCATGTATACTAAATCACGCCAATCATACCAATGAAGTACTTTAAATTAAAATTGAAAAGTATATGCGTCATGTAAAAAAATGTCACTGTGGTTGGTTATTTTACATGTCAGTCAGGCTGCTTACTGTGTAGGTAGGCATTTCTTAGCCAGAATAAACTACAATATGCATAAAGTCTTATCACACTTAAGACCAACTCACATCTATGAAAGACTTTGTGTGATTTATACCTGCACTAGTTCCTCCTCTGCGTACTTGAGTCTACTGAGTTCACATTCAGCCCCCTCTCGCAGCTCTCGCAGTCTGCTAGCTTCTCTCTTTGCTCCGTTGATCTCATCGCGCATCTTCTGCTCCAGGTTCTGCTTCTCCACCGCCACTGTCCGGTTCTCCTCCTGAGCCTTTTCCAACCTGATGAAACCACAGAGCAATTTAAGTCACATCTGAAATCTGGTGTGTTGCAATTTAAATATATTAATAATAATATTCTGTCATTATTTATTCACTCTCATGTTGTTCCAAACCTATGACTTATTTCTTCTGTGGAAAATAAAAGGAAGAGCATCCTATCCACTCTTTTCCATATAATGAGAGTGAATGGGAATATAGGGTGTGACGCTTCATAATAGTATCATAAACAGAGTTCACATGACTTGTGTACTATATTCCAAGTCTTTTAAAGTCATATGATAGCTTTGTATGGGTTTGAATATAGATGTCTTATCACACTATTAATGTAATGCCATTTCATTGTATTGACATCACAACATCATTTACACTGTGACATCAAACGTTAACGCCAGTAAAGTATGGAGTGCTGCAAGGATCTGTTTTAGGCCCTCTGCTATTTTCAATATACATGCTGTCCCTTGCTAATATAATTAGAAAGTATGGGATTAGTTTCCATTGCTATCAATGTGTTAAAGATATAAGATACTGGATGACCAGTCATTTTCTTCTACTGAATTCAGATTATACAGACAGATTACTTAGTTGACCAAAAATATCTACACAGAAGCTCTTATAATACAGTTTGCATCTAGAATTATATTAGACAGCAATTTGTCTTTTGAAAACCATATTACACAAGTTACAAAAACAGCGTTCTTCCACCTCAGAAACATTGCCAATATACGGAACATCTGATGCAGAAAAGATAGTTCATGCAATCATGACCTCTAGACTGGTTTATTGTAGTGGATTATTGTGGTGGTTGTCCTGCATCCTCAGTAAACAAGATCCAGTTAGTCTAAAATGCAGCTACTAGGTAACCAGTTCTTACCAGATCAAGACAATATGATCATATAACCCCAATTTTATTATCTCTACACTGGTTACCTAGTTCCGTATCAATTACAAAATATGGCTACTGACTTATAAGGCCCTACATGGTTCAGCTCCTGTGTATTTAACCAGTCTTTTATCATACTACAATCCATCATGCTCTTTAAGGTCGCAAAACTCTGGACTTTTGGTTGTACCTAGGATAGTAAAGTCCACTAAAGGAGGTAAAGCGTTTTTGCATTTGGCTCCTAAACTCTTGAATAGCCTTCCTGATAATGTTTGGGGCTCAGACACAATTTCCCAGTTTAAATCTAGATTAAAGACACATTTCCTTAGCCAAGCATTCATATAATGGTTTTCATAAGCTTGCACTCCAGTTTTAATATGATCAAATGCACATGATTATCTTTTTGCTTGAAATGTTATGAACAGCAGCTACATTAATTATTCTCCATTTGCTTTTCTGTTTCTAACTAGAGATTACACCATGACCCAACACCTGTAAAGAGATGACATCAAACCCTCCGAGGACTTCAGATGACGCCAACTCTGAATCAACATACAAAACTGCCTAATTTCCCATATATTGTAATCATTATGATGTAATCATGCTCATTGTTTCTGCTTAAATGAACACATGATGTTAGCTAACTGCATAATCTGTATTATCTTAGAACTGTACATTTCTGCCATATGAACATTACTTTCACACCTCTGATAACAAATTACTCTAATTTGTGAAAAGCGCTATACAAATAAATGTGTGTGTGTGTGTGTGTGATGTGGATACAGACAGCTAAATTCCGTTTGTTCTTCACATACAGCTATAGTATGGCTTCAGAAGATTTGCAAATATTTGAGATTTGAGTTGAATAGACAACTTTTATAGTGCTTTTTGCCATTTTAAAGCCAGTTTCTCCTTTTGTGTTCCACAGAAGAAACTGGAAGATCTGGAATGACATGAGGGTAAAAGTGAGTAAATGATGACAGAATTTCCTTTTTAGGATGAACTATTCCCTTGAGGGTACTTATAGAAGAGTTTAATGAGCCTTCTCATAACAAGAAATGAAATATGATGTTATACAGATGATAGAACAAGACAGAGTATCCCATGGTCTTATTCAAACAGACCCAGTCTCTCTCTCCAGTGTCTGTTATTTGCTCACCGGCTCTGTAGCTCTATCAGGCTCAGTTCAGCATTCTGTAGACTTTCCAAATCTTTCATCATCTGGGAGATGTGAACTTTAGACGATTTGTTCTGTATGTATGCGAACCAGCAGCCCCCAACACCAATGATGATTGAAATCATCAAAATAAAGTCCTTCAGCCAGTGATGGTGTGGACCTAGAGGAAGAAGAAAGGGAAAGAAAGCATTTAAATAAATACTTCTATACAATAGTTCTGTATAAGAATCTAACTAAACTTCACAGTACTTGAGTGCACTGTTAAAGGGATAATCCACCCAAAACTAAAAATTATTTCATTATTTACTCACCCTCATGTTGTTCCTGTTTAGTTGGTAACTAAACAGTTGCAGTTACCATTGACTTCAATTGTATGGACAAAAAAAATATAATGAAAGTCAATGGGAAGCAAAACTGTTTGGTCATCAACATTCTTCAAAGTATCTTCTTTTGAGTTCAGCAGAAGAAAGAAATGCATACAGGTTTGCAACGACATGAGAATGACGAAATGATGACAGAATTTTCATTTTTGGGTAGATTATTCCATTTAAATGCTGCAACCGGATGACTGAGTCAATAAGTTTATATCATTTCGACCTGCTTTGAAAACAGGATCAACCGATTCATTGAAAAGATCTGACACAAAAAAAAGAACAATTCATTAATAAATTGGACATTGTTAATTCTCTCATTAACTCTTGAATGTGCCCATTTTGGTCTGTTGGTCTGTCTGCAGAATACTCAACGCTATCTCACGACCAATTCGTACATATTTGTATGAGGTGGTTAATTCGTACAAATTCGTGCGACCTCACTCGTATGAATTTGTACAATTTGTCTAAACCGCAGTGACGGGTAGGTTTAGGGGCAGGGTTAGGGGTAGGTCATTCGTACGAAATCATACGAATTGGGCAACTCGTCAAATACATATATGATTTAGCAAAAATCTTTCAAATTTGTACGACCTCACAACTTTGTTAGCCACCTCGTAAAATACGTACGAATAGCAGTGAGATCAGGTTGGAATAATTTAAAATAATTCAGCACAGACTACCATTGAAAAGTTTGGGGTCAGTATGATTTTTTTAATGCTTTTGAAAGAAGTCTCTTATGCTCATTTATTTGCTCAAAAATACATTAAAACCATGATACAGTAAAATATTATTACAATTTAAAATGTTTTCTATTCTAATATATTTTTAAAAGAAATATACTCTTTTTGATTTTTTAACAGCCATTACTCCAGTCTTCAGTGTCACATGATCCTTCAGAAATGAATAAAATATGTAAATTTAGTGCTGAAGAAATTATTAATTCTTTTCCAAAGCAAAACATTTTACTGACCCCAAGCCTTTGAATAGTAGTGTAGTCATATGGACTTCATATGCTACTTATGGTGCTTTATGTACCTTAAAAGCTTCCATTCCTATTTATCTTAACTGCATTGAAAAAAGCAACTAGTACATTATTTGTGTTCCAAGGAAGCAAAGCCATATGGTTTTGGAACAACATAAATGTCAGGCTGAACTATCCTTTTAAATAAACAATTAAACATGTCTTAATGCAGCTTATGTGAACACACTTACGTAGTGGAGGTCCAAAAAGCACTGCGTCCAATGCTTTTAGATTTAATTTCTGTTTATGTCGTTGGTCTAATATCTTTAGCTGCATTGACATAAAAAACGGTTCATTGGCCGCTATTCTGTAACAGAAAGGAAAAACACAGCAAGTCAGGGGTAATAATGTGAGTCAAGATCACACAGAATCACACAAAGTTTCTACTGACAATAATCATAGTTTGTGATTCCTCAAACAAACGTTAATAAGAAATGTATAGTGCAAATGAACATAAGGACATCCAATAAATGGTTACACTTTATTTTGATGGTCCCCTTTAGACAACTATATGTAATGTAGCACCTACATAACAACTAACTCTCATTAGAGTATTAGTAGACTGTTAAGGGAAGGGGTTAGTAGAATAAAGGGTTCGGGTTAGTAGACATGTAGTTGCTTTAGTCAGTCGAATGCCTGTTGGAGAAACATCACAATGTGATAGTGTTAGCAGATATTAAGCAGACAGTCTACTAATAATGAGAGTTACTTGACATGTAGGTGCAATGTTACTTACAGTCAACAGAATGTCTAAAGGGGACCAAAATAAAGTGTTACCCAATAAATCTCTTAAGGGTAAAATGCCTATAAAATCTTATGTGGGAAAAACAAATGCCTGTAAGTGCCTGTAAGGGGGGTGGGTGGCGCAGGGTACAGTATATGTGACTGTATGTGTGTGTATGAATGGCAAGTTCAAGCTCAAAAGGACTAATTTTAAGAAGTGAGTACTATATGACTGAAAGATCACATGTGCTGCCACGCACATACTCGGCATAGCTGCAGGTGAAAGGTGATCTGCTGCTGTGACATCATTTCATGAGTCATGGAGAAGTGGCCGTGAGGGGAAACTCAACACCATAAACCTTTCTTCACCCCCCACGCTCATGCACGTCTCCACTGTCTGTGCACTGACACATCCTCACCACTAGGGGGAAGCGCTGCTGTTAAATCTCACATTTAGTGATTTGTTTTATTGTTGTATCAGCATTTAATAACTAACAATAATTAATGTTAAATACATAAACTATAGGCTCTTTTTACTTTTTTAGCGGTAACACTTTACAATAAGGTCTCATTTTTAACATTATAATGCATTAACTAACATGAACAATGAGCATTATAACATTTATTATTACCCTTTAATATAAGTTAATAAAAATGTTCATGTTAGTTCACAGTGCATTATCTGCAGAAGTATGGTTCTGTATTAGTTCATGTTAACCAATGTATTTAACTAATGTTAACAACTCAAGCTTTATTGTAAAGTGTTACCTTTTAGCGAAAAAGTTAAGATACTTCTATTTTCTACTAGTTTCAACTCTAGTTTCAATTCTCTGTTAGGTTCTGTCAAAGTAAGTATGGCTTAAAAATCGCACAAAATAATGCATGAATGAAAAAGAAAATGGTGTGAGGCTGTGTTAGGTTAAGGTGTAGAAAAGTTGTTATAACTCAATACAAGTCACTGGAGAGTCTCTGACTGAAAGACAAAAGTACATGCGTGTTTACCGAGGTAATGTGTTGCCATCTACTTTAAACTCTCTGAAGTTTATTTCATACTGAGGAAGCTCCACCGACTCCTTCAGCCATTGAACAGCATCCTCCAGTGTCCAGTTGTGCACTGAGAGCAAAGAGAGAGTTGAGAAGACACATTAAAAAAAAAAAAAATGCATATTTTGACATATTTTAAAAACAAATCCTTGTAATCCTTTAACACGTTTGAACACAAAACTATATTCTAAAAAATATTCATGAGCTCAATATTTAGTATTCTTTTCATATGTGGCCTTTGGTCTATATACTGTAGTGGCAAAAGTGATGACAAACCTAGGAAAAATTATTCAGATATTATTAAAAATTTGTTTAAGACTTTGTAAGCAAGGAGTCAATTGCTTGATTTGTGATAACGCAATGAAACAAATTGTGCGGACATCATTTGGCCAGGCTGTCATACAAAGTGGTCATTATTGGTGTATCAGCATTTAATAACTAATAATAATTTATGTTAAATACATAAATTCTTAATAGCTCTTTTTGACTTTTATTGGGAACACTTTACAATAATGTCTCATTGTTTTAACAATTATAATGCATTAACTAACATGAACAATGAGCATTATAACATTTATTATTATTACCCTTTAATGTTAGTTAATAAAAAATGTTCATGTTAGTTCACAGTAACATTATCTAACGTTAACAGGTAAAATTGACTTTTTTTTTAGTAAATGTTGAGACTAACATTAACTAAGATAAATAAATGCTGAAGTAGTATTGTTCTGTATTAGTTCATGTTAACCAATGTAGTTACCAACTGAAGCTTTATTGTAAAGTAATTTACAATGATTTTTGATTCTATAACTTCTTGTGTTAATTATCTGTAGTTATTTTTTGTCTCCATCTGCTTGTCTGCTTGTTTGATTGTAATAAGCAGACTGCCTGTTACTTTGTTTGTCAATTAATTGTACTATTGTATTACTTTGTGAAGCGACCTTGGGTTCTTGAAAGGCGCTATAAAAAATAAACATTATTATTATTAAAGTGTTACCCTTTTAGCAAGAAAGGTAAGATACTTCTATTTTCTATTAGTTTCAACTCTAAAAATTATGAACACAAAGAGAGAACCAACAAAATATTAATAACTGAATATGCTATGTATTCTTTTTTTCTTGTATTTTCTTTTTGTTTTTCAATGCATTTTTTTCATAGTAAAATAAAACCTGTAGCTTGCCTTTATTTTGCCAAATCAGATAAATACCTTAACCAAGTTTAGTGATTTGTTTTTCCCTCATAAATATATAAATAAATTACTGATTCTTGAGATGAGGGATAAAACATGTCCCAAACACAAAAGCTGTATTTATGTTAAAAAGTAAGAATATCAACACAATAAAAATACTTAAAAAGTTACATCTAAGGGAAATTTGTATACTCAGGACATTTATTGCTTATACTTTTAAATAATTTCTTTAGTATTATTTTAAAATCACACTCTATACTTGGAAACACATGTAATCTAACCTGTCCTCAGCATTAGGTCACAACGTAAAACTGCCAAACAAAGTGTTTAAAAATGCAACAAATTAAAAAATACAGTTACATTAAAAGGCGGAGATCTTTAAGATATCAAACAATACAAAAAGTAAATATTGAATTATATTTTCCATTAAAAAATAGCTATAAAAGTTGTGTCCTCACTTTTTGCGTCAACTCCAAGCGTCAAGGATTTTTTATAATTCTGAATAAATCGGGCAGTGTCATGGGCAGCTTTAACTCTGAAGAGCACTTACTATTTCCTGCTCATTGTGGATCTCACAGTAGGACACAAAGTCCTGGAAGTTATATATTTTTTTTATATTTTAAACAAACAATATTGAAGTCTCTGCGGTCACAGCCATAACATGTCAACTCCGTCATCGCAGTGTAATAGTTTCTGTATATAGTTGTGGGATAAATCTTGCCATTTTGATTAGTTTATTAAGGCAGCTACAACTGAGGAAAAAAACTAAATTGCTCCACTGTAGAACACGTGGTTATGGTGGAAAAAATTCAATTTTGTCAACTCCGTCAGGTTTTATGTCTGATGGTTGACAAGTGCTCTCAAAAAGTCTGTATAATGTGATTTAATATGTTTTTTGCATATGGGGAATTCTTCTAATGCTGTTTCATGATTCTATTTACATATACTGTATATTTGGCCTCGACCTTTGTCAACTCCATCAGTATTTGTAAACGCCATCAGTATTTTACACCGTCAGGTGAAGGTTTTTGTTAATTTTGAAAGAAATGTCTTATTCTTTTTTCAATTTATTATGTAAAAATGTTAAAACATCAATGGAACTGCATGATATTATGTCTTAATTACCTAAGAACATTGGTGATATATGTTTAATATTAAAAGGAGGGAGGAGAATTGAGGAATTTAGAAACTGGGTTGTTCATAATAGTGTGAAAACAAACAAAAAATAAATTTTATGACTTAGCTCCTTTACTGAACACCAATATTACATAACTGAAGACTTTACATTGTTTTTGGATAGTTTAAATTAAATTAGCATGCTTTTTAGTGTGTCTGACGGAGTTGACACAAATTAAGTTACAGAGTGAATAAATAAATATATAGAAATAAGCCTGTTCCCTTACATGATTCATTATCTGAGACCTTTGTCTACAAAAATACCAATTTTTAATAATGTAGTGTTAGTTTTTATTTTTTAACATCTAAAACATGTTTTGTCCCTTATCTCAAGAATCAGTGAAATATACAAATAAATATATATATAAATATATATATAAATATATATATACACTCACCTAAAGGATTATTAGGAACACCATACTAATACTGTGTTTGACCCCCTTTCGCCTTCAGAACTGCCTTAATTCTACGTGGCATTGATTCAACAAGGTGCTGAAAGCATTCTTTAGAAATGTTGGCCCATATTGATAGGATAGCATCTTGCAGTTGATGGAGATTTGTGGGATGCACATCCAGGGCACGAAGCTCCCGTTCTACCACATCCCAAAGATGCTCTATTGGGTTGAGATCTGGTGACTGTGGGGGCCATTTTAGTACAGTGAACTCATTGTCATGTTCAAGAACCCAATTTGAAATGATTCGAGCTTTGTGACGGTGCATTATCCTGCTGGAAGTAGCCATCAGAGGATGGGTACATGGTGGTCATAAAGGGATGGACATGGTCAGAAACAATGCTCAGGTAGGCCGTGGCATTTAAACGATGCCCAATTGGCACTAAGGGGCCTAAAGTGTGCCAAGAAAACATCCCCCACACCATTACACCACCACCACCAGCCTGCACAGTGGTAACAAGGCATGATAAATCCATGTTCTCATTCTGTTTACGCCAAATTCTGACTCTACCATCTGAATGTCTCAACAGAAATCGAGACTCATCAGACCAGGCAACATTTTTCCAGTCTTCAACTGTCCAATTTTGGTGAGCTCGTGCAAATTGTAGCCTCTTTTTCCTATTTGTAGTGGAGATGAGTGGTACCCGGTGGGGTCTTCTGCTGTTGTAGCCCATCCGCCTCAAGGTTGTGCGTGTTGTGGCTTCGCAAATGCTTTGCTGCATACCTCAGTTGTAACGAGTGGTTATTTCAGTCAAAGTTGCTCTTCTATCAGCTTGAATCAGTCGGCCCATTCTCCTCTGACCTCTAGCATCAGCCCACAGGACTGCCGCATACTGGATGTTTTTCCCTTTTCACACCATTCTTTGTAAACTCTAGAAATGGTTGTGCATGAAAATCCCAGTAACTGAGCAGATTGTGAAATACTCAGACCGGCCCGTCTGGCACCAACAACCATGCCACGCTCAAAATTGCTTAAATCACCTTTCTTTCCCATTCTGACATTCAGTTTGGAGTTCAGGAGATTGTCTTGACCAGGACCACACCCCTAAATGCATTGAAGCAACTGCCATGTGATTGGTTGATTAGATAATTGCATTAATGAGAAATTGAACAGGTGTTCCTAATAATCCTTTAGGTGAGTGTATGTATATATATATATATATATATATATATATATATATATATATTACTTTTGGCCACTACTGTATGAACATCAGTGAATAACATAATAGGGTTCAAATATCCACAGTGACAATCAAAATCCAACTGAAACTTAAGAAAAAATATTTCAGATTCTGCACTTCTAGGTCACTAATAATTAAATTTGTGACACTGATCGAGTGGCTTTTTGTTCAGATGTTCAGATGCTCTGTGGATCATCTCAAATCATGCTGGAGAACAGCAGCCTGAACATCAGGTTTGACACAAACTTGTGTAACAGCGATTGTGGTGATGGATAAGCATAAAGTCCAACAGGTGATTTTACTGTGGTAAGTGTAAGGGCACGGGGTGTTATATAAATTGTTCAGTAAACTGTGCAAAAGACATAGGGCCAAAAAATATTTACAAAACACCATGTATAGCACAGATGCTTTTCCCTAGACAAACTAACAAAAAAACTGCATCAAAACAGTGAAAGCCACTATCAACGACTCACTGTATCTCCTCCACTTGTCCTAATCCTACCAAATAACACAGAATACTTGAAACTATACAAAACTGTAATAATAAACCAATTATAAAGAAGAGCAACATTCAAAATAAGCAATAAACAGATGTAAGTAATGTGCATGAATCGAAATGACAGTTTTATTGATAAACTTACTTCTTAGGAAGTACTTTCGGAACTTCTTAGGGATTTTTCAAGAATTGCACTTAAGAACATTCTTCAGAACTTATCTTAACATCTTTCTTAAGAAGATTTTCGTAAATCCAGTTGGCAAATCGCACCAATCGCATCAAATACATACCATGATTTCAATTTCCATCTGACTAGACATACTTGCTCAAATTGTTATGGTGATAATATAATTTGTAATTGCCTCAAATGTAAAATAAAAGCGTTTTCTCTAGTGGCCTTAGATTTTAGTAGTTGACATCAGGGTGAACCTGCACAGGTGTTGTACAGGGAGATAGTTAGGTGGCCACTCATGATAATGAATTACTTAGTTGTGAACAAAATCCATTGCCAGTCAATATAATGACTCAACTATCATATTTCATACTCAAACCAGACTCCAACAACATCACAAATTGTGTGTGTGTGTGTGTTTGTGTATTGAATAATATCTACACAACAGGGCAGTGTCTCAGATTACATCTCAGAGCCAGATGCTGTAAGATGCCATCACTCTGTATTAGAGGCTCAATGGGTAGCACACAATCTTTGTTTAGAGCTGCGTGTGTAAGCTTAGTCAATTCAATGACATCACTCCATTCAGACTCTCATGACATCACCACTAGGAAACCCTGAGACCAAACACATAACTGTCAAATTAAATTAATTTTATACTAGTCGCTACTGTACATGTGAGCGTGTGACCATATTCTTATATCGCTGTATGAGTAATTTTATATCACAATAATGGTATACACTACCGTTCAAAAGTTGAATAGAAAATTGTATTTCTGTTCAAAAGAACAGAAAAAAAAAATCTTGTTCTTTCTATTCATCAAAGAATATCTATACTGAAGCTTTGCCATCACAGGAATTAATATATTATTAAAATTAAAATGAATTAAAATAGAAAACAGTTATTTTAAATTCTAATAATATTTCACACTATTACTGTATTATCAAATAAATGCAGCCCTGATGAGCATAAGAGACTTCTTTCAAAAGCAAAAGTTTGAACAGTAGTGTATATAGTTATATTGGTAACACTTTACAAAAATTATACAACAGTAATACAAAAATCACTTGTTAACATTACTTGTTTGTTAACATGGACCAACAATGAGCAATATATACTTACAGCATTTATTAACCTTTGTTAATGTTAGTTAATAAAAATTTTCATGTTCTTGTTAGTTCAAAGTGCATTAACTAATATTACCTAATAATCACGTATTGTGTGGTAGCAGCGTACGATGAAGACGAAGGAGATAACAATAACAGTCTTTATTAATCTTTACAAACTCAGGACAAACACTAGAATAAACTCAGGGAAAAATAATGACACCATACATTAACGAGAACCGATCAAGGCCATTCAAGTCCATTCTTTTATGGCCTTCCCTTGCTAACTTCCCTCCATCTCGTTCACTTGGATGTACATCATTGCTTACGTTGCACGAGTGCCCACTACTGGCGGAACCCTTGCAATTAAAATGTTTAAATGGAACGCCCTAAGCCCTTGATCACTTGGAATCCGCAATGGAGCTGATTTATTTTTACACCTGTTTGAGCAATTGATATGTGTCCTGAAGAAGGCTGTGTTGCCGAAACGAGTAGATCTACTTTTAACTGGTTTTAATGATTTAGCCCAGTTCATTAAAGGCTGTTTACTTTACCACATGAGTGACTTGGAATATTTTGTCTACACAAGGAGTTGATTTATTATTTAACTTTTTTTCCTTATGAATTTGTTTTACACACCATTCTATAGGCCTGTATGTATGCTTAGGCTGTTGGAGAAAATATAAAAAATTACACAAACGAAAATGATAATACAATGAACTATAACTGTGTAATAAACTGTCAACTTAAGGTAGCTATAAGTATTATGCGGTTAAATGTCAAAATAACTCCAATATCATACACTAGAGTTGTGTGGGGTGGGGGTAAATTAAGCGCGATCTGCTGTGATGTCACAATCGTGTTGCATTGTGGTCTATGGATCTGCCTGAAGTGTACATGAGTAGACGCGCTCCCTCTGTCAAAATCGAAGGGGTTGAGGGTCTGTCAAAATAAAGTTCCCTCACCCACTTGACAAAGTTGAATGCACTTCAAAATGGCGGTGGGGATTCCTCAGAGGGGAAGTGCTTACGGAAGTTAGTGAGTGTATGTCTAAAAGTGGAGTTAAACGCAGCCCAGAAGTAACTAAGTGTATGTTTACACGGCAACAATGTACTAAAAACAGACGGCAACGTTGTCAAAACGATCCTCGTTCACACAAATCTGCGAAAAAAGAATCTTGAGACTAAAAAGGCTGTATTGTGCATGCCAGGCCAGTAGTTGGAGATGTCGCTTTGCCAAGGAACACTATGCGAACACATAATACGCATGCGTGAACATGTAACACGCATGCACATGACGTCACCGTTTTCACAGATTCACGTTTTTGTTGTTTGCATGGAGACGGTAAAGGTGTTGTTTTTTAAAACCTTGCACTTTGAAAACCGTTTCCAAAAGCTTGCGTTTTCAGGCCCCCATAAATGCCATTGTCGTGTAAATGAATGGCCAAAATGCATAAAAAGTTTTAAACTTGTGTAAACATACCCTAAAACACAGGGTTTAAATACACAGCGCAAACAAACGGAGCTAAATGAAACGCAGGTGAAACTAATCAGGAAGCAAACTAGGGCATGATCGGCAGAGGTGGAAAGTAACGAATTACATTTACTCGCGTTACTGTAATTGATTAGTTTTTCTGTGTACTTCTACTTTTTTTAAGTAGTTTTAAAAATCTGTAATTTTACTTTTACTTAAGTATGTTTTGTTTGAAGTATTGTACTTCGCTACATTTTAAACATTATCCGTTACTGAGTAAAAATAAATAAATAAATAAATAATACAAAGGGAAAAAAATAAAATAAAATTGCGCTCCGGAAACTACTGCACTGAATTGAAGGGCGGGAGAACAATCGTGCAAAAATCACAAAAAGATGGAGACGGACAAGACAGATGTCAGTGATGCAGACCCAGCTGAAAGCGAAATGCCATCGTGAACCCCTGGCTAGTATGGATATAGAAAAAAAAATAAACAAACCATCTTACAAACCATATTTGGAAATGAACACATGAACATTTCCAGAGCTGATCTGAGAGAACCCCTAATGAGCATTTTCATAATTTTATTTGAATAAAAACCATTGTCAAATACACTCTGAAACAGGTCTTCACTACAACCCGTCAAAATAAAAGTTTGGTTTAACTAGAAGAAATTATGACAGAAATATATTACTATTGTAGGCCTACAATAGAATGTACTTGTCAAAATAATAATAATAATAATAATAATAATAATAACAACAATAATAATAACAATAATAATAATAACAATAATAATAACAATAACAACAACAAGTTGTTGTTACTGTATCCACACAAACAAGGAGTTTACTGTACTTCATACTGTACTTCAGAATCACAGATTCTACCTCTTGGAGTATAACCTAAATAAGAATTTTCACCGGAAAATGTCATCTGAACAAGTAAGTAACATGTCTGCCACTTTTGGGAACAAAACATTACAATAAATCGCGCTACCAACGGTGATTAAATCCAACGATCGCTCGTATAACATCAAAGCAAATTATTATTATTGTTATTTGTTCTCAAATTGTTAATGTTAACAGCATTAGCATTGTGTGACTAAGTGTATTTAGTGTTTATTAGCGTTACCTGTAGATTTAAATTTCTGTATAGTCTAATCTTTTGCTTTTGACTACGGGTGAATCTCCAGTTGTCACTGATGATTGTCATTTGGGACTTTCTGGATTACAATCCACAATCAAAATGATAAGTTTAATTACTCCAGCTGCTGTGAGAAAAGGCTATAAACGATCCGCCGAAGAACATGCTCCTCACGTCTACTACTAGCCGGACTCTTTCTTTATGTATACAGACGTGACGTAATGACGCAAAGACATGCTTGAATTATAACACATTATTATAAACTTACCATTGTGAATGGGGCTAAGGTAAGGAGATACTTTTGAATACTGGCTTGTTGTGTACTTGCTCAAATTGATTTTGGATCATTTTTAACCAAAAAAAAAAGTTACGGACTACAGCTTTAAGTAAAATTTCATTGACAAAATAGTACTTTTACTTGAGTAGAATATTTTATTACTCTTTCCACCTCTAATGATCTACTTTCGGTCCAAATCTGATTATTTGTGTATCCGATTGGAATCTGATCTAAAATTATTGACTTTTGAGTGACACGATTTGTGTTCATGCCACTCTTTCGTTTTCCAGAATAACAACAACAACCACAACATGGAGGGGTTTGCAATACAGATGCGGTCTTATTTACAACATGACAATGTGTAGCCGCTGCGCTGGACTACTGCGTCTTATGAGGCAATGGCAGAAACGTAGAAGGCTGGTATGCATGGCTTTATTCTGTGCTGTTGTCTCCACTGGTTTTTGAAAACATGTCTCTGTTATATTGTCATTTTCTGCTCGTCCAGCACTTTGCAACAACACAACCTTGTTTCTGCAGCGACTTTTAGCATGTTTCCTATAAAAATGTCTGATGTTTACGTTTCCGATCAGAGCGGTCAGACTGAAACGGATTTCCAGAAATGCGACTCTAACCAAATAAGAATGTAGCTTGAAACGGATTTGTATAAAATCGCATTTCATGTGATTTTTGGCCATTCACACTTGCTAAATCTAATCGGATTTCAATCAGATGTGCACAAAAAACGGATTTGGACTGACAGTCTGAACGTAGCCTAAGAATTGGGAACACAGGCAAACAGGAACAGAACAAAACCAAACTAAAACACAAACAGAACATAAACCTGACACTAATACAACTTTTGATCTTAAAAAGAAATATTAGTAAATGTTGAGATTAACATTAGATTAATAAATGCTGTAATGGTATTTTTCAATGTTAGTTCATGTTAACTAATGCAAACAAATGAAACCTTATTGTAAAATGTTACTGTTGTTTTTACTATAAATTAAAAAAAAAAAAAATGATTACATGAATTAGACATGAAACTGATTTCTGGATAATCCATTTCATTATTATAATTTAAGTTTTATTAACTTTAACATCAACTGAATTCTATATTGATGCGGCATGTTTTGGGACATTAATACGTTAAAAACAAGTACTTTCTTGTCTAGATTAGTTTGGGACACATCCTGCTCAGTATTTTCAAATTATTCCATGTTCCCTTTCAGTCGGTCACTCTCGACAATCCCAATTCGTCGGTTCACTTTCCCTTCAGGGAACGAGGGTTACAAACGTAACCGAGACGTTTTCGCTCTTAAATGTCCTGGCCAATGATATCACGGTATAAACAGTAACTTAAAATCTCTACCAGTGGACAATTTTTTCTGCCACCCAGCCCATGTTTTCTCTGTCCATCTCTCTTTACCTTCTGATATTTTCCAGCCCTTCCACAGCTCCTCCACCGTGATGTGCTGGTCCTCTCGGTGAAGATTACTGTGTTTATTGGTCTGGTGCTGCTTCATGTCCTCTATTATAAACTGCAGAAGAACAACAAGATAACATGCTCAGAGCATAGGAAAATGACTTCTTATTAATTAGTTCATGCCATATCATGTTTTATTTGGCTTCAGGGTGCACGCGATTATATCAGAGGCTTTAAAGGTTTATCATGCAAATATTTCTAATGCAAAAAAGACAGGAGAAACATCACACTTGAATATCATATCCATTGTGTTGCATGACATTAATTTTTCAGATGCTTTTAACCAAAGCAACTTACAAAAAAAAAAACCCAAGTGGGAAAAACCCAAGTGATTAATCATAATGAGCCAACAATATTTGCAGTGCTACAATGCAATTTCAAAAGATGACCAGAAGAATACATAACTAGAGCAGAGTTTTATTGCACAATAAAGCTATTAGAATATGACAGGCATATTAGATAAATGTGAAGCTCTCTGTGGTCAGGTCTGTGTAAACTGTGTATCTCTGTGGTTCTGCTTATTTGTGTGCTGCACATGCATTATGAAAAATGTTTTTATCCCTTATGCTGTGTTGAAAACCCTGTAACATCTTTGGTGTTCCTGGTCAAAAATGAAAAAGCTTATAAATCTCATGTTATGCTATATTATCATCAAATATTGGATTTAATCTTTTTGTCAACTTGTTTCTTTCAATTAGGATAATAATAAAGCATAACAAGAGACTTACACCCCCGGTATAACAGACAAGGCTTAAGCCTAGTCCCAGACTAAAATGCATGTCTGAAAGCAACTTGCACTGACATATCTTAAAATATGTCCGTGCCATTGTTTTGTCTTAAGATGCACACCTGTAATGTTTTTTTTCTAAGGCACATTTATAAAAGCTACTTTAATGTCCTAATTGAACTAAGACCCAATCATGGCTTAATCTAAACCCTGTTTGTGAAACCAGGCAATAAACTATTTTTTGGAGGCTGGTCATTTTTGCCTGGGAGCACCACAAGAGTAACAAGGTGGACCATTTGGGAAGTATTTATACCCTGTGTGAGCAAAGCCAGTAAGTTTTAGTCCAGTGCGATTACATTAACTAACATTTACGGGAAAAAGAAAATCCTCTCTGGGTCAAAATGACCCAAACACAACATAAGGGTTATGTAAATCAGCCGTTTGACTGTTCTCTCTGTTTATGAATTATGTTGATATCCTCAGATACTCATAATCAACAAACAAGAGGTAAGACATATTTAAAGTCGAGTAGGCTTATTTAGCAACTCTCTCTCTCTTTCCCACACACACACACACACACACACACAGAGACAGACACACACACTCAGGAATCTGCTGTGTCCTGAAAGAGGACACCAACTTTCAGTCGCTGTAAGAAGGAGAAACTCTTGGGCCTCTTCTCGAAACAGTTCTTGAGCCCAGAAGCACCTGCCATGACCAGAAACAATCCTCAAAACACACGTCACATCCTCACTAACCACACGCATATTTACAAAAAGTCTCACTTAAAACTGCTGAACAGACACAAAACAGTAAAGTAAAGAGAGAAGAAAAAACCTGTATCTTCACTTTTAATCTTCACCAAGGAAATGGTGAGGGCCACTGATGAAGCATGCACATGTTAGTGTGGACTAACTAGAAGACACTAGTTTACTACCTCTTGTGTAGCATGAGGATGTTACTATTACTTTTATAAGACAAATAGCAACTTTTTATACATTTATACAATTCATAACTTGTCATGTTTACTTCCAGTTGCAATAAAATGTAAAAGAGAACTGAAGATCCATATAGTACATGTTTGCAGTGAAAGGGTTATAGTAGGGCAATGAGACACTGAGAGGTGCATTGTGGGATTTACACTTTTAAAGTATTGTCCGTTTTCATGTTTTATGGGGACTCTCCATAGACAATGATTTTTGTACTGTACAAACTATATATTATATCCCTCTACACTAACCCTACCCCTAAACCTACCCATCACACAAAACTTTCTGCATTTTTACATTTTCAAAAAATGATTTATAAGCTGTTTTCCTCATGGGGACCAAAAAGTGTCCCCACAAGGTCAAAAATTACTGGTATTACTATCTTTGTGGAGACATTTTGTTCACAAAACGTAGATTATACCTGAATCACACACAAACACACACACATACACACACCTCATAACTTCAAACATTGACTGGGGACATTTGAACTATTAAAAAATGTTTAATATTAAATTCAATAACATGAATTAATTAATAACTTTATCAGCATTTATTAATCTACATTAGAGTCAAATGATTGTGGATTCATTTTATTGGAAAGTTTTTTTTTTTAGAACATAATCCATCTAAACACTGTTTCTGTGAAACAAAATGCTAATTAGCATGTACGGTCACATAAATCATGTCAAAGTCAAGATTATATTTAACTGGCACAGAATGTGTTGCATGTTTAGATCACATTTAGGAAGACATGCATATGCATGTGACATATGCATGTGACATAAAGCTTCAACATTTCATAAGCAAATTATATACAAATATAGATGCTCCCTCCCCACTCCAACAAATGTATTATTGTATTAAATGAGAGGCAAGGATTAAGCAAACACAATTTTCCAGGTCTAAATGATATATGCTCACCTCCACACTCTCATTCACTTCGATTCCTCCATCATTGTCATCGTCTAGCTGCTTGTGAATGTGCCGAAGCGCCTCTAAACTGAAGCGGTCGGCTTCGTTCACACATGGAGGGATGACTATCAAACACGGGTCTGCAGGAAGAGACACACAATTAACCTTTGTACATAAATAAACTCAGCATTAAACGTCTGCTTTTCTACACAGTTCATTCCAAGTTTATTGCACATCCAGACAGACCATTTATAATGATTATTATTATTTATGGCACTTTTCATGACTTAAATGCTTATGTAAACAAGACTTTCTACTGTTGATTAATAAATAATGTTATTACTCATCAAGTTTGTATCTAACTGTCTGTACGTGTGAGCATGTGCATGTCTGGGCATCTGTAGGGCTCTGTTTACAGTGATGTGCTTTCACCGGTCTTGACACGCTTATTAGGTTGCAGGCTGTTGATATGGCAAATGGTGCTGGTATTCGGTTGGATCACATCCTGGCTCTTATTTAAGAGAAGATGTGTGAAAGAAGACGAATCAATCCTATTTTAAAAAACTATTAGTGGAAAAGAGCCCTGATTGGATGAAACAGCACAGATCCCTGAGGAGCCAAGGAACATTTTCCCAGTGACATACGCGTTAAACAGAAAAAAAATATATAAATATATGATATTCTTCCTAAAATATAAAGGCAGCTATATATTTGCTTGTATAAAGACAAATGTATACTATATGAGAAAAGTATGATATTATGCAAAAATATGTAGTTTTATTTGTTACTGTACTAAAGCCAAAGCAAATAATTAAAATATCAACTGAAAAATACTGACTTATTATTATGAATTTTTACTCTACAGAGTATTACATCAAGGCTATGTGCCTACTGTATTGGGCTATATTCAATTTAAATGTAAATGTAAATTTGTTGTAAAATTGTAATTTATTGTATTGTAGTTATTTGTAAATTGTACATTTTTAATAACACTTTTCACAATAACAAAAAACAAACATTTTGTCCTCAAATAATTGTTTTTCATAAGCCCCTGGGAGCTATTTGTGCCCTTTTGAAAAAGAAGTACACTTTAGCATATTTAAAAGAACAGTACTTACTATGGAAATAATACACTTAAAGCAATATACTCAAGTGCAAACTGAATTAAATGTTTTCTTACACTTAAAGGGATAGAAAAGAAAAACTCTGTAATCATTTATTCACCCTCATGTAGAATTTCTTTCTTCTGCTGAACACAAAGGAAGATCATTTGATTATGAAATATTATGGAAGTCAGTGGGGCCCATCAACTGTCTGGTTACCAACATTCTTTAAAATATCTTCTTTTGTGTTCAGCAGAAGAAAGAAATTCATACAGGTTTGGAACAACATGAGTAAATGATGACAATTTTCTTTTTTGGGTGAACTCTCTCTTTAATTCCATGTTATTTACAATTAAATTAAATGTATTATGGTTTACATTAAATGCAATTAGTTGGACTTAAGAGTGTTTTTTAACCCACTTAAGGACTTAAGTACACATTTATATGTTCGGTGACGAGGCAAATTTAATGCTTCTCAAAAAAAATAGAAAATGCAAAATGCTGCTAAAGAAAAGAAGATCTTCTCTTAGTATTTGCATTATACCTTGCATGTGTTCCCCCATCTGATTGCATAATCATATTTGTGTGCCAGATGTCCTTGTCCACGCTCATTTCCATGTGTGGTTTTTTTTGCATAGAACTCACTTGTGCTGATGGGTGACATCACAGGAACACTGTGACAAGTAATGTCTAACCATTACAAATACTGTCTGTCAAACAGTGGGGTTCAAATTTATGAGTCCACATTCAAAATGTGGGGTTTTGTTCTATGAAAACAGGAAAACTGTAAAATTAATGAGAAATATTTGTGTCAAGTGACATAGATCATGTGAGTATTTGTACGGACAGATTCTTGCTTCCATTTCCAAGTACAAGATGCTCTTTGGAGATGTTTTATAACACATGATCATCAGGTTGGACACAAAAGTTCAAGTGCCTCCTTATTCGAGTGAATCCTTAAAGGATTAAAAATAGAAGCATTTCCACTAGTAGTCACCTACTTTTGGAGTCCACTGTATGTATCATTAAAAGGAATAAAAACAGAGAAATCTTTTAACAGCATGTTCAGATTAACAAAGAAAACAAAAAAGACTGCTGATGATGTGCAGGTCACTTTTCATTCAAGTGACATTGCTGAACTCACTAACAATCCTCACCTAATACGTACAGCATGTGGCAGGAAGTGACACGGTGAGGGGGAGAATAAATAAAACCAAGTAGCAAAAATAGTTCTGAAGAACAAAATGAGTGAAATTAGGACACACAAAGCTATAAATAGATTTTTGTTTCCAGTTGCCAGGAAGTGGTTTGTCTAAATGAAAAAGAACAGTACGGGCCTCCATGAGAAACACACACACACACACACACACAAACTTTTTAAATGACAGAGGCAGAAGGCACGAGTTACAGATAAAAGATAAACCGCCACTTGCTAAAACTTTCTTTCCTAAAGGCAAGAGAAACGAAAGTCCTCAAACAATCTTCAAAAGCCACTTTTAACTTAAGCTACGAATGACATGCCACAGATCCCCATCTGATCAATTATTCTTCAGTCTTTTTTTTAAATGGTAAAGGAAATCAGTTGCAGCCCTAACTGAAGAATTAAAACAAAAAAATGTTAGTATATAAATACCCATTCAAGAGCGACAAATACATAAATATATCATAATATACATAAATACAAATTTCTAATGCAGTGTACAGATTTCACGGTACAGTACAGTACGGTACTCAATTATTTCTGCTTCGAATGTCAGAAGTTGTGAGTGATATCAAAATACCGAACCGTACCACTTTTTTGGGACCCCTCCGTTGGGGTACCTAGCACAGTAGTCCGGTACCTAAAGGGTGGAGCTAGACTCACTGCAGAACGTTGATTGGTTGACAGAGAATCATCACGCGTGCTACAAGGGGAATGACAACCATTTTTTAATAGTCAGTTTAAACACAATAAAAGCTTGTTTTCTTCTTGTAACAAGCAATCCACATGCAGAGAAGCAAGAACAGGATCTACTGCATGTCATCCATAGTTGTTTACTGTGTCGCTTTCTTTTTCGTGAGAGAATAACGTTGATCACTACTTTCCGGCATACACCACACCTATCAAGTAAGGGAACTGTTGGCAGTGGAAACGCAAGTCGGATCAGGGTTTACCATCCCGAATCGTACTGTACTGTACAGCTTGGTGGAAACTACCCTTAAGGTACTAATATGCACCTTTAGAGGTAGATATGGGACAATCCACACAGGGCAAACAGTCCACACAGACGTGAAAATTGAGCTTTTGAAAATGCTTTCCCAAGTGGATAAATTTGAAAACGCTGTTTTCACGCTGTAATCAGGACTGTCAAAACAGAGGTATTTGGAAACAATGATGCATGTTTAGTCATGTGATGCATATTGAACCAATAGATATGTATGTTTTCTACCGCTATTGTGCTTGTTATGTGCTATTCACTTTCACACTGTTGCTAAAGATATGTTACTTTGTACACTTCTCATATCGCAAACCTGTAAAGATGACAGAAAATGTACTCGCAATTGCTGTCCTGGGGCAAAACATGAGAGCAGTTGCTTTTTAGACCAAATAAAATGGTGACTGAGTGCAACTTGGACGCAAAAGTGAATGGTCAAATATTTTGCTAAAAAAAAAATGATCCTGCCAGAAGAATAGCATGAGCTTTATTATATTTCTGTATCATTTCAGTGAGCTTTTATGATGTTTTACGAGGTTCACAGTAAGGTGAATTTAGCGTTTTCCAACGTTTCAGTGTAGACGAAAAGCTTTTGGAAAACGCTTGAAAATGCTAGTGTGGACAGAGAGCGTTTTGAAACGAAAACACAGTTTTCAAATGTATCCGGATTAATGTAGACGTGGCAGGACTGGGCCACTCTGGCCCTCAAGAGCCATTTACCTGCAGAGTTTTGCTCCGACCCTAACCAACCACACCTGAACAAGCTAATCAAGGTCTTCAGGATTACTAGAAAGCTACGGGTAGGTGAGTTTGATCAGGGTTGGAACTAAACTCTGCAAGAAAATGGATCTCGAGGGCCAGGGTTGCCCAGCCCTGCCCTAAAAGGTACAATTTTTGCATATTGTTTCAGACAGTGTATGCATCTCTCTAGATAATGATAGAGCTAAATGTAAAATACATTTGTATTCAGTTCAGAATGTAATCACACAACGTTGACAACCATTTTCACAACCACGTTGTGTGGCCCTTTTAATCTAACTGGTAATTACAGAATTGCAAGAGAGAAGCAACGTGTAAATTAAATGCATACTGTGAGAGATCTGATATGTGCCTGGGACACTCGAATTACTGATGGATGTCTCGCTTGAACAGGAGCAGGCACACTGGTGAAACACACAGCTTCTCACTTTCATCAGCTTTCAGAGGAAGTATGTCAGGATAGAAACAATGTTTATGCAAGTTCACTCATTGCAGGAGAGAAAACAGAGAAAAAACAAAAATAATTAAATGTGATATGAGCGCGGAGGAGGAGTTTATGTTGAACCCAAGGGAAGCTGGTGGGCTACTGTTTGTCTCTTTCTGTCCAAAACCCAGACTGGGCCTCTCTAGAGACCGTAAGCTGAGAGGGTGAGAAGTCCAGTCAAAAAAGAAATGCAATGAAATGCGACTTTCAGTATATATCACCTTGCTGCAAACATTACCTCAAAGAAAGAGAGAACTCAGAGAGAAACAGAAATGGCTCATGTGTCTTTCCCAGCAGACGCTTATGGATCTCCATTGTCTAGTCATGCTTCCAATATCTCAGCAATCGTAAAACAATTGTGATGCTTTTGCAGTTTAAATTTACCTCACAAGATAACATACTCAAAGAAATAAATTAAACTTAAAGGCATCAAAAATGAAAATGAGCACGGTGCAATGTATTATTGTAATAATAATATACATTGCAATATTAAAGTTAAAAAACAGAAGTAGCGACAGATCTTTTCTTCCATATTGTGGTGAACATCCAAGTGAAACAGTTTATTAAAAAAAAAAAAAATGCAAGCTGTGGATTTGGTTCTATCCATCGTTGTTGATTAGATGGAGGCAGATCTGAATGCGAGCTTGAGGTTGACTGTAAGAAAGGGGTGGAGTTTAAGCACAATAAATGATTTGCATAAACGAGTTTGATTACATTTTTAAAAATGAAACGGTTCACAATAAATAACGTGCATTTAGAAAATAGAATTTTCATTTCCGAGTTTCAAAAACTGACTAATCATTTAAGAAGTTATTATAAATTGCATAAAGGTTTCAACAATTTTTTAAATCTTAGCTTTCCAAATTACACTGTTCATAACATAACAGTCCGATGTCAAAAAAAAAAAAAAAATATCACAAGAAGGATTTTTTTTTTAAATTGACAGCCAGATCATAAAAACATTTGATCAGATCATTTTCACAAACCGTTCATGGCTCCCGGAATATTCTGATGTAAGAATATATTACAATATATTACATACAATATATAAAAAAAAAAAAAAAGAGAAAAAAACAGAACAGAACCCTTTATTTAAAAAAAAAAATTAAAAAAAAATTATATATATATATATATATATATACACTCACCTAAAGGATTATTAGGAACACCATACTAATACTGTGTTTGACCCCCTTTCGCCTTCAGAACTGCCTTAATTCTACGTGGGATTGATTCAACAAGGTGCTGAAAGCATTCTTTAGAAATGTTGGCCCATATTGATAGGATAGCATCTTGCAGTTGATGGAGATTTGTGGGATGCACATCCAGGGCACGAAGCTCCCGTTCCACCACATCCCAAAGATGCTCTATTGGGTTGAGATCTGGTGACTGTGGGGGCCATTTTAGTACAGTGAACTCATTGTCATGTTCAAGAAACCAATTTGAAATGATTCGAGCTTTGTGACATGGTGCATTATCCTGCTGGAAGTAGCCATCAGAGGATGGGTACATGGTGGTCATAAAGGGATGGACATGGTCAGAAACAATGCTCAGGTAGGCCGTGGCATTTAAACGATGCCCAATTGGCACTAAGGGGCCTAAAGTGTGCCAAGAAAACATCCCCCACACCATTACACCACCACCACCAGCCTGCACAGTGGTAACAAGGCATGATGGATCCATGTTCTCATTCTGTTTACGCCAAATTCTGACTCTACCATCTGAATGTCTCAACAGAAATCGAGACTCATCAGACCAGGCAGCATTTTTCCAGTCTTCAGCTGTCCAATTTTGGTGAGCTCGTGCAAATTGTAGCCTCTTTTTCCTATTTGTAGTGGAGATGAGTGGTACCCGGTGGGGTCTTCTGCTGTTGTAGCCCATCCGCCTCAAGGTTGTGCGTGTTGTGGCTTCACAAATGCTTTGCTGCATACCTCGGTTGTAACGAGTGGTTATTTCAGTCAAAGTTGCTCTTCTATCAGCTTGAATCAGTCGGCCCATTCTCCTCTGACCTCTAGCATCAACAAGGCATTTTCGCCCACAGGACTGCCGCATACTGGATGTTTTTCCCTTTTCACACCATTCTTTGTAAACTCTAGAAATGGTTGTGCGTGAAAATCCCAGTAACTGAGCAGATTGTGAAATACTCAGACCGGCCCGTCTGGCACCAACAACCATGCCACGCTCAAAATTGCTTAAATCACCTTTCTTTCCCATTCTGACATTCAGTTTGGAGTTCAGGAGATTGTCTTGACCAGGACCACACCCCTAAATGCATTGAAGCAACTGCCATGTGATTGGTTGATTAGATAATTGCATTAATGAGAAATTGAACAGGTGTTCCTAATAATCCTTTAGGTGAGTGTATATATATATATATATATATATATATATATATATATATATATATATACACACACACATACATACATACATACACACACACACATATATACATATATGTATGTATGTATGTATGTATGTATGTATGTATGTATGTGTGTGTGTGTGTGTGTGTGTGTGTGTGTGTGTGTGTGTGTGTGAATATATATATATATATATATATATATATATATATATATATATATATATATATATATATATATATATTTTTTTTTTTTTTTTTTTTTTTTCCTCAACAAAAAGTTGAGGAAATCGTGTTTTTGTCAAAGACTTTGTCCGGATCGGATTCAGAATGATGATCAAAACATATAGATGGAATAGTCCATCAACACCCCCAAAGCTTCACAGTCCATACCTCTTTGTGGGTTCGACATTTCATTCGGTAACATTAGGCAGTTTTGATTTATGATGTTTAATGTTTGATCATCATGCATGAGCATAAGCAATGCTTTTATCGCTTGTTTTTGCTTCTTCTCCTGTGTTTTGATCCAGAGATTCTGAAGATGCATAATAGCACCCACTACAGTATAACAGTGAAAGCATGGACTGCCGGAAAACGTTAATATAAAATGGAACCTTTCCATTGTACAAAAGGTTCTACAGATTATTAAAATGTTCTTCACACTAAGAAAAAAAAAATGTTCTTTCAAGAACTGTTCACTAAAAGTTTCCTCAGGGAACCCAAAATGGTTCTTTGGTGTAGTTCATGCATACAGACAACGCACATTATGCATGTTGTTCGATCCAAATCTGAATCTGCACCAAAAAAAAAAAAGACCAAATTTCCTGTTATACTAACAGATCTTGACCTAATTTTTGTTTTTCTGAATTTCCAAGCTTCCATTTCAAAATAGCAAGATCGCCAAAACACAACACCAGTATAAAAACAGAAAGAAACTACATTCACCAAATCTATTAAATCCCCTTTGCTTCTGAGCCTCCATAAAAGGCATATTATTCCTCCATGGACAGGGCACCTATAATCCTCTGCTTATGATATTGCATAAGTGTGTTAAAATAATTTTTTCCCTCAAAACCTGACAAGGCTCCACAATCCAGGAGTTCAGACTTCCAGAAAAGGAGACGGAGCTTGTGCGTCATTACAGTAGGAATGTGCGGATTGAAGCTGAAACTCAAGACCTGGATGACTATCCACCAAAGCAGATAGACAGTTTTAATTAGAGCAGATACTTATCTGTGATTGTATAAGCAACACTGAAGATAGTGTTTGCACTAGAATAGGAAAGAGAGTAGTGCACATTCATGAGAGGGAGAACCACACATCATCCGTTTGTGCTTGCAGATGATGTGTAGAGATATTAGTCGCACATAAACACAGGACAACCAGTGAGGTCCACACTGTCTGAGGGAACTTCTCTGATAAGAACAGTCAGTCAGAGGGGAGTAGGTCCACCCACGTATACCTTCACGGCCTAATGACAAATGCAGAAGTCTGAACTGACAGTCAAAAAGTCAAAGGGGTCAAGTCGACCAAGGCCTGGTACTTTGATTGCTAGATTTTTAAAGATTTTTGTTTGCCCTGCCAACAGTTTCACCACAAAAGATTATACATTTACTTTTAGTAATGAACTTTATATGCACCAGAAATGCTTTCTTTACATGATAAAAGTAATTGGTATTTAATTTACAGTAACAGCTGGAAATGAATGGAAAATGATAGAATATGATGCAAAACATTACTGGTTGTTTATTAATTTTCAAATGATTTTTCATCTACAGTATGTTAGCTAGCAACATAATGTTAATGTAGTGACATTTAAATAAGTACAATCAGCAACAACAATATTCAGTCTCTAAAAACGTATTGTAAGATTCACCACATTCTTACTGTTGAGTTCTGTATGAGTTTAAAATACCGCATGGAGAGGGACAATATGAAGTCACATGATCTGATGAGTGTTTGTTGAAGTGTGTTACAGATGTGCGAACCGCTGGTTTAGGTGTTGCTTGTGTTTGCACACATAAGAGGAAACCTGTTTAGTTAGGACAGTAAATATACTGCCCGGTGGTCTCATTCAAAAATAAAAGGGCAATCCTTTAGGTCACTTCTAAAATATACACACTGCCTGGTTAACATTTGTCTACAATAAAAGCATTTGGTTATTGTGATATTTGCATTTACGTTGACATTAGAAAAACAGCTCTAGTCAAACAGTTCTTCATAAGTCTGACTTTTCTCGAAATAGCATCATCATCATTGCTGATTTCAGTAACATCATGAATATTATGAGTAGGCTACCCTCGAGTTCCTGTTTAAGAACTGTGACTTCCTGTTTGTTTGGAACCACTTCCTGCAAACTCTCCTACAGATTCTCTAGAATGCCATCAACGCAAATATGACTTTAGCAGTTATACAGGAAAATATTTCACCTATGGTACAATATGTGCTATACTACACTGGCACAATCAGACCTTACAAAATCTGCACACAGTTTCACTCCTTTTTGTTTTCCATTACTGCTTTACAAAAGGCTTCGATCCAGGAATTTCTTGTCAAATTTCCCCCAAGAGAATCTGGGCTTTATTTTCCAATTGTTGAAGAAATTCTGCCACTCATTCAATGACTTCAACAGCGCTCTGTATTTCTCAACAAATAAACTTTCGTGAGATTGAGAAGGTACAGATGGTGCATTGCAAGTACCTGAAACATTATATTTCAATGAGAATGTGGCAGACTGCATGAGGGTGTGTTCACACTTGTAGTTCGGTTTGCTTGGTTCGTTTGCTCCAGACCAAAAAAAAAAAAAAAACATTTTGTCCTGGTCTGCTTAGCGTTCACATTGGCATTTTAACACTAAACCTAAAGATACCGATACCGGGATATGTTAACAATCTGATTGGTCGGTTTTTCTGACGTATATTTCACGACGGAACTTACCGAACATCCAAAACAATGCTGTGTGCTGGGCTAAATGCGTTCATTGTATGTGCGTAGCCTACATATGATAGTATTTTGATCAGCTGAGAACTCGTGAAGAAAAAAAAATGTGTAAAGGAGTCAAAACGGCATCAGGAATCCCTCCGTCACATACACAAACAAAGATCTGCTGTGAGGAGACGCGGTTCTGATGCCTGTACCGAACTGTGATGGGCAACAACACAACTATGACGAGAAAAAACAGGTATGCTTGAGCATTCTGTCCTTTTAGGGTCGCATCTTGTGACATGTCCCGTTTTTGGTTCATTTACATGTGTTTGGTCCGTGTTGCATTCATATATCATTCGAACCACACCAGAGTTCGTTTGGAAGGGGACCGAGACCCATCTTTTCAGCGGTCTCGGTCCGCTTGTTTGGTGCGCTCCAGGGTTCAGAGGGCAGCGTTCACATTTATTCAAATGAACTGCACTAACAGAGCAATCGCATCAGGGTTCGTTTTAATCAAAGCAAACATGCAAAGTGTGAACCTGCAGTATAGTGTCTATCTATCTTATATGGATGATTATGGATGTAGTATGCAGCATCAATCATAATGGTAGATTGAATTTAATGATAAAACTCCACTATGACACTTATAGTAATTCAGCATTATGACAGCACACACCTCGCTCACTGTCCAAAGAGATGACATCAGAGCATGATGGATTTAACCTTTGACCACATCTTAGGCGCCAATGGAATAATTAAGCCTTCAGTCTATCCACAATCAATTAGCCAACAGAGTTCTAGAGGAAGTGCAGCACAGCACATAGCAACACAGCTACAGAATGTGTAACTCTAGCGGTTTGTGAAGCCGAATAAGCGGCCCTTGAGAACACACACCTGTTTTTGGGGGGCCTGCAGAGCTGCATTACCACTAACCTCAAAGCATACGCTGACTCATCTAGCACTTCAGCCCACTTAACCCACAATGGAAAGTAAAATCTCAATAAAGGGTGGCTTGATATAGCATTTCTCACTGACCACTGCTTTAGATATAGTTGAATATATGTGTGTATATACACTAACACTACCGTTTAAAACTTTGGAGTCTGTAACACTGAAACAAGTCTCTTATGTTCACCAACACTGCAGTTATGTGATACAAATACAGTAAAAACAGTAATATTATCAAATATTATTACAGTTTAAAAGAATTGTTTTCTATTTGAATATTCAGTGGGGAGAACAAGTATTTGATACACTGCTGATTTTGCAGGTTTTCCTACTTACAAAGCATGTAGAGGTCTGTAATTTTTTATCATAGGTACATTTCAACTGTGAGAGACGGAATCTAAAACAAAAATCCAGAAAATCACATTGTATGATTTTTAAATAATTAATTTGCATTTTATTGCATGACATAAGTATTTGATCACCTACCAACCAGTAAGAATTCCAGCTCTCACAGATCTGTTAGTTTTTCTTTAAGAAGCCCTCTTGTTCTCCACTCATTACCTGTATTAACTGCACCTGTTTGAACTTGTTACCTGTATAAAAGACACCTGTCCACACACTCAATCAAACAGACTCCAACCTCTCCACAATGGCCGAGACCAGAGAGCTGTGTAAGGACATCAGGGATAAAATTGTAGACCTGCACAAGGCTGGGATGGGCTACAGGACAATAGGAAGAAGGCAACAACTGTTGGTGCAATTATTAGAAAATGGAAGAAGTTCAAGATGACGGTCAATCTCCCTCGGTCTGGGGCACCATGCAAGATCTCACCTCGTGGGGCATCAATGATCATGAGGAAGGTGAGGGATCAGCCCAGAACTACACGGCAGGACCTGGTCAATGACCTGAAGAGAGCTGGGACCACAGTCTCAAAGAAAACCATTAGTAACACACTACGCCATCATGGATTAAAATCCTTCCAGCATGACAACGAGCCGAAACACACAGCCAGGTCAACTAAGGAGTGGCTCCGTAAGAAGCATCTCAAGGTCCTGGAGTGGCCTAGCCAGTCTCCAGACCTGAACCCAATAGAAAATCTTTGGAGGGAGCTGAAAGTCCGTATTGCCCAGCGACAGCCCTGAAACCTGAAGGATCTGGAGAAGGTCTGTATGGAGGAGTGGGCCAAAATCCCTGCTGCAATGTGTGCAAACCTGGTCAAGAACTACAGGAAACGTATGATCTCTGTAACTGCAAACAAAGGTTTCTGTACCAAATATTAAGTTCTGCTTTTCTGATGTATCAAATACTTATGTCATGCAATAAAATGTAAATTAATTACTTAAAAATCATACAATGTGATTTTCTGGATTTATTTTTTTAGATTCTGTATTTTAGATGATAAAAATTACAGACTTCTACATGCTTTGTAAGTGGGCAAACCTGCAAAATCGGCAGTGTATCAAATACTTGTTCTCCCCACTGTATTTTAAAATGTAATTTATTTCTGTGATGGCAAAGCAGAATTTTAAGCATTATTACTCCAGTCTTCAGTGTCACATGATTCTTCAGAAATCATTGTAATATGATGATTTGGTGCTCAAGAAACATTTCTTATTATCAGTGTTAACAGTCCTGCTGCTTAACATTTTTGTGGAAACAGTGATTTTTTTCAAGATTCTATGATTAAAGGAAAGTTCAAAAGAGCAGTACTTATTTAAAATAAAAAAATCTGTAAAAACACTGTATGGTGGTGATACTTGCTGCGAAGCTGTAAGAGAAGAAAATATTGTGCATTATCAGCTTATATTATACAAATGCCACTCCTGTAATAAAAGCATAAGAAAACAGAGGAATACTGGGTCTGATAAAAGAGAAAGTGATGTCTCTGTCATATACAGCTTACTGTAGAAGTGCTGAGAGGCATTCATTGAAGTAAGAGATAAAGAAAATGAGAGCGTGCTAATGTGATGTACATTTTTCTCGACTGCTTTCAATGGTTTATGAGCTGGTTGTTTGTCTAGTGACAGCTCTTTTTTTTTTCTTTATAGAACACACTCTTTGTAAGCACTCTGTATCTGTTGGGCTTCTTTGCAGAGCTAAGATGTAAGACCTGCAGAGCAACAGTGAATCTCTCTCACTCTCTCTCTCTGACCCGGCCTTAAGAAAAGGGAAAGTCCCTGAAATGAGAGGCTGCTGCTGCTATATTTCATCCGAAATATTCCTTCATCTCCTCACCCATGAACAACACCACTTCAAGGTTTCATAATACATGTATTATGAAAACATGTTTCTAAATAAATAAAATAGGGCTGTCAAAATTAATGCGTTAAAAATATTTAACGCAGCATTGTTTTTTTTCCGTCATAATTTGGCTAGCGTTGCATTAAATGGTCAAGTTCTTATTCACGCAAATACTTTTAAACCATTCAAGCGCCACAAGACAAACGAGGACACACTGTCTGTGAATGTCTTGTCTGTGTGACACACACACACACACACACACACACACAAAGACGCGCGCCAGTATTGAGTTTTCTTTCGCGCTTGAACAAATAACACACAGAATTATGCCAAAATGCCTGTTTTGTCGAGTATTCTCATAAGAGCAGTCTTAAATAAACTTAAAGAGTTGTGAGATGCGCGCAAGATCCGCGTCATGTTTGGCAGCGGCAGGTCTTAAAGTGACAGCATCCTAATAAAACAGTTGCTGTGATCATTAATGTTAATCAAAGAACAAAGGTAATTTAGGTAAGTTAAGTAAGGTTAGGTAAATTAATAAGGATTAATCTATATTTAATTTATAATTTATGCAGTGAAGACTGTAAAGTGTTTGATAACTTTATTAAAGTTATTCTGTTTATTGATATTGAAATAAGGCCGCAGGTAAATATGACATTTATTATAATGGGTTTATGTGAAGATTGTTTTAAGTTCACTTAAATTAAAAGTTTTTTTAAAAGCTTAAATGTTGAAATTGATAGCTTTCAGCTATACTGTAATGTTGAATGTCTATAATTAATGTTTAAAAAAATTATTTCATAGAGACATCAGTAGCAGTATCAATATCAGTGATACTGGTCTTCATTCGTAAAAAGATGCCATTAAAAAAAAATTTATTTTTAAAAATTTTATTTTTGTAAATAAATCAAAGATTATTGGAGGAGGCCTGCGTTTTACAAGAAAATACTAAATTCAGTATTTCATTTAACTCAGTGTGCTACTTGCCATTTCTTTGTAACTAATTATGAATTTTACTAGCAATTTCTGAGTGAAAATTGTTTCTACACCATTTATTTTTTCAGTGTGATTGTTCAGTGTCTCTCTCATGCACCTTGTGAGTTTAACACCATGGCAGTCTGTTGTGATAGACGTGAGCAGTGGCCAGTTTTCCGTTCAGTCTTTAAATTAATACACACAATCTACTCTCTCTTGGCACTGTGCTGATGCCTGACGCTTACATCATTACTAAAGGAAGTAATGTAAATAAACCTGATACAGATGTTTGAACAAACAGTTCTGATTTCATCACTCGCAAATGACAGCGACATTTGAGTCATTCTGATGCAGCTATAAATACTGAAAAGAATGAACAGAGACTAATGCAACATCACTTTTGGGAGATGAAAGCAGGAGAAATTACACCAAGCCAGCTTACTGACACGACTACATTCTAGAAAATAGCTCAAGGAACCCCACATGCATTTGAGAACTGCATGCATTCTGTGTGCATGTGAGAGTGTGTAAATGAGTGAGTGTGAGTGTGAGTGTGTGTGTGTGTGTGTGTGTGTGTGTGTGTGTGTGTGTGTGTGTGTGTGAGAGAGTGCACAGATATCAAGGGCATGTAATCTAGGGACCACAGGTGGACTAATGTGTCTTTATTATCCTCTATAGTGGGTCTTAGCTCCTTCATGTCATTCCCTTTTTAGCATCATGCCAACGGATGTCACAGCTGAGTGTTTGGCATGTCAGGCTCCCCGATGTGATACCTGTGTTATATATTGTTCTAAATATATCACAATCCCAAATCATCAGGATTACGAGCCATTCGGGAATGAATTGAGAATTCTACTGAAACTGCAAATCCATTCATGAGTTTGAATTGAGTTAGCGAACAGGATGCAAAATTATACTTATATAATAAATTATACTTTTTAAAAAAAAAAAAAAAAAATGAATTAAAATAAAATAATATTCAAAAAATTTACTATAAATTTAGTTTTTAATAATTCATTTAATTTTTCATTATGAATTGCTATTAAACATGCCATTATACATATACAGGTCTTACTTTATACAATTTAAAGGTGCTGTATGTAATTTTCTTTTTTTGACTGTATAAAGCACAAAAATACCATAATATGTTTGCAGAGATTTAGGAAACATGCCAAGTTCACATACTTGTTTCTCCAAAAAACAATACTACAGCCAGTTATTCTACTTTGAAATGTGTGCTCTGTGTGATCCCGCCCACTGTCAATTTACCCAATAGTATTTCGACACCCCGGGTTGCCATTTGGCGGAAAACACAGAGTATTGCAGCCACGGACGTCAGCAAATAAACTAGGTTAGTGATCGCAGATTCTACCTGACCTAAAAAGCATCCATCTAGGAGGCATATTAAAACATGGATAAATCAACTAATCAACTTACAGTGTAAGGCTCGTTGCCTTCCATTGTCCATTATGCTCATTCCTGTTGCGTGTTCTCAAACTGGCAACCAGTGTGAGCTTAGAGTCTGAGGAGGAGGGGTGGGAGAAACAACCATCTCCAATATTTTGAATTTGGACTGCAGTACCCATTTTTACCACTAGCTGTCAATATTTCATACTGCACCTTTAATATAATTATCTATGTAATGTAATAGTAAAATGTATACATCTATATCTCTCTATCATACACTACTGTTCAAACATTTGGGTTGATAAGCTTTTATAATGTTTTGTTATGCTATTTTCATTTTTTTTTTTTTTTTTTAAATATAATGTATTGCTGTGAAGGCAAAGTTGAATTTTCAGCATCATTACTCCAATATTCAGTGTCACATGATCCTTCAGAAATCACTCTAATATGCTGATTTGGTGCTCAAGTAACATTGATATGACAATGTTAATGTATTTGATCTTGGTGTACTATCTGCTATGCATGCGGCTGCTGCTGCCAATAGATACACAGACACACTGCTGTGAGCATGTAAGATCTGCTGCTGCTGCATGAATAGGCATATATAAATTCTGTAGCAGATTTAGACAGGTGGAGCTGGGGGAGGTGGAGGGGTTAAGAAGAACTCTGATATCAAGGGACAGGACAGCTTACAGCAAACACTGAACCAGACTATTTAAACCTTGAACAGGCCATGTGAATGATGTGATTGCTAGCCAATTTCATTTAAAGCACCTATCAGTCTGCGCTATCTGGAGTTTCATGACTAAACTAGATATTTATTTAAAGGGAGGGTCTAATGCTATTTCATGCAATCTGACTTATTTACACTCTTAAAGAGTTGGATTCTCATGCTAAACGAGTTATGTTGACAGAGTATGACAGTATTTCTGTGCCAAATACGAATAAGATTCGAATAAGTTTCTGAAAGTTTTTTTCGAGTATGGCCCTGTATGACGCCATAAAGGGCGGAATTGCTTGTATGGGCACTTCTCCCGGATGAGCGCGTGTGCACGTCAACCAGAGCGAGAGCAAGAGCACGCCCATCAACGAGCTTCGTTCGGGGTTACAGAAGCCGTCTGCAGCGCTATCATTTTGTTTTTAGACCACGAAATCAACAATGTCACTAAAGAAGTGTGTTTTTGGTTGCGAGGGAAAGATAACCTTGTTCAGCTTCCCAAATAACCCAGCGTTAAGAAAACAGTGGATGCAGGTGGTTTTTCCGGAGCAGCAACGGAGTTGTGCAAGTGTGTTTGTTTGTTCCCGGTCATGAGTCGAAACCGTAGGCGGTGAGTAAACTGCATCAAATGTCTGTTTTGTTGGTAATCGGCACGTAAGTGCATATAATGTAAACAACACGAATGTATAGTGAATCAAAGTTATCCAGGGATAATGCCATGATGTATTTAAAGAGCTTGGCTGTTTTCGGAAAGAATTCTTTTATAAATATGATAAAACTAAAGACTCTTCGGAGATATGAACGATGCAATACTACTCTATAGGTACTCAAGATTAACATGAGATTGGCAGAAACTGTGTGCGTTATGTACCCTTTAATAAAAATCTTTTGAAACATTATAAACGTCTTCACTGTCACTTTTGATAAATTTAATGCATCCTTGCTGATTAAAAATATAAATTTATTTCATTAAAAAAAAAGATCAATTGTAAATTCCTTTGTGGAATCTCATGAACTGACATGTTGTCAAATTATAAATTCTGAATTTTGCCCAAACCTGTTTGTGCAGTATGTCTGACTCAGACATGGTAGAATCTATGAGAAGTGCAAACAAAATTCATAAAGACATGGCCAGGCGGTGAGTCAAATAAACAGAAATATACTTCAGACAGGAGGAAGTATGTTTATTTCTGTTTACTTGGCTCACCGCCTATCCATGTCTTTATTCAAGGATATATTTTTTGCACTTCTCTTGTGCAATTTCAGCAATGCTCTTGTGTCTCTTGCAAAACATGTCATTTCACTAGAGTGTCTTTACACCAGTATCCTGAAATGCGGGCATCACATCGTGAAAGCAGCTAGTCAGACCAGACTAGAAAACCTCACAACACAGCCACATGCAGAGTATCACAAAGAACTCCTTCAGTTTCTCTAGAAAGAATGGCACAAAACAAGCCACACTGTCCAGCTCAATAAAATGACCTACATTTCCATTGCGGACAATTTTCTGCATGAACAGATACCAGTTGGACGATGCAAGCCTTCAAAGAAGTTTCAGTTAAATTAAAACATTACTCTTGCCATTTTATTCGTAAAAGAGGCCACTCTGAACTTAGATAAGCACAACAGTGTTTTGGGTCCAATCAGAGACGCATGAGAATAATGTGCAATTACAGTATGTGGATCCTAACTGCTTTATTCACAAGGATCCTAACAGACAGTCATCTGGAGATTGAGACTATAAATACATTTTATTAGTCATGTTTGCAAAGGAGTATATTATGTATTGAAACAACTTACTTACTCTAAGTATTAAACTTATACAACTTATCTTGCAGCGTAAATGACATTTCTAGTGCAGCTTGTTTAGTAGAGGCATGTTACAATGTTTCTAAGCGATCAGACTTACGATTTTTGCCTGATAGACAATAAAACAGAGAATTAATTAAATAGACTTACACTGAAACAGTGACCAGAGTTATACTTATGGACAAGAATATTATAGAGTACCCGCATAAAAACCTTATTTTCTATTGAATCAGTGATATTTAGCCTGGAGCTCTATAACATAACAGAAGTGTGTTTGTGACTGTGTGTACTAATGTAAATCGTCAAAAATTCAATTAATTACCCATAATATTGTCTACGTCACACTGTGATGACAGCAGGAAGCAGACATGCAGGATATTCCCAAACTGTGACTGAGTGACCAAAGGAATTGATGGCATCTAGTGTTCCATCTGAGCAGACGTGTGAATATGTTCCACTATCTAATCGGAAAGCATGATCAGACCCTTAAAAATACTGTCAGGGCAGTCTAGATTACGACATCTAGTTCTAGCACCCAAGTTTAGACTGTGATCAGTTGTCTTTTGATAATATTAAAGGATTAGTTCACTTCAAATTAAAAATTTCCTGATATTTTACTCACCCCCATATCATCCAAGATGTTTTTTGAGGAAAACATTCCAGGATTTTTCTCCACACCATTGACTTCCATGGCAACCAAAATGTTGAAGGTCCAAATCAATGCAGTTTCAAAGCACTTCGAAGGGCTTCAGAGGCTCTGCGCGATCCCAGACGAGGAATAGGGTCTTATCTAGCGAAACGATCGGTCATTTTCAAAAAAAAAATTAAAATGAATATACTTTTTAACCTAAATTGCTCATCTTGCGCTGCTCTGCGCCTCTCCATTGATTGCGCAATCACGTCGAAAAGGTCACGATAGATGTAGGCAGAAGTACCGCCCCCGTGTTTACAAAGCGCACATGCGAAGACTAATACAAATGTCCTTTAGCAAAAAAAAAAAAAAAAAAGGTAAAACAATCGGACGATTTTGAAGTTGAAGATGGAGTGTTTTTTGGTAAAGGGCATTTGTATTAGTCCTCGCATGTTCGCTTGGGGCGGTACTTCCGCCTACGTCTAATATGACCTTTTCGACGTGATTGCGCAATCATTGGCGAGCCGCAAAGCACCGCAAGATGAGCAATTTAGGTTAAAAAGTATATTCGTTTTTTTAATTTTTTTTTTTAAATGACCGATAGTTTCGCTAGATAAGACCCTATTCCTCGTCTGGGATCGCGCAGAGCCTCTGAAGCCCTTCGAAGCGCTTTGAAACTGCATTGATTTGGACCTTCAACATTTTGGTTGCCATGGAAGTCAATGGTGTGGAGAAAAATCCTGGAATGTTTTCCTCAAAAAACTTATTTTCTTTTCGACTGAAGAAAGACATGAACATCTTGGATGGCATGGGGGTGAGTAAATTATCAGGAAATTTTCATTTTGAAGTGAACTAATCCTTTAAGCTTGAGAATGTGAATACATAACAGCAGCCTCATGTTGTTTCAAACCTGTATGGCTTTCTTTAATCTGTGGGACAAAAAAGATGATATTTTGAAAAATGTTTTTTCCTTTATAAAATATAATACACTTCAAAAGAATATACTTAAGTGTGAACTAAATGTAATGTTTGTGGACATTTAATTGTAGGGATATGCCTGAAGCAAGATACTATGTTCGGAAAGGAAATTACGCATTCTACAGAGCAACTAAAGGGGAGGGACAGATTAATAATAGGGACGGTACATAGCCTAAATTACTGTGGCTGAGAGAGTTTAACATGCTGCAACTGAAGAAAACACATGCAAATAGAAAAAAAACACCAGCATATTAAGAAAAATCATCAGTTTGACAACACATTATCTGCTAATACAATGCAACCAAATACAGAAACGCGCGGCAGGATGTTAAAATAAACAAAAAAAAAACCTTCACCTTTCAGGTCATCGACAACACCACTGACGAGTAGACATTGAACAATAAGCATGTCCCAGCCAGATTAGTCACTTATTGGGGTCTCCTTGAAACATATCCATTGTGGTCTGTGCTGTTTGCAGTGTGTTTCTGTATTTGGTAGCAATGTGATTATTTGCAGCACGTTTCTTTATTTGGTTGCATTGTGATGAAGATGTTTGCTGGTTTTTTTTCTATTTGCATGCGTCTTCTTCAATTGCAGCATGTTGAGCTCTCCTGGCCACCATACTAAATGCACAGTAAAAGTTATGAACGACGAAGAAGAAGAAACTGAAAGGGAGTGTGAAGAAACTGAGTTAGCAAAGATTAATTTTGTGATATACTAACAGCGAAGGATAAAAAGAAGTCTGAAATACCTTCTGTTAACGAACATCCTGAGACTGTCCACACTGATTAGAGCGCTGTTAAGACGAATATGTGCACCACGCTTTCCTCTCAATAGCAAAATAAACATGCAACAAAAATAACAGCGAAAATGGTTAAAAAAAAAAAAAAAAAATCATCTAATTATAGTGATGTGGATATGTTTGCACGACCTCTACAATAACTCCACTGAAGTCACGTAATGTTTATTTATAGCCTGCAGACCAATTTGGAGTCGACGTCACGGTTACGTCATTTGCACCTGTGCACGCATTGTGGTGGCAGAAAAACAGTGGCAACAAGTGGAGGAAAATGGGCAAAATCCATGGAATAAGAGAAAAAAAAAAAAAATGTCTAGTGCCTTTGGATGTCTAGTGCCTTCATATTTATAGAATACCATCGAAGACGCTCTACATGCTAAACGCAGATGGTTGCAAGTCGCAGACTGGACTGATGAAACCTGCGATTATTTGTCTACTATTAAAGCATGGATTTGATGTAAACAATAGATCTACATAATATTCACATATGCAGTTCATATGGGCATAATAGCTTTACAGTTACAGCATAAAATAATATTTAAACCCATAACATTTTATATAGGTAACATTTAAACAACATTTTTATCTCACAATTCTGACTTTTTTCTTGCAATTGCGAGTTATCACAATTCTGAGGGGGAAAAGGGGGGATATAAACCCACAATTCTAAGGGGAAAAAGACAGACTATCAAGTTTATATCTTGCAATTCAGATATTTCTTCTTAGAATTGTAAAATATAAGCTCAGAAATGCGAGATAAGTCAAAATTGTGAGATATAAACTCGAAATTACCTTTTTGTTGTTTTATTACGTGGCTTCCATAGAGTGCTACTGCAGAACTGTCATTTTCTGCCACCAGGTAGGCTCCGCCCACAAAACACATCATCAATGTTTGCAAACAACCAAATGGTCTATACTACTTTATAAAATATTGCTTTAAAGCCACAAATATCATAACTGTTATCTATAGGCCTACTGTAATTGAGACATTTACTCAAGAAATTCATTACGAACAGAAAGACGTACAGTACGGAGAAATGTAATGTCGGACCGGGATTTGAGTGAACATCGTTTTACCGGTGAGTGTGAGTAGTTGCCTACATGAGTGGAGCGTTTGCTTGGGCTGTGAGCGACTGAGCGGAACGCACTGGTTTCTTTGTCACCCCCAGGGGGGGCATTTAGACAGGTCTGTGCCCAGGGCACGATCGCGTCATAATCCGTGCCTGCTAAAGGGACATGGTGATGGGGAAAAAAAAAAAAAATTATATATATAATTTATATTTCAATGGTTTTTCGTTCTCTCGCAATTATATTTGGGTAATTATACTGTATATAATTTGCAGGTATCAGGGAGCCGCTATCAATACGGTATTGAAATCGCTTTTGAATGCACACTCGCTTTTTACTTTCACGTTCAAATTCCCTATCACGTGTACTCTATAATAGGGAGTGGCGGTAGGCTACTCAACATGTCAGTGGGAAAATTACAGCTCATATATTATACTCTTATGCAGTTACAGATGCAGCATTTTGACTGTAGCACTTCTGATGCACGGGATGAGAGCACTTTTATAGTCTAAGTTTGCGATATATTCAATAAGCACTTTAATAAGCCGACAAAAAAGCAGGTTAATGCGTTTACATGCTGGGAGAAATTCTAGCTGTGACGACCGGTTTATGCTTAAGCCGTTTATGACCTTACTCCGATAAAGGAAAACAGGTTAACGCGTTTACATGATCACGTGCATTGTCGGCTTATTAAGCATAATCGGGTTAAGAACGTGCATGTAAATGCACTCAATGTTGCATAAAAGCAGAACTATAACATACCAGCTCTGACCCACCTCAGCCCCTCGTAATAGAGGTGCTCTGATGCTGCTTCCAGAGCCTTAATAGCTCTGTTTGTTTTGAGACAATGTCTATGGAAAACAACTGCTCTGGCACAGAGTTCCTTTTAATAAGACCAGATAAAGAGATTAACAGACAAATGAATGGAAATGTAAAGTGACAACAACAGTGTATACAGCAGTGCTGCTGCTATTACTGAGAGACTCTGCGATGGACACAAAGATGAGTAACAAGTGACAGCTAAACTCAAGCATCCCAAAAGTTTCTATCTAAAACATTTAAGTCAGCAAGAAATGGAAAATGCAACCATGTTTTCTTCCCTACTGTGATATACACTATATTGCCAAAAGTTTTGGGACGCCTGCCTTTACATGCACATGAACTTTAATGACATCCCATTCCTAATCCGTAGGGTTTAATATGGAGTTGGCCCACTCTTTGCAGCTATAACAGCTTCAACTCTTCTGGGAAGGCTTTCCACAAGGTTTAGGAGTATGTTTATGGGAATTTTTGACCATTCTTCTAGACAGGCACTGATGTTGGACGAGAAGACCTGGCTCGCAGTCTCCACTCTAATTCATCCCAAAGGTGTTCTATCAGGTTGAGGTCAGGACTCTGCAGGCCAGTCAAGTTCCTCCACATCAAGCTTGCTCATCCATGTCTTTATGGACCTTGCTTTGTGCACTGGTGCGCAGTCAAGTTGGAACAGGAAGGGGCCGTCCCCAAACTTTTTCCACAAAGTTGGGAGCATGAAATTGTCCAAAATGTCTTGGTATGCTGAAGCATTAAGAGTTCCTTTCACTGGAACTAAGGGACCAAGCCTAACCCCTGAAAAACAACCCCACACCATAATCCCACCAAACTTTACACTTGGAACAAAGCAGTCAGGGAAGTACCGTTCTCCTGGCAACCGCCAAACCCAGACTCGTCCATTGGATTGCCAGACAGAGAAACGTGATTCGTCACGCCAGAGAACAGGTCTCTACTGCTCTAGAGTCCAGTGGCAGCGTGCTTGATTTGGAGGGGTGTCCCAATACTTTTGGCAATATAGTGTATATCCGAGTTATTCAAGGTGAAAAAAAGCATAGGACGGTACTTGACGTTGTCCATCGGAAATTGATTGGATTGTGCATATTATTTGTAGAAAACACTGCAACATTCCATAAAAAAAATAAGAATAAAAAAACAACTGTAAATCCACTAATAAAAAGTTGGTTCCAGTCTGAACAAGAACAAAATATTAGCTACTTTTTGTCACAAATGTTAATCAAGTGTATGATATGTAGCAAACACTGAATAATTTGATTAAAATTATGCCTTTTAGATGCAGCTTCTGTGCTGAGAAGGCACTATTTAGAGAATGATAAACATTATATAACATGTAGTACACACAGACTGACACCATCTAAGCATTCATACTGTTGCTGTTCTCCAGTCAAGAGAAAGGAGTACCCTTGTAGGCCTATAACTTTTGGTATTACGTTGATGTCAATCCCACTATAGTCCAAGACAAAAATGTTGCATTACAAGTCTGTCTACAACTGAATGGCTGACCTGTCACAACCAGCATGTGAAAGGCTGCTTTCACATCATTGCTTACTTCCTACTTCAGACTTATGTATTGACAATACCTCTTGTCTAAAGAGAGAAAAAGACATAGACAAAGATCATCAGACACATTTTTTAGGTTACATGAAATTACAATTCCCAGACTCATACTTCCAGGACAGAGTGTCCCTCTGAGAGGCAGTTTGTTTGTTGAGAAGCTAAACAGTCTAAATACACAAAAGGCATTTAATGTGAGAATGACCACGTTCACAAGAATATCACTAAGGGGATTTCATCTGCCAACTCAACAAACATACAACACCAGACGATTTCCAAAGAACCTCCTGGGAGGTTTATGTTAGTTGTATGATAGTCTCAGCCTCAGACGTCACACCCACGGACCGTAGGCTGAACGTCTGATGCATATGGAACACAAAATTGGACACACTTCAGAAGTTTCAAAGTCGTCATCTGATTGGTTGAATTCTACAGGATTTCCGGGAGACGTGTGTCGCATTCTTTAAAGGGGTCATGAACTGCATTGTTTTATTGTTTTATGATGTTTCCTGGGGTGCACTTATAATGTTAGAATGCTTTTTACATCAAAAATTGTCATAATTTATAAATAAAAGGCACTTTTCCTACCCTGATTTTAGCCCTCTGGTTTGAACGCTCTGTTTTAAGGGGCGTGTCTGCTGTGAGACTTCAGTGTAAACGCCCACTGCTGTGATTGGCTAACGTCTTTCCATTTGAAATAGCTAAGTATTACTCTCTCTTTTAGCGCGTTTTTACTATTACAGCTCTCATGGTTAACTAATCATGAAAAGTGTTGCATTACATTTAGATCTACGGCATTATATTCAGATCTATGGCATATTCAGATCGTGGCATGAAAGGTTGCAGAGATGAGCATTGTAGCCGATCACAGACATGCTGAGCGCATGAAAGCAGTGATCTCGTCTTTGCAACTCAGTTTCTGTACACTAAGGAATGCTTTCATCTTCACTAACAGTGCAAACGTGATATAATTAAGAGATTCGTTGAATAAAACGGGAGTCACTGATAAACGCGTCACTGATAAACTCTCGCAGTTTGATTGACAGATTCAGCGCGCGCTGCTCCAACGATTGCAAAGGGAGCTTTCTTTGATCGCTTTCTTTATAGAATTTAATCACCGTTAAATAACAGATTATTTTCATCCTACTAAGAGAAACAACGCAAGTTGACGTTTAGTCACTGGTTTGATTTACTGACACGCAGACAAAGAACATCTGACTGTACATGAATAATTACATTTCAGATCAGGCATTAGAATTAACACAGTTACTTACATGTTGCATTACTGTCGAACCCAGGCAGTATCCTCAACAGGCATGTTTATTGCTTGGTAGCTCGGTCTGGTTTAACACAACATAGGCCTATGTTACTTAGGCTACCTATTCTATTGCATGTCATGTGTGAATCGGTGGGCGGGGCTAAACAGGCAGTGATGAAGTAGACGTTGATCTTATTCTGCAGAGGCGGTGCTTGCCTCCCTTTGACGTCATAGATCCCCACTTTGAAAAACCTGTCGTTTGCTGGGCCTGGTGTCAATAAAAGCTTTTATTGGACTAACAAGGAAGTTTTCAGTTCTGAAACTTACAGGATATTCTTATAGTATGATGACCTCTTATATGTCAAAAGCTCAAGGAAAATCTGATTTCTCAGTTCACCTTGACCCCTTTAACGGTTCTTTAACCAAAGAAGAAAGCCGTCATGTTTACAACTGTGACAATGAGCGCATACCAGGATCAACTAAATGTATTTTCAAATGTAAGTGAAGTTTGTATTTTTAAAATATATTTTTATATTAACATTTTAATACTTATTGAACAATAATGAATTCTTTTATTTATCAAAATAAAGCAAAAATAGTACAAACTTTGCTAAAGAGATTAACTAACCCTAACTTAGACATGATTTTTCTAAGGGTGTGCATTTAGCCCCATTGTAGATACAACTCATTTAGAACATTTATAGTATATTACCTTTTTTAATTGTGTATACTATTAATATGGTCTTAATAAAATATCATAAATATAATGTATGTTATAGATACTAGTATTAACTCAGACAATTGATTATAATGGGAAACATATTTTACAGGAGTTTAAAGTCTGACAAACTGTCTGCTAAATATTCTATATGATGATTTACCCGCTGGAATGCTGGAGCTTTGAATCCGTATTTGCAATGTTGAACGGGCACTTTGCTCTTTCTCACTCTGTCTTCTTTTTGTGAAGTCACTGTTTTTTGTCTACAAAGTGTACCGACAACAGCAAATTTGGTGTTATTTATATTAGATCAGATCAGGTACAATAATTTGATTAGACAATTAATTATCTTCCAAGAACGTGGATATTTTGCACAAGTTGTTAGCACTATAAGACCAGGAGCAAAACATTACCGACAAAAATACCAAATTACTAATTCCGCGGATCAACCACTGTCTCTAATGTGGATTGTAGTTTGTAATCTACCTGTTAATGGAACATTCTGGAACTGTCGTCTCCACAGAGAGCGGGCACTGCCATAGACTGTGAGCGATGCTGCGGAGCGAGCGGGAAAACACGGAGAGGAATTAGTGGATTTTTAGGGGAACAGAACGCGTTTATGGGAATCCTCTGGGGGTGAGGGAGAGAAGGGAGGGAAGGGGGGCAAGAGGGGCACCTCAGCCGATGAGGGCAGAGGGGCAGTGGCTCTAGCCACCAGGCCACCCCCCTGTGCACGGCCCTGCTCTTGGGCAGTCCTTGGCCAATTAAAGCTGCGATAGAGTCTAGACCTTCTTCCGTCAGTCTAAAGGTCTGGCTACACAAGACTAGTTGTTTGAGGAACTGCGGCTGCTAAATGTGGTAAATGTGAGAGCTGTTTTCAGTCTCTTATAGATAAGTTATGAAAAAAATCTATTTAGTAAATATCTGTTAGCCACCATTAACTATAAGGTTATCTAATTTAGCATTTTTTAAGAGGTAAAGAGATTTTTAAGAGATTTTGACTGTTACCCTCATATATAGTGTCTCATAGAGAAAGTATGTGAATCTATCGTCTGTCTGAAAGGAGTCTGAAAGGGCAAGGGGTAGAAATTAGCTTTCTGAAAATGTGAATACAAAATGAATTAGTAAAGAATGAACTGCATTCATTGAGAATACCCTTAAAAGGTATAGCTCTCACCCCAACAGGTAAATTCTGTCATAATTTACTCACTCTCATGTCGTTCCAAACCTGTATGTCTTTATTTCTTCTGTGGAACACAAAAGAAGATATTTTGAGAAATGTCTCAGTGTTTTTGGTGCATAGAAGGAAAGTCAATGGTCATCAAAACGGTTTGGTTACCAATATTTTTGCTGGGACAAACAGTTTAGTTGTCCCACCTTATCAGCAGTCCTAAGGGGGAGTAATTGAGTCAATGATGTCAGAATCTTCATTTTCAACTCTTTAAAGACAACGGTTTATGGACTGAATAATACCCTGATTAAACAACACAGATAAAAAGCACATCAACAGTAATTTCAAGTTTTCCAGTGATGACCTGGATAACCCAAGATCAAAATGACCATGTTTGGACAAAAACAAACTGCTGTTCCAACAGACAAACTTTATCCAAACCAGGATGGTGAAAGTTGTACAGTTTAAAGGGTTAGTTTCATCAAACATATTTTCATTTGTGTTCCGAAGATGAACGAGGGTCTTACGGGTTTGGAACGACATGAGGGTGAGTAATTAATGACAGAAATTTCATTTTTGGGTGAACTAACCCTTTTAGGGTTACTACGAATTACCTGCAGTCACTAATGGACAGCGATGCAAACACATCAGGGGTAAAAAAAAAAAAAGGTGACAAAGATGCGAAACAGAAACAGTGTATAGTGTAGTCGCTCAAGTTCAAAGTTCACCGAAATGAGGAGTTTGCATCTATGAATGGAACTGTGAGTAACGGATTGTACAACGCATTTTAGAATGGTCAGTTTTAACTGGAATATCGTAACATGGCCTGAGGTAACCAGTTCATTCTCATGTAGGACATTCATGACATGGGAAAGACACCAAAAAAAAAAAAAACACACTGACTGATAAACAAATACATCCGAGCCTCTAAGACAAAGTGTATTCAAATGATCTGAAAGACAGACAAAAACAATTGACATTTCACTCAGAGCACATTTGTTATGATAGTCATCTGTGCTACAGGAAATTCCTTCATTACTGTGCTTACAATTGGGAGACCTTCACTGAACAAGTAGCTTAACACATCCACTCACACAGACACAAGTAGGGTCTACTCATAATCGCGTATGTGCTCTTTCTTTAATTCTCTGGTGAAATACGTAACAGTTGTATCTTTTTCTCGCTCTTTCTAGCTTGCATACTTGTATATTCACAGTGGCATCCTGTAAAGCAGCAGATATCTACAGTCCGGATGGGAAGTGGGTCGTTGGGTCAACACCAGCGGGGCTGTTTGACTCACAAAGAGGCCAAAGACAAACTCCCAGCACACACGCACATAAGCAAAACGCCGCCAGAGGAATCGCCACACGTCTACACATGTGCATGCATACAAACGGCTCAAATTCTCATTTAGCATTTTAAACTGAAATCATATACACTAACAATCTAATATAACTTCACATAGGCTACAATGCAAAACATATTAGTAATTAAAAATGCAAATGGTTTTCCATAAATTAAATGAAAAATTGCTCCAATAAAAACATGTTTATAGATTCATTGTAAGTTACCATATCATATACAGTACAAATTTTAAATGTTTTAAAAGCCAATAGATGTAATTTTACAGAATATTGTAAAAAAATATTTGGCATGTATGAATCACAATACAGAGAAAATTATATTTAACAAGGCAATACATATGGCAAAGGTATGTAAAATACATTAATCGCCTTATAATTAATGGGGCATTCCCAGAATTACCGGCACAAACCATCAAATTTGTTTATCTTTATTTACAGTTAGATTCCTTCTTATTTTTGTTATCAGAATTTGTTATGCTGCTTTTTATGCTAATGCTGTGCATTCCAGTATCATGTGCGTGTTACCATGTTGGTGTTGTCTTTGCGTAATGTATACTGTTAAATTTTGATGACCTATAAATCATCACATGGCCATTCATTGTCCACCTGTGTCATTATCAGCACATTTTACAATATCAAACAGATTTGAATAGCTCTAATATGATGGTATATTGACATTATATAGTTCACTTACACAGTCAGGAACAGTAAAACACAGTTACCAAAATGCCTCATATAAAGCTTGTAGCATCATCATCGCATTTTTACAGTAAAGTTCTGGCAACCACAGCTGCCAGTTTTTACTGTAGATTTTTTTTCTTCTTTTTTTAAACAGGTAACTGAGAGCTCATCTGTGTTCCACTAAGCAACAGAATTCCAAGAAGTCCTGATATTCCTCATGGGTTGTATCTCATGACGACTGCACCTTTATTGGTATAGTGGAGACTCAACAAAGTACATAAAACTGTTTAAAGCAGCCATGTAAATATGTATTACGACAAATTTTATCTGCCTGTAGCTGGACTGCATGTCTCCCTATAGGTGTCACGTCCTACTGCTCAGGTTTGACAACGTTCATTTAATTTGATATCCACTGATGCTTGTGCATATTCAGTAAATGAATGAGTAGAGCACAATTCACAAGTATACGTGCCAACACAGCCACTACATACACATTCACTGATGATATTTAACTAAACTCATTAGTGGCTGGAGAACAATACTTAAAAAAAAAAAGGCCTCTCATTTCTCATGTCCTTATAATGAATGCACGCATGCGCGTGTGTGTGTGTGTGTGTGGTGACTCATTTGGAGGTTGACAAAATCAGCTCCCAAAGTAGGCTGTAAAAAGGTTGTGTAATGGTCATCAGTGTTCAAACTTGACTTATTGGAAAAATATTTTTGCAAAACTCCAAAAACCTATATATACACATCCATGTAATTCACTGCAGTTTGCAGCTTAAATGACCACTAGTGGCAGTAAAGCTAACTATTTTTATTCCTTTTATTAATGGTTCCTTGCACAATACCATGTCATGACCTCAAAACACTTTAGTGAAAACTAATACATAGGGGTGTTCGATTCCAGGTTTTTTGGAGTCGACTCCGATTCCCGATTCCCACCGTAGGAGTCTATGGAATCGACTCCTCGACTCCATTTACTTTACATCAAAACAGGGTAAGAAATAAGAGAAAATTGCAGTTGTTACACAATTTATTTTCCCCCGACACAAAGCCTTAAAATCCCCTTATTAAAACAGCACACGTTTAGCGTGACCGTCCAAATTAGTCCAATTTAGCGATGACTCGATGAGTGGCTATCAACGTTGCTACCTAGCTGTTGCCGATACCTAATTTTACAGAGGAAAAAGTCACGAAAAACCGCTGTTGTCGAGTGATAGCGCTAAATGCACATGATCATTGTCTTAAAAGGTGAGTTAAAGATAAATACTAAAATACATACAACAATGTACACTTAAGGCCTGTGCACACCGGGACGATTATCGCGCGCACTTATCGCCAGCGTTTTTCGAGACGTTTTTCGGCGCGTCTTTAGTGTTCACACCCAAGCGATTTTCACTGGCGATGCACAGAGTGAACATGCAAATTCAGTAGATGGCACTCCTGGTACATAAGGTGGTGCTGCGCCACTTTACGCTTCTGACACTCGCTTGTCACACAGAAGAAGAAGAGAGACAGTATTTACGTGCTTGCCAAAACCATTCACACTTTTTGCTAACTGGCAAGCAGCATTAGCATCATCTTTGTCTACGTACTTCCTCTTCGTCGTATCAATGTGTGCTCGGCAAGACCGTTTTGTGCTTGAGCGCCACCAAGTCGCGTTTTACTGTAACTTCAGCAGCTCCAGGCACATGAACAAAAGCGCCGTTTTTTTTAAAAAATGACGCTTTTACACCTGGCGTTTTGCGGGTCGGTGTGCACACCCACATTGGCGCCCTTTGTTTAGTCACGAGGCGTTAAACACGCGCGAAAATCATCCCGGTGCGAACAGGCCTTTATTGATGTGTTTATTCTTGATGTGAGTTTATGATTTATGGTTAGTTTAATGATTATGAACACAAGGTTAACCATGGAAAACCAATCTATACCTATTTATTGCATTAATATACCATCAATTAAACTAAAGCTAGCATGGAGGAAGCCTGTATAATTAAAAACTAAAGTCACTATGATTGTTATCTATTTCTAAAGTAAGCTACAGCACATGTAGGATAAATATGTGAGAAAGTTTCTGCGGCAGCTCTCTGACGCGGTGTACTACGTCAGTGTCCGATTTCCTCGCTTCATTTCATTCTCTCCTTGCTTATATAGTGCACTCAACTGCCATGAACTAGGGATTAGAGAATCAGTAAACAAGCGAGCGATTTCGGACACAGCAACAGAGTCGAAACCGAGAGTCGATTCCTGTGCTGGAGTCGACCCCAACTCTGGGGCTATTCAGAGTCGAGGAATCAACTCTTTTGGAGTCGACTCCCCATCACTACTAATACATTTTGATGTTTGCATCACATAACCAGCTCCATATGTTTGGCTTTTCTGATGTATAGTAAACTTGCTTGGTAGCTCACCTGGTACAGCACTGCACTTGACATGTGGCGAGCTTCGGTACGAGTCCAATAAAACACGTCCCGATAAAAGAGCTCAAAGACTTGTACAAGCAAGCAAATGCATGTATCTCACATTTGCTTTAGTTAACACTGTTGGTTAATAACTATAGGGTTTAATGCAGACAATACGTTATTTTTAAACGTGACAGAGCAATCACCTTTTAACGCCACTCACTGTGGATATTTCATTTCCGAACTGCAACAAGCAACTTCATGAAATGTTGCCAGATTCACATTCATCTGTTTCAAATAAAACTGAACATGATTTTAGTGCCACTCACTGGACATTTCACTTTAAAAAGTGTTGCAAAAAAAGTGCAAGAAGCATATCACTTCGCAGAAATGTCGCTAAAGGCACGTTTTTTGAAATGTGACTTCTTGGCTACAAAACCCAGGGGTAAAGTCCACCGTTGACAGTATGTTATGCTGCCTTCACGTGCTATCAGAATGGAATTATCGTAAATACGAGTTTCCTAGGTAAAAATTGCACATGAATGCCCTCTGATGTCATTCCCAGTCTTTACCACTGGGAAGTTCGGAAATAATTTTGATACCCAAATTCCCGAGATGGGCGTGTCATAAACTTTAAACATGGTGGAGGGGAGAACTACTGCTGTGACAGGTATAATTTATTAGGTATTTTTTTCCCAAAACAGCTAGATCATCTGGTCTTGTCATTTAATGTAGTGCATATTTACATATACGAGTATACATTTGAAGCGTACTGTATGTTTTATACACAACAAAAATTGTCTGCATTTGACCGAAATTACAAAATCGTCAGAAAGCGGACTTTCTGGATAGCCTCGTAAATGTTTATATGGTTGTCAGTGCATGTGACACTACATATAATGTTGGTTTTAATAAGATTTTCTCAATAAATAGGCAAGAATTAACCTGGTGTCCTCCATTATTCGTTCATCCCGACAACAAAGCACCTGAATCCAACAAGCTCGTAATCACGACTTCAAAAGTGGGAATTATTCAATTTCCGATAGCACGTGAAGGCAGCATACATGATCAAAATGTTGTAAATGCATCATTAACCCCCTACCTGAGTGAAGAAAACCCCAAGTGTCAATGCACTTACAATAGTAATAAACGGAGCAATTCCAATAGGGGTCCTCACACCATCGGTGCTTGGGCCCTAACTAAGGGTTTCCTTAATTCAAGGAGTTTGTTGCAGCTGGGAACAGTAGTGCGCTACTTGTCCTTAATTCACTACAAGTGTCCATTAGAGTGAACTAAACTGTGGCAACAGCTGAAATAATTTGTCCTTGGGATTTAATTTTTGATGAGTCAATTACCATTCGCATGCAGGTTATTTACCCTTCTGACTAAGTCTGCATTCCTGTATGACCACAGATCTGGATTGCATTCATCATATGAGCAGTTCGTAGCTCTGCACAGACAGCAATCTGTCATCTCACCCTGTGTCCTCAGCAAGCGCTCTGACTTCCTCTGCTGCCCCTCAGAAACGATTCAGTGTCATTAAAGGCATGACTAATATTGGGAAAACAGCTGTAAGGGTTATGAACCAGAATAGGCTGATTGACTGACTGAAACGGTCATGTTTGTTTATGCATAAGTATGGTATCATATGCTATCAGTATGGTACAAATCCCAAATCCCTTAATTTAGCTTTTTTTTGTATTTATTTGTCTGACTTTTAATAGATGGATACAAAGGAGTGACCTAGAACATCTCTTTCTGTAGATCAAATGTCCATTTGAAGAGATGTATAGTATACGGTCATCTCTAAATTCACAGGACCCAAAGCTATTTTTTTTAATTTTTTTTTTATTATTATTATTGGTGGGCCCCGTCTCCAGGGCTAAAAAATACCATAGAAGACCTTATTGGGTCACCATCATTACAGGGCCCAAGACAATATTCTGCCTTGCATACAAAAGTGATAATCATACAGTATATCAGGGGCATCAGTTAATCTGCCAATATTTGGACATTTTAGAATTTGTCCTTAGCCAATGAATGGGTGACTCCTGCCACATTAGTTTTGACAAAAACCTTTTTACACCAACAATAATAAACTAGAAATATTATAATAGTCCAATACACATATTAGAAGTTTATTTAAAAATTACAATTTGAATGGCCATGATATTTCTGAGTCTTGGCCTATTTACTAGTAACCAGGGGCGCAGCAGACATTTTCAAAGTGGGGGGAACTGTAAGCAAAAGCCCAGATTGTAAAATCAGATTTCCAGATATCGGACCACCACTTCAGGCTCACTGTCCGACCACCATCATATATCAAACTTGCCTGGTCATTAACAGAATAATATTGATTATTATTACAATACGAACTAAATGAAATAAGAAGTACATATGAATGATCAAAACTTAGGGATGAGCAAAATGCCTGCAGAATCCAGTAGACCAGCCTTTTATGTGGGATGTCTCAACTTTCAACCAAATTCAACTTTGATAAATTTGTATGGCTTGAATTACTTACAATGAATGTGATGTTCGTTGTCTGAAGTTTTAGTTAGCGAATTGCGCAGGCTATTTTCCCTTATCAAAAGTGCGGGGGTCGATTGCGGTCTTTTCAAAACTATGGGGGTCATGACCCCCCTGTCCCCCGTGTCAACGGCGTGCCTGCTAGTAACTATAGTACCTAATGAATAGTTACTAAAAACAACAACAAACAACAACAACAACAACTAAAAATGCAATTTGTTAGCCATAACAATGGAATAGTTAGGCTATCTGTCACTATTGGGATAGTGAGTAACAATAGAGACTAGCAGCAAAAGTACTAGTGACTGGCTGAATAGACACTAATCATTATTAGTATAAGTGCTAGTGTAATGGAAGTTACTATTGAAAAATATACTAGCCACTATTGGATTATTTATTAGTTACTCAAAAATAACAAAAATACTAGTAACATAAATACTAGATAAAGCAATAAATGTTAAAATGGCATGCCACAGTCGTGTTAACGAATATAAATGTATGCTGTTTCAATTGCTTACTGAATATTGTGTAAAATAAGTGTCAATTTTAAGAAGGCATTATATGAGCCGGTGGCCATGGAAAACCCCATCTTGTGGTTTCTCTTCATGGAGGTGCTGCCTGGTGACTGTGGGATTCCCTCCTGCTCTCTCAAGCCATGCATTTATTGGTGGAACAGCAAGAATTTCCATTTGGATGTTGTCCTGACCTTCATCAATTTCATAAGCACTCACACATACAGGCAAACGGATTCGGTTCTCTAGAATAATTTAAAAGGGATGCGAGTATGAGAGAGACCTGCCCACCATCAGGACCCACGGTGCCGTGACAATGTCAACATTCCCCGATCAACATTCATCAAAACAGAGCATTCATGCGTTTATCTTTGCGTGTAAACAGAATAACGCAGGTTGTTCAGATTTGTGGTTTGTTATGATACAGAGGTCTTACCTGTAGGAGCAACAGCTGCTGGATCCGGAGTGACTCGGTTCGACGGTTGATTCGTGTATGAACTCTCTAAGCCCAATACCGCAGAGATGACGAGTCCACGCAGCAACAGAACCGCTGCCCCGGACAAGAAAGTCATGGTGTGCAAAAGCTTTCAACGAACAATAAATGAATAAACAAGAGACCACACAGTATTTTCACCCAGTGGATCGTCAAAACGAATCACAAGAATGAAACGTGTAATTTTAACAGTAGTTACACAGAAAGCAGCGAGTTTAAATACCCGAAATAAACGAGATCCAACCTGTAAAAAAATGTAGCCAAAAATAAGTAATCCAACCTAAAAAACGATCTAAAAATGCATCCACGCTGTCCAAGACGTCAAAAGAAGATCGCGAGGTTAAACTCCATCCAAAAGAGATGGTCAACTCTTCTAATATGACACATTGAAATAGACATCAGAGCATTCAGACATCAGACACCGGGTTGGGTTGGAGGATCTGGCTGTATCCTACTTTAGGATCCAAACTGACGAGGGATCCCCCGTTTTAAATCATATCCCCGAGGAGATGCATTCCTGCTACAAAATACCTAACTGAGTCCAATGCAATATCCCAATTCTACACGGGAAGTAACCGCAAACAGTCACGGTACATCCACAAGAGCCGGCAGATACCCAGCATAGTAAACGCTTCTCAGAATGCAAGTGTCAGATCCCAGTGTGTCGTTTAATCCAAATCCATTGGGACCATCCGAAATACACGCGTGTGCCTTTCATGTCCAAATATTAGCCGAGTTTAAATGTCAAGTCCGCATGACTGCGCCTGAAATGAGGGCTCGGGTCTGCCCACTGCCTTTGCTAGTTGATGCAGAAACTAAATTCAGGGGGCGGAAGTCCGTATGCAAATCATTTGACAACAGGACGCCGGCAGTTTGATTCTCCCTCTTCGGTGATCTCGCCTAAAACTCTCATATTATGACACAAGGCCTGCAGCTAGTGTGAACTGAACGGGTTGTGTGCGGCAACAATGAGCTGTGTACTTGGCTGACTATCGGTATGCAAAGAGCACGAAAGTTGTTTGGGAATTCTGGCGCCTCCCAGAAACAGCCCGCTCTATTGTTCATCACTTCCCACTTTTATTTCTCCCATCGCGACACGGAACAATTTACACCCTGAGAATCATCCAGGACAAGTTTTCCTCCTTACTATGGGCTGCGATTGGTTCATCTGTCCCAACATGGCAGAATCCGATTGGCTGACAGCGAGAGAGCGCGACGTGAGCTTTGAAGGCAGACCGCGGTTTAAAGCAGGCAGACAGATAATTGGTGTTTTCTTCTTTTTGTGGGATAATGTTCATCTGGAATATGATTCCGATTACAAAGAGTTTTCCTGTCACATTCTACTTAAAATGATGTGCATACGATTCAGTATTAAAGGTGGTGGAGGTTTGCTTTATGATTTAAACAGACAAATCAGTCTTAGATAAGCTGTTTTCTACATGAAGCAGGTCGCCCCCAAATGACCGCTGCCATGTTGACATCACATGAAAAGCATGCAATTGTTAAAAATACATTCAGTTTATAGCACTTTACATAGGCCTAAAAGTACCCCAGGGGCACTAATAGGTGCACTAATAGGTCCCCAGGGGTCCTCCAGAAGGTTCTAAGAGGTCCCCAGAAAATGTCAGAGAATAAAAACGCAAAGCAAAAATGGTTAAAGTCTACTGAATATACGAACTGTTTCATTTCTAAATGCTTCTCTCCTTTCTTGCCGTATACATACTTTGCAGAATTGTATGTTTGCTTTGTATCTTTCTATTAAGTTTTTCTCACTATAGTCCCCTTTATCTTGCTCACTGAGGTTGTAAGGCAGTATTCTTAACGCAGTATGTAAGCTGCTTACATACATTTATTGTGAAAGTTGCTTTATACAAATATGTTTTAATTGTCAGGTTTATACATTCAACATTAAGTATAGCCAATTTAAGTTTGGAAACAATATGTTGTATTTATAATGTCACAGTTACTATACAAATATATAGATGGATTTTAGGAAGGGGGTCCCTCATAAAAGGTTAATCATATTTAGGGGTCCTTGGCATCATAAAGTTTGAAAACCCCTGGGCTACACTACCAATATATCCCACCTCTCCCAGAAGTTCCGGGAGAAGTTCCCGCATATTGATAGCGAGAGATGATGGCGAGAGAGCGAACGAGAGAAAAGCCCTTTGATGTGTTTTCAGTGATCCGATCACAATTGGTCAGCCAAGACGCATTACCGTTTACCAGTGGTGAAGTAGAATTTTATTTTTGAACAGGCCTGGGCAAAAGTAAGCCGCACTTTCACGTAGGGTCCTTCACTTTACTACGTATTCCTTATAGCCAAAAGCAAACTAATGGATATGGATTCAATATTCAGGTAATTTCAATCATTTTCTTTTATTTTATTGAAAATTAACCGCAGTAGAAACAGTAAAACTACCACATCTTCGTCACAAACATGTGTGTAACTGTGTAGGGAAAAAGCTTGTCCGATGTCAACATAACCAAAATTTATTCATGATAGGCCCAAGCACTAAATACTGTTGCCGATTACAATACTCAAACAATAAAGTTAGAACAAAGCTGTATAGAAAGAATCTCTCACGTCTGTTAAATTATGAATACAAAACACAGACATGAACTTTTATGAATTGTGAATTAAGTCATACAACATCGACATCTACATACAAAATAACACAAAAAAGATCTGATTTTTAAAATAAAACGGCTTACCTGTTACAGAATGAGCCATGAGAATAATGGGCTTGGAATTGAAAAGTGTTGCCATTACATGTGGGCTGATGGACGGATGGATGGAATTTTTTAGAATTTTGCTTAAACATTGCTGCTGTTTTTCTAACATTTTTTAACACAACTGTAAACTATAACTGAATGGGTGAACAGACATGAACAGGTGCAAAATGCCTGAGACAGCCTGGATAACACCTAATTGCCTAACACAGATGTAAATCAAACTCATCAAGCATTATACAAAAACACATTTTATTTATTTTATTTTATACTTTAATAAATATAATATTTGTACAATAACTGGGGGGCCTATTCATCAGTGAATATCATCATTCTATGCCTGTCAGGCCCGTCTGTTGGCTACACCCCTGCCATTAACACCTGGTATTATAATGCATTTCAAATGTGTCTCCTGGGATCCAGGATTTCGTTGAGACCCTCCGCTTTTATTTCGTCACACAAATTGGGGGATTGCCACTCAGGGGTGTGCACACTTATGCAGTTAGTTATTCCAAGTTTTTTTTATTTTTTTTATTCAGGGAACAGCATTCATTTAAAATAGAAATCTTTAAAATAAATGTTACTGTCAGTGTTAATACATTTAATGCCTCCTTGCTGAATAAAAGTATTAATTTAAATATCTTATTGACACTATACTTTTGAACGTTAGTGCAACTACATTTTATAGACACAACATGCACAACAAGTGTCCACCACTGCGTAGTCCATAGTGATGGTATTGACCAGCATGTCTGCGATCCATCAATCTAAACCGAATCAATAGCATGAACCACCAGCACTGCACAAAAATTGGTAGGAATAAATCCAAGAATGTTTATCATATGATTGCATGTTGTAAAAGACAGAAAATAACAAAGAAAAAAGAACAGAACAATAGACTAACAGACAAATTTAATGTGAAGGCATGCAGCAATTAAACTTCATGCATCCAGGCAGTTGTCAGTATAAAGTTCTAAACCACTGATACCACTGGGCCAAGACTTAGCTAAACACTAACAAAAACTTGAATGAGTGTAGCTGTACAGTAGGGTATACAACAGGGCTACGAATTAGCCACCTCGTAAAATACGTACGAATTGGTCGTGAGATAGCGTTGGCAGACCCTAAGAAAAAATGTGCTTTTCACTACTCCCAAAGGTATGATTGCAGAAAAAATATATATGTTTGTATTGAACATTGATGGAGCAACAGATTCTGTGTGAAAATGAATCATAAAAGTGGTTTATTTTGTTTAGAAATCTTATAAATGTATGAGGTGGCGAGGTGGGCCTTTTACCCCAAACACAGGGTAAAATGCTCACCAGCATGGGGCAAAAGGCACACATTATTTATACAAATACTTGAGCTAAAATAATGTTTTTAATAATGTCTAAGTTAATACTTGTTCAAAACAATCACTTTAGCAAAGTTTGTTTGGTTTATTTTGTTAAATAAAATAATTAATTTTTGTTCAATAAATATACTGTCATTAAAATATGTTAATATAAACATATATTTTAAAAATACAGAAACAAAATAATTTTAAAAAGTAAAGATTCTGAAAGCGTTGGAGATCCCATAATAATTTAATATAGATTTACAGTAGTAACATTAAATCATTTTTTATTATATGATATGTAATATCATATTTTTAAAATATGATGGTTTCATTATAAATATGGTGATTATCTCTAAGGTGGACACCCAACTCAATATATGATATTTACCATCTGAATCTAACCATGTCATGTCAACAAATGGAAAAGTCAGCCAGCTGTTTATTATCATGTTAACTATTGTGCCTTTTGCCCCAACAGCAGATGCGCTTTTTACCCCAAATACCATACTTTTACATATTCTTCCGTTATTGAAAAACTGTTGCTTTAATTACCTTGAACAAAACTGAAAATCATTAAGAAGACCTTTGTCTCAGAATTTAAACATTAATTTTATTGATTCTCATTTGCTACTTAAATCTACAACATTTAAAAAAAAACATGAAATGTTAGATCAAATTAGTGCAGAATCAACTTTGCACTGCTGTCCGTGACTGCGTCAAGGATCAGACAAATTTACACGTGCATCTTGAAAAGCGGATGTTTTGGAAAGTGCTGCGGCAAGTTTTTGTGCCATCTAGTGGTTTAGAGGAAAATAAAATCAAAGGCGCCTTTAGCCCTGTTGTACACTCAAAAAAATAGCTTGTTGGTCTAACTTAATAAAATTATGACACCTATTTCCACACAGTTGAACTGATTTATTTGAACTTAAACTGGGTTAATTGCACTGATGAGTAAAATTCATCCAAAGTGAATGAGATCACACCAGTTTCATTTGACGTATTCTGTGAATGTTTTCTGAACATAATTCACTCTTGTTAAGCCAACCAGTGCTGTTGCTGTTCAGACTGGTGCCCTTGTGCAAATTTGCATGTGTTTTCTGTGTTTTTAAGAAAATGGAAAGACCTGTTAGAGTTTAAGTGTTTAATGTTTAGTTATTTTAACATTTAAAAGAGTTTGTAGAATATATAGCAGGTCCTCAACCCAAGCACATGCTCTACACTTCACCACAATGATAACCCCCCAAAAACACTAACATAACAGAAACTTTTAAATACCAATATAACAGAACATTAAACATTAAAAAGTCTCTCCATTTTCTCATATTGTTAAAACTGCATAAAATAGCACTTTATTTAAACATTTACTCTCCGAATTCAGCCCCTTTGCAAAGCATGATGGGAAGTGAAAGTCCTGTTTGTTTGGGTTACTTGATTGAAACATGTTATTTCAAAATAAAAACATCAAGTTAAGTCAAAGAGTAACGGTTTCAAGTCAATTTAACATGAAGTAATCACATTTGAACCAGAAACCTGATATAATGGTGTTAAATCAAGATGAATTGCTTAAATAAAGTGAACAGCATCATAAAATCATTTTTTTGAGCGTACCCTAAATATCACATTGTGCATGCAAAACAAAGTAAAATACTTTCATATAATTTACCATTGCACTAATCAGAGGCGTTTCCTTCGAGGAGGCAAGGGATATTACAAAAATAAAACAACGCAAATATTACAAAATGTGACATTCAAAAGTATAAAAGTCACTCGTTTTTATACATTAACACTGCCCAACAGCGACACCCACAGGTAGAGTTACAGCGGAAGACTTGGCTCCCTTGAGCCCATTGACTTTTAACAGACCCCTCCAAAGCTTGTGGTGAATTTGATGGGGGGTAATTGAGAATGAATGGGGGAAAGTCACATGAGAGGAGGCAATGCCTCCATCGTGCTATGATTGGATATGATCGTTTATGATTGGTTCATGCTATAAATCCCGCCTCTCGATTTCGAATCGGCCTGAATGAAGACAATGATGGCGTTAATGGGAAGACTAATTAAAAAGTAAACAGCTCAGCCACTTACAAACCCGATTCCAAAAAAGTTGGGACAAATTGTGAATAAAAACAGAATGCAATGATGTGGAAGTTTCAAATTTCAATATTTTATTCAGAATACAACATAGATGACATATCAAATGTTTAAACTGAGAAAATGTATCATTTTAAGGGAAAAATAAGTAAATGGCATCAACACATCTCAAAAAAGTTGGGACAAGGACATGTTTACCACTGTGTGGCATCCCCTCTTCTTTTTATAACAGTCTGCAAACGTCTGGGGACTGAGGAGACAAGTTGCTCAAGTTTAGGAATAGGAATGTTGTCCCATTCTTGTCTAATACAGGCTTCTAGTTGCTCAACTGTCTTAGGTCTTCTTTGTCGCATCTTCCTCTTTATGATGTGCCAAATGTTTTCTATGGGTGAAAGATCTGGACTGCAGGCTGGCCATTTCAGTACCCGGATCCTTCTTCTACGCAGCCATGATGTTGTAATTGATGCAGTATGTGGTCTGGCATTGTCATGTTGGAAAATGCAAGGTCTTCCCTGAAAGAGACGACGTCTGGATGGGAGCATATGTTGTTCTAGAACTTGGATATACCTTTCAGCATTGATGGTGCCTTTCCAGATGTGTAAGCTGCCCATGCCACACGCACTCATGCAACCCCATACCATCAGAGATGCAGGCTTCTGAACTGAGCGCTGATAACAACTTGGGTTGTCCTTGTCCTCTTTAGTCCGGATGACATGGCATCCCAGTTTTCCAAAAAGAACTACAAATTTTGATTTGTCTGACCACAGAACAGTTTTCCACTTTGCCACAGTCCATTTTAAATGAGCCTTGGCCCAGAGAAAACGCCTGCGCTTCTGGATCATGTTTAGATATGGCTTCTTTTTTGACCTATAGAGTTTTAGCCTGCAACGGCGAATGGCACGGTGGATTGTGTTCACCGACAATGTTTTCTGGAAGTATTCCTGAGCCCATGTTGTGATTTCCATTACAGTAGCATTCCTGTATGTGATGCAGTGCCGTCTAAGGGCCCGAAGATCACGGGCATCCAGTGTGGTTTTCCGGCCTTGACCCTTACGCACAGAGATTGTTCCAGATTCTCTGAATCTTTGGATGATATTATGCACTGTAGATGATGATAACTTCAAACTCTTTGCAATTTTTCTCTGAGAAACTCCTTTCTGATATTGCTCCACTATTTTTTGCCGCAGCATTGGGGTAATTGGTGATCCTCTGCCCATCTTGACTTCTGAGAGACACTGCCACTCTGAGAGGCTCTTTTTATACCCAATCATGTTGCCAATTGACCTAATAAGTTGCAATTGTTAATTGGTCCTCCAGCTGTTCCAGCTGTTTCCGGCCTCTTATTGCTACCTGTCCCAACTTTTTTGGAATGTGTAGCTCTCATGAAATCCAAAATGAGCCAATATTTGGCATGACATTTCAAAATGTCTCACTTTCAACATTTGATATGTTATCTACACTCACTTAAAGGATTATTAGGAACACCTGTTCAATTTCTCATTAATGCAATTATCTAATCAACCAATCACATGGCAGTTGCTTCAATGCATTTAGGGGTGTGGTCCTGGTCAAGACAATCTCCTGAACTCCAAACTGAATGTCAGAATGGGAAAGAAAGGTGATTTAAGCAATTTTGAGCGTGGCATGGTTGTTGGTGCCAGACGGGCCGGTCTGAGATTTCACAATCTGCTCAATTACTGGGATTTTCATGCACAACCATTTCTAAAGTTTACAAAGAATGGTGTGAAAAGGGAAAAACATCCAGTATGCGGCAGTCCTGTGGGCGAAAATGCCTTGTTGATGCTAGAGGTCAGAGGAGAATGGGCCGACTGATTCAAGCTGATAGAAGAGCAACTTTGACTGAAATAACCACTCGTTACAACTGAGGTATGCAGCAAAGCATTTGTGAAGCCACAACACGCACAACCTTGAGGCGGATGGGCTACAACAGCAGAAGACCCCACCGGGTACCACTCATCTCCACTACAAATAGGAAAAAGAGGCTACAATTTGCACGAGCTCACCAAAATTGGACAGTTGAAGACTGGAAAAATGTTGCCTGGTCTGATGAGTCTCGATTTCTGTTGAGACATTCAGATGGTAGAGTCAGAATTTGGCGTAAACAGAATGAGAACATGGATCCATCATGCCTTGTTACCACTGTGCAGGCTGGTGGTGGTGGTGTAATGGTGTGGGGGATGTTTTCTTGGCACACTTTAGGCCCCTTAGTGCCAATTGGGCATCGTTTAAATGCCACGGCCTACCTGAGCATTGTTTCTGACCATGTCCATCCCTTTATGACCACCATGTACCCATCCTCTGATGGCTACTTCCAGCAGGATAATGCACCGTCACAAAGCTCGAATCATTTCAAATTGGGTTCTTGAACATGACAATGAGTTCACTGTACTAAAATGGCCCCCACAGTCACCAGATCTCAACCCAATAGAGCATCTTTGGGATGTGGTGGAACGGGAGCTTCGTGCCCTGGATGTGCATCCCACAAATCTCCATCAACTGCAAGATGCTATCCTATCAATATGGGCCAACATTTCTAAAGAATGCTTTCAGCACCTTGTTGAATCAATGCCACGTTAATTAAGGCAGTTCTGAAGGCGAAAGGGGGTCAAACACAGTATTAGTATGGTGTTCCTAATAATCCTTTAGGTGAGTGTATATTCTATTGTGTATATTAAATTATTGCATTCCTTTTTTATTGACAATTTGTACAGTGTCCCAACTTTTTTGGAATCGGGTTTGTAGATATCACCGCTTTATGTCACATCAAAATCAAACTTGAAATGGCCTGAAAACATGATGACTGTGGGGGTTTTAGTGAGCAATCAGCTTGGGGATATTAAAGGTACATCTTCGTGTCTGTGTCTCTGACCAGTGTGTACAAGCTTGATGACTGCTGAAAATAAGTTGACTATTAAAAAGAAAAGCTAAACATTAGTTCATAAATAATATACAGTATATTGTTTAAATTGTTACTGCCTTTAGTAAATTTACATTTGATTTATAATTTTAAAAAAAGTGAGGACTTTGCCTCTTAAAACACCACGGCGCACCACTGGTACTAATATATTAAAGTCTTCATTTGATATAAAGAATTAATTTGTCTTCATATTGATAACATTTTGGAGTGCAAATAAACACATAGATAATTAATTCTCTCAACACAAGCTCCCTTAACTTCCTGCATAAAGGTTTCAACTGTATTAGCAGGATATGGAGGGCAGTTATTACATGGGTCTAAATATATAAAGGTGCCCAGAGAGGCAGTGGAAATGTGATAGTGCCTGTCTACAAGAAATGTTTCAGCGAGAAGCAATGCTATGGTGCACTCACTGAGGGACCGCTAGGGGTGCACTGAAAGTCCAGTAATAATGGGACAGGGCGTGGGAAGCTGTGTAAACAGGTGGCAGATGTACCGAGAGACCAGCATGAGGCAATGGGGAGCGAAAAGCAGGGCAGAAAACGGACGAGTGGCATAATTTGATACGAGACGCAGAGGGAATGAGAGGGGCAGTCAGATAGATGGAGCAGATGTCAGAGAGCCACTGGAGTTCGCTTAGCTGGGGTCAACTTGTAGAGTCATGATGTTGACATTCATGGAGCTCAATGCACTGTACAGCTTTTACAAAATAAAGCCCATTTATGTCTTCTAATGCATGTGTACGAATGATTTTACCATTGTATTGCTGATGTCAACTTGTACTAAATTATGCTTTTCAAATATGACCTTTCAAGCAGTGTGTATAGCTGTTTGTGAATGTAAAAGGTCTGCAGTTTTAAAGATCAAAGTGCACGACAAATAAAGGTGTCTCCTAAAAAAAAAGGATTGATTTCTAAACTGCCAAAACGAGTCGTCAACAATTCCAGTCCCAATTCTTGCACAAACCTACGTAGGTTTGTAACAAATTTGCGTAATGCCAGCCTATGGGCCCTATTTTAACAATCTAAGCGCATGGTCTAAAGCGCATGGCGGGCGCAAGTGCACTAAGGGCATGTCCAAATCCACTTTTGCTAGTTTAATGAAGGGAAAAATGGCCGGTGTGCCCGGCGCATGGTCTAAAAGGGTTGTCCCTATTCTCTTAATGAGTAATGGGTGTGTTTTGGGTGTAACGTGCAATAAACCAATCAGAGTCTCATCTCCCATTCCCTTTAAAAGCCAGTTGTGCTCGCGTCATGGCGGATTCGCTATTTACATGGCGGAATTTGCGAGCGGAAAGACTGAACACTTCTCCAGAGAGGAATCCTTAAATTGTTCATATTTAAAAATGTTTGTGTGCTGTTGCATATCCCTGTGTGTGTGTACTAAGCAAAGTGTACGCACGTTGTGGATTCGCCTGTAGACGCATATTACTAACGCGCTCTTTAAATAACACAAAAAATATTGCGCTATTGACTTTAGACCAGGTTTCAGTTGGTCAATGGCGCAGTCTATTTCAGTTGCCTCAAAATAGCAACGCTCCAACAATGCGCCTGAACACACCTCATTTTCAGACCAGCACGCCCATGCCAGCATGCATTTGCTATTTAAACAACGTGGCGGAGGATGTGAAAATGATAACTGCGTCGGGCTGAAACTAGCAAAAAACACTTGCGTCCCACCTGGCGCCACATTGCACCAGGTGTATGATAGGGCCCTATGTGTTTCATTGGCAGCCCGCAAACAATGTCTACTTTGAGCCACCCTTAATCACTGTAGTTGTAGCTGAGGCCTGGAAGAATTTTGTTTGTGTTGTCGAATCCACTTTGTATGCACTTCTAAAGGACTCGGGCTACTGACACCATCATTACTGTTCGTATCAATTTTGTGTATACAAAAGCGGAGGAAGCCTCCAGAGCTGAAATTCAGGTATGGTAAGGAGCGTTTAGTTTCCGACGAATGCTGTAAGAGGCTGACCAATCACACCTGACAGGTCAGCTGGCCAATCAGAGCAGAGTAGGCTCGTCGAGTTGATTAGAGAGACAATCCGAATGAACCATTTTAAGACTGTGCAATGTATATTATGGGAAAATGTAAGTATTTTTTGATTTTGGATGTATGTAAACCTATTGTAGGAGACCTCCAATACAAAACGAGGAACCTTTAAAATAGCATAATAGGGGCACTTAAGAAAAATCCAGTATTTGTATATGTTTTTTCATCTGTCATGAGGATGCTTTTTTTTTTGTGGCTTGTCAACACCACTGATTACAACTTCAATCTTTTGATGAAAACTAAATATATGGAAATAAATAGTACATTTTTTAGTTCTTCTTTCTATCTTAGTATATTTTCAGATGTTTGTTGTTTTCTTTGCTTTAAGAAGTGTACTAAAGTCTTCTCATTTTACTTCTCAAGTGTTATGTTTGTTAGTACTATTAAAAAATTGTATAAAAAAAGTGTATATTTACAAAAATATGATTTAAATTCTTTTTGAGTATTTGTATTTCTTTTCATTGTATTTTTACGGTCTTGAGTACAGGCTTTTTAGTCAAATTAAATGTATCACAACAAATATTAAAATGTATTAATTTAGCAACTTATTAACACAAACATTTTTTATCTTAAAACAAATTTAAAGTGCACAAAAGGTACATTTTGCACATGTAAAGTACATTTTTGTACAATCCCATTTAGATTAACTCAAAATTCTGTTACATAGAATTACTGAAATAAAGAAATATTTACTGAGGTTGAAATTTAGTCATGCATATGAAATGTATGGAAATGTAAAAAAATAGTGCTGTAAAATCGATTAATCGCATCCAAAATAAAAGTTTGTGTTTACATAAGATATGTGTGTGTACTGTGTATAATTATGTATATATAAATACACGCACATGCATGTATATATTTAAGAAAAATGTGTTATATTTATATATAAAATATTTATATAAATATATATATATATATACATACAGTATATACATGCAAATACTTCTTAAATATATACATGAATGAGTGTGTATTTATATATACATAAAAATTATACACAGTACACACACATGTATTATGTAAACAAACTTTTATTTTGGATGCGATTAATCACGATTAATCGATCTGACAGCACTGGTAAAAAATAACCAATAACAACATGAAATGATTAGGTGTAGAATGTAGAGCTTTTATTGAATAATTAATTAACATTTTAAAATGTATTTTAGGCAATTCTTAACTTGTGAATCTGCATCCAAAAATGCTTCAAAATAAATAATATCTACTGTCAGTAGAGAACTGTAGAGAAACCAATATGGATATCTTTTAGCAATCAAAATATAACAATAAACAAACATGTTGCAATTTATATAAATGTATGTTACATTATTGCACATGCAGAGATGTGTAAAGTGTCCTCTGTTTTCAATACAAACAGATGATAAAGACAAAAGAACAAAATTAATTTGGTGTGTGACTTCCTGCATTTACTTTTAAATAAATAAATTACATTTTTGGTCATGTCAGGGAGTTACACAAAACAACCATTATGTAAATATGAAAGGCAAAACATGCATCACAATCAGTGCTGCTTTCATCATCCATGGAAATGACACTTATGTTCATAGTATGATAAATGTTCTCATCCACATTCAGTGGCACTAAGTCAAAGGCCTAACCAGAGTAACTTAACCAGAGTAGATGGCATCTATTATAATTTTAATACTTCAACTATGCCAAAAATCCTCACAAGGCCTAATCTTTAAAACGTACACTACAATTACAAAAAAAAAAAAAAAACATTTCTAGTACAAATAGTACCATCTAAAATATCTTACAAAATGAACCTCATTATCATGGAAGACCATATTATTCATGATATTTAGCTATGTGGCATGAAGCATGGCAACGATTAACAAAAATGATTTAATTAACAATAACAACAGTGGGAGTTACATACAGTATTCTCTTAGGCTTGCAGTGATAATATGGCATCAACACATTCATAACATTCTTAAATAAGGATATATTTAAAAAGGAATGTTTAAGATAATAAAGACCAAATGACACTGCATATGGTTCATATATTATTCAGTTCCATATCAAAAGGGATAAAAGTAGGTCAGATCTTTAATTTATCCTTTTGTAATTCAATAGATTGTGAGAGGTAGTTACATACCAGAATGAAGCAATACGGCTAGATGGTTAGTTAGAGGTATTGGTTATGTCAGGAGAAAAGGAAAGTGGCTTTATATATTGCTACTTCAAGGAACACTTCACCCAAAAATTAAAATTGTTATTTTGGCATCACCCTCATTTCATCCAGACCTGTATTATTTTCTTCTGTGGAACAGAAATGTCTCAAGAGTTTTTGTCCATACAATGAAAGTCAATGGTAACCAAAAGTGTTTGGTTACCAACATTCTTCAAAATATCTTCTTGTGTGTTCCACAGAAGGCAGAAAGTCATACAGGTTTGGAATGACATGAAGGTGAGTAAATGATGACAGAATTTTCATTTGTGGGTGAAATATCCATTTAGAGTCAACATGAAATCAAAATGGACTGGAACATCCAGGCACCAACACACACAAACGGCTCCTCAGACAGAAGTGGCAAAGAGGAAGATCTGCAGCAAGGGCATCACCTTCAGGGTTGAGAGGTCAGCAAGAACAGCCTGCAAGAAGAAAAGAATTGAAAAATGGAAAAACTAAGACTCTTTCTGGCTATGTTCTGTATAAGCGCTGCTGTAGATTTATGCTGGTTTTGGGCCTGCCATTATCTGTGTTTACATGGACCTTAATAATCCGATTGTAATCAGACTAGTAGCACAGTCTGAATAAAAAAGTCACATGCAGACTGCTTCTACAAACATTTGTGAAAGAATGGGTCGCTCTCAGGAGCTCAGTGAATTCAAACGTGGTACCGTGATAGGTTGCCACCTGTGCAATAAGTCCATTCGTGAAATTTCCTTACTACTAAATATTCCACGGTCAACTGTTAGTGGTATTATAAAAAAGGAACAATTGGGAACAACAGCAACTGAGCCACGAAGTGGTAGGCCACGTAAAATCACAGAGCGGGGTCAGCGCATGCTGAGGCGCACAGTGCGCAAAAGTCGCCAACTTTCTGCAGAGTCAATAGCTACAGACCTCCAAACTTTGTGTGGCCTTCAGATTAGCTCAAGAACAGTGCGTAGAGAGCTTCATGAAATGGGTTTCCATGGCAGAGCAGCTGCATCCAAGCCTTACATCACCAAGTGCAATGCAAAGCGTCGGATGCAGTGGTGTAAAGCACGCCGCCACTGGACTCTAGAGCAGTGGAGACGTGTTCTCTGGAGTGACGAATCACGCTTCTCTGACTAGCAATCCAATGGATGAGTCTGGGTTTGGCGGTTGCCAGGAGAACGGTACTTGCCTGACTGCATTGTGCCAAGTGTAAAGTTTGGTGGAGGGGGGATTATGGTGTGCGGCTGTTTTTCAGGAATTGGGCTTGGCCCCTTAGTTCCAGTGAAAGGAACTCTTAATGCTTCAGCATACCAAGACATTTTGGACAATTTCTTGCTCCCAACTTTGTGGGAACAGTTTGGGGATGGCCCCTTCCTGTTCCAACTTGACTGCGCACCAGTGCACAAAGCAAGGTCCATAAAGACATGGATGAGTGAGTTTGGAGTCCTGACCTCAACCTGATAGAACACCTTTGGGATGAATTAGAGCGGAGACTGCGAGCCAGGCCTTCTCGTCCAACATCAGTGCCTGACCTCACAAATGCGCTTCTAGAAGAATGGTCAAAAATCCCCATAAACACACTCCTAAACCTTGTGGAAAGCCTTCCCAGAAGAGTTGAAGCTGTTATAGCTGCAAAGGGTGGGCCAACTCCATATTAAACCCTACGGATTAAGAATGGGATGTCATTAAAGTTGTGCATGTAAAGGCAGGCGTCCCAAAACTTTTGGCAATATAGTGTACATACACACATACATACACATACATACACATATATATATATATATATATATATATCACACACACATACAAACCTTTATGTTAGATTTGGCAGCCTTAGTTTAAACCTTTTCTAATCTGTTTGAGAGGACATGTAAACACTTGATCGGATTGAAAACCAAAACCTGATAAAAAAAAATCGGATTGATGTCATTCTGAATTTCTCCTTCCACTCATAGGGCCAGATTTATTAAAAACGGCACATTAGCATGAGAGCGCAATCCCATAAAAGCACCGATGGGAGTGGAAAATACTGCGGGTGATTTACTGACAATGCGTACATTAAAGAACACAGACATAGCCAGATCATTTGCATCATGACCAACGCAATCTACCAAGAGCAGCGCAAATTAATGTCTGGTTTAAGACATGCTTTTTTGGGGCGGTAAATAATGGTGCAAATACCAGTAAATTGACTAGCGCAAACCTTAGTAAATCACCTTGCATGATTCATTTAAATACTCTCCTCCCATAAATTTTGCGTCTGAAAAGGAAACTCCTACAAATGCATATGCAATAAGTTCAGCCGCTAAAATAACCCTTTCCACGCCTTTTCAGTGCAAATTTTTCACTGCGTGCCTTTAGTAAATCCTGACAGTATTTTTTAACGCCAAAAGAGAGTTTGCGCTGGCGCAAGCTGTTAGTAAATCTGGCCCATAGTCTGTAAAGTGGAGCAGGACAACGTCCCATCAGTCCTTGTTTCGGACTCTCATTCGCCTCTTAGGGGAGCAGGAAAAGGCGTTTTTTACTGCTTGATACATATAAGCAGCACAGCACAAAGCTTCATGTGCTCATTGTTTCCTAAACTAGGACCCGAAATTCGTGGTGTACGCATGTCAAAAAAAGCTATTCCGATTTGAAGCTTGTGACATATAAACACACACATCAACCCAGTGATTTTATTTAGTGGCCATGTAAACGCTACGTTAGGATTTATCAATTGGAATGAATTCATTCCGATTGAAACAAAAGTGTCCATGTAAGCATAGCTACTGTAAATACATGAGAGAAGCATGCATTCAGATTGTCTGGCAATAAAAACACAGGACACTTAGTCGAACTACAAGAACACATAACCACCAATCCCGTTTCACAAAATGGCGTCTGGTGGCCTGCACTGATGTGACTCAAGAGCTTGGAAGGTGCTAAGAGTGCATCCGTCTCAAAGGAGCCGTTTGGGGCGGGGACCTTCAAGTTCTCAAGCTTCGGTCCTTATGGAATTGGAAGCAAATAAATTTAGAGTCCCCTATCAGGTTAGCACGTCTCCTCTAATGTTTCATGACCAGGCTTGGGCTCTAAAAATACAACGTGTTATGATACTTTCTCCAGTAGAAGCCAGGTGGTACATAAGCAAGCAGATACTGTCCAGCAGCATCTTCACAGCGTTTTGGGGCCCAGGCCCAGGCCCGTGCGTCACTGCGGGTTACAGATAGAATTAATGAAAGCTGGTCAGATGCACTTTTACTACAGCTGTCAATCAAGCAGCTGCATGCGACTGCATCCGACAGCGCAGCCCTCTTAATGGCCATGGATGTTTTAATAAAAGTTGGACATGTAGAAATCTATTTTTTAACTAAAAAATGTTAGGCTTTTGCCTAATAAAATGTTAAACTATACAGATTAAAATATTCACAGATCAGGCATAACATTATGATATTATGACAGGTGAAGTGAATAACACACATTATCTCTTCATCACGGCACCTGTTAGTGGGTGGGATATATTAGGCAGCAAGTGAACATTTTGTCCTTAAAGGTGATGTGTTAGAAGCAGGAAAAATGGGCAAGCGTAAGGATTTGAGCGAATTTGACAAGGGCCAAATTATGATGGCTATATGACTGGTTCAGAGCATCTCCAAAACTGCAGCTCTTGCGGGGTGTTCCCAGTCTGCAGTGGTCAGTATCTATCAAAAGTGGTCCAAGGAAGGAACAGTGGTGAACTGGCGACAGGGTCATGGGCGGCCAAGGCTCATTAATGCACGTGGGTAGTGAAGGCTGGCCCGTGTGGTCTGATCAAACAGACGAGCTACTGTAGCTCAAATTGCTCAAGAAGTTAATGCTGGTTCTGATAGAAAGGTGTCAGAATACACAGTGTATTCCCAATTGGTGGGTTACTATTGAAACGACTGGATTTCGCCCATGAGAATTTCAAAGAACAACGGTAAATGTGACCACACTTTAAAGTTGTTTAGATCATAATTTTAACAGTTTTCCTATGGTTTCGGGATTTATTGCATCAACAACAAATTAACAAAGGTTGTATATAACTTCACACAGAAAATGTTAGCAAGTGTTTTTTTCCTCACTAGAATCATGTTAACACTCATACTGTCTATGTCTCTGTTTATGACTATACTATTGAAATTGTGAGTTTACAGATTGACCTTATTCACTTCCATTGTAAGTGCCTCACTGTAACTCAGATTTTTGCATTTATTTACAAAAAAAAAAATCAACATAATGCCACAAATGCTGTAAATTGAGCTTAACTTTTACAGAACCCAAAACATTCCTTTAAGTAATGAGTTTTAAACTGTTAAGCACACAAAGACACAGGACATGCACACACACGCACATACAGTGTTGATAGTTAACTGTCATGGTAAAGTTCCCATCACATTTGACATCACATAGTCTAAACATTTTAAAGCTGGGTGTGGGGTACTTGGTCCACTTTTAAAAGTGGCTATCCCAGCAATTTTAAAACATGTGCCTTGGGTGGACTGGGTTACTAGTGTTGGCTGCGAGTGAAGACACTATTTCTGTATTCCTTAACACTCGCGCACACACACACACACACACTCTCTAACACACACACTCTCTAACACACACACACAAACACACACACACACACTTGCTTGCAAGTAACAACCTCAGCTGATGCCAGTGATGTCACTTCCATTAGATTTTCAGCTCGGAAGGCAAAGACTGCAGCGGCCAGGACTGAAAAAGAGGGACAGACAAACAGTCATCTTCCAGGAAAATGGGTGTACGCCATATGACTGACTGACCCTTTCTTATTTAAGAGTGCACTAACGTAGAGGCTTTCCCTTCAAAATGAAGGTAAATTAAAAACAGTTTAACACCTCCTAAGCACTGGGATTATCTATTTATCCATTAAATCACTGACATCAAACTCTGAAGAAGTGAAGTGACAGTAAATTGTATGTTTCATGTTCACAATAGCTGGCAAAAGGTCACACATTAGGATATATCTACCTACCTGCCACTATCTCTAAGGAACCGTATCCTAGGATACGGTCCCATAACAACAGGAGCTGGTCAGTGGACAGGTATCCTGAGAAGGCTCGGACTATCCACTTAAAGGCAATACGCAACCTAAGAAAGATACACACACGCACAATGAGAAACCAAAATATACTCAGTGTAGATCTAAAAACTTCTATTACAATTCTGTTATCTTCTTTCACAAATGTTGAGGTGTGAGACTTGTGTGTGCATAATTCAGCCACTAGATGGAGCTGCACTGTTACAATAGATCAGAGTTTCACTGACGTGACCTGATAACAGTTCTTTATTTCAGCTGGAAACTGGAGTAACATAAGCTTTGAACTTGTTTTGTGTGGATTTTAGCACATTGCTATGTAGTTGCTAAAGTGTTTTAGTTCTGGTGGTCCGTAAATAAGGCTTTAGTCTATTTTTCATTATAAATCTTACCCATCTTATCATCTGGCAGGCAGAAATCGTCAGTCTTAAAAAGTTTTGCACAGAAGTTTAACAGTTAAGGTTGGAGGTTTAGAACAATTTCCTAGCCCTAGATATAAGAGATGAATTAAATGTTATTTTACTACCAATCTAATGATTGGTTTTTTAGGTTTTCTAATTTTTTAAGGATCTGGACTCAAAATCAAATTAGATTCAACAAATCGTCCAAAAAAAGAAAAAAAAAAAACTGAGAATTATATAGAACCCTATTACCACTGTGCCCAGGTGAAATATGACTACTGACAAAATGACAAATAACCAATAAACAAGAATAAAGGCACATTTTCATAAATATATTTTTAGTGCTGTCAAATTGATTAATTGCATAGTTTGTAAATATATAATATACATGTATTTGTGTGTGTGTGTGTGTATATATATATATATATATATATATACACACACACATACACACACACACACACAAAGACTCATTTTTAAATAGTTTTATTCATTGACGAATGCCATACTACAATGGATGGTCTAGATGGATGGATTTCTGGATGGTTGGCGAGTGGCCACCACGTTCCAACAAGACTGTGACGTCAGCAAGGAGCTAGCGGGTGATGATTTGGGCTGGAATATTGGGAAGTGAGATGGAAGGTCCCTTTAGGGTCTCTAAGGGTGTCAAAATGACTTCTGCAAGATATGTGGAGTTTATAACTGACCATGCTATGGTATAAAAAGAAGGATAGTGCCTTCTGAAATAAAAGGATTTTTATTCAGGACAAAGCACTATCCCATGCTGCAAAAAAAACACCATATATACACACACACACACACACACTTATGTTGGACGCGATTTAACAGCACTAATATTTATATATTATACAAGATACACTGTAAAAAAAAAAAAAAAATCAATGAGTAGAGTAATCTGCATTGTGAACTCACGGTTGGGCTCCAATCTCTCGTAGATGGTAGAACAGTTGAGGAAGATGAGTCTGCAGTAACCTCTCAAACTGCAAGCACAGAGACACTATACCCTAACAAACACACAAACACATACAGCTGAGCTCAGAGACAACCATCATCCTAAGCAAACTGACACAAAGGCAATCAATCAAGTTACGTCACACGCACACACAGATACTTACAGATGGATGTGAAGAGATAGAGTGTAGTCTGAAGAAATAGCGAATATACATCTCCCTAAACACGCTGTACAGCTTAGACGGCTCGTTATATAAGAAACACAGAGGGGCAACTGCAGCACAGGATACAGACAGACGCTTGCTTAGAAAATAGATTTTGCAATTTGAGGCTATGTGCTTTATTCTTCAAACTCACCGTACATTGAGAAGCCATGAAATGGGATGACACCTACGGAACAGAGAGGTCATATTCTGTTATACTGATTACAGTTATAACAAAATTGTTTCAGAATACTGTTAAACTAATAAATCATCTAATAAATGCACTGGTATAGGTTTCACAGATATTTTAGAGAATTCAACAAATTAACCATAGTGCACGCTGGGACATGCTATTATGCAAATACTTGTAAAAGCTTGTAAAAGCTCACCATTTGGGGGGTAAACCACAGCACACTGCTCTGAGCCAGACTTGCCTGAGAAAAAGACAACTTTATAGACTGAATAGAAACTAAGGAAGATATCAAAACTTTGCAACAAAGTTAAACATTCAAAGACATTACTTTGGACGCAAGATTTAGGTGGCGTAGCGCTGTTGTAGTTGAAATGCTCAAGGACTGCAGTGTCTCGTGAAAAACACAGCAAGACCTGTGGAGAAAAACAGTGGACAAATAATTGCCAAGACAAACAGACACAGATTACTATTGCAAAACACACTTTGTACCTTTGGTAAATTGCTTATTTTTTGGTTCAATTACATTTGAAAAGCCACTTTAGGGTTTCAGCCTGCTGAGGTCAAGAATGTTCTTTCTCTTTTATTATTTTTCCCATAATGGAAATATCATTTATTTTAAAAACAGCAATCCTTTAAAAATCAACAAACATGATGCAGGTTTCTCAGTAACTTTGTTTTCTTAATTTGTTTTAAATGCATTTCTGAAGATTTCTAACCGTAAGTGGCCAAATACAGTTCTAGCAACCTAAAAGCTCAATAACAGATGACACCAAAACGGGACAATGTTTCATATTTAGATATATTTGGCAACCACCCACAACACCTTTGCATCGTGGTAGCGAGTTTTGCTCGGCCACTCACATTTTCTTCAAAAAATATAGAAAATTATATTTTATTATAATAAAGCTAAAGACACGCAGTGGAAAACGCTGAAAAGGCTTGGACAGAGTTATTTTGCAGCTGAACATTGCATATGCATTTGTAGGAGTTTCCCTTTCAGACGCAAAATTTATGGGAGAACTGTATTTAAATGAATCATGCAAGGTGATTTACTAAGGTTTGCGCCATTATTTACCGCCCAAAAAAAGCATGTCTTAAACCAGGCGTTCATTTGCGCTGCTCCTGGTAGATTGCGTTGGGACATTATGGAAATGATCCGGCTGCGTCTGTATTCTTTCATTTGTGCGTCGTCAGTAGATCACGTGCAGAACTTTCCACTCCAATTGGCACTTTTATGGGATTGCGCTCTCATGCTAATATGCCCTGTTTAGTAAATCTGGCCCTTAGAGTTTGAATATCTGTTCTCTCTTGCTAATACACCACCAAGTACTACTATTGGATTGAATAGTAATCACCTCTCTAACAAAAACATACGACCACCCAGTGTCTGAAATTCTTGAACGACCCACAGATTTCACACTAAACCAATATTTGCAAGTAGCCTGGCTCCTTTATCACCTCACACCTGCAACTCATATTACCGTTCCATAGTGAAGACACAATGTGCTCCCGTGAAGCCCAAAACCACTGGACATTTCTTTTGTATATTTCAGCGAAAACTCAGGAAAAGAGGCACATTGAAGGTTGTCCAGAGGAACAGCAACAGCAACTTTGAAAATCTCTCTCAAATTGCTTGCTTTTGAGACTGAATTGCTGACGTATTTCATAACCATTTTTGAAACTAGGAGATCAAGAGTGTATTTTTCCCTAATGATATGTAAAAATGGCCTCATATATAAGGCAGGATATCCCAGCATGTTTTACTGTTTTATGGGAAAAAATGAACACGCAAATTAAACTTGAGTATGATTTTGTGGTGGAAGTGAATATTAAGCAGTGGAAATTTAATAATGCTCCTATAATAATAAACAACTCATCAATTCCCCATGAATAGAGAGGTCTATTTGTGAGACTACACAACCCAGTCCCAACCCAATCTGTATCTATCCAGATTTAGGTACATGAAGTGAAAGAGCATTGGTTTGCATTAGTAACTTTCTCACAGTAGTTTAGTCTACAGCGATGTGTGTACAAAGACCTCTATCAATGTCATGTCCAAAATAACTTGGGAAACTGTTTTACTTCTTTGATTATCAGAGCTTGTTTATGATTCACTGAGGAAAATTCTCTTTTGTAATCAAGTGATTGAAAGTTTGCATTGTGAAATGTGTTACACTGACAGTGACATGCATTCACCCACCTGATATAAATAGTCCTCAAACACAAAGTAGTAATCGTCATTACTTGCAGTGAGCTTCACATCCTGAGAAGAAAAATCTGGCATTTTATTCAGAAATGGGTGCACTGGGTGTGGTAAAATTAGACACTTTTTAATATATCCATTATATCTTTTTATTATTTAGGGCCGGGACACAAGCATTGTTCGGGCTAGTTTTCGTTTCGGCTTTAGTCGGACCTCTATCAGCTTTAGTCCGGCCGATTGAGAATGCTGAATTGGCGTTGGGCCGTGGGGGAAAAAGAGATCGTTCTGATTGGCTGTTCAGCTTTGTAAACCAGTGCACGAGAACAAAAACAAAAGTGACAAAGCAAGCAAACGACGATGACAAGAGGGCACACAAAGAAGGCGCTTATAAATTTACCTACATCTTCATCTTTTCGGAGCATTCCAATATGCAAATATTTTCATAACGACATGGCCGTATGTAGCCTAATTAATAGAAGTGACGACAAACTGATCAGCATGATTCATAGTCAAAATGGTAAGCAAGCAGTGCTTTGTTTACAGTTTGTATATTCACATTTCTAGTTCATGTTCCCTTATTTGAATGGCGAATACTGTCATCTCGTGGGCAGTTATTGGACCCTATCATACACCCAGCACAATGCGACGCCCGACGCGATGCAAGTGTTTTTTGCTAGTTTCAGCCCGACGCAGTTATCATTTTCACGCCACGTTGTTTAAATAGCAAATGCACTCGCGCCTATCTGTTCGCCAAAACAAGGTGTGTTCAGGCGCATTGTTGGCGCGTTGCTATTTTGAGGCTACTGAAAACGACTGCGCCATTAGACCAGGTTTTTGTTGGTCAAAGTTAATAGCGCATAATAATATTTTTTGTGTTATTTAAATGGCGCGTTGGTAATATGTGCCTATAGGCGGGTACACAACGCTCGTACACTCTGCTTATTACACACACAGGGACGATTGTTAAAATAGGGCCCATTATCTCTCACGCAGGCATAGAACGTACATGCTAGTTGAATGTCGGATGTATTTGCGCAATTTTTTTGCCCAGACACAGCTGACGTGAGCCGACACCACCGTCGGCTTTCACTGCCACTAGTTTTGGCTTCGGTGTGGTATGTACTGGCCCCAAAGCACATATCTTGGAATAAATGAGTCTTTCAGGACTGTTACTCTATTGGTCAAAACCTATTCGAGGAAATTTCAAGAGAATCAAATAAACTGCACTGTAAATGTACCTTATATATTAGGTTGTCCACAAGCAGGCCATGATGTATGACTCTGGCTTTCAGCTGTTCATAATGTGTTATGACCTGTTTAATGAAATAAAAACAAAAGAACTGACAAGTGAATTTATCTCAGTCAGCTGAATTAGATTAACTAATACATAATGGATAAAGAAGCACCTATACACAGATCAAACTACTCCCAGTCATTACAGCTAAGTTAATTATACTAACCAATTAACTAATTAAATTGCTATTGTAAGAAGCGCATATTAATAGGATCGCTTTCAATCACTCAATCATGCTCTTATGCTCTCAACGGGATCTCCAGCTGAAAATGTCTGGCTAAAAAATTTAATGTCACAACAGACTAGTGCAAAAAATGACAACCAGATCTAAATCATTAGATCTTAGATGCTCTATTTTGAAATTTAAATGCATATTTTTATTGTAGTATGATTGTTATTTATAACTTAAATGCAAAAGTTATACCATTTTCATTAATCACCTAAATTTTATGCTTACTGACAGAAAGATGAATGTAGAAAATTTTTTATATAATGCATTTAAATTAATGTGCTTGACACTAATTAGTTGAATCATTAAGGCATTGCCGTCAAAAAATCATAAACTTTCAATTTTCCTGGCTTCAAGTCATCCCAGGAAGTTCTTACTTAGAAAATTACAAAACAACAACTTTTTCATAAATAACTTTCAATAACCTCTCATTTAAAACTGATTGATTAAAATGAAAATTAAGTCATAATTTATTCACCCTGGTGTTGTTCTAATGCCATATACCCTTCTTTCTTTTATGGGCCACAAAAGGAAAATTTCAACAACAACAAAAAAAATGTCCTGCATTGGTCCATGTATTGGTAGTGAATAGCGACCAGCATAAAGGATTTTTAAAGATTCCAAGGTATATGATAGGGTTTGGCGAAAATGTATAGACTTTGGCCGTTGGTCTGTGCACGGCTGCACGATGTGTGCGTTTATGAGACTCTATTAGCGCCGCAGTTCACTTCGTGTTTCCCAGAAAAAGCACAAAAGTTGTGAGAAGATGAACAAAAACATGCCTAGAAATCCCAAAAAAGTATCCGTGTACTTCAAATATCACCGGACCCAAACTCTGTTTGTCTTAATGTCAGAATGACATTTGACAGATGTGAATGCGATAACTTCTTGTTACAACGAACACAACGGATATATTCACCTCAGAGAAGAAGGTACATGGATTGTATTTCATGTTGCATTTTTATTAATCTTTATTTTTTACAACTTGTGTTTTTCTGGGCGAGTTGGAGTGAGCTGTGCCGCTAACAGAGCGTCATGAACGCTCTGTTAGCGGCACGTCGCAATGGCCAAGGTCAAGAATTTTGTTAAATAATACATTAAATTGCGGTTAGCAATAGCCCTATCGTATACCCCCAGAACACTTGGAATATACGGCATGTGTCGCATGGGATCATTCTGTGATAGTTTTGCGTCTTTTTTAAAAAGCTTAATGCTGGTTGATATTCACTGCCATCATATGCACGAGCGTGAGCGGGACATTTTTTTTATTTATTTTTGTATCGCTTTTTGTGGTCCATAAAAGAAAGAAGGGCATATTACATTAGAACAACACCAGGGTGAGTAAATGATGGCTTAATTTTCATTTTAGGGTGAACTATCCCTTTAAAACAGGCTCTAATCATGAGTCTTTCTAAAAGCCCTTGTCCCTCCTGTTACCCAGAAGGACAGGAGAATTTTTCCCAATTTTCCTGTGAGGATAGGCATGAGAGCTGGTTACTGTCATCCAGACAGCGGCTTTTATCAGCGGTTACATAATTGTTCCACCTGAAACATTTAAACTATTGTGATTTCCCCTCTTCCCCTCTTCCCGTCTGTCATTCCACCGGCTCCTGTCCTGCCCACATCTACAGCACTAGCTCAAAAAGTGAGGGATTACTCTACTGGTTTAAAATGTGCCGCCCCACGCTGGGTGTTTGTCTTGGTATTAACACATAGAGAAGGAACATTCTCCAGATGCCGTTTTACTGCTTTAATGGAGGCCCAAGGACTAATCAGCCAGCTGAGAGACATTGCTTCACGTCTGAAAATGGCAGCTATTAGACGCCCACGGTGAAAAATCACAGGGGGTACCTGATCTGTCATTTCTGCCCCACAAGCAGCTCGAAGCTAATTGTATTGAAATGATGATGTATTTAAAACTGCTTGGTCTGGACCACAGTACAATTTCAGGTCTCTTTTGACATTTTGAAAGGAATTACGCTGTTATAAGTGTGCCCAGGAACAAGGAAATTATACATCCTTAATAGAGGCTGCCAAACCACCTAATCAAGCAGACTTGAATATGGTTCACTGGTATATACACAAGAGAAAATCGCTTCCACCAACCAAACATTACATTCTGATGTCAAACTGACTTGAATTCATACCAATAGCTCTACTGTGAAAGCATGTTCACCTCTTATTTTTACTTCTGTTAACCTTCAAAAAAAGTGCAATGATTTTACTACCTTTACTCTGAAACTGTAAATTGCACAGCATATAGAACATTTCAGCTAAGAATGTTTCTGATAAGTACAAATAAATATCCATAAATGTCAGTTTTGGCACATGTTCACAACAACTGCCATAAATGTCATTTAAGATACACAAATAGTTTAATAATAATAATTTGTTTAAATGTACATAAATATTTATGGTAGGTTTATATATGGTTGAGGATCTATGACTGATTGTGTGTGTATAAAAAGGGAGAGAGAAATATAAAAGTATGGGGTTCAAAAGTATGGGGTTGTACCAAGTACCAAGTACCAAGGCTGCATTTATTCGGTTAAAATACAGTAAAAACTGTAATATTGTGAAATATTATAAAATAGCTGCTTTCTATTCTAATATATTTTAAAATTTATTCCTGTGATGGAAAAGCTGAATTTGAAAAAAAGCTGGGGGAAAAAAAATTATATATATATATAATTATTATAATAATATAATAATTATACATAACATTATGACCACTGACAAGTGAAGTGAATAACACTGATTATCTCTTCATCACGGCACCTGTTAGTGGGCGGGATATATTAGGCAGCAAGTGAACATTTTGTCCTCAAAGTTGATGTGTTAGAAGCAGGAAAAATGGGCAAGCGTAAGGATTTGAGTGAGTTTGACAAGGGCCAAATTGTGATGGCTAGACGACTGGGTCAGAGCATCTTCAAAACTGCAGCTTTTGTGGGGTGTTCCCGGTCTGCAGTGGTCAGTATCTGTCAAAAGTGGTCCAAGGAAGGAACAGTGGTGAACCGGCGACAGGGTCATGGGCGGCCAAGGGTCACTGATGCACGTGGGGAGCGAAGGGTGGCCTGTGTGGTCCGATCAAAGAGACGAGCTACTGTAGCTCAAATTGCTCAAGAAGTTAATGCTAGTTCTGACAGAAAGTTGTCAGAATACACAGTGCATCACAGTTTGTTGCGTATGTGGCTGCATAGCCGCAGACCAGTCAGAGTGCCCATGCTGACCCCTGTCCACCGCCGAAAGCACCAACAGTGGGCATGTGAGCATCAGAACTGGACCACGGAGCAATGAAAGAAGCTGGCCTGGTCTGATGAATCACGTTTTCTTTTCATCGATGGCCGGGTGCGTGTGCGTCGCTTACTTGGGGAACACATGGCACCAGATCTCAATCCAATCGAGCATCTGTGGGATGTGCTGAACAAACAAGTCCGATCCATAGAGGCCCCACCTCGCAACTTACAGGACTTAAAGGATCTGCTGCTATATATATATATACACACACACACATACATACACATACATACATATACTGATCAGGCATAACATCCTAATATTTTGCTGCCAAAACAGCCCTGACCTGTCGAGGCATGGACTCCACTAGACCCCTGAAGGTGTGCTGTGGTATCTGTTATCAAGATCCTTTAAGTCCTGTAAGTTGCGAGGTGGGGCCTCCATGGATCGGACTTGTTTGTTCAGCACATCCCACAGATGCTTGATTGGATTGAGATCTGGGGAATTTGGAGGCCAAGTCAACACCTCAAACTCGTTGTTGTTCTCCTCAATCCATTCCTGAAAGAGGCCACAGCCACCAGGGAATACGTTTCCATGAAAGGGTGTACATGGTCTGTGGCAATGCTTAGGTAGGTGGTACGTGTCAAAGTAACATCCACATGGATGGCAGGACCCAAGGTTTCCCAGCAGAACATTGCCCAAAGCATCACACTGCCTCCGCCGGCTTGCCTTCTTCCCATAGTGCATCCTGGTACCATCCTGGTACACGCACCCGGCCATCCATGTGATGTAAAAGAAAACGTGATTCATCAGACCAGGCCACCTTCTTCCATTGCTCCGTGGTCCAGTTCTGATGCTCAAGTGCCCACTGTTGGCTCTTTCGGCGGTGAACAGGGGTCAGCATGGGCACCTTGACTGGTTCTGACACCTTTCTATCAGAACCAGCATTAACTTCTTGAGCCTCTAAAGAAGCACTTCAAGTGAGGACTCTAAAGGTTGCAGGGCATTACCATCTCATACATAGTTGTTTGGAACACCCATACAAAGACATTCAGTGGCTCATTTCCTTCTTAGAACAGTGTCCCCTTTCTAAAATGCCTTTCAGGGGCACTAAAATGCATTCTGAAATTCAGTCAGTACCTCGGGATCATCAGTAGTATTCAGGATGAGAGTCCATAGCTGGGCCCTGAGACCCGTGGGACAGCCCTGCCTGCTGTACTGCTGCGCCGCTGCACTGTCTTGCTCGCTCACCACTACAGAAATGCAGAAAAACAGGAGAGGGACCCACATGTTTTAGTAAACACGCTATTGTAGTATCCAAAGCTAATCCATATACTTTTGCCATTCAGAGAGACACTCTGTGGATGCGTCCAAAACCTAAAGTAGCTGCCTTGCTGCCTAGTTTGTCAATAATTAAACAGGCAGTGTTTTGTATTTGAAGGAACATCCAAAGAAAATCCATAACATCAGGTCTAATGATCCAGAACAAATTTAAGTGAGCTTTAGAGAAAACCAAGAAAATATTTAGTAACTTACATTAAAGTTGTTTGGGGGGACCAAAAAGTTTGGGTTGGGATTTTAATGTTCTTGAAAAAATAATATGTTTTTAAAATAAGTCTCTTGTGCTCACCTGCATTTATTTGATCAAAAATACAGTAAAACAGTAATAGTGTGTAATATTAGTACAACTTAAATAAACTGCTTTTTATTTTTATACATTTTAAAATGTAATTTATTCCTGTGATGGCAAAACTGAATTTTCAGCAACACTCTAGTCTTCAGTGTCACATGATCCTTCAGAAATCAATCTAATATGATGATTCGGTGCTCAAGAAACATTTCTTATTATCATCAATCTTGAAAACAGTTGAGCTGATTAAAATTTTTGTGGAAACATGATGCATTTCTTCAGGATTTTTTGATGAACAGAATGTTCAAAAGAACAGAATAGAAACCTTTAGTAACATTATAAATGTCGTTACTGTCATTTTTGATCAATTTAATGCATTCTTGCTGAATAGAAGTATTCATTTCTTTATTAAAAACAATCGGTAATGTAAGTGCTTTTTTCTTACTATAAATGGGATCATAATTTCATAAAATTGAAAAAAATGACACCATTTTATTATTTTGATTGCATAGCATCATGGGATATCACAGGCAGTGAAAGATACATCTATGCTGCCTTCAAATTCTGACCAGACTGTATTATTTGAGGGGAAATGGAATGGCAAACATTAAACAAACATTCTCTACGGGACAAGAGTGATAAAGCGGTTTTAAACAAGCATTCATGTGATGATAACGACAAAAAGAGTTTAATTTTACCTTTTTTTCCAATGAGAATGTGTTCGCTCTCAAACAAATCTGTGTTGAAACAGCAGAGAGATAGTGAAAGATAGAAAAGAAGTGACAGTGCAAACAGACCATACAACAGATATTTAAAAATGAGTAGTGAGCCTCTTTGGTAGCCTTAAATACAATGTATAGTACATACAGAATTTAGAGGGTCGGAACATATTAAACATCATGAGCAGGGTGTATACAGTAGGTGAAGCTTCTGTTGACTTGTGACAAGTTAGTAGGGGGAAAAAAGCCTCCTTTGTTAGTTAGCAAAAAAAAGAGGAACATCCTACAACTACTTGGACCAGTGCGGAAGGACTTTGGGACATGGCGGGAGTGGAGCTCAGTCCACGTAATATTCCATTACTCCATGATTATGTTAAGGATGAAATGAGTAAATAAATACCTGGGGGAACATGAGTGTGATCATCTATACCAAGCTGCCCATAAGTAAGACCCAGTTCTGGATAAGTTTCCCTCTGCAACACAGAGAGATAATGGGCCACAATTATCAATATTTGATCCCTACAAATGGACAAAGTGGGTTGAGTTTATGATAATTCTATCAATTCAAAGTCTTGATAAGGAATTTTGGCCTAATTTGTTTCACCTAAATCACTTCTAACGCATGTCATCTGGGTGTGACGATAAGGTAAAATAGACGATACACGATATTGGGTTCACGAGAACGAGATGATATGTTAACACCATTTTTTAAGAAATCTTCAATGATGAAACATATGACTGGAAAAAATTGTCTTTTATTCGACTGGAAGTCACAAAATGCAAAACAATGCAGGTGCATTTTGAAATGTTTCAACTAATCTAATGCTGTCGCTAATGATTATTTTTGTAATTAAGTACTCGGTCGATTATTCTGAGGATTAATCGAGTAATCAGAATTTTTGTGGTAATAAAAATCAAACAATAGCCTTTAAAATGACTTAAAATACATATAATAAAAATAAGGCAATAATAATTGGTTCAAAAGCAAGCAATCATATGGTTTTAATGAACAACACTGTTAAAATACATTATGTAATATACATAATATAAACATAATCAGCTTATGTATATTATTATAACAAATGCCTGCATAGAGCGCAAAAGGCCTGGTGATTGTTGTTGTTACACTTACAGCATTATCAAATCCTTGATATTGGTCAAACAACATTTAATTCAAATGTTCACTTTTTGGCCAATTCTTTACGATAGAAATGCTGCAGCCACTGTAATTTCTTGAACAGGAACATGTGGGCATCAAAACATGCCAACTCTGCGAGGGTTTAAACTTTTATTTTGAAATTCATTCCAATTATTTTGGTAATGACACCAAACACGTTACCACATCTGGTGAAATGGCGCACGTTGCATTCCAAGATGAACGTTATAAGCAACCTATACTCGCAGCATATGCAGAGATGGAGTTTGCTAACCAAGCTGCTGAGACGCGCTCCACACATGTAAATGATAACAGCGCAACACTTCGCAATGAAACAAAGCGTGTTAGACTTTATATGCATTCTCAAATGCACGTTATTGGAAACCTCCCCCCCCAAAAAAAAACGTGAGATCTCGTGCACACCCTTAATAGACTATCAAGCTAACAAATGGTTTAGATGCGGATGAGCAGTGAGCAGTTTCAACAATCATTTAAATTTCTCTAGAACTCTTGATTACTGTAATTTGTTTATAGAAATGGTTTCAGATGATTATCAGCTGTTGCAATGCAAATTGTTTGTCTTGACATGAAAACAGAAGGAAGTAAAATAAAAAGAGGGAGACTCACCATTTGAGGAATGTCCCGGACGTTGAGGGAAACCTGGATTAAACCCCAGTTGCTTCTTACAGTGAGATCTTCACTGCGATCATTATTCAGATTTCTTAAACCAATCAGCACCTACAAGATAACAAGTATTACGTTTCATATTACCTAAATAAGAATACTTATTTATAGTAAAAAGTACTAGACATGACAAACGCTAAAACCTTTGATAACCTTTGATTTTCTACAAACCCCTCTTATCCCAATTTAATATGGCAACTATAAATAAACCATTCATCAGTGTAAGTGGTTCTGTGGTGCTATCAAAACAACCTCTCAGTCAGTTCTCACTCAGACTAATTTAACCGAACATTTCCTGAGGGAATCCAATCAGCTGCTTCATATCCAGCCCTATCTTTCTCATTTGGACCGTATGTTTGAAAATAAACTGATTAGATAATGTAGACCCACCTCAAGGAAGTCTTTGGGTGCGTAGACAGGCCTGAATTTGCTTAGGTCTGCAATTAAAAAAAGAAAACAGAGACCTGAGTGCTTCCAAACTTGAATATTGTAATGGCCTACCAATTAGTGTAATTGAAAACAAGAGAACAACAGAATATGGTTGAGAAATTACACAGGCAATATACCAGGATGCTAATGCTAACCCTTTTTGTTGTTTGTTTTCTTTACTCTTAAAAGTCCAATGAAATAGTTTGGTAAGATACAAACCCGATTCCAAAAAAGTTGGGACACTGTACAAATTGTGAATAAAAAAAGGAATGCAATAATTTACAAATCTCATAAACTTATATTTTATTCGCAATAGAATATAGATAAAATATCAAATGTTGAAAGTAAGACATTTTGAAATGTCATGCCAAATATTGGCTCATTTTGGATTTCATGAGAGCTACACATTCCAAAAAAGTTGGGACGGGTAGCAATAAGAGGCCGGAAAAATTAAATGTACATATAAGGAACAACTGGAGGACCAGTTTGCAACTTATTAGGTCAATTGGCAACATGACTGGGTATAAAAAGAGCCTCTCAGAGTGGCAGTGTCTCTCAGAAGTCAAGATGGGCAGAGGATCACCAATTCCCCCAATGCTGCGGCGAAAAATAGTGGAGCAATATCAGAAAGGAGTTTCTCAGAGAAAAATTGCAGAGTTTGAAGTTATCATCATCTACAGTGCATAATATCATCCAGAGATTCAGAGAATCTGGAACAATCTCTGTGCGTAAGGGTCAAGGCCAGAAAACCATACTGGATGCCCGTGATCTTCGGGCCCTTAGACGGCACTGCATCACATACAGGAATGCTACTGTAATGGAAATCACAACATGGGCTCAGGAATACTTCCAGAAAACATTGTCGGTGAACACAATCCACCGTGCCATTCGCCGTTGCCGGCTAAAACTCTATAGGTCAAAAAAGAAGCCATATCTAAACATGATCCAGAAGCGCAGGCGGTTTTCTCTGGGCCAAGGCTCATTTAAAATGGACTGTGGCAAAGTGGAAAACTGTTCTGTGGTCAGACGAATCAAAATTTGAAGTTCTTTTTGGAAAACTGGGACGCCATGTCATCCGGACTAAAGAGGACAAGGACAACCCAAGTTGTTATCAGCGCTCAGTTCAGAAGCCTGCATCTCTGATGGTATGGGGTTGCATGAGTGCGTGTGGCATGGGCAGCTTACACATCTGGAAAGGCACCATCAATGCTGAAAGGTATATCCAAGTTCTAGAACAACATATGCTCCCATCCAGACGTCGTCTCTTTCAGGGAAGACCTTGCATTTTCCAACATGACAATGCCAGACCACATACTGCATCAATTACAACATCATGGCTGCGTAGAAGAAGGATCCGGGTACTGAAATGGCCAGCCTGCAGTCCAGATCTTTCACCCATAGAAAACATTTGGCGCATCATAAAGAGGAAGATGCGACAAAGAAGACCTAAGACAGTTGAGCAACTAGAAGCCTGTATTAGACAAGAATGGGACAACATTCCTATTCCTAAACTTGAGCAACTTGTCTCCTCAGTCCCCAGACGTTTGCAGACTGTTATAAAAAGAAGAGGGGATGCCACACAGTGGTAAACATGGCCTTGTCCCAACTTTTTTGAGATGTGTTGATGCCATGAAATTTAAAATCAACTTATTTTTCCCTTAAAATGATACATTTTCTCAGTTTAAACATTTGATATGTCATCTATGTTGTATTCTAAATAAAATATTGAAATTTGAAACTTCCACATCATTGCATTCTGTTTTTATTTACAATTTGTACAGTGTCCCAACTTTTTTGGAATCGGGTTTGCAAAACTAAATCTACACTTAAGTGAGAGGAAGAAAGAGAAAGGAGAAGGAGCCACAAATAAATGCTAGCAAAATATTTAAAAGGTATTAGAGAATAAAGACTTCATGTCCAAAAGTCAAACCTGCACCTCACAGTGGTGGAGGAGTGAAAACAGCCAAGTACGGGATTGCCTGTGGAGTCTATGCCATCAGTGGTGAAAGTTTCGGCTCAAGAACCACCTTGGGTGTTAAGCGAGGTGGACAAGCTCTACAGGAACCCAGAAAATGGCTGGCTAACGCAGGCAATGGCAACAGTCAACTGGAAAGCAGCGGTGGGGCATCGGTGGAGGTTCAGCTAGAATTGATCAACAGCGATACCAGTGTCACGTTGAGGCGTAAGCTGGGTTCAACTCAGTACAGTGGCAAGCTGTACTGAGCTGTACTCAGTACGACTGCAGGGCTGACAAGAGATTGGGATGCTCAGTCAGTCTCTACATTCCAAAGAGCATGAATGAGTAGGCATGACAATAACATAATACTTACTCTGATGTCGCCCAGAATAAAAAGAGAGAGACAGGATGGGCGCCGGGAAGTGTGCTACTGGCTAAACAACAACAATTCCAGACGACATCAAACACCGATTGAATGGCAGACAGCATATCAAAATTGGTCAGTGAAATGTGAGAGGTCTCAGCAAGCTTGGCAAACTAGAAATTCTCAGCAAAGAGCTTGGCATCAGTATCTGTGGTTTGTCAAACGAAATGGTCAGGTTCTGGACACTTTACAACGATAGATGGACATACATTGCTGTTTTCAGGTGCAAATAAACGAGAGCATCACAGAGTTCACATATGGGTCTATAATTCCACTATCCCATGTTTGACATCTTATAACCCAGTGAGTAGCAGATTGATCTCTGCAACATTTGCCACAAAAAAAGAAATGCAGCTGACAAACCTGATGAAGATGCTGAACGGTTTTATGAGACAGATTCCCAAACAGAATCTATTGGTAATTACAGGTGACTTTAATGCCAGAGTTGGAGAAAATGCAAGAAAGTGTTCTAGGAAAGTGTGTGCATGGCGATAGAAATGAACAGGGTCAAGTATCGGTAAACTTCTTTGCTGAGCACCATCTGGTGATCACCAACATCCTGTTCCATCTACACAATAGACACAGATACACATGGAGAAGCCTGGATAGGGTCACCAGAGCCCAGATTGACTACATTTTGATCAGTGGAAACAGTTAGTTAACAATGCACGTACATATCTTAATGCATCTTATCTTAATGTTATCTTAATGTGTCTGACCATAACCTAGTTATGTTAACGATCAAATTAAGGTCTAAAAAAAAAAAAAACAGGCAGTAAACCACTACTAATTGATCTAAAGAAACTCAATGAGAAGTTCAAGCAGCAATATCAACTTGAAGTAAAAAACAGATTTAAAGCACTACAAAAACTTGCCGAACATCATACACCAGATGAATTGTGGAAACAACTCAAGGATACCATACTTGATGCTGCTAAAATTACATTACCAAAGAACCCCCAAAAGAGAAAGAACTTGATTTCAAGTAGCACCTTTGAATTAATAAATATGAAGCATTTCGCTAAAACAAAACCTAAAGAGGAATATAGAAATCTTCGAAGTGAAGTGCAGAAGATGCTTAGAAAGGATAAACAGGCATAATTGGAAACTTTGTGCAGTGAACTGGAGGAGAATTCAGTGAGGGGCAATAGCAGATCAGTTTTCCAAACAGTGAAAAAAAACCTCACCAGGATTTTTCATCCCTGTACTGTATTCATCAATGTCAATGGCATCAAACAAACTGAACCAGAGAAGGTGTGTGTCAGCGATGGAAGGAATATAGTGAGGGACTGTATGATGAATGAAAGGAAAATGTAAAAATTGATGTTCAAGAAAGAGAGAAACCTCCATTGAAGGTCGAGATCTGTCATGCCTTGCTGCGATTATCCAACCAGAAAGCACCGGGTCCAGACAAAGTAGCAGGGAGGAGATGTGACACTTGATCAATTGCATGAGATATGTATGGAGGTGTGGGACCATGGGATTTGGCCAGAAGAATGGACACAATCAGTTTGCATTCTGCTACCTAAAAAAGGTGATTTGACTCTGTGTGGCAATTACCGAACCATTGCACTGGTTTCACATGCTAGCAAGGTCCCGTTACAAGTAATTTTGGATCGAATACAATCTAAATTAGAAGTCGAAATTGCTCCTGAACAAGCTGGCTTTAGACCAAGAAGGGGGCACGCGGGATCAGATTACGAATCTGCGGATCATCCTTGAAGAAACCAGCCACTATATTTTTGCTTCACTGATTTCACCAAAGAATTGGACAGGGTTCGGCATGACCAACTCTGGCTAACAATGCACAGTATGGGTTTCTCACCACATCTGGTACTACTGATGAGAAACCTTTAGAAATCAATAGCATCCAACCTTATGTCAGAGTGGTTCCATGTCAAAAAAGGAGTTTGGCAGGGATGTAACCTTTTCCCCATGCCTCTTCAATATTCTTGCAGAACAAATCATGAGAAATGCATTACACAATTTCTTTTGAGGTTTTCGGATTGGCGGGAAGACAACAATCTTAGGTACGCAGATGACAGTGTTACTGGCTACATTACCAGAAGAACTACAGGAACTATTACACAGTATAGAAATTGCTTCAAAGGAGCATAACATGTTGATTAATGTCACGAAAACAAAAGTAATGACAAATACTGATGAAGAAATTGAGATCCGAGTGGACGGTTACAAGTTAGAACAGGTTAATTTCTTTAATTTTAGTCAAGTGTCGAATTAGATTAGATTCTTTATTGTCATTGTACAAACATACAACGAAATTATGCAAACCACACCAGCATGCCATGTGTGAGGACACTCCCAATGGAGCAGTGGTAGAATGACACCAAGAGCCGTTGTGATCGGTTTAACTTCTTTTTTCTTTGTTTTTGTGCCTTCTTGTCTCGCCATGATGTTTATCATCCATGAGAGGTCCTCTGAGATGTGTGTGCCGAATTTGATAATGGTGTTAGTGTTATAAGATGGTATACAGTCATGAGTATACAGAGAGTAGAGAAACGGCCTCAGCACACAGCCTTGTAGGACTCCTGTGCTGAGTGTCAGAGTAGAGGAATGATGCGGGCCCATCCTTACTGACCGTGGCCGGTTTGTTAAGTCCTTAATCCACAGGCAGGTGTTGTGCTGTATGCCTAGGTCGGACATCTTGGAGAACAATTTTCTGGGTAAGATAGTATTAAATGCATAACTGTAGTCCACGAACAGCAGCCATGCATATGTTCCTTGGTGATCCAGGTGGTACAGTACAGTGCATAGGGCAGTGGAGATGGCATCATCTGTCAACCTGTTGGTCCTGTATGCATACTTGTGGGGGTCCAGGGTGAGTGGCAGAGCAGCCTTGATGTGATGCAGAACCAGCCTCTCCAGGCATTTCATGATTACAGGCGTCAGTGCAATGAGCCTATAATCATTGAGGGATGTTATGGCAGCCTGCTTTGGGACTGGCACTATTGTGGACGTCTTCAGACAGGTTGGAACAGTTCACTGCAACAGAGAAAGGTTGAAGATATTTGTAAATACCTCACCCAACTCTGCAGCACAGTCTCTGAGGACGCACCCTGAGATGCCATCTGGACCAGCTGCTTTCCGTATGTTGATTTTACGGAGAGTGCGTATCACCTCAGCAGGCTGGATGACGAGTGTCTGGCTGTTGGTGGCGGGAACTGGATTGATTGTAGTCCCAGTTCTTTCCACCTCGAAGCGGCCAAAAACTGGTTGAGCTGCTCTGCCACTGAAGCACTGCTGTTGGTCAGGCTGCTGGTGTTATTCTGCCCAGTGAAGTGAATGATGCCGATTATTCAAAGTAAAATTGAGATTGTCAATAGGTATGGTGGTGATGCTGAAGCTTACGAAAATATGGTAGAATAAATCAGTAAGCACTCTCACCAAACTGCGTTTGATGAAAGCCCTGGTTTGGCCAGTTGCAACACGGTTGCAAAGCGTGGACACTGAAGAAGAGGAAGAAAGGCACATCCAGGCTTTTCAGAACAAGTGCATTAGAAAGTTGTTACGAATTCCATGGACAAAACTAATGACAAGTGAGCAGGTATACAAATTGGCTAGAACAATGAACGAATTGCTTAATCACATTAAATCCCGCAAGTTACGCTATTTTGGTCATATAATGAGACAATCAGTCGATACTAGGGCTGGTCTGAATACCATTTTTTGAGCTTCAAAGCTTCGGTAGTAATCAACGCCGAATATTCGAAGCTTCGGAGGGGGCTGAACATATTCTTCTCTCTAATAAAGGCAGGAATCTTGAGATTCTCAGCGGCGCGCCTCACGTGGGCAGTGCTTATATGCTCCGAGAACGGACACTGCACTAGTGATACAAAACACACAGGTCTGTTACGTCCCAGTAACAAGCTCCTATATTTCGCAGTAGATTTATTTAGATTGATAATAACGGGTAATAGGCTTGCTGCGATAGTCGGTGTTACCGGTGTTCAGGTATAATTCACCATCATTTTGATATATTATAGTAGTAAAAATCATTTAGTTCAGTTAGAGAACAGATTAACTACAATTAAAAACTGAACGTGCAGCGTGAGCCGAACGAGAGTGGCAGCACAGACCAGCAGCAGGAGTCAGATTTCATTCATCACGAGAGTGAGGAGCTGAATGACAAGATGATCGCGGAAGATTTGATTTCAACAACGCGAAATGTAAAAGTATCTTGGGCTCATGGAATAATTCTTACTTACCCCAAGATTTTGAATGGTAATTTATCAAGGTTTCCCCAAAAAAATTAAGCAGCACAACTGTTTTCAACATTGATAATAATGATGTTTCTTGAGCACCGGATTATCATATTAGAATGATTTCTGAAGGATCATGTGACACTGACTGGAGCAATGATACTGAAAATTCATCTTTGCCATCACAGGAATAAATTACATTTTAAAATATATTAAAATAGAAAATATACTGATACTGTTTTTACTGTATTTATGATCAAGTAAATGCAGCCTTGGTAAGACTTCATTCAAAAACATTAAAACATCTTAATTACTCCAAACATTTGAATGGTAGTGTATTGAGAGTGAGTAAATGATGTACATGTAAATGATCATTTTAGGAGCAAATGATGTAAATGTTCATTTTGAGAGAAAGTATTTCTTCAACATGAAAAAAAGCTGTTGGCCTGGCAATATTACATTCTGTTTTGAAGTCAATGCAAAATTGTAATACAAGAGAAACCAATAAAAAAAAAGAGAGTGTGAAAGAATGTGCAAAAGAAAGCAAGCAGAAAGAAAAGAATCTATAGCCATTAGTTTTAGATATTGGGATGTGGTCCAGGGGTCTGGACATGCTCTGGTTTCACAGGAAGGGCTGTTTATTCCAGTGTCCTCCAGAAAGCGGTAAATGTTATCATACACACTGCAAACTGATAGCATTGTTATGGAGCTGTTATATTGCTCAGAGCTTATGTGTGCGAGCCAAACCTCTGTGTGTAAACATTCTGCAATGCATTAACGCACGCACACTGAGATGTAACCTTGAACATGTCAGGAGGGAAGCACAGACTGTGAGTGTCTGCATTACCTGGTTCATCAGTTCCCATCTCGTTCCATTTATTTGTCAGCTCTTTCTGCTCTGAGACGGGACGCTATAAAACAGAGAAGGAAAAAAAAACATAATTGATCAAATGAATATGTAATAGATTCTGTTGTATATACGCTGGTTTAGACCTTTACCTTCCGTGCCAGTGGAATTTCCAACTCAGTGCACATACTGTTCAAACTCTTCAGGATCCTATTCTCCCAGCTCACCTAAAACACACACTGGGTTTTCATGTTTTATCGGGACATTCCATAGACATAATAATTTTTATACTGTAAAAACTGTATATTCTAATTTTTAGATTTTCAAAAAAACATCACTTAGTATGATTTATAAGCTGTTTTCCTCATAGGGACCAAAAAATGTCCTCATAAGGACAAGGACAGTGTTGGGGAAAGTTACTTTTAAAAGTAATGCATTACAATATTGTGTTAATCCCTAATTGCATTAGTTACTTTTTATGGAAAGTAATGCGTCATGATACTTTGGCATTACTTTTCCTCATCTAAGCTGGGCTTGCTTGTTTGTTTTTTAATAACAAAAAAGTTCTATTTTTGGCAAATGTAAAGGTTTTTTCACACCAAAAGTGAAATGAATAAGCCTCAGGCTGAAAGAAACGCAAATTCAGTAGAGGGCGCAGCTCAAACAAACCTTTCAGCTCTGCTACTTAAGAAAGTTACACTTACTTCAGCAAAAAATGTTTACCTAAAGTCATTTTTTCTTATGGTTGAATTGGATCATCAAAGGTCAGCAGCGAAGACATTGGTTAATAAAGTGATATTAAATACATAAAGTATATTTGTGTAATTTAACATATTTAATTATTGCAGGTTTGTGTAATATTCTGAGTTTGAGTTTGTATTTGTGTTTTAATTCATTTTGAAGAATATGAAACTGTTTTTGTGCAAGTGAGATGAGTAAATGCATGCTCACATTCAGTCTAGAACTACAATAACCATCATGTTCACACACAGCACACACAACACATCTGCACTTACTCCCGATTTCTCTCAACATGGGGACAGAAGAGGTGTCAGTCAATAAATGGGAAGACTTGCATTACTTATTTGAAAAAGTTACTCAGATATTTTTGTTGTAAATTTAAAAGTAATGCGTTACTTTACTATTTACTTGAGACAAGTAATCTGATTACGTAACTCGCGTTACATGTAATGTACCACTGGACAAGGACCTTGGATCTCTGTGGGGACATTTGGTCCCCATAACATAGGGTTTACCTGAACCACACATACACACACACAACAAACAATCAGTCATGTACACTGGCTCCAAAATGTATTTGGACACTTACGCAACACTTAATGTATGAAAGTCTTTGCAAAATCTAACAAAACATAAAGCAAGTGAAATTTAAATAAATAAATAAAAAATAGGAATTAGTAATTCAAAGTTCCAAAAAAAAAATAATTAAGCAGCTGTTTTTAACATAAGAAACGTGTCTTGAGCAGCAAATCAGCATATTAGAATGATTTCTGAAGGATCATGTGACACTGAAGACTGGAGTAATGATGCTAAAAAATTCAGCTTTGCCTTCACAGGAATAAATTACATTATACCAGATCTTACCAGACTGCAAACTTTTGTTGGTAGTTTATATTTATGAAGACAAATGTTGACAACGTGATCATGTTCATATATTATGTGACAAACTACACCTGTAGTTACTCTGCTAGGACATCTGTGTGAACTTGAGGAGAACTGATATCACACAGTATATCCACTCAAGTGATTAAAAGTCATGGATCAGAAAAACGACATTAGTTCTATAAAAATGTCAGATGCAACTTAATATTTTATTATCTATGCAATGACATTTAGACAAGTGACTTACAATTAGGGTTCAAAAGTGTCCAAATATGAGAGTATTAACAGATAGAAAGATATAAAGACTAAAAAAAAAAGGAGAGAGTCAGAAAGAATAATAAAGATAAAGATGCAAGAGAAAGACTGTGTACCTGGGCTTTGCGCATATATGCCAGGGGCTCTTTGGTGTGTTCAGGAGGTGCTCTGGGGTGCCCAGGGGGAGGCAGACTACACCACACATAAACATAAGGACACATGGACAAACCATCAGTTACATTAGTTTAACCTCCATGGAAACCTACAGTCAAAATTAGACATTAAAACAATTTTCAATGTAAAAAATGTTATAGAGTGCAACAGTGCAGAACAGTGCAATAAATTCAGATAATCTAAGAGACCGGGTGGGCAGATATGGGTGGAGTAGGTCTGAGAGATATAGAGGTGCAAGACCATTTAGAGCGTTAAAGGTTAACAGAAGTACCTTAAAATAAATATGTGACAGGTAACCAGTGAAGATCATGGAGACGGTGAGCATTTTTTGGTAAGCCAGTTAATAAGGCATTACAGTAGTCCAAACGAGAAGTTATTAGTGCATGAACGAGAGTTTCTGCATCAGGGAGGGAGGAGTGGAGACGTGCAATATTACGCAGGTGAGAAAAAGAGTTAACAACAACTGAAGCAATATGAGAAACAAATGAAAGAGAGGAATCAAATAAAACACCAAGATTACGTACAGGGAAGGAGGGTTTGACAAGAACCCCATCTATGTCAAAGGACAGGTCCATTCTATTTACATGTTTGGTGGAGCCAATCAGCAATATTTCGTGTTTGGTGTCATTTAACTTAAGACCGTTCAGAGACATCCAGTGTTTGATTTCTCTAATACATTACATGCGGTAAGTGAGTCGGGCAGAGAGTTATATGGAAGCATTTCTCCCATTAATTTTTCCCATAGGGAAACACTTGCGGTCTTGGCCACTTGAGAGTGTGTGCATGTGACAGTTAGTAAGTGTGCAATACTGTCCCAGGTCTGAAAAATGCCAAAGCGCAGTACACTTAACGCTGCAAAGCACAGCGTATCCCATCGTTCAACACGTTCAGGAACTTACACGCCTTTAATTCCTTGTCTTGAAGTCTAGGAAAACTTTCCAGTGTACAAACCCGATTCCAAAAAAGTTGGGACACTGTACACATTGTAAATAAAAAAGGAATGCAATAATTTACAAATCTCATAAACTTATATTTTATTCACAATAGAATATAGATAACATATCAAATGTTGAAAGTGAGACATTTTGAAATGTCATACCAAATATTGGCTCATTTTGGATTTCATGAGAGCTACACATTCCAAAAAAGTTGGGACAGGTAGCAATAAGAGGCCGGAAAAGTTAAATGTACATATAAGGAACAGCTGGAGGACCAATTTGCAACTTATTAGGTCAATTGGCAACATGATTGGGTATAAAAAGAGCCTCTCAGAGTGGCAGTGTCTCTCAGAAGTCAAGATGGGCAGAGGATCACCAATTCCCCCAATGCTGCGGCGAAAAATAGTGGAGCAATATCAGAAAGGAGTTTCTCAGAGAAAAATTGCAAAGAGTTTGAAGTTATCATCATCTACAGTGCATAATATCATCCAAAGATTCAGAGAATCTGGAACAATCTCTGTGCGTAAGGGTCAAGGCCAGAAAACCATACTGGATGCCCGTGATCTTCGGGCCCTTAGACGGCACTGCATCACATACAGGAACGCTACTGTAATGGAAATCACAACATGGGCTCAGGAATACTTCCAGAAAACATTGTCGGTGAACACAATCCACCGTGCCATTCGCCGTTGCCGGCTAAAACTCTATAGGTCAAAAAAGAAGCCATATCTAAACATGATCCAGAAGCACAGGCGTTTTTTCTGGGCCAAGGCTCATTTAAAATGGACTGTGGCAAAGTGGAAAACTGTTCTGTGGTCAGACGAATCAAAATTTGAAGTTCTTTTTAGAAAAATGGGACGCCATGTCATCCGGACTAAAGAGGACAAGGACAACCCAAGTTGTTATCAGCACTCAGTTCAGAAGCCTGCATCTCTGATGGTATGGGGTTGCATGAGTGTGTGTGGCATGGGCAGCTTACACATCTGGAAAGGCACCATCAATGCTGAAAGGTATATCCAAGTTCTAGAACAACATATGCTCCCATCCAGACGTCGTCTCTTTCAGGGAAGACCTTGCATTTTCCAACATGACAATGCCAGACCACATACTGCATCAATTACAACATCATGGCTGCGTAGAAGAAGGATCCGGGTACTGAAATGGCCAGCCTGCAGTCCAGATCTTTCACCCATAGAAAACATTTGGTGCATCATAAAGAGGAAGATGCGACAAAGAAGACCTAAGACAGTTGAGCAACTAGAAGCCTGTATTAGACAAGAATGGGACAACATTCCTATTCCTAAACTTGAGCAACTTGTCTCCTCAGTCCCCAGACGTTTGCAGACTGTTATAAAAAGAAGAGGGGATGCCACACAGTGGTAAACATGGCCTTGTCCCAACTTTTTTGAGATGTGTTGATGCCATGAAATTTAAAATCAACTTATTTTTCCCTTAAAATGATATATTTTCTCAGTTTAAACATTTGATATGTCATCTATGTTGTATTCTGAATAAAATATTGAAATTTGAAACTTCCACATCATTGCATTCTGTTTTTATTCACAATTTGTACAGTGTCCCAACTTTTTTGGAATCGGGTTTGTAATTTAAATTAATTACATATAACTTGGTAAATGCCAAATTTTCTCTATATTGTAATCATTATGACCACAACTTATTATCTTAGAACTGTACATTTCTGGACATATTGACATTACTTGGACATAGTCACTTCTGATAACAATTACTCTAAATTGAAGAAACATGCATTTTCTGTAAGTCTGCTTTGAAATGTATATGTATTGTGAAAAGCCCTATACAAGTAAATGTAAATTGAATTGGTAGTAAAACGTAAAGTTTGGGAAATTTTATTGGTGCAGATAAGTATGTGTATTTCGTAAAAAAAAAAAAAAAAATGTACAGCTGATTTTTATCACTTAATATGAAGCATCACATTTAAATTGTGTTTGTTACATTAGGGACTGAACAGACATTTTAAAGTTTGAAGAGTATTGAAAATCAAAATGTCTAAATAAAGCTCTTGCATTTGTACAACACTATGTTGTAAGTGTGTCCCATTGGGTAATAAAAAATTATACGCCCACTTGCGGTCTTTGCACTTGAACACTTTGGCCAAATACAAGAAATACATCATGCAAATAGACAAGTGGTCAAGTGCAAAGAGCACAAGTATAGGTATTAGGACAGGCCCTTTGTTTAAAATTCATCATTTGCAATATCTAGCAAAGTAAACCATCAGATTGAATGGTGATTCTCACAAAACTGTATTTTCTGCAAGCTTTTTTCAAGGTAAATTTAGGTGTCTTTCCAAAAAAGGGTACTTGGTAGACTCCAAAAGGACACCAAATAACCAAACAATATAAGGAGTCCATATAATTCATAGATTTATGCACACCAAAGCATGTTTAGTTAAAAATTTAGCGAACATTTTGCAATTCTCCTGTGAAGAATGAATGAATGAGAATTTTTCTTCTGGAACCCTGTTCCACTCTATTGTATCCATCCTGAAAACTCTGACATACACCAGACTTTCACATTAATGTCTACACAAAAAGACATTTAGCAGAGACACCTGCACCATATTCCATTATCAAACTTTATGAAGCCAGTCCTATACTTCTTTTCTCAGCCCCATTAGCTTGAAACAGTCATTTTAGGATAAATACACCACCGAAAATGACAAACAGAAAATGTGTATCTTCTAAACATCTGACAATGGTGTCCTTTCAAACAAGGGGCCATACGGTATACATATATATTTTTATTGTTTTTTTCTCATCTCTAACAATGTCCAGCTCGAACAGTTTTATGGGCTACACTCTGTAAAAGCAATTTATATTGCACGTCAGACACTACTTTAAGTCCTGTCCTGTATTTGTACCTGGATCACTTTAAGCTTAATGAAGTAATTCTGTCTCTTGTCATTTTTACATTTTGCCATGAAGAGTACGTGTCATAAAACTGTATAAACACTAAAACTGGAGGAAGGAAAACTCTAGACATTTTCAATGTACTGTATGTGTATATGAATGTGTGAGAGAAGAGAGAGAAAGAGAGAAAGAGTATATTATCGTGTCTAAATCTTATGTCACCCTTTTTATTGCTGATGATCTCTGTATGGTAATACAATAATACAAAAATAATAATTAAAAATAGAATAGAAAATATAAGAAACTGGCTATTGTAATTAATGATACGTATTAGAAAAAAATATATCATGAATATAAAATGATATATCACTTACATGTGTAATTCCCTGTAAACTGCATTTTGTAATTTTCTCTCCCAACCTACAAGAATAAAAAGATCAGTGACACTACAACAGGAAACACATTCATCTCTTGAGCAAGTTGACATATGACATGTACATGTTTTTTATTAAACATAAATACCTTGAGTAGAATTTACATACATGTATAAGGGAGAGTAAATATAGGCTATATACTGTATATCATCTTCACATTTTAAACATCCTTTTGCCTTCCCTATTTCATTGTAATGATCCTTTAGTGTGGAAAAATAAAATGAAAAAAATCTATGTTGTCTCTTAATCAATATAAGCTCATGATTATGCATAATAATAATAGGAGGTATAGATATATTTTATATTTCTTTTATATTGTTATATTTTCTAAGTTTAGTTTAGAAAGTTTTGTATGTTTGTATGTTTTATTAAAAAGGGAAGATATCATATCAGGTGTCACTCATTAAATTTACTTTTTATTTTATTTATATTTTTTTTTTTTTATTCCTAAAGCTGAATTTTCAGCATCATTACTCCAGTCGTCAGTGTCACATGATCCTTCAGAAATTATTGTAATAAGATGATTTGGTTCTCAAGAAACATTTCTTATTATTAGCAATGTTTTCACGATTCCCTGAGAATAGCATTTATTTGAAATAGAAATCTGTTGTAACAATGTTAATGTCTTTACTGTCACTTTTGATCAATTTATTGAAGCTTTGCTTAATAAAGGTATTAATTTCTTTAAAAAATATGACTGACCCCAAACTTTTAAACGATACTGTATTAAATTCACTTTAAAAATTAATAAATAAATAAATAAATAAAGTAAAAACTATTTCACTTTATTACTCCAGAATGGAGTAATGCTCTGTATCTACCTCATTCACTCATTTTAAATTGCATACGCCAGTCATGTCTTACCTGATGCCTTTAACAATCTTCTCACATCATCTTTCAGTGTTTCTAGTTTAATTTCGGGTTTGTGCATACATTCCTAAAAAGAAAAAACACATATCTGCAATGAAATACAGCAGCAAAAGAAAGCTGGCAGTCTATAATGCAGTGACCGTTTATCGTGTTGCACACTCTGCAGTCAGTTAGCTGAAGCTACTCACTTTAGCCTGTTTCTCCAGCTGAGAGTGTAAATGAGTCCCTTTGAGCCGTTGAACTATCTGCGTTATAGAGACAGACAGCTCTGTGCTCTCGTCCATCATTATCACACTTTTAATGCGATGTCGAAGTGATTTTTTTCCCAACAGATTTTCATCTGTTAGCGCTGCAGCATCACAGAATGAAGCACCGTATCCAGGCAAATGACAACAAACCTTTCAGGAAACACTGTCCTCAACGCAAGGTTCCCACACTACAGACCTTTATTTACATTAATAATAAGAGTTCTTACGCCAACGAATTCAAATTATTAATTCCACAAAATGCATAAATTAGATTTTTTTTTTTTACTATACATGTGTTGTAAAGTATGCTGTAAATATATAATATAAATGTAATACATTATTTATACTTCATATGTATCTTTAATTTTGAATTACTTTTTATAAAACATAAATATGTTTGATATAATGTTAACTTTAAAAATTACTTCAAAAGTCACATTAAAAGTTTTATAATGGAAACACATTTTCTGGTTTCAGAACAACCCTTGAATTTGCTGCTTCATTTGTTGTGGTGTTGCTTCACATTACTAGATTATTGTGCAGAGTGATCAGATGCATTTTAAATAATTGCAAAAAAAAAAAAAATGCAATAAAAGTGCTTCCAATCGTTGTGTTCTTGTGTTAGCAATGGTTACCTCCAAAGAAATGTGCAGCCATCATCGCTTTGCATCAAAATGGCCTTGCATGCAAGAAAATAGCATTTACCAGATCATCAGGAAGTTCAAGGAGAGAGGTTCAAATCAAGTGCAGCGTTAGTTCTGGCAGGTCATGTCAGTCAAGCTTGCATCAGCTGATTCACTCCTATACCTATAGGAATACGACGCCTATCACAGCATATCTATATATAGGGTCCATTCAGTATTATCAGCAGCTTATCGCGTTGCTCAGGAGCTAATTACCCTCCTCCATCCCCAGCTCCTCCTGTCATCCAGTCAGGATTTGGCCTTCTGATATTCCTCTTCAAATCAGACTCATTTCTTGAATTATGCTGTTGTTACATTCAATTATTGTCATTAAGAATATTAATGACATTGCAATACCTTATATTGGTTCTGTTCTGTTTACCTTAAGGGGGGTTATTGCTGCTCTCCCTGATCTTATCCATGCTAGAGCAGAACCATACCGCCAATCCAAACTGTATGCTAATTGTCAATCATCTTTGACGATAGTGGTCCTGACAGAACTGCAGTGAAGAAGGCTTAGATGAACGTCCCAGTGTGTCCAGCGAGCACCAGGACCGTCTCCTGAGGAGTCAGCTACGGAATTGTGTCACCACCAGTGCAGAGCTTGTTCAGTATTGGCAGCAGGTGGGTTTGAGTGCATCTGCACACACATCAAGGCCAAGATTTTTGGACAACGGCCTGGTGTCAAGAAGGGCAGCAAAAAAAGCCACTTCTCTCCAAGAAAAACACCAAGGACAGACTGAAATTCTGCAGGAAGTACAAGGACTGGACAGCAGAAGACTGGTGCAAAGTAATTTTCTTTGATGAAGTCCCCATCCAACTGTTTGGGATATCTAGAAAATCAATTGTCTGGAGAAGAAAAGGTGTGTCGTGCCAACAGTGAATCATTCTGAGACCATCCATGTGTGGGGTTGCTTTTCATCCAAGGGAGTGGGCTCTCTCACAATTCTGCCCCAAAACACTGGCATGAAGAAAGAATGGCATCAAAACTTCCTGCAAGAGCAACTTCTCCCAACGATCAAGGAGCAGTTTGGTGATGGTCTGTGCATATTCCAGCATGATGGAGCACCATGTCATAAGCCACGGCAAGAGTGATAATAAAGTGGCTCGGAGATCAATGGATCCGTGGCCAGGCAACTCCCTGGATCTTATTCCCATAGTGAACCTGTGGTCAGTCCTCAAGGCCGAGTCAAGCATGAAGTCCACAAATTGTGATAAACTCTGAATAACAAGGCAAGAATGGATCGCCATCAGTCAGGATTTGGCCCAGAAGCTGATATAGTTTGCCAGAGTGAATTGCAGAGATTAAGAAAAAGAAGGGTGAACACTGTAAATATTGACTCTTTGCATATATTGAATGTGTCTGCCAAACAAATCCTTTAAAACTCATGAAATATTTATAAAATCATTGTTTTCCAGTAGAAACGTGAAAAAATAATCTACCAATACTGAAGCGCAAAACTTTGCGAATACTTTTGGCCACTGCTGTACAAGATAATTGTATGAGGTTTTAAATGGGAATGCTGTTCTGTTGATTAGCGGGTTTTTTGCAGCTAGTCAATTTGGTATGTATGGTGACTAGCAACCAGTGATGGCTTAAACTGGTCATCAACTGAAACAGGAAAGAGAAGGGTATATGATACTCATTAAATATCAATGAGTTAAAAAAAAAAAAAAAAAAAAAGTAATCTTTCTTAATTTGCTCAGGTTTTTCCATCAGGTTGAACCTGAACATGTATAGACATGTAAAAGAAAGCAGATTCTGTTTCACTTTGCAGGAATGCTGATAATGTTTATTGTGCACAAATATATCTGACAGCAGCTATCAGGAATTAAAGCTTTTGGCCAGTGCTAGATATTTTTAGGTTAACAAAACCTGTGTGTGGTCTTCTTCAAACATACCATCTAAAGCCTTTTATGTTTTACACCGTTTTATAGTAACTATAAATGTATTTTATGTACCAGCTTTATAGTCACAGTTAAAAGGGTCACATTGCCAAATCATTAAAACATACATTCCATGTATACTCCTTTTTACTAATTACCTACTCATCCAGAGCAACAATTAAAGTCACCATGAAATCAAAATAGACAATTCAAATTGTTTATGACAAGTTGTTCCCTTTGATATTATACTATAAGCTATACACACTCTGTAGGCTTACACTAAAATGGTTTTACAATGTGTTGTAAAAGTTAAAAAAATAAATAAATAAAAAGCATTTAAAGTCTTTTAATTTTGCAGGTATCTCTCTCCAAAGCTATAAAGCATCTTCCAGGCTGTTTAAATTGTGTGAGAGCGCTGAGTGCTTTGTTCAGTATAGAGAGGTCAGTAAAAAAGGCCCTTAAAATCTCTTTCAGGATAAACCCTTTGGCAGAATAGTAAAACAGTATCAAAGAGTACCCAAACAACTTCACTTGTAAAATGGAAGAAAATTAATTTATATATTAATTTAAAATGTTGTGAAGTAGTTGCTTGGTTGCGAAAGAATTAATAGAGTTATAGCACATTTCATGACCTGTGTACAAAATAAATCCATCCATCCATCAATCTATCCATCCATCCATCCACCAATCCATTTTCCAAACCCCTTGTCCTGTTGTGTGTCTTCATGTTTTTCTATCCCGGTGGGGACTTCAACCTGAATGCACACTGAATCATGGGGACTCGTGCCACCGTGGGGACCTAAATTGAGGTCCCCATGAGGAAACAAGCTTATAAATCATACAGAATTAGTTTTTTTTGAAAATGTAAAAATGCAGAAAGTTTTCTGTGATGGGTAGGTTTAGGGGTAGGGTTAGTGTAAGGGGATAGAATGTACAGTTTGTACAGTATAAAAATCATTACATCAATGGAGACTACCCAAAAAGATAACGAACGACGAGTGTGTGTGTGTGCTTGTTTATGTGATTTATGAGGACACAAATTTGTATAATGACATGGGTATTACACTGGTATTACAACATAAGCGTGGTTATGAGGACATTTCCTGTGTCCTCGTAATAAAAATAGCTTAAAAAACATACTAAACAATGTTTTATTAAAAATGTAAAAATGCAGAATGTTTTCTGTGATGGGTAGGTTTAGGGGTAGGGGGTAGTGTAGGGGGATAGAATATACAGTTTGTACAGTATAAAAACCATTACGTCTATGGAATGTCCTCATAATGTAGTTGCACCAACATATGTGTGTGTGTGTGGGGGGGGGGGACCAAATGTTTCCAAAAGGATAGTAATACCAGTCATTTTTGACCTTGTGGGGACTTTTTATTTATCCCCATGAGGAAAGCAGCTTATAAATTAAACGGAATTGATACAGAAAGTTTTCTGTGAGGATTGTGTTTAGGGGTAGGTTTAGGGGATAGAATATACAGTTTGTACAGTATAAAAGTCATGATGTCTATGGAAAGTCACCATAAAACACCCTTCGCCCTATATTTCCCAAGTTTTTGTTTTCTTCAATATCTTGATTTCTTGTTGAGTTGTTTGCCAAACTGTGTCAAACAAAACTGACATTTGAATGCAGTCAACACTACAGTTTGTGTAAAGATTTTTACTTTTCTTCTCATTCTCATCAAGCTGTAGAAAGGGTCCAAATTATGTTATTTCTTGGGTGTCAAAATGTAATGAATATTATTATTATTAGATTATTTTTTTTTAATAGGGTTGCATAATGAGAGTAACTGAGTTGTCAGCAGAATGAGGGACACCAAAATATTTCATTTTTGGAGTTAATAATTAAAATAAATATAACAACAACAACAAAACCACTATTATTAGTAGTAGTATTTTAAGTAAAAAAAAAAATCATTTAATTATTTATTTTGTTAGTATGGTTAATTTTATGTTATACAACAGTTTTACAATTAAATAAAAAACGTTTTTTTGTTTGTTTGCCTCTAATTGTTTACACAATGTCATGGGGTGTACCGTATTCATGGAAGGTGTCTAGTGAGAAAGTGAAGGCGGGGTCTGCGGTTGTGTGGACGGCAGCACTGATCAACAGCATTACTTTACATCACAACTCATGAGCAGCAAGACTTGACGAAATACAGTCCTGGATGTACTTTAAGTATCCATTTTCTTTTGTTATTTTTTGTTTCTTTTGACATCTTAAAACTTTATACAGTTTTGTCTTGAATATAAGATAAAACCATGTGCTTTACTATAGAGTGCAGCACTGTGACATTATGGCAGAACAAATGTTGCTGTTCTTTTACCTCGAGATGAAGATACATTCATTTGGATAGATATATATATATCTATATTGTGAAGGAAAGCGGGAAGTCATCAGGAAAAAAAACAAACAAACATGGAGACATTTACAATTCAAGATATGCTCATCAATTCCACTGATATTTATAAAATATTATGTGGATTGGGAATCGGGAATTTGTCGGAGTGCAAAAATGACAGTGACAACATGTTTGAACCAAAAGGTAAAACAAATACTTTCATATTTACATTTGGTAACACTTTATTTTACAGTGTCCTTGTTACATATGTTACATGTACTTATCATAGTAATAACAGTAAATTATGCATAATTACATGCAACTAACCCTCAACCAAACCCCAATCCTACCCTAACCCTATAGTAAGTAGCTACATGTAGTTAATTAATATTACTCAATAGGCTACTTAAATATATAGGCTAATTACACTGTAACCTTACATTTTTATATACAGGCTATATATTATAGGCCTACATATTATTTACATTTATTCATATTTTACTTGTATTACCTTTATGTCTTTGCATCAGCGCATAGTTTTTGTACTGGAAAATTTGTGAACGAGCCAAGACAAGTTTCGTCTTGTAGCTACAACTTTGCCTATAGTACATGGTCAAAAGCTTGTTAAAACTTGTAAAATATGATATTCTCATCTCTTTTTTTCCCCCCGTGTGTGTTTGTCAGATATGAACCAGACTGTGCGGATCGTGCTGTATGTGTTCATCTTCCTCCTGAGCTTCATAGGGAACAGCCTCATCATCACCGTTCTGGTGCGGAACCGGCGCATGCGGACGGTCACAAACCTGTTCCTGCTGTCTCTGGCCGTCAGTGATCTGATGCTGTGTGTCTTCTGCATGCCCTTCACACTCATCCCCAACCTCATGAAGGACTTCATCTTCGGCAGCGGCATTTGTAAAGTGGCCACGTACTTCATGGGTGAGTCATTTTGATATTTATAGTTCGCACTTCACTTTTCACTTCAATCAGATAGTAGCTAATTACTATTAAACTACTACTTAGCCTACTATTTACTTAGCCTAATTAGGCTATTATTTACTACTTACTATTGAAATAGCATAAAAGCTAAAGTTTTAGCTTTAACATTTTTTTTCTAAATGTTCTTCACATAGGCCAGTAGAATAGCCTTTCTCAAGTAGTGACAAGTAAACTATTAAACAGTTTATTAAACAAGTAAACAGTTAGGCCTATCTGAAGTGAAAATTGTCAGTAGCTTCTGTCAAAACACCAGTAAATACAGTACGATGTTAAATTAATATGGGATATTTCTCAAATAGTAAAGCCTATATTTTTTCAGAATATTTTTTGTTTGTTATTGGAATGACAGTGGTGCCTAATACCAAGTGATAAAGGTTTTAGCTCTCTCTCTCTCTAGAAATAGCTAAATAAAATAGTTAATACAGTTCCAACAGTTTTTGATATGGTACCAAAAATGTTTGTGAAATTTTTATTGTGACAACAGTAGTAGTAACTGTTATTTTGAGTATAAATGAGTATCATGATATACTTCAGTATTAGAATATCTAGAAGAGATAATATTCTCTGATCTGACACACATCTTTGTGCTTAAAAAAAGGACATCTGATAACATTATACGCGAGAGAGGCAGACTACCCAGCAAGCAATTTTGCGTTTAAAAGACGTCTAATAGCCGTTCAAACACAGCCCTGACGTCTAGGCTAAAACAAGGCAAAATTTGGGCTGTCAGTGAAAATTTAATAGACGTCTAACCATAGCCCAAGAATAGACTAGTCATCTAGAACATGAACATGTCAAAGAAATGAAACTAAACACCTTGTAATCACTGTTGACTTTGCTTACATGATGGAATATCATACATCTCGCAAGTTATTTTGGCAAAAACAACATGTTTGGGACAGAAATAAGATTATTTTTCTTACCCAATTGGCAGATAATTTAGCTTGTTTTAAAGTAAAAAACAAGAAAAAATATTTTATGTCATTTTACTTATCTAGTTAAAATCATCTTGATTTAAGAATTTTTAGATATTTGGACTGGAAACAAGACAAAAATACTGAGTAAGAAAAGCATTTTTGCAGTGTATTGCTTGCTGGGTAGGGTAACCTAAAAGGAAATGCTTAATGTTCCAGCTGCTTTTTTCTCACATTTGGTTAGTAAAAAAAAGTTGATTTAGAGATTCATTATTATTCATTAAGGGGCTAAAAGCACAGAGCATGAACACAGTGAAGCTTGCACTAATAGAACTAAAATGCATTTTATTATATTGTAAGCCTCGATTGAAGCGGCAGGAGTTTTTTGTCCACCCTTGAGATATAGTTTATTGCAAGGTACATCCATTTTGAATTAATATTTATAACTTGTTGCATTTTGTGTACAACAATTATGAAAACTATTTATAGCCAGTTGGTTGCACACTTCCAGATGTTGCAAATGTGCCATGTAAACAATTTAGTTATGAGACAATGCCACTGTCTCTGTATTTGATGCATCAGCATGTTTTATGTGTTTGTTGTGTGCTATTCTGTAATACTTGTTCATGATAAAGCTGACTTAATTTACATGCTGTGTTGTTATTACCGTGTGGGTATGCTAACATTGCTGTCTAATTAACTGCTGTTTCACTAGTTGCAAAGGGTGCAGTGTTAAGCCATTAAGTTTATTAACAGTTCATGCCTTTGTTATCAAGGCTTAGAGTTAGTTTGTTATGAAGTTTTCCTGTCTGTTTCCATTTTGGTGTTTACTGCTGTTTATAGAAGCATATATATCAGCCTTCTGAGAATCAGTACTTTAACAAACCCAGATTTATTTCTGTATTTGCAACTGAGTTCTGTGTGTCCAAACACACAGGTATTTCGGTGAGCGTATCCACATTTAACCTTGTGGCCATCTCTCTGGAGCGGTATAGTGCCATCTGCAACCCCTTTAAGTCCCGTACCTGGCAGACGAAGTCCCACGCTGCAAAAGTCATCACAGCCACTTGGGTCGTGTCTTTTCTGCTCATGCTGCCTTATCCGATAGGCAGCACCCTGGTGCCTTTCATGCGCAGTAACAACAGCACAGGCAACATGTGCCGCTTGGTTTGGCCCAGTGATGTCATGCAGACCTGGTAAGAGTTATTAGGACTGTGTGTGTTTTTCTTTTTGAGAATAAGGTGTTAAAGAAATAGGGACCAAAAATAAAAATTCTGTCATCATTTATCTTCATGTTGTTCCTAACCTGTATGCTGTTATGTTTTCGGCAGCAGTTATTTATATTGAGTGTAAATAGTGGTAGACACTGTTTGCACTAAGTATAAGTGCAAATAGGGATAGATCCTATTCACACAGAGTGTAAATAGAAGTAATGTACTGTAATGTTTGTACCGGGGCCGGTTCTAGGCATGGGCAGGGGTGGGCTGAGCCCACCCAAACGTCTGCCTTGCCCACCCAATAAGAATTTAGGAACTGATAGTGTTCATTTGTTTGAACGATTTGTGCATTGATAAAAATAATCTGAGGTGGGGTATGTGTTGAAAGTTTTGATAAAGGGCTGTAGATTGCCCCAAACAATCACAAAAATAACACCAGAAATTTGCAGTATTTTTCCTTTATTAACTGAAAGTAACGGCACGTTGATACTCGCGCGCTTCAGTCTGTAGCAGAAAAGCAGAAACTGCAGTCACACGAACGAAAACGGGCAGAAATATTTGCGTGCTATTAAGGCAATTACGAGGAGATGTATTCGTGAATATGTCTTGTAAATATTAATATACAGCTCTGATTTGATTTTTGATTCATGCCAAGTTGAAATTAGCTTGAAACCTTGCCCTCTTTGGCTTGCTGTTGATGCTGTAAACTGAATGTACGAGGCGAACTGACTGTTTAAATAACAGCACTGAAATAAGAATGCGCTGTTTATCTTTTAATCAGTTTAGGGCATTCATACAGGACCCGTTTTTCGGTTAAAAACACGAGATGCAGGTCTAGAGACGCGTTTTTTAAAAGTTATTTTAACTTGAGTGCCGCGTTTATAAAGCCGCGTCATGCACGATACTCTGCAAAAGTATGGAAGAGATGCGAGCGCAACAGTCTAACGGTCTAGGGTGATGTTTACATTAAAAAACGATATAAAAGTAGCGCAATGGAATTAAAAAACACATCCTGTGTGGCATTTAATTGCCCCTTTCCACGCAATTAAGTTGCATTCGTTGCTATTAGTAACATGTAGGCTTCCATTCTGTTTTCTTTCCAAATTATCACTGGATCTATCTATCTATCTATCTATCTATCTATCTATCTAGTGTATACTATAGATTATACAGATACAGATTTATTTAATGCATTATTTAATTTTATATAATACAGATTATTTGCACTCAGTGTAAATAGACACAGTCTTTTCTGTGGAATGCAAAATAAATTACAAAAACCTTCATGCTGCTCTTTTTCATACAGTTTATAGCCTACTGACCATGTATGTCAACCCTTACAAAAAATAAGTATACTTTAAGTTCATTTTATTAAGTGTAGCTACTTAAGTATATTTTTTAAGTACACTTTATGTAGGAAGCATACTGATATCAAAGTAGTATACTTGTAAGTGTACTATTTTTAATACTACTTGGTAGGGCTGAACGATTAATTGCATTTGCGATAATATCACGATATGATAAAACACGCATTTTTAACCGCAAAGGCTGCAATTACAGTCTGGTCACGTGACGCGAGAGTAAAGCAGTCTGAAGAAGCATCAATTTGGCACATTACGCGCCTACAGGAAAGAAGAGTTTGTGTTTAATCGATCTAATATTCTGTTGGTCATATTATACAGTAGGGGTGGGAGAAAAGATTCTCTCTCCAATGATTCTGAGCTTAGATTTTAACTGCAGGTGCGCGGCGGCGCTGCGTGTATTTTAGAAACACCCGTATTCTGCTTGCTTCCATTTCCTCTCACACACCACTCGAACCATAAAATAATATTTCATAAAGTTCGGAAATGTTGAAGCGAATTGCAAGGGCATTCGCGGGCTTCATCGCACATGATATGCGCTTTGAGAAACGTGCACTTTGCTTGATGTTACGCTTACAGTGTGTTCTCGCACGCCGGTATTTTCCTTACAAATGCTCTACGAAGGCTTCATTTATGTCGTTTGGAATGCAGTGTGCTTATAAATTAAAAATAGGAAACTCACTGACTGACTGCTTTCAGTTTCAAATGCTCGAGCCGCGCTTTGTGAAGAGTGCTCGCGCTTGCGGCTGTGCGCGTCTCAAAATGCTTTAATGACGCAAAATTAATGTAAACACAGTCAGTAATTTCTTAAGGAATTAAACAGACAGGACAAACCACATCTTATATTTCAAAAGAGATCTGTGCATCAGTGTGAATGCAGATCTCCCGCTGTCTATGATGTCATATAATCAAGCAACAGTGAAGCTGACAAAGAGAAAAATCACTTACAGCTCTTGAATGGAAAACGTTCAGATACTCTTAAAAACTGAAAGCACTCTTTGTTCATTGCTTGTAATATGTTTTTTTTTTTTTGTTCCTCTTTATTATTTACTAGCTTTTATGTTTTATGTTATGTATTAGTTTATATATTTAAAATTCTTAACATGCAGTTAGCAATTGTTTTAATTACATTTTTTAATGTGTAATTATTTTAAAAAGTACTTATAATTACATATATAATTAAATAATAAAAAAAAGATTTGAAGTTTTATTAATAAGATAAATTAATAAGAAAAAAGTAGATCAAGAATTGTTTTGGAATCGGATCTTGACTCCCAGAATCGGAATCGGATCGTGAGGTGCCTAAAGATTCCCACCACTATACAATGATTTATTGTTTGTCTTTGTTGAATAATACAGCAGATAAAGATCTTAAAATAATCGCATATTAAATCGCAATATTATTAAAAAAAAAAAAAAAAAAAAAAAAAATCGCAATTAGATTATTTTCCAAAATCGTTCAGCCCTACTACTTGGGAGTAAATTGGCCCACTTTTTAGAGTATAAAAGTATTCTTACTTTAAAGGGTTAGTTAACCCAAAAATGAAAATGATCCCATAATTTACTCACCCTCAAGCCATCCTAGGTGTATATGACATTCTTCTTTCAGACGAATACAATCAGAGTTATATTAAAAAATGTTTTGGCTCTTCCAAACTTTATAATGGCAGTGAATGGCAGCCCAAAATTTGAAGACCAAAAAAGTGTATCCATCCATTATAAAAGTAATCCACATTACATTTTATAAAGGCCTTCTAAAGCGAATCTTCCGTATTCAACTTAAGGAGAAAGTGTAGCGCCTCTCGCAGTTCAAAATGCTTACGCTACGTCATTGTCGCACCAGTACACACCTAGGGTGGCTTGAGGGTGATTAAATCATTGTGTAATTTTCATTTTTGGGTGAACTATCCCTTTAAGTGTAACAGTAGTAAACTTTGTGTACACAACTACGTTTTTCGTTTGTACTGCAACTGTACTACAAGTGAGCTTATAGGTATACAGATAGTTTACTAGTTAAATGCTTGTAGCACATTTTTATTCTATGAAAGTACACTTTGAAGTACTGTATACTCTCAGTAAACTACTAGTTTAGTAGTTTTATACTGCAAGTATAGGCTACTTGTAAGTTTTCTTTAAGTGAACTTAACACCATACGTACAGTTTACTATTTATATATTATTTTTTGCACTTTAAGTATACTACTATATTCCTTTAGTAGTATAGGCTAGTATAGTATAAACTATTAATTTTTATACTTGAATCCATTGCAGCATTTTTGATCATTTTCACAAAACTTTCATGGCCCCCATAATGTTTTGTTGTATGAATACATGTATCTGAACATTAAATATATCAAAGGAAAGAACAGAACTTCTGCTTTTAAACAACAATAATGAAAAAAACGTTTTATTCTAGCTTCATGCATACTTTTTTTTATCAACACTTGAATGCGGGTAAGTTTCGTAAAAAAAAAAAAAGAGAAAGAAAAAGAAAAAAACATTTTAAACAAAAAGCTAAGAAAATCACGTTTTTGTCATAGACTTCATCTGGATGGGATTCAGAACGATAATCAAAACACAGATGGAATAGACTGAGTCCATCAACACCCCTAAAGCTTCACAGTCCTATACCTCGTCCTGGGTCGACATTTCATTCAACAACGTTAGGCAATTTAGATTTATATTCTCTTTAATATTTGATGAGCATGTTATTTTACATGTGCATAAGCAATGCTTTTATCGCTTGTTTATGCTTCTGTTTTTCTGTTTTGTTTTGTTTTTGAATCCGGAGAGTCTGTACTCTTTCAGAAGATGCATACTAGCACCCCCTACCATATAACAGTGAAAACATGGTCTGTCGGGGTAAGAGTTAAGTAGTTTTGAAGTAAATTCCTATGTACACTACCAGTGGACTACACAAAAATTGTTTTCTTTATTATTTTCAGACAATGTAAGTTTATAAGAGAGAATGTAAAACTATGTGAAAAAGATATTTAATATGCTACTCAATCAAAAGAGTAAACAGTAAAAAGTCAAGTATTTTACTTAAGTGTACTTAAGTGCAATTTTAAGTATATTCCTGAGAAGTACAGTACATAAAGTATATTTCTGAGAAGTACATAAAAAGTAGAAAGAGTATACATTTCTTATTTTTAGCTTAAAAGTAGTGTACTAATCGCACTTGAATAAACTTCTTTTTTCATAAGGGAAGGCTGACATACTCTGCAAAACTTTTAAAATTTGAACTTGCAGACTTTGTAAAAAAAAAAAAAAAAAAAAAAAAAAAATTAGTGACGCTCCGATCATGACAAATGTACACAGAAACATGTGCCTCATTGCTAGGATACACATGACAAATTAAAACAAATTTGGCTCAAAATATTAAACATGTTCATAGTATGAACTGAAGAAAAAAAATTTGAGTCTGTGCCTATCATATATACGCGATTTTCAGGGAAATCTTTTAAGTACGACTTCCCAAAATCTGCAGAGTGGCTCTGACTTTCAGCAAGCAGTGTCAACTCCTCCAGACTGCAAATCAGGGCAAAAGTCAGTCAATAGTGTATGGAAAAGAGCTGCAAGGTTCTACAAAAATTCTACTTGACCAACACTAAATAAATAAAGGTTTCAGGTTTGGAATGACATGAGGGTGAGTAAACAATTTTAATTTAGGGGCAAATTATCATGTAAATGTAAACCTAGAAAGCTACCTGGCATTTGCAGTCTTAAGGTTACTTTTCAGCTAAAAAATACTGCGAAAATAAACACAAATATTAGGTCTTACTGTCAACCCCATGTCTGACTTTGCAGCTGACTCTCTCTCTCCCTCTCTCTTTAAGGTATGTTTTCCTGTTGCTGATACTCTTTCTCGTGCCTGGGATCATAATGATGACAGCTTATGGCCTCACCTCACTTGAACTCTACAGGGGAATCAGATTTGAAATGGCTAATAGGAAGTCAAACAAAGGTATGGGAAAAATTCATTAATATTTCAAATGTGTAATTATTGTTTAAAAGCCTTTTAAATTGAGCTGTTTAGTCTTAAAGTCAATTTGTATGACAAACCAGAAGGCTAATGTGCCCTTCTGGAATCAGAAATATCGTAAAGTTAGAGTTGAAGTTGTATTTACAAGAGGGAAATTTGGAATTGTAGATGATGCAGAGTTGTGACATAGGAAGGGGCATGTTAATGTGACTCTGATCTATAATGTTTTCATCATTTTGAATTCAGATGTAGTTTTTTGGGTTTATTCACAATATACACCGATCAGACATAACATTATGACCTGATGTTGTGTTGGTCCCCCTTTTGCTGCCCAAACAGCCCTGACCCGTCGAGGCATGGACTCCACTAGACCCCTGAAGGTGTGCTGTGGTATCTGGCACCAAGATGTTAGCAGCAGATCCTTTAAGTCCTGTAAGTTGCGAGGTGGGGCCTCCATGGATCGGACTTGTTTGTTCGGCACATCCCACAAATGCTCGATTGGATTGGGATCTGGGGAATTTGGAGGCCAAGTCAACACCTCAAACTAGTTGTTGTGCTCCTCAAACCATTCCTGAACCATTTTTGCTTTGTGGCAGGGCACATTATCCTGCTGAAAGAGGCCACAGCCACCAGGGAATACTGTTTCCATGAAAGGGTGTACATGATCTGCAACAATGCTTAGGTAGGTGGTACATGTCAAAGTAACATCCGCATGGATGGCAGGACCCAGGGTTTCCCAGCAGAACATTGCCCAAAGCATCACACTGCCTCCGCCGGCTTGCCTTTTTCCCATATTGCATCCTGGTGCCATGTGTTCCCCAGGTAAGCGACACACGCACCCGGCCATCCACGTGATGTAAAAGAAAACGTGATTCATCAGACCAGGCCACCTTCTTCCATTGCTCCGTGGTCCAGTTCTGATGCTCACTTGCCCACTGTTGGTGCTTTCGGTGGTGGACAGGGGTCAGCATGGGCACCCTGACTGGTCTGCGGCTATGCAGCCCCATACATAACAAACTGCGATGCACTGTGTATTCTGACACCTTTCAATCAGAACCAGCATTAACTTCTTGAGCAATTTGAGCTACAGTAGCTTGTCTGTTTTTTCGGACCACACGGGCCAGCCTTCGCTCCCCACATGCATCAATGAGCCTTGGCCGCCCATGACCCTGTCGCCGGTTCACCACTGTTCCTTCCTTGGGCCACTTCTGATAGATACTGACCACTGCAGACCGGGAACACCCCACAAGAGCTGCAGTTTTGGAGATGCTCTGACCCAGTCGTCTAGCCATCACAATTTGGCCCTTGTCAAAATCACTCAAATCCTTACGCTTGCCCATTTTTCCTGCTTCTAACACATCAACTTTGAGGACAAAATGTTCACTTGCTGCCTAATATATCCAACCCACTAACAGGTGCCGTGATGAAGAGATAATCAGTGTTATTCACTTCACCTGTCATAATGTTATGCCTGATCAGTGTATAAATACATTTTGTTTTGTTTAGGCTACATGCATGAATGTGTTGAATGTTAATAACGAATGCCCAACTCGGAGGTACGAGTTTCCTAGGTGCATTGAAGGCAGCGTAATTCCCCATGGGTTCTCTCAGGATTTTTTAAATAATTAAAATAAATACATTAAATGAAAATAAAGAATAAAAACCTGTGAGTAACATTACTTTGAAAGACACATTTTATTCTGCAACATAAATTACACAAAATATATGTTGAAAAAACTTTGTTATATAAAAATATACATACTTAAAAACATAAGGAGTTCAACGGTTGTCTCTATTTATCAACTTGTCAGCAACTATATTTAGAAACAGCTGCTTTAAATTTTGTTTGAGGTATGACTGAGTGTAATTGATGTTGTAGAAAAAAACATGAATGTTAACCTTGTAAATATAAAAGACCTCCATAAATCCAAACCCGCTGTTTTAAAAGCCCAAAGTAAGTTCAGAAGATTCAGAGTTTACAAGTTTACAAATTACAAGTTTTATGAGGGCGTGGATGCATTTTACAAGTCAGAACCTTGTAATTACGGTAATTCCAACATGGCGTTAATGCACCTTTACAAAAAAAAAAAAAATTCTATATAGTATGAATATGGGTAGAATGAATGAAAATCAGATGTACTACATCTGCCATGTTGTCCGTCACGTGACCTACCAACATAATTTGCGTTGCAACACAGCGTATGAGACAAAATGAGAATTAACAATATTTTTCCACTAAAACGTTATTCTTTAACCGCTATTTTTGTAAAATGGGTGGTTATGAATAATGTGAGAAATAATTATTTTATAATTATTGAATAATTATTTACCTTGATTAGCCCTACTGTGTTTTCCTTTTAGATGTATTGGCAGTCATTTGTTTTGTCTGGATATATTCATACATTCATTATTCATTTATCTTAGCATGTTGAATAAGTAAGTTGGGTAATGGCTGCTTTGTGACCAACATGAAAGTTCTATGTGACTACCACTAAATGCAAACTATGAAAATTATATGCAAATGTCAGAGATAGTGGAGAAGCTTCTTTAGGATTACAAACAGAACAGCTCTATCTTGAATCACATAATCACGGTTTCATCCTCACTTTGCTTACTAGAGAAAGAATACGTCACGTCCAATCTGAAAAATGGTGACAGTGACGGCTGCTACCTCCAGCAGTCCAAGAGGAAGCGTGCCGAACCCGTGGCGCTCGGCTTAAGCAACCCAAAATCCAAACTGAGAAGGGTTTGCAGCAACAGCCCTACAGCAAACCTCATGGCCAAGAAACGGGTCATACGCATGCTGCTGGTGATCGTCGGGTTGTTCTTCCTCTGCTGGACGCCGATCTTCGTCGTTAACGCCTGGCGTGCCTTCGACAGACGTTCGGCCGATCGTCTCCTCTCGGGAGCGCCAATATCCTTCATCCACTTGCTGTCCTACACCTCTGCCTGTGTCAATCCTATAGTCTACTGTTTTATGAACAAACGCTTCAGACAGGGCATTCTGGCGACATTCACCTGCTGTAGGGATGATTTTGATGAAGTGAGCAGGAGCAGTAGCCGACGTAGCGCCAGAGGAGCTGGAGGGCTGGGAACGCTGTTTGGAGGAACTGGACAGGCTGACGGTAACACACAAACCACAGGAACGCTTACCAGGCTGACTGACACCAGTATCCGTGGCTCAGCACAAGCATAACTGACACTCATCAAACCCTGAAAATGTCAGCGTAGGAGCCCATTTTGGTTTAACAAGAAGTTTTTCTTGAGTAAAGTCAAGTGCCTTGCACAGACATTATGGGGGGCAGGTGCTCAAGTAAAAAAAAAAAGGCAACTGTCTTATAATTATTTATAAAAAGTTAAGTTACATATTGTTGATCATCTTTTAATTAATTACACGTTAAAAAACTACACTATAGGGCTGTTATACCAATTAAATAAAATCAGTATCAACAAAATCCATCTTGCCATTTATCAAAATCCATTTACACTGCAATTAGAATTGCCTAAATAATGTTATGAGATTATTGTTCTAAATATAACATTTAGAATATAGAAATATTGAAAAAATGAAATGATACTATTATATATTAAACCCAAACTGACAGTAGGTGGCGGCAAGTTGTAATAAGTGAATTATTGTCCATTCAACTGATTCGTTCAAACCGGCTGATTTATTCATGAAAGAAGCAAATGTCCACTGACTATATGAATGGGTCATTGAATCATTGGTCCCTATCACACACCCAGCGCAAAGCGGCGCCAGGCGCAACGCTTGTGTTTTTTGCTAGTTTCAGCCCGACGCAGTTATCATTTTCACGTCCTGCACAGCAAAAGCACTCGCGCCCATCTGTTCGCCCATGGGCGTGCTGGTCTGAAAATGAGGTGTGTTCAGGCGCATTGTTGGCACGTTGCTATTTTGAGGCAACTGAAAACGACTGCACCACTGACCAACAAAAACCTGGTCTAAAGTCAATAGCGCAGTATTTTTTTGTGTTATTTAAAGGGCGTGTTAGTAATATGCGACTATAGGCGGGTGCACAACGCGCGTACACTCTGCTTATTACACACAGGAACGCGCAGCAGCACACAAACATTTTAAAATATTAAAAATAAAAGGATTCCTCTCTGGAGAAGCGTTTAGTCTTTCCGCTCGCAAATGGAAATAGCAAATCCGCCATGGAAATAGCAAATCCGCCATGGTGCAAGCGCAACTGGCTTTTAAAAGGAATGGGAGATGACACTCTGATTGGTTTATTGCACGTTACGCTCAAAACACACCCATGACTCATTAAGAGACTAGGTACAACCCTTTTGGACCATGCGCCTGGTGCGCAGACTGTTTTTTCCGTCGTTAAACTAGCAAAAGTGGATTCGGACATGCCCTAAGTGCACCTGTGCCATAGGGCCCATTGAATGGTGAATCATTCAAGAATGAAACACTGCTGTGTGTTGCTGGGAGACGCAACTATTTTTGTTGGCAAAAGAGAGCAAAAAACAATCAAAATTGACAACGTTGTGTCTAAAAGTAAACATAATGTTTTTCGTTCATTTTGCAATCGTGCTGATATTCGAGAAAATAGCACTCCTGCTCGTGTGATATTGCTTAACTATATTATGTTATAAACACAAAGTACAACAACTCGTACAAGGGTAATTCATATTTTGAATTTTGGGGGCATTTTTATTCATTTTGGTGGCATTTCCGAACTTACACAACGTTTTTACGTCAACAGCAGACTAGCTTGTTTGTTGTTATAATGGAGGGCTATTGCCTAAGTTAGCCTGGCTGTATTGGTTTAATTTCACAGCGGTGACAAACAGTTTAGAGCAAACACGATGGTTGCCAGGCTGTCACCAGTGAAGGCAGATCCGGGAGATGTGGATGCTGCTCGCCTGCCCTGCATGCTGGAGACAAGGGACAAGGGATGTTGGAGAGTGGGAGAGGCTTGTGCATTCTCACTTTAAACACAAACTAAAATACAATATAAAATAAAAAAAAACATGTCTTGCAAAAGGGCACTTATCTAGTCAGAGGCCAAAAGGGCAGATGCTTGAGCACCACTTGGGGTCTACAGTGCATCCGGAAAGTACTCACAGCGCTTCACTTTTTCCACATTTTGTTATGTTACAGCCTTATTCCAAAATGGATTAAATTCATTATATTTTTTCTCAATTCTACAAACAATACCCCATAATGACAACATGAAAGAAGTTTGTTTGAAATCTTTGCAAATTTATTAAAAATAAATCACATGACATGAGTATTCACAGCCTTTGCTCAATACTTTGTTGAAGCACCTTTGGCACCAATTACAGCCTTAAGTCTTTTTGAGTATGATGCTACAAGCTTGGCACACCTATTTTTGGGCAGTTTCTCCCATTCTTCTTTGCAGGACCTCTCAACGTCCATCAGGTTGCACAGCCATTTTCAGATCTCTCCAGAGATGTTCAATCGGGTTCAAGTCTTGGCTCTGGCTGGGCCACTCAAGGACATTCACAGAGTTGTCCTGTAGCCACTCTTTTGTTATCTTGGCTGTGTGCTTAGGGTTGTTGTCCTGTTGGAAGATGAACCTTCGCCCCAGTCTGAGGTCCAGAGAGCTCTGGAGCAGGTTTTCATCAAAGATGCCTCTGTACATTGCTGCATTCATCTTTCCGTCGATCCTGACTAGTCTCCCAGTTCCTGCCGCTGAAAAACATCCCCACAGCATGATGCTGCCACCACCATACTTCACTGTAGAGATGGTATTGGCCAGGTGATGAGCGGTGCATGGTTTCCTCCAGACATGACGCTTGCCATTCAGGCCAAAGAGTTCAATCTTTGTTTCATCAGACCAGAGAATTTTATTTCTTGTGGTCTGAGAGTCCTTCAGGTGCCTTTTGGCAAACTCCAGGCGGCCTTTTACTGAGGAGTGGCTTCCGTCTGGCCACTCTACCATACAGGCCTGATTGGTGGTGTGCTGCAGAGATGGTTGTTCTTCTGGAAGTTTCTCCTCTCTCCACAGAGAAATGCTGGAGCTCTGTCAGAGTGACCATCGGGTTCTTGGTCACCTCCCTGACTAAGGCCCTTCTTCCCCGATCACTCAGTTTGGCCAGGCGGCCAGCTCTAGGAAGAGTCCTGGTGGTTCCAAACTTCTTCCATTTACGGATGATGGAGGCCACTGTGCTCATTGGGACCTTCAATGCTGCAGAAATGTTTCTGTACCCTTCCCCAGATCTGTGCCTCGATACAGTCCTGTCTCGGAGGTCTACAGACAATTCCTTGGACTTCATGGCTGGGTTTGTGCTCTGACATGCACTGTTAACTGTGGGATCTTATATAGACAGGTGTGTGCCTTTCCAAATCATGTCCAATCAATTGAATTTACCACAGGTGGACTCCAGTCAAGTTGTAGAAACATCTCAAGGATGATCAGTGGAAACAGGATGCACCTGAGCTCAGTTTTGAGTGTCATGGCAAAGGCTGTGAATACTTATGTACATGTGATTTTGGGCGTTTTTTTATTTTTAATAAATTTGCACAGACTTCAAACAAACTTCTTTCACGTTGTCATTATGGGGTATTGTTTGTAGAATTGAGAAAAAAAATTATGAATTTAATCCATTTTGGAAAAAGGCTGTAACATAACAAAATGTGGAAAAAGTGAAGCACTGTGAATACTTTCCGGATGCACTGTATCTGTGCACGTGCCTGGAGCTTGGTGATGTTTAGTAAAATGGCTGCTAACTGAAAAGAGACTCATTGTACTGTTGATAAATGAGAGCACAAGCACGCAGACAATGTGCATCGAAATGCTGACAGAATTCCAGTGCTTAATTTTACTACGTCACTGTTAAACAAACAGCAGCATCAAATGGAGCAAGACTGTGGCGCCCAGTCCTCATTACGTTTCTGACTTATAAATGTAGGTTTTATAGAAAACGCATGACTTTATGAATAAGTTTGTCCATTTGGCTTTCTAATTGTCTGGCTCACTTAGAAGACAAAGAGGAATTCCTTTGCTTTTCTTGGTATTTTACTTTGTGTGTGTGTTTGGGTGTGTGTGTGTGTGTGTGTGTGTGTGTGTGTGTGTGCGTGTGTGTGTGTTACAGTCAAAGCAATCATCCAGATGTTTTACATCTAATAGTGCTTTTAACTACACTACCATTCAAGATTTCTTTGTTTTTGAAAGAAGTCTCATGCTCATTAAGGCTGCATTTATTTTATCAAAAAGACAGAAAAACAGTAACATTTTGAAATATTATTACAGTTTAAAAGAAGTGATTATTGTTTTGTTTTTAGCTGAATTTTCAGCATCATTACTCCAGTCTTTAGTGTCACATGATCCTTCAGAAATCATTCAAATATGATGATTTGCTGCGCAAGAAACATTTATTAATATTATCACAGTTGAGTTGCGTAATACTTTTGTGGAAACCGTAATATTTTTTTCAGGATTCTGAACAGAAAATTCAAAAGAACAGCATTTATATGAAACAGTTTTGTAACAGTGGAAAAGACTTTACTGTCACTTTTGATCAATTGAATGCATCCTTGCTGAATAAAAGTATTAATTTCTTTTAATATACCTTACTGACCCCAAATATGTGAATGGTAGTGTATATATCGGACATCTGAGATCAGTTTAGAGATGTGTATTTAAGAGTGTACACTGGCCTGTATTTGATATTTTGTTCATCATATCTGCTTCAGTAATGACCACACAGATATAATTCTGTTTGATAAATGTATAACACACACTTACACAATCTGCAATAGCAAAACCTCTATGGATTCATTGCCAATACCACATGTGTAAACTCTGTACAAAATGTACCAGCTTGTACCTGTGTCCATAGGTAGATGTGTAGCATTAACCATTTTCTTCTAGGAAAGTACACAGTCATGTCTTTATCTTGTGTGTTAGCAAAGCCGTACTGTTTGTACACTGTGACATAGTCTGTCCTTATCATTGCATGAGACTTTTAACACCTGTTGTGCACTTCAAAGAACCTACTCAAGGCTGCTTATGACATCTGGGATATTTTCACCAGAACACATGGTCATCAACTATTTTTGTTTATAATATTTGTATATGCCAAACTCACATTTTTAATTTAATCTCTCAATGAAATAAACAATTATTTCTTACTTTAATAGCATACTCATCAGCCAAGATGTTATGATGCACGTTCGCTCGGTCCCAGATACTGGTAACATATTGTATGTGACTCACACATTAAACCGTGCAAAGTCTTAATCATCTGTTGGATGTCTATATACCAGGAAATTTAACTACCCAAAATAATAAACATCTACTTATTAAAGGAAACATTTCAAAACCCTGAGGAGATTCACATATGCCAGTCCACATATCATCTAATAATTAATATTTTAAGGAGTGCTTTGTATGAAATGCAACCTGGGGGTCGGACCAAAATTTTCCTATTGTGAGTTTTATTTCAGTTGCATCACTGAATTCTTGTGAAGTGCATTTATTAAAATTACACTTTTTTCATAGATTTCAGTGTTTTATCAGACAATACGTAGGAAGTCAATAATTTTGTAAGCCATTGACAAAAAAAAGCTAACGGGATGCTCTTGTATATGATATGGTTTACATCAGCAGCATATGGTGGAGACACCTGGTTAATGGGATGGCAATTCTGTCATCATTTTCTCTTTCTGTGAAACACACATAAAATAAGATATTTTAAATTATGTCTCAGTGTTTTTGTCTATACAGTGTTAGAATAATGTTAATAATATGGACAAAAACAGCATTAAAAATTCTTTAAAATTCTTTTGGGCTTTAGTAAATGATGACAGAACTTTTATTTTTGGGTGAACTACCCCTTTAGGGAGCAAAACACTGGCAAATATGCAAGTTCAATCCCAGACTACAAAATAACATTGTGAGATCAGGCTTGCTTTATCTATTCTATCAGCTATTATGGATAAAAATAAGTCTGCGAAATGACAACACAGAGTGACCCAATAAAAACATTTGTGTGGCTAAATGGAAATGTTGGCTGACAGCGTGGTGCTAAATATTCGAGAAATTGAGAAATTCTTTCCAATGCAGCACAGCAAACTAAAAATGAGGCTTAAAATAAATTAAATATGTTTTTAGTATGCTTTAGTAAGTATAAAGTTATCAGAAAGCCCATTCAGGGTCTTTTAAAGAGACCAAGAAATCAAATTTTCCTTGATCTTTTGACATATAAGAGGTCATTGTAGTATAAAAATATCCTGCAAGTTTCAGAACTCAAAACTTCCTCATAGTCCAAAAACAGTGTTTGTTAAAACCAAGCTTCCAAAACGACTCGTTTCAGATTTTGTCTCAGTATGACGTCATGACGTGCGACAAAAGACCGCCTCTGCAAGAAAATCAACGCCTACCTCTACGTCATTGCTTCTTTAGCCCCGTCCACTGATTCACACAGGTCGTGTAGAAGAAAATACGAGAGACGCAATGACCCATTTCAGGGGTGACCAAAATTACGATTTTAGTAATCAGTCAGAGCTGGAAATGTATCTTCATGTTTACAAGTAAAGCTTCATGTTAGGGCTAGACTACTTTGTAGCAGCTTTGAAAGGAACCTCTGGGATTGGGGAGGCTGAAACAGGCAACAGTGGGACTGTGGCTGCCTTGGGCACTGGCTTTGGCTGTGGTCATGACATGAATATTCTGTATATCCATTACATGTAATAGCTGTGACAGGAATCTTTGGGACTGTAGCGTATTCTGAAGCTACAGGAACAACTGGAGCTGCAGCAACAAGAACCCTTGGGGTTCATGTGATGGTGAGCACTGGAACTGCAGTTCTGGAGTGGACATTAAATGAATCTCTGGGAGGCTCTGGTACTATGACGGTCGAGACGGGAAACTCTGGGACTGGGGTGACCATGACTGGGAACTCTGGGACCCTAGCGGGTTAACCCAAATCACTTTTTGTTAGAGCCTCTTGGGCAGCTAGTTGAGGGGAATGTGCAGTGAAGCTCTCCAATTGCTTTCGGGTCTGTTTTGACCCATATTTTGTTTTTTAAATCCATAGTTTTTAGTACGAAGATGAAACTTTCTAAGTTTGTTAAGACTGTCAAAATATTTTTAACTAAATTGTTACACCTTTTGTGTTTGGGTCTATTTTGGCCCGAAAGTGAACTGTGGCTTTACATTAATTATGTTTTTACATGTATTAGATTTGTCTCAAATAACTTCTATAAAATGCATTTAGCCTCTTGAAATTAAAATAAAATGAAACAAATAAAATCCATGTATTGATGTGTTGGTATAGCGCAAAAGTGCATAGACCTAGATTTGTCCTAAATTTAAAAAAGGAAAGGGGTTTAGAAAAGTCCACATTTCACTTTGCTGCCACCTATTGATGAACTATTGCAGCATGAAAAGGAGATTCAAGCTGTTTATCTTCTTCTTCTTTTTTTTTCATATGAAAGAAAAAGTTTATCGAAGTAAAATGAATATATTTTGTTGTTTTGTTAGAAAAAGAATAGGTTTTGAGCAGTCATGAGTTAAATCCATTGAAGTCAATGAGTTCATTCTGGTAATTATCATATTATACGGTCTTATATATTTAATCGAATGATATATTCAAATACAATTTCTCATAAATATTGATAAAAATATATCTTTTTGTTCTTGAAAAATTTGAAAATTCAAAGAATTTCTCAATTTTTAATTAATATAAAGGGGTTAAAAGTAATAGCACGGTAAAAAAAACATGGTAAAATTCAAAATTTTAAAACTTTTATGTATTCAGTCATTAATGAGAAGTTACTGATTAGATACAATATGGTTTTAGTTAAAAAATAACTTATGACTGTTTTATAAGTTTACATTCCACCGGGTCCAAACAGATATATAAAATATAAATATATAAATATTTTAAATATAAAAAGTCTATTTACAAGCATATAATAATATACAATATTTAAACATCCCTAAGCAAGTAATATTGCCAATAATAAGGCCTAAATAGAGGGATGGTAAAATAAATATTTTAAATATAAAAAAAATTGAAACTATATACTACAGAGCCCCTAAAGGGACATGGTGGTGGAAAAATATATAAATATATAAAAATATACAAAATAATTATATACAATATTTAAACATCCCTAAACAAGTAATATTGCAAATAATAAGGCCTAAGTACAGGGATGGTATAATAAATATTTTAAATATAAAAATAAATGTCAAGTAAATATAAAAACTATATACTACAGAGACCCTAAGGGATATGGTGGTGGAAAATATAAATATATAATATATACAAATACACAAAATAATTATATACAATATTTAAATATCCCTAAACAAGTAATTTTGCCAGTAATAAGGTCTAAGAGGAAGGATGGCATAAAAGTAAAAGTAACTCTAAAACTATATTCAATATTTAAACATCCCTAAGTAATATCAGCAGTAATAAGGCTTAAGTGGAGGGATGAAAAGGTCAGCCTACCAGACACAAAGCTGACCGAAGAGAGAAAACAAAAAAAGGTGGCCATGATGGAGTTGTTTTTTCTGCTGATTATGTGACTGATCAGGCTAAACCATCAAAAACCAGTCTGGCAATGCATGTGCTCCAGAAGAATCCTGTGCTCTGGATGACGCTGCAGACAAGCCCACATCAAATGGCAGCATTCTACGCAAAAAGACGGGAGAAATTTGATTATTATCTTAAACTTTACACCTGCTATCTTTGATCATTTGTTCTTTGATAAACATCTCACCTTGTGAGTAGATAAATTGGGACCAGTCATTGTGGATGAGGTAGGGGTGTTCGATTCCAGGTTTTTTGGAGTCGACTCCGACTCCTGACTCCCACTGTAGGAGTCGATGGAATCATTTAATTTACATCAAAACAGGGTCTAGATAAGGCAAGATGGCAGTTGTTACAAACTTAATTTATTTTCCCCCCGACACGAAGCCTTAAAAACGCTTATTAAAACAACACTTTTTTAGCATGACCGTCCAAATTAGTCCAATTGACTTGATGAGTATCAACGTTGCTACCTAGCTGTTGCCAATACCTAATTTTACAGAGGGAAAAGTCACGAAAAACAGCCGTGGTTGAATATTATGTCAGAATTAAATAACTAAGATGAATTCATTAAAGAATATCTTCTCTCTCATTATAATGGTCGGGTGATGGCGCTCAACGCGCAGGATCATTGTCTTAAATCGTGCTTGGACAGGAGAGTTAAAGATACTAAAAATTAATACAATACATACAAAAATACATACAATAATGTAAACTTATTAATGTGTTTATTGTTGATGTGAGGTTTTTATGATTTATGGTTAGTTTAATGATTATGAACACAAGGTTAACCATGGAAAACCAAATCTATATTTATTGCATTAATATAGACTACCATCAATACTAAAGCTGGCACAGAGGAGTATAATTACAAACTAAAGTCACTATGAATGTTATCTATTTCTAAAGTAAGCTACATATAGGATAAATGTAGCCTATGTGACAAAGTTTCTGCGACAGCTCTCTGACTCGGTGTAATACGTCAGTGTCCGAATTCCTCGCTTCATTTCGTTCACCTTACTTATAGTGCACTCAACTGCCATGCACTATATAGGGATTAGAGAATCAGTAAACAAGTGAGCGATTTCGGACACAGCAACAGAGTCGACACCGAGAGTCGATTCCTGTGCTGGAGTCGACCCTAAATCTGGGGCTATTCAAAGTCGAGGAATCGACTCTTTTGGAGTCGACTCCCCATCACTAGGATGAGGTACATGTCATAGGCCGTTGGAAAATGTCCGTGCAGCATTGTGAACAGGAGCACCCCTAGTGAAAACACTGTTGCTGGTTTTGCGTGGTACTTGCCCCTGTCCAAATACTCTGTAGGGCAGTATGTTCTTGTGCCTGGAGTAAAGAGATTTTATCTTATGTTTAAGACACAAGCAAGCTGACTATATACTGGATGCATTTGATTGAGCTAATTAATTAGCTAGCCTAGCAAAATGGTTCATAATGGTCCCCACACCCGAAGTCAATTAATTTGACCTTCAGTGTGTTCGGGTTCACAAGCAGGTTTTCCAACTTGATGCTGCGATGGAAAACGCTCCGGTAACAGCCAACATTAGCAGCAAAAATAACCTGCCGCATAATGTACTGTGCTGTGCACTCGTCGAGGACACCTCCGTTGAGTTTTAGAAATTCAACCATGTCCATGCTTGGCCAGGGCTGTTCCATGACCATAATGTAGCGGTCTGGGTCATCCTGCCAGTCCAGCACTTGAATTATATTCCAACAACTGGGAGCCCCATTGGCGATGACTGCCAAGGTAATCTCTAAAGGAAGGGGTTTGGGATGAAAAGGCTAAAAGAAAGAAAATACGATGGTTAAATGGAGGTGGTATTCCAAACAAGGATTTTTGGCCCACAAATTGAGAAGAGATAACATAGAAAATGCAGCCTACATACAACACTGAGATATGACGTATGTGGAGTCTTTTGGGCAAATTTCACAGCCACCTGATTAACAAAAGAAATTCACTATTAACATGTGCACACAGGGGATTTCATTCCAGTCATGAGTGAACAGAAGTTTTGTGAATTTAAATTCCAAACAGGAATAGTTTAAACAGGCCAAGTTCTCTAAAACAGGATTGGAGTAAAAAAACTGTATGTAAAAAAAATAACCTTCAGACCATCCTCGTAGCGAATCCCTTCATACACTGAGCCAAATCCTCCTTCACCCAGCTTGTCACAGAGTTTGTACCGCCAGCCAATATGATCTATTAAAAGTAAAAAAAAAAATGTAGTTGACATAAAATAAAACGTCTCGGTTACGTATGTAACCCTTGTTCCCTCGTCGGACGTCACCGACGAATTGGGATCACTTCTGGGAGCCCCTATCAGCTTCGAGTGAATAGAGAACAGGCCAATGGCCATTGGCGTGCAAGATTTCCATCTCGCGCTCCGCCCCGCAGCGCAGGTATAAATAAGGAAGCGGATGCAGCGCACATTTGTTTTTCACTGAGGAGCCGAACTAGTGACTCGGCCATGCAGTGATGGTACAGCAACCGTGGCAATACATCTCCGTTCCCTCCTTCAGGGAACGAGGGTTACATACGTAACCGAGACGTTCCCTTTCAGTCGGTCACGTTCGACGTACGTCGGACGTCACAGACGAATTGGGATCCCTATGGAAAATGCCACGGCTGTTGCCACTTCCAGCGCACCGCGTAAGCTCCTCAGACCCCCGTCTGTTCGGGGCGGGAACTCACGCAGGGAGAGTCACTGCTGCTGTTCCACAAGACCCACTCAGCAGAGTATTGGATAACGCTGGGAAAGCGTGCCCTGAGGGGACGCTGTGGAGACCACATCCTACCCGTAGGGAGGTATCATGTGGAAAATACACATATGGACTGGCCATCCGGGCAGTACAACATACGAAAGTCCCAGGGGTGGCCCCGGCCGACCTAGGCGGGGGATTACACCGCTCAAAGACGGCAGAGCGGGCTCTGCCAAGGGAAAGACACGGGCTCACCGTAGGGAACTGTACCGTGGAAGAATACACATATGGGACCGCCGTAGGGGTCACAACATATGGATACCCAGCCTAACACAGGTTCCACCAATGCATACGAGTGTTAGGCCTGGCGTCGGACGCTCCGCCACGTCTGACTGCCGCGGGTTGCGGAGGAGCTCGACAGGGTTCGCCAATCTGGGGAACTCACTGGAGAATATAAGCGCACGTATCAGGTCCATGAGGAGGAGAATGGCGCAGCAAGCCGACACTAGAACGGGCACTTCGGTGTTACTGACGGGACACGGGAAGAAACCGCCTCTACACGGAGGCTATAGAATCTAGCGAACGTGTTAGGTGTCGCCCGGCCCCCAGCTCTACATATATCTGTCAGCGAGGCGCCATGCGCCAGCGCCCAGGAAGAGGCAACACTCCTAGTGGAGTGGGCTCTCAACCCGAGCGGGCAAGGCATGCCTTGGGTATGGTACGCCAAGGCGATGGCATCCACTATCCAGTGGGCCATCCTCTGCTTGGAGACAGCCTTTCCCTTCTGCTGGCCTCCGTAACAGATGAAGAGCTGTTCTGAGGTCCTGAAGCTTTGCGTTCTGTCCACGTATAACCACAGAGCGCAGACGGGACAGAGAAAAGCCAGGGCTGGGTCTGCCTCCTCCGAAGGCAGCGCTTGCAGGTTTACCACCTGGTCCCGGAAGGGAGTGGTGGGAACCTTGGGCACATATCCGGGCCGGGGTCTCAGGATTATGTGAGAGTTAGTTGGGCCGAATTCCAGGCACAATTCATCGGCCGAAAATGCCTGCAGGTCCCCTACCCTCTTAACGGAAGCCAATGCAGTCAGGAGCACTGTCTTCCAAGACAAGATTTTTAACTCTGCTGACTGCAATGGTTCAAAGGGTGCTCTCTGCAGTGTGGTTAGCACCAGAGACAAGTCCCAAGAGGGTATAGAGTGAGAGCGAGGCGGATTTAGTCTCCTCGCTCCCCTCAGGAACCTGACGATCAGATCGTGCTTCCCCAAAGACTTATCATCAACTACATCATGATGTGCGGCGATAGCGGCAACATACACTTTGAGGGTGGAGGGAGACAGCCTTCGCCATAGGGTGCCCCGTCTCTGAGTCAGAAGGTCCTTCCTCAGAGGAATGGGCCAAGGAGGTGGTGTCACGAGGAGCACTAGTTCAGGGAACCAGGTTGGGCCAGTACAGCGCAACTAACAAGACCTGCTCCTCGTCCTCCCTGACTTTGCACAGTGTCTGTGCTAGAAGGCTCACTGGGGGAAACGCATACTTACGTAAAACAACTGACAGTGAGACGTGTCCGGGGCGGCAAACAGATCTACCTGTGCGGTCCCGAAGCGTCTCCAGATCAGCTGGACCACCTGGGGATGGAGTCTCCACTCTCCCGGGAGCACTGGCTGTCGTGAGAGCTCGTCGGCTGCACGATTGAGCAGGCCCGGAATGTGAGTGGCGCGAAGCGACCTCAGATGCTTCTGATTCCAGAGGAGGAGATGGCGGGCGAGTTGTGACATGCGACGGGAGTGTAGACCACCCTGTTTGTTGATGTACGCAACGGTCGCAGTGCTGTCCATACGGACCAGAACGTGCTTGCCTCGTAACGGCCCCTTGAGGCGACCCAGCGCAAGACGTACTGCTAACAACTCGAGGCAATTGATGTGCCATTGCAGTTGAGGCCCCGTCCACAGACCCGAAACTGCAAGCCCGTTGTACGTGGCCCCCCAGCCGGTGGTAGAGGCATCCGTGGAGACCACAGCATGCCTGGACACTTGTTCTAGGGGAACACCGCCCGTAGAAACGTAGGGTCTGCCCATGGGCTGAAAGTTTGCCGGCAATTCAGTGTTATTGTTACACGGAATGAGCCGCTCTGCCATGCCCATCTCGGGACTCGGTCGTGTAGCCAGTGTTGAAGCGGCCTCATATGAAGCAATCTGAGCGGCGTTACTGCAGCTGCGGATGCCATATGCCCCAGGAGCCTCTGAAAATGTTTCAGTGGGACCGCTGTTCTGCGTTTGAATGAATTCAAGCAGTTCAACACCGACTGGACGTGCTCCTCTGTGAGGCGCGCTGTCAGATTGACTGAGTCCAGCTCCATACCGAGAAAAGAGATCCTCTGCACGGGGGAGAGTTTGCTCTTTTCCCAGTTGACCCGAAATCCCAACTGGCTGAGGTGACTGAGCATCATGTCCCTGTGTTCGCACAACTGCTTTCTCGACTGGGTCAGAATCAGCCAGTCGTCGAGGTAGTTGAGAATGCGAACACCACGCTCTCTCATGGGAGCAATGGCCGCCTCCGCGACTTTCATAAAGACACGGGGCGACAGGGACAGCCCGAAGGGTAGGACTTTGTACTGATATGCCCGCCCCTCGAACGCAAACCGTAGGAACGATCTCCGCCCGTAGAACAGGAGCACCCTCCTTCAACACGGAGGTGAAGTGGATGCCTCTGAATTTGGGGGGCCGCCGGGCGAACTGAATCGCATAGCCGAGTCTGATAGTACGGATGAGCCAGCGAGACGGACTGGGGAGTGCTAGCCAGGCTCCCAGCGACCGAGCAAGCGGGACCAACGGCACCACAGACGTACCCGTCTCGGATGGCATAGCGGCCCGAAGTGGGGTCTGCTTCCGCTGAGGGGGCGCACCAGTGTGTGAGGAGGCCTTTTGTGTGCGTCCTGAGCACAGCCAGCATCCCCTGCTGGCGATGGGAGAGGCACCTGAGGGTGACAAGGCATTGTAGCGTCGTACACCGCCAAGCGCGCTCTCTTGGCACCCAGAGATATTGGAAACAGCTCTTTTTTTGAAGTTTTGGGTACCCGAAGGCCAGTGGCGGAACACAAATTAAACTCGAACAAAAGATTCTCTCCTGGCCCTCCTCCGGGAGAGGGAGCAGTGCGGACACCACCTTCCGAAGAGCTGTCCCCTCCATCTCTGGGTGGCCCGTCTCAGGGTCGTTTGTTCTTCCGCTTGCCACCTGGCTTGGCAGCGGGCTGGCCGGCCTTCCTGCAGCCGGCTCCACGCTGTTGCCCGGGTGGAGGCTGCTGCTGGGCTTTAGCAGGAGCGGGGGCGGCGGCAGGTGGACACCCTCGAAAGTGACCGACTGAAAGGGAATGTTAGTTAATTCTAAAACAAATCAATAAACATTTTTTTATAATTCTCATATAATTATTATATTTGTACTTTATTTATTATTTTTCTATTTAAGTGAACTGCAAACAAATCTAAATGGTGATTAAACATTTTTAAAAACCTAAATAAATGTTACAAATGTTTTGGGTTATGGCAGTAAACCTACCTTTGTAAGGCCCTTCTGTCGGAACCGAGTCAGTGAGGTCATCTTCTGCTGGACACACTGTAAAGTCAATGCCCTCAACTGCAGTGGGACTCACTTCACAGTCAATGTCCTCATCTGCAGTGGGACTCACTGTAGAGTCAATGCCCTCATCTGCAGACTAAATTTGCAGACAGGATGAGATTAAAAAATGATGCTGTGGCTTCTGAATCTGACAGGAATGATGCAACACAAAAATGTTTTTTATATGTGATAGTATTGCATTGTTACGTTTGATATCTACTGATTATGTATGCGTCTAACTAAACATAACTTCCACGTTGTCACAGGCTGGAGTATCCTTTGTATTTAAGGTGTTGATGGTTCATTGTCCTGCGATTCGGGATCAGACTAGAACATGTATGGGCCAGGGCTAGCAAAGCCCAATGTTCCGGGGCTAATGACAGGCTATTTTAAATAGTGAAATAGTGTCTGAGGTGAAGTTTTGCTGATGCATGTACTGGCTTGCCTGCACATACGTGTGTGTGTTAATTATGCATGGTTCGCGGTTATATCCACCGATTGGGCCGGCCAAGTAATAAAAAATAACATTCCAATTAATTGCGGGTGGATGAGAGATAAATCATTGTGTTTGTTTGATAAAGGCACTTTGCGAGCCCTGTGGGCGAATCATTCCGGTTGCCGTTTCTCCACATTGGAAGTTTTCAAAACAATTCCTCACCTGTAGGGGAGCCGAAGCTCATTATAATATGCAAAACTGTTATCCAATCATAGCAGTGGGCGTTTACTTCCAAGTCTTAAATGCGGCGAGCATTTCAAGAGCTAGGCTCAAAACCAGGGTAGAAAATAGCCTATTACTTATTCATTATGATGTTTTTGAATGTAAAAGCCACGCGCACATCATAAGTTGACCTCAGACAACAGTATAATTTAAAAAAAAAAAAAAAAAAAAAAACCCAGTTCATGACCCCTTTAAAACCGAAATTATATGTAGCCTATAGTGTCACATGCACTGACAACTATATAAACATTTACGATGACAGACATTTTTGCCGATTCTGTAATTTCGGTCAAATGCAGGCTATTTTCGCTGTGTATAAAACATACAATACGCTTCAAATGATTACTCATATATGTAAATATGCACTACATAAATGACAATACAAGATGATATAGCTGTTTTGGGGAAAAAACTAATAAATCATACCTGTCACTTGTCTGGCTATCACCAGACCAAGCTCAATTTAATATTGAACATTGGTCTGGGAGTCTGCTCTGTATTTTCAAGAGGCTGATCAACGAGCATAATTCAAATGACTCTGTACGCAATTGGATAGTCCTTCAACCAATCAGACCACAAAAGGCGTGATCAACGAGCATAATTCAAATGACTCTGTACGCAATTGGATAGTCCTTCAACCAATCAGACCACAAGAGGCGTGATCAACAAGCAACGACCCATCGCTTCTCTGTCCGTCATCGTGTTAAACCCGCCAATAGCGCGCCAGGTGGAAAAGCCAGTCTGTGATTGGTTCCCGCAAAAGTGTAACAGAAGCAGTAGAAGTGAATGTACAGGTTTCCAGACTGAGTTGCAGGGCGAAATCAAATCGCCGGCAGATCAGGCTGGGTTTACCCAGTCTAACCTGTCACAGCAGTAGAGGGTATAATGCATCGGCCTCACTTTCCCGCCGGAACACGCCCCCTCAGCCGGGACTGAGAGGCAGAAGAGCTGCTGCATGACTGGAGTTAAAAGGGGAATCCGCGAGTAAAGCAAACTATTATCAGTTTAAACTAAAGGTTGGACTCGATATAGAGTTCCTTACAACTTACCAAAGATCCAGTGATCTATGGATATTGACATGCAGCCATGAATCGTGTTTTCCTGACATTTATACGAGTCTGATTTCGATACATAAATATTTATCCCTGTCAGTCATCACAATTTCTAGAGTGAATACCGCATGTATGCCTATGGGTCTGTGTATTGAAGCGTGTATGTGGCCGCTTGTCAAGAATGGAAAACAAAAGTTTTATTCAAATTCTGAATATATTATAGGCCTATTAATTATTATTTTTTATATCGCCTAGACAGCGCGCAAGAGCGCTCCGTTTATAATCACTAAAAGCCGTCACTCATTCAATGAACGCGATCTCACAAAGTTCTGTTATATTAATCAATAAAGCAGAAGACACAATGAATCTCTTATTTACATAATGTCTACACTTTAGGGAGGATTTGTGCACGTGCAGAACTCAGCACTGGACAAAAACTCGAGCGGTGAGTGGATTTTAACTTCAACACCTGTGATTGGCCAATTGCGTTGTAGAAATCAACAAACATGTCTGTGATTGGCTACATTACTCACCGAAGCGACAACATGTTGGAATAATCATTTGACGAGTGCAAATACAGATACGCACTGGATCTTTTGCCAACTCCTTTTCGCTAATAATATGCTATTATTACGAATTCTTACAGATGATTACGAGGATTACAGATCCTAGACCAGCAGTTATGGGCAGCTTTTCCCTCTAAAAGCAATAAGTAAAAGAAGCAGCAAGCGCCAGAGTGAGAAAATTACACGCTATTATCAAGTCCGTCTCCGTCGGTCCGGAGGGGGGCACAGGGATGTCCATGACCATGAGGTCCGATCCAAGTTTGTTACAGCAGGATGGATTCTGATTGGCTGTCAATGTTTTTTTATCGTTCATTCATATCCTGGATAAAATCGTTCGGAAAGTGATTCCAACGATATCGTTTCTCTATATCGTTATAGCTGTGTGTGGTGTGAACTCTGCTATTCTTTAATATTGAGAACGATTTTTAGAACGATATCTTTATCGTTATTATAGTTATCATCCTTGATGTGAATGGGCCCAGTGTTTCTTACTGGCTTCCAACATATTTAAAATTTGGCTATAATATTTCAAAATAAAAAAAAAATTTAGTTTAAAAACGACACCAGACTATTCCCTTGGTTTCCCACCAAGGATTTCAGCCTTTCTTCATAATTTCAATGAGACCACAGAGACTTTTTCTTTTTCTTTTAAAATGGAAGAATTCATAATTATTGAAGTCACTTATGAATATGAATTATGAATTACATTTTAATGTACTTCTGTATGACCCATTTCAGGGGTGGCCAAAACTACTATTTAAAGGGACACTTTTATCATTTGCTCACCCAAATCCAAACCTGCATGAATTTCTTTCTTCTGCTGAACACAAAAGAAGATATTTTGAAGAATGTCGGTAACCATACTATGGAAGTCAATGGGGTCCATCAACTGTTTGGTTAGGCATATTCTTCAAAATATCTTCGTGGGCATTTAGCCTTGAATGTGACACACCCATCAAAACAGAGTGTTTGAAAGAGAGGGTCAAAAACAGGATAGAAAATAGCTTATTACTTCTAAATTAGGATGTTTTTGATGTAAAATCATTATAAGTGGATCTCAGTGAACATTATTTTATATATATATATATATATATATATATATATACACACACTCACCTAAAGGATTATTAGGAACACCTGTTCAATTTCTCATTAATGCAATTATCTAATCAACCAATCACATGGCAGTTGCTTCAATGCATTTAGGGGTGTGGTCCTGGTCAAGACAATCTCCTGAACTCCAAACTGAATGTCAGAGTGGGAAAGAAAGGTGATTTAAGCAATTTTGAGCGTGGCATGGTTGTTGGTGCCAGACGGGCCGGTCTGAGTATTTCACAATCTGCTCAGTTACTGGGATTTTCACGCACAACCATTTCTAGAGTTTACAAAGAATGGTGTGAAAAGGGAAAAACATCCAGTATGCGGCAGTCCTGTGGGCGAAAATGCCTTGTTGATGCTAGAGGTCAGAGGAGAATGGGCCGACTGATTCAAGCTGATAGAAGAGCAACTTTGACTGAAATAACCACTCATTACAACCGAGGTATGCAGCAAAGCATTTGTGAAGCCACAACACGCACAACCTTGAGGCGGATGGGCTACAACAGCAGAAGACCCCACCGGGTACCACTCATCTCCACTACAAATAGGAAAAAGAGGCTACAATTTGCACGAGCTCACCAAAATTGGACAGTTGAAGACTGGAAAAATGTTGCCTGGTCTGATGAGTCTCGATTTCTGTTGAGACATTTAGATGGTAGAGTCAGAATTTGGCATAAACAGAATGAGAACATGGATCCATCATGCCTTGTTACCACTGTGCAGGCTGGTGGTGGTGGTGTAATGGTGTGGGGGATGTTTTCTTGGCACACTTTAGGCCCCTTAGTGCCAATTGGGCATCGTTTAAATGCCACGGCCTACCTGAGCATTGTTTCTGACCATGTCCATCCCTTTATGACCACCATGTACCCATCCTCTGATGGCTACTTCCAGCAGGATAATGCACCATGTCACAAAGCTCCAATCATTTCAAATTGGTTTCTTGAACATGACAATGAGTTCACTGTACTAAAATGGCCCCCACAGTCACCAGATCTCAACCCAATAGAGCATCTTTGGGATGTGGTGGAACGGGAGCTTCGTGCCCTGGATGTGCATCCCACAAATCTCCATCAACTGCAAGATGCTATCCTATTAATATGGGCCAACATTTCTAAAGAATGCTTTCAGCACCTTGTTGAATCAATGCCACGTAGAATTAAGGCAGTTCTGAAGGCGAAAGGGGGTCAAACACAGTATTAGTATGGTGTTCCTAATAATCCTTTAGGTGAGTGTATACACACATATATATATATACATATATATAAATAAATGCAGTTCAGAAGTTAGTTGTAAAAAAAAAAAGGAATAATCAATGGAAATAAATTTCACTTTATTTCTAGACTTTTATGCCAATATTGCAGTTTTATTATTTAATGACATATGGAACTGAGCAGGTGCAATATGTACAAAATCAAACATACAGACAAATGAAACAAAACTAATTCTCCTTGTTTCACATTGGGGCACATGATCCTAACATCAGCGGCCCATTAAGGACTGAGATTGCTACCATACTGATACCTCTGAATATTATAACTAGAACAGACCAAGAAGGAAAAAAAAGAAAAAGAGAGCAAAAAAAAAAAAGACTTACAAAAGGGAAGTGAAAGCTTAAGAAGGGTGGAGGATGAGCTGCATAAATAAAGCCTAGCACAGGGCATCAAATTAGGCACAGCAGGATTGCTTTACATGGAAAGTGACCATAAGCAACTAATCTAGACAAATGTGGTTTTCTCTAAGTGCAAAACCAGCAGAAAGGGTGAATTACCGAACTAAAACTGTCCTAGAGGCATAATAACTTGACGCTATGCAGTACAACACATGTGGCCACAAAACTCTCCCGATGGTAAGACAGAAAAAGTGCCCTATTTAAGCCTTTGACTACATGTTCACGTCCAAAAGGCAAAGCAAAACAACATTATGACCAATTCAAGCTCTTTGTATGGAACTAGAGAACCGTTACTGTTTGTCTACAGTACATAAGCATTTATTCCCATCCTTCTCTCTTCTATAACTACTGAGATATCGTTGAAAAGCTGCCTCTGGTGCCATGTTTGAAAAGCAGTGCATGAAAATGTAAGTATAAGACTTTTGGCATATCACCTATACATTGATCAGAGCTCATTAAGAACAAAAAAAGTTGTTTTTGGAAGAGCAAAGTTAATGGAGAATTATAAAAACAGATAGACACCAACTGACTGACTATAAACAAAAAATGGACTATTTGTTCACTCAGATTTGCCAATAAATGTTAAGGCTCGGCACATTGGACAATTACATTAAATAAATGTTTCGAGCCCTTCCACTGATTTATAACTGACTTAAAAAAATGATACAATGCAAATTTATAGATTTCGTTGTCCTCCAGTTTTCTGTGCAACTTAAATACACAGCTCAACCTGTCAGTTTTAGATATGGGTCTGAACAAAGCCTTCATTCTAAAGCTCAACACCTTCAAAAACTGTAAACAGTAAAAAACAGCAAGATTGTCAATTGGTTTGTTCAGAGAGCAACATAATGCACTTTACCACCATAACACCATGGTAAGGGAGGGGTAGAGCTGAGCAAATCCACAATGTAAACAAAACGTGGAACAGAGGCAGCAATCAGAGTGACGGAGCGGTTCAGAAATGTTCTCACTATAAATGCCATAAATGATGATATATTGCGCTATGCTAACGAAAACATGATAAAGTCAAACTGAATTTATGGTCTGAATTAATCGCTTCTTTCGTTTGTGTAGGAACTGTTTCAATGATGCTGTATCATTTCAAGGCGGACTGGCTTAAAGCACTTGTTTTTGTCTTTTTGGGTCGTAATCCCATATAAATAAAGGGAAGCATTTGTATAATAATGATAAAAAAAAAAACACATTGCTTGAACGGAAGCTCTCACAATGACAAATGAAAAACCATCAAATATGAGAAATTAAATGGACTGTGAAAAGTTTAAGATGACAAATAAAAGGCATCCATGTGCCCAGTGCCATCTTCCGCCAAATGGAAGAAATGAAAGAATTCTGGGAAACCGAGTGCAAGAGCTTCAGGTTAAACTACCTCATGGAAGATTGTTGCGAAGAGGCCATCAAAGACATTTGTTAGCAAGAAAAGACGGATGATGATGATAATAATGAAAAGAAAAATCTAGTGGAGGCAACAAGTGATTTTTTTTTTTCCTTTCTTTTTTTGCAGAAACATTCAAGTTACAGTTTTTCCCAAAATAAACTACATTATAGGCCTACAATGCTGGAGTATTGCCTTATTTGACGAGTCGCCTACTTGTACTACACTACAGATTTTCCAAGTAAGGAAGACAGTGCAGGATCCACGCAAATCTACAAACCTACCAAAAAGGTGTCTGATTAAATTAGAATGAAGAAGAAGAAGAAGAAGAAGAAGCAGAGGAGAAAGAAGAAAGTGAATATGACTCTAGTTGAGCCAGCTGTTCTTCATGACCACATACGTTGTGGATCAGGCTGGTGAAAAATCAGTGGCTATTTCCACAGACCAAGACACACAAAGTGACCTAATACAGTATTGCTGTATGCTTACATATTTGAGACACACACACATTTTAAAGGCCATTAACTTCCATGTTTCTAGTCCCATGATGTCCATTTGCTATCCGGACATTAGCATACAAGGTAAGGACAAACTCGGACACTAAACACCCAAACGTTTTGACGGGAAACACCACGGACATAACTGGGTTAAGAGCCACAGACACACGAAAAAAATGGCTGAATGGTTTCTTTTTCTTTCTTTCGTTGTTGTTTTTTTTTTTTCTTTCTTTTTTTTTTTTTTTCTTTTTTTTACAAATGGATGCATACAATTCAAGTTAAATTACTGTACATAAAAAAGAAAATCACAAAACACTATTAGTGCTGGTTGATGGGTTCATTACAGCTAGGTTTTTTTTTTTAATCATTAATACTAGTCTACTAGTTGGTGAGACACCAAGGCCACAATAAACACATCAATGAAAACGGAGTAAAGCTTCCTACTTTTGGTGTGCGAGAGGCCACAAATCTCAACATACTCTTCAAATATTCAAAAAACACCAATGCAATATAATATCTTTGGGTATGTTCGTATCTATTACACATTTAGATCTTTTAAATCCGAACGAAAAATTAAAGTTTAGGGAGTTTAAATATTTAAAAAAATTGCATGTAAAATGTTCAAAATGCAAGGCTTGGTTCCTTGGGTCGCGTTTGTAAACCTCCTTTTGAAGGGGTGAACTAAAGCGGGAACCTTTGTTCCAGTAAGGCCACATCTAATGGTAGAGCACGTCTCCAAATCATCTGTTTTTGAGAGCATTTCAAATTTTAGAAAATGCAAATGGAAGGTTCAAGGAAGACAACAAACTTGGATTTTTAGAAAGGAAACATTAAAAAACGGCACTAAAACTGTAGGAGTCTAAACTCGTGTCAGAACTTGACCGTTACAACTATCCAACTACAGTGAACTTTCTGATATTGATATGTGAGAACCTTATGTGCGCCCTAGAGCAAATGAACTACACCATGGCTACCGTATCGAAGAGCCTCTATATTGTGTTTTCTGGTTTATATTCCTAAATAAGACATAGAAAGATGGCATTGTTCCTTTTGTGAGATCTAGACACATCGATGATGAAATGCTTAAAGGAAGCGTAGCGCATATTGTAATGCAGGCAAGGCAGAGGCATTGCTTAAAGCTCTTTTCTTTTTAAAGACTTCATAAAAACGAATGATAAAAAAACAGGCCCTCTGAGTTTCTCCCAAATGGAAAATGAAAACAACTAAAACCGTATGGAAAAGAAAAAAAATGTTATTACAAAATACAAAGTATCAAAACTGATGGAGTCCAAGCGAACAGATGTATATGAAAGTATCTATATACAGGAGGAAAAAAAGGTGAAGCTCAGAGGAGGAATAGAACCTATTTGGTAACAAAAGCGTACTATAATGTTTGATATAAAAAAAGGTATGGAGGGAAAAAAAAAAAATGTACCTTTACTAAAGCTTATACAATATCCTTGGTCCATAAAAACTGTCATCTCACAATTTCAATGTGACCCTTTTCCTAAGAGTTTAGACCTCCCAGGCTATGATACATCTCACCCAATCGCACACACAGACCAGAAGGAAGAAACATAATTTTCAGTCGACGGCTGATGTATCATTGCTGTGGTCTTGTACACCTGTTAAAAGGTGCTGGTGTTTCCTCTCAGGCATTGTCTATTGCTAGCACCAGACCGGCTCCTTAGAGAAAACCACAAGAGGGCGCAGGAGAACCATCTCTCAAATATTTTGTCCCCACCACAGGTTTTGCCTTCTTTGCCCATTTATCCCTTGATTTCCGTCTCTGCTGTTAAGGGATTTTATTTTGAAATTCAATATGCAGCACTTTTACAAACAGTTTGTAGTCTTCTGTTTCACGCATAGCACGTTGTGAGTTTGTGAGCAGTGCTGCGTGTGTTATAACACCACAGCCGCAGCTGCATTAGAGGACGACGCTGTGACGGGGTTAGACGTGCTGTTGGCGCCGTAGGGTGTCGTTTCTCCAGTCCCTCCTGCGCTGTTGCCGGTCGTGGAAAGTAAGCTGGTATTGCCCGCTCGTAGGATGGCGCCGGCCGCGCTACAGTGCGGACGGGGACCTGGTTCGGGCGTGTATGTGAACGTGAGCGTCGTGGAATAGATGATACCATCGTTTCGGACCAGCGTTACGGGGACCTGCACCGGCTGCCGCACCCACCGCCAGCCCTCGCGGAACGCCGAGATGTCTGGGACGACGCAGAGCATGCTCTCCCCACACCTTCAGAGGAAATATAATGTCTATTAATAATTCAGTCTGACAATGCCTGCAATATGTTTAACTGACAGCGGTAATAAAAGTACATATTTTTCTTTAACTACCACATAAGAATTTAATACAGATTAAACAAAACATGTGGGGTCTAGTTCACTTCAGATTTTACAAGGCAGAGGCACTTCATTCAACCTACGACCTGTCAAATCTTAACATGTCATTTACTGTTGTATTTAACAGGTTTGTAAGGATTTAGGACTCCTTTGTAAAAAAGAAGAGCACTTACTTGTATGGAATGTACATTTGTAGTGCACTTAAAACCTTAAAAGTTTTTTTTTGGTAACACTATTTTACAGTGACCCTGTTGCATATCTTACATGTACTTACTACAGTAATTACAGTAAATTATGTATAATTACAAGTAACTAACCCTAAACCAAACCCTAACCCTAATTAAATTAACTTGTCGTTAATTAATATTACCCAGTACTTATTTGTATAAAAACTGGGTTACACTTTATTTTAAGGTGTCATTGGGTAATATAGTGTTAGGGTAGGATTAGGGTTTGGTTGAGGGTTAGTTGCATGTAATTATACACAATTTACTGTTATTACTATGGTAAGTACATGTAACATATGTAACAAGGACACTGTAAAATAAAGTGTTACCAAAAACTGTACCAGCAGATAATATATTAACAAAATAAAATTTTCATGACTGTTTTTTAACACACTTAAGTACACTTTTAAAAAGTGCACTTTGTAATAATGTCAAAGTTTTACGTTTACGTAATAGTTGGACCCACTTTATATTAGGTGGCCTTAACTATTATGTACTTACATTTAACTTAATCATTTGATACAATGCATTTATTGTGTACATACATGTTTTTACATTGTACTTACATTTTAAAAATTACCTGCATGTAATTACATCTGTAATTAATTTCTGTAGTTGCATTTATAATTACACTGTTGACACTTCCCTTACACCTAACCCTACCCTTAAACTTGCCCATACCACCACACCAGTCCCTAACTTTACCCGTATCCCACCTCAAAAGTGTTTTGCAATACAATATGAACACAATAAGTACATTGTACTTATTTTTTGATGTAAGTACATAGTAATTAAGGCCACCTAATAAGACACAAGTCTTGTATGACATTAAAGTATATTTTAGTTTACCATAAATGCGTTAGTTTACCATATTATGAGTATCGGCAGTGCAATTTAACCATATTTCAGGCATATGAAATAGCATTTAAAGGTAACTAAGTGGGTCAAAAAGCACTTTAAAGTTCAAATTATATTTATTATAAATTTTAATCTATAATAGATTTTAATTTAATGGCAATTAACATGCAATTAAATGTCCAAAACATTACATTCAGTTCACACTTATAACAGTATATACTATTAAAGTGTATTATTTCTGTAATAAGTACTTCTTTTGAAAGTATGCTAAAGTGTACTTCTTTTTCAAAACGACACACCAGATGTTGAACTGAAACTTTGAATTAATCCATGGCCGATTTTACATTTTAGTATTGCAATTAATTGTTACACTGATTTGGCTGGTAACATTTTGAGTGTAATTTGATGTAAGTCATGATGACCAGTGAAATAAGCACTTTAAAGGTCTACATGAAATTGTAAAGAGAAATGTTATGGCATAAGAGTACAAGTATTCAGATTTAAAAGTACTACAGTACAAATTTCTCAGATATAATAATGAAGTACAATTACTGAAATATTTGACACCCCTATGAAGATATATCGTGCTTATAAACAATACAAATGTATAGTAAAGAGCTTTAGTTCCCTGTTTATAACTATTCAGCAAATCCCAGTATAATATTATGTGTATCTGTAAAATTATACATAGATGACATTTCAAATCCTCTTGGATTTATAATGCCTTTTCCTATATGGATATCTTTTCAAATAATACCCATACCTGTACATGGTTTCAGCCTCTACGTCACCGAACCACACCCGCAGACTAGGAGTGAAGTTCTGTCCTGTCAGCTCCAGCATCGCTACATCTCCCCCACCATTTAACTGCTCAAACACACACAACACACACACAAGGTGTACATACATTATCAACTGCAGGCAGAGACCTGTGAGTGTACAACGCCAGTAAGAGATGCAAGCTTCTGTGTGTGTGTGTGTTACCTGTAAGCTCTCGACCACAGGCACAGGTGTGACGGGAGTGTGTACAGGGCCCATGCCCTCATAGAATGTGTATTCTGCTTTATCAGTGCTGATGATTGTCCAGGAGGCACCATCATTTATCATCTCTTTATTTGGTTCCTTTGGGCATGGAGTAGCCTAAACACACACACAAAACAGACATAAATACTGTGAACTCAAAAATAGCATTCAAAATTTTTTTTGGTATAAAACACAATCAAATAGTCGTTATTGCAAAATAAACCCCCAACAATCAGGAGTCTTGTATCACCCTGAGAGGGTTTATATTGTGATAATGAACGAATGATGCTTATTAAATGACTACCTAAATAAATAAATACGTGGATGTGAAATTGCTAAAATTATTTTATTAACTTAAAGTTAAATAATGCTTCCACTAAGAAAATATTAAATCCATAAATAATTTTTAACCTGCCATCAATTTTATGGACTGGTTAGCTAACATTTAAATACAATGTACAATATCCTCCTCTATTTTAAGTGCTCTCTCATCACGCTCTTTGTGCAGGGCTTCTGCACATTTTATGAAGGTAAATGTAAGACCTTTTTAAGACCAATTAAAGAAAATTTAACACATAACACGTCAAATATGTTCTCTAAATGTATATGTCTAAGCACACAATGAGTTATATTAGTGACACTTTAAAGTTAGAAAATACAATTTCCAACAGATCTCCATTACTTTGACTAATTTGACAAAAAAATAGCTTCAAGTTTGTGTTCTTGTGAAAGTGATTTTATGATTAAAACAAGAACAAATATCTGCCAATGTGTTCATAAAAATCAACTTAATTCATACCCAATGACAGATATTTGTTCTTGTTTTAAGCATAAACTCATTTAATTTTGTTCAGTTTCTCAGAAAACAAGACTTAATTTCTTCATGTCAAGTAAATGTATCTTGATTTAAGGATGTTTTTGTACTGGAAAACAAAAATCATTTTTTGCAGTGCATGCAATTTAATTTTACAATTAAATTTAGGGCCCTATGAAATCTGTTTCATTTATTTTTTTGTTTTATAGTTTGTTCTGTTTTTAAATTTTCTGGACTCTGCTTTAATGGTTAAATTAAATTTGACTGATTTTTTGGAGCAACATTAGGGTGAGTAAATGATGAAAGAATTTTAATTTTTTGGGTGAACTATCCCTTTAAGTGTACTGACCTACTTTTGATTTAGTCATCCAAAATTTGACAAATTCCATGACATTCCACCTTATACAGTAAATTGCATTTTTATGAATGGATTCTGCAATTTCGTCCATGTTTTTTCTGCATCGCAGAAATCATAGGGCCCTAATTTAATGACATTATACTGAATTAAGACTTTCTGCTCCAATTTAAGATATTTTTAAGGCCTTAAATTGTGGAAGGTCAAATTAAGACTCTTTAAGACTTTTTTTAAGACCCACGGAAACCCTGTTTGTCTCTTTCTGAACCTTTGTTTTTCTGGGTTTCTGTTTTTGTTTTCTTACTTTACCTAGGACCTTCTAGTTATCCAGGTTTTATGTCCACCATAAACTACCGTTTAAACGTTTGGGGTCTGTACGTTTTGGGGGTTTTTTTAAAGAAAGAAATTAATACTTTTAAATTCATCAAAAGTGACAATAAAGACATTTAGGTAACACTTTATAATAACTTCACGCTATGAATCATTAGTTAAGTATTAGTCAATTCATAGTCAATTCATCATTTATAAAGCATTAATAGACATTAATAAGCAGTTTATAAATACAGCAATAAATGCTTTGTTCTTGATTTATAAGCATATCTATAATGTGTTTAAAAATTGTATTTTCAAACTTTATTAATGATCAATTTATCATTTCTATAAAGTATTACATTATTTACAAACCAGTTATTTAGGAGTTGTCATAAGATCATTAAGTGTAAGTAAATGATTAATAAACTATTTAAATGTACATATTATTTTGACATATAGTAATAGTTACTCAGTGTGTTAATAAATGCTTTATTAACATGTATTCCTACTGTAATTCATGATTAATTCAGGTAGTTATGAAACATTTAGTAGTTGTCAGTGAACTATTCCTGTGAGCTCATCTAAAGTGAGGACTATTTATGCCTCGTAAAGCTTTTACAAATTAAGGAGATTTAAAGGCTTTTTCTTCTAAACAGAAAAAGGAAACAGACACAACACAGAGTGATACAGAAAATACAAATATTTATTTAAAGATGCAAAAAATGAAACCGTACACTGTATAACATGAAAAATAAACCTCTGCAATGTCATAGAACATAAAAATATCTGTGCAGTAAAATGAAATTAAGCTTCAAGTGTACAGTTGTAAAGTTTCATTTTTTGTATCTGTCAACCACTGACAACTCCTAAATAACTGGTTTGTGAATAATGTAATACTTAATTTTGAAATTAAATTGATTATTAATTGATCTAAATTGATCATTAATAAAGTATAAAAATTTAATTATTAAATACATTATAGATGTGCTTATAAATCAAGAATAAAGCATTTATAGCTGTATTTATAAACTGCTTACTAATGTCTATTAATGCTTTATAAATGATGAATTGACTATTTACTAATGCTTAACTAATGATTCATAGCGTGAGTTATTATAAAGTGTTACCCACATTATGTTATAAACTATTTCTATTTCAAATAGAACTTTGAATACTGAAAAATGTATCAAGAGTTTCCACAAAAATATTAAGCAGTACAACTGTTTATAACATTGATAATAATAACAAGAAATGTTTCTTGAGCATCAAAATCAGCGTATTAGAATGATTTCTGAAGGATCATGTGACACTGAAGGCTGGAGTAATGAAATTTCAGCTTCACCATCACTGGAAAAAATTACATTTTAAAATATATTCAAATAGAAAACAGTTATTTTAACTTGTAGTAGTATTTCACAATATTACTGTTTTTACTGTATTTTTTTAAATAAAATAAATGCAGAGTTGGTGAGCATAAGTGCGGAGAAAAAATTGCAATGCAATGCAAAACGCATGTCTATGCAAAAGCATTGACAATTTTCCTCCCATCTCATATTTTTTTTCCCATTACCATGTCCCTTTAGGGACTCCGTACATAGGAGACTTCTTTCAAAACACACACACAAAAAAATCTTACAGACTCTAAACTTCTGAATGGTAGTGTACATTAAAAAAGTTGCAAGGAGGTCATTTGTGTTGGTATGAAAAAAAGAGAGACCCCGGAGAGTAACAAAATGAAACTGGTATGTTGCAACAGACAAATATATAGTTTGGAGGTCATTATAAAAAAATATATTTGACTGCTCACCGCTTTCAATACACTTTTACTTTAAGAAAAACATCAGGTCTTGTGTACATAAGTGATTTTAGAAGGATATATTTCCAACAAAATTGCATCTAACATCCTCTTTATTACTGAAGACATCATTATCAGCACAGTGAACCAACAGTAAGAAATTTTCCAGTGAGCTACTCACTTGAAATTGGATGATCCTCTCTTGAGAAAGGCACAGGTACATCCTCTCCGTATCCTTCAGGTAAAAGGCACACTTATGCAGCTGGGAGACGGGGTCATCTGCATCCAGCAAGGCGGTCTGCTTGTCCACTTTACGGATGATCTGTGTGTGCAGGGAGAAGGAAAGGAAGTGAAGTTGATCAGAAGTATCATGTAAATATTAGGACGTCAACATTGTATTGCCTTCATGTAGCCAATGAGCTTTTTTTGAAGCAGTGACTGATTGTGACCCCTAAAGATTTTTTATACAAACTGTCTGTTAATTATATATACTGTTACCTGATAGAGAGAAATGTTAACATGCTGAAAATCATCAGATGAATAGAGACAGATTCTTACCAGTCTAGGAAGAGCCATGCCAGTCACGGAGCACACGAGTTTGACAGTTTGGCCATAGTGAATGTAGCCATCTCGCACAGTGAACTCCTCTCCCTCCGACTCTTCATCATCCACTAAAATATAATAAAAAAAAGACTAAGCATATCCTGTGATCAGGCCTTCCATTATGGTTGTCAAAACACTGACATTTCACTGTCAATGGCATGTATGTTTTATCCATTACACACATATAGTTAGTAATAAAGATAAAAGAAATGAATCAAGAACACTGAGTGGTTTTATCTCTCTTTCTTGTCAATATTGTTGTTTGATTGACATCAATGACTCAATAGCCAGCAATGGGTGCATTTACACTGCGAGGCTTAATGCACAACAATGGCAATAGTTTTCTCCAAATGACAAGCTCCAATATGATTGGCTGGCTTTATGGAATTCAAGATGGGAGTTAATCATTCTGCCAGGAGACAAAAAAGTCATGTTCAGAGATTGCTACAATGGCTGCTGCCTCTGAGGAAGAACGAGTCGCTGGATTCGTAAATGTTTGCGATTCACTGTATCAAATCATTGAAAGATATAGCACATTTTTGTTTAAGACACAAAGTAGCAGGTAAACAAGAGCACACCTATATAGTCAGTTTTGCTCTCAGGGTTATATTTTATTTATATTTTATTATATTAGATTTATATTAGATTTCAGATTAACCTCCTTTGAAAGATCCCAAACACCAAGTAAACTTCTTTTCAGCAAGGATGCGTTAGATTGATCAAAAGTGACAGTAAAGACATAAAAGACATAATGGTAAAAAACATTCTCCTTCAAATAAATGCTGTTTTTTTAAACGTTCTATTAATCAGAGAATCCTGAAAAGAATGTATCACAGTTTCTACAAAAATAAGAATAAGAAATAAGACAAGACATAATAAGAAATGTTTCTTGAGAATCAAATCTGTTACGATCCTCTGCATCTGTGTTCTTGTGTGGGTTGTTTTTTTTCTGTATATGTGTGCAGGGATTGGTTGCCGATGGAGGAACCTGATTGGCGGATTGGCTGATGCACCGTTTTAAAAGGGTTGTGTAACAGCTTCATACTTTTGTTTGTAATGATTTCATCCGACTCTTACTTGTGTTTTTAGGAGCACAGAGGTGTCCTGCCCATTTATTTTGACTGTTTTTTGATGTTTATTTATAGGGAGTTAGGGAAGTTTCTTTGTAATTTTTGTTTCTCCCTGATTAGGTTACTTATACTTAACTATAATAAAACTTGTGTTTTATTCATAAGTCTATTTTGTTTATTATTTTGGCCTTGGGGCACCCTGAAGCCATGGCTCCTTAATTTAAATATATTTCATTCCACCTTAATAAATTACTTTTGTGGGTCTTATGTTTTGGTGTCTTTGGCGATCTGTCGGCTGGGGCTGGATTCCCGTTTAACATCTCAAATGTTCACATCAAGCCCTTCTCTCTAGAACGGGCCGTAAAAAAAATTAGCATATTAGAATGATTTCTGAAGGATCATGTGACACTGATGATGAAAATTCAGCTTTGCCATCACAGGATTAAATGGTAATGGTCATTAAATGGTCATTTTAAATGGTAATCATATTTCACAATATTACAGTTTTTACTGTCTTTTTGATCAAATAAATGCAGCCTTGGTGAGCATAAGAGACTTCTTTCAAAAACATTAAAATCTTACAAAACGCCAAACTTTTGAACAGTAGTGTATATCCAAGTTATGACAGGGATAGTGTCCCCTGAACAGTTCTTGCACAGACTGATCATTTTGCTTCATTAGTCCTCAATATTTCATCAGGAGCCTTTTTTGACAATCAAAGTGAGTCACCAAGGACTATGAGTTTAGCTAAAAATCATCTTTAGTGTTCTACTAAAGAAAGAGAATCACCTACAGCAAATGTTCATTTTTGGGTGAACTGTTCCTTTAACGATTTGACAATCAACATTACTCCACAGAAGTGTGTGTGAATACGTGTTAGACTTACAGAGGTGGATGAAGAAGGCTCCCCACTGCTGTGAGCTGGCGTGAAAGTTTCCTCCCTCTACGTGCAGGTAACGCGTACTGACCGTTTGAGAGCGAAGCCGGTTAAATAACGCCACTTTCGTTCCTGATGCTATACAGACTGCACACAGGAGAGAGACACAACTCTGTCAGAACACTCCACAGAGACTTCAGAATATGCTGTTTGAATCAAAAGCCCCCTCTAATATCTCATTTCCATTTAAAGTTATCATGCAACAGGATGTTATTATTCATTCCGGCTATGCTTTATTGTTAAATGGTCTCAAAAGCATTGTAGGCGTTTCCTTTGAGCATAATATGGGTGGTGAACACACTCACGGTCTGCATTTTTGAGGGACTGTTTTTTTTTTGAGGGTTTAGAGATGACTTTGATCCTCTTGCTTAGGAAGACACCGATGTCTGCACTGTTGCCGTAGAACATCTTCACCGACAGCATGAAGTGCTTGCGCTTGTCGGAGTCCGATATGTATAATGTTTTGGCTGTGCAATAGTTCTGCAGGGAAGAGGCAAGATTTGTGTATTCATGAGAAAAATAATGGTATGCTAATCATGTTGTTTTGGCTCTGTGTGCTCTGCTGAGTAGCTCTTGCCGTTTCATTTTGGCAGCACATCTGTACATGAGTGTGTTACCTTCCCCTCTAAGTTTAGCTGCTGCATCTCCTGATCGCTGTTGCCGATGCCGATGAAGGCACAGGGCTGAGATTCCTGCTCCGAGCAGCCGTCTCGCTCCATCTGCTCTCTCTTCTTCTTCCATCCACAGCCCATCAGATACACGCATGGGGGAGGACAGAAAAACCTAGGCAAACACAGAAATTAAGAGTGTTACTGTAAAATAAAAATAAAAGTGTTTATGGAGAACATACACTGTTCATTACAAATGTCAAAGCATGGCATATTGGCCAAGCTAATTTATATATAAAAAAAAATAGATTTTTGCATTGTGGTGCCTGACAATGAAAAACGCTGGCATAATGTTAAGGTGGTAGTTGCCAGTGCATTTGTACGGGGTTGCTAAAGTGTTGACACCCATTGCTGGCTCAAATATAAAGAACCCAATTATGTATGAATGTATGTATGTATGTATGTATGTATGCACGTATGCACGTATGTACGTGTACATATGTGTGTGTGTGTGTGTGTGGGGGGGGGGGGGGGGGTGGATGGATGGACGGATGGATGGATGAGCATGAGATGGATGAGCAACACTGCATGAGATGTATGTATGCATGCATGTATGTATGTACAGTGGGGAAAATAATTATTTGATCCCCTGCTGATTTTGTAAGTTTGCCCACTTACAAAGAATTGAAGGGTCTATAATTTTTATGGTAGGTTTATTTTAACGGATAGAGACAGAATATCAACCAAAAAAATCCAGAAAAAAAACACACTATATAAAGGTTATAAATTGATTAGCCTTTGATCGAGTGAAATACGTATTTGATCCCCTACCAACCAGCAAGAATTCTGCCTCCCACAGATTGATTATGTGCCCATGTGGAACACAGATTAGTCCTGTCACTTTAAGAAAGTACTCCTAATGTCAGCTCATTATGTGTATAAACGATACCTGTCCACAGAATCTGTATCTTCCATTCCAACCTCTCCACCACCATGGGCAAGACCAAAGGGCTGTCAAAGGACGTCAGGGACATGATTGTAGACCTGCACAAGGCTGGGATGGGCTACAAGACCATCAGAAAGAAGCTTGGTGAGATGGACCCAGCTTTTGGTGCGATTATTCGGAAATGGAAGAAATACAAAATAACCATCAATCGCCCTCGGTCTGGAGCTCTATGCAACATCTCGCCTCATGGGGTAAGGATGATCATGAGAAAGGTGAGGGAACAGCCCAGAACTACACAGGAGGAGCTTGTTAATGATCTCAAGGCAGTTGGGACCACAGTCACCAAACACACTACGCCGCAATGAATTGAAATCCTGCAGTGCCTGCAAGGTCCCCCTGCTCAAGAAGGCACATGTACAGGTCTGTCTGAAGTTTGCCAATGGATATCTAAATGATTCAGAGAAGGCCTGGGAGAAAGTGCTGTGGTTAGATGAGACCAAAATTGAGCTCTTTGGCATCAACTCAACTCATCGTGTTTGGAGGGAGAGAAATGTTGACTATGACCCCAAGAACACCATCCCTACAGTCAAGCGTAGAGGTGGAAACATTATGCTTTGGGGCTGTTTCTCTGCTAAGGGTACAGGACGACTTCACTGCACTGAGCGGCCGATGGACAGGTCCATGTTCCGTAAAATCTTGGACAAGAACTTCCTTCCCTCAGCCAGAACACTGAAGATGGGTCGTGGATGGGTCTTCCAGCATGTCAATGACCCGAAACATACGAAACAAAGGAGTGGCTTAAGAAGAAGCACATTATGGTCATAGAGTGGCCTAACCAGTCTCCAGACCTTAATTCTATAGAAAAACTGTGGAGGAAGCTGAAACTTCGAGTTGACAAGCGACAGCCAAGAAACCTTAAGGATTTAGAGAGGATCTGTAAAGAGGAGTGAACCAAAATCCCTCCTGAGATGTGTACAAACCTGGTGACCAACTGCAAGAAACGTCTTACTTCTGTGCTTTCCAACAAGGGTTTCTCCACTAAATACTAAGTCATATTTTGCTTGGGGATCAAATACTTATTTCCCTTACTGAATGCAAATCAAGAAACCTACCATAAAAATTATAGACCCTTCAATTCTTTGTAAGTGGGCAAACTTACAAAATCAGCAGGGGATCAAATAATTATTTTCCCCACTGTATGCATGTATGTATGTATGTGTGTGTATGTATGTATGTATGTATGTATGTATGTATGTATGTATATGTATGTATGTATGTATGTATGTATGTATGTATGTATGTATGTGTATGTGTGTGTGTGTGTGTGTGTGTGTGGGAATGGATGGATGGATGGAAACAAACACTGCATGAGATGGATGGATGAGCATGAGATGGATGAGCAACACTGCATGAGATGGATGGCTGGATGAGCAACACTGCATGAGATGGATGGATGGATGAGCATGAGATGGATGAGCAACACTGCATGAGATGGATGGATGGATGAGCATGAGATGGATGAGCAACACTGCATGAGATGGATGGATGGAATATTTCATATATTATGTGATGATGGATGGATGGAAACAAACACAGCATGAGATGGATGGACGGATGAGCATGAGATGGATGAGCAACACTGCATGAGATGGATGGATGGAATACTTCATATATTATGTGATGGTTGGATGGATGGATGGTACACTTCATATATTATGCAATGGATGGATGGATGGATGGATGGTACACTTCATATATTATGCAATGGATGGATGGAAACAAACACTGCATGAGATGGATGAATGGATGGATGGAAACAAACACTGCATGAGATGGATGAATGGATGGATGGAAACAAACACTGCATGAGATGGATGAATGGATGTATGGAATACTTCATATATTATGTGATGGATGGATGGATGGATGAGCATGAGATGGATTAGCAACACTGCATGAGATGGATGAATGTATGGAATACTTCATATATTATGTGATGGATGGATGGATGGATGGATGGATGAATGGTCGATGGATGAGCATGAGATGGATGAATGGATGGATGAAATACTTCATATATTATGTGATGGATGGATGGATGGTCGAATGAGCATGAGATGGATGAGCAACACTGCATTAGATGGATGGATGGAATACTTCATATATTATGTGATGGATGAACTAAAGCGAGTTCTGGCCCTGATGGAATAAGTGGTAGAGTGTTGAAACAGTGTGCAGAGCAATTAGGTCCTATTTTTTTTCTTACATTTTTAATTGGTCACTTGATGTATGGTATGTCCCAAAACTTTGGAAACAGTCTATTATTATCCCAGTAGCAAAAAACAATTGTCCTAAAGGCTTGACAGATTATAGACCAGTCACCTTGGCTTGACTTCACTTGTAATAAAGGTAAACTAGTAAAAGAGGTATTAATGGAAAAAACTAAATTTCTTGACCTGATGCAATTTGCCTACAGGACGGGGAGAGGCATGCAGGATGCTATATTGACCTTAAAAGACCTGTTGTATAAACATCTGGAGGGAAGTAGCAATCATGCTAGGCTTTTATTTGCAGAATTTTCTTCTGCATTTAATACGATTCAACCGAGTTTGCTGGTCCATAAGCTCAGACTGGGTTTTGGTGTAAATGCAAATATGGCCACTTGGTTACTAGATTTTTTCACTAACAGGTCACAGAGAGTGAGGGTCAATAGTAGCCTTTCAGGTCCAATAACTACATCTATTGGCTCCCCTCAGGGATGTGTACTTTCTCCTCTCCTCTACATCCTTTACACTGATGAGTGTTGTAGTCAATTTGAAGTTTTCTGACAACACGGTGGTGGTAAGTTTGTTGGTTGGTGAGGAATCACAGGTCCATTGTTGATTACTTTAAAATTTGGTGTCGGGAAGCTGGTCTACTTCTGAATGCTGAATGCAAGGATCTGAGTATTGATTTTAGGCTTAATCAGGCAGCAGTGTCATTCACTACTACTGATAAACATCTGATTTAATTGGTTTAAAGCTACAAGTATTTGGGTACTATAATTGATGATAAATTAACATTTGCAGAGAATACTGATAGACTGAGTAAGTAATACTGATAGACTCTTTTGTCTCAGGAAGTTAGCCAAATTTAATATTGACAGGACATTGATGACTGTGTTTTACAAGGCATCGATTTTAACGTTTTCATTGATTTGTTGGTTTGCCTCTTTGAAAGTCAAATAAAAAAGGCACTGGCAAAAGTTGTAAATAACTGTAGCAAATTGGGTGTGAAATTGCCTGGGTTGTCAGATTAATTTAATATGCAAGTGATTAAGAAAGTAAATCACATTATATCTGACATCTCACCCCCTTCATGGTTCATTTCAGACCCTCCCTTCAGGATCTTTTTATAGGGTCCCCTTAGCTAATTCAAATCGATTCAAATTTTCGTTTGTTCCATGTGCTACAAATTTGCTCAATTTAAATAGGTAGTTTTCTTTTTAAAGTCTAGATTTTAATGTATTATTTATGTTGTGTATTTGTCTGTCTTTGTCTGTATATTATGAATGAATGAATGAATGAATGAGTAACACTTTAGTATGGAGAACACATTCACTATTAACTTTGACTTTTGCCTCAAACTCCTAATTTACTGCTTATTAATAGTTAGTAAGGTAGTTTTTGTAGCGTTTAAGTTTAGGTATTGGGTAGGATTAAGGGATGTAGAATATGGTAATGCTGAATAAGGCATTAATATGTGCTTTATAAGTACTAATAAACAGCCAATATCATAGTAATATGCATGCTAATAAGCAGTTAATATCGCACTAGTTAATAGCGAGAATTGAACCCTAAAATAAAGTGTTACCAATGAATGAATGAATGAATGATTACACATCAAATGTACATGATCTATCAGAATTACTTTAGATCAGCACTAGGTGGCAGTACAACATGTGTAGTGTTGGTACAGCTTTCACTTGCAGGACAAACTCAAGAAACCACCATCAGATGGTCAATCAAAAACACTGAAAACCTAAACCTTAGCAAAGCTGCACAGAAGGTACATTTCAGAACACACTGTACTACACCACGTCCCGAGTCTGACCAGAGTTTGGGGTCTATGTCATCATTGCTCATCTTGTGTATACTGTGGCATAGATCATCAAAGGGATGTTAGAGCAAACAGATATCAATCAGCATGACCTTGAATACCAAATCTGTACATGACATTAAAGCCGTGATCTCTGTGAGTGACATTATCAGCTCACCGTGCATCTTGGAGAGATGCTTGTCTAGACGTGAGGCGGGGGAATGCTCATGACACAGAACTGCAGCTAATATCTGAAAACTGGTGCAATAAAAGGGGAATAACAGAGGTTCCACATCCAGTCAGACGATGTAGATATGAGTTAGGGGACAGACCCAACCCCAATCATGTTTCACCCATACATGACAGCCTCGTTTTTGGTACTGTTTAGCATTTTCTGTATTGGTATCTTTGAAATGAAAAAGGAAAAGACATGTCTGAAGTCTACTTTCACATCCTAATAGTGAAAGTCTCATGTCGTAGTCAGGACCACTAGACTTGTGAGTTTGATCTGTATCAATTTATCAATGACAAGGCAGCAACAACTATGTGTTGGTTTAATCTATATAACATATATGATGTCATTTTAATGATTACCACCATGTAAAACTGACTTTACTACAAACAGCTATAAAGACAACTAAAGTTTGACATTTTCTGAAGGACACCAAAATGCTAGGCTAACGTGTTCATGGATCAACATCTTTGTTGATCCTGGAACAAAATCCCAATCAACCAATCAGATTTGAGGGACAAGTTACAGTCTATGTCAAGCTTAGGCTTACAACCAGAGTTAGGTGCTTCTACCTCAGTGTTATTCATCAGTGTTATTACTCTCATTTCCCTTTGATTTTAGAGATAAGTTATGGGTAGGGGCAGGTTTAGGGGTAGGGATAGGGGTTAGGACCAGTGTTGGGGGTAATGCATTACAAGTAAAGTGAGTTACGTAATCAGATTACTTTTTTCAAGTAACTAGTAAAGTAACATTAACATTAATTTAACAGCAAAAAGTTACTTTGTATATACAAAAAAGTTACTTTGTTTTCCCCTGTATTGACCAACAGCTCTTCTGTCCTCATGTTGAGAGAAATCGTGAGTGAGGTGCAGAGACATTGTGTGTGCTGTGTGTGAACATGATGGTTATTGTAGTTCTAGACTGAATGTGAGCATGCATTTACTCATCTCACTTGCACAAGTTTCAGTATTGCTCAAAATGAATAAAAGTAGTGAAATGCAAACTCAGAATATTACATAAACCTGCAATAATTAAATATGTTAAATAACACAAATATACTTGATGTATTTTATCTTACTTTATTAACCAATGCCTTTGATGCTGACCTTTGATGATTCGATTCAACTATACCAATAGGCAAAAATGACTTTAGATTAACCCTTAAATGCATGACTGTTTCGCCAATCATTCTTACATATTCGGGTGTTTAGCGACCCTGATCTATATCTAACACGGATGGATCTCTACCATAATAATATATGGTAGATAATATGAAACTCTCCTGATATTAGAGTAACAATTACAGAAGAATAAAATAAAGCATATTTTGTTAGCTTTTGGAGCTGGGAAGGGTTCAGTCTGAGCAGATGTTGTATACCATCATCACTGTTCTCATCAGAGCTCATTTCCCAGTACATTCAGCATCTGGTTCATATTCACAAAACTATCATTTTCAACATCTTCAAAATCAATATTTTGATTGCTGACAGCTTCTTCACCAGATCCACCATCATCGACAGTGAGCACTAATTTTTCTTGTTATATTGTTTATAATGAATTGATTGAGGAATACTCAAGCCCAAAGTATACTTCGGCCGTCCGCGTTCGCGCACCGTCCACGTGACATAATTTGCATCATCAGGAGGGTTCGCGGGCGTCCGCAAACCCTGACCGCGTACAGCCCAATTTCTGAGGCCGGTGCACGTATGCGCCAGAAAGTCAGAAGAGTCACAACAATTGTACTGCGCATGTGTCGAACTCGGCCATCCGTGCTCATCTGCGGTTGAGTACACTTTGAAAGCATAGACTCTAAAAAAAATATGGACGTAGTGTCCGTGACGTCACCCATAGGTTTCTGAAGAGCAGTTTTGAAGCCTCAAAGTCGGCCGTTACCATCTTGGCAGCGCGTCACTCCGGGATAACTGAAAATGGGCAAAGAGCCGGGACGTGACGTGATGACTAACAGACAGCAGACAAACGGCAGTCCACCTGTCACTCAAAGTGGCCACGCCCTTAATTATGCAGAACTTTAAGGCATTATATAATGTAAACGAATGAGTTATAAAAAAATTCACCTCCCTCACAGTTGTCATGAAGGGCAAAATTAGCCATATAGACCAAAACCAGGCTGTAAACATGTTTTTTTCTGCTGTAAAGTTGGGCATTTTAACATGGGGCTCAATGAGATTCTGCTCCCTTTTGCAACCTGTCTCTAGCGGCCAGTCGATGAATTGCAATTTAAGTCACTTCCGTATTGGCTTCAAGAGAAACTGGGGGAGGTTGCCGCTTGTTTGAAAGCTTAGCGGACACGACTGCGCGCCAGACGCGTCCGGAAGCGGAAACTGAAGTATACCTGGGGCTTAAGAAGGTTGATGTCTAACTTTAAAAAATGAATGAGGAGGAGGGTAGTGAATGATGTCCCGGGTCGCTAAAGACCCGCGGTATGCGTTTAAGGGTTAACATCACATTTGAGTTTGATTTTTTTTATTGCTGAAGTAAGTGTTGAACTTTCTTCAGCAGTAGCGCTGAAAGGTTTGTTTGAGCTGCACCCTCTACTGTACAGGTGTGGATTTGCATTTCCTTCAGCCTGAGGCTTATTCATTTCATTTTTGGTGTTTTACATCTTTTTACATCATCCTTTACATCTGCCAAAAACAGAACTTTTAAAAAAAAAACAAACAAGCAAGCCCAGCCCAAAGAAAAATTAACTAAAAAAATAACGTAATGCATTACTTTCCATAAAAAGTATCTAAGTAACACAATTGGTTACTTTTTTAAGGAGTGACGGAATATTGTAACATTACTTTTAAAAGTAACTTTCCTCAACACTGGATAGGACTATGTTTTTGGACAGGAATGTTCTTCCAGGATCAACAAAATATGTTGACCCAGGAACATGTCTTACTTGGCAAAATCACGGTGACCCTAGGGTGTTATGGGTGGATGTTAGGGCATTGGTTTGCAGTTGCCAGGGAGTTGCTATGTGGTTGCTAGGATGTTGTGGGTACTTTCCAGGGTGTTGCTATGGTGTCCTAAGTGGTTGTTAAGGTGTTACTATGCAGTTGCTAGGGTGTCTTTTCTAGGTGGTTGCAAGGGCATTGCTATGCAGTTGCTAGGGTGTCATGGGTGATTGTTAGAACATTGCTATACAGTGTTATCAGTGTTGTTGGGACATTGCATGGATTTTTGTCTGCTATGCAAAAATCGTAAGGGGGGGGGGGGGGGTTCAAATATGAGCAACGGTAATAGTAACCATTAGCTGTTTTAAAAGTCAACGTGGTCACAAGGACACGCAAAGAAGCAGAACTGGCACAAGTCAAGTGCTTCACATTCATTTTCAATTGAAGCTAAATGATACACTTCCTAGTCATAAACCATCTCTGATTACAGAACACATGTATATGATTTCATGAAGCGCATACTTTTGTTCTCATCTGGCATTCTGTCGCTCTTGACAAATGTCCAGGTTTTGGCTGTGCTGTTCACAAATAACAGTGCTGTCTCTCTGCCAAATGAGGCCGAGCGAGCTGTAACCGCGACATCAGTTCCCCAGACACTGTGTTTCTCTACAGTTATCATCTTGTCTCTCTTTCCGCTGACCTTCTCTCCTTCACTTCCCTGTCTCATATCACCTCACCTCCTAAATCATTTCTTTTCTCTTTCCTGTCATTATTTGGTTTCTTTTCTTATCAGCTTCTCTCTCACTCCTTTTTTTCTTCTTAAATGTTCTTTCCTTCTCTTGTCCTTTCACCTCTACATCTTACTCCATTCTTCCCTAAAAACCTAATTTTCCTACCTTAGGGAAGAGATGGACAGCATAAGGGGTTTCACATGGGACACATTTTGTGCTCAAAAACACAGATGGAGAGCGTAGGAATGGAACGGGGGTTAAAAGTGGAACTATTTTTAATGTGTCTTAAAATTACAAAGCTCAAGGCATAAGATGCTGAAAAAAAAAGTGAGACATTGCAACTACCAAAGATTAAATAATAAATTTTTTTTGCAAATGTTATGTATTTACACCTGCTAAATGGTCAAAAAGCATTTCAAATTTTATCTAATGAATTCATCAAGAATCGCAGTGGTCATTTACCTTTTTTCATTGCCGTATGATTTCTGTGCAACTTTAGCGTGTAGGATGAGCACAGTTTGGTCTCCTCGTTCCTTCAGGTAATTCCGCATGGCTTCTCTGAAATCACACACAAGACAGAAAATATTTGTGAATAATGGGAATTTTGAGTAATTCTGTAGCCACGCTCTAGAACACATAAAAAAACAATGCAATTGATTAAATGTAAACTTAAAATGTGCTTTCAAATTTAGTAACACACACAAAATCTTGCATTTTCTTATTCTCCCCAAATGTCACAACTTTAAAAAAATCAATTTGCAGGGTTTGAATAGTTTTAATAGTCAACTAGTTGGTGGAGTACTTAACAAATTGATTACTCATGCATATCCATTTCACCAACAGACTTCCACCTCTAGCTAAAGTGGTATAACTAGATACAGTCCACACATAAATATATGACTGGAGGAATCGTAACCCTCAATACGGCGGCTGTAGGAATGAAAGTCCTGCCTTACAATTAAAGGCACAGTATGTAAGTTTCGCCGCTAGAGGTCGCCGCGAATGAGAGTGGAATCATGGGAGTTGTAGTCTTGACTCTTCACCTCCACAGCCGATGGAAAGGAGTCCGATGGCAGACTCGGGCAGAAATCATGTTCATGAATGAGCGAATGTATTAAAGTTTTATTAACGTTACGGTGGTATGAAGCAGGACGCGCCAAGAGCCCTTGGGAGCGAATGCTAATGAGAGAGGCTTGCGCGAAACACCGGTATCGGAACTTTTATTATGCTTATGCTGCAGTCGGCCGCTTCCGCTCTTTTTGTTGCGTATGTGGGGTAATGCAGTGCTGTTTTACATGGTTAAAACAATCATACTAAATACATTTGAGTGTGTTGAAAGTTATAACGTTATAACATATGTGTTTGCTCGGTGGCTGGTATGAGAGACTTGTTGGAGTAAACTAGATCGATATTAGAATATCATATTAATAAAAACAGGATGACTAAATGACTGTTGCTAAATTACATGGAATTAATTTTAAAAGGGGGGGGGGAGTCTAATTCTATTTCATGCATTCTGATTTATTTACACTGTTAAAAAGTTGGATTCTCATGCTAACCATGGCCAAAATTTCAAAAAATGACAGAGTATTTCTGTGCCAAATACACTCCTTCAGGATTCGAACAAGTTTCAGAAAGTTTTTTTCAAGTATGGCCCTGTATGGCGTCATAAAGGGCGGAATTCCTTGTATGGGCACTTTTCCCGGATGAACGCGTGTGCACATTAACCAGAGCAAGAGCAAGAGCGCACCCATCAATGAGCTTCGTTCGGGTTACAGAAGCCGTCTTGTCTGGCTATCACCAGACCAAGCTCAATCTTTTAAGATTGAACATTGGTCTGGGGAGTCTGCTCTGTATTTTTACTGCACAAGAGGCGTGATCAACTGGCATAGTTCAAATGACTCTGTACGCAATTGGATAGTCCTTCAGCCAATCAGACCACAAGAGGCGTGATCAACGGGCATAGTTCAAATGACTCCGTATGCAATTGGATAGTCCTTCAACCAATCAGACCACAAGAGGCGTCATCAACGGGCATAGTTCAAATGACTCCGTATGCAATTGGATAGTCCTTCAGCCAATCAGACCAAAAGAGGCGTGATCAACGGGCATAGTTCAAATGACTCTGTATGCAATTGGATAGTCCTTCAGCCAATCAGACCACAAGAGGCGTGATCAATGGGCATAGTTCAAATGACTCTGTATGCAATTGGATAGTCCTTCAACCAATCAGACCAATGTTCCATCGCTTCTCTATCTGTCACTGTGTTAAACCCGCCAATGGCGCCAGGTGGATAAGCCGGTTTGTGATTGGTCCCCGCAAATTTGTAACAGAAGCAGGATAAAAATATGTACAGGTTTCCAGCCTGAGCTGCAGGGCGAAATCAAATCGCCGGCAGATCAGGCTGGGTTTACCCAGTCTAGAAGCTGTCGGCAGCACTGGCATTTTGTTTTTAGACCACAAAAATCAACAATGTCACTAAAGAAGTGTGAAAAGAAGTCTGGTTGTGAGGGAAAGATAACCTTGTTCAGCTTCCCAAATAACCCAGCGTTAAGGAAACAGTGGATGCAGGTGGTTTTTCCGGAGCAGCAACGGAGTTCTGCAAGTGTGTTTGTTTGTTCCCGGTCACGAGTCGAAACCGTAGGCGGTGAGTGAAACTGCATCAAATGTCTGTGTTTTGTTGGCAATGCTTTGGTGTTTCTATGGTTTCTACGGAAATCAAGGGTAGCGCAGATATGACATCATTGACAGGCGATGCAAGGACACGGTCCGTAATACTGGTTAAAATAGCTGATTTCTCTGGATTTAAACATTGTTGGAAACGTTTGGGATAATACAGTACAGGTCAACAAAATATATATTTTGGATATTTTAATCTAAAAATCTTACAAATTGTGCCATGTACGCACTTGCACATTAGCTGGAATAGCACAAAAGTTTTTAGCGCGATTTGAGTTTAAGCAGCAAAGTATATCATACCATTGATGTCAGATTTTAATCTTGAGTTGAAGTATGTTATTGAAATGTTATTTCGACAAACAGACTTTGGTCTTTCCCTATTCAATGTACTTGCATGACAAGCTGCCTGATTATGGCTGCCAAGTAACCTGACTTGGCTTAAAGGGACTTTGATATAACATTATCATAGATAAAACAAAAATCCATTACTGAAAGATTACATTTTTGTTAAGTATTTTCATAAAAACGGCAACTTTTCACTTGTCTGCTTTAAGTCCAATGCCACAGTTAACAGTTTTTAAAACATGTCCTTGTGTTACAGTCCTGTAAATCTGCTTTAGAATTGCTATTGTAGATGGTTCTGGTGAAAGCATGTGTGTGTTTCTTTAAAGAGAAAGCATTCTGAAGGCCTGTATGCGCTTCAAAACCCAAATCTCCAGAGCTTGACTAGAAACACAGGCCCAAGTTTGATTAGCCAATTCTCTGGTGAGTGCAACTATGTGTTGCTTGCAGAAAGCATACAAACACTGTGGCCAAAAACCTCAGCTTTCCAGCTGGGGGTCTTTAAAATAAAAAGAAGGGGAAGAGGGGGGTAAGAAAAAGGGCAAAAGGACAACAATGTGTGTGTGTGTACAAGTCAAACGGCACAAAACCTCTTAGCTCATAATCGAAGAATTCCGATTTCGTGTCAGTGTTCACAATTACCTCAGTTAACTAACGAAAAACATCCCAGCATGTGCAAACTTAAATTAGCTTGCTAAATGTGGACACTCTGCAAGTGTGATGCATTTCAAGGAAACATTAATAAAACATTACTTCAAGGTTGTTACTTTAATAACATACGTGCTTTGAACAGAATCGCAAACAGAAATATTCTGCAGGAAGAACAGACCGTTACAGACCGTAAGTGTTGGATAAAAAACACTCACGTACACACACACACACAAAAAATGGCTCATTTGCACAGATGTCAGTGACACCTGACACGTCAAAATGCTCAGAGGGACACAGAGATGGGGTAATTGTGGGGGGCAGCTTACACACACACACACACACACACACACACACACACACACAAGCAGCTTCCCTTTGCCACGCAAACGTCTCACACACGCTCAAGTTAGACAGGCTTTTGTTATGGAAAGCAAGGGGGCCCTGCGACATGAGGGTGGGAGGGGAAGTATGAGAGGGAAGAGAGGTGAAAGGGTTGTGCTCTGACAATAATCCTCCTCCTGCAAGACGAGAGACAGGCTCGCTAAAATCGTGCACCAAGACTAACAGGAGAACTAACGTTTAAAGTAAAAGTCTAGCCTAATCAAGTTTCCATCAGCAAATCAGTCTCCCACATTGAGGACAAAATGCTATGCGATGCCACACAATCAGCACAGTTGTTCCAGCAAAGATTACTATCCGCTTTATATTAAAGGTGCATTGAGTAGTTTGGTGCCCATTTAAAAAGTATTACATATTAAGAAATATGTTGTGTTTTTGTGAAGAGTCATTTGAATGGTGTACACTCACATGAGAAAATATTATATTCATAATAGTTTTCTATAAAAAGTATTATGTCTTTTGCCATGTTGAAATGATGTGACCCGCAGTGTTGTAAATGTATATGTCGAAGAGAATCTTCATGCTCATTGGCTGCCTCTGTAGATACGCTTTTAGCATAGTTAAGTTTGGTGACGCAAAGACCAAAAATTTGAATCAGTGCCTGTACAACTAAAGAAGCAGAAAAGGTCTGAAGATAGAAAGACCAACATGGAGTTTTGACTTGTCTTGACCAACAAAGACACAAAAAAAAAAAACGAGCATAAACATCTGTACAGCATACTTAACTCTTTCCCCGCCAGCGTTTTTGATCATTTTCACAAAAATTTAATGGCCCCCAGAATATTTTGTTGAATGAATATCTGAACATGCAATAAAGAACAGACCCTCTGCTTTTAAGCAAAAAAAAGTTTTATTCTAGCTTCATGCATTTTTTTTTTAATCAACACTTGAATGTGGGTACGTTTCATAAAAAAGCAACATTTTGAGCAAAAAGCTGAGAAAAATCACGTTTTTGTCAAAGACTACATCTGAATCAGATTCAGAACAATGATCAAAACATTGATGGAGTAGATCGAGTCCATCAACACCCCTAAAGCTTGCACAGGCCTATATCTCATCCTGGGTCGACATTTCATTCAGTAACATTAGGCGGTTTTGATTTATATGCTGTTTAATGTAGGTGATCGTGTTATTTTACATATTCATATGATTACACATGCTATTGCTTGTTTCGGCATCTTCTTCGCCTGTGTTTTGATCAGGAGATTCAGTACTCTTTCAGAATATGCATAATAGTGCCCCCTACCTTTTAACAGTGAAAACACGGAAAGCTGTAAAAACTTGTCATTGGTTGGGCTTTCTCATAAAAGACGAGATAACTCATCAATGGCAGAGAAAGAGTTAAGGTGGAAAGATTTGATGGCGAAGAAAATCCTGAGTAGCGATGCCCAAGTTTCTTCTATTTTTGTTGGACGTTAAGGGAATTAATTATTATGTAGACCGCACTCCGAAACTCAGTGTAAGTATCAGCGTAATTTACATAAAACTCAGAGACAATCATGCTGAACCATGTCAACAGATGTCAGTGCAGCAACTAACAGCATAGTGGTATCTATGAACACATGGAAGGTGTTGATACGTCGATGGATGATATAATTGTCTGGGGAGCTTCGAAAGAAGAGCATGATTCAAAGTTAAGAAGGGTTCTGGAAGCAACCAGGCGTGCAAATTTGAAGTTAAATAGAGAAAAGTGCCAATTGGGGGTGACCGAATTAACGTTCTTGGTCATCGGTAACATCAAAACATGCATCATCGGTAGTGCTGGAGTGCGACCAGATCCCATGAAGATCTCTGCTATAGAACATATGCCAAGACCACAATGTGTAAAAGATGTTCAGAGATTCATGGGTATGTTGAACTATATGAGTAAATTTATACCTAATCTGTCTGAGAAGATAGCTCCATTGAGATGGCCAACTGAGAAAAAGAATGCATGGAACTGGAACCATGAACAGGAGTCTGCATGGCAACATTTGAAAGTGATCTTAACTAAAGAGCCAATATTGAAATTTCATGATCCTAAACGTTCCATTAAAATTTCAGCTGATGCTTCACAGACAGGATTGGGAGCAGTACTTCTTCAGGACTATGATGGAACACGGCAACCAGTTGCATATGCCTCCCGTTCGATGACTGATGCAGAATGCAGGTATGCTCGAATTGAAAAAGAGTTACTTAGCATTACTTTTGCTTGTGAGAGATTTCATCAATTTGCAGCAGGACAATCTGTGGATGTTGAAACTGACCATAAACCATTGATTGCATTGTTCAAAAAAAAAATCTCTTAATGATTGCCCATTGAGAATACAAAGAATGATGATCAGATTGAAACGTTATGCATTAACTGTGTTTTATACACCAGGTAAATTAATGTTTGTGGCAGACACTTTGTCCAGAGCAGTAGACCCAACTACACCCTCGAGTGGAAAGTTGACTGAGGATATTCAAGCATATGTGAACATGATTGTTGAAGCCTTACCTGTTGCTGATTCAAAAATGAAACTGATCTGCAAAGAGACGGAACAAGATCAAACGCTCACTCAGGTGAAATATTACGTCATGAATGGTTGGCCAGATGTGAAACAAAATTGTGTCGGAGATGTTCATGAATTTTGGAAGTCAGAATTATCTGTCTGTGATGGAATTCTGTACAAAGGAAATAAAGTAGTGATTCCGAGAAATCTGAGACATGAGATGTTGAAGAAAATCCATGAAGGCCATTTGGGAATTGAGAAGTGTAAAAAAAGAGCTTGTGAAGTCATGTATTGGCCTGGAATCAATCAGGATATCACTATTGCCGTGTCCAAATGTCAGACATGTGCCAGATACCAATTCAATAATCCAAGAGAGCCACTCAAGTCACATCCGGTACCTGAAAGACCATACCAAAAAGTAGATGCAGACATTTTCACGTCATGGGAAAAATTACCTTTTGTTTACTGATTATTTTTCATTTTATCCTGAAGTGTGTGCATTAAGCATAACTACTGCAGAAAATGTTATTTCATGCCTGAAATCGATCTTTGCTCAACATGGAGTACCAACTGAAGTTTTTACAGATAATGGCCCTCAATTTGTTAATGCTAGTTTCCAGAGCTTTTCAAAAGACTGGGACTTCAGACAAACAACGTCGAGTCCATATTTTCCCCAGTCTAATGGACTTCAAAAATCAGTTGGAGTTGTGAAAAGGTTGATGCAAAAGGCAAGAGATGATGGGAGTAGTTTTTACATGGGACTGCTTGGTTATCGTAGTACACCTCTTGAGTGTGGAAATTCCCTGGCATATCTTCTGATGGGACGACGTCTGCGTTCTAATTTACCTATATCCGAGGATCTTCTCTTAACAGAAGGCAGCGAGAAAGTAAAAAAGTTCAAAGAACAACAAAAGGCTAAACAAAAGGTCTATTATGATAAAGGAACTCATCATTTGCCTGAACTTTATGCTGGTGAGGAGGTCAGATTTAAAGATAAAACTAATACCTGGAATCAGAAAGGCATTGTACTTGAACAAATTCAACCAAGGTCCTATAATGTTGAGATGGCTGGTGGTGTTGTGTTAAGGAGGAATCGTCAACATCAGCTGAAAGATTTATCAGCTGAACAGCCAGAGAAAACTGAGAAGACTGAGATACTATTGAGAAGATCTGTTCGTATAAGGAAATGCCCTGAAAGACTCATTGAAACATGCTGAAATTTGAAGTAGTCCTGAAATGGTGAAAGACTTGTTGCAGATCATGTTTGTATTTTGCTTAGAAGTTTAAATGTTATATTTAATGGAATGTTGAGATTAATGTTTATTAGTAAAGTGAAAAAGAAAAAAAAAAAAAAAAAGGAAGATGTAATGATAGCGGCTGGTTTTATTGAGTAGTGGCAACCCTGTCTAGTATATGTTTGCGCATGTGCAGAGAGTGAATGGTGTTGGCCTAATGGAGTTGGCTTAGTGTGCATGGTGGCAGCACACCACTATGAAAGTTACTAATAAATGTTCAATTGATCTGGAGTTTTGTGTGGACTATAAATGAATACCCCAACCAAAACAGTACACTACATAATACATATCAAATGTGCCAAGCTACTATGTTGACAGTCACACAAAAAGCGTTTTTGCATTCCACCACTCTGCTTTTCCATTGCTTTTCTATGTAAACATGGATCTCACGTCTTCCACATGATGCGGTGTTGTAAAAAATGGAGCACTAAAGTTAAAAAAGTTAAACTTTTGAAAAACGTGTCTCTAGACCTTGGGTGCATCCAAAATCGCATACTGAGTAGGTACTACATTTGAATTTACTTCGCGACCGTTAAAAAGGTATGTTCTCTATAATGTATGAAATAGTATATTAAATTTGGACGTAGCTACTACATCCGGCATGTTATTACTGTCATGTGACCTTCCAGCATCAGTAGCGTCGCTTCAATGGTATTCATACTGCTGCCTTCATGTGCTATCGGACATTTTTGAAGTTGTGATTATGAGCTTGTCGCATTCAAGTGCTTTGTTGTCTGAAAGGATAGGGATTATGGAGGACACCAGGTTCATTCTTGCTTATTTCTTGGGGAAATATTAAAGCCAAAATGTAATAAAGATATTTAATTCTGAATAAAATGTAGCGTCACATTCATTGACATTCACCGCGCTATCTAGATAGTCAGCTTGCTGACGATTCTGGATTTTCGGTCAAATACATGCTATTTTCGTGTATAAAACATACAATATTCTTCAAATGGTTATTCATATATGTAAATATGCACTACTTCACAGGTTTTCAAACCCTCAGGTGGGTCGCAAGACTTAAAAAATGGGTCGCCAGGATGATTTAAGGAAAATTAAGTTATATTAAAAACAAAATAAAAAAATTTGTATGAAAATTTGTTTTCATAAAATCAGTCTATAGGCCTATATAAAAGGAATAAATAGGCAAAATATATTGGACTTAATTAACAGATGAACAAAACGAAAGAAAATACTGTGTGACAGTGTGCTGCTGAGTTTGGTTCATTTTTGTGACAGAAAGCGCATCTTGTTTTCTTTATTTTACAAAAGCACACTGTACATAAACACTTTGCAGTTTTGAAATATATCCTACTCTTATTATCTGTATGACCAAAATGCAGAGGCGGAGAGTAGTGAAGTATTTTAACTCCGCTTACATTCTGCTTTGGAATGTAGTGAAGTAAAAGTTCTCCACAGAAAAACACTGATAAAGTACATATACTTGAAAAATGTACTTGAGTAGAAAGTAAAAATACTTCACTACTGTCCACCTCTGCCAAAATGACGGAGTAGCCTATTTTATGTTTTCTTTGTTTCTCGCCAGCGACTCACATGCACACAACATATTCCAGCATTGCAAACTTGACATCGCAGCCTGTTCATTATCAAAATAAAATAGTCAACCTAACATATAAAAAGTTACACAGCTCAGTTTAAATTATCAGTAGTACAATTCGTGCCATTCAGCGTGAGCACCACTCCACTGTGGTGTTTCCAAGCACATTTTGCGCATGTGAAGATAATGATTTTTTTCTCTCAATATTGGGACGTCAAGCGAGTGAAGTACAAAGCCTATAATAAATACACTGAACAAAATTATAAATGCAGCACTTTTGTTTTTGCCCCCATTTTTTATGAGCTAAACTCAAAGATCTAAGACTTTTTCTATGTACACAAAAGGCCTATTTCTCTCAAATATTGTTCACAAATCTGTCTAAATCTGTGTTAGTGAGCACTTCTCCTTTGCTGAGATAATCCATCCACCTCACAGGTGTGGCATATCAAGATGCTGATTAGACAGCATGATTATTGCACAGGTGTGCCTTAGGCTGGCCACAATAAAAGGCCACTCTAAAATGTGCAGTTTTACTGTATTGGGGGGGGGGTCCAAAAAAAAAAGTCAACTTTTTTTCCCCCCATTTTTTCCCCATGTTGCAAGGATCTGTACACAATTCCTGGAAGCTGAAAACATCCCAGTTCTTGCATGGCCAGCATACGTCACCCATTGAGCATGTTTGGGATGCTCTGGATCAGTGTATACGACAGCGTGTTCCAGTTCCTGCCAATATCCAGCAACTTCGCACAGCCATTGAAGAGGAGTGGACTAACATTCCACAGGCCACAATCAACAACTTGATCAACTCTATGCGAAGATGTGTTGCACTGCGTGAAGCAAATGGTGGTCACACCAGATATTGATTTTTTTTTGGACCCCCCGGGACCCCCCCGGACCCCCCCAATACAGTAAAACTGCACATTTTAGAGTAGCCTTTTATTGTGGCCAGCCTAAGGCACACCTGTGCAATAATCATGCTGTCTAATCAGCATCTTGATATGCCACACCTGTGAGGTGGATGGATTATCTCGGCAAAGGAGAAGTGTTCACTAACACAGATTTAGACAGATTTGTAAACAATATTTGAGAGAAATAGGCCTTTTGTGTACATAGAAAAAGTCTTAGATCTTTGAGTTCAGCTCATGAAAAATGGGGGTAAAAACAAAAGTGTTGCGTTTATAATTTTGTTCAGTGTAATAGTTTAGCATCCAAATACACCGCGAATATGGAAACATTTGGATTCGAATGAGCGAGTTAGGTTACGTGAGCCCATCACTTGTTACTTTCAGTTTCGCTTTAAATGATTTCATTTTAGCTTGTTTATAGTTAGTCTCCTTATATTTTTGAATTCCTGTTCTGTTCTGAATAAAATTGAAAGGATTTGTTGTGGAGTGATGGGGAACTGAAATAGCCTAGTGTTTATAATGTTTGTAGTACATTATAACATTTCGCTTTATTTACAAGTATTATTTCTGAATGCAATAAAATGCGACACACGTGACCTGTTTTTTTTCTCTCTCAATATATTGTATTTTTAAGCATGCAGCAAACGATTAATTGGTTAAAATTCTTGTTGGTTAATGGTTAACCAGTTAATTCAGTTAATTAGCATCCCATATATAGCTAGATCAAATTAGTGCAGAATCAACTTTGCGCTGTTGAATTTTTGTGCCATCTAGTGGTTTAATGGAGAATAGAGTCAAATGGCCCATTGTATATAAGTATTCTTATGCTTGGCTTGACTTATTTGAATGTAAACGGTTGTAGGTCTATATATGGGTCGCGTCAATTAAAAAAAAAAAAAAAAAAAAAAAAAAAGGTTGAAGGTCGCTCTTAAAAAAAGTTTGAAAACCACTGCACTACTTTATCGACAAGACAAGGCGATGTAGCTGTTGTGGAAAAAACGAATAAAGAATACCAGTCATAGCACAATCATTCTCCTTTCTGCCATCATGTTTAAAGTTTATGGCATGCCCAACTTGAAAACTCAGGAATCAAAATTATCTCAGAGTTTCCCAGCAGTAAATACGATTTGAGATGGCGTTCATGTCCAATTTCCAACTAGAAAACTTATATTGATGATAATTCCGATAGCATGTGAAGGCAGCCTAAATCCTCCCCCGTGGCTTCATGGGGGAGTAAAGAGTAAAGAGTAAGAGTAAAGTCCACTGAATGTGCACTCCAGAATCTCTGTGGAAGTAGTAGGTCATCCAGGTGCTTTTCGCTTGTTTTGTGAATACTAAGTATTCGGACATACAACTCTATTGGCATACTGTTTTTCACATACTTTATAGTAGAGAAGTATTCGATTTCAGATACATAGCGATATTCCAATACCCTGCATCTCATTTTTTTTTCATTTAAAAACGTAAGACACATTGGAGCCGATGGCCTCATGGGCAGCGCTCTGACATTTTGGGCAACTCAAGTTTGATCCCGCCCCCTCTCTCTCCCACTTCTAAATAAAAGGCAAAAGAAAAAATGCAAGACGCAGGTTAGTGGAATGAAAAAAAAAATGCCACTTGCATATGCCATACCGATGTTTACGCTCATTTTTGTATTGTTGTCAGTCACATTTATTTATAGCACTTTATACAATGTAGATTGTTTTGGTATGAATGGCCCCAAAAGGGACTTAATATTAAAAAAATACAATTTATTTATTGATCTATTGTTTTCTGTCTATTGCTATTCTAAACATTTTATAAAAGCAACCATTTTGGTCTAAAGTAGTTTTAGACTTGGGTCTAAGCGTACACTGTCAAATCTGTATTTTCCTTCATGCTAAATGATTTTACTGTCATAAAAGAACACTGAAGAAAAATATCTGACAGGTTGCATACAGTTTTATCTATATCTTGTATTTCAGTGAACCGAGTAAATACTGAACTGTGCTGAACCTCCCAGCCTCACAGGACACACACAAACAGTGAATTCCTGCAGATCTGGTGATGTCATCTTCCTCAGGCCCATGTCATCTGATACCTTTGATACTTCTAATAACCTGCCGTGTGTGTGTGTGTGTGTGTGTGTGTGTGTGTGTGTGTGTGTGTGTGTGTGTGTGTGTGTGTGTGTGTGTGTGTGTGTGTGTGTGTTCAGAAAAGGAAGACTCAGTGACCATCTCTGACATGGATTTGGATTGTGCACTTCAGAAACGCAAGATCGAAATCTTTACTGAGCAAAATCCTCCCCTATCCCTGGATAAAATGTACCCGTTTCCCAAAATGCTAGTTGCAAATGATACTTCCCTCAACACTGCAAAGACAAGCATGTGCAGAGCACATGAAATCAGCTGCACGTCTGATTCGTGATTACAGGCAGCAAAGCAAGAACATTCAGAGACCTCCGACATTTCCTTCTAATGCTCAAGTGTTTTCACATCAACAGGGTTCAGCTTTGATATCCGGCAACCTGTCAATTCACAAAAACACCAGCAGTGTTTACAAAGCATCTCAGAAGAGAGTTTATTGATGGCCCTCGCCATTAACAGGGATGCTGGGAAAACCATTACACATCTTCTCTTAGCATTGCAATCAAAGATCTGACAGTATAGCTCTCAGCTAAAATACATTGCCATTTGTTTCTTGAAAGTTGGGTCAACATGGTCAGTTAGTCAGCAAACTGCTTCTAGTAAGGTCGACCAGTGAGACTGTATTTTAAGGTGACAATGCTTTAAAAGAGGCTGAAATTTAGGATGCAATTACTAGGGTTTTAATGTGCCAATATTGTAGGCTAACAGTAACTTCTAAATTCACCCCCTTTCTACAAACACCACCTCAGCCATCAAAGCACCAATTTTATGACGAATTCATCACCTTCAACAAAAAATCTGATTTTTATTAGCATCTGACACAGATTGGAATTTGTTGTACACGTGTAAACACAAAAATCCACACAAGATCCGTCTTTTTCGCATCTAATCTGAGCCACTTCCAAATGTGCTTTTAAATCAGATACATATCCGATTTTTGGACATCCGACCTACGTCTATATTCGATTCCCCATGGAATTCGAAGCCACCACAGGGCGAGGGCGACACGTTTGGCCACAAATAACTTTTTTATGTTGTATTATGAAGTAGATGTGCCTGTATGCACTCGCTCACAGCTTTTTTATTGAGGTGGAAACTTTATAAAGAAAAGAAATTATGCTTACATTCAGGAGCTGGTTTTCAACCTCTGCCCTGTGAGTTTTATAAATAAAACAGCTTCACTGAAAGCTACATTATATTTCTCAGCAATGAGGTGATAACTTAGCTATAATTAAACCAACAAGCTTCACTATTGGGCTACTCACTCACGCACTCGCTCGCTCTCTCTCGTTAATTCATAAAAAATTAAAAAATGCAATCTTACAGCTCTAATTTATTTCACTTCAGAATTCTAGATCTAGAAATTAAAATTACCGTTATTTTCCTGTCTATATCCGTTCAGTCATCCGTTCAAAACATCCATGACAGCTGTTATCTTGTCCATGCTGAAAAATAATTATGGCCACCTGACATGAATATATAAATAAATGTTAATAGTACGGCCATTCAAACCCAGAGGGTCCACCATGTGCATATACAATCACTTTGGGCGGGAATTAAAGGGGGGGTCTAATGCTATTTCATGCATTCTGACTTATTTACACTGTTAAAGAGTTGGATTCTCATGCTAAACATGGCCAAAATTTTAAAAAAATTGTATGTGTGTGTGTGTGTGTGTGTGTGTGTGTGTGTGTGTGTGTGTGTGTGTGTCACAAGCTCGGCTGTTTTCGGAAAGAACTGGTACAGCTTATCTGTCATTTATAAATCTGATATAACTAAAGACTCTTCAGAGATATGAAGGATGCAAGTCTACTCTATTGGTACTCAAGATTAACATTAGATTGGCAGAAACTGTGCGTGTTATGTACCCTTTAATGTAAACACAGATATCGGATACCAGTCGTGTCTAAAGTGAATGTAAACAGGTGGGCCAAAAAAAAAAAATCAGATATGGTCAAAAGATCGGATCTGTGCATCAAGACTTGCAGTGTAAAGGCAGCCTTATAGTTACAGAAGGCTGCAAATACACTACAGTTCAAATGTTTGGGTTGAGTAAGATTTTTTTTGGAAGAAATTAATACAAGGATGCCTTCAAAGTGAGAATAAAACATTTATAATGTTACAAAATATTTCTATTTCAAATAAATGCTGTTCTATTCATCAAAGAATCCTGAAAAAATGTATCACGGTTTCCACAAAAGTATTAAGCAGCAAAACAGTTTTTAACATTGATAAGAAATGTTTCTTGAGCACCAAATCATCGTATTAGAATGATTTCAGCAGGATCATGTGACAATGAAGACTGGAGTAATGATGCTGAAAATTCAACTTCGCCATCACAGGAATAAATTACATTTTAAAATATATTCAAATAGAAAACTGTTCATTTAAATTGTAATAATATTTCACAATATTACTGTTTTTACTGTATTTTTGATAAAATACATGCAGCCTTGGTGAGCAAACGTTCTTTCAAAAACATATCTGGAAGGAATGTGTCTGATCAGTGTCTGGTGGACGCTGAACAAGCCTAATTATACAAAGCTTTCTAAAATGACTAGTTGTTGTAATAACCTACCGACTAGACGATTTTGAAAATATGCAGTTGTGTGTACGTTTCAAAAATGTATTTAAAGATCATAGATCACTTAGGATCCAAAACATACGCCACCCGAATACTAAAGTGGAAAACATATGATAGAAGCTGAGGTTTATTTCACTGGCCAACATCTTACGGGGAACATCTGAACCAAACTTTCCGTTATTCATGTCATGGTTTATTGCACCTTGCAGTGCTGGTAAAATAAGGTCATCAATAACACGCAACTCCATGCAAGCGGTCCCGAAGATCAATCGGAGTTTTCCTATACACGCACACACAAAGGTCTTGCACGCAAAATCAAGCCACTGGGCCATGTGACGTCATATGCTTAAGAGAAAAACCACAGACCTTCATCTCTGCTGACAGCTCCCTCACAGAAAACACACATACACAGATACTCAAACAAAACAATAGTGATCGATAGAGAAAAGTCAGTTCAAATAGAACTGAAAGGCACCTTACTGTAAGATGAGAAAGCCAGTATGAAATAACATTTAGAGACAGAAGACAGGAAAAAACGTAACAACAAGCAACCACAGCATTACACAGATACACATACGCACAAAGCCAGACACACATTGAGGGAAGAAGTGGATGAGCCATGTGAGTCATCAGTTTTCAGCAACAGCATGACAAATATGGGCACTTCAACAGGAAGAGCTTCTGACACGAACACAAACACTGAACACGCAACAGCAACCCACAACACACGCAATAATCTACATACAGATATTTTAATAAGTTTCAAAACCACAGGACAAGAAAGTCAAAATGCCACATAAGATACAATGACCAGAAAGATGAAAACAGTCAGACAGACCAATGCTTTACAATGGGAAAACCACAATGAGAAGTGGGCTACATAAGTCAAGAACCATATTTTCAGTGATCTTTCTCTATTTGTGTCATAGATGTTGAACTGAATCATTCAACTGTCTCTAAATGAATGGCTCCAATGCTCACATGTAACACAATAAAAAAAAAAAAAATTATTAGTAAATGATTTTTTTTTTTTTGGTAAGGTGTGCCAGCCTAATAGGGCTGAGCTAACAAAGACAAAAGATTTTTAACAATATTTAATATATATGTTGGTATTTGTGAAATTGCTCTGAAATAAAAGAGCATTTCAATGGACCAGAAAATGGTGCAAGTAATAGTCAAAACTGTTAAAGCAATACACAGTACATAATTAGTGTAAATAATGACTAAAAAACAATAGAGGAATATTTACAGTTCCAAACTGTTATGACCACCTTCCTAAAATTGTGTTGGTCCCCCTTTTTCTGCCAAAACAGCCCTGACCCATCGATGCATGGACTCCAATAGACCCCTGAAGGTGTGCTGTAGTATCTGGCTCCAAGATGTTAGCAGCAGATCCTTTAAGTCCTGTAAGTTGCGAGGTGGGGCCTCCATGGATCGGACTTGTTTGTTCAGCACATCCCACAGATGAGATCTGGGGAATTTGGAGGCCAAGTCAACACCTCAAACTCGTTGTTGTGCTCCTCAAACCATTCCTGAACCATTTTTGCTTTGTGGCAGGGCGCATTATCCTGCTGAAATAATGCTCACGTGCCCACTGTTGGTGCTTTCGGCGGGGGACAGGACCAGCATGGGCACTCTGACTGGTCTGCGGCTATGTAACCCCATACGCAACAAACTGCGATGCACTGTGTATTCTGACACCTTTCTATCAGAACCAGCATTAACTTCTTGAGCAATTTGAGCTATAGTAGCTAGTCTGTTTGATTGGACCACACAGGCCAGCCTTCGCTCCCCACGTGCATCAATGAGCCTTGGCCGCCATTGACCCTGTTGTTGGTTCACCACTGTTCCTTCCTCGGACCACTTCTGATAGATACTGACCACTGCAGACCGGGAACACCCCACAAGAGCTGCAGTTTTGGAGATTCTCTGTCCCAGTCGTCTAGCCATTACAATTTGGCCCTTGTCAAACTCGCTCAAATCCTAAAGTTTGCTCATTTTTCCTGCTTCTAACACATCAACTTTGAGGACAAAATGTTCACTTGCTGCCTAATATATCCCACCCACTAACAGGTGCCGTGAAGAAGAGATAATCAGTGTTATTCACTTCACCTGTCAGTGGTCATAATGTTACGCCTGATCGGTGTATATATATATATATATAAATAAATAAAGTATAGTATGCACAATAATATGTACAATAGAACGCATGGACTTCCATGAACATTTGAGTTATGCTAAATTGCCGAATCTCTGTTTGGAACGGATTCATTTAAAAGTGGTTGGTGGAAATAAATCAAACTTTCCAATGCTATCTGCATCTTTTACTACTGATGTACTCTTTCTTGAAGCTTCAAGATGTCATGACGCAAAGAGTTTTGTGGTTTTATCATCCATATCTATTTACTTTGAGGCCATCTACACTACCCTTCAAAAGAAGATTTTTGAAGTTTTTAAAAGTATCTTATGCTCACCAAGGCTGTATTTATTTTATCAAAATACAGTCGAAACAGTAATATTGTGAAATATTATTACAATTTTAAATAGTGGTTTTCCATTTGAAAATATTATAAACAATTGATTCTGGTGATGACCAGATCCTTCAGTGTCACACGATCCTTCAGAAATCATTTTAATAAGCTGATTTAGTGTTAAGAAACATTTCTTATTATAAACAAAGTATGATAAACAGTTGTGCTGCTTAATATTGTTCTTGGAAACCATGATACGCTGTTTTCAGGATTCTTTGATGAACAGATGAACAGCATTTATTGAAATAGAAATCTTTTGTAACAATATGAATTGTCACTTTTGATCAATTTAATGCATTCTTGCTGATTAAAATCTGACTCCAAACTTTTGAACGTAACTGTATGTGCTAGTGTAAAAGCAAACAGATAAACGTTGGAATAACATTGCCAAAACTTTGTTAGTTGAATTGTTAGCAGACGTACAGATTTACATTTTTCTTTTCTCTTCAGATAAAAACTATTGGAGACTTATCTTGCACTCAGGGACGCATAAAAATATGTTTCCTGTAAAATTCTGTACAGAATTTGCATGTTCACACTAGTAGCAAATCATGGATAATAGTTCACTGAAGACCATTTTAAAAATACACATAAGAATAATAATATATCTAAATAGACAGACAGATAGACTGACAGACAGTCTTTGGACAACCAAAAAACCCATCAAATGACAGCTAGCAAACAGAGTAAACTTTATAGGAGAAAAGGTTAGAAAATTGTTGAAGGAGAGAAAGGAGAGAAGAATGAATGACAAAATGCTCAAGTTAGTTCATGCCCACATTTTGCAGAATTAGTAATACTGATAAAAACAGTTACTTGTGCCAAAGCTGCATGTTTGAATGTGCACAAGGCGAGAAGATGATAGTTTGTATAATACTCTGCCTGTTAATTGAGACTGTAGAGGTTTATCTTCCTCCAGGCATGAAACATTATCTTTAGCAATGGGCTCCCCGACACAGACACACACACACACACACACACACACAGACACACACAAAATAACTGACGTCCACAGAAAGCATCATCTAAATAAGTTCGACCCAAATGAATCTGACCTAATCTGCTCATAACCTATGACTGAACAACACCTTAGTGAACCGTAAGGAGAAACACAAAAGGCTCACGGGACGGGGCCCAGCACAGACAGGGGCCATGAAGCGGTAGCAACGTCCTGCCAGGGCGTGTGTCATCTCTGCCAGAATGCAGTCGTGCTGTAAGTTAACCGCAGGGCGTGCGGCACGGGTTGGGCGGGCAGCGCTGAACTCTCTCCTCTCTATCATTTTCCATGTCCCTCACTTCTCCACTCAAAACAAAAACCGCTGACTGGAGCTGCTTCAGAGAACAGATCATCTGAAAATGTTTCATTCCATATTTCTGAAATGAATTATTGGCCTCTAATTTTGACTCTTCAAAAAAGGATGGACGGAGGAAAAGAACAAGAGACGAGGGTAACGAGAGAAAGAGGCTCAGAGAAAGTAGAGTGAAATGATGGCGACAAATAGGGACAGTAACTATGGAAAAACTCCACAGCACTGTCGAGAGACACTAAAACCAAACCTCAGTGGCCGTCCTGAGCCAACAGTGCTTTTATTTTCAGACCGGCCATTAAATAAACTGTAATAGGGCCAAAGATTAAATTTAATTAAATCTCAGACAAAAAGAATGCCTGATGAACAGGTTTATGTTATCTGTACTACCCAACATAGACCAATTAGGAATCAGGAAAAACAGTTACAATATTAGAAATTACATTCAATTTTGCGAAAGAAAAACAGATCACATTTGCTTTATATACGGTTTCATGTTTTTTTTTTTTTTTTTACATACAGAGTCATTCAGCAGTGTAGGCACTATTCGAAAACCTACATTGTAATCTCAAAAGTTTCAGTTTTAAATGTCTTTGCCAATGATGCACATACGCGGTATACATTCTATAAGCTTAAATATAAGATTTTCGCTTAACTTTCAATTTTTTTTCTAAAACATTATTGCAACAACTGTGAATATATTTTTGTCAAAAATTACTTGTATAATATAATATAAATTTAATTAAATTTATAGTAAAAAGGCTGTGGCTGGTAGAAATTAAATATAAAAAATAACCGTAAAAAATACGGTGACAATGTTTTAGGTTTTACAGCATGGCATATTGGTGCCTGCATATTTGACAAATTATAACCATACACTCACTGCCCACTTTTCTAGGTATACCTGTTTTTAGGTATACCTGCTTGTTAATGCAAATATCTAGCCAATCACATGGCAGCAACTTAAGGCTTTTAGGCATGTAGACATGATCAAGATGATCTGCTGAAGTTCAAACTGAGCATCAGAATGGGGAAGAAAGGTGATTTAAATGACTTTGAACATGGCGTGGTTGTTGGTGTCAGACGGCTGTTCTGAGTATTTCAGAAACTGCTGATCTACTGGGGTTTTCAGTAGATCAGCAATTACTGTTTACTGGTCCAAAAAGATAAAATATCCAGTGAGTGGCAGTTCTGTGGGCAAAAATGCCTTGTTGATGCCAGAGGTCAGAGGAGAATGGCCAGACTGGTTCAAGCTGATAGAAAGGAAAAAGTAACTCAAATTGTTAACACCGAGGTCTGCAGAAGAGCATCTCTGAACATGTTGAACCTTGAAGCAGATGGGCTACAGCAGCAGAAGACCACACCGGGTGCCACTCAGGAAACTGAGGCTACAATTTGCACAGGCTCACCAAAACTGGACAATAGAAGATTGGAAAACCGCTGCCAGAGTCTTGATTTCTGCTGCAACATTCAGATGGTAGGGTCAGAATTTGACTTAAACAACATGAAAGCATGGATCCATTCTCCCTTGTATCAACGGTTCAGGCTGGTGCTGGTTGTGTAATGGTGTGTGGGATATTTTCTTGGCACCTTTTTGGGCTCCTTAGTACCAACTGAACAACATTTAAATGCCACAGCCTACCTGAGTATTGTTGCTGACCATGTCCATCCCTTTATGACCACAGTATACCCATCTTCTGATGCCTACTTCCAGCAGAATAACGTGCCATGTCACAAAGCTCAAATCATCTCAAACTGACAGTGAGTTCACTATACTTAAATGGCCTCCACAGTCACCAGATCTCAATCCAATGGAGCACCTTTGGGATGTGGTGGAACGTGAGATTCGCGTCATGGATCTGCAGATTTGTCTGCAGCAACTGCGTGATGCTATTAGGTCAATATGGACTGAAATCTCTGAAGAATGTTTCCAGCACCTTGTTGAATCTACGCCACGAAGAATTAAGGCAGTTCTAAAGGCAAAAAAGTGGGGTCCAACCCGGTACTAGCAAGGTGTACCTAATAAAGAGTTCATTGTAAGTCCATAAAACACGGCCAATACTCATATATACACAGTGGACAGGTTCATACACACAAAGACAAAACACTAGGATAACACACAACGCTAAAATAATACAATAAACATTAACCAAATAACATAAAACGTAACACAAAACACCCTAGAGGGTTATTACTGAAAGCAAAAATAAGACGAAACAAAACTTCATATGTGACGGGTCACACAGAAATTTCTGGGAAATAATTCAGAATTTTATAGTAAAATTACATAATGTTCATGTAATTCACAAATTTTGCATGCACAAATGTAGGCCGTACCAAAGCTATTTATTTTTCTCAGCTTGTTTGTTTGTTAATAGCATGTGAATGTGATAAACTTACCTCGTCAGGCGCTGTGGTTGAGGGCGCTCCCCAAACTTCCTGTATAGAGAGAAAAACACTTTAGCAGAAATTCAACCACAATGCAATCAAAAACATTATTTTTCTGCACACAAATATTTGAGAGCACACCTGTGTACTATACAGTACTACTGTAACACAAACACACACAGGCCCGTTTCCCATCACTCAACGAGGGGCAAACACATTCACGCACTCAAATGTGCCACAACAGGCAAACACACACACCTGTCCACTATTTGAGATTAGCAGACTTGCAGCTGTTGTAGTGACCTTGTGAGAGCGCATTCACATGACCATGTGTACAAACACACACAGGTGGCCGAACTAAACCACTTTCCCATTCTGATTACATCCACCAGGCTAATTATCACAGGAAGGCCGTCTAAAGACACGGTTTAGCGATACCTGCTGCCAAACACGCATCACTTTCTATTTGACATGGGTTTAAAGGAATGTTCTGGGTTAAACTCGAGTTAAGCTCTCGGCACAGATGCTGTTAATTATCACGGCCCTCACTTTGTGAAAACAAGCATAAATCACATTTACAGTAATGAACTTATAATGGAAGTCTATGGGGCAAGGCGTTTTCTGGGATAAATGTTAAAATATACACCGTTTTGAAAGTAGTCTTGTGTTAACACATCATATAATGAATATAGCATGATAAAATTGCTTAGTAACCTTAAATTTGTAATATAATATCCAATATTTCAACTTTTACAGAACCACTAAACTCTTAAAATATATGCTTAGATATCAGAAAGGACATGATGAGAACTGCCAGTAAATTTCACAAATAAATTACAAAGAAATGACAATAACATTGAATTAAACATTATTTTTTTTTAAGTATAAAGGCTGAAATAGTATTTGGGTTTCTGCAGGTTTTATGAAGGTAAATTTAAGACCTTTTTAAGACCAACTAAAGAAATTTAGAAATAAAAGAGACAAATTGAAGGGAACACAATACGTCAATATGTTCTTTAAATGTCGAGGGAGAAACACAAGAAGTTGCAAGTTTGAAAGTATAACTTTCATCAGATATCCATTTCTTTTTAATTCATTTTACAAAAAAAAAAATTCTTAATTCAAAATACATTTGCTTGAAATGCAAAAAAACATAAAATATGAACAATGAAATTTGAGTTTATGACGAGAACAAATATCTGCCAATGAGCTCAGAAAAATCAACACATTGACAGATTGTCCTTGTTTTAAGCATAAACTTACTTAATTTTGTTACACGTCATTTAACATTTGCATCTCAAGTAAATGTATTTTTATTTAAGAATGTTTAGATATTTGTATTGGAAAGCAGGACAAAAATACTGAAGAAGATATTCATTTTTTGCAATGCATGCAGCATTTAATGCCATAACTTTAAGAATTTAGGACTTTTTTAAGGCCTTAATTTGTGTAAGGGCAAATTAAGACTAAGACCTGCAGAAACCCTGTTTTATGTAAAACATACTCCAATGATCTTAGTTTTATTTGGAATGTCAAAAAATATATTTTATACTGTCTATAAGTGCTAAAAGGACAATTTGGATAAATTCTTAAGTTAAAAAAAAGCTTCACATTTCTGCAGAATATGTTTCTCCACAGACGAAGTAAATGCAATTATTGTAAGTATTTTGTAAAAACTGAAATATTTTCATGTCAATTAAGTTTAATTAGTTGTAAATCTATAACACTTCTTTAAGTAGTAAAATGATCACAATCAGGAAAGCAACGCAGCAGTTTTAAGAAAAGCCCAATGATGGCCCAGTAATGGCCGCACATTCCCGCAGACGTGATATTTCATGTCAGGCACACAAAGGCTTGTTTCTTCTAAATGTCACAGTGAATTGTACAGTAACAGATCATCAGAGTACAGTAATGTGAAACATTGATTGGATTGTTTCACTTATGCTTGTGACCTCAGATGGCAAATAATGAAAACCGTTGCCTCATTTCAAAAGAACCTGAAGGCCTGTTGTGACCCCGTCTTTTTGAAGCTGTTACTATAGAGACCCCACAACTGTTATTACTTCAAATCTAACAGAATGACTACTGTGTCCAGATAATACTGGCCCCGTCCCAATTAGTTCCAATCTCAGAATCCAATTCGAAGAACTTAGTGGAGATAATCCTCCAAACGAAATCAGAAAAAAAAGAAGAAAAAAAAACTTAATATATCAAATAAATAAATAATAATAATAATAACAATAATAATAACAATAATAATAACAACAACAACAACAACTTAATAATAATAATAAACAAAAATCTAAACCAGTGATTCCCAAAGGGGGGAGTGGGGTTCATGAGGGAACTGCAGGGGGCTCGTGAGTTGATATAAATGTAATTAATTAAAATGTAAAATGAAAATAAATGGGGCTGCGCGATAACCATGATATAGCTTAGTGTGATTATCAAACTAAAGACTGGAATTTAACTGTATAGTCCGATGCACTGCATGTTTCAAAGTGAAGCACATGGTGCATTTCATTATTATTATTATAATTATCTATTTTTTTATTTACAACAGTAATATATTTGTCTTCATTTTTATATAGAGTTAAAACATATGACTACTACTACTACTACAACTACTAATTATTATTATTAATAATATCAACACCAGAGAACCATGAACATGTGAATGTGTCGTTAAATTATTGAAATATTAACTTAAAATCTCAGGGGGTACTTAAAAAAATATTTCATGTCTAGGGTTCAGTTGACAAAAAAAATTTTTTTAGGAATCCCTGATTTAAACTATTGATGTGGTATCATGAGAAAAAGAGTTAGAATGTACGGTTTTATCAGCACAGCAAGTAATTTTTGCCGCTAGAGGTTGCTTACTTAAAATAAAGGCGTAGCTTGATGACGCCTTGATTTCGCGGATTCATGGGAGTTGTTGTCTTCACCTCTACAGCTGATGGAAAAAGAATCTGACGGGACTCAGGCAGAAATCATATTCATGAATGAGCTAATGTATTAAAGATTTATTAACGTTACTGTAGTATGAAGCAGGGTGGGGCTGAAAGCCGCTGGAGCGGAACGATGCACAGCAGTGGAGTTTTTATTATGCCGCAGACGACCGCTACCACTTCTTCCGATCATGCGTATGTGTGGTAACGCAGCGCTGTTTTATCATATTAGATACATCTGAGTGTGTTCAAAGTTATGTTATAATGCTACTCTGTGCATTCGCTCTGCGTCTACTATGAGACACTTGTTGCACACTGCAGTAAGCTAGATCAATATTAGGCATGGTAAAACATGGTACTCATGGTAAATCAAGGAAACAATAAGACTAACTGTGTTGAGCTATATAACAATGATTAGTTTTCTGTCGATGAATGTATCCAAAAAGTTGCTCACCTGTCTAATAAAACACATAATATATTAAAGCGTCTTTGTGTTTCCACGGTTTCTACAAAATAAAACTGGAAATCGAGGGAAACGAGGGTATGATGTAATTTATAGGCGACACATGGACACGGTCCATGTCTGGGTTAAAACTGCTTATTTCTCTGGATTTAAACATTCTAGGAAACATTTGGGATAATGTAAGTACACAAGTCAACAAAATATATAACATTGTTCTAGTGGTTTTTGGATATTTTAATCCAAAAATCTTATATATTGTGCCTTTAATAAAACCAGGTTCATGTCAGAAAGCTAGGCAACTTGGATAGTGAGGCAGCTCACACAGGTTTGGGCCAACATATGTTTCACATTGTAAATGACAACTTGAGCATATTTGGAGCAAAATATATATTAGTATTGTAGTTTGAGTATTTCGCCATTCGCTTGTTTGAGTCTGTTTAAGTAAAGCAAACACAGGGCCACAGGAGCTCAGTACAGCTGATCCCAGGGGTCCGTACTAAACTGACAACAGCCTTGAGGCCAAAGCTGAGTGGAGACAGTGACTGTGGAGGGTTTAAAATAGAAGAAGAGAGGAAAATCGATGGCTGGAGCTTCCTGATCCAGCTCCATTGAACCTGAGGGAGTTACAGGAAGATCTCAAATCAAGTCACGCTGCCACTGCCACGAGACCAGAGAAGACCACCGCAGACACAATAACAACAGCCAAAAACAGTATTAAAAGCACAAAATATTAAGTATGAATAAATTATTACAAATATTAATTATATATTATGCCCAATAATATTGTAATTGCACTTAATTTCAAAAATATTTGTGTGTGGCAGCTGCACGCCATATTCTTTTATGAATGCATCCAAAGAAAGTTGAGATGCGCATTCCTGAAATACACTACCATTCAAAAGTTTGAGGTCAGTAAGATTTTTAAAAAAAGAAGACTTTTAATAAGCAAGGATGCATTAAATTGATAAAAACTGACAGTAAAGACATTTATGATGTCTTTAAGAAGATGTAAGATTTAAGAAGAAGAAGAAGAAGAAGAAGAGGAAGAAGAGGAAGAAGAGGAAGAAGAGGAAGAAGAGGAAGAAGAAGAGGAAGAAGAAGAAGAAGAAGAAGAAGAAGAAATGTTTCTTGAGCACCAAATCAGCATGATTTCTGAAGAATGACACTGAAGACTAGAGTAATTGCTGAAAACCGGATTATAGTACATTCCAAAATATATTACATTGTTAAGTTATTTAAGAACTCTAATAATATTTCACAATATTACTGTTTTTACTGAATGTTTGATCTAATAAATGCAGGCTTGGTGAGCATAAGAGACTTCTTTCAAAAAAATCTTACCGACCCCAAGCTCTTGACCAGTAATGTATATGTATTTTTCATACCAATATAAATTTAATACAGCAACTTCAGCGACTGGTGGTCAGATATTATTTCTTTTTACAGAAAGTCCTACAGAATGTGCCAGTTGCCTGCAGGCTTAAATGTGTTAATCATGGCAGCATAATCATAATCTCATTTAACAGACGATTAATTGATCAGCCCTACTTTCTGGGGGGGATTTGTTTGAAACGGATCTTTGTAACATTCTGAAGTGAAGCACAAGTGTCGACCAAGTGTGCAAACTTGTTAAAACTTGACTGAATACCCGTATCCTGACTCGACAATTGCTCTGTTGTAATACATAATCAGAGAAATTAGCCGTCTTATTGACTTGTAGACAAACAACAAAGCTTGTTCTCAAGTTTGGTAGAACACAAAAGGTCATTGCACTTTAATGAGTGAGGGAACATTGGGAAAAAAGGGAGGGGAAGAGAGTTGAAAACGATAGAAAGGGCTGGAATTAGGGGAAGGGATGAGGCACGTGTGGGGGAGAAGAGGAACATAAGAGAGAGAGACAAAAAAGCAATTAAAAGGGAAGAAAAAAGAGCAAGAAAGAGAATCAGGGGTTCAGCAGAAAGATAAAATAGAAGAGAGAGAGGGAGAGGGAGAGGGAGAGAGAGAGGGAAAGGGAGAGAGAGAGACAGAGAGAGAGACAGAGAGACAGAGAGACAGAGAGAGAGAGAGAGAGAGAGAGAGAGAGAGAGAGAGAGAGAGAGAGAGAGAGAGAGAGAGAGAGAGAGAGAGAGAGTGCTAGTAGAATAATTATAGAGCTGTAGATCAATAAGGTTCCCACAGTGAAGTGCTGATGTTTGAGAGGATAATGGATACCAGCTCACTTCAAGCACATGCTGCTACTACCACAAACCCCACAATCAGGGGCCCATCTGGGGCCACAGCTCAGCTGGCCAACACCAGCCGCCTGCCCTGGATCTCCAATACAGGGCTCAATTAATAGGGATTTTTCTTTTGGACCTTTCTACTTCCACATGCCTCACCAAAAGAAATGATAAAAGCACATTTAGCAGGATATTACTATAACCATCAGAAAAATATAATTATATTTTTCCTTTTGTTTTTCACAAAAAAACTAATTATTTGTTAATTTGCAAGCTGGAAGTTTAACAGGCAGGATACAACGGGGCTAAAGGCTTCAAGGGGTAAAAGGCGCCTTTGATTGTATTTTCCTCTAAACCACTAGATGCAACAAAAACTTGCCGCAGCACTTTCCAAAAGTGGAAATTTGACTCATCCTTGACACGATCGCGGGCATCGATCAGTCGATTCTGCACTAATTTCATCTAATATTTGATGTTTTTTAAAATGTTTTAGATTTAAGTGGCAAATGAGAATCGCTAAAATGATTGATTATATTTTGAGACAAAGGTCGTCTTAATGATTTTCAAGGTCAAAGTTTTGTTCAAGGTAATTAAAGCAACAGTTTTTCAATAACGGAAGAATATGTAAAAGTATGGTATTTGGGGTAAAAAGCGCATCTGCTGTTGGGGCAAAAGGCACAATAATTAACATGATAATAAACAGCTGGCTGACTTTTCCATTTGATGACATGGTTAGATTCAGATGGTAAATATCATATATTGAGTTGGGTGTCCACCTTAGAGATAATCACCATATTTATAATGAAACCATCATATTTTAAAAATATGATATTACATATCATATAATAAAAAATGATTTAATGTTACTACTGTAAATCTATATTAAATTATTATGGGATCTCCAACGCTTTCAGAATCTTTACTTTTTAAAATAAGTTTATTTCTGTTTTTAAAATATATTTTTATATTAACATTTTAAATGAGTATTTTTTTTTTAACAAAAACAAATTCTTTTATTTATCAAAATATACAGAAAATAGTGCAAACTTTGCTAAAGTGATTATTTTGAACAAATATTAACAGACATAAAAACATTATTTTAGCTAAAGTATTTGTATGTGTGCCTTTTGCCCCATGCTGGTGAGCATTTTACCCTGTGTGTGGGGTAAAAGGCCCACCTCGCCACCTCATACATTTATAAGATTTTTAAACAAAATAAACCACTTTTATGATTCATTTTCACACATAATCTGTTGCTCCATCAATATTCAATACAAACATATATATTTTTTCTGCAATCATACACTATGGGAGTAGTGAAAAGCACATTTTTCTTAATGTGTGCCTTTAGCCCCGTTGTACCCTATAATGTAACTTCATACTTAATCTCACTGAAACACTTTCTTTGGTGCAAAGACTTACTCACAATTTCAACAAAAGCTCCTCCATGGCCACCAGGCACCAGCTGAATAGTGTTATTTCGGTGGCAGTATCTTGTTTTACATCAGAAATCACAAAACAAACCTTCAAAAACAAATGTTCAACTTCGCAAGCATAAAAATAGTTGCACATGATCAACAGGATCAATGTAATATCACTGGAACACAGTAGCATAAGAACTAGTTTTAATCTCTCTCACACCAGCCACGGGCCATCAGGCCGCTCTTAACCTGAAGTATCATTAATCACACGACACTTTTCCTCTTACCAAATAATTTCAATTTAATAGTGCTAATTTAGTGCAATAAATTAAACATGCAAAAAGTAAGGCGTTGATGCCAAGAAACTTTTATTTAGGTTTAACAGATTCTTCTACATCACTTCAATGTGCTCTGTTCACATTTTCCTTTAGTAGTCCAGATATGCAATCCAACATGAAACACTATTCACAACCCATTTCACTTTTGTAATATAAACAAAATATAAGGCATAGCTAGATTTTATCTATTGGGAATTGATTGGATAGTGAAAAATGGCCATTCTGTTCCAGAATAGAGCCAGATCTGCATGAGGGTCGTAGAGACTGAACGTCAAGACTTGATGATGTATCCCAGTGGTAATGTTTCAGAATAAATCTATCATTATTTGCTAAACTTTATGACTTCAGCATAAACTATAGCAGTTAAAGAGCAAGTTATTACATTTTTAAGTAAGATTACAAAGAACACCTTTATTTTTCTTCGGAATAACATGATGAATCCGAAGTTGTGGAGCTCAATCATGTTTTTTACATGACCACCATTTACATCAAGAATTATTAAATATTTTACTGTTCAAATTTGAACAGATGGTGCACTAAATTCAGTTCACTCTTACTGCAGTTGCTTTGGCATGAAAGTTCAGAGTACTGCTTGTTCAATCAGACAATTCAGGTTTCGAAAAAAATTACGCTGAAGGAAAAACATACACTCACTTTCACAATTTTTCCACTCCAAATAAGTAACTCGTTTTGCATATCAGCAAAGGCTCGTTTCAAGTGCAGGCAAAGTTATGAGCCATCAGTTGAAGAATCAAGCATTGACAGAGCTATACGAAACACTGTGGTTTGCATGCACCTGTTATAAAAACGGTGTTAAATTCTCCACAAATGTCAATATCAACACATGCCAGCCACTTCATTTAACTGGCATATAGCAAGGCCTACTTGATATTTTTGTGCCATCTGTGTCGGATAAGTGAAAACAAAGTCAAATCATGCACTTAGTCTAAAAAAAAAGACAAGTGCACATAATCGAACAAAGTGTTTTTGGGTTATTCGTGTCTGGTGAACTCTACAGATGAAAAAAGACGTCAACATTTCTTCAAGCCAGAGAGACTTTAATTGGTTACAAGACCAAACATGAAGGCTGTGGAAATCAATCAAATCGTGATCCCACCACATGTCAAGACGCTGGAAAAAGAGTTGTCACGAGAGAGCGCAGAGAAAGAGAGATGTGAATGTGAACTGTGAAGCAAGTGCGAGAGCGATGAAAAAAGAAATTCGACGAAAAACCACTAGCACTTCCTTGAAGTCTTCCTATAGAGAGAGGAGTTAAAATGTGAGCGCCTTCAGAGGTGTGCGAGCACTATCCATTGAGCAAAAGAGTGATGTAAAAAAAAATAAAGACAAAAAAACATAGTTGTTTGTGAACCACTAACAATTCGACTGGCTGAAACTCAGAACACAAAACAATGACAGGACGCCCAGATTTTATTGTTTTGGAGCATATTTACGTTCATTTGATCCTGAGGAAAATATGAGGCTGAATGTGACTCAAGTGACGGCTATTCCATTTCACTGGCGTTATGAGGAAACATTTTTTTCAGCTCGTAAAAAGAGTGATTAGAAAATGAAAAAAAGTGCCCAGATTTCAGCTGGAGTCTTATCCTATTTACTCAGTGAGGTCATGTGGTAAGATAGCTCTCTCTCCAGCTCCGCCGCTATCTGTCTGACTCGACCCGTGGCTGTTTCTTTGTGTCCGTCCTCATGGGACTGACTGACAGTTAAGAGCTTCACACAGTTCAGAACCAAGACAGTAACTGAGACACGGGGTGTGCTAAGTACCAATTCAAATTATTTTCAGCTTTCAAAAGCATTCCCCAGAGAGATGATGACCATAGGCCGCGTCTCTGAAGATAAGATCGCAACAAAACAGTTCAATTCTGTTGGATCTTCTAAAAAAACATTTTGTCTTGTGTAAGCAGGCTATTGTAACTCAAAAATGTTATCTTTTCCAAACCAAACATATATTGACCATTTTTATGATACTTACCTGAAAGACCTGAAAGCCCCATTCACATGTTCCACAGAAAAGAAAAGTTATACAGGTTTGGAACAACATGAAGATGAATAAATAAGGACAGAATGATAATTTTTGTGTAAGCTATTCCTATGAAAGCAGCTTGCAGCCATGCAATAGAAAGGCAGCTGAGAAAATGAATGAATGGTGCATCAGATCGTCTGCGGCATAATAAAAGCTCCACTGCTCTCGAGCCGTGTGTCACGCTTGTCTCTCATTAGCAATCGCTCCAGTGGCATTGTTCCGCTCCAACAGCTTTCAGCCCCACCCTGCTTTATACTACAGTAACGTTAATAAATCTTTAATACATTAGTTTATTCATGAATATGATTTCTGCCTGAGTCCCATCAGATTCTTTTCCAGCGGCTGTAGAGGTGAAGACAACAACTCCCGTGATTCCGTGAAATCAAGGTGTCTTTAAGCTACGCCTTTGTTTTGAATAAGCAACCTCTAGTGGTGAAAAATTACATATTGTGCCTTTAACGCTGCTGCAAGGGTGTTTCTAATACAACGGCTGAGGGAGTGATTGCAAATTTGACATCTTTCTTTCTTCTGACCATCGTAATCAATCTCTCTATATCTTTTTACTCTTTGGAAAGTCGTGGAAGCTCTTTCACAGATTTTTTTTCCCCTTTTGCTATTGGAGAAAATGGAAATACAAAAATTATATTTACTGTTGTCTCCCGTTTAATGCTATAGAAGTTTTCCCAACTATGACGACTTCTGCTTCGGAGAACCCTTGAAATGTGAAAAGGATACACTGATGAAAAGGAATGCTAAAAGAACGCTCTCTCCAGGTATATTACACTAAAATATGACTGTTTATGACAAAAAAAACTAATTAAAGTAGCTACAGATCTTTTCCGTATTTGACGTACATATGCATGGCTGAATCATTCACAATAAAATCTATAACAAATTAGAAGAATTTTCATTTCATGCCGACTTTAATAAGCGAGGTGTGTGAGTTGAGGCGGTGGGGGGGGATACAAACAAAGCAAAAAACCTATTAAGTTTAAAGAAGAATGATGCCGGTGACATTTCCCCTTTTAAATGCCTGCAAGCGGGGCTCAATAGAGGAAAAGGAAGTGCTGTCAGAATTGTTTTTAATCTGTTTTTCTGCGTGTTATCCATTTTTTGCTTCCTTCCCTCCATCCTTCCGCTCCTTTCACTTCTGTCTGTTCCATGACAGCACACAAGAAGTTCCTCTATTACTCAAGGTCGACTGAATCGATGAATTATCACTCTCGCTTAGTAGACTTACAAACGCATATGACATTTCTTCAGTCTGTGGTTTATTTTGCTTACTTTATTTGTGAAGTAAAAGTGATTCTTGTGTTAACCTACATAAGCTCAAAGGTGACCTATATTTCATAACAGTGAACAGAGGTGTGGTCTATGTTTACAGAGTATGCACTTTGCATTACTTTGTTGTAGGGATGTCAAAAGTACTGATACTTCAGAACCAGTACTTCAGTAAGTTTTTCTAAAATAATAATAATAATAAAATAATCCGTCTTTATACATGCAGTGGCATGAATGATCAAAAAATTATTGGATGGCCCTCCACTGTAAATGCAAATGCACACAATTTTTGATCAAATAAATACAGTCTTCTGTGAGCATAAGAGACTTTTGAATTAAATATATAAATAGAAATAAAACTCATGTAGTGAAGAATATGCCAATAATTTAATGGCTGCATGCCACTGTTCTTACTTAATCTGTTGATTTTTATTATTATTTTACTATGCAATTTTAAAGGTTTAAATAGTCTGAAAACGGTTCGTTCAAAGATTCAGTTTCTCTAAACCCCTTCCTTTCCGCGAGCCTACTCTGCGCTGATTGGTCAGACGGCCGAGTCAGTTGTGATTGGTCTACTGCTTACAGCAGGTCTCGCCCATTTCCATATCTGAATTTCAGCTCCGGATGCTTCCTCAGCTCTTGAATACACAGTGATAAGAACAGAAGCAATGGCGTCGATTTCACCGTATCAATTCCAGCGCATTGAAAGTGGATTTGCACCATGGAAAAAGCATCTTCTCGACATGACAACACAAACCAAACTCTTCCAGGCCTCAGGTATAACTACAGTGTTTGAGGGCGGGTCAAAGTAGACATTATTTGCGGGCAGCCAATGAAGGCCATAAGCTGGCATTATGCAAATTAGCTACATTGTTACGTATGTATGTAACAGGAAGTGAGATTGGAATTGCTGACGACTCGTTTCAGCAGATCGAAATCAATTCTTAACTTTATTTGTCGTGCACTTTGATCTTTCAAACTTTGCAGACTTTTTTTTTTTGCGTTCATGAATTAAATTGTACATTTTACAAGTAGGGCAGCCCTACTTTGATGGTATTTGACAGAGCCACTAGCTATGTTTCCATCCACCCATTTTTATGCACATTTTGGCATATTGCATAAAAAAAAAAAAAAAAAACGCTGGATGGAAACACCAAAATGTGCATAAATTCTACAAATGCGCATAAAAATGCATCAATAGAGGATACATTTTTTATCCAATAAGACAACATGCACATAAACTACGATGGAAACACAGTTGTCGAATAAATTCCTCGATATGCATCAAAAAAAGTCACATGACTTTACGATGGGGCGGCATAACTGGACCAACCAGCGGAACGATCTCGTTGCACAGCATCTAAAATGCTGTTTTGGTTATTGTGAAATGCCTGAGCAAAGTCTGCTGTCAAAGTGGTTCGGTAATTACCTCCCAGAACTTTCTCACACGACTGCTTTCCCAAACAGCAGGCATCCGCCTCCAAAAGCAAAATAACTTTATTGCGCTTCGTCTGCGCGCTCTCAGGCGCAAGTAATTCATTATTTACAGAATTATTATATACAGTGGCTTCTCCTACTGCAGCAACTTACATTTTTCTTAGTGATATTTAGTGCCAGGAAGTGACGATTTTGTTCTCTTTGGCTCACTGGATGGAAACCCTGCTTTATTCGCAAATGTTTTATGCGATATTCCAATTTTCCGCATAAGTTAAATTCGCAACTTTGGATGGAAACATAGCTACTGACCTCATTACTGACTGTGTATCCCAAGGTCATTAACCTCATAAAAAGCCCTCCTGGAAGTCATGATAGGTGCTGACAAGCTAAGTGTCTTTATTAAGTAGTGCAAAAAGAAGTATTGACTCCCTGTTTTCCAAAAGGAAGTGTGGATGATGTAATGGTTTCATCAGCCAGAGCAGCAGGGAGGGTATTTCTTACATCAATACAAAGTAAATCAGTCCTCAGTGGGGATTTTAATTTAGAATCTGCAGGCGGCCAGAGATTTCACAGCAACATGATGGATGTGCCTGGAGCTAAATTTTCAAGAGAGAGAAATGATAATTGACCACTAGACACTAATACCAAAGAGGACATTGTTCATCCGATCACAACAGAACATTACTTTTAAAAAACTGACTAGATTTTAAAATAATTAGTCAATTTCTATTTTCCAAAAGCATAATCCATTAAATGTGAAAAATATCCCATAAAGCTGTGGATTGTGCTGCCTAATACAACATTGAGAGAGAAAACTCAAGATCAAACTGCCTGGATACATCTCATTTAGTAGATTGTTTTTGGACTTCCCCAGACAGCCTCATGACAGCATGAATGACAGCTGAGCATTTTTTCCCTTGTCTTTGAAAAACCACACACCGCAGTGACAGAAATGGGAACTGAGATTCCTTAACCAACTGAAACCTACAGACAGGTTAATGTGTAAAACCTGAAGCAACAAATGCACGCACACCAACACGTGAAAATACACAGCGTTTTGTCCCAATAAAACATGAAGTGGTTGAAAAACAGAAAATAAATCACTTCCAATCAGATTCTGTCACAATCAAAAGGGGAATTTACCCTTGCTCACCACATTTTACTGAACTATCACGAAAAGACCAAGTGTAAATGCCCTCTAAGACGCATTCAAAATCTGATTAGGAACAGAAGATCAGTAGAGATACGTTTATGTGGCTGAGTGCAAATGAATGTGCAAACCCAATCAGACAGGAATATGATCAATCAAGACACATGATGTTTTCTTATGCACACATTCACGTTAGCAGAATTAACTGACACTTTTCACAAGAACCAATTCTGAGAAATTTATAGCATTTCTCAGTTTTGACTACTCCATCACACATCATAATCCTTCTACTGACTAAATGCGCTGAAAACCAACAGAGATGTACGAGGAGCGACTAAAGTCGGGATCACACTGTACGATTTAGTCGTATAGTCGTTTACAACTGTTGCGTGTCAGACTGTACGAACATGATCCCTGCTGTAAGCCATGCCACACTGTCAGACTGTATGTCAGCGGTAAAAATGGACGCACACAAAAAGACTCGTCTGGAGTTTTACATCAATCCGTGACACATGCTTTTCTTGAAAATAAAATGAAGGGGAAAAAACTAAGATGTGTAGTGTGTGTGTGTGTGTGTGTGTGTGTGTGTGTGTGTGTGTGTGTGTGTGTGTGTGTGTGTGGAGCAAGTGGAGATTTGTTGTTGTCTCACTAACTGTCATCAGGATCAGCTCTCCTATTGGTTTTTGATGATGTAACGGTCATCGTAGAAGTCACAGTGTAGGACTGATGCTACCATCACTTGCTATCGGAAATTTCCTACTTCCCACTTCTGAGGTCGTGATTTCGAGCTCATCGCATTCAGATTTTGACTTGAGAGGGCGTTCATGTCCAATTTTTTTAATTAGGAAACCAGTATTTACGATAATGCCGATAGTACGTGAAGGCAGCATGACTCTCAAAACTTCTGACACTGCCAGAATTTCGTCAAACTAGCGATCAAAGACTTCAAATTTTGGCCCAGGATGAGAGGAATCTTTTAGGATTCTCAAAATGTGTCTCAGACGGCCAAATCGTGGCCAAAATCGTACAGTGAACCCAGATTAACATGCTCAAACAAGCAAACTGTGAATCACAGAACATGATGTTGAAACCTCATTTCTCAAGAGCAGCAACCTTCGGCAGTTTGAATTTCTCTCTTTCTTCCTCCCTCTTTTAACCTATTTGCAATTACTGTTTTTTGGTCTAGTACACTGGTTAAACAATACTGACTGTTCTTCCTATCATGTCAAAGCTGGGTAAAATAAAAAAAATTCTTAGTTTAGTATCTAAAGCCGCGTTTGCTGATTGGTTGAGTTCATGTAGCATTTTGATCAGTTGACTGCACGCAGCATTTTATTTCAACCACCATTTTTAAAAAATCTGTTGCGGTACGTGCAGTAAGAGTTGTTTGCTATTCGAATCAACAATGGAGTTTAAAAAATACGACCAATGGACTGACATCTAGGTTCAGGCTTTATTAAGCTTATATGCAGAGGACGAAATCCGAGGACGAGGGTGAATTTTTTTTATAACTCATCCGTTTAAATTATATTAAGCCTTAAAGTTCTGCTTAATTAAGGCCGTGGCCACTTGAGTGACAGGTGGATTGCCACTATGGTCAAGCTAGGCGGGCGTGGTTTCAGCAACCAGGCACTTCAGCTCCACCCACGTCCCGCCTTTTTGCCCATTTTCAGTTATCCGGGAGTGACGCACAGTGACGCGCTGCCAAGATGGCAACGGCCGGCTCCGCCCACTTTAGGTTTCAAAAATGCTCTTCAGAAACCTACGGGTGACGTCACGGACACTACGTCCATATTTTTTTACAGTCTATTTTTAAACCGCAATGGAAACGCAGACAGGTCTACAGGTCTGGGGGGGGGGGAAAGTTTGTGGGACAAATTATTCCGGGTCATTTTGGTGGAAACGCGGCTTAAATAACTTTGAGTGTATTTTGACTAAATATTGTGTAAGAAATAATATCTAACTTCAACAATTTTGTGTACGGCTAATTTGTATTATATAATATACATGCAAATCTGTATCGCCCTCCCTGTTTTCCAGATATTAGCATCAGGTACTAAAAAAAAAACACTACAGACAAATATTTGTTTTGAAGATCAAACCTTGAAGTTGTGTCTGATCAATGCACTTGTGGTAGGCAAAAAGTGTGTGTGTGGGTGAGGGGGTAGAACAAACATAAACATCCCAAAAAGAGAAAGAGTAAAGCATATGACTGTGTTGACAACATAAAAGTGTCTTGGTATCTGGCATTCATCTCCCAAACATAACAACCAGCAACAAGTGAACATCGGTATGGGTAGCTGCAGGGCCACAGGCAGTGACATCATCAAAAATAGACAGGAGAGGATTAAAAGTGCTGATACCATTTCAATGCCTGTGGCGTTCTCTAACTGAGCTATCCACTGTTACCACTGCTCTATTCACAGTGTGAACGTGCATAGTTCAGGAAAACAGAGAAGTCCTGAAGATATTCCTAAAGTCACAAGATGTGTATGCTGCTGCAGTCTTTTATCAAACGGTTGTGCAATATGTGGGGCTGATAACAATAAAAACAAAACATTTTCTCTGTGCACCTGAACTGGCTTCACAAACGGGGGGGGGGGGGGGGGGACACTTAACAGTGAAATTATGTTCTGAACTAGGATCTCAACTCTGGCCCTCAAGGTCCACTTTCCTGCAGAGTTTAGTTCCAACCCTAATCAAACACACCTGAACAAGTTATTTGTACGTTTTTTTTATCAGGGTTGGAACTAAACTCTGCAGGAAAGTTGACTTTAAGAGCCAGAGTTGAGAACCCCTCCTCTGATCCATCAATGTCATGGACCTTTTTCATAGACTGTGATGGCATGTTTCCACAGTTATCAACATTGCAAATCTAGAGAATTTTTTTTTTTTTTTTTTTTAAACTAATACACATTTATAACATTTATATATTGTGTTATATTACCTTGTCAGTAAATGACAAAAAAATAATTCAAGCTGATATAAGGGTTTTTCTGACCCATCCACTGAGGGAGTGATGGCAAATTTGAGGGCGATATGATCATGATCCTATTGGTCCTATTGTTTTTTGTTTTTTTTATTTAACGGTCATCGTAAGTCACACTGCACCTCAAAACTGCGCCTCAAAACTTCTGACACTGCCAGAATTTCCAAAATTGGCCAAATCGTGTGAACTCGGAGTAACACGCTCAAAGAAGCAAAATGCATCACAGAAGATCAATGTTTAAACTATAGAAGACGACCGATTTATCGGTTTTGCCGGATTTATCGGATTTTATCGGTTAACGGCAATAATCCACAACGATAGTTTCTCCCGGTTGCGTTCATTGCGGGAGCTGCTGGAAAGGCTCCGCTGTCATTACACAGTACAAAAGCGGCCTCTAGAGGCGAAATAAAAATGATCAGATGTATATCACAATATATAGTCATTTTTGCTTTAAATAACATTTTTTTTTAACCATTGAAATTTTTCAATTCTTTTCACCATTTTCAATATCACAAAAAACTAATACTAGAAAAAAAAAAAAAACTCTCAAACTTACTGAAGACAAGTAAACAGTGATACAATAAGAACAAAGAAACGAATTAAAAGCATATAGGAAAACAAACTACAATAAAACAAAGACAACTCAGAAACCATCTCTCGCATATACCAAAATAAGTTCTCTTTCGCTGCTTATTGCGCTTCAATGGTTTAAAATCACTAGTTTGATAAGCTTTCGTGACCGCGCAGCACATCAACGTCACATAAAAGTAATCGCAATAGAGACGATAGTCCAAAATCTCTACAAATTTCCACTAGTTAATCGTGTCTACTGGTAAATCGCCCACCTATATTTGACATCTTTCTCTCTTCTGACCAACGTAATCAATCTCTCTATATTTCTTCCCTCATTTGCAAAGTTGTAAAACCGTATCACAGATTTTTTTTCTTTCTTTTGTTATTGGAGCAAATGGAAATACAAAAATGATATTTGCTGTCATCTTCCATTCACCGCTGTAGAAGTTTAAACAACTATGATGACTTCCGCTTCTGAGAACCACAAAAATATGAAAAGCGTCCATTGCCTTATATTCCTAAAACTGAAGTGTGTAATTACAACTGTTTTCAAACAGGTTTCCTTAAACACTCCTACCATGTGCCAATGTAGTCGCACCCTGAACTCACAACATCAATTGAGCTGCAAGTTCATAAAATGTCAGACTGCATAAACAAAAAATGTGTGTGACGCAAGTTTCATCATCAGCATAGTACGCATGTACTGTACGCACACAGACAGATTTTTCTAACCACTTAAACTCTGTACATTCAGCTTGCACGTGTAATCGGCTGCACACATACAAGACCATTGGTGGCAATGATCATCAGTGTGGGGGGGGGGGGGGTGGGGGTTGCTCTGAAAGTGATTCCAACAATATCGTTTTGTGTCGTTATTTTAACTGCTGACATTTAATTCAATGTTTAAGGCTTTTGGTGTCAATCACTTCCAGGTATTTTAACCGCACAAAAATAATCCATTATGCTGCTCTATGTTGCATATTGTTAGCATATTTTAATTTATTATCGTAATCAAAAACACACTGGTTTGTATGCAAATAGTTTTACAATTTTACTGCACTTTGTTATCCTTCTAGTTATTTACCTAATGAATTTGAAGTCTCATACATTCACAGAAAATATAGTGGATGAAAAATAAAGTGGATAGATGTGATGTAGAATCCGCAATTCTCCTAGAGTTAGTGATTTTTAAAACTTTATGGTTATAGTCATCAGTCTTGCAATGTATGTCCTTTACAGTACACTATAGCTGGGATATAGGAGGAACTATTTTAACATTAAAATAAAAATCGTACACATCGTCTTTAAGAAAATTATTTCCTCTATTAAAAGCTAACAAGCACTAATAACAATGATGATTCATCTTTCACACTGTGTGTGTGTATGTGTGTGTGTCCTGTCTATCATGAGTTCCCCACAGGGCAGACAGATCGATTTCTGCGATCTAAACCCCACGACTACATTTACAGCGTCTTCTTATTGAGAAATACCATCTTCCTGAAGTCACAGCAACAATAGTCACACCACACCAGCACCACTGGACAACCTTGTGTGCCGGCAGGACCAGAGGCAAACAACCCCGTCTATAGAGGACTGACACTTGATACTTTCACCTAAGAACCTGGCAACACATTAAAAGTTTACACACAATCACATCTCATTTAAATTAATTTCCACTCTTCATTTTCAATTGAACACGCACGCCACTATAATTTGATGCTGAGTGCTGAAATAAATATGACGGAGGCCGAAGGATAATGCCAGTGGTGTACCACAGGCCAAATGCAAAGCATTAGCCGAATCAGCACAGCATGTTGTGAATCATCTCCACTCAGTGTCTGCTTTCTCTATGAAGGCAAGCTTCAAGCCAGTTTGAACATATGGATTAACTTTATCTTTTATAGCAGCACTAACCATTAGTTCATTCAGAATTAATGTACTGTTAACATAGTTAACCATGAGCAAGCAGTTAGTTAAAGCTCAATTGAGGTTTGATTTCCTTTCTACCAAGTCATTACACGATACGGAGAGCTGAAAGATATTAACTTGCGGAAATCATCTGAGTCGAGTTAGCGGTTACCTCAAATTACCGAATTATGTTGACCTTTTGACAGCACCTAACAGCGAGCCGAGGGCTTTCCTAAATCTTTCATTATGTGCTCATATACTAGACTACAACATTTGGCGAAACTTGTCGCAGGGAGAGGCCCGAGCTGTGCCAACACGTATCGGCCCAGGAGCCAACCATCACATTGGTGAGGATACGAGACTCTGAACAAACATTCTTACAACCCCTACCTGTTTGCCAAGCCTCCGAGGAAATCTGGATTGCACATAAAGAAAGAGAGGGAATAACAGAAGAAATCCCAGACTAAACGAGAAAGGGAGAGGAAATGATAGGAAAGATCTAAAAAGGGGTTAATGGTGGTAAAACTGAGCGACTAACCATTAGTGAGCTAAACCCGACCATATGCTTTCCTTTAGCCGCTGCATACGTACAGGAATAAAGTTCTTTTTGGTGGGACAAGTTCATCTGATTAATGTTATTCTGACTGGGCAAGGCTGGCTCATACTGGGCAGCGCGGCAAGTGCCATGACTGGATAATATCAGTTTGACATGTGGCTGATCCGTTTGGAAGAATCCTGAGGTCAGCTCTGAAACCGGCCCATTAATTAATGGGTCAATAAGTGTCCACAATGAAGAAATGGAAAAATCGAATTTGAAACACGTGTCAAGTTCTTAGAAATGTACTCTTTGTTTTCATGTTATATATGGTTTTGAAACATATTTATACCACTTTCAAAAAGCATTTTTAAAGTAATGACTAAAAAAAGTCATGTGGTGAGACCATTAACTAAAAAGTGATGATATATTTTCTCACAGCTTAAATACACGTGTCTTTATTAAGTTGAAAAAAGATTTTTTAAATATATGTTTTAAGTTTATTTTTAAAAAACGCAATAGGCCTACGTAAAACGCAATTTACAACATAAAAATGTAAATTATCAGATTTTTTTAAGAGAGACTTATTGACCTCAGTTTGGAATAATCCTGAAGTCAGCTTTGAAAATGGCTTATTAATTGATGGGTCAATTACATATAAGTGTCCACAATAAAGAAATAGAAATGTCTTTTAAAAATCTGAAGTTTAAAACATATTCTTTGTTTTATATGGTTTTGAAAAACTTTGTAAAAAAATGAGTAAAAATGAGCAAAATCGGCAGTGTATCAAATACTTGTTCTCCCCACTGTATATATATAATTGCTTACAAATATCATAAATTGTTCATTTATAAATATTACGTTTTCTTGACCTTGACTAACATGAGGGTCATGAGGGTCAAAATAAAATTATGCCAAACTTTTTTTTTTTTTTTTAAATTAGGCTTCTTCATTATATGAAGACATAAATTTATGCCCCCCAAAAATATTAATATTAATTCAGAAATCAAAACATGCTTAAAGAAGAGGAGCATTCAAGTCATTTTATATGTGAATAACTAATGCAGTTATGAATAAATTAAGACAAAAAATAGCATTATGTCACTGGACCATTATTTTGACATACATGTGGCTGAACTGTTTGGAATAATCCTGAGGTCAATCTGAAAGTCTCTGATGTCACTCTTGTCAAAACTTTAAAATGTTATATAATCAGATCAATCAGGAGATCAAGTCATACGCAGGACCCTATTTTAAGAGAAGGGTGCTATTGAGACGTGGCCCTAATGCCTGCCCTTAAACGCCCCTGCCAATAGCACAAGGGAAGGGCTTTCTGGAAGAGGGACAGGGAGGGCAGCTCTGGTTTGGTTGTTAGGTTGGGCCAAGTTGGGTCGCCTCGGGCAAGGCACATATGGCTGAGCTCACAACGCCAGCTTTTTCTTTGACATGGGGATATTTTAATGACAGGGAAAGAGTCAAAGAAAACCTCCCTCTTTCTCGTTCTGACCACTTCCAACATCAACCAGAGCCCATAGAATATCCATATGGGACTTTCTGGAGAGCCGTTTCGCAGCTGGTCGTTTGCCTAAAACAATCGTTCAAGCTCATGCGTTTACACACACAAACTCGCTCGTCTCCGCATGTGTACACTTTTAGTTCATCTTAGACACACCAGAAGGGGAAAAAAATAACATTCCCTTTCCCTTAAATGTCTGGAAAAAATGGTATTGTTTGCCTCATGCTTCAACCAGAACTAAACCACACAAAGGAGAAGAAAAGAAAATGACACTGACGTCCTATTGGTATTGGGTCACGATGTATTTCAACCTTAGACGCACACTGGAGATTCTCTGACTGGCAGTAGTATGCTGGCGTTCACATTCAGGATGTGAGCTTGTGCAAATGTAGTGTAGTGCTGGATTCATTTTAATCTGAGTCCCACAACTAGCTGAAAGAAAATCACAGGCCTTACTCATCACTTAGTGGAAGCTTTTCAGCCAAAGAAACTTCAAGTACACTAATTGCAGGGGCCTAAAAACCCTGGAACAACCTGAGGTTAAGTGTCTACCTCCAAGGAACATTTACAATGAGGGAAACTAAAGAGCTCTCCAAAAGAGGTTACCCTAACCTGGGATTGAACCTGTGACCTTTGTGTTCTCACTTGTGTTTCTTAATCATTGGGACAACAGTTTCCCCTTTACAAACATGTAAGTGTCTAAAATGACAGTATAATTCTTCTTCGTATAATATTTCTAGTTTTCATTCTGACTAATGGAAAGTGGACAGTGCGTGAAGGGGAACTACAAGATTTAGGACAGGAGACATAAAATTAAAATAGATTTTTAAAAAGAAAAAAACTGCTTGTGGCACTGAAAGAATAACATGAATATATATATTCTTATAATGCGTTTTTTTATGAAACAGAACGTTATTACATATCACAATCAATAAAACTTAGTATGTGTCAAAATAAAACTACATCCTATTGTTAGCAATACACTACCGTCCAAAAGTTTTGGATTTTTAAAATGTATTTGAAAGAAAGTCTCTATGCTCACCAAGGCTGCATTTATTTGATAAAAAAAATATATATATATATATATACATATATATATATATATATATACACTCACCTAAAGGATTATTAGGAACACTTGTTCAATTTCTCATTAATGCAATTATCTAATCAACCAATCACATGGCAGTTGCTTCAATGCATTTAGGGGTGTGGTCCTGGTCAAGACAATCTCCTGAACTCCAAACTGAATGTCAGAATGGGAAAGAAAGGTGATTTAAGCAATTTTGACCGTGGCATGGTTGTTGGTGCCAGACGGGCCGGTCTGAGTATTTCACAATCTGCTCAGTTACTGGGATTTTCACGCACAACCATTTCTAGAGTTTACAAAGAATGGTGTGAAAAGGGAAAAACATCCAGTATGCGGCAGTCCTGTGGGCGAAAATGCCTTGTTGATGCTAGAGGTCAGAGGAGAATGGGCCGACTGATTCAAGCTGATAGAAGAGCAACTTTGACTATAATAACCACTCGTTACAACTGAGGTATGCAGCAAAGCATTTGTGAAGCCACAACACGCACAACCTTGAGGCGGATGGGCTACAACAGCAGAAGACCCCACCGGGTACCACTCATCTCCACTACAAATAGGAAAAAGAGGCTACAATTTGCACGAGCTCACCAAAATTGGACAGTTGAAGACTGGAAAAATGTTGCCTGGTCTGATGAGTCTCGATTTCTGTTGAGACATTCAGATGGTAGAGTCAGAATTTGGCGTAAACAGAATGAGAACATGGATCCATCATGCCTTGTTACCACTGTGCAGGCTGCTGGTGGTGGTGTAATGGTGTGGGGGATGTTTTCTTGGCACACTTTAGGCCCCTTAGTGCCAACTGAGCATCGTTTAAATGCCACGGCCTACCTGAGCATTGTTTCTGACCATGTCCATCCCTTTATGACCACCATGTACCCATCCTCTGATGGCTACTTCCAGCAGGATAATGCACCATGTCACAAAGCTCCAATCATTTCAAATTGGTTTCTTGAACATGACAATGAGTTCACTGTACTAAAATGGCCCCCACAGTCACCAGATCTCAACCCAATAGAGCATCTTTGGGATGTGGTGGAACGGGAGCTTCGTGCCCTGGATGTGCATCCCACAAATCTCCATCAACTGCAAGATGCTATCCTATCAATATGGGCCAACATTTCTAAAGAATGCTTTCAGCACCTTGTTGAATCAATGCCACGTAGAATTAAGGCAGTTCTGAAGGCGAAAGGGGGTCAAACACAGTATTAGTATGGTGTTCCTAATAATCCTTTAGGTGAGTGTATATATATATATATATATATATATATATATATATATATATATATATATATATATATAGAGACAAAAAAAAAAAAAAAACAGTACTATTGTGAAATATTATTACAATTCAAAAGAACTGTTTTCTATTTGAATATATTTGAAAATGTTATTTATTCCTGAGATGGCAATGCTACATTTTCAGCACCCATTACTCCAGTCTTCAGTGTCACATGATCTTTCAGATATCCTTCTTACATGATGATTTTACCATGTCTTATTATAATCAAATGTTGAAAACAATGTTGTAGGGCTGGGCGATACGGCCAAAAAATCATATCTCGGATCTCTGTATTTTATTATATATCCCGGTATTTTCTACGTTTTTTTTTTTGATAAAAAAAAAAATCTGTATTTATTTTAATAATAATTTTATTTCACATCCTGCCCAATGATGTCCTAAAAACAATGTTGATATTGAAGGCTTTAAACAAATACAGTGAATAATGTAGGCTACGCAATATATTATGTGCAGAAAGGGGGTTTACAATCTAAAAACAAAATTAATAATTTTGTTTTTAAATTCACTAAACTAAAAATGAAAATAAAAACAAAAGCATATTAGCCTACATTTGATTACCCCATTATAATGGTCACTTTCATAAAAATATACTTACTTGTAGGTTTAAAATTCCACATAAGGCACATTTATTGTCCAACAACAAATATTTTAGAAACATGTATATTTTAGTCAGAATTATTGCGTTCCTATTCTATTGTGCTCCGTCTGTTTGCCGCGCATGCACGCGGCGGCGCTCATTCACGGAAGCCTGAATTTTAGCGGAGATTCACATGCAGAAGGCTCATCCTCTCCTGACAGCAAAATGGACATATTTGCATGACTTTCTAACATTTACAGATGGAGAATATACCTGTGAAATGTAAGTTATGCACTGATGAAAGCACCACATTTCAAACACATTAAACAGCGCAAGTATTTATCTGTATGTCAACACAAGTAGCCTATCTCTCAGAGCATCTGACAGGGCAAGCTGCTTTAAACTATATCTTACCAGGTATTTTGAAGCCCTTAATATAAAGCATGTGTCATGTTGAGGACAAGTTGTATCATGCACTTTCCCTGCATCAGCTCACTCTGCGTCCTCCGCTATTTTTCAGATGCGTTCGTATCAATCTACTGTATATCGATATAAACGGTATTGCCTCATTCCATATCGTTTATAAAAAAATATATCGATATATTGTACAAACTCGATATACCGCCCAGCCCTACAATGTTGTATTGCTTAATATGGAATACATTTTATCTATTTATTCTTTGATAAATAGAACGTTTAAAAGAACAGCCTTTATTGGAAATGGAAATATTGTGTGATATTATAAATGACTTTACTGTCACTTTTGATCAATTTAATGCATCCTTGCTTAATAAAAGTCATGACGATGAAATGACCATGTGACCTCCAGCAATAAAGTCAATGTGATTATCAAAACACATAACCATACTTTTTGTTTGAGGGACGAGTCCAAACTACTTTTTGTGGTAATCTGTGATCTTGCGTTAGGCTCAGAAGTTAACGGAGGTGCTCAGGGCATCAAGTAAAGCACTAATGATGTCAGACTGTGCGGTAATATTCTGCAAGCATTTCAAATCTTTAGCTCAAGATGTGCCTATTGTGTAGGCTGACCAACACTATAGTTGTTTCCACAGACAGATGCGAGGAAAAAGAAAAAAAAAGGGAAAAGAAAAAAAAAAAAAAAACTTTTCGTGACCTTAAGCTCATTTGCAACCCCTCATTGGGTGAGGGGGTTACAAGGTCCAATAGACAGGAAGGTGGTGATGTCTTGCCTACACATGTCAGCTCTAACTCACTGTCTGGTTTCTCTATGCGTGGTTGTATCAGCAGAGGAAACGCACACATTCAGAGCTACTCTTTGTTCCTCTTTCAGCGCTCTAACACGCTTTTTCCTTCACTCAAGTCAAGTCCAAATCTGACTGAAGGAGCTCCTGATGGGGACAATCCCACCTAATGTCTGTCACGTACATCAATCCTTCAACTCTGACCTCATCAAACAAATGAAGCACTGAAGTTCATGTCTGGCATTATCTGACATATGATATCAAATAACTGTATTTTTGTTTCTAACACTTTCAACTGAAAGTTTGCAAGCTAATAAGACAATTCAAATTCACTACCTTAACACAAAATAGCTCACAGGGTGATCTTTACAATGCATGGCATTCTGGCCAACTATGGCTTTTTTCTTTGCTGACAAATTAGAAGTATTGTGTAGCATTCGACCGATGAATCGCCAAAGCCGAATCTATATCGGCCAATATTTATCGGCGATTTTTAACATTTATTTTGACAGCGCTGAGAACGCCACCGCTTGAGCACACAGCACTCCCATTCTCCGTCTTCATTAGTTTACAGTCTCTGTCCTATATGTTATTAGATAGAACTGTTAAACAAAGAAAGTAAACGGTATACGAATAAGTATTATAGCGTTTGCTTTTATAATAAAAAGACAAACACTAAAATAATTTCTCATTTACCATCAGCATTCAGCAAATACGCATTTGTATCATTTAAAAAAATATATATTTGAATATCTAATAAACATTGCATTTCACAAACCTTACAGACTTTGTCGAATCCAGATGTCAGATTTTCACTGTGTGCTGTATGCATATTAGTGTTTCCTTGTCTTTATTTGATAAAATAAGATTCCGAGTGTATCTGAGTGCCCTGTTGGTTACAGTGTTTACTTCCTATTTATTAATTATTTTTTTTTTTTACAACTTCTTTGTGAAAAATACTGTAATAGGATTACAGAATTAAGAAGTTGCCATCTTAAGTCTTTTTATTTTTTACAGATGTATTTTAATTAATTTTCTAATTATTTATTTAAACTTTATTAAAAATTAAGTAAAATAAATATACATTTTAAATACAGCTCTGGAAAAAATGAAGAGATCACTTAACATTGATGTGTTGTAAAACCAACAATTAAAACATTTCAAAATAGCACAGACAGTGTGAGAGAAAGCATCCTCTGTAAACTGCATTTGTAGCATTTCTGCCTATTACTTGATGACACAAACAGGAAATGGCATATTTTCACTTACAGCAGATGGTTCCAATTAAGTCTAACCACAACACAACATGGTGCGAAGATCTTAAAATAATCTTTTTTTTTTGTTGAGTATATTACAAAAAAACCATGCTAAATCACTTTAGTTGTCAATAATAATAATTACATGTTGCACAATTATAATAACATTGGCCACTGATATATCATGCATTATTATATTCATGTTTTTGTACTACATCTGTGCGTACTGAAGCATATAAAAAAGGCAAGACTGAGTTGCTGCTAGAATATTTCTACCAACCAAGAAATTGTCTCAAAGCAGTAAATTAAAGTAAGTATGACCTAGTGAACTTCCTCTTGCCCATTTGACTCATCTGTCAAACAAAGATTGTGTTTCTAAAGAACTGACTACTCATGCAAGATGCAAGGTCATTCAGAGCTTGCGATGTCATTCCTTTGCAGTCAACTCCCAAGTGCCAGCCACTTCAAGTGTCTCTTGTCATCCTCCTTAGATCCCTGAGGAACAGTGCTTAGCAGCCTAATAGATGTCCTTGTCCTGGAGAGATGCTGGCCAGGCTTGTGCTCCACAGGCTCTCTAAATGGCAGTAGTGTCCTTCTCACTAAAAGTAAAGACCTGGGTAGTAGTGTAACAAAGAAATCCATACAGAAATTGTTTGTTTTTAGTTAGTGGTATGGAGGATCAAGAGAACTTTATAGGGGGAATAAGAAGCTAAACAGGAATTCACACATGTAGATACCAATTTTTAGTGTCAGTTTTTTTTTTTTTTTTTTTTTTAAAGAAATTGACACTTTTATTCAGCATGGATACATTTAATTTGATCAAAGTGACACTAAAGACTTTTAAATTGTTACAAAACTAATCTATTTCAAATAAATGCGGTTCTTTTGAATGTTCTACTCAAAGAAAGCTGAAAAATGCATCATGGGTTCCGCAAAAAAATATTAAGCTGCACAACTGTTTTTAACATTGATAATAATAATAATAATAAAAAATGCTTCTTCAGAACCATAGCATATTAGAGCAATTCCTGAAGACTGGAGAAATGGCAGCTGAAAATTCAGCTTTACCATCATAGGAGTACATTATTATGAAAAAAAATATACTGTTTTTACTGTATCATATAAATGCATGTGCATAAGAGGCTTCTTTTTAACCATTAAAAATGATTTTACAGACCCTAAACTTTTGAACGGCACTCTATATATATATAGAATGATAGGTAACACTGGAACACATTCACTATTAACTACGACTTCGCCTTTATAAACTCCTAATTTACTGCTTATTAATAGATATTAGCTAGTTTTTGTAGCGTTTAAGTACTGGGTAGGATTAAGGGATGTAGAATAAGGTCATGCAGAATAAGGCATTAGTATGTGCTTTATAAGTACTAATAAACAGACAATATCATAGTAATATGCAAGCTAATAAGTAACTTAAAAGTGAGAATAGGACCATAAAATAAAGTGTTACAGTATGATATCAGTTCCAATAACAGATCAATATTTTGTAATTGTTTTAAATTGTATTTTATTAAATAAACTAAATTAATTTACATAAAAAACTAGTTATTTTTCACGTCACATACTTAAACACTATTTTATGTGTTTTTATTTATTATTTTATAAGCAAAAAAATAAAAAATAAATCAGCCAATAAAAGATCAGTGTATCTATACTAAATCGCCCATTATTAGTCGATCAAACTGCTCTTTTATTTTTGGGGGGGCTATAAGTTCCAACGCATTCAAGAAATCTGAAATGTATCAACAAAAAGTCACTGTCGCTGTGTTCAATTACAGGGCACACTCTTAAAAACAGCTGGACCACTAGAGAGTAAACACTGTCAATCAGTCACTCCACGGTGCTGAGGTCTTTCCCCAAGCCAAAACAAACAATTCATCAACGTGGGGCCATTTTCCTGTCATGGACAATCAAAGGGGGTTTTTTCTGTCTAGTTTTGTTTCTTTTTCATACAGAGGTTCATGAGGTCCCCAGACACATTCATGCGTACCTCACTGGTGATAAAACCTATTTTATCCTTAACCCAGCTATCAGCGTTCCAGATTAAGCATTTGCCCAGAAACATTCATAACGTCAGGATAAATTTAGTCAGAAATCAAATACAAAACAGTCAAGGCAATCACTTCCATGTTTTCTGAATTAAACATCCTGGATGTTTGAGGAAAAAAAAAAAAAAAAAAAAAAACTGCTGACAATGAAGAAAGCAAAGTTCCCTTGGCTATGCTGTAATCACAACCAACCGGCCAGTGCAAGAATGAGGAAATTCAAGAATAAAAGGGCACCACAAACACCGTTGCACTCGGGCTCTCTTTACCTCATACATTATCTATGCCAAGTCAAACACTATGGGGGATTGGGATTTTTTTTTTTTTTTTTTTTACCCAGTTTTTCATCAAACCACAGCAGCAATTTTTTGGCTCTGTATGATAATGCCATTTTGATCCCTACTGACAAAACTAAGACCATTTAAAACATTCCAAGCTCACACAAGTAAATAACATTTCTTGTTCTCCTAGCAGGAGCTTGCCAATGAAATCAAGACCTTTTTGGCAAAGAGATAAAGCTTCTTACAAACAATATATATCTGTAAGGCAACTGACCAGTCAATCAAGAAAGAATGTTTCCAATGGTTTGAAACATTTCCAAAGTTTAATTTAGAGTGACAGCAGATCTTTTTCCACGATCATCAGACTGCACATAAGTTACTGAATGCAACTCATGGCAAAGGACCAGAACTGATGCTGGGTGCCACGCAGACTCTGAGCCAAGCTAAATGACTTTGAAATTTGCAGTTTCATCCCCTAAGCTCCTGGTGTGACCATTGAGGAAAGCCCCAACAGTCGTTGCCACCTCAATTGACCGCATTTCAAACCGAGACATATAATTTGGGGCTTTGATTACGTTCCTTTGCAAATATGTGAGAACATGTGAAATGTACATGGGCGGCAGTCATAAAAATAAAAATTCAGACAAAAATGATGCAACAGGCAAGTTTATTACACTAAGCTGAGAACTTCCTTTTTTCCTTCCTTCATACACAAGGTCTCAACTGAGTCAGACCGACCTCATTTAAGGTTAGACTTAGACCACAATAATGATGGCAACTCTGCATGAAGGTAAGAAAAGCATGCGCCATCCAGCTAACAACAACAAGCCTCTCTTGTAATGGCTTACCTTTGCTCAATTTCAAGGCAGGAAGCAAGAGCAGCAGGAAGAGACAGCATGCATGCTCTATTTTATGCTACACACCGTCTCGTTTCTCCTCAGACAGGTCACCGAATGCCCCTCCGCTCTTCCCTTCAAACCCCTTTGCTTTCTGTCTTGTGTCTTGCCTGCATAATGGGTATTAGGGAAAGAGAGACGCCCCAGGGGAACAGGTCTTTCACGCACACACGCCTACCTGTTTACCAAGGCACACACCTTTCATTGTCCCAAGCGGACAGACTTTATTGTGTCATTATACACAGCAGAAAACGGCTACACTCCAAGTCTACATTGCACATGCTTTAGCAAAGAAAGAATAGACAGAGAAAGTGGTCTGTGTGATGGTAAATAAAATCTCCTTCCCCCGGAGCATGATACAGGCTGCATTGTGCTAAAGGTGATTCATGCTTTCATCATTCAAGGTGATGCTGGGATTGTTTTTCCACCACGCTAGAGATCTTGCTTAAACCAAGGAATTGATAGTTTCCACAGCACATTTTCTGGCTAACCTTTCCAAAAGAAATTAAAAAAAAAAAAAGAATGAAACATATACATATATATATATATATATATATATATATATATATATATATATATTAGTGCTGTCAAATCAATTAATCTCGATTAATTGCATCCAAGATAAAAGTTTGTGTTTACATAATATATGTGTCTACTGTGTATAATTATGTATAGATACATGCATATATATGTATATATTAGGGATGGGTGATATGGGCAACAAAAAAATTATCATGATAACATTTTTCATTTCAGTCAATATCGATAATTATCACGATAAATGTCAAATCTTTATTTCTTTCAAGCTTAAAGGCAGATTTTTGCTCCTAAGTGACAGCTGTAGAAACCAGACAGTTAATTGGGGTTTTAAACTACTCGTTATTGTCAGAACATGGCAAACACTTCACTTATCACAAATCTGAGGTAGAACATTTAAAACAGTTATAATGATAAAATATTTTTTCTACATCAAAATATGCACGAGTAAGTTTAAGTAAAATGCTTTTCAGTCTTCTTTCCTTATAATAAATATCTAGACAAATTCATTTCTTAGTATCTGCATGTTCTACCGGGTGATATGTTTGTGTTGATGCTCACGCTACCAGTTACGCTCGTCAGACGTAGCGTAAGCATTTTGAACTGCAGTGGCACTTTCAACACTTTTTCCATAAGTTGAATATGGAAGGCGATCGGCCGGAACTTTACTTTATAAAGTTAAATATGATATTTTTCTCACACAAACACATCGATTCGCTTCAGAAGGCCTTTATTAACCCCCCAGAGCCGTGTGTAGCACGTTATATGATGGACAGATGCATTTTTATGGACTTCAAAAACAGAACAACAATCACTGCCATTATAAAGCTTGGACTAGCCAGGACTGAAAGAAGAATGTCATATACACCTAGGATGACTTGAGGGTGAGTAAATCATGGGCTAATTTTCATTTTTGGGTGAACTATCCCTTTAACGGCTGTCTGAATTCACTCACTCATTTTCATTCACTTCTTCAAGTGAACTGTATTACTGGACTAAAGTAGGGAATAGTGATTGAGGGTTTAGGAGGCGATTTCGGATTCAGCCAGAGACATTTGTGTTCTTCGCTGAATTCAAGCTCTTCTCACTGGATCTCATAGCACTGTTTAGTGGTCGCGAGACCGATCAGTGAGTAAAGCATTTGCTCTCGTAAGCTCGCGCTGCGCTGTTTATTTTTTAGATTCATTCATAAAAAGTTCATGATATTTAACAATTAATTTTATTTAATATTTTTTAAAAATTCATTTACTATACTAATCTATATTTAAAAACATAATTCAGTAATTATTAAATCAGAATTAATATTTATAAAACATATATAAAATAAATCATTTATATAATTACCTTTATGTTTTCACTCATGTGTTCAAGGTTTAAGGAAAATGTTATTACTTTTTAGTTGAAGTAATTTACATCATAAATTTAACAAAAAAAAATTACTAGATTTTTCCTTCCTTTTGTTTTTTTTTTTTTTGTTTTTTTTGTGTGTGTGAACAATTTTAAGACCCATTAGTGACAGAGGATGAGGACAAACATCAAAATCTCTGCACACAACAAACAGTGTCTTTACTGACTTATACATTATTAGGGCTGGGACAATAAATCGATGCATCGCAAAACGAGAAATTATTCTGGATCGATTTTCCGAATGCATCGCGATTCTCTCTCGAATCAATTCTGAGCTTAGTTTTTAACAGCAGATGGCACTACGTGCTTTAGAAAAAGCCATATTGGCTCTGCTTGTTTCCAATCCCTTACACACACCACTTGAACCTTCTATAAAATAATCATTCATAAAGTTCAAAAAGGTTGAAGCGAATTACAAGGGTGTTTGCAGTGGGCTGTTTACATTAATAAAAGCATTCTGAGGTGCTAGTATATTCTCAGACTCAGCCGAACGCACAAGTGATCTCCAGCACTCTTCTTTGTGAGTATTTGAGCGTGCGGTTAACAACTAGCCTAGAGCGCCATCTGCTGTTAAAAACTAAGCTCAGAATCGATTCGAGAGAGAATCGCGATGCATTCGGAAAATCTCAGAAACGATCCACGAATCGTGATGCATCGATTTATTGTCCCAGCCCTACACATTATCTACACAATACAGTGGCATTTCCCATATCGAAACTAAATTGGCATTTCCCATATCGAAACTAAATTCACTCTTATCAAAACGGTTTTGAAGGTGATACACTGATATGTTAGTACCTGGTGTAAACAGATTGAGAAGGACCACTCATGCTTCACACTGAATGAGCAACCGATGGTCATTAGGCTAGCGCCAGCCTCACATGAGAAGCCCAAGCTTCATCAGGTCAAACAGGGAGCAGCAAACAAAAGGCTGTGTGCAGTGAACTGTAAAAGGCCAGCCACACTCTAATCGCTGCAGCCACTGGCATGATGATGCCCTCACACATGCTAACAATCATGCCATCTCTAATTTCATTGGTGGACATCAGCTGGACAGGTGGCCAGTCAACCAGTCGTTGTCAAAACAGCGGCAGTTCAGGTCCACTGGAAAGCCCCCAAATAAACTGTCTGCCACCACCTCCGCCCCTCGCCTTCTAGCCAAAAAAAGGAGGAGAAAAAGGAGGAGAAAAAAAAAAGAAAAAAAAAAAAAAGTCCCAGCCAGGGGATGTCTGTCACCTACTTGGCTGTCTAGAAAGATGACGAAAAGTACCAGAGACTCTGTCCATATATACATTCATTTAACCAAAAAATATTTTCACTGCATGTATCGTTCTAAAGAAATGTAGTTGACGTGTGCATCGGTGGGTATCATTTCACAAAACTAAAATATCTTACATTTACCTAAATAAAATTGTGCTCTACATCAACATTACAACATAATAACAATAATATAGTGAATGTTAAAACAACGACAATAATAATTGAAAAAAAAAATTAGACACCTTAAGACATCTCTTAACATGTCTAATTTCTCCCCCACTTGCATCACGAAACAGAATAGCAAAAATAACTGTTTTCAAACAAGTTTCCCAAATGCTCCCCCCATCTGTCATTGGTTGAGCACACCACTGAGCCAATATTGCTCTCTCAGGCTGGACAGGAAGCTCAAACAATGTTTTGAAAGCACCACAACATTTACACTTTTCAGGGAAATCAATAGAATAGCTTAAGGGCCGTTCCCACCCGGAAATTACAGAAACTACAATAACTATAAAGTTTTAATAATCGTTCTAATTCTGTGAGAACAGGGAAGTCCACACCACAGCTATAACAATACAGGAAATCATTTTCAAAATGATTTTTTTTTTTCAGGTGATGAAAGATATGATAAAAACATTGATCACAATCTACCTGACTTTAAAGAGCGTTCGCATTGCAATAATAAAAACAGTTATCGTTATTATTGTTCTATTGAATTGGCCTTGTAGTGGACAGCAAATTTAACTGGGATAGGAGAAAATATTTTGCAGCATTACAAAAAACGATTTACAAATGACTCCAATAAGTTGATTCTTTTAAGGAATCGTTCACACTCGCAAACTCAAAAGATACCATGAATCGATCTCTGTCTAACGAATCAATTACTGAATCAACATCGATTCACTTATTGAACAGAAATGAAGCAACTTTTGTTTGTGAAACCTATGAACAAGTCGGTAATGATGATTTCACATGTCGACGCATAGTTAATATCTGCAAAAAAGGTAATAATAATATATTAATTAAACTGTTAAATGTTTTAGTAAAATATTTTTTATAATATATCTAGTGAAGGGTTGACGGGATGTCCCCGGTACAGAAACACTGTCTGCCAAAATCACACATTGTCCACCCATGCCCAAGAGTGGCACAAGCGAAGCACTGCCGTGCGAGAGATGCATTCGCAAAAGGGTCCTATTCCTAAATGTTTCCATGCTTCTTTTTCCAGTCGGGGAGCTTCAATGTCCTTAGTTGCACTTGCCATTAAATAATTATTCGTCTGCACAGAGTGAGCGACAGCAGAGCCAGCGGCTCTGTTTGGTAAACAACACTTCACAATCGAGCACATTTCCCTGCAGACAATCAATAAAACACATCTGACCACCGACAGAGCAACAAAAGCACACATTCAGAGGGGAGGTGTTTTCCACTCCAATCCCAAACGAAACAAAGCCACTGTACTGCATTACTATAAGCATACAATGTGCCTCCACACCATGTGTATTGGGGACATTCCGTTAATGGGGATTTCCTTGTGTAGAGATGTATAAAAATCCCAATTATATTTCGGGACGTTGTGTGGTTAGAAAGGCTATACGAAACGGTCTGGCTGGCTCTCCATGCAGACGCACCGCGATGGGCTCAATGCAACAACCCCACAACACACGCGCACTACACTCAAAATATAAAAACACACACTCTACATGCTCTTATAAAGAGGCTGAGCGCTATAATTCACAGTATAAAGTCAGTAAACGTCCATAGCGGAAATGAAACCCGCCATCTCTTCATTAAACCCGTTAATTTAAGAGAAAGTGTGTAAGAAGAGCTAAACTCCTGCAGCAGTCCTGAATCTCAGACTTACCCTGTCACAACAGGCGCCATCTTCCACAAACTCTCACCAAAACTCCAAGACTCGCGAGATTCTCTCTCCTAGACCCTACCAGCCGCCGAGACAACAGAAGCAGACTGGAGACTGAAGGAGCGAGGGAGAGAGAGAAAGGGGCGGGTGACGAGGACAGAGGAAGGGGGGCAGGGTGAGTGAAAGAAAAGGGCAGACACCACAACAACAGGCGTGGGAAACTCTTCTGATCTCGCGAGAGGAGGAAAACTCTCATCATACAGCTGAGTGAGCGAGGCTCGTGTCATCGCGAGATTGGAGCGAGGCGCCGCGGTTGGATGTTTTACAGTGCTGAAACACTGTTTACCCGCTCGTAAATAACCTCTTCGGGCGGAATTGGCAAGATATTTTGACGTGAAAGCTTGAGATTTCCCAGGCTCTGGGTCTGATAAGGTTTGCTCACAAGATAGTTGTTTAGTTATGGAGCTTCTTATCAAACCATTAAAATGACTATAGTGTGTTGAAATAGTCACATATGTATTCTAAAGGGGGTTTTCAATCTTTTAGACCCTCTTAGAATATGATCTTACTGGTGCGAGATCCCCCCCAACCCCCCCATCCCAAAATTCAAAATGAATATATTTTCATGTATAAAGACCAAATTTATACTTTAGAAATGTATATTATAAATATACGTAAAATAGTATTTTGAAAATATTTAGTTTCTATTGTTAGGGTACATCATTACGGGGTTTTTTCTACAGTGCGTGCCTATAGGCAAGTCCATATTCGGATTTTTTTTTTTTCCAAGCACATTTTACCAATTCCAAACTACATCAATCTTAATAACTACTATTCATTTTGTATATAATCATTCATAAGTGATATATACATGTTAATGATGGCTGGAAGTGAAAAACCCCTTATATTCATATGTGCATAATTATTAAGCATGTTTTCTTTTACAGGTAAAATGGGCTAAAAAGGGATTTATCTCAAAAATTATAAAATTCCCATGAGAAGGATGCAATATAGAAATTGCAACATTAAGGAGTGACCATTGAACAAGAAATGCGCATTAGGGCAGCAGGGTCACACACAAAAAAATGGCTGAGAAGAAAAGATATTAACTGCAAAAGACTTTAAGAATTAAGGTGCATAGTTAGGTGTGAAACCACCAGGAACCCTTTAGTCTCCAGTTGCACCATTTTCCAGAACCTAACTGGAGTCTCCATAAGTACAAGGTGTTAGGTTCTCAGAGACTTTGCTAAGGTACAAAATCCTGAAACATGACCCACACTTAATAAGAATCACGAGCTGAAGTGTTGTGAAATACATGTGAAATAAGGCTTTATAGATAGAGAAGTTGACAGTGACTCTTAAGGGGCCAGCACCACTTCCTCTTGTACTGCTGTTTGAAGAATTTAATTTGTCTGAGTTGAACTTGTGCTGGTACCTCAAGAGTCACTTTCAACCTATCTGTCCATAAAGCTTTTTAAAAAGTCAGTCTTCATCTTTCATGAAACTTCAGCTTGTGATTCTTATGGGGTCATGTTTCAGGATCCCTTGGCTTAGCAAAGTCCCTGAGAACCTGACACCTTGTACTTCTGGAGACTCCAGGTTTTGGCCCATTTTACCTGTAGAAAAAAAAAACTGCCTAATAATTTTGCCCATCTGAATATAAGGCGTTTTTCACTTTAAGCCCTCATCAACAATTATATATCGCCTATTAATGATTACATACAATCTTAATAGTAATTATGTGGTTTTCAATTGGTAAAATGTGCTTGGAAAAAATATATGATCAGAATATCAATTTGCCTAATAATTATGCATGCACTGTAAATACTATATGCTGTACTATAGATGTATTGTTTATTTTTATTTTTTTTTTTTTAATTGATTACAATAAATTTATTTGCATCAATGTTGTATTTATTTGATTTATTTATTTATTAGTTAGCTGCATCTTTTTTTTTTCTTTTTTTTTTTTACACAGGACCCCTTAGGACTCCCTTGGACCTCCTGGGGGTCCCTGGACCCTTGTTCGAAAACCCCTGTTCTAAACAATAAGAAGTAACTAAATATAAGTACTACATACCAGAATCTTTACATGACTTCTGTGTTTAAGGGATAGTTTTGTCATCATTTTCTCACCTTTTATATTTCCTGTACTGACTTTCTTTCATGGGATAGCAGAATGTGCATGCTGCTGTTTTACTTACATTTGAAAGTAAATGCTGACCATGGCTGTAAAGCAGAAAAAGTCTTTGATTAGCCTGAATTTTTTTGTCTGTTCCTCGCACAAAAGGTGTAAAAAGGACTTTGGTTTACGACCAATGGGATTTGCCACCTGCAGTCGAAGGAGGAGTTGATAGCCGTCGAGTCGGACACTTTCTGTTTCCCGTAGTGACGCTCACGCTGTGTTTGCTTTCTTTATTGCAGATGAAATAGATTAGATGTAATTTTTCTCAGATAAACAGACATCTAAATTTTACATGTTATGTTAATGCACATCCTGTGTTAGACGCATTCCTGGGTCAACATATTTTGTTGATCCAGGAACAACAATCCTGTCTGAAAATGTAGTATCCCTACCCCTAAACCTAACCCTACCCATAAGTAATCCCTAAAATCAGGGAAATGATAGGTGAATAACACTGATATAGAAGAACCTAACCCTGATTGTAAGCCTAAACTTGACATAAACTGTAACCTTGTTCCTCAAATCTGATTGGTTGATTGGAATGTTGTTCCAGGATCAACAAAGATGTTTTATGGTTGGAACATGCTGTACTTTTTGAAATCAGGTTCAGTTAATACAGTGCCTGTATGTACAAGAAGAGATAAGATAATTATTTAAATAGCAATAAAGTGGGGTATATTTTGATAAACACGACACAATATAACATTAAGACTACATGAAATGTAGTTTTTACAAATTTTTACTGTTATGAAAACGTGGATTTGTGCGCATTAGTGGAACTGAAGGTATCGGAATAAACACAAAACACATCAGTGTTGTCATCAGTGAGTCTGACCAATCGTGAAACAGCTGTGTCATCATCAGAGCTCGCTCTCGAATTGCTCTTGCAGTACTTTGATGGTATACGTCACAGTGACATCAGTGCCATCTCTAATCAGACAAAATTTCTAATTGCTTCAAGTCAGACGCCTAAAGCTATCATGTCCTTTGTGGCATATGACAAGAAATATATTGCACAAGTCATCTGGACCAACCCAATCTTATGAGAAAACATAACTTTATGGTGGCGAAATCATAAGAGTGATTCGTACGTAAATGTCTGGGTTTTAGAAAACACATAAGTATGAAGGTCCACCCCTAAACCTAACCATCACTGGAGCGCAAGTTGTACGAAAGATTGTAAGAAAATGTACAAATAAGATCATACGAATTCATACAAATTAGTCGCCAATTTGCCAAAATGTAAAATTTCCATAAGAGTGTATTGTATGGACCCCTTTTTTGGTGTTTTTTTGTGTGTTGTTTGGTGCTTGACAGCCCCTTTGACTTGAGAGATGGTTGTTTAGACATTCTGCTAAACATCTATTTTGGTGGGAAGAAGTGTGCCGCACACATCCTAAAAAAAGTGAAGCCAAAATGTTTTGATCGCCCCCAGGTGGTTGGTCCCAGTATAGGTCATACATAAACAATCAAATTACAGTTCAAATTAAAAAAAATTCCAAAGATAGTTTCTGTCATTTTCGGTAGTTTTTATCACGCTGATGTAAGTTCAAGTGTTCGTTTTTTTAAATAAGTTTGGTTTTAGTTAGTTATTTGATGCTATAAAAACGGGGGTGTGACGTCATGATTGACAGCTGAGCTTGACAGTTTATCTGAGCGAAATATTCACTGAAGCACCAACGGAGGTTTTTCGGGAGCAGATTGCAGATTTAACTTTAATTTCTACCTTTCCATGTTTATCTCACACCGACATGAGTTGTTCTGCAGTAAACTGTACAAATCGATTCTGTGGGAATGTGGGCAGGGCCTTGATACCGCGGCTCCACTTCATGCTCACTACTGTGCAGGTCCCAAATCAGCGCAAGATGTCAGCGCCATATTGGGACATTGGCGGCTTCACTTTTCTACAATGGAAGAAAGTGCGTCGTCCATATTTTTTTTTACAGTCTATGGGAAGATACATGTCATACAGGAACAGCATGAGGGTGTGTAATGACAGAAATTTGGGTGAACTATTCCTTTAAAAATCCCATCACCTTTTTTTTTATAATCCTACTGTTCTGAAGCTAGATTCTGAATTCCACTTTATCACCTGATTATTTAATGATCTCGATTTTGTAAGAATTCGTATGATTTGTTTGGAAATGTATGGGTTTTAGAAAACACGTAAGCATGAAAGTCCACTCCTAAACCTAACCATCACTGGAGGGCAAGATTGTATGAAAATGTACAAAAAATATGATACAAATTCATACAAATTAGTCACCAATTTGCTAAATCCTATAAACTATTCCTTTAAAATACTGCCTTTTTTATAATCCTGCTGTTCTGAAGCTAGATTCTGAATTCCACTTTATCACGATTATTTCATGATCTCAAAACACACTTGACAGCTCATCTGATGCCTTTTGTGCTGCTTGGCTGTGAGATGAGTGAACTGTTCAGGAATATTAAATAGCAGTCTGACTCAAGTTCATGAATCTCACACCTGACCTCAAACTGACTTTAATACACAGCTTTCCAATCTTTCAGATGTATTATTGATTTTTATTAGTCCTTCATAATCTGTCTGACAAGACAGTGAGTGAGAGTGGAGGAGGACTGAGAGGTAAAAGGAGCATAATAAAGAAAGAAAATGCGAGAAGCAAGATAGTGGAAAAGAGTGACACAAGTACTAGGATGGATAGGTCACAGCAGAGAAAAAGAGATTTGGGATTTTAAAAAAAAACAAAAAACAGGTTACACACAATCTGGCACTGAGCCTTCAGCCAAAGGATTCAAGGGAGGAAGCCTCATGCACCAAAGCCATTTTCCATTCCTTTCCCCCATATTTTTTTACGATCTGAGAAAGTAACCTCCAGTTACTCTTAGAGTTTTATAAAAACTGTAAAGTTTCCGAAATCTTTTACAGATGAAACCAGTAAATGACTGCAGAAGTGCAAGTGTTTGAAGGCCTCACAACCATTGTAACAAAAGCCCCGAGATAAGTGAAATTATGATAGGGAGTGAGTGTTTCCAAGTTTAACTATTGGTTTTAAACTTTGACCCCAAAGTGTTATAAAACTAATAACATGTTTTATGGATACACACAAATATGATTTAACGTTTCCTTTAGGAATCCCCATAACTCTTTCCTCTTCCTGTACACACTGTCGGCTGTCCAGCCTTGCCTGCGAGTTTGTTGAAACTTGGAAAAGTGTTTGATACTTTGCCAAAGTTTGCCCTAAGTAACAACTATTGTTTTTATTGCTATTAAAACATCATTCATTTTAATATGTTTGCATAGCGCAATAGTATCACCATCTCTTTTCTAATCTTTCTTAACCCATATGGTGTTGATTTATAATTTCACTTCACTTTTTCTACCTTCTTTCTTCCTCACTTTCTCTTCCTCCCTCTCCAGTATTGTTCTCTCATCTGTCTTGCAGGTCCCAAGTGATTATTTTCAATAAAAGAGACCCATCTCAGAAGCTCGATGAAGCAGACAGCATGTGCCGCCAATTCAAGCAATCATGACTAAACCACAAGTGTGCCGCCCGTAAATCCAGTGTTGATGACTGCCTGTGTATTTTGCCAAGAGAAAGACTGGTCTACAAAGGCAAGTCCCACTCCAGACCCCAACCAGATGATACCTTATAACCACAGACCTGTATAGTGTGTGGATTAAGGCCTAGGTCTTACGGATTTTCAATATTCACTTACATACTCATCATAGTGGAAACAGCCCTCTGAGCAGTCACTGAGGAGGGAGAAACTTAATAGGAGAGACAAATTCAACTTTCCCAATGTGGGTAATGTGAAGAGTCACATTCTTAATGCAGTGAGGGATATCATTAGGGCCCGAGCACCGATGGTGTGAGGACCCTATTGGAATTGCTCAGCCTATTATTATTCTTCTCCCAAATGAATCGCGTTTTTGATGGCCTAAACATACTCGAAAACTCATGAAACTTTGCACATGCGTCAAAAGTGGTGAAAATTTACGGTTTCAGAATTAGGCGTGTCAAAATGGCTCGATAGCGCCACCTACAACATTTCAACGAAGTGCCCCTCCTGCTACGTTTCACGTACAGGTATGAAATTCGGTAGACACATGTAACAGCCCAATACCTACAAAAAAGTCTCCTGGTACGAAATCTGAAAACCAACAGGAAGTGAGATATTTTGAATTTTCTTTGCAAAATTGTTGCAAATTTTGCCATTTCCAGACGCTGTACTTTAACGAACTCCTCCTAGAGGTTTAATCAGATCAACATCTTATTTGCACAGTCTAATCTAAAGGCCTTTGCGACGTTAAATTGCGAAGATCTTGAGTTTTCCCTGAAGGGCGTGTCCGTGGCAGCCTCACAAAGTTCGTTGTTTCGCCATAAAACAGGAAGTTGTTGTAACTCGGTCATACAATGTCCGATCTGCCCCAAACTTCACATGTATTATTAGAGTCCTGGCCCGAAGACATCTACACACCAATATTCAGTTACAGTCATAGCGCCACCTGTGGGCAACAGGAAATGGCATGTTTTACACTGTGATTAACTCCTCATAGTGATTTAACCAGATCAACATCATATTTGGTCAGTCTAATCTAAAGGCCTTTGCGACGTTAAATTGTGAAGATCTTGAGTTTTCACTGAAGGGCGTGTCCGTGGCAGCCTCACAAAATCTGATATTTTGCCATGACACAGGAAGCTGTTGTAAGTCAGGCATACAATGTCCAATCTGCCCCAAACTTCATATGTTTGATAAGAGTCCTGGCCTGAAGACATCTACATGGCAATATTCGGTTATAGTCAAAGCGCCACCTGCTGGCAGCAGGAAGTGTGGCACACTGAAGTGACTTTGCCATATTTCTCCTATATTTACCCACTTAAATGCATGTCGCCCACTATTCGCTGTTTTCCTGAGGCCACCGGGTGGCGGTGCTCCCGGGTGCGAGGGCCCTTTCATCGCTGCTTGCAGCTTTAATTTATATTTATATTTTGCTTTCTTTTTGGAGATTATTTTAATTGTGGTGCTATCTGATGGACCCACTTCTCCAAACACACACATACACATGTTGGGTTTCCATGTTTTATGGCGACTTTCCATAGTCAAGTCAAGTCACCTTTATTTATATAGCGCCTTTTACAATACAGATTGTTTCAAAGCAGCTTTACAGTGAAAATAATGCAACAAAATTTGTTTCAGTTGTACAGCAGGTCTAGTAGAAAATAGTGTCATAGTCCAGCTCAGTTCAGTTCTCATACAATGGTGTCAATGCAGGCAGATCAATAATATTGTTGAATATTAAGTGTCATCAACTAAGCAAGCCAAAAACCAAAGGTGACAGTGGCAAGGAACCAAAACTCCATCAGGTGACAGAATGGAGAACAAAAACCTTGGGAGAAACCAGGCTCAGTCGGGGGTGCCAGTTCTCCTCTGGCCAACGAAAACAGTGTAAGATTATAATTCAGGCAGCATTACAGGTCAGAAGTCAGATCGGAACATTCAAAATATTTAATCCAGTTCCATCTGGTTGAAGATCGGATTCATAACGTTGGTATGGAGATGGGTTAGTTGAGGATCTGTGCCACTGGCTGTCGTGTCGATGAGTCCTCCATCTGATCTGGATACGGCCCAGATCCAGCTGACTGCGGTGACCTCGGGATAAACAGAAAGACCAATATTAGCGCAGATGCCTTTCTTTTTATGATACATCGGGTGTTATAGGAAGTTTTCCCATTCCGGCTGATCTAGTTTATGCAGCCTAACAATCATTTAACTGATTTAAATTATAGAATTCCATAGACATAATGATTTTTATACTGTACAAACTGTATATTGTATCCCCTAACCCTAAACCTACCCCATCACAGAAAACTTTTTGCATTTTTACATTTTCAAAAAAAATGTTTCATGGGGACCAAAAAATGTCCACACAAGCACAAAAATGACTGGTATTACTATCTTTGTGTTGGGCACATTTGATCCCCATAACGTAGGTTTTACCAGGACCACATAAAAGCACGCCATGAGGAAAATCACCAGCATTTCAAAAGTGAGGGTGCTTTGGGTAATCTGATAATATTTCTGTATCTGATAATGAATGCCAGCGGGCATCATAAGACACCACTGACAATTTGCTGGGCTGGACTGACCTGTAGTTCAAGCAGTCAGCTGTATGAGTGTGTTCGCCTAGGGGGGCACAAATGCATACACCACAAAACACTAGGGAAAAACCCACAAGAAATAGGCAGTTTGACTAATGGAGAGTTATCTTCAAAAGACCCAGGCGTCACTGGCTTCACAGACAGAAATGGCCCAAATCAGTGCCTCTCTCTCTAAAGTGAGAGCCGAATGGAAAATTCATTGTAGTAGGTCCGAGAACAGTTTAAAAACAGTTTAGTGAGTCTCAAGTGAAATTAAAAGATGAGTTTAAGGCTCTGGGCTTTGAGTGTCCTCCCTGAGTGCACATCCATAAATGTAAATTTGGAATATTACCTCTTTTAGTGGGAGTATGAGCTAAGATGACAGCATCTAAGGAGAATTTCACACACACAAAAATCATTATCCTATTTCATGGGTGCTCGATATTTCAAAATGTCTCATGAAACCAAAAAATTTATAAACTGACAAGTATTAATGCCCATAATTACAATTGTCTGGTTTTCCGCTTTTAGTTACAGTAGGGAAAAGGCAGTTGGTGTAGCAAATATATTTTACTATGTGAGGAAAACAGTTGATTAAAGTTATCTCAGTGAGTTCAGCTTTAGCCTTGAGCTGTTAGCACTGATGCACAAACCTGAGAAATTCAGCATGAGATACTCCTCAAAATAATGTAGCAAAGAGGAGAGACACAAGGCCAATGTGCAACTTCACAGGAACCCAATTTGATCCAAAAAAGGAATCTGTAAACACACAAGATTGCGATCAAGGAAACAAAATGTGAACACTTAGTATAGCTGGGCTTTTTATTAACACTGTCAAAATAATATCCTGCTACATTTACTGTAAAAAAAAAAAAAAAATCAGAAATTCACTATGAAAAAATATGGTGACAATGTTCCAGGTATGACAAGATGGCATATTAGTACCTGTATGTTTTGCAACTTGTTATAACCATACACTGTCAGAAAAAAAGGGTATAGCTCTGTCACTGGGCAGTACCCTAAGGTACAAAAGCGAAAAGGTACCATTTAGGGGTAAGGTACAAAGATGTACCTTTTCACTTTTGTACCTTAGGGTACTGCCCCATTGACAGCGCTGTACCTTTTATACACCTCTGAGAGTGTATATTTCATTAAGTGATATAATGTTAATAAGCCTATTAATTTTACCTTAAAACTACCAAAATCTACCTTTACCTTAAAATTGACTCATAACCACCATAATAATGCAGGTAATAAAATAGAAGTGGCCTGTCCATAAAACATGACCATACTTGCATATAGTCAATGCACAGGGTCATGCACACAAAGACCAAAGACCAACATCATGGTATTACACTAAAATAATGCAAAAATAATATGAAAATGTAACACAAAACATGTACATTAATGTACATTACTGATTAAAAAACTATTTAATTAGAATATAATTATATGCGAATGTCCTTTTACTGTTTTTCATTGTAAATGATATGATAATTCATAGATTTTACTTGTAAATTTGACAGCTTTAGGTATATTACATGCAACACCATGTTAAAACATTTATAATGTCTCACTGGTAAGGTAACTTACAGTTAACCAATTAGGTTTTCACTCTAGCATTCATACAGTTTTTTTTGGTTACACTTTATTTTAAGGTGTCTGTGTTATAGTGTAAGTATACATTTAAGTACTGATTAATAATAATTAACTACATATACTTACTTTAGGGTTAGGATTGGGGTTTGATTTAGGGTTAGTTGCATGTAATTATGCATAATTTTAGTTATTACTATAGTAATGTAATATGTGTAACAAAGGCACTTTATTTTACAGTGTCCTTGTTACATATGTTACATGTACTTACCATAGTAATAACAGTAAATTATGCATAATTACATGCAACTAACCCTCAACCAAACCCTAATCCTATAGTAAGTACATGTAATTAATTAATATTACTCAGTACTTAAATATATACAGTCAAACCAAAATGTATTCAGACACCTTCAACATTTCTCACATTATCAGTTTATTCGCTATAGTTTAAAAAATGGTAATAAAATATGAAAAGAACTCAGAGTGTCAGAACAAATTCATCGTGATAATGTCAGATAACTTTGATAGAAAGGTATGTAATGGATTACAATCAACCAATCAGCTGTCAGCTGTTAAATTTAAGTACACAATAAGATAATACCAATTTAGTTCAACCAATTACCAAGCAATGCTTAATGTTGTTCAGTCTGTGGTGTAAAAGGTCGCATTAGCAATTAAAGAAAAAACACTTAAGCAAAACATGGTCAGGTCAAAGTGTCTGAATAATTTTGCTCCCAAATTTTAAATCAATTTTACTGGTAGTCCACTGTATGAAGATTTTTTGGGTAAAATATGTCAGTTTACTTAATTTTGCTATCCTCACTTACATAAATAACCTATAGTGTCCTGCACCCACTAGTAAAAACATTATATCTGGTGTCTGAATAATTTTTGGTTTGACTGTAATTACACTGTAACAATGACCTCTTAAAATAAAGTGTAACCATAAAGTGTTACCGTTTTTTCTTTGGACATGGTTAGACAATGTTGAGTATGACAAGAACTGAAAACTGGCTATGCTAAAAATGTCATGGCATTTTAGTCTTCATCTAACGTGCTTGGATTGGTTCTTCTTTCTATGGTGGATTAATCTGTTCTGCTCGTTAGATGAGGAAGCCAGTAGTTTTTATAAAAGGACCTTGTCTGTCGTGTTATTGCGGCCATGAAGATTTGATGACCTGAAAAGAACACTTCATTAACAGCCAATTCTGACATTCAAAAAGATCCAAGTAGATGCATGTTCTTTAGGAAATCCCAGATCTTCTCTGCCTTGAGTTTTTTAACCTTTCCATTATGGCTCTAAAGGACCAGTGCTGTTCAGATATCATTATAGTCAATAGATGTAGTCTATGTAAAACATTGTGCAGTCTATGATTTTTCATTATAACTGTGACTAGCTGACATTGAGATTCATTATTCCAAAATCCTGAAGGAACAGAATCCAAACATGTGGCGACTTGTACATTGATGTTCACTTTGGGTAACGTCATGCTCTAGAAAATACAAGCATGTGCAGGAATAACACAGTCTAACATTTAGATGTTTTCAATCTCATTTATTTATTTCTGAAAACCACTGTGAATGGAATTGTGTTTGTCATCAGGATGCGGTCGGAACATCAGGGCTTAATATGCAGTATTGTGGTCAATGCAGCTCAAATCTGTGTATTTGCATGGTTACTGTGTCAGTTAGATGAAAAAATGTTGAACGATGTATCAGAACCGGCCTGTTTTTACATATTGGAGATGCAGTGTCTCAGCATGTCTTGTTAAGGCCTGCACAGACGTCTTGAATCTCTGTCTGCTTTGCACACAAGTAACAATGGTGTGAGCATATAACTGTGCACTGCACGCTGGATTCTGTCGTGTTCCAGTAATTAAAACAGGCTCACACAGGCCTCTTGTCATCTGTTTAACTGTGCAACAAGGCCAGTGTCATATCAAGCTGTGAAGCACACTAATGCCTTTAACAGCACACTGACAGCATAATCACAGAGTCTACATGGAGATGAAACCCAGCATTTATGATACTTCATTAAAAATATGTACTCAGTTATTATCCCTCATAAAGGCCCATCTATCTTTCTTTAAATGGAAAACATACGTTAAAAACTCTGTGTGAGTTTAAAGTGAAAAGGTCTGTAATTGAATTAAAAGGCTGGTCTGTATAATCCTAAAAAAATGAGTAAATTAAAACAATGTCTACAGGCCTCAATGTCTATCTAAGCCTCACATAATACACAACTGAAGTTTTGCATTATGAAATTATTCTTTTTTTTATTTAGCAAGGGTACATTAAATAAATAAAAGTGACCGTAAAAACCTTTACATTGTTTTAAATGACTTCTATTTCACATAAAAGAAGTTCTTTTGACCTTTCTATTCATCAAAAGCCCTATTCGGACGGTAATTGTTTCTCGTAGGGTCATAAGGTATTTTCATCATTGACAGGGGCCAGTCTGTGATTTTATTGCCGTCCAAATCCAGAATGTCAGTGTTTTTCTCCCACCACCCGTGTAAAAATACCCGGCCAAATTACCTGTTTTTTGACAAACACCAAGGTCGTGTGGTAATCTAATTGCCGTCCGAATCCACATCTCTGAGTTTTCAAGAATATATCATATCAAAATTCAATGTTTATATCCTTGACCACTGCAGAGCACCGTACAGTTGTGCTTCGCTGTAATTTGGATGCATTTTAAAGATCTAGACTTTTATTACTGAAATGCTGGCAAGTATTTACAAGAGCAATATATTTCATCACCGCTCAAAAAATAAAAAGAAGAAAAGCACGTAAACATTTGAAATGGGCCGTTATTACGGCAGCAATTATATATGTTAAAATAACCAAGCAGCTTTATGTTTACCTCATGTAAATAAGAGGCTGTATTAACTTATTTCCGCTCATTTCCATGTGGAATAAAATGACATCCTTTATTTTGAGATAAAATACAAGACAGAAAACCATTTTAACTATAATGTGCGTCTATATATCTTCCTATTTTTAAACAGATTTAAATAATTAAATAATAATTAGGATATTATTTTCTTATTATTAAATTAAATATGCATTTATTCTTTTTATACCAAGCATATGACATTTTATTTACAGCATACAATCATGTTATTGACAATGTGAGCAGCGCGTTCCCAGGTGTGCAGGATCACAAAACAATATGAATAATATAACAAAATGAATAAATCACCATCCGAATGCACGAGTTTTATCACTGAGGTGGCATGCAAATTTATTTTTACGGACTTCCACGTGAGAAACAATTACTGTCCGAATAGGGCTAATGAGTCCTGAAAAATGTATCACGGTTTCCACAAAAATATTAAGCACAACCATTCTCAATATTGGTAATACAAAATATTTCTTGAGCACCAAATCAGCATATTAGAATGATTTCTGAAGGATCATGTGACACTAAAGACTGGATTATTGATGCTTAAAATACATCTTTGCCATCACAGGAATAAATTACATTTTAAAATTTTTAAAACTTGGTGAGCATTAGAAAAGTCTTACCGACCCCAAACTTCTGAACGATAGTGTAGACGGCTTCAGAGCTAATAAACCAGCAATGAACCACGAAACACCAATTTTAATGACCAGTGCACATAAAAATTTGTAGATCATTGTTACGCAGCTGTTCAGAAATGATCCAAATGCAGCCACTTATTTATTAAAACAAAACAAGAAAAGAAAAGGAAATTCAGGTAACAAACAGGAGATTCCAAACACAGAGAGCACATAACATCCAAAAAGGACAACACCAAACCAAGACCACGAGAAACACTGGGGATTAAATACACAAGGTAACAATGGGTAAACAAGGGCCAGGTGTAAGTGATTAGTTACTAAGGAAACTAATTAGGGTAACTACAGAATATAACAATGTAGGCAGTGAAACAAAGGAAACAGGAACTAAACACAGGAAGACAACAATGGGAACAAAATACATAACTAATAACAATTTTTTTTTTTTTTTGTACATTTCAAAATTTCTTGCAGTTTTCTCTTCTGTCTTCATTGTTTTGGGGAAACAGAGAGTTTGCAAAGGCAGCATGAAATCGTTGACAGCAGCAGAATTTCCTTGTGTAGGAGGTGGGGTGGGGAGCGAAACAAGCCAAGAGGACTTGTCAAAACCTTGACCTAGATCTCCCTCCTTGAAACGCACATAAAACCGACATCTCAGTTATAGCAAGACCTACATTCAATTTACCACATTCTGTTACAATTTGCTTGTCTTCCACACTTGACATGCCATGCATTCGCATGTGCCACATTTTGCTGTTTTTCTCCCAGAAGTCCACACCTACACACACACACACACACACACACACACACACACAGCACATACTATGAAGACTTTGACCCTGCTGTTGGACAGGAAGAACTGTAGTGATTATGATCGCTGCTCCTGTCTATGAGTTTTCTGGCTGAAGCTCTGCTGATCCTAAGAGGCCCCGGAAATTTCTATGGTGGGTACAACTCATCCCCTTTGCACTGAGAGATGGGGAGGAAGAAGGGGCGATTGAAAAGAGGAACAGCCAACACAAATGAGAGGTGAAAGGAAAAGTATATTTTGTGGGGGTATATTTTTGTTTTTCAAAGAAATACAGTGGAAGGAAGGGGATAAAACAAAATTTGAAAAGTTGTCTTTTCAGAGAGCAATCTCCAAACAAAATCTGTATTGGATAAAGCGCTATATAAATAAAGGTTACTTGACTTCACTTGGCTTTTTTACTCTTTTCAGAGAGAAATATTTTCCAAACAAAATTATTAACTAATTGTAAATACTTGTTTTTAATATGTTTATTCCACTATTGTTATTTTACTTTTAAGTTAAAACGTATAAAAAAAAATTTTTTTTATCTTGTCAGAGAAATCATTTCCAAATAAAAATATTTTTTTTGTTTTAATTAGTTTTTTAATACTTCTTGTATATTCCATTATTGTTATTTTACTTTTTAAGTGAAAGAAGCTAGAAAAATAATGTTTTTTCTTTTATCTTTTCAGAAAAGAAATCATCTCAGCCCAAAAGGACAGAGATATATTTTTTATTATTTTAACATTATTTTATTTTATTATATATTTATTTTATTTTAATTTGTTTTATTTTATTTTTTCTTCTTTTTTATTTATTTGACACTGCTTTTGCAATCCAAACGTACAGGTTTGGTCTTGCCAATAAAGTAAATTGAAATTGAGAAATAGAGAGAGGACATGAACAGAGGTGGGGCAAGCGGGGGAACGTTTTCTCAGACAATGTGACATGGCACACGTTATTAATTCAGGCTGAGTGGACAGCCTGCCCCGCCATCTGCTTAGGTCACCCCCACTCGCTGGGGTCGGCGTCTCAACCCTCGTCTCCCCCCCAACAGACAACGGACCATCATTGCGTGCCTCTCTGCACACAATACACCTAACCTGCTCCAAAGGAAGAAGGGATGGAGGGAAGGAGGAGGCTGCCGGGTCGTGGAGAACAATGGCCTGTCAGGTGAATGACCGTCACAAGTTAATATACATTACAAAAGGCCATCCAGCCGCCTTTGCATTTGAGCTTGGCGTTGCCGGCCGTGCTGTTATATTCCAAGGCACCTCCTCCCTCTCTTTCAAGCTCGAGCACACACACACACACACACACACACACACACACACGCGCGTGGCAAGGCGAGTGTGTGGGCGGAGAGGGATGTCAAGGGGAAGGGTGTGTATGTATGCGTGCGTGTGTGTGTGTGTGTCTCTGTGTGTGCAAATACAACTGTCCACATTCATGACATCATCTGTTGTTCTCTCTCTTTCTTAATCACAATGATTTATGATACTGTTTGGGTGTCTATCTCAACCACATTTGAGGTTAATTAGAACTCTACTCTAAATTTTAATGACCCACCCATGTAGGTCAGACTGTCCTTATAAGCTTTTGGCTTGTCATTTCGGGTTGAGAAATTTCAAGGACACACAGGATAAGCTTTATTTATTGAGAACCTGCATGACAACATATGCCTCACAGGACTGATCCGCATCTAAGCACACACATGCATCCGGACACAAATCAACAATGTCGGCAGCATTTGTCCTTGATGATTTAATGCTTCATTTTCTATAATCGCAAGACAGTCACCATCCACCATCGAGGTCTGAAAGGTTTTGGCAAAAGCCTTTGCTGTGGACTTGTTTACTAACCACTTATTTGCTTATTTGATGGAGTGCGTTGATGGGACAGAGAATAATTTCGCTCCAAATCTCTTAATCTTCTCAGCAGCCAAGTCTGGGAAGGCAAAACAAACAAAATGGCCAAATCATCCCCAGTCGGGTGCTTCTACCAAATTCGGTCTCCTCCATCCGGACACTGTCATTTTCTCCAGAAACATTTGCTTGTGAACCTCCTGATTTGATGTTTTGATCCATTATTGAGATGAATTGTTCATTGATCAATGTGATGATAATGAATTCTGGGATTTGTTTCAGATATAAAATATATGACGACAATAACTGTCACTATGACATTAATGAAAAAAATAATCATGTTTGGAATGATTAACATTATATTCATTTTCTTGGCAGATGTTCCTGTACTTAAGCGACTTTTCAACTGAACTCTCCAAATGTGCAATAGGCCAAGATATGGTTCTAAAATCGTCTTCAAACGTCATCAAAACGTCTCTGTTCTGTCTGTGTGTGTGTGTGTGTGTGTGTGTGTGTGTGTGTGTGTGTGTGTGTGTGTGTGTGTGTGTGTGTGTGTGTGTGTGTGTGTGTGTGTGTGTGTGTTGCGGCAACATGGGACTGTGTAGCCTGTGCTTTCGAGAACAGATAGCAGGTTGAAAGGTCATAGGGCAAATGGTCAAAGACAGCTGGTGCCACAAACGACAGCCCGTAAATCAGCTGAGCAACAAAAAAAGAGAGGGAGGAAGACAGAAAGAGAGATAATCTTCATAACCTTGAAATTTTATTTGAACTTTACTGAATTATCAAAGCAATGAAGAGAAAGGTGAAAATGTAGTGGAGGGAAATTTGCCACCACCTTGTGGGGGGAATGTTTAGCACTTAACTAAGGAAGACTGAGTGAGCAACAGGATCCTAGTCCTCCCACCCAATACTTTTAGTCTTTGTAGAACTGTTAATTGTATATTGTGCCTATCGTGTTGCAATGTGTAAATGCTCAAGAGGCGGTGAGGTGGGCTTCAGGATTTACTCAATACACAGCAGCCACCTGAAGTGTATGTGTGTGCGCAGAAAACTCAGGGGTAAGTGTTGTTGTCTGCAAAACCCACCATCCCTGTGTCTAACAAGATAGGTAAGACGCCCCCACTCCTTAGTACAAGTGACTCAAAATTAGCATAGACAGTTTCAGCTTAACTAACAAAAATGTTTATTTATACTAAATATACAATGAAAATAAATACATTGTGCTGCACTAGTGGTAATCATCCAATTGTTATTGCTGACTTAAGCTGTCCTATTCAACCATAGTTTCGTTTTGATTTGAGCCATTTACGGCCTTTTGGCTTTTTTGTGCTAATTATAAGAGCGTGCACGGCGTACTGGACATATATAAAGTCGACTTAGTTAGTTGAGCATTAGGAGAAGCGTCTGGACTAGTGAAGAAGCGTGAGCGCGTAAGTGTTTTTGTGAATACTCAGTTCTGTTGCTTAGTGTATTACTTGCTAGTAGGAGGACTCATTTCGATTTTGTACTTATTTATAATTTATACTGTCATAGTAAATTGTATTTGAATTATAACCATGGCTGTTTAAAAGAATTAAACATTTATTATGCTGCACTAGTGGTAAACCAATTATTGCTGACATTTTGCACTTAAGCTGTCCTATTCAACCATAGTTTCGTTTTGATTTGAGCCATTTACGGCCTTTTGGCTTTTTTGTGCTAATTATAAAAGCATGCACAGCTGTTTTCACTCAAGTAGTGAAAGGCATTTATTTATTAAGCGTGTTTGCGCTGCCGCTGAAGCGTTCAGCCCTCGTGTTCAGCCTTCTCGTGTGAAGACCGACTCGGGTAAAGAGCTGCGACTCTACCTGCACGACTCCACCGAGCAAGGACACCGGTAAGGCACTAACTATCTTCTTTTCCCTTTCCTCCTCCACCTTCCTCTCCCACTTCCTTTCCTCTGACTTATCATGTGCTTTCAGTACATTCCCATTGTCTCTTAACCACGCTCTACTATTACACGCAGAAGGCAGCGCAACACTTCTAATCTGTGTCCTATTCCCTCCTCCCTCTTTTTCTGTGGGTCTATGGAATTGTCAGTCAGCTGTCAACAAAGCTGACTTCATTCCAGCCTTTGCCACTCAATCCACTCTCAATATCTTGGCCTTGACTGAGACCTCGATTTGTCCAGAAGACTCAGCAACCCCTGCTGCTCTCTCAAGCAACTTCTCTTTCTCTCACACCCCTCGCCAAACTGGGAGGGGTGGAGGCACAGGTCTTCTCATTTCTAACAATTGGAAATACTCAACCCACTCCTCTCTATGCAATAACTCATTTGAACACCATGCTATTACAGTTACAACTCCTGTTAAGATCCATATTGTAATCATTTACTGCCCCACAGGTCAATTGGGCACCTTTGTAGAGGAGCTGGATGTGCTGCTGTCCTCATTCCCAGAGGATGGCAGCCCACTTGTAGTCTTTGGTGATTTCAACATTCACCTAGAGAAACCTTATTCTACAGATTTCCACTCCCTCCTAGCCTCATTTGATCTCAAACGGCTCATCACTACACATACCCACAAATCTGGCAACCAACTTGACCTCATCTACACGCAACTGCATTACAGACAACATTTTGGTGAAACCTCTACACATCTCAGATCATTACTTCATCACTTTTAATCTACAACTTACTACTTGTGCACCACCAGTCCCTCTACCAGTTACTTTCAGACGTAACCTGCGCTCACTTTCTCCTTCTCGTCTTTCCTCTGTTGTGTCATCCTCTCTTCCCCCATCCACACAATTCTCATCTATGGATGTAAATATTGCAACAGACACTATGTTCCACTTTAACTTCTTGTCTAGATAGTATCTGTCCTCTATCTTCTAGGCCAGCACGCGCTACTCCCTCTAACCCTTGGTTATCTGATGTTCTTCGTGAACACCGGACTAAACTCAGGGCAGCAGAGAGAAAATGGCGCAAATCAAACGACCCGTCTGACCTGAGTAAGTATCAATCTCTGCTCTCATCCTTCTCAGATGAAGTCCATGCGGCTAAATCTTCATATTTCCAAAAAAATCAACAGCACTTCAAACACACGCACACTTTTCAGAACATTCAACTCTCTCCTCTGTCTCTCCTAGCTACAGACCTGTTTCTCTCCTACCATTTATAGCGAAAACACTTGAACGAGTTGTTTTCAACCAGGTTTCATCTTTCCTCTCACAGTATAACCAGCTGGATGTCAACCAATCAGGTTTCAAAAGGGGCCACTCAACAGAGACTGCATTGCTATCGGTCACTGAAGCCCTGCGGATTGCGAAAGCTGATCCCAAATCATCGGTCCTCATCCTCCTCGATCTATCTGCTGCCTTTGACACTGTGAATCATCAGATCCTTCTGTCCACCCTCTCATCACTGGGCATCACAGGGATTCCACTCCACTGGTTTGAATCCTATCTCACAGGTAGGTCTTTCAAGGTTGCCTGGAGAGGGAAGGTATCCAAAGCACATCAACTGACCACGGGGGTTCCTCAGGGCTCAGTGCTTGGACCTCTCCTCTTCTTCATTTACACTACATCACTGGGACCCATCATACAGGCACATGGCTTCTCGTACCATTGCTATGCTGATGGCACTCAGCTCTACCTTCCATTTCAACCAGATGATCCCACAGTAGCTGCACGAATCTCAAGCTGTCTGACGGACATCTCGGCATGGATGAAAGAACATTACCTGCAGCTCAATCTGGCAAAGACTGAGCTTCTCGTCTTCCCTGCCAATCCGACTCTACAACACGATTTCACCATCCAGCTAGGTTCATCCTTGATTACCCCTTCAAGGTCAGTCAGAAATCTTGGAGTAACCTTTGATGACCAGCTGTCCTTCAAAGACCACATTTCAAAGACCGCTCGGTCATGCAGGTTTGCGCTGCACAACATCAGGAAGATTAGACCATTCCTAACAGAGCATGCAACACAGCTTCTCGTCCAGGCCCTGGTCATTTCTAGGCTTGACTAGTGCAATGCGCTTCTGGCTGGACTTCCATCGTGTGCAATCAAGATGCTTCAAATGATTCAGAATGCAGCGGCACGTCTTGTCTTCAACGAGCCCAAAAGGGCCCATGTCACACCTCTCTTCATCTCTCTCCACTGGCTACCACTCGCTGCTCGCATCAAGTTCAAGGCGTTGACGCTTGCTTACAGATCCACCACAAGCTCAGCACCCGCATACTTCGACTCGCTCCTACGAGTCTACATCCCCACCAGAAACCTTCGCTCGGCAAAGGAGGGACGGCTCGTGGTACCACCACAGAGAGGCATGAAATCCCTTTCCAGAACATTTTCGTTCACTGTTTCTTGCTGGTGGAACGATCTCCCACCTCCATCCGGAATGCAGAATCACTGACAACATTCAAAAGACAGCTGAAAACTCATCTCTTCCGTGAGCACTTAACCTCATCTTGAAATGTTTTTTTTCTCTATTCCCTCCCTATTCTAGCTTATGCTACTCTAAGCAATGTCCAAAACTTAGTATTTCAGGCACTTTTTGTGATTTTTCGCCTCTTCATGACGGATCGCTTCCTGTATTCCTCAGTTGTAAGTCGCTTTGGATAAAAGCGTCTGCTAAATGAATAAATGTAAATGTAAATGAATGGAGATTATTTTTGTTTCCCTGTTTTAACAGGAGGAGCGAATCAAATTCAAGTTCAGTCAAGTCAAAATTAAATAAAAATGTAGAAAACAATAAAGAGTGAAAAGTTTCAGATCAGTCTCAACAAAATAAAAATCAGTGCCCTCTTTTCACAACACTGAAATATTTCACATGTATATTCAAGTTATCTCAAGCTTCCAAATAAAGTTCACTTTGAAGTTCACTTCAGTTCGGCTCAAAAAGCTCAGAAACTTTCCTTGTCACCGACACCTGGACCAATGCTTGTACTTTCTGCTGCGTTTCAGTAACTGGCCATAAGCATGTGCGCACCTCTTCTGTATTCATTTTAATGAAGTCTTTAGCAGGGTCCTCTTGCTCAGGTTCCTCACTAGATGGGATCCTTGATAACACATCTGAATTTGTGTTTTGTCATCCTGGCTTGTAAGTATACCTCAAAATCAAACTCTGCTAGCTGAGCCATCCACCTTTGCTCAACAGCTCCTAGATTTGCCGTCTCGAGGTAGCGCAAAGGGTTATGATCAGTTTTGATCAATTTGGAATAGATAAAGTATTTTTTAAACTTTTCGGTCACTGCCCATTTTAGGGCAAGCACCTCTAGCTTGAAAGCACTGTAATTTCGATAGTTCTTTTCTGACTCACGAAGACCACGGCTTGCATACGCAATCACACGCTCAGCTTCTCCTTGTCGTTGACTCAATACAGCCCCAAGACCATGCAGGCTCCCGTCAGTTGTGAGTACGAAAGGCTGGCTGAAATCCGGGTATGCAAGGACTGGCGGACACATTAAGCACTGCTTGAGTTTTTCGAGTGCAGTCTGGCACTCAGTTGTCCAGTTAAAAGGTTCCATCATTTTCCTTTTGTCTCCTTTACCAACTAGGGCATGAAGTGGCCGGGCCAACTGAGCAAAACCAGGAACAAACCTGTAATAACTCATGAATCCAAGGACTTGCCTCAAGTCCTTGATATTCTTGGGTACAGGCCATTCAGGCCAATGCCTGAGTTCTCTCCATCCACCTGTATTCCTTCGCAGGAGATCAGATGACCCAAGAATTTCACATCAGGCTTTAACAGGAAGCACTTGCTGGGCTTCAGTTTCAAACCATGCTGCCTCTATCTGTTGAACACTATTTCCAGTCTTTGTCAGTGACTATCAAAATCCTTTGAAAAGACGATAATGTCATCAAGGTAGATGAGCAGTATGTCAAATGTCAGATCGCCAAGCACCACCCCCATCAGACGTTGAAAAGTCGCAGGAGCGTTGCAAAGTCCAAACGGCATCCTGGTCCATTCAAATAGACCAAAGGGAGTGGTGACCGCGGTCTTTGCTCTGTCTTCCTCACTCATGGCCACTTGGAAATAGCCTGAAGTAAGAAAAAGTGTGGAGAACAGCTGCGCATTTCCCAAGGCGTCAAGTGACTTCTCGACGCGCAGAAGGGGGTAAGCGTCTTTGCAGGTCACTTTATTCAGCCTTCTATAATCACAACAAAATCGCACACTGCCATCCTTCTTGATCACAATCACAGCTGGAGATGCCCATGGACTGCAGCTTTCTCTGAGAATACCTTGAGATACCAAATCTCGAGCATGTCTTTTCACTTCCTGAAATACCTGGGGTGGAATTATGCGATGTCTTTGCTTAATGGAAGGAGCATCTCCTGTAGGGATATTGTGTGTGACAGCTGTTGTGTAACCGAAATCACATTCGGTTTTAAAAAACACGTCACTGTGCTTTGTCAGTAGGTCCCGGAGTTTCAGTGAGATCTGCAACATTTGTTTGCACTGCAACAGGCAACTGCTCTGTGGTGCTTTCCTCTACTTTTACCTAATGTTGCTGCACAGCCTTGACATGCAGAGCACCTTCCTTTTCCTCAAACTCAACAAGCACTTCTGGGACAACCTCCTGTGGTTTACACAGTGCTGCTATCCTACATCGCGACATGAGCTTTACAGCCTTCTCACTAGAATTCAACACTCTGACTGGGACTTTACCATCAGCTGTCCTGGCCAGCACATTAGCAGTCAGAACACTCTTGGGCAAGCTGACTTCTGATGAGGCCTCGACTAACACTTGGCAGCTTACTCTTGGTGGTATTCTACAGCACCCTTGAATGGGGGGGGGATAGTGATTGCTTGCTTCCCAGCTACTTTCACAAAACCAATCTTGTCTTCACAGCTCAATGCCTCAGTCTGCATCTTAATGTTAATCAACACTCGCTGGACTTTTGCCTCCCCGGCACCTTGGCTATACCTGTCCATCTTCCTCATACCTTCAGTGGCCATGAATAGATCTTTGAGGTCGCTCAACACATTCATCCCAACAATGCCGGGTAATCCTTTCAGCTCGGTCCCATTGGAATTGCTCTCTTTGATCACAAACACACACTTTCCATGCAACATCTTCCCCATACATTTTATGTCTGCTTCCAGACATCCTACAATGGGAATGTCTAAGCCATTTGCCACAGTAATTTGGACACAGTTGGCGGATGACAACACAACGTCTCCAAAGTGATTCCTAAAATGCGACACTGTGATAGTAGTCACCTCTGACCCTGTGTCCAAGAGGCAAACAGTCCTAATACCAGCAATCCTCAGTTCCCTGCATCACAGTCTGCAGTGTGACTTCTGATAACGGATGGACCTGGACTGTCTAGCACAGAGGTAACTTGATCAGCTGCCTTTTCCATCTTTACTTTGTGTTTGAGAGGTTGCACTCCATTTGAATTGTCTCTGTTCTGAGGACAGCGTCGGCTAGTGTGCCCTGGCTTACCACACGTATAGCAGATGTATCTTCCTTCACTGTCTTTTAAAGGTGCACTATTTGTCTTGCCCTCCTTCTCTAGAGGTTTCTCTTTCTCTTTGTTATTCACCATCTGAAAGAGTTCTTCTTGTCTGGCAGCTATCTGTTGAATAGCTTCATGAAGCTTCTCCAGAGTGAGAGGGGCTGAAGAGCTATCTGTTGCAGTGGTAGCCTGAACAACACCTTGTGAATGAGTACTGCTTCTCGGATTGCTTGGAATTTGCACTTCCTCTTCTTCTGACCAAGTTATCGCTTCCTGCATAAGCTGGATAAACATCAGTTCCCTCTCAGCTTTGACTCTCCTCTTCATTTCACGTCGTAGCGAGTCATCCTTGAGGCCTAACACAAGCTGTTCTTTCAATTCACCATCAGCATCAGGAACTCTGGACTGCTCCCGGTTCTGGACGATACTCAGCTTCTCCTGCAAATCATAAGCATAAGAGCGGATGGTTTCACCAGGCATTTGTTTGCAGTCATAAAACTCTTTCAGTCTGCTGCCAATGGGAAGTTTGTCCCCATAAGTCTGGTTTAAAGCGTCAAAGATCTCATCCACTGACCTTTCATTTCCATTGAGCATAAACTTGACTGTCATCTTAGCCTCATCTTTTAGATACTGCTTAACAAACTTTTTTTTTTGTTGTCTTCTGGAATTTTCATCACCTTAAAGGCGGACTTCATCGAGTTTATCCATTCTTCTATACTCAATTCACGAGGCCTGGATTGACATCCGCTGAACTCCGGAAGTTTACGGTCTCTTTGGATGTAAACGGTAGATGGCGCTCTTTGGGCAGCAGCGTGTTGATCAATCATGGCTTTGGCAAGCAAAAGCGCTTCTCTCTGTTCAGCTCTGGCCTGTTCCAACATACCTGCCTGTTCACCGAACCTCCGTTGCATCTCTGCAAACTGTCTCTTTAATTCGTCCAGTTCAGCCATAACGTAGACTCAAAGACCAGGAGTAAGGGGGTAAGTGTTGTTGTCTGCAAAACCCACCATCACCGTGTCTTACAAGATAGGTAAGACGCCCCCACTCCTTAGTATAAGTGACTCAAAATTGGCATAGACAGTTTCAGCTTAACTAACAAAAATATTTATTTATACTAAATGAAAGGAGATTATTTTTGTTTCCCTGTTTTAACAGGAGGAGCGAATCAAATTCAAGTTCAGTCAAGTCAAAATTAAATAAAAATGTAGAAAACAATAAAGAGTGAAGATCAACAAATCTGTGTCAGTTTCAGTTCAGTCTCAACAAAATAACAATCAGTGCCCTCTTTTCACAACATTGAAATATTTTACATGTATTTTCAAGTTCTCAAGCTTCCAAATAAAGTTCACTTTGAAGTTCACTTCAATTCGGCTCAAAAAGCTCAGAATCCAATCAAAAATCCAGAGAAAGAAATGGAAAAGTTAAACTCCGTCCATCATGAGTTCACAAAAAGTCCAAAAAGTCCAGGAATGCGCACAGAAGTAAGTCTATGAATCCCTTTTCAGGAAAATTCACTAGTCACAGTTCCATGAATGACAACTGTATGAATTAACAGTTCAGTTCTGATCACTCACTGAAAGAAAACAACAGTTTGCTTACCAGTGTTCAGCAGAAAGAGAGGAAAATAGTGTACTACTTCACCACTCTTAGTTCGTGGACGAGGCACTGAATGATGTCCAACGGATGGCAGGGTAATGTCTCTTCACTTAATAACCCTTAGCGATTGTCCCCGCGATCCCGACGACGACAGCTTGATCCAACGAGGCCGCAATCTCAGCTGATGGAGGCATATTGAGAAGACGAACACACGGCCCTATCCAACAACTCAGCGGACCCTGTTCGCACGATCAGTAGCAGCATTCCCTGTTTCAAGTTCGTTTGAACAAATTAAACAAAAACTGTATTTGAACACAAAAAAAAACACGGGAGTGTTCCACTCCTACGGCAAACCACTTGCTTACTGCTAGCAGGCCTTTTGCACAGCTTTACGCACAGACACGGCGGAAAACTCGTTCTGTCACGTGTAATAACTCATCAAAAAAGAACTAGATTAAAATAAATAATTATTAAATATTTATCGTTATCAATACAATTTTTCCAGTTCCTTTTTAAGAAAAGAAATCTAAAGAAAGTGTTATATACACCCGTTCAAAAGTTTGGGCTTGCTAAGATTTTTGGTAAAACTTTATAATAAGTATACAGTAATAAAGTGCTTACAAATCATTTGCAAAATATTAGTTTATAGTTAATTCATAGTTTATATATTGTAGTCTCTACATTGTTAATATATTAATAGCCTATATACAAATAGTAATTTCTTTATTCATTGTCACTGTAATTTACACAATTATTATTGTTTAATTAGCTCATATGTAAAAAGTAAAAAAAAGTATGCTTTGTATCCAAACCCTAATATATTTTAACAATGTGAACCCATGAGTAGTTGTATATGTTTTCTTCCACACTGTATGTATATATATATATATGGCCCCACAAAGATAGTAATACCAGTAATTTTTTACCTTGTGGGGAATTTTTTTGGTCCCCATGGAGAAAACAGCTTATAAATGTTTTTTGAAAATAGAAAAATGCAGAAAGTTTTCTGTGATGGGTATAGGGGACAGATACAGTAGTATAAAAACATCATGTCTACGGAAAGTCCCCATGAAACATGAAAAACCAACGTGTGTGTGTTTATGACATTTTATGGAACACTTAATATGAATGCAATTAATTCCCAAAAAAGGTTTAGCAATGAGCAATAGATTCTTACGGCATTTATTAACCTTTGCTAATGTTATATGAAAATGTTTATGTTTATGTTGGTTCACAGTGCATTAACTAACTTAAAAATGCTGAGAACTAACTTAGATTAATAAGTGTAACCTACAAATGAAACCTTATTGGAAAGAGTTACCACAATTTTACATAACCATTTTCTATTTTAAAATGTTTTTTATTCCTGTGATGGCAAAACTGAATTTTCAGCATCATTACCCCAGTCTTCAATGTCACATGATCCTTCAGAAGTCATTCTAATATGCTGATTTGCTTCTTATGTCAGGGAATACCAGACTCAGAGACAGAGAGTTAGTTCAACCCAAACAGAAAGTGAAAGTGAGGATTAACAACGTAGGTGAGTAATGGAGAAGTCTATGAAGATATGAGCAGATGAATGTAGAATAACCAGAATCTTTTTTGGTTTACCAGGTTTCAGAGATATTGACTGTGACTGAAGCAAGACAGCACACACCTCCTCAATGACAGTGGTTAGATTCCAGGTGAGTAAACAGATACAGTGGGGAGAACAAGTATTTGATACACTGCCGATTTTGCAGGTTTTCCTACTTACAAAGCATGTAGAGGTCTGTAATTTTTATCATAGGTACACTTCAACTGTGAGAGACGGAATCTAAAACAAAAATCCAGAAAATCACATTGTATGATTTTTAAATAATTAATTTGCATTTTATTGCATGACATAAGTATTTGATCACCTACCAACCAGTAAGAATTCCGGCTCTCACAGACCTGTTAGTTTTTCTTTAAGAAGCCCTCCTGTTCTCCACTCATTACCTGTATTAACTGCACCTGTTTGAACTCGTTACCTGTATAAAAGACACCTGTCCACACACTCAATCAAACAGACTCCAACCTCTCCACAATGGCCAAGACCAGAGAGCTGTGTAAGGACATCAGGGATAAAATTGTAGACCTGCACAAGGCTGGGATGGGCTACAGGACAATAGGCAAGCAGCTTGGTGAGAAGGCAACAACTGTTGGCACAATTATTAGAAAATGGAAGAAGTTCAAGATGACGGTCAATCTCCCTCGGTCTGGGGCACCATGCAAGATCTCACCTCGTGGGGCATCAATGATCATGAGGAAGGTGAGGGATCAGCCCAGAACTACACGGCAGAACCTGGTCAATGACCTGAAGAGAGCTGGGACCACAGTCTCAAAGAAAACCATTAGTAACACACTACGCCATCATGGATTAAAATCCTGCAGCGCACGCAAGGTCCCCCTGCTCAAGCCAGCGCATGTCCAGGCCCGTCTGAAGTTTGCCAATGACCATCTGGATGATCCAGAGGAGGAATGGGAGAAGGTCATGTGGTCTGATGAGACAAAAATAGAGCTTTCTGGTCTAAACTCCACTCGCCGTGTTTGGAGGAAGAAGAAGGATGAGTACAACCCCAAGAACACCATCCCAACCTTGAAGCATGGAGGTGGAAACATCATTCTTTTCTGCAAAGGGGACAGGACGACTGCACCGTATTGAGGGGAGGATGGATGGGACCATGTATCGCGAGATCTTGGCCAACAACCTCCTTCCCTCAGTAAGAGCATTGAAGATGGGTCGTGGCTGGGTCTTTCAGCATGACAACGACCCGAAACACACAGCCAGGGCAACTAAGGAGTGGCTCCGTAAGAAGCATCTCAAGGTCCTGGAGTGGCCTAGCCAGTCTCCAGACCTGAACCCAATAGAAAATCTTTGGAGGGAGCTGAAAGTCCATATTGCCCAGCGACAGCCCCGAAACCTGAAGGATCTGGAGAAGGTCTGTATGGAGGAGTGGGCCAAAATCCCTGCTGCAGTGTGTGCAAACCTGGTCAAGAACTACAGGAAACGTACGATCTCTGTAATTGCAAACAAAGGTTTCTGTACCAAATATTAAGTTCTGCTTTTCTGATGTATCAAATACTTATGTCATGCAATAAAATGCAAATGAATTACTTAAAAATCATACAATGTGATTTTCTGGATTTTTGTTTTAGATTCCGTCACTCACAGTTGAAGAGTACCTATGATAAAAATTACAGACTTCTACATGCTTTGTAAGTGGGCAAACCTGCAAAATCGGCAGTGTATCAAATACTTGTTCTCCCCACTGTAACTAGGGTAGGATTCAGAGGACAAGAGATTGCGTGGAGTATTCTCAGGTCAGAATAACAGGTAAGAAGTTGGTAATCCATGTTAGAGACCAGACAAAGAATGACTGTGAGGTGTATGCTCTTATACAGATCCAGATTGGCGTGCTGATGAGGGACAGGAGATCAGTATTCGGGTGAAAGTGAGTGTTGGGTGTATGAGACTGGTGAGACTGGTGAGGCCGGGACAGCTTAAAGCCACAATATGTAATTTTTCGCCACTAGAGGTTGCTGATTCAAAAAGGCTTGATGATGCATGGATTTCGCAGAGCTTTTATTATGTCTCAGACGACCGCTTCCTCTACTTCCGGTCATGCGTATGTGGTGTAACGCCGCACTGTTTTATCATATTACATACATTATTTGAGTGTGTTGAAAGTTATGTTATAATGCTACTCTATGCGTTCGCTCAGTGACTACTATGAGACACTTGTTGCACACTGCAGTAAGCTAGATCAATATTAGGCATGGTAAAACATGGTACTCACGGTAAATCATGAAAACGAGATTTAAATAATAAGACTAACTGTGTTGAGCTGTATTACAATGGTTTGTTTTCTGTCGATTAATGTATCCAAACAGTTGCTCACCTGTCTAATAAAACACATAATATATTAAAGCGTCTTTGGTGTTTCCATGGTTTCTACAAAATAAAAAAAATAAAAATTGAGGGTAATGCGGTTATGATGTCATTGATAGTGTTGGAAACTCAGAAGCGAAGACCAGGAGACTTGGATGTATCTTCAGCAGGATTCTTTATTGAGAAAACGTGCTGTCGGTAGCTGCAGTCCATCAAGTCTACTAAGGCAGTATACATTGTAGTTTATATAGATTTTAGGGGGCAGGAGAGACAAAGCAAATGGGTGACGACCTTAAACAAAGCATGCAAATGAAGTATCCAGGTAAAGCACGTTCCCGGCATTTCCCCAGCCCTGATCTAATCAGCATAACAGTGTCATTCAAATGCATAGGTGCTAATCCAATCGGTCTGACAGTATTGCCCATACCTTCACATTATCATAGAGATAAAGGCACAGCTGTGCCTTGAGCTTGTCATGCCAAATGGTCAGGAAGTGCATAAAGACAAAAGACTAATGTATCAGACACCTGGGCTGCTAGAATGTCATCAATTTTTACCTCAAAATGTAAAACACAATGTACATAACGTTTTCAGTTTATATACTATTACATCGGAACCTAGATATAACAATTTATAAATTTGTAATCCCACAGTTCCCCCTTTGAGAGTTCTAATAACTCTCACAAAATACAAATTTAGACACTTAAAAGTTTCATTCTTGTAACCTGTGATAGTTACAGGCACATAGCACTTGCTCTGTGTTGATTGTCTGTAGTGACGAATGGCATGCTGACACAGAAACAAACGTGCAGCTAGGGTCCGTGTAGTTCTTACGGGTAATAGTCTTTTCTGGTTGGAACTGTCCTTTCCTCGTGGGTCATTTGTTGAATGAAACACTTGACACTGTGCAGAATTGCAGAATTGCTATTTCCTGGATCCACAGCCAGGGTTTGCCTAACAGGTTTCCGAACCATGAAGAATTATCTTCAGTCATCTGGTGTAATTTTGCTGAAAGATCAAGAATGTCTTGTTGGATTTTGTTCAAGTTCTCTGTTGGATCTATTAACCCGGTACAGCACTCAGGTCCGATAATGGTGCATGCTCCTCCTTGCATTGTAAGAATGTAATCCAAGGCCACTCTGTTCTGTAAAATCATTATCTTGTGCGAAGCGAGAGTGTCCGTGATGTTACTCAGGGACAAAGCCGTATCATTGGCCAGTTTCTGTACAGAATTCAATAAGCTTCTGACTTGATCAAGGGCCTGCATGACACCATAAAACGGGATTAATGCTCCAAGAGTTCTTGACCACCAATCTTGATCATGTTGATGGATGAATGAAGTTCCCGTATGTGATTCTCTGCGTTGTGTATTTTTTTTTTTTTTCCGTGACAGTTGGCTCGGTAGTGGGTCTAGTTGTCCTTTAGAGGTTGTGGCTTCATACGCAGGTGAGGAGGTCGGTGCGTATGGGTCTGGAGACAGCCATCAAGTGGTATCTGCAGAGAATAAGAAAGAAAACAAAAGACAACAGAGCAGTATTTGTTGTAAAAGACTGCAAACATTAGGGTTGTATCCTCTGTTCAATCTGAGTCTGCTATTGTTGTTCCTTCTTTCCCTATTTCTTAATTCCTGCGACACCTAAAGAACAGTGAGGTAAGGATGGACTAGTGGGTGGGGGAAGGCCTATGAGGGAATCTTCACAGCAGGATTGGCCCCCGAAGCCTGTTGCATTCGGTTCTTTCCCGGGCTCCCCACTGGTCAGTGTGTCCTATCCTATCCCTGTAGGTGGGGGAACAACTTTACAGTGTGACACATGAGTCCAGGTTTTCCTTCCCTGACACAACACTGCAGCTGCTGTAATCAACATCACTTGATGTGGTCCGTGCCACTTAGGCTCTAACGGCTTGTTTCTGAATGACTTTATCATCACCCACTGACCTGGGATGATCGTGTGTCCACCTTCTGGTGGCGTCTGCCAACACGACTCAACTCTCTCTCTGGCACTCTGTACTGCCTTTGTGAGGTTTTCACAGTAAGTGATCAGGGCATCTGAGGCAATGTGTACATCAGCATTTCTAAGATCAATCACGCCTGGCATCTGCATTGGGCGTCCTGTAATAATCTCATGAGGGCTCAGTCCTACTGATCTGTTAGGTGGCGCTCTCATACTACACAGTACCGCTGGCAGCGCCTCAACCCATGATACTCCTTCCTGATGCATTTTGCTTAGCCTGGTTTTGATTGTTCTGTTCGCTCGTTCAACCTGTCCTGATGCTTATGGCCTGTAGGGGCAGTGAAGATTCTACTTAATTTTCAACATTTTAGACACTTCCTTGACTACCTGTCCTGTGAAGTGTGTACCTTGATCTGAGTCAATGGAATCTGGTAATCCCCATCTGGGAATGAGATCAGTGACAAGACATTTAGCAGTATGTGCAGCTGTAGCACGCCCTGTTGGATAAGCTTCTATCCATCTCGAGAACTTGTCTATTACTACCAAAACGTCAGTTTTTCCCTTACAAGGAGGCAACGATATGTAATCAACTTGCAGGTCACGAAATGGTCCTGGTGGAGCTGGGGTATGCTGCTGTAGTTGCTGCTGGCACATCATTATTTTTCTGACATGTAACGCATCTCTTGACTGTTTCGGTGGCTACATTTCTGAATTTTGGATTCCACCATTGATTTGAGAACCTGTGATTCATTGTTGCTGGACCACTGTGACCCAAATTGTGTATTTGTGGAGCCAAATATGGCAGCAGTGATTCTGGAGTGACATACTTTCCCCCTTTGGTCCAGCAGCCGGATGAATCCACTGTGGCTTCTTTGTCTAACCATGTCCATGCTTCATATAGAGGAATGCCTTTGTACAGATCAATGATTGATTCAGGAGGCAGAATTGTCTTCTGTGTTGTACTACCTGAACACACTTGTACAGCTGCATAGGAACAAGCTTGTTTAGCAGCTACATCAGCAAGAGCATTACCTTTAGCTTCCATAGTATTAGTTGTGAGATGTGCTTTCACTTTGATCACCGCTAATTTCTTTGGAAGTTTCATGGCAAACATTAGATCTTTTACTAATCCAGCATGCTTAATGGGGGATCCAGCAGACGTTAGAAACTGTCTACTTTGCCAAATGACACCAAAATCATGAATTACCCCAAAAGTATTCCTGGAATCAGTGTAGATATTTGCAACCGATCCTGAAGCTAGCGTGCATGCTCTAGTTAAGGCTACTAGTTCTGCAGCTTGAGCTGAAAAATTATCTGGAAGACGACCTGAAGCTACCACTTCAGTGGTGGAAGTGACTGCATAACCTGCCCGTCTGTTACCTTCAATGACTTGAACTGAACTATCAACAAACAACTCCAATTCTGCATTCTCTATGGGAGTTTCTGTTATTTCACTCGTAGCTGCGTATGTACAGTGGGGAGAACAAGTATTTGATACACTGCCGATTTTGCAGGTTTGCCCACTTACAAAGCATGTAGAAGTCGAGTGACGGATTCTAAAACAAAAATCCAGAAAATCACATTGTATGATTTTTAAGTAATTAATTTGCATTTTATTGCATGACATATGTATTTGATACATCAGAAAAGCAGAACTTAATATTTGGTACAGAAACCTTTGTTTGCAATTACAGAGATCATACGTTTCCTGTAGTTCTTGACCAGGTTTGCACACACTGCAGCAGGGATTTTGGCCCACTCCTCCATACAGACCTTCTCCAGATCCTTCAGGTTTCGGGGCTGTCGCTGGGCAATATGGACTTTCAGCTCCCTCCAAAGATTTTCTATTGGGTTCAGGTCTGGAGACTGGCTAGGCCACTCCAGGACCTTGAGATGCTTCTTACGGAGCCACTCCTTAGTTGCCCTGGCTGTGTGTTTCGGGTCGTTGTCATGCTGGAAGACCCAGCCACGACCCATCTTCAATGCTCTTACTGAGGGAAGGAGGTTGTTGGCCAAGGTCTCGCGATACATGGCCCCATCCATCCTCCCCTCAATATGGTGCAGTCATCCTGTCCCCTTTGCAGAAAAGCATCCCCAAAGAATGATGTTTCCACCTCCATGCTTCAAGGTTGGGATGGTGTTCTTGGGGTTGTACTCATCCTTCTTCTTCCTCCAAACACGGCGAGTGGAGTTTAGACCAAAAAGCTCTATTTTTGTCTCATCAGACCACATGACCTTCTCCCATTCCTCCTCTGGATCATCCAGATGGTCATTGGCAAACTTCAGACGGGCCTGGACATGCGCTGGCTTGAGCAGGGGGACCTTGCGTGTGCTGCAGGATTTTAATCCATGACGGCGTAGTGTGTTACTAATGGTTTTCTTTGAGACTGTGGTCCCAGCTCTCTTCAGGTCATTGACCAGGTCCTGCCGTGTAGTTCTGGGCTGATCCCTCACCTTCCTCATGATCATTGATGCCCCACGAGATCAGATCTTGCATGGTGCCCCAGACCGAGGGAGATTGACCGTCATCTTGAACTTCTTCCATTTTCTAATAATTGCGTCAACAGTTGTTGCCTTCTCACCAAGCTGCTTGCCTATTGTCCTGTAGCCCATCCCAGCCTTGTACAGGTCTACAATTTTATCCCTGATGTCCTTACACAGCTCTCTGGTCTTGGCCATTGTGGAGAGGTTGGAGTCTGTTTGATTGAGTGTGTGGACAGGTGTCTTTTATACAGGTAACGAGTTCAAACAGGTGCAGTTAATACAGGTAATGAGTGGAGAACAGGAGGGCTTCTTAAAGGAAAACTAACAGGTCTGTGAGAGCCAGAATTCTTACTGGTTGGTAGGTGATCAAATACTTATGTCATGCAATAAAATGCAAATTAATTATTTAAAAATCATACAATGTGATTTTCTGGATTTTTGTTTTAGATTCCGTCTCTCACAGTTGAAGTGTACTTATGATAAAAATTACAGACCTCTACATTTGCTTTGTAAGTGGGCAAACCTGCAAAATCTGCAGTGTATCAAATACTTGTTCTCCCCACTGTAAGCGTAACACAATCATGAGTCATTTCTCCTTCATCCTCTAACACAACTTCAGTCATTGCAGACATCATACATGAGGATGGGTTTGTGACTGGCGCACGCTGTAAAACAATGTTCGGGGCTGTGAGGGTTGTTAACCAATTTCCCCAACGAGAGGAGGTGACAGAAGTGACTTTTGCTTGATTCATTAGTGCGGACATTGCATGAGGGCATCTTACGTTTACAGTCTGTCCTAACACCATTCCTGATGAAGCCTGAAGAGCTAGATGAACTGCCTGCACTGCTCTAAGACAAGGGCCCATCCCTTGAGTGACTATGTCAAGTTTACCAGAATAGTAATGAATTGGGTGTAAACCCCCATGATCTTACGTTAGACATGCAGTCCTAAAGCCTAAGTGTTCATGGACATAAAGCACAAAGGGCCTATCAGATTTTGCAATTCCTAATGCTGGTGCTTGACATAGTGCTCTCTTCAAATCATTGAAAGCTTTGAGCTGAATTTCTTTAACTTTAACTTTCTTTAATCTTTAACTTGGCCTTTCAACAAGTCATAGAGAGGCTGAGCAATCGAGGCGTATTCTTCAATCCAAGGTCTATAGTAACCTGCTGTTCCTAAAAATTATTGGAGTGTTTTAATTATATTAGGCGGAGGTATGGCTTTGACTGAAGCGGCTTGATCCTGTGTAATAGATCTATTTCCTGCACCAATTGTTTGACCCAGAAATGTGACTTGGTTTTTTTTAGCAATTTGAGCTTTGTGAAAGCTGCATTTGTGTCCTCTTTTCTGCAAATAGTCCAACAATGCTTCCAATTCAGTTTGATGTACCTCGTGATCTGTAGAGGCGATCACACAAATCACGTCTGACAGCCTGATGGTATATGGTTGAGGAATTCTGAATTCCTTGTGGCAACTGTGTCCACTGGTATTGCTCATAGTCAACTGTGAAAGCTAACCATGTCTGGCTGTCAGAGTGCAGAAAAGAATCCATTAGACATATCGATTACTTAAAAAACCTTACAATCTAATGGTAAGCCATTACAAATTGTAGATGGATCTGCTACCAGGGGGGTGATTTTATCTATGTTTATTGGCTACACTGTAGTCTATAGTGAGTCTCCATGTCCCATTGGATTTCTTGATGGGCCATATGGGTGAGTTACAGGGACTGTTGGTTTTAACTAGCACTCCTTGCTTTAGCAATTTTTCTACAATACGTTTGATTCCCTGTATAGATTCCTTATTGATCGGATATTGTTTGGTAACAGGAGGTGGAGTTCCTGTCAATTTGACTGGTTCTACCCCTGTCAAAAACCCACAATCATCCTTGTCTTTAGCCCAAATTGGATGATTCTGTAAGAAAGCATACTCAGGAGTTGCATTATTGGTAGAAATTTTTATGCTAGCAGATTCTATGGACATGTCTAAAGTTAGATGTATTTGTCTGAGTAGATCCATGCCTAGAATTGCACCTGTATTTAATGGAGCACATAGCAATTTTGTAGTCAGAGTCTTCGGGCCTACCTGTACCTCTATGGACGGGGTTTCATACAAAACAGAATCTTCACCTATTACACCAGTTAAACAAAGTTTAGTTTTCTTGTATGGGATGTTTAAACCTTCAGCCAGTTTTGTAGGAATTACTGTAATTTCTGCACCTGTATCAAGCAAAAAGTCAGTCTCTTTCTCTTGTATGCTACCTTTCACAAAAATTCTTTTGTCATTGTGATGGATTACAGGGGAAAGTTAGCTACTCACAGCCCCAACAATTAGTTTTTTTTCTGTTCTTTTTGTGCTTTTAGAAGAGCCTGAGCGAGCTGTCCTAAAGTTTCAGCGTACCTTGGCGGAACTACTTCAGGGTTGTAGGCTGGCTGAGAAGGAACAGAGTTATGCATAGTATTTCTTTTACTATCTTGCAACTTCTTCCTACACTCTTTCTCCCAGTGACCTGATTTTTCACAGTAGTTGCATTTGCCTTCTCTCTTAGGCCATCTGTTGTCTTGATTCCTTGTGCTAAACGTAGCTGCTGCTACTCTCACTTTTGCCTTAACATCAGCATCTCTTTCCCATGTAGCTAACCTTTCTAGGTTACTTCTGAGGGTTTTGTTAGACCAAGTTAAATCTAGGAATGGCAATGCTTTTCTGTTCTCGGCTAAAAGGCCATCTGACCAGATACGGACTAAGGGTCCCTTGTCATCTAGCACACATTCAGAATCATCAACTATTCCACGGTAAGTTACAGCTGACTGACAAAACCTTTCAGTGTATTTCAGTGTATACACTCACAGTTTCTTCTTTCCTTTGCACACAGTTAGTGATTCTGGATTAGTCTATTTTGGGTCCCATGATATTCTTTAGAATTTTAAAAACACCTTCTCTCAGATCGCCTTTACTGACATGTTGTAGTTCAGAAGTAACAGCAGACTCAAAATTGTTGAATTCAGATTCAGTTAGAATTTGTGACATCAGCTGTGTGACTTCTGTTAACAACATGTCGTAGAGACGCATTTTGCTTATCAATGCTCTTCTAAATTCAGAAAAATGTGTGCGTGCTGAGGATAAGCTCTGAGATAGTCTCTCTATATCTTTAGGTCCTAGCGCTTTGGCAACAGTTTGTACTTGGACAACAGAAGAGTTAGGAGGAACACTTTCAATTCCCTCAATTTCCTGAGATCTTCTCCTAGATCTGACTAACTTCATTCACATCAGTTTTCTGCAGCTTTGTTGCAGTTCAATTTCTTAGTCAAAGAGGATACTCTAGCACAGAGCTCTTTGTTCTGTTCCTCTAGCTCTGAGTTACGCTGAGACTGCTGTCTAGCTAGCGCTAAACCAAATTCTCTGTGGCAGCAGATAATGCCTTTCACATTGTTCTTGCGAATACATGCTCCTAATACCTTTTTACACTCATCTACCAACCAAGTCTTGTCTGGATGCTTCCAGAGGTCATAGATCCTCTTCTTAATATCATTCATTCATCTTTGTCATTAGGATATGTACCGAAAACTTTTAAGTTAGCTATTATTAAACCACTTATTAAAAAAAAGCAACTTGATCCTACAGAATTATTCAATTACAGGCCCATCTCAAATCTGCCCTTTCTGTCAAAAATACTAGAAAAGGCAGTGTCTTCACAACTACGCTCCTTTTTAGAAAGAAATGGTATCTGTGAGGATTTCCAGTCAGGATTTAGACCGTATCATAGTACTGAGACTGCTCTCATTAGAGTTACAAATGATTTGCTCTTATCATCTGATCATGGTTGTATCTCGCTATTAGTGTTACTTGATCTTAGCACTGCATTCGATGCTATCGACCACAACATTCTTTTGAATAGACTTGAAAATTATGTTGGCATTAGTGGAATTGCATTGGCATGGTTTAAATCATACTTATCTGACCGTTATCAGTTTGTAGCAGTAAATGAAGAGATGTCAAACCGATCACAAGTTCAGTATGGAATACCGCAAGGCTCAGTGCTAGGACCGTTGCTTTTCACCCTGTACATGCTACCACTGGGAGATATCATTAGGAAGCATGGCGTTAGTTTTCATTGTTATGCTGACGATACTCAGCTCTATATTTCTTCACGCCCTGACGAAACTTACCAATTCACAAGATTAAAAGAATGCATAACTGATATAAAAAATTGGATGACTATTATTTTCCTGCAACTTAATTCAGAAAAAACAGAATTTTTAATTATTGGACAAAAAAACTCCACAAGTAGTAACCTAGAATACTGTCTAACACTTGATGACTGCTCTGTCAAGTCCTCGTCGTCAGTTAGGAACCTGGGTGTGCTCTTTGATACCAATCTTTCATTTGAAAGCCACGTTTCTAGCATCTGTAAAACTGCATTCTACCATCTTAAAAATATATCTAAATTGCGGCACATGCTTTCAATGCAAAATGCTGAACAGTTAGTTCATGCGTTTATGACCTCAAGGCTAGATTATTGTAATGCTCTACTGGGTGGTTGCCCTGCTCGCTTAATAAATAAATTGCAGCTGGTCCAAAACGCAGCAGCTCGAGTTCTTACTAGAACCAGGAAGTATGACCATATTAGCCCGGTTCTGTCAACACTGCACTGGCTCCCTATTAAACATCGTATAAATTTAAAAAACTTGCTAATCACTTACAAAGCACTAAATGGTTTAGTTCCCCAGTACTTGAGCAAGCTCTTAACGCATTATACTCCATCACGTCTATTGCGGTCTCAAAATTCTCGCCAGTTGATAATACCTAGAATATCAAAATCAACTGCAGGCGGTCGATCCTTTTCCTATTTAGCACCTAAACTCTAGAACAGCCTTCCTAGCATTGTTCGGGAAGCAGACACGCTCTGTCAGTTTAAATCTAGACTAAAAACACATTTCTTTACTATGGCATACACATAGAACATTATCAATTTCTATTATTCAAATCAGTTAATTAAATGATTGTTTTAGGCTGCATTAACTAGGTCAGCCGGAACCGGGAACACTTCCCATAACACCTGATGTACTCATTACATCATAAGAAGAATGGCATCTACGCTAATGTTAGTCTCTCTGTTTATCCTGAGGTTTACTGCAGTCAGCCGGATCCGGGGCGTATCCAGATCAGATGGTGGACCTGCGCCTAGACATGACCAACGCATCCCTGAAATGTCTGCAGAGACCGTGTCAATTAAACTCCCCCCTGTAAATGCCGCATCGACACGACATCTTCATTAAACCCGTCACCGGTGTGACGACTCCAATCTTTCGAATAATCTTACGAATATCTTTCGATCTAATATGACTTCTGACCTGTCATGTTGCTAGAATCATAATCATACACTATTTGTTCGTCGGCCAGAGGAGAACTGACACCCCGACTGAGCCTGGTTTCTCCCAAGGGTTTTTTCTCCATTCTGGCCCCTGAAGGAGTTTTGGTTCCTTGTCACCGTCGCCTTTGGCTTTTGGCTTGCTCAGTTGGGGACACTAAAATTTCAACTATATTACTGATCTGCCCGCATTGACACTATATGATAATTGAAATTAGCTGGATGACATCACCGTTTTCTTCAGAGCGTCTACAGCTGAATTCAAATTCTTCATTATTTTCCTGTTTAACACTGTGAAGCTGATTTGAAACAATCGGCATTGTAAAAAGCGCTATATAAATAAAGGCGACTTGACTTGGATGGATCTCATATTTCTGAGTTCTCAGTGACTATTAGGTTCATTTGCACTCCTAACTGTGATTTGAATTCGCTATCTGACCACAAAGGAGTCGCGAGACCACCTTTTTCAGTTGTGGGGATCAGTCTAGTTTCTTTGTTACCACACAATCAAAACACTAAAACTTCTCTGATCAACAGAGGGTATACTTGTTAACACAGATCAACTATTGTTAATCTTCCTTGGCAAAACAGAGGACAACACAAATTATTAGCACTTTACGCTAATTCTTCCCTGCTGAAACAGAGGATAACCAATATTAGCACGTGATGCTAATCTTCCCTGCCTGAAACAGAGGCTAACCAATTCTTCCCTGCCGAAACAGAGGATTACAAAATATTAGCACGTAATGCTAATCTTCCCTGCCTAAACAGAGGATAACTTTCATCTCTAAAAGAACATTTTTTAGAGGATAACTTAGTTGACCAAACCCTACAGCTGTCTGTTAACTCTTCTCTGATGGCGCAGAGGATAACAAATTTGTACTGGTCTTAAAGGTTCTTTTGGATAGAGTGGCACTCACCAACCCTTGGTTGTACAGAAAAATTCAGTCTGGAACAAAGTCAGATCTTTGTTGAGCTTGGAGTTTCAATCTGGATTCAGGTGAGGAGCTCTATCCGGGTCACGGCACCAAAACTGTTGGAAACTCAGAAGCGAAGACCAGGAGACTTAGATGTATCTTCAGCAAGAGTCTTTATTGAGAACACGTGCTGCTGGTAGCTGCAGTCCATCAAGTCTACTAAGGCAGCATACATTGTAGTTTATATAGATTTTAGGGGGCAGGAGAGACAAAGCAAATGGGTGACGACCTTAAACAAAGCATGCAAATGAAGTATCCAGGTAAAGCCCATTCCTGGCATTTCCCCAGCCCTGATCTAATCAGCATAACAGTGTCATTCAAATGCATAGGTGCTAATCCAATCGGTCTGACAGTATTACCCATACCTTCACATTATCATAGAGACAAAGGCACAGCTGTACCTTGAGCTTGTAGACAAAACATAAAGACAAAAGACTAATGTATCAGACACCTGGGCTGCTAGAATGTCATCAATTTTTACCTCAAAATGTAAAACATAATGTACATAACGTTTTCAGTTTATATACTATTACATTGGAACCTAGATATAACAATTTATAAATTTGTAACAATCCCACAATAGGTGACGCATGGACATGGTTCGTGTCCTGGTTCTCTGGATTTAAACATTCTTGGAAACATTTGGGATAATGTAAGTACACAAGTCAACAAAATATAAAACATTGTTCTAGTGGTGTTGGATATAAATCCAAAAATCTTACATATTGTGACTTTAATAAACATTTCTTATTATTATCAAAGTTCAAAATAGTTGTGCTGCCTAAAGGCACCATGACATCGAAACTGACCATTCTTATTTAATATTGCAATGTTTATTATAAATTGAATGGCATTATTTTTTTAAATACATGTGCCTTTTCTTTAATCAAAAGCATTAACTTCCCCTTCTTTCCAACCTGTCACTTACATGATAGAGAAAAGACAAGCACAATTTTGATTTCATGCTGACTTTAATATTTTGTGGATATATATATATATATTTCCAGGATTCTTTGATGAATAGAACATTTAAAAGAACAGTATTTATTTGAAATTGTAACAATTTAAAAGTCTTTACTGTCAATTTAATGCGCTCTTGCTGAATAAATTCATCTATAACTTCCTCCTGTCATTCACCAGTTTTCATCTCAAATGATGGATTTTCCTCTATTTAAAGCTTCTATTTATTTCACTTTTCTGCTCTTACTTTTGTTTTGTGAGCTCAATTGTGAGGTACCATAGATCTGTAACATGCTTGCACTTCTTCTTTTCCGAAACAGTGATCTCATGAACCAACAACATGTGGAGTCCAACAGTCCACAGAGCATTGCACATTTCTGAGCTGTCGTATTCTTCTTAAAAGTAAAACTGATTCAAAGAGGAAAATGGAAGGAAAAAAGTATCTCTCAACATTTTAGTCTTTCCTCCAAAAGTTTGTAAGAGAGGGGGGTCTTTGGGTGCATTAACCATAACATGGAAAGACTGAGGTTGACATGTTGGATGGATAGTGCCAAATCCTGATACAGTCTGTTAGTTTTCCAGTGTTTTGATTCCTTTTTACATTTTCTCGGTCTCTCTGGATCTACTTAATGCAGTTTAGCACTCAGTTCCTGTGTTGGCTCCCACTGAGTCTAGCTGGAGAGTATCTGAAATAGAATCATTTAGCCTAATCAGGTTGTGAAATTGAAAACATCCTAGGTTGCATCATTCGGTGGATGTAATGTGCCAGCCGAAAGCTTGTAACATTCAGTGGACCCACTACCTCACTCCTCACACTGGTGAATGAGTGTCAATCTGGTACCAGTGTTGCAGGAAGAGGACCAGGAGATGTCTGGAAATTGAGCCAGTACTCACCTCACACCTACTATACAAACAGACACATACACTGATCCGATAGACACACATAAACCGTGTGTTTTGACATTGTTGGCTAAGTAGCAAAACTTGATTTCACCAAGCGCAACATGTTCCTGGATCAACATCTTTGTTGATCCTGGAACAACATTCCAATCAACCAATCTGATTTGAGGGACAAGTTTACAGTTTATGTCAAGTTTAGGCTTACATTTTAGGTGCTTCTACATCAGTGTTATTCACATATAATTTTCCTCTGGTTTTAGAGATAACTTATGGGTAGTGTTAGGTTTAGGGGTAAGGAACTGGTTAGAATAAAATTTTCAGACAGGAATGTTATGACGAAATATGTTGACCGAGGAAGACGTCTTTTTCATAAATAGTATGTGAAACCGTACGTATTATGCAGCTTTTCCATTACAATGGACTCTGATTTTTGAAGTCAAATCACCATTTATAGCAGATAAGCTGAATTAATACAATGGTTTGTTCAAAAAGACAACTATCTGAGGAATCATCCATTGTTAATACAAAGAAACCTCATAGAGATTAGAAGCAAAAAACAAAGTGACAGAACCCGTACTAAAGCTTGTATTAACATCAGACTGCTTTTAAGAGATGGCGGCATTTCGGAATTAAATCCGACACAGAAATGGCCCTTTTCTTGCTTTTAAGATACACTATATTAACAAAAGTTTTAGGATGCCTGCCATGCATATGAGCTTTAATGACATCCCATTCTTAATCCGTAGGGTTTAATATCGAGTCGGCCCAACCTTTGCAGCTATAACAGCTTCAACTCTTCAGGGAAAGCTTTCCACAAGGTTTAGGAGTGTGTTTATGGGAATTTTTTACCATTCTTCTAGAAGTGCATTTGTGAGGTCAGGCACTGATGTTGGACGAGAAGGCCTGGCTCACAGTCTCCGCTCTAATTCATCCCAAAGGTGTTCTATCGGGTTGAGGTCAGGACTCAGGCCAGTCAAGTTCCTTCACACCAAACTCGCTCACCCATGTCTTTATGGACCTTTATGGTCTTTATGGATGAATTCACTGAGCTCCTGAGAGCAACCCATTCTTTCACAAATGTTTGTAGAAGCAGTCTGCATGCCTAGGTGCTTGATTTTATACACCTGTGGCCATGGATGTGATTGGAACACCTGAATTCAATGATTTGGAGGGGTGTCCCAATACTTTTGGCAATATAGTGTATTTCGTTTAATTCATTTTTAACGTCTTTTATTTTAAAACAATTGCTTTCAATGAGTCAAAACAACAGTGGAAGGCATTTACCAGCTCAAAATACATTATTCACGTATATTGCTCTTTTTATTTAGGAGGGGCAAATTTTGATGTAATTTGTGACATTCACTCTGATAACAAGATCACCTGTAACCACAGGCCTCAAACCACCTGAAAACCAAAACAATGTTCTTCCATGAGTAACTTGGAGTTTAATGCCTCAAACACTAGGAAAAAATATTCTGTAGTGTAGCTTTATGTTAAAATCTTTTTACAGTTAGTTTAGGGGCAGCCACACTAGACATTGAGGCATGCGAAATTTCTTCAGACTATGCAACGGACAAGATATGAGGCCTTTTTAAAAGAAAAAATAATTAACATAAAACAATTAATAATGATTCTAAATGTAAAAATACTCAGTTTCTTCACTTTTCTGCAGCTTTAAAGTTGATGCTCTTTTAGTTAAGCTAGTAGGTCACGCCATGACGTATAGATCTTCTGCTGGTCAAATTCACAGGTCAAAGTTCTGAATATGGATGGCAAAGAAATGTACATGAATTTCTTTGCATGAGTATACATTTCCGGTCTCCTGCATTCACATGCATATGGAAGTAAATTGAATGAAAACTGTAGTGTGATCATCTTTTTAATCTAAATGGGTAATTGTTATAATAGTAAGTAGATGAATTCAACTAAAATATTTACATTTTTAAAACAGCTCATTTTTAACACTTGTGTATTGTTTTGGCACATGTTGGTTTTTCCTTTTTTGTTTGCCGTTTGGCTCATCTCTTCACCCAGCCAGACTCCATTTGTGAATCATGGCAGTGAATTACAGCAGATAAAGAGATTGGAAAAGCGGGCTGTGAACGCCCCCCGTTTTATTCCCCGACCACAGCTCACATTACAGTACCGGACCTCTCAGCCAACCGTCCTCCGCAAGTTTACATGGGCAAAGCCCTCTCTCCCCTCAACAACCAAAAAGATTACCCAAGTACACTTATTCTGTGTTATTTTAACTGCATGCTCATTCAGGCCCGATTCATCCAAATATTGCTGAAAGAAAGGATAACAAATAAAGTGGTATTGCTGTGTAAATTCTCTGCATGCCCACATTTTTTAACAATGTCTCATAAAAGTGCCTGCAAGTGGTTGTAAAAAATGTTGTCTTCACTCAGTTCCTCTAACTTCGGAAAAGTGCTGCGATCTGTGCGACTTTGTTTAACTCATTTGACATCTCTGTTTATTATCTTTGGAGAAAAAATTATACATAAAGACTAAACTAAACTGTTAAGTGTTATAAGCTTATGTCAGAGCTCGGTTATAATATGGCAGCACATGCGATCGTTCACACACACACATGCACATGCACAAACACATAAACCGCCCTGATAATAAGCCCCATCAATTCCGTTTAGATCTATTTAAAGTGCACACACTCACGCCGTCCTTCTTTTCTCTCCGTCTTGTTCTCTCTCATCCTCCACGCAGCGCAGTAAGCCAACACCAGCGCTGTGATCCCAGGCTGTGCGGCTCTAAACCAGAGATGACATCACCCACCCCACCAACCTCCCTCCATTTTCTCAAACAAAGCCGAGTCCAAACCCAGATCTATAATTACAGTCTTAATCTGTACGCTGCCAGAGGCAGTATAGAACCTCGGGTTTGGGGCTCGGCCAGCCTCGCAAACACGCGCTCCCAGTTTGGGCCGAGAAGGCTGAGGAGGATGGAGGATGGTCAGTCTCTGAAACCCACACTGAGAGCCAAGAAGCTGGTTTCACCAGCCTGCATGCCATGGTTCAGAAAAAGTACAGATGCCATTTATTAATTTGCATTTGTTCAGCCAAGAATTTTGATAATCAGACCAAATATCATATCACGCAATCTATTTGCCATTCAGTGCCCATGTAAGGACTGACATTTATAGCTATATATATGGGGGGAAGGCTGTCTCAAGACAGGAATTAAAGCCTCTACCAAACATGACTGTAATTATACCCTTTCACTTGTGAGCGGCATTTCAAATGAAAATTCCCTATAACGCGCTCAAGAATTTGCAGTGCTAGTGTTAGTGTCAGTCTTGTAAAATTCCAAGGAAAACAACAACGTTGTCAGACAAATATATCACAAAGTTGGTGTATGGATCCTCCAGTAAGAATAAAACACCATTCCAGCTACTGATCTGAACTTCCATAGAGACTAAAACAACATTTCAGCTATTAACCTGGAAACCAACTTTTTGGTCTCATGAACTCTATACGTGGACAACCCCTATTCTAATAGTTGGAAACTCATTTATGGTCCATCTCAGACAGTGTTTTCTAAATGTTCTCACCAATTAAAATTCACAAGTTCTCTGATGAGACGGAAGTGCCTTATACATGAGGATGTATCAATATGAAAATTATGGCTGATCATCTGCTTGTCAGGATTATGTTTTGTTCTGCTTAGTTTCATTGTGTTTTGGTTCTGTTTTCCCTGTTCTGGTTAGCCTGTGTTCCCCGTCATTGCAAGTTGACAAAGGCTACATTCAGACTGTCAGTGCGACAAATGTGAAAATAAAGACTTTTACAATGTTACAAAAATATTCTGTTAAAGGGTTCATGAATTGAGAAATCAACTTTCCCTTGAGCTTTTGATACATAAAAGGTCATCGTAATATAAGAATATCCTGTAAGTTTCAGAGCTGAAAACTTCTCGGTTACTAACGTAACCTCGGTTCCCTTTCGAGAGTACTCTCGTATTGCGTAAGTTTAGCTTACGCTATGGGAACCGAATTTAAAACGCCGTGCGTGCTTAAAAACTTCACCCCATACTATAGCCTGGGATGCGAGCCTGAGACCCATAGAAGAGTAAAAGTTATGAGACCCGAAAAGAGGCCAACGAGTGGTGAGCCTCATATAAGGGTATATGTAGGGAATGAATATTCTGTCATATCATATAGATAAAAACTAGACCGGACAGAGTCAGGCCTATAGTTATTGCAAATGTGTTATACATTTGTTTATATGTAATTTAGTTAAAAACTCGACTGGACAGAGTTGGGTCTTATAGTTATTGCAAATGTTATACATTTGTTTATATGGAATTTAGATAGAAACAAGAGCGGACGGAGTCGGGCCTATAGTTATTGCAAATGTGTATACATTTGTCTATTATGGGATTTAGATAAAACCAGACCAGACAGAGTTGGGCCATATGATATTGCAAATGTGTTATACATTTGTTTATATGGAAAGAACCCTAGCTTGCAAAGCAGGAATCTCCAAGTTATAAAATTTAACAAATGTGGAAGGAGAGGCCCAGCCTGCCGCCGCACAGATATCTTCCAGTGGTTTTCCACTGGACCAAGCCTGGAGTCGTTAGGCCCAAATTCAAGACAGGAAGCACTCACTGAGAGCGCATGTAAATCGCCAACTCACTTGACTGACGCTAGTGCAAGCAAGAGAGCAGTTGAGCGAAAAGTGCTTCAGGTTTACAGACTGAAGTGGCTCAAATGGGGCACCTTTCATGGCCTCTAGGACCGTGGAAAATCCCCAAATAGGAACCGTTGGGGTTCGAGGCGGGTTCAGCCTCCTATCTCCTCTGAGGAAGCGCATGATTAAGTCGCTTCTCCCCAGTGACTGTCCGGCCACATGCTATGGCCGCTACCTATACTTTGAGCATGGAAGGGGAGCGACCCGCGTCCAAAAGCTCTTGAAGAAAGGAGAGCACTTCTGTTACTCCACATGAGTGTGGGTCCAGGTTCCGAGCTGCACACCAGCTTGAGAACACTGACCATTTTAGAGCGTGAAGTCGCCTGGTTGAAGGCACTCTCGCTTCAGAAATAGTATTCAGCACCCCTTTTGGGAGGTTCCCGGGTATCCGTTGATAGGCCATACATGAAGGGCCCACAAGTCGGGACGGGGATTCCAGATCGTCCCCTTCGCTTGCGTGAGGAGGTCTCTCCTCAGTGGTATCGGTCATGAGGCTGTTTCTAGCAGCTGAGTCAACTTGGAGAACCATAGTTGGTTCTTCCAGAGAGGGGCTATTAAAAGCACTGCACACTTGCTCTCCCTGATCCGTTTGATGACCTGAGGTAACATCGACCAGAGGGAATGCATACAGCAGGCGGCTGGGCCAGTTGTGGGCCGGTGCATCCTTGCTCTTGGAGAAATATGTTGGAAGAGATCGACCTCTGCCTTGCTGAAGATGCTCCAAATGAACTGAACTGTTTGTGGGTGAGGAGACTTTTGTGGGTGAGGAATTTTGTCTCTGGATAGCATATCCGGGCCCTGGTTCGGAATGCCTGGCACATGCGCTGCCCTTAGCGAGCACAGGTTGTGCTGAGTCCATAAAAGGAGGCTTTTGGCCATGGTGTGCGGGTTTCTTGACCTGAGTCCACCCTGGCGATTTATATAGGATACCACTGACATGTTGTCCATTCAGACTGGAACGTGGTGACCTTTTATGTATGGGAGGAAAGCTTTTAGCGACAGATCGACTGCTCTCATCTCTAGACAGTCTATGTGCAGCCGCCTCTCCGAGCTTGACCGAAGGCCGGAGATGGGCCTGCCTTCGTGCATGGCACCCCAACCTAGGTTGGATGCATCTGTCGAGATCACTTTCCATTTTGAGACTGTGCCCATACTCACGCCAGACTGGTACCAGTCGGCTGCTTTCCAAGGAGCCAGGGCTTTGATACAGCCGTGGTTCAACTTTGATGCATAAGTGGCCTGACCGCCACGCACGAGCCAGTGCGCAGGGTTTTAACCAGCACTGGATGGGGCGCATATACAGTAGGCCTAGTTTGAGTACTGCTGATGCTGAGGCCATGAGGCTTAACATCCTCTGAATGTTTGAGAGGAGTGTAAGTGCCAGCTTTAAAACGACGCTCTCATCTGTATCGAGTTCATGACTGTTCCCAGAAAATAAATATTCTGGCTGGGAGACAGTGCACTCTTGCAGTGTTGATCTTGAGACCCAGACATTCTAGATGGCTGAGGAGCCAGGACCTGTGAGTTATAAACTGCGCCTCTGATTGGGCTATAACCAGCCAATCGTAGAGGTAGTTCAGTACTCGCACTCCCCGTAGTTGGGGGCAAGGGCTGCATCCATGCACTTTGTAAATGTACGGGGTGCTAGGGATTTCTTTGGAACGAGGAAGTAGCGACTGTAAAAGCCTGACTCGTTTATTGCTAAGGGGACAGTTTCCACAGCTCCTTTTTCTAACAGTCTTGACACTTCAGTGCCAAACACGTGACTCACACCGCTATTCACCAATGTCTCGACCACGGCGTGAAAGCGCGGGGGTCTGTGAGCAAACTGTAGCGAGTAACCTCGTTTTATTATTATGTTCAACACCCATTCTGATATACCGGGGATGGCCTCCAAGGCCTCAGCCCACATAGCAAGGGGTTAAATTAAGTTTGGAGTTGGGCCGCTCTGTAATAGGGACCCGGTCGCCCGGCTGGTTTGTGCTTGTGACACTGTGGGGACAGCGCCTATGTGTAGTGGCACGCACTTTGTAGTGGGTGCGCGCTCTACATTCAGAGCACTCTCGGTGCGAACTGGAGAGCGAGTCAACAGGGGATAATCTGTGTGAACAGTGCTTATGTGCAGGGGTGCATACTGTATAGTGGGCACACTGCCTGCAGTCAGAACAGAGGAAAAACTTTGTATTTTATTAGGGTTGTTGTTAAAACGGCGTTTGTGTGCAGGCGTGCGTGTTTGATAACAGGCTAGTTGACTGCAATATTTATATCTCCAGCCGCCTGAATAGAGGGGACTGGGAGAAATGTAAAGGAAGTCTGTGGTGGTAATCAGGCCGCGGCGGGACTTTTGTGTGATTTTGTGGCACTGAATTAACAGTGCTTATGTGCAGGGGTGCATACTGTATAGTGGGCACACTGCCTACAGTCAGAACAGAGGAAAAACTCTTTTAATGGTTTATTAGTGTCTCCGTTAATACGGCGTTTGTGTGCAGGCATGCGTGCTTCATCACAGGCTACTTAACTGCAATGTTGACTTCTCCAGCCGCCTGAATAGAGGGGACTGGGAGAAGTGTAAAGAGAGTGAAAATGGTGCAAGGCTTGTGACGCCTTCTGTGCTTCGGTGAAGCACTCGGCGCTGTGTGAAGTGGTTATGTACAGGGGTGCATACTGTATAGTGGGCACACGGCTTGCAGTCAGAACAGAGGAAAAACTCTTTTTGTGATTTATTAAGGTCGCCGTTAATACAGCGTTTGTGTGCAGGCGTGCGTGCTTCATAACAGGCTCGTTAACTGCAATGTTGACCTCTCAGCTGCTTGAGTAGAGGGGACTGGGAGAAGCGTAAAGAGTGAAAATGGCGCATGGCCACCATTTTACGACGCTGCTAGGCGCTGGACAGTGAGCGCGCGTTGTGACGTAAGCCGCGCTCTCTTCTGTACCGAGTCTATGACTGTTCCCAGAAAGAAATATTCTGGCTGGGAGACAGCGCTGACACCACTGGTGGCTTGAGTAGAAGGGAGTCAGTGACAGAGTCCGACCACTCCTCACTTCCGGATGCAGCGAGTGTGTAGAGGCGAAGCAGCCTGGCCGGCGGAAGAAATAGTAGTGCGGCGGGGCTTGGATGGTTGCTTCACTCTTGACTGCCGTCCCCTAGCGGACGGGCGGGCAAAGATGTGCGGCAACCGCTTCCTCAAGAGGGGGAAGGACTCTCATAACCTTTTCTCTTTGTGCCGTCGAGTGGCCAGAGCGCTGAAGAAGCCGAGGATTTGAGACGAGCTGAAAATGGCGCTGGGCGGTGTTATTCGTTAGCTCGTCGTGAACTTTCAGGGAAGAAGGGGGGCGGGCCTCTGCAGAGGGGCCTGACGGCGGCCTTGCAGAAACCACTCGTCCAGCCTGCTTCGCGTGGGTTCCTCGGGATGAGACCAATCGAGTCCGAGGTCTCGACGGCCCTGGTCAAAGAACAAAACCGGAGAAGAGGATTCTGAGAGCGAGACACGCGGGGAGAGCTCCGGCGTGGGCTCGCTCGTCTGCTCTGTCCGTGGCGCTTCTTTCTGCGCGGCCTGAGCAGGAGAAGAGGGAGAGTGGAGGGAACGGCGTCCTCATTGAAGCTGACGAGTCGAGCCCGCAGGGTCGACAGCATCATTTCGTTGCACTCCGGGCAGCTGCCCTTAGAGTGCAGCTTCGGCGTGGTCACGGCCTAAGCACATGGTGCAAGGAATGAGACAATCCCCGCGAAGAGAGGGCCTCTGCACGAGGCACAGGATATAAGAGGCATTTGAAACAACGCCTCAGCTTTTTTGTGAGTGTGTGTGTGTTGCACAGCTTGTAAAGGATATAAAAGGATATCGAACACGCCGGATGGCGCAGCTGGAACAGGAAGGGCTGAAGGCGGAGTCCTGTAGAAGGAATCCGGCGTCCTCAGAGCTGCAGGGCAGAAGCTAGTTCCGCTGAAGGCTTGTCGACAGCTGTGATTTCACAATCCGGAGGTCAGTGAAAGGTGAGTCCGCTGAAGGAGATTAAATCTGAATCCTATGGCATAGTACAGGCTTTTATAGCTATAAGCCATGCCCATTTAGGCGGGAGTTGACGTGCTTGGGCGTGAAGCGACCCCATTGGTTCGCACACCTCAGCCGCCTCACCATAGGTTCGTGCAGTTGCCGCAGCACAGCCAATCAGCGCGCTAGTACGCTCTGCTTGGGTCTGCTGTGCAGCTGCACTGCGTTTTACATATATAAAATTATATGGATAATTTTTGGCTTCATATTCTCGATAAAAGGAGTTTTTCCCATAGTGTAAGCTAAACTTACACAATTCGAGAGTACTCTCGAAAGGGAACTTCCTTGTTAGTCAAATAAAAGCTTTTATTGACAGCTGGCTCAGCAAACGATCGATCTGCGAATATGTGTCCTGTGACGTCAGAGTGCAGTGAAACCCCGTCTCAAGAACGCCTGATTCTGTAGCCCCGCCCACCGACTTGTGCATGTCATGACATGTTATAGATAAATATGGATATAAATATGGCTCCTACGTGGAGCTAAACCGGATCGAACTTCCAAGCAATAAAGCTTATGGCATGTTTCAAACATGCCATAAGCTTCCTTCGGATTCCAATATTAGGAATGCATGGTTGAACTTTATTTTTACTGAAGATCCAGCTCACGTGGGTAAAGACACGAGAGATTAAAAAACTATGCTGTGCCTTCTGGATCTGACAGGAATGATGCAACACAATTATGTGAGTAAAAAATGTTTTTATATGTGATAGTATTGCATTGTTACGTTTGATATCTACTTATTATGTACGTGTCTAAATAAACATAACTTACCACGTTGTCACAGGCTGGAGTATCCTTTGTATTTGAGGTGTTGTTGGTTCATTGTGCTGCGATTAAAAAAAATACAAAATATAATTGCGGAAGTTTTGAACATGCTGATTTGTCTGAGGTCTGAAGTTTTGCTGATGCATGTACTTGGCTTGTGGGTGCGCGCGCTATGTGTGTGTGTGTGGGTGTGTGTTAGTTATGCACGGTTTGGTTCGCGGTTATATCCACCAATCGGGCCGGCCAAGTAATAAAAAATAACATTCCAATTAATTGCGGGTGGATGAGAGATAAATCATTGTGTTTGTTTGATAAAGACATTTTGGGCGAATCATTCCGGTTGCCGTTTCTCCACATTGGAAGTTTTCAAAACAATTCCTCACGTGTAAGGGAGCTGAAGCTCATTATAATATGCAAAACTGTTATCTAATCATAGCAGTGGGCGTTTACTTCCAAGTCTTCAATGCGGCACACCCATAAAAACCAGCATTTCAAGAGCTAGGCTCAAAACCAGGGTATAAAATAGCCTATTACTTATTCATTATGATATTTTTGAATGTAAAAACCACGCGAAACGCCATAACGTTACGTTTGACCTCAGACAACAGTATAAAAAGAAATGACCCCTTTAAAAGAAATACTGTTCTTTTGCTTTCTATTAATCAAAAAAAACCTACAAAAATATTAAGCAGCACAACTGTTTTCAACAATGATAATAACAAGAAATGTTTCTTGAGCAGCAAATCATATATTAGAATATTTTCTGAAGGACCATGTGACACTGAAGATTGGAGTAATAATGCAGAAAATTCAGCTTTGCATCACAGAAATAAATTACATTTCAAAATATATTAAAATAGAAAACAGTTATTTTAAATTGTAATAATACTGCACATTTTACTGTATTTTTGATCAAATAGGCCTAAATGCAGCCTTAATGAGAATAAAGAGCATAAATGAGCCTAAAAAATCTTACTGACCCCAAACTTTTGGCCAGTAGTGTATTCAATATTGACTATACCACTATACCAATTAAAAAAAAAAATCTTACATAATCGGCCAATATATGCCATATGTTTTATCTGTTGCAGAATGATCTAAGAAATTGAAAAATGAAACATTTCTGAACAACCACTGATTCTCCAGTTACATGTGACCCTGAGACAGGAAAAGCTTTGGGTCTAACTAATCACTAATTTTCATTTTTCGTAATTTCCTTATTATTCCAATGGCTATGGTCCTAAAAATTTACCTCCATCATTAATAAAAGCTGAAAGGAAAAACCCACCATACACTATTCAATTTTTCTGACCGCTACATAGCTTTTTGTAGTGATTGTAAAGGTTAATTTCTCCACAGCAAACCTCATGATCGAGCACCATATGAAGGGTTCTTCCAAGGTCTTGCGAGCCAGCAGTGGACAGCGCTGTGTTCCGTTGCTTCTTCCAAAGTTCCACGACTTTTCCCAGAATCCTCAGTCCCTGCCAGGCCGTATATTGTGCTGTCATCTGTTGCACTCTAATGAAAAGTCATGGGAGACAGTGGTTGCATGTGTATGTACGTACTTGTACTTTTAAAGGCTTAATTTATAGGCTGTGTTAGTGGGCAATGAATAAAGTCGCTATATGTAGTCTGCTAATGTTTCTGCATATAGTATGTCTTACTCATATCTCCAGCATTATAATACATACTGTGGGTCAGATCCCTTAGCTCTTAAACCGACAGGATTGTGTGGTTTGAATATTTACTTTTGACCGTGCATTGTGGGGGATCATATGTCCAGTAAAAAACAGTTTATCCATGTTCAGTAACTCAACAACCGACCAATGAAAACACACTGGTGTCCAAAGCAGAGATTTTTTAAATCAAAATCTTCTTCCTGTCTACTGATGTTGGGCATATTTCAAATAGTGTCTCAGAATATTTATTTAAATGCACACAATTCATATTGAGGTTGATTCTTTTTATTCCATGTCAAACATTCACATTTTAACCTAGACATCATATATATTGCCTGTTTATTGTTATTTAGATCTTGATGCCAATTTTGAAAATCCATGCCAGGATTTCTGAATTAAAGTCATTGAAACAACTTTACCCTTTGAAAAAACCCATTGATATGGATTTGAAGTGTTTTCAAGGCTGAAATGGTCAGCTATCAATGCAAGTTTGCTTACAAGGAGCACCTTGAGCCAAGCTGAAAAGAAATGTAGCCTGAGGCCCCTCACAGTTTATTACCCCACTGATACAAATCTGAAGGGCCATATTAAATTCATAATGTGCTATTTAACTGACACCCAGGTTATAGAAGTGACAGTCAAACCAAACATTTCTTTATAAGACTACAGCCTGTATGGTCATCTTCCAATTTAAGATCACTCATTTAAGCAATGACACAAACAAGACTCGGCATATGCACAAAGCCTGCTGATTTTCAGTCCCACAGAAAGATTGCGCGTGTTAAAGTTGGCATAAAATGGAAGTTGTGATAGTCTTTTCTTACCTATTGTGAAGTATATCAAAGTGTAACGGCCTCTCGAACAAGAAAAAAAAGTAGGACGGGACTTGATTTTGTCTATCAGGAATTGATTGGATTGCTGGATCGTTGTCATTTGCTAATGCTGACTTTCCAACATGTTTAGCGATTAAAAAATAAGTACATTACTGGAAAACTGAGATGTCACTTCCTTGCGACTGCAACTTTGCTCTGAGCACAAGTGGTAAACTGTTCTAAACACACACATACACCCCATTAGCTTTTCATTAATGGGTTGCACTTGTGTTTCTCATGCTGAAGATTCTCCTCCTGTTCCCAACAAGTCCCTCGATGGCTGGCCTGTGCCATCTGAGCTAGCAAGGCCTCCCAAAGCTCATTTTCCAAGACATTACCAAATACTTATGCTGTCTGTTTTCACAAGGCTCCTTCAGCTTGGTAACAGGAGAGTGAAAAAAATCTGTGCAATTATGTTGTAGTATGTATTCTGTATTGAAGAGTTATAGTGATTCAGTTTGATTCATTATAGCTTCAACAGTAAAACCATGACATGCAACTCTGTCTTTAATTGGAAAAATTTGCTTTCGATTTCCCCACACCTGTCAGGGAATACCAGACTCAGAGACAGAGAGTTAGTTGAACCCAAACAGGTATTTATTAGCACAGAGGTGAACGACAACAAAGCAGGTGAGTGATGGAGAAGTCAGATTGATATGGAGCAGATGAATACTGAATAAATGAGTCTTTTCATTCTTTACCAGGGTGCAGGAGTATATCAGATGACTGAGAGTGACAGAGAAGGTGAGCACAGTCTACAGTGAGTAGACAGGGGAGTAGGATCCTCTAGGCTGACTATAACTGAAGATCGCTGAAGTTTCACAGGGAGATCATTGGAATATCATTGGAATATCACAAGGAGATCACTGGAGTTTCACAGGGAGAGTTATCAGGTAAGTAGAGCGGGTAAGGAGTCTGTAAAACATTGGAGATCAGACCAAGAGTGACTGTGAGTTGTGTGCTTTTATAGAGGTCCAGACTGGAGTGCTGATGGGGAACAGGTGCGGGTGATGGCTGAGTTAATGCAGGTGAGGGACAGGAGGGATGCTGGGAAATGTAGTTTCTGACTAGCTGACTGGACTATTGAAGATGGGCAGATGGAGAGCGTATGTGACATCCCCCCCTCCATGGGCGGCCTGTGACACCCACACAAATGTAATGGTCCTTGAGGACGTAGGTGTATTCCTTGAGGGTTCGGAAGGGAGGGTCTGAGGCATTGTTGGGAAACAGTGAGTGAAAGGGCAGTGAAGGAGTCAGTGAAGGAAAACACCACAGAGCAAACCAGACTAGAGCCAGGACGAAAGCCCACTGCGGAGTCGAGAGATGGAGGGGCCATGGTGGAGACTTGACAGGTGTAACCAGGGGGACGACAGACTGAGACGGAGCTGATGGACGTGGAGACCCAGGCGGAACCGAAGAGCTGATGAGATCAGACGACACCGTAGGTCCTGGAGGCCAAGACTGAGCTGTGGTGATGAGCTGCCAAGGTGGAGCCAGGGTGCTGGAGGACTGAGGTGCAGCCAGTGTGACTGAGGACCAAGGCGGAGCCTGACGGAGTCAAAGGGGTGGAGGGATGAAGCACAGTTGAAGGCCCAGAAGTCCGTAGCGTAGGCAGAGCGACAGAGCCGGAGGGACGAGCTAGCCTGGTGGAGCCATAAGGATGTTTCCAGGTGAGGATCATTGGAGACGCAGGACACTTGGAGCTGGGCAGGACCAGTGGAGACGCAGGAGACTTGGAGCTGGGCGCGACCAGCGGAGACGCAGGAGACTTGGACGTGCTCAATTCAAAAAAAAAAAAGAGTTAAAAGCGTATTGAGCAGAGACGCTGCTCCCCAGGTGGCTTTCTGTGCGCGCGATCCGACATGGAGCAAAACATGGACAAGTATAGGCTACTCTGGGCTTCGGGTGTGCGCTTAAACGGACAAATACACACAAAAACGTAAAAATGTCCTTCTTGGCAAGTTTTCACTTGAAGTCGGTTATATCTTAAGTAAACATAAACAGTTGGGAAAGTAATTGAATGCTTGTCAATATTAGATCCGTGCATTTGGTCTTAAAGTGACAGCAGCCTAATAAACCTGATGCTGTCTTCATTTAATGTTAATCAAACAACAAAAGAAAACGAGAGAATCATTCACTGCTTTTCACTGAATGACTTTAGTAACTTTAATAAGAATCAATGTATATTTAATTCATACGGTAAAGACTATACAGAGTTTTATTTTTACAGTTGATTATGTAATTTCTGTATAGGTTTTTGTTATTAGTAGGCTAAATAGTTTTTGTCCTATTGTTTGTAATTGTATTTTTTATGGTATTACTGACTGTGTCAACTCACTGTTTGTTGACAGTGAAACTGCTCTGAAAGAACATATTAAGGGGTTGGGGGTCATTTTGGGGTTTTTATGAACGTTTTGCTTAGGGCTCCTAGAAGTCTAGGACTGGTACTGTTTATAAGTTTACTTGTAGTAAAGTTCAAAGTATAGTTGCTATAGAAAAGAAAAACTCAGATGTTGTTAGAAATTAGTAAATTGTTTAAAAGTAGCTTTACAGTAATAAACAGGAAAATAACGATTAATGATGCAAACTTAATCAAATACAAGACAAATTCAAATTCTGCTGTAAAGCAGCTCTAAAAAACACAACACTGTCATTATTCAGCTCTAGTCATTTCAATGTTGATTCAATTCAGTTCAATAACAGTGTCGGTGTTTCAAAATTCGTCAAATATGAAACAAAGTCGAATCAGCTATAACGCAGCTCTACAGAAGACAATAGTGTCCCCATCCAGCTCAATTCAGTTCAAATTTGTTCTCATTCATCAGTGACAGTGCATTAAAATCGATAATATTACTGAATATGAAGTGTACCTACAAGTATATTTAGAAAATATACTTGAACTTTACTCAAGTTTACTTAATAAAATGAACTTAAAATATACTTATTTTCTGTAAGGAAATACTTTCAAATACAAACATCAACACCCCCATGTCTATCCATGTCTGATTTTGGTTTCGTCTGGAGTCTGAGCACTTATTTTTCCCAATGGAAATAATTTCTGCCATTTCCCAATAGCTTTGGCTGGAGTGTCAGTTCCCATCCCATTGCTGACAACTAGAAAAGTGCAAAAGAGGCTTCAAGTTTGTCTCTTGATATCAGCAGTACAATCTGTGGACAGCTGTACAATAGAGCCTTAACAGAGACAGTGACTTATGAAACAGCCATCTGACTCCCTGCTGTGAGTGTTTAACTCTTTCAAAACTAAACCTGATAAAAGCCTGGACTCCTTAAGGATGAAAGCCCACGAGCGCACTCAAAAACGTTTTTTGCACGCACAGCCTGATGTGAAGGATTCCGTCGATCTTGTTTAGAGGCCTGTCGGGTAACTTCGAGAATGTTGCACTGGTCGCTCCAGCACAGTTTTTTGACATTTCCCCATTGTGGCGGCTTCTGCTCGCATCCAAGGCCTTGTCGTCGTTTCATGGAATTTATGTGAGGAATGAGAGGAATTTTGCGCTTTTCTCAGTCTCCTCTCTTCACTTCGGGTTGTCCGAATAGCCGGGGCCCTTAAGTTTTTCTTTTGTTTTTTTGAACGGTGACCAACAATAACAACATCCCATAAACAATGGAGTTGGTTGAGTTAATGGGGAGTGTGGGGGGGTGAAGTGTTATTGCGTTTGGCAGCTGCTGCGCTGGCAGGCTCTCGAGTGAGGGTTAGCAATGTGCTCTTTGTGGTAGTGAGGAGATATTATGTCAGTTCTTGGATATGCGGCAGGTCTCATGGGACAGAGGACTCTGCATCCTTTAGTAAACCCCCTCTGTCTCTTCTGTTCCTTTCTCACATGCATTCATTTTAACAGACACAATGCTGTTGACAAAGCACCTGAAGCAACTTTAGTTCACTCACTCAAACAGCAGAACTAATAAAGCAAAGGTTAAACATTTTCCTGGTGTACTTAATATTTAATTTGCTCATCTAAAATATACATACAGTGTATATGTAAAGTGGCTGAGCATGATATCATTGTGTCGTACTTGTTGTGTTTAGCCTGTGCAACACTGTTGAAGATCTAATTCATTGGACCCTCACACACAAAGCGCTTCGGTAAAAAGGGGCAGGGCCTTGGGCCTCGTCGATGCACAGGTGCTGGCCCAGTCCCGTTGCCATGACAACAGGTCTTGGTTGGCACAGGGTCCTGGCCGAGGTGTGCTGCACTCAAGTTACAGATTTTGAAACTTTTGAGGGCCAAAGGACTCTTCCAATTCTCAGTACCAAAGTAACAAGAAATCTAATCAGGAACAATAGCAACAAAACTATTACAAAAGCACAGCTGAGTGGCAAATAAATGTACCAAAATGTATTTGAAATACATTTATTTTATGCTAAGTATACTACAAATACATTTACATATTTATGTACTTAATATAAATACCCTACAATTGTACTTTTGGTATACTCGCTGTTAACTAGCTGCTTATTAGCATGCATATTACTAGGATATTGGTTGTTTACTAGTACTTATAAAGCACATATTAATGGCTTATTATGCATGACCTTATTCTACATCCCTTAATCTAAATTTACCTAAACTTAAACGCTACAAAAACTATCTTACTAACTATTAATAAGCAGTAAATTAGTAGTTTATTGAGGCAAAAGTTGTAGTTAATAATGAATATGTGTTCCCCATACTAAAGTGTTACCATATTGGTTAACTTAAAGTCTGCTAAATTGGAACAACTATGTTTGTATTTAATGCACTTTAGTTATACAGAAGTAATAATAATAATAATAATAATACTTAAGTATATTTGATTGTGCTAAAATGGAACTATAGCAAGTATACTTTAAGCACACTTTAAATATTGTGCATTTAAAGACTGATATTATACAGTGATCACTAATTGTGATATTAAAACACATTTTAGGCTTAATATTAAGAAATGTGCAATAAAGAAGTACTCCAAATAAAGTTTAATTATAATATTTATACCAGTAAGTCTCAAGCGATGTCAGTAAACATGTTAATGGATTTGTAGTATATTTAGTATGAAATAAATATATTTTAAATACATTTTGGTATTTAATATTTTTTTCCCAAAAAGTATTAACAAAAAAGTCTCCTGTGTGCAAATATCAAAACTAACGGAAAACAAAGGTTTTGTGTCAGATCTGAACTAAGCAAAGTTAAGATTCTGCTGTAGTGTTCATGAATGAATAACTAAAGGTCTGACAATATTCTTCCCACAAGATGAAGGGACCGCCATCTAGTGGTCATATTTTTGTGAAACAAATAGGCAAGTTGAGGAACAGTTCAAGATATTTTATTCAGAATAGAAAGAGAACACTATGCCATTCCTTACATACACCAGAAATAATTAATTACAACTAATTAAAGTGATTCATGAACATACTATTTTTTAAGTGCAACATTTTAAGCAACACATTTTTAGGTTGATCAGTCATTCTAGTTTCAATCCTATTCCCATACACACACACAAGAAAATTCTTAAAGCCTCATTTGATGCATGGTAGCAAAGAGTTATTGTAAGTGTATCACAAATACTCAATCCTCACATCAGTCATGTTCATTCATTCCGTTTTCATCCACACATGTATCACTGGAATCATGATTTTGGCTTGTAGGGATCAGACCAGATCTTCACACCTAATTCAAATAAGACACATGACAATCATATAAAGAAACTAATGTCTGTTAAATAGCATTCATATGTGCCTAATCCAAATAAACTGTAGTAGGCAATTTACTAGATCTATATTCCTGCAACTAAATGATCCTACTTAAAGCTTCAAACTACAAATCACATACAGTGCATCCAGAAAGTATTCACAGCGCTTCACTTTTTCCACATTGTGTTATGTTACAGCCTTATTCCAAACTGGATTAAATTCATTATTTTTTTCCTCAATTCTACAAACAATACCCCATAATGACAACGTGAAAGAAGTTTGTTTGAAATCTTTGCGAATTTATTAAAAAATAAAAAACGAAAAAAAAATCACATTACATAAGTATTCACAGCCTTTGCTCAATACTTTGTTGTACTTTGGCACCAATTACAGCCTCAAGTCTTTTTGAGTATGATGCTACAAGCTTTGCACACCTATTTTTGGGCAGTTTCTCCCATTCTTCTTTGCAGGACCTCTCAAGCTCCATCAGGTTGGATGGGGAGCGTCGGTGCGCAGCCATTCTCAGATCTCTCCAGAGATGTTCAATCGGGTTCAAGTCTGGGCTCTGGCTGGGCCACTCAAGGACATTCACAGAGTTGTCCTTTAGCCACTCCTTTGTTATCTTGGCTGTGTGCTTAGGGTCGTTGTCCTGTTGGAAGATGAACCTTCGCCCCAGTCTGAGATCCAGAGCGCTCTGAGCAGGTTTTCATCAAGGATGTCTCTGTACATTGCTGCATTCATCTTTCCCTCAATCCTGACTAGTCTCCCAGTTCCTGCAGCTGAAAAACATCCCCACAGCATGATGCTGCCACCACCTTGCTTCACTGTAGGGATGGTATTGGCCAGGTGATGAGCAGTGTCTGGTTTCCTCCAGACATGACGCTTGCCATTCAGGCCAAAGAGTTCAATCTTTGTTTCATCAGACCAGAGAATTTTGTTTCTTACGGTCTAAGAGTCCTTCAGGTGCCTTTTGGCAAACTCCAGACGGGCTGTCATGTGCCGTCTGGCCACTCTACCATAGATGCCTGATTGGTGGAGTGCTGCAGAGATGGTTGTTCTTCTGGAAGGTTCTCCTCTCTCTACAGAGAAACGCTGGAGCTCTGTCAGAGTGACCATCGGGTTCTTGGTCACCTCCATGACTAAGGCCCTTCTCCCCCGATCGCTCAGTTTGGCCGGGCAGCCAGCTCTAGGAAGAGTCCTGGTGGTTCCAAACTTCTTCCATTTATGGATGATGGAGGCCACTGTGCTAATTTGGGCCTTCAATGCTGCAGAATTTTTTCTGCACCCTTCCCCAGATCTATGCCTCGATACAATCCTGTCTCGGAGGTCTACAGACAATTCCTTGGACTTCATGGCTCGGTTTGTGCTCTGACATGCACTGTTAACTGTGGGACCTTATGTAGACAGGTGTGTGCCTTTCCAAATCATGTCCAATCAACTCAATTTACCACAGGTGGACTCCAATCAAGTTGTAGAAACATCTCAAGGATGATCAGTGGAAACAGGATGCACCTGAGCTCAATTTTGAGTTGTGAAAACTTATGTACATGTGATTTTTTTGTTTTTTATTTTTAATACATTTGCAAAGATTTTAAACAAACTTCCTTCATGTTATCATTATGGGGTACTGTTTGTAGAATTGAGGAAAAAAATTATGAATTTAATCAATTTTGGAATAAGGCTGTAACATAACAAAATATGGAAAAAAGTGAAGTGCTGTGAATACTTTCTGGATGCACTGTATGTGATGTCATATCACATTTGCGTTTACAGTCCTACTTGTTAACAGTATAATAAATCAAACTCACAACACTTGACAGATGTCATAAAGAGTGAACATGACTTACCAACAGGCTGCACATCTGCTTGATTGACTCCAGCTCGATTCATCTTCTGGACCTGCTCTGTAAACACATTAACAAAAATTCAGACAGCAAGGACTGTGGGGGAAAACTGACGTTAAATTTTTTATTGGATGAATCTTACAAAAACAAGACCCTTCCACTTCACTTTCGGGTTTTCTGTTTGTTTGCTTGATTTCCCATTTTATTATTATTTTTAAATGTTTAAAACAAATTAAAAATGTTTTTAAAAAATTAATCTCAGTGGTGTTCAGGGATATTTTGATATACTATTTAAACATGTCAATATTTTGAATTAGGTTATATTTGCATATTTATTTTAATTTGAGTTACAGTAATTTTTTGTCATTTTAGTTTTTTATATGTCTATATCGTTTTTATTAGGGTTTAGTTTTCAGTGTTATCATTTTATTTTAGTAATTATTTTAGTACTTCAATTTAAACTAAACAAATATATATAAAATATTATATTATATATTTTTTATTTCAGTACATGTTAATTTCATTTTTTTTTTTTTTTTTAATTTTAATTTCTGTATGTTTTTTGTGTTAGTTTTAGTTAATGATAATAATCATGGTGGTGTTCCTCATTACTTTAATATTTAATAAAATAATAGTTTTTTTTTAATTTAATTCAGCGTAGATTACAGACAGCAAAACATTCAACAATGACGTATACATTCTTCACAATAATACAGTAATAATATGTCTATTATTTACATTAATGTTTTCACTACCTAAACAGAAACTGATTATAAGACTAAGTTACTGGTTCACAAAATGCAATATAATAGAGCGTGATGTTATTTATTTTAGATTACATAACTTTACTAACAACAACACATGTGCAGTGTCATAGTGACTAATGTCAGTGATAAAGACTTACTGTAGTCTTCAGTGTGAGTGAGAGGATGGAAAAATATAGGATAAAAAGCCACAGCAACAGCTGCAATAAAGCCTCCAAATATGAGCGTTATCCTCTTATTTGTGGACATGATTTAGATTCACCTCATCCGAGGACAAAAATCAACTCAATCGAGCCTTTCCGGGGTGAAGTTCACATATTAAAAACAAGTTTAAAGTCTACTATTATTCAACAGTTGTATATTGGAAGTCTATATTCACAATTATAATTTTAAATATAATTTACATGAAATGATATTATACTTGTAAAATGTTAAATTGTGTGCTAACGGTATGGCAGCACAACGATTGATGCGGGACTTTTATGTTGTCGAATGTTTTCCCGTCATGCTGTGTGTGTAGTGTTGCTGTGTCAGTGTGTGTAGTGATCGTTGTCTTTCATCAGTAATAATGTCCGGTAGTAACACATACAGACTGCGCTGCTCTCTCCCCGCGCACGAGATGGATGTCAGGGGTCTCTCCGCTGCCGCATATCCCGACGGAGCCTTTGTGTCCGTGTCCAGAGACCGAACGGCACGGGTCTGGGTACCAAACCCAAGGTACATCACCACCAGCGTCCTCCTTGCTGTCTATAATACCGGGGTTACTTTTGTTTTCGTTGGTTACTAAGCTGAGTGGTTAATAGTTTGTAGAGTTTATGTATTGAGATGGGCTGGCAAATCAAGTGAATTTTGCCAACTCATGAGCATTATATCTGAAACGAAACTGAACGGTTTTGGTTTCCTGACAGCGACCGATCTATAGAACACTCCACTATTGTAACGTTAAAGGAATAGTTCATCCGAAATGAATAAGACATCATTTTACTCACTATCTTATTGTTCCAAACCTGTATGGCTTTCTTCCTACATCTTCCTGTGTCATTTTGCCTTTTGTCATATACGTTGGCAGAATTGTCATTTTTGGGTGAACTGTCCCTTTAAACTTCTCTAAGAGTTCTCATATTAAAAACAAAATATAAGTAAAACAAATAGTCCTAAATAATATCACAGCTCAAATGTTTGTATATATATATATATATATATATATATATATATATATATATATATATATATATATAAAATAGTTTTATTCTCCAAGGATTCATTAAATTGATAAAAAGTGACAGTAAAAACTTTTACATTGTTATGAAAAAATCTACATCAAATAAATGCTGTTCTTTTGAACTTTTTATTCATCAAAGAAACCTGAAGATATCATTGTTTACACAAATATTAAGCAGCATAACGGTTTTCAGCATTGATAACAATAACAATTTTCTTGAGCAGCAAATCATCCTCTTAAAATGATTTCTGAAGGATCATGTGACGCTGAAGACTGGAGTAATGATGCTGAAAATTCAGCTTTGCCATCACAGGAATAAATTACATTTTAAATTATATTAAAATAGAAAATTGTTATTTTATAATTCACAATATTACTATTTTTACTGTATTTTTTCTCTTAAATAAATGCAGCCTTGCTGACTAAGACACTTCTTTAAAAATCTTACCAACCTCAGACTTTTGAACAGTAGTGTATAAAGGCTAAATTTTAAATATATAATAAAAACTCAGTCCTATTAAAAATGGCATAAACACTGCTAATATAGCTAACTCTTCTGTATTTTGTTGCAGTGAAAACCAGGCCTTTACTGAGATGCTCTGTATGAACGGCCACTCAAACTTTGTGTCTTGTGTGTGTATCATCGCTCCGAATGAAACATATCCCAGAGGACTCATCGCCACTGGAGGACACGACAACAACATCTGTGTGTTTTCACTAGACCGACCAGACCCTCTGTTCACCCTCAAGGGTCACAAAAACACAGGTACTATCCACTGCTAATTATTTATTACAGTGGTTTAACTGCATGCAGATGTTCTTGAAAAGCCACTGGAATGATTTCTGTAGCCATTCCTGGTGTTTTTGTGTGTTTACAGTCTGCACACTCTCAGCTGGCAAGTTTGGCACAATACTGAGTGGCTCATGGGACACTACAGCCAAAGTCTGGCTCGGAGAGAAGTGCATGATGACTTTACAGGTAAAATGGTGGGGTTCTTAGTATTACCACAGTAGGGCTGCACTATTGAAATAAAACTAATGAAACAAAATAAAATAACCTGTGTTATTTTGCCAAAATAAAAGCTATGGTTTAATGTTTAAAAATAAAGAAATTAAGACAGCCATAAATATTAGTATGGAAATTTTACAGTTTCACTGTAAAATAAATGTTTTATTAATTTTTAATATATTAATAAGTGTATTATATTTTACTCTAATTTTTACAGTAAAATTAAAATATTAAAATTTTATTTTTCAGTTTAATAATTTAGTTTGTTTTATAATTATAGTCATATTATTATTGACATTATTGACATATAAACACAAAAAAAGTCCAAATTGGACCTGGAGTTTTTTCTTGCATTTGCAATCACAGTTTTTATCAGTAAATCACAATTTAAATTTTGTTTTTTTTCCCGCAAATCGTGCAGTCCTACACCACAGCTTTTTTTAAAAATATGTTTCCCCCCCCCACACACACTGTCTCTTTGGCCGTTTACACCTAGTATTAAGATGCGTTTTGGTGGATCGGATCACAAGCAGACGAGGGAGAAACATTCCTGTTTACACCTGGTGTTTTAATCGGTCTCTTTTGTCCACTTTTGACCTTTTCTGTCCTGATTTCTTTGAAGGGTAGGTTTATAGGTGGGTAAATGTATGTGTTTTTTCAGATCTTTCAATATAATGAACAAAGTAAGCTTGTGCAATTTACATATGAACGCGCCCGGAGATGACAGAAAAACACACAGAGAGCTTCAGCTTTCGTTTCTGCTCTGACAGCTGCAAAACCACACCAAACGCTGTGAGTGCGTGTTAGAAATCAGGAAAGGTGAGAGAACATTGTGCTTGGTACGTTTTTTTGTCTTCAAACAAAACTTGGGTCTCCAGCCGACAAAGTTTAAATCCCTGGCTAGCGAGCTTCCCATAATGTTTACGCATTAGGTCAGTAGGCGGTCTTTTGTGGCTTTTCGAACACAAACTACCACATGAGCGTTTACACTACGAAAGCAATGCGTTTTCGACTACGTCTGGAAGTGGTTGAAAGTGGACAAGACCCCATTTACACCTGTATTTAGCATCGTCCACTTGTGATCCTATCGACCAAAACGCATCTTAATACCAGGTGTAAGAGGGAGAGATCTGATACTCTCATATCGCCTGCAATCGATTTCAGTACAGTGTGATTATGTGCTGACTGGTTTCCTCTGTTATTTCTGCTCCTCAGGGACACACGGCTGCTGTATGGGCGGTGCTCATTTTACCAGAGCAGGGCTTAATGCTATCTGGATCAGCTGACAAGACCATCAAGTTATGGAAAGCTGGTCGCTGTGAGAACACCTACACTGGTACATTGGTGCAACTGATACCTCTAATTTGTCAACAAGACAATGTTTTGATGCTGAATATAGAAACTGTGGATCTTGTTTAGTTTTAAAAGCTCTCCAGAAGGGGTCACTGTTTGTAAAGTTTGTGGCATGGGTGAAATGCAATTTTTGACTCCAGGTGTGTGAGATATTTGAAATGTGTATCCTGCAGGTCACGAGGACTGTGTTCGAGGGCTCGCGGTGATAAATGAGGTGGAGTTTTTCTCCTGCAGTAATGACGCCAGTATAAGACGGTGGTTGGTGACGGGTGAATGCGTGCAGGTTTACTACGGTCACACTAACTATATCTACAGCCTTGCTGTCTTCCCTAACGGACAAGGTGATTACCTTTAGTTTTGTCATATGTTTGGTACATTTTTGTGCATAAAATCTTCCATATTGTCGTCTTTCTTTTTCCTGTCATAGACTTCGTAAGCACAGGAGAGGACAGGACAGTGAGGGTCTGGAGGAAGGGGGAATGTTCCCAGACTATCCGTCTTCCTGCCCAGTCAGTGTGGTGCTGCTGTATTCTCCCTAATGGAGACATTGCTGTGGGAGCCAGGTATACAGACTATTTCTGTTTTATCTATCTTAACTAGTTGCTATTTATTAGCCTGCATGAGCTGAGCATTTCACATTTCTCTGAAGCGATGGCATTATCCGTGTGTTCACTGAGAGTGAAGAGCGTGTAGCAAGTGCTCAGGACCTGCAGGCTTTTGAGGATGAGCTCTCCAAAGCCATCATCGATCCCAAGACTGGAGACTTGGGTGACATCAAAATAGAGGACTTACCTGGGAGAGAACACCTCAGTGAACCAGGTAAACCTTGTACAAATGCAGCGTTTCAAAGAAAATTAAGCAGATGTGTTTGCTTATTTTGGATCTTTAGTTTGATTAAGGCTGTCACTAACAATTATTTTGGTAATTGAGTAATCAGTCGATTATTTTAATGATTATTCGAGTAATCTGATATTTTGTTGTGGTAATAAAAATAGACCTAAGCAAACAATAACTTTTAAAATGACTTAAAATTAGGGCTGTCAAACGATTAATCGTGATTAATCACATCCAAAAAGAAAGTTACATAATATATATGTGTGTACTGTGTATAATTATTATGTATATCTGAATACACACACATACATGTATATATTTATATCATTTATATTATATATAAATATAAATATTTTATATATATAAATATAAAACATTTTTCTTAAATATATACATGCATGTGTGTGTATTTATATATACATAATAATTATACACAGTACACACACATATACAAACCCGATTCCAAAAAAGTTGGGACACTGTACAAATTGTGAATAAAAAAGGAATGCAATAATTTACAAATCTCATAAACTTATATTTTATTCACAATAGAATATAGATAACATATCAAATGTTGAAAGTGAGACATTTTGAAATGTCATGCCAAATATTGGCTCATTTTGGATTTCATGAGAGCTACACATTCCAAAAAAGTTGGGACAGGTAGCAATAAGAGGCCGGAAAAGTTAAATGTACATATAAGGAACAGCTGGAGGACCAATCTGCAACTTATTAGGTCAATTGGCAACATGATTGGGTATAAAAAGAGCCTCTCAGAGTGGCAGTGTCTCTCAGAAGTCAAGATGGGCAGAGGATCACCAATTCCCCCAATGCTGTGGCGAAAAATAGTGGAGCAATATCAGAAAGGAGTTTCTCAGAGAAAAATTGCAAAGAGTTTGAAGTTATCATCATCTACAGTGCATAATATCATCCAAAGATTCAGAGAATCTGGAACAATCTCTGTGCGTAAGGGTCAAGGCCGGAAAACCATACTGGATGCCCGTGATCTTCGGGCCTTAGACGGCACTGCATCACATACAGGAATGCTACTGTAATGGAAATCACAACATGGGCTCAGGAATACTTCCAGAAAACATTGTCGGTGAACACAATCCACCGTGCCATTCGCCGTTGCCGGCTAAAACTCTATAGGTCAAAAAAGAAGCCATATCTAAACATGATCCAGAAGCGCAGGCGTTTTCTCTGGGCCAAGGCTCATTTAAAATGGACTGTGGCAAAGTGGAAAACTGTTCTGTGGTCAGACGAATCAAAATTTGAAGTTCTTTTTGGAAAACTGGGACGCCATGTCATCCGGACTAAAGAGGACAAGGACAACCCAAGTTGTTATCAGCGCACAGTTCAGAAGCCTGCATCTCTGATGGTATGGGGTTGCATGAGTGCGTGTGGCATGGGCAGCTTACACATCTGGAAAGGCACCATCAATGCTGAAAGGTATATCCAAGTTCTAGAACAACATATGCTCCCATCCAGACGTCGTCTCTTTCAGGGAAGACCTTGCATTTTCCAACATGACAATGCCAGACCACATACTGCATCAATTACAACATCATGGCTGCGTAGAAGGAGGATCCGGGTACTGAAATGGCCCGCCTGCAGTCCAGATCTTTCACCCATAGAAAACATTTGGCGCATCATAAAGAGGAAGATGCGACAAAGAATACCTAAGACAGTTGAGCAACTAGAAGCCTGTATTAGACAAGAATGGGACAACATTCCTATTCCTAAACTTGAGCAACTTGTCTCCTCAGTCCCCAGACGTTTGCAGACTGTTATAAAAAGAAGAGGGGATGCCACACAGTGGTAAACATGGCCTTGTCCCAACTTTTTTGAGATGTGTTGATGCCATGAAATTTAAAATCAACTTATTTTTCCCTTAAAATGACATTTTATACATTTTCTCAGTTTAAACATTTGATATGTCATCTATGTTGTATTCTGAATAAAATATTGAAATTTGAAACTTCCACATCATTGCATTCTGTTTTTATTCACAATTTGTGCAGTGTCCCAACTTTTTTGGAATCGGGTTTGTATTATGTAAACACAAACTTTTATTTTGAAATTGCGATGAACACTTTGCATATTTAGAAACATATTGATGTATTGTCCAGTGTCTAATAATGTGGTTCATGGATTCTTGTCCGTGGAACGCGCCACTTTCGGTATTTTGCCAGCTACTCGACACAGGTACATTGCAATCAAGATTTTTTAAAAACTCGAGGAATCGTGACAGCCCCAAAATTAATGCTTTTATTCAGCAAGGCTGCATTGATTAAAAGTGACAGTAAAGTCATGATTTTATATAGTTATAAAACATTTCTATTGCAAATAAATGCTGTTATTTGAACTTTGTATTCATCACAGAATCCTGAAAAAATGCCCATTGATAAGAAATGTTTCTTGAGCAGCAAATCAGCATATTAGAGTGATTTCTGAAGTGACTGAAGATCATGTGACTGAAGACTGGAGTAATGATGCTGAAAATTCAGCTTTGCCATTGCAGGAATAAATTACATTTTAAAATAGATTAAAATTGAAAACAGTCATTTAAAAATGTAATATTTCACGATGCAGCCTTGTTGAGCATAAGAGACTTTTTTTCAAAACATAAAAAAATCTTACAGACCCCAAACTTTTGAAAGGTAGTGTATATAAGTATTATATTACATTATTTTATATTATAAATTTATATAAAATCTAAATGTTTGCTCCCTGTATTATGGTATATTTTTAGGGAATCGTGATGGACAGACGCGGCTCATAAAGGAGGGCTCTAATGTTGAAGCGTATCAGTGGAGCATGAGTGATGGACGCTGGGTGAAGATTGGAGATGTAGTGGGCGGGTCTTCTCAGCAAAGTTCAAAGCGAGTGATGTATGAAGGCAAGGTGAGACACTAGAAGACTTTGTTCACATTGTATTTTGTATGGTGTGTCAGTGGTTTGAAATGAATCTTTGTTTAATGTCCAACATTGATACTGACCAGAGGTTAAACCAAAGCTAATCAAGTTGCAATCATGTTGTAACCTCTGTGCTTTCTCTGCCTAAAGGAGTACGACTTCGTCTTCACCATCGATGTGAATGAGGGCGGTCCACCTATGAAGCTGCCTTACAATGTGACTGATGACCCCTGGCTAGTAGCTCACAACTTCTTGGAGAAGAATGACCTGAGCCCCATGTTCTTGGATCAGGTGGCTAATTTCATCATCGAAAACACTAAAGGCCAGACTCTTGGGCCAGCCCCCGCCTCGGTCACAGACCCCTTCACAGGTAACCGGATCACTAATAAATGCCTGGTGTATATATTCATGTACCAGCGTTTCCCATACATTGATTTATTTGTGGCGGCCCGCCACAATATCAACATTGACCGCCACAAATAATTTCAGTGCTTCACATTCATCAACTAGACTTCTCATAATAACATAAAAGGTCTTTAATGTAGTGTTTTGCACCATTGCATATTTTACGGTTACAGTATTCACTAGATTTGTAATGAGACTCGTTTGTAAACTTGTTTTCCGCCAAAATAAAAGCTCACAGGTTTATCGCTTGTATATATAGTAATTAATACAAAACTAATTATGAAAATTTCATCTCACAACTTTCATATCACAACTAAAAAGAGGCTTGAGTCCCCTTTAAAGTTCAGGTGTAAGTCAATGCACTGACTTTTTCGTTGTGGGCTATGGGCTGGAGCTCTTAATTTTGAACTCTCAAATTGATGAATTTGACTTTTAAAATGTCTTTAAAATTTTCTTACGGGGGGCATGACCCCGGACCCCCTTAGAGGAACCGAGGTTCACCTAATCCTGTGGAAAACACTGCGTACACACACCTTGTTCATTTGAAGGTAAAGACTGAAGTGTGATTCATATTCCTCTTGTGTTCTCAGGTGCAGGGCGGTACATCCCTAGTTCCGGAGTGGGCAGCCAAGGATTTGGTGTTGATCCATTCACAGGTAAGTCTTTTTGAATAGCACGTTATTTTCTAATATGAAACCAAAGGTTGTTGTCCATTACGAGAGATGTATATATTTTTTTGTGCAGGAGCTGGTCGGTATATTCCCGGGTCAGAATCCCCAGGCACAGTGCCTTCAGGCGGAGCTGATCCTTTTACTGGTAAAATACATAGATATGTGCAAACACAACTGCCACACTCACACATGGATCATGTACACTAATAATCGCTCATGTTCACTACCTCTCAATCCTCTCCAGGTGGCAGTGCCTATTCCTCTTCCTCTCTCCAGAAAGCTACAACAAACATCTTTTTCCCTAATACCGATGGAGTTATGTTTGAACAGGCGAATACTACTCAGATTCTTGGTAAGTGACACTTTTACATCAGAATTTGATTTAGTCAAAGTCTCGGCTCCAGCTCTAAGATGTAAGGTGGGCCACAGGCCTTTCAGGTTGGGCTGAAAAATGGCAAAAAAAAGTGCCATAAAGTAACATTTTTAGACACGGTACCATGGTAATAACATGATATTCTGTGAAGCAGTGTTATTTTAGTATTATTGATGTACTATTAAAGTTTTTCTTAATATTTTGAATTAGATTTTATTATTTTTAATTTTAAAGTTTTAGTCATTTTGTTGTGTTTTTATTTATAAATATATCTATATAGTTTTTATTAGGTTTTAGATTCTAAGTTTAGTTATTTAAGCACTTCAAACTGAAAATGAGAAATGTTGCCTCCTTGGCAACTTATTGAAATAAAATTTGAAAAAAAAACCAATTGGTTTTAGTATGGTTAAGTTAATGATAAAAACCCTGCTGTGAAGCATATTGGAGTACCATGTCAATACAGCAAATCATTAATTTATATATCATTGCATTTATATATGTATGCATTTTTTAAAGTGTTTTTGACTTGATCTCTGTGGTCCTCATGATTGGGTGGTCCAGGCCACTCTGGAGATCTGGGCTGCTCAATCTATAATGTCATACTTGCTGACAATAACCTCTTCTGTATTGCCACATGACATTTCCCCAATATTATGTATAGGTAAGCTTCGGGAGCTGAACAACACTGCTCCTGCGGACCATAAGCTGAGTGACGCTGCATTGGACTGTCTGGAGAAGTTGTTAATCCTAGTTGCAGACCTGAAGAGTCAGGAACAGCCTACAGCAGATCAGATCAGTGTTCTCTGGAGGACTAGCCACTGGCCAGAAGGTAAGACATTGAGATTACTTTATTAAAAAATAAACAATTCAAAATGTTTATGGTAACCCAATGTTTATCGGAATTTGTCCTCTGCATTTAACCAATCCAAGTTAGTGCACACACATGAGGAGTAGTGAATAGTGAACACACACACACACACACACACACACACACACACTGCAGATCTGACTAGTTTGTTTGAAGCATTTGATTCGGAATCTGGGGCCAGTTGCATATAAACCATGTTAAGACTGTGTCCAACTAGCAGTTAGTCAAGGGGAAGATAATCTTACTTTTCAGATTCAGAAAATGAGAAATCTACTTTTTATGTAACTAAAATGGTTTTAGAGATTGTTTCTCTGTAAAAATAGCCCAACAAGCAGATTGTAGTAATTACTATAGTAAAGTTCAATCAATAATGAGTCATCATCTCCCTCCTCAGACATTGTCTTCCCTGTGTTGGACATCCTGCGCTTGGCTGTGCGCCATCCTGAAGTCAATGCCCAGCTTTGTGGCGGGACAGAGGGCGCCAGTCTTTGCAACCATCTCCTGGGTCTCATGTCCCCCGAAGGCAGGCCTGCAAATCAGATGCTGGCGCTCCGCACTCTCTGCAACTGTTTCTCTGGGTCCCATGGCCGTGCTCTACTCTTGGGGCACCGTGACACAGTCCTCTCCCGGGCCGGAGACCTCCGTGCCGTCTGCAACAAGAACATCCACGTGGCACTGGCTACCCTGGTGCTTAACTACGCTGGAAGGTTGTACGGTCAACCTGCTGAGATCGAGGCCAAGGCACAGTGCTTGTCAGTGGCTAGCACTGCCTTAGAGGTCGTACAGGACAAAGAGGCTGTCTTCAGGCTGCTGGTGGCCCTGGGGACCACAGTGGCTGGGGACAACACCGCAAAGGACCTTGCACGATCTTTGGGTGTCAACTCTCAGATTTCTAAATATGCCAGGGTCTCTGATCCGGCTAAAGTGGGGGATTGCTGCCGACTAGTGCTTGATGAACTGCAGTGATGTCAGGAAGGTGTCAGCCGTCTTCTTTCATAACTACTTCTCCGTGATAAAACCACTCTCTCAGATCTCTTAAACCTCAATCTCTATATCATTAGTTTGTATTTAAATTTTCACATTTTGATGCTGAATGGATATGAATGAATGCATGATGTGAATAAACACTGGTGATTAATCTAATTCGTTCTTAAAGCAAGACTCATGTTATTGATGTAGCTCAGTGGTTCTCAACTTTTTTGACTCGAAGACCCGCGCTGTCCAAAACAATATTTTTAGGCTAAAACCGCGTCTACACCGGCATGACGTGACAAAAGTAAAGAGAACCCATTATGATATACTGTCTATACTAGATGAGGCGCCATGTGACGACTTCGACAGTAAACTGATGCCTCGTTCCATTTCTGACGTATGCATTTGCACTACAGCAACAGCAGGACAAATGGATTTCGAATTTTGATTTTTGACGCGTACTGTATAGACCGCATCAAGCTGAACTGTTGCACCCGGTGTAGACAAACTGTAAGATATTTCTGGTGTTTCTGCTTTAATTGACAAAGGTGCTTGTTTTCTAACTTTTTTATTAACAGAAACAAATGGCTCGTTTCCACCGAGCGGTACAGAACAGTACATTGCAGTACGGTACGCAATTATTTCCGTTTCGATTGTCAGAAGTTGTGAATGGTATCAAAATACCGAACCGTACCACTTTTTTGGGACCCTTCCGTTGGGGTACCTAGCACAGTAGTCACGGTACCTAAAGGGTGGAGCTAGACTCACTGCAGAACGTTGATTGGTTGACAGAGAATCATCACGAGTGCTACAAGGGGAATGACAACACAAGAGGCGCCATTTTTTAATGTACAGTTGAAACACAATACCGTTGCAACACAATGTTTTTTTTATCTTGTGACAAACAGCCACATGCCGAGAAGCAAGAACAAGATCTGCTGTATGTCCTCCATTGTTGTTTACTGTCACTTTCTTCTTCACGTGAGAATGACGTTGATCGCTACTTTCCGGCATACACCACGCCTATAAAGTAAGGGAACTGTTGGCGGTGGAAACGCAAGCCGGATCAGGGTTTACCGCCCCGAATCGTACTGTACTGTACAGCTTGGTGGAAACTAGCCATAGGAGTATTGATATATTAAATCAATGAACCACGATTCATTTTGTGATTCCAGAAGTTTCAAGAACTATACAGTCTGTTCTTGAAAAAAGAAATGTCAGTTTACATATGAAATTGTTTAAATTTTAAACATTTAGATTATTTTAATATATTAAAAATATTAATAATCATCCTTTGGCCCCCTGGTTGAGAACCTCTGATATAGATATCATTTTAGTTAACAAAGTCAAAACGAAACTGCATTCAGATTTCATTTTATTTTTATAATGTGGCCTATTTCTGAGTAAGTGGGCCTTTATTTGGACTGTGAAAAGTGATTTCCGTTTTACAGAAGGTCAGAATAAGAGTGTCTGGCGGCATCAGCTATGGGTATGCGATATAGCGATTTTAGATCGTGACCGATTAAAATGTCTGCTTTTGAAGAGCGATCGTAGTATCGTGCTACAGTGCATTCTACCAGTTGCAGTTCTGGCCAATTACTGTACAACACCACGCACATCACGGTTAGCAATGCAGCGTGACATTATTTACATGCGTTTTAAAGCCTTACTCGTTAAGCGTTTTATTTGCACGCTGTTCTGACATATGCTTCTCTGAGCGCGTACACCCTAAAGCACACTAAAAGCCTGTCACACAGCGCGTGAACACTGAACCAAGTTCTCTTTCGTGTCTTATTGAGTTTAAACTGTCGAACACACAAAAGGTTTACATAAACACAGTCGTTTATTATCTTAAATGAATGTAAACAGTTCGGATGTGTGTCAGTATATTGAATCCGTGCGTTCGGTCTTAAAGTGACAGCAGCCTAATAAACCTGCTGCTGTCTGTCATTAACATTAATCAAAGAACAAAAGACAACAATAAAATCACTCACTGCTCTTGACTGAATAACTTCAGTAGCTTTAATAAGAATCAGTGTACATTTAATTCACATTCAATTCAAATCTATGTAGTGTTATATTTATATTTGTTTATTCAATTTCTTGAATGTTTCTGTCAAATATACCTACGGTAGCTGAAAAGTACTGTTTATTTCATTTTTATCTTATATTGTATTTGTCCTATTATTTGTCATTTTTTTCTTATTCTTATTCATACATTTGTTCTTATTTTTAATAGCAAAGATAAAATAATGAAATAAAATAAAGTGAAATAAGATTTTGGTCATAACGCCCACCCCTACTTTGGCCTAAATGGTCTGTGATTCTTTTTTATTTTGTTACATTTTTAAAATAGGGAAATTAGTTTGGCTGTACTGCTCATGTACTTACAAAATAGTCATAAAAACCAACATGAAAAAGAATGATTGTGGCTCATGATCCTGCCTGTAATTTTTTTAATATATTTTTGCCATATCGCCCACCTCTAGCATCAGCTGAAAGTACAAGCTATTTCACTTTAATGAAAGATTGTGAAGACATTTTCCCCCATTCAAAATAAGACAATTAGACAGCTGGTTCAATTTTAAATTCATGTTGACTTTTAAGGTAGAGAAAATCTATCAAGTTTAAGGCTACTACCTAGTGATTTTTCCACTTTTATCTCTAAAATATTAAGCATCTGTTTTTAAAACAGGTGAAATCCTACATGCCTAACTAACTGTCCAACTGTCATATTCAGGTAATAAAACTACTATGCCATTACTAATAAAATACCTTAAATACATTGGATGGTCATATTTTAGCAAACCCCAAACATCCCATGCCTTCACTATACTATTAGTAAGGCACAAATAATAAAAGCTAATAAATAATGCTAAAACCAGAGCTCAAAAACATACGTCTATAGCTTGTGCCGTTCCTTTTGCCTTTTACACTATAATAGACTCCAAAAATCTTCATGTAAACATTTTTTTAAATGACCCACTATCAGCTTTGTGCAAGTTAGAGCACTGTGCGTTGTTAGTCTCTTTTAGACCATATAAAGTAGTAATCTGGCAGCTTTGTAACATGCTATACTTAAAAGCATGAGGCATGCCACCACATAGCACATTATCTGGACAGTCAAACTTACATAATGTATTCACACAGTTTTCAAATACATTATGGAAAATGATTGATAGCATCAGGGCGTGGTACAGCTGTAGTGATCAAGATTCAACTTTAGGTCCCATAGAAGATGAAAGCTTGAATTCACTGACGATGGATCTCCACAGCTATTTTGTGTTAAAGTAAAGGCAATAGCCTATGGAGTGCATTATCTACTCTCTCACCAAGCATAGACGCCAGAGTCAACACTGCTAGCGAAGAGCAAGAAACCCTTGAAAAAGTGTTGCTAGCTTAACATATAAATTGCTATAAATTGCAATACTTCTGTCTAAAAGTTTAACCTTTAAACTCTATGATTCACATTTGCGTATGCATCCAAGTCACATTTGGAAAAATAAACCTTTCATCTACAGCATACTAATGAACAACCTTACGAGAACCTTTCAAGAACACTCTAATGTTTAACCAGGGTTTCTACGCTGCGTTGGTCATTTCATCAGTGAATTCAGCCATTATGTCATGCAGCCAAATGTCGCGTTCCTCTTGTGAAGTGTCCACCAAGTAGATCACCACCTTACGGTCCCAGGGCTGTGACGCCTCCTGCACCGATTCCAGTTGAGCTACCAGGGGCTTCTTCTCAACGTGGTTCCTGAACACAATGGATGCTTCTTCAGACCACTGCCTGGGTTTCACGCCTGGAAAGATCAGATACACTTTTAGATCTACTGCACTCTGGTTTTGTTTCATAACAGAATGCAAAATACTTGTATTTCTCAAAGTAGCTACATGAAAACAAGGAGCAGTTCTGATGTGAGCTCTTTCAAGTTTCATATTATGCATGTGGCCCAAATGGGTCAGGGTCTTTGACAAGCCTCTTTGGAAGCAGGAGTGATAGTCCAAACAGCACACAGTCTGTGAAGTGCTTTGGTAAGTGAACTGAATTTGGAAAAGATAAATGTTTTACTCAGTCAACTCTCTACAATAGCAATTCCCTTTCTCCTCCTTTAGTTGTATTTTATCCTGCCAGGTATCATTTATTTCATTCATTCATCTCAAAAGAAACTAGCTTGATTACACTTTAAAAAAAACATATATTTTTTTATTTATACAGTGGTAGTCAGAATTATTGGCACCCCTGGTAAATATGATAAAATATGGCTGTAAAAAATAAATCTGCATTGTTTATCCTTTTGATCTTTTATTCAAAAAATTCACAAAAATCTAAACTTTCATTGAAGTAAAAAAATTGAAAGTGGGGGGTAAATCACATTATGAAATAAATGCTTTTCTCCAAAACACGTTGGCCACAATTATTGGCACCCCTAGAATTTTTTATGAGTAAAATATCTCTGAAGTATATTCCCATTAATATTTACATTTTTTTAGCACACCAGGGTGACTAGGAACATGAAATTGTCCAGCTATGATGTCTTGTTCCACAGGAGTATAAATATAAGGAAACACAAAGGCCAAATTCCGTTAATCATTCATCACAATGAGTAAAGCCAAAGAATATAGTTCTGATGTGCAGCAAAAGATTGTTGAGCTTCACAAAATAGAAAGTGGCTGTAGGAAAACAGCTAAAGCACTGAAAATTCTCATTTCCACCATCAGGGCAATAATTAAGAAGTTCCAATCAACTAAAGATGTTACGAATCTGCCTGAAAGAGGATGTGTGTCTATATTGTCTTAACGCACGGCGAGGAGGAAAGTTTGAGTGGCCAAAGACTCTACAAGGATCACAGATGGAGAATCGCAGAGATTAGTTGAGTCTTGGGGTCAGAAAGCCTAAAAAAAAAAAAAAAAATCAAACAACCCCTACATCACCTCATGTTGTTTGGGAGGGATTCAAGAAAAATCCTTCTTGCTCATCCAGAAACAAACTCCAGCATATTCAGTTGTCAGACACGACTGGAAATTCAAAAGGGACCTGGTTCTATGATCAGATGAAACTATAAAAAGAGCTTTTTGGCAGCAAATCTACCAGATGGGTTTGGTGCAAACAGGGATAAAAAGTACCCCATGCCCACGGTTAAAAATACCGCTGGATCTTTAATGTTGTGGGCCTATTTTTTTGCTGGAGGTCCTGGACATCTTGTTCAGATACATGGTATAATGGATTCTAGCAAATACCAACAGATAAAAAAATCAAAACCTGACGGCCTCTGCTAGAAATCTTATAATGGGCCGTGGTTGGATCTTCCATCAGGACAACGATCAAAAACAAACATCAAAATCAACACACAAATGTGTCACTGAACACAAAATGAAGCTTCTGCCATGACCATCCCAGTCCCCTGACCTGAACCCTATAGAAAATGAGTGGGGTGAACTGAAGAGAAGAAGCACCAACATGGAGCTGGGAATCTGAAGGATCTGGAGAGATTCTGTATGGAGGAATGGTCTCTGATCTCTTGTCAGGTGTTCTCCAAACTCATCAGGCGTTATAGAAGAAGACTCAGAGCTGTTATCTTGGCAAAAGGAGGTTGCAAAAAGTATTTAATAAAAGGATGCCAATAATTGTGGCCAATGTGTTTTAGAGAAAAGCATTTATTTCATAATGTGATTTACCCCCCACTTTCAATTCTTTTACTTCAATGAAAGGTTAGATTTTTGTGAATTTTTTGAATAAAAGATCAAAAGGATAGACAATGCAGATTTATTTTTTGCAGCTATATTTGATCATATTTACCAGGGGTGCCAATAATTCTGAACTGACCCCAAACTATTAAACAGTAGAGTATACAGTGGTGACTGTATACTCTACTGTTTAATAGTTTGGGGTCAGTAAGATCTTTTAATGTTTCTGAAGGAAGTCTCACCAAGGCTGCATTCATTTGAATTAGAATACAGTAAAAATTATTATATTGTGACTTTTTTTTTTAAATTAAAAATAACCTTTTAAATATTTTAAAATGTAATTTATTCCTGTGATGGCAAAGCGGAATTTTTTAGCATCATTACTCCAGTCTTCAGTGTCAAATGATCCTTCAGAAATCATTCTAATATGCTGATTTGGTGATTTATTATTTTAGTTCAAAAGAACAGCATTTATTTGAAATAGAAATCTGTTGTAACATACAGTGGGGAGAACAAGTATTTGATACACTGCCGATTTTGCAGGTTTGCCCACTTACAAAGCATGTAGAAGTCTGTAATTTTTATCATAGGTACCCTTCAACTGTGAGTGACGGAATCTAAAACAAAAATCCAGAAAATCACATTGTATGATTTTTAAGTAATTCATTTGCATTTTATTGCATGACATAAGTATTTGATACATCAGAAAAGCAGAACTTAATATTTGGTACAGAAACCTTTGTTTGCAATTACAGAGATCATACGTTTCCTGTAGTTCTTGACCAGGTTTGCACACACTGCAGCAGGGATTTTGGCCCACTCCTCCATACAGACCTTCTCCAGATCCTTCAGGTTTCGGGGCTGTCGCTGGGCAATACGGACTTTCAGCTCCCTCCAAAGATTTTCTATTGGGTTCAGGTCTGGAGACTGGCTAGGCCACTCCAGGACCTTGAGATGCTTCTTACGGCGCCACTCCTTAGTTGCCCTGGCTGTGTGTTTCGGGTCGTTGTCATGCTGGAAGACCCAGCCACGACCCATCTTCAATGCTCTTACTGAGGGAAGGAGGTTGTTGGCCAAGATCTCGCGATACATGGCCCCATCCATCCTCCCCTCAATACGGTGCAGTCGTCCTGTCCCCTTTGCAGAAAAGCATCCCCAAAGAATGATGTTTCCACCTCCATGCTTCACGGTTGGGATGGTGTTCTTGGGGTTGTACTCATCCTTCTTCTTCCTCCAAACACGGCGAGTGGAGTGTAGACCAAAAAGCTCTATTTTTGTCTCATCAGACCACATGACCTTCTCCCATTCCTCCTCTGGATCAACCAGATGGTCATTGGCAAACTTCAGACGGGCCTGGACATGCGCTGGCTTGAGCAGGGGGACCTTGCGTGCACTGCAGGATTTTAATCCATGACGGCGTAGTGTGTTACTAATGGTTTTCTTTGAGACTGTGGTCCCAGCTCTCTTCAGGTCATTGACCAGGTCCTGCCGTGTAGTTCTGGGCTGATCCCTCACCTTCCTCATGATCATTGATGCCCCACGAGGTGAGATCTTGCATGGTGCCCCAGACCGAGGGAGATTGACCGTCATCTTGAACTTCTTCCATTTTCTAATAATTGCGCCAACAGTTGTTGCCTTCTCACCAAGCTGCTTGCCTATTGTCCTGTAGCCCATCCCAGCCTTGTGCAGGTCTACAATTTTATCCCTGATGTCCTTACACAGCTCTCTGGTCTTGGCCATTGAGGAGAGGTTGGAGTCTGTTTGATTGATTGTGTGGACAGGTGTCTTGTATACAGGTAACGAGTTCAAACAGGTGCAGTTAATACAGGTAATGAGTGGAGAACAGGAGGGCTTCTTAAAGAAAAACTAACAGGTCTGTGAGAGCCGGAATTCTTACTGGTTGGTAGGTGATCAAATACTTATGTCATGCAATAAAATGCAAATTAATTATTTATAAAATTATAAAATCATACAATGTGATTTTCTGGATTTTTGTTTTAGATTCTGTCTCTCATAGTTGAAGTGTACCTATGATAAAAATTACAGGCCTCTACATGCTTTGTAAGTAGGAAAACCTGCAAAATCGGCAGTGTATCAAATACTTGTTCTCCCCACTGTAAATGTCCTTGCTCATCATCAGAGCTTATTGAATATTGTTGAACTGCATGGGATCTCTTCTGAATGGATAATGGATAAATGGGTTATGAGAGCTGATGAACTAGCAGTCTAAAACAGCCTTTTCAATAAATGAAAGAGCCTTTCTAACAGGAAATGAAGTGTACCAGCCAGCTGAGCAGTGATGGCCTGGAAGGGGAGCTGGCAGAACTCCTGGGTGAGGGGCCGGAGCTGGGTGCTGCTCACCAGCTCATGTTTGCCATAGTCCAGCTGAAACACTGAGACCAGACCATTGGTCAGAACTCCTTTCACCAATGCACGGTACCAGCTGCAAAATGAAACAGAGGATGAGTGGTCACATGACCTCACAAAACACTTGAAATACCCTCTCTCTGCGCAGGGTTTACATCAGACTTTATGCTGGTAGTCCACCTAGACTAGGGGTGTCCAGTCCTACTCCTGTAGGGCCACCTTCCAGCAGAGTTCAGCTCTTCAGCTCTTAATTAAATAATTGACAGTTCTTATGTTTGTATGGAATATTGCAGCATTTATTTTAAATGATTTATCTGTGCAAATCATTATTATTTTTTATTTGCCCTAGTAGTCTTTAAACAAAAATTATCTTCCTCTCCCTCTTGCAAAGACTTCTCTTCTCTGATGACATGTTTACTGGTGTGAGGATGGGACAATTTGTCACTAGCTATGTTGTATTTTGGGATATTGGCGTATTAAAAACAGCTGGATCGAAATGCCAAGATGCGCATAAATTCAAAAAATGGGCAAAAAAAGCTTGTTTGATTCTGATAATTTTTTATCGACAAGAAAACATGAGCATTAACTACAATGGAAACACATTTATTGAATAAATTCCTCGATGCGCATCAAAAAAATCATGTGACTTTGCGCAATGGGATGGCATAACTGGACAACCAGCGAACTGATCTTTTTGCACAGCATCTGAAATGCTGTTTTAGCTGCTCTGAAATGTCTGAGGAAAGTCTGTCATCAAAGTGATTCTGTATAATTACCTTCCAGACCTGTCTTACATGACTGCAACTTCCATTTCATGTCGACTTTAAACACACTTGAACCAGGATCACTAGAACTTTCATGCAGATATATAGGAAGTCTGCAGGAAAGTGGCTCTTCAGGAGCAGGATCAGACACCCCTGACATAGACACGCACACAAATGCAGACACTTACTTGTTTTCCACCTTGGCAGCGCAAACCTGGTTCTTCTCCACTTTAAGTGATTTCTCCTCCATCTTATTATAATGCAGAATCATCTCCCCCATCAAAACCACCAGTTTGTACATATCCTGCCATGGCTGTAGCACAAAGTGGCCAGGATGGCACGCCACTGAAACAAACACGTCCATATTCTGCCCAATCTCAGGCAAGTCCAGCAGTGGCGGAAGAGCCAGCTGTTCAGGCGGAGAGCCTGGAGGTGCGCCCTGGCTCATCAGCGGAGATGACATCTTCTTGGGTGTGTGTGGGGCTTTATCAGTGCTGAGGCTGGAGGTCTGGATGGTGGCATGGATTGTCGGGGCGTTAAGGGCTTTTGAAGGCCCTCGGCTGCTTAAGAAAACATCCTTCTGGTGGTTCCACAGATCAGAGTCGGCCAGCTGTTGGTTTAAACTGCAGCTTGTGTCATGGAAGTTCTTGCTGGTGAAAAGATAAATATGAGCAAGGCGTTTGTTCTCATCCACTTTTGCGATCTAGAAAAAAATGCATGAAGTGTTTTTAGTGCTTCTTTTCTGCTGTTCTTTTTGGTGTCATTGCAATGCACATTACTTTGAGCAGACGGATATATAACTGGTTCATCTTCTTGAAACTGCTGATCCTAAATTTAGTCAAGGTTCCTGGTTCAGTTTCCACCACTGAATAAAAAATAAAAAAGTTAATTGAGACTTTTATTCTCACAAATATCTTTTTTCTCACAATTGCATTTACATCTCACAAATCACAAAAAAAGTTTTTTTTTCGAAGAATTGCGTGATATAAAATCACAATTGCAAATTATAAAGTCAGAATTGCGAGATATTTTATAGATCTTTTTAGATATTTGTGAGATATTGCAAATGCGAATTATAAAGACTGACTTTATAACACGCAATTTAAACTTGCAATTCTGAGAACTTGTCTACTGTCTTTTTTTCTTCAGAATTTATTACTTGCAATTGCAAGTTTATATCTAGCAATTGTGAGGAAAATAAGTCAGAATTGTGAGATAAAAATCACATTTATCTTTTGTTTTTATTCTGTGGCGGAAACAAGCTTTTATACGTCATGAATGCAGTAACCCACTTAAAAATCTGTTTGATCATGTCAGTATTGTTATTGTCAACTAAACTAAAGCTGAAATAGAAATAAAATAGAAAATATTAGATACTTAAAACTTAAAAATTAAACAGAAATGTTGCCTTGGGAACTAACTGAAATAAATATGTTTAAGTTCAAGTACTAAAATTAAATAAAACTGAAATAAAAATTAATTAAAGCTATGATAAATAATAAATATAACAAAATCAAAAACTAATAAAAATGACAAATATTTAAACTACAATTGAAACTGAAAATATGAAAAAAAGATAATTCTAAATAAATGCTATAATAGTATATAATATATATATAATTTTCTACCTTTTTCTATAATTTCTATGAATCTTGTTTGCTGATTTTAATGCTTAATGTATTTTTTGTTTTGTTGGAAAGTACTTCATAAAAGCAGCTTAACGCCTTTTCCACTTTTTTTTAACCCATTTTTTCTTTACTGGAATTTGCCTCCGTTTTTTATGCTTGCTAATAAAGTAAGATGAAATGTAAATGTGAAAACAGAGCAGCATTAGTATTTAACTGGCCTTCAAGCTGCAGTCACTGCAGTGGAGAACCGTGTCTCTCAGCCACTGTACAGCATCAGGAGTCCATGAGCCTCCGCTCACAGGCAGATCTGCCAAACAACACTTCAGAGTCTGCAGAGGGACAAATATAGGGAAAGAGGCAGACAAACAAGCTATCATATTAATGACCTAAAGTATTAAAGTATAAGTACACTATTCTGTCATCTTTAAGTCACCTTCGTTTCGACTTTTGTTCTTGTCATATTTATAGAAAAAAGTCTAAGCTGCTATTTTTTCATACAATGAAGGTGAATGGGGTCCATGGACAGCCGTGGATAATACGGGAAAAAAGCAGTCTGGACATTTTGCCTAACATAAAGTCATATTTCAGAATGACACGAGTAAATGAATGTGTAAATGATTAAATTTTCATTTAAAATACAAAATTACTGTTTACAAACAAACTACTCTCCTTCAGGCACTTAATTCAAATTTACAATTTGAATCACAAACCACTACACTCATTAACTTCTCTTTGTCGCCATTAGCTGTTGTCTGACCTGGGTCGGGGTGGATATGAGGTCACGCAGCAAAGGAGGTGGGATCTCTCTCAACTCAATGACCTCTACCGACGCTTGGACTCCTACATCCACAAACAAGATGTCCAGCACCCGGCTGCCGTGCAGGTTTGTTATCTATGACAAAACCACAGTGGACACAGTTATAGTTCTGACACCTCAGGAATGATATCTGTGAAATGTTTCAAAAGATCAGCTCAGATTATTCCAACAATAATTATAATTTTCGATAAAGGAATCAGACAATAATTTAGTGAATTTGAATTTAAGCTGCGCTCACATTCACAATATGTTGGAATTACTATAATCAGGAGATCCCTGACTTTGTCTATGTCAAACTTATAATTACAGGTAGGAAACTCATAAAAACTCATACCATTGCGCCATCATGCAAAAACGAACAAAATGATAGTGGCTTCAATAATTAAAAGATTAGTAGTTTGGTAGCAACCTCTATATTTATGTTTGACGTCATTTTGGTACAGTATATTATATATTCACCACTGTCCAAAAGTAAGGTCAGTAAGATCCTAATGTTTTTAAATGTTTCTAATGTCTCCTATGTTCATCAAGGCTGCATTTATTTGATAAAATCTACAGTAAAACAGTAATATTGTGAAATATTATTATTTAAAATAACTGATATCTATTTTAACAGTATTGTGAAATAATTTTCTACAATTTAAAACAACTGTTTTCTGTTTTAATGTATTTTTAAATGTAATTTATTCCTTTCAATGTTGAAAACAGTTGTGCTGAATAGTATGTTTGTGATAACCATGATACATTTTTACCAGGATGCAACATTTTGATGTCATTACCAACAAAGCCACACATAGAACCATTATGGTATTATGAGTGGTACCATAAAAATTAAATCTCATAATGTCAGTAATTCTAACACAATGTGAATACAGCTTTTCTGATGCATGAGGGAACAATTCCATTTACAGTGGAATTCACTTACAGATTTGCAGTAGCCGTTAACTAGTTAAAGTAAATGTTTTAATCTCTGGTCCTGTTCAAAAAACTATTTTCTTCACTCTGGTATTGACAGCAGACTCACCTCCACCCGGGACCATTTGCCTTTATATCGAGCCAAACAGTTTTTGCCACAGTAAGGCTGTGAAACCAGTGACTCTGATGTGACCTTTCATAGGGAAAAAGATACGTGAGCATATCCTGTCTGCCATACAACAGGAGTGAACATATCATGAAATGGGCATCACACTGCTCTACACTGTGCTAATATGCAATATACTGCAGTAAACAATTACTATTTAAAACAAATTGATATGTACATTGTTAGACACTCTATCACACAATCTGTGCCAGCAGGTAACTATTTACTAGGGATTATGTACTTGATGCCTGCTAATCTGATTAAACCCATAATCCCAATCTGTCTATTTTGGCCTTCTCACCTCTAAAGAAGTCCCTTGCAACATATTTGACACATACGGAGATTATGCCTGTTGCAACTGCGTTACCTGGGAATGGAAGTAGTTTTCAGTCTTCTCCAGAATTTCGTTGAGTTTATTCAGGCCTCTAGAGGGCACCTGACAGTAGATCGTCCCATCTGAACAAACGCTGGTCACACTCACATTCATATAGGCACTGTTCACCTACGACAGGTAGATATGATATATGTTATTTATGTTATTCATATGTTAAAAGCCCAAAAATATAACTTAAAAAAGTTTGGTGTTAGTACGATTATGAAAGAAATTAATACTTTTATTCAGCAAAGATGCATTGAATTGATTAAAAGTGACAGTACAGACATTTATAATGAAAAGATAAACATAAAATGTAAAAGAAAAAAATGTATAATGGTTTTCACAAAAATATTAAATGTTTTCAGCACTGATAAATAATAAGAAATGTGTCTTGAGCACCAAATCAGCATATTAGAATGATTTCTAAAGGATCATGTGACACTGAAGACTTTAGTAATTCAGCTTTGTCAACGTACTTGGTAAAATGTCCTCACTAGTCAGTTGTCATGATATTTCACTATATAAGTGAGGACATTGGCCCTCATAAGTATAGCCACACCTAGTACACATGTTGGGTTTTCATGTTTTATGGGGACATTCCATTCACATAATGGTTTTTATACTGTATAAACTGTATATTCTAACCCTAACCCTAAACCTACCCATCACAGAAAACTTTCTGCAGTTTTACATTTTCAAAAAAAAAAAAGTGACTTTAAACTTAGTATGATTTATAAGCTGTTTTCCTCATGGGGACCAAAAAATGTCCCGACAAGGACAAGGATTTCGGATATTGCCATCTTTGTCCCAATAACGTAGGGTATACCTGAACCACACACAATATTTCTCTTTTCTGCATTCTCTAGCTCACTTCCCAATCTAGTTGTCCAATAAACCTGGCATTGTATATTACTATTATTGTTGGCTCTTTGATGAAGTCGCTTTGGATAAAAGTGTCTTCTAAATATATTATATATATATACACCAATCAGGCATAACATTATGACAATTATGATAATATTGTGTTGGTCCCCCTTTTGCTCCATTAGACCCTGAAGGTGTGCTGTGGTATCTGGCACCAAGATGTTAGCAGCAGATCCTTTAAGTCCTGTAAGTTGCGAGGTGGGGCCTCCATGGATGAATGGACTTGTTTGTTCAGCACATCCCACAGATGCTCAATTGGATTGAGATCTGGGGAATTTGGAGGCCAAGTCAACACCTCAAACTCGTTCTTGTGCTCCTCAAACCATTCCTGAACCATTTTTGCTTTGTGGCAGGGCGCATTATCCTGCTGAGAGAGGCCACAGCCACCAGGTAATACCGTTTCCATGAAAGGGTGTACGTGGTCTGCAGCAATGCTTAGGTAGGTGGGACGTGTCAAAGTAACATCCACATGGATGGCAGGACCCAATGTTTCCCAGCAGAACATTGCCCAAATCATCACACTGCATCCGCCGGCTTGCCTTCTTCCCATAGTGCATCCTGGTTCCATGTGTTCCCCAGGTAAGCAACGCACACGCACCCGGCCATCCACGTGATGTAAAAGAAAACGTGATTCATCAGACCAGGCCACCTTCTTCCATTGTTCTGTGGTCCAGTTCTGATGCTCACGTGCTCACTGTTAGAGCTTTCGGCGGTGGACAGGGGTCAGCATGGGCACCCTGACTGGTCTGCGGCTATGCAGCCCCATTCGCAACAAACTGCGATGCACTGTGTATTCTGACACCTTTCTATCAGAACCAGCATTAACTTCTTGAGCAATTTGAGCTACAGTAGCTCGTCTGTTTGATTGGCGCACATGGGCCAGCCTTCGCTCCCCACGTGCATCAATGACCCTTGGCCACCCATGACCCTGTCACCGGTTCACCACTGTTCCTTCCTTGGACCACTTTTGATAGATACTGACCACTGCAGACCGGGAACATCCCACAAGAGCTGCAGTTTTGGAGATGCTCTGACCCAGTCGTCATAATGGTATGCCTGATCGGTGTATTTTTTTAATTGTAATTATATTTTACAATATTACTGTTTTTACTGTATATGCATATCATTTTACTGAATAAATGCAGCCTCAGTGAGCATAACAGACTTCTTTTAAAAACATTAACAAATCTTACTAACCCCAAACGTTTGATTGGTAGTGTATTGATTATACAGCAGATCCATGTATGACAATATTTTCATGCTTTTTGTACATGCTACCTTCACACTACCATGGTACTTTTGAGGTACCTTGGCATCTTTCCCATAGTACCATCACAATATTTTTTGGATATGAGGGTTTCATTGATTGTAATATCAAACACTATTTTTGGTTACCTTTAAGGGACTCTCTAAGGATCTGTCTTGCAGAGCTTTCATACAGGCAGCATTGATGTTAATATCATCATCTTGTGATGTGTCATACAGCACCACCAGAGGCACTTCCTCACGCTCTAAGATCTCAGCCAATAGGATCTTTCCAGTGGCCATGGACTCAAACCTCTTCAGTACTGCCTGCTCATGACTGAATGACTCCAGGCCTGAAACAAATTAATATAGCGACAACACTTTTGCATCAAATGCAAAACTATTTTGTCATAGGGAATTCTGAATGCAAATCTTACCTGCCAGTTTACATTTGGTGGCTTGGAAAGGCAATCTATAAAACTTTTCATGTAACTCAAATAGTTTGCTCTTGCTGATGACTTCGGAAAAGCCATAATCCACGTAGTACACCTGTTTAAACATGTGCAGTAATAATTATTAACAAAGCATTATCTTATTTATGACAAAGATATTACACAAATTTCTCACAGATCAAAAGAGCCTCAGTTATACACCAGAGAACCATAACAATTCACTGTGAACTGCACTAAACCAGTGGTTCTCAACCGGGGGACCGGGACCCACTAGCGAACTTTCAAGGGGGCCACTAGATAGCTTAAAATGATTTAAAATAAGACAAAAACAAGGTTTTAAATAAGCTAAAACAGCTAAAAATCAAGATGAAATCCCTCAACAACTGTCTCACAGAATTTTAAAAGTATGATTTCTAGACCTGGAAGTCGTGGAAATTATTTGAAAACAAGCAGCTTTGTCATTACAGCAGAAATACCAAAAACATATTATATGGGGGGCGTTTGAATATTGGAGTTAAGAGACATGGAGTTAAAAAGGTTGAGAACCACTACACTATACTACAATGTTCAACTGTGATAACACACCTTGACCTTGTCAGCTATGACCTCACACACTTTTGCCCGGAGGATCTCCTCCTCTTCCTCAGCACGTACAGCAGTCAGCTGACCTGGTAATGGTGAGGTCAGAGCCATCTTGGTGTTGTCCTGCCCATAGAACTCTCTCATTTCATCTTCTAACTTCTCCTGTGCCTTGGAGTAACCTTCACCTATGTACCTACATATAAACACACACACACTTTACAACAATAAGAACAACAGTAGCCACCAACTTTCACAGTGCCCTAAAATCAGGCATTTCCAAAAATTCTAAGCTCTAATCCAATTCAACCTGCTCTGAGATTAATAGAAACATTATAACCAATTTGATTTGAAGCAGAAAAGTATTTTTCTTGAGGAACTAAACTGTGGTACTCTGTTTACGGTCAAAATGCAATGGCATCTGGTTCTATATAAAGTTTAGTAAGGCATGACAAGGATCACACCTCTGGATCTTAAAACGCACCTCAGAATGACGCTGTTTGTGTCACTTGCTTCAACCACCAGGACAGAAGGGTACTCCTCTCTAGGGATGACAAGAGGAGGAACATTCTGGCTGCTCAAACGGAGCTCTGCTGTCGCTTTTGTCTCTGAGCCAGGCAATGCCGGCTGGTTACGGTTCTCATCCTCCACTACTTTTGCATACAGAATTGCTCTTTTGGGGTTGTCTGGCATGGGGTAGTCAATCGTGCATATATCTGAAAGCAGGGTGAGGTGGTCCAGCACAAACTCTGGTAGCTTACATTTATATGTGTCCTGATAGAGTTTAGGCAGAGCGTGGGCCCACAGACCACTGCTGTATTTCAAGAGCAGCTCTCCAAGCTTCTGCTTGAGGTCCGGGGATAGAGCCTTGGGGGACGCCGGAGAACTTGATTTGGAGGTGGAAGGTGATCTTTGAATCTGAGGTTTTTTGTGATGAGATGGGGATTTGTCATGTGTGGAGGGTGTAGCAGCATTATGTGGGATAATCTGGCTAGTTTCTTTAGCAGGGTACAGAAGCAACTCTTGAAGTTTGCTGCTGCATGGTTTCTCCACCTGTAAACAACAAGACAGCATTCTTATTCCAAGGACTAACTACACAGAGCTAATTTATTATTAATTCATCATTTTTCCTGTGGTCCCCTTATAATGTTAAAGCTTTTGAGACAAAATAGTCAATTTATTTTTCCTGACAATTTTCCACTTTCTCTCCAACCCAAAATGTGTAGAGTTCTAAGTGCTACACACAGTCAGGATCAACAATGGAACAAGGAAATGTGGGTGGTCATATGTTACTGGGTTTGGATCTCTGACTTCAAAATGGTGTTTTTGAGTCTCAGGATGTTTTCAGACCTGTAGAGTGTCTTAAGTACAACTGTCCTCTCATTGGTTAGAGTGTTTATGTTCCGTTCATTCATCAAGATGGACTGCCAAATTAGCTCCAACTAGCTGTCATTACATATGCACATATATGAATGTAAAGAAGCCTTGATTCCAACTCTAATATTTATATCATATATCATTTATCAGTTCGAGCGGAAATGAAGGCTTTGTCCGGATAGCATTCTTGCATTCTTTACCTGTATTGGAGAACAGTAACAACATTTTAGGATGAAGCAGTAATGTGCTAAGTAATGTGCTCACCCACAAAATTAGACACTTCATTTTTTTATGTAATGCATTTCCCATTATGAATTATTATACAGCTTGTTTGGTTAGTCTGTTGAGTCAGATTGCTTTGTCGCCACAAGCGAACCGCTCCAGAGTTCAGAAATCAGAACGAGACCACCTTGTTCAGGCGATCTTGACCGGATTATTTTGGTGTGAATCCAAGCGTGATTGCCGTGTTCAAATAATTCTAAACAAACCGAATTTATGGAGAAAATGTGCCAGGTTCTGAAACAAGCAGTCCAAACAAGCCAGGTGTGAAAACGCCTTTTTGAACTGGCAAGGTCATTTTATGTTTTAAAAGTTGTCATAAACAGATTCTCATGACTTGATCCCTTTAATGCCAAAATTAATACATAATGCTAGCTAATGTGCCCTTATGCCATCAGACAGACTTGGGCTATTCAGGATATATCGATAAACTTACAGTACAAATGTGAGTCCAATGTTCCAGATCTTTAAGGGCTTCACTGGGTAGATCTTGTTTGTAATGCTCCCGATACAGCTGAGGCAGCTTGGATACCCAGAGGCCATTGCTGTGCTTGTTAAGAACCTCTTTAAGACGGGACTGCACCAGCTTGGGACTGTAAAGCGCAGAATGAGGCAGTCTGGGTTTTGCTGGAGTTGTGTTTTCATTCAGGTTAGAAGGGGCTAGAAATATCAACAACATAAATGTTGCAGCTTAGTAACAATTCTGAATCGACAAACCATAAACTACAACTATAAACAGATATTTTGATTGCTGAATGAATTTGCAGTGAATCCCATCTAATAAAGTCTTATTCCTGCACATAAAAGGAGCTGTTCACCCAAAAATTTATAGTTATTTTTTATATACCCTCAGGTCTTTCAAGACAAATATGACTTTCTATTAATGACAATTTTCGGGTGAACTATCGCTTTAAGATATAACTAACAGCAACATCAGAATTCAGAACTGAAGGTATGTAGACCTGAGAGATCCCTCTGTGTAACAGCAGGAGCTTTTTCCTGCTTGAGACAGAAGATGACTGTTTTCTTTTCATCCTTAATGAACATCCCATGCCTGGAATGTTTTCTGGGACAGGAAGTTAAGTTGCTATGGACTCCAGTATAATTGTAACATTTAAAGGAGCTTCTTGTGGTTAAGAATGTTTAGGTGGTCTGCATATTTAATACTTTTCCACCCAAATTATGCTCACCATTGCTCTGCTGTGGATTTCGGGAGAGATGGGTATGGACTTCTTTCTGGAATCTGGAAGGAAGGGTCATCCTTTTGTCTGATCTTGAAAAATAAAACAAGAGACAGGAGAACAGGTAATATCTGTAAAATATCAATTTGTTGATAAAAGACGTCCTTTTTTAGATTAATGATGATGATAATTAGCGATTCAGTCGTATCCGACTCTTGGTGATCCTATGGGCCGTCTCTCGCCATGCTTTCCGGTCTCCTGCTTCTTCTTTTTTTCAGATGTTCTATGCTTTCTTTGTTTTAGATTACAGTGGGGAGAACAAGTATTTGATACACTGCCGATTTTGCAGGTTTTCCTACTTACAAAGCATGTAGAGGTCTGTAATTTTTATCATAGGTACTCTTCAACTGTGAGAGACGGAATCTAAAACAAAAATCCAGAAAATCACATTGTATGATTTTTAAATAATTAATTTGCATTTTATTGCATGACATAAGTATTTGATCACCTACCAACCAGTAAGAATTCCTGCTCTCACAGACCTGTTAGTTTTTCTTAAAGAAGCCCTCCTGTTCTCCACTCATTACCTGTATTAACTGCACCTGTTTGAACTCGTTACCTGTATAAAAGACACCTGTCCACACACTCAATCAAACAGACTCCAACCTCTCCACAATGGCCAAGACCAGAGAGCTGTGTAAGGACATCAGGGATAAAATTGTAGACCTGCACAAGGCTGGGATGGGCTACAGTACAATAGGCAAGCAGCTTGGTGAGAAGGCAACAACTGTTGGCGCAATTATTAGAAAATGGAAGAAGTTCAAGATGACGGTCAATCTCACTCGGTCTGGGGCACCATGCAAGATCTCACCTCGTGGGGCATCAATGATCATGAGGAAGGTGAGGGATCAGCCCAGAACTACACGGCAGGACCTGGTCAATGGCCTGAAGAGAGCTGGGACCACAGTCTCAAAGAAAACCATTAGTAACACACTACGCCGTCATGGATTAAAATCCTGCAGCGCACGCAAGGTCCCTGGATGATCCAGAGGAGGAATGGGAGAAGGTCATGTGGTCTGAGGAGACAAAAATAGAACTTTTTGGTCTAAACTCCACTCGCCGTGTTTGGAGGAAGAAGAAGGATGAGTACAACCCCAAGAACACCATCCCAACCGTGAAGCATGGAGGTAGAAACATCATTCTTTGGGGATGCTTTTCTGCAAAGGGGACAGGACGACTGCACCGTATTGAGGGGAGGATGGATGGGGCCATGTATCGTGAGATCTTGGCCAACAACCTCCTTCCCTCAGTAAGAGCATTGAAGATGGGTCGTGGCTGGGTCTTCCAGCATGACAACGACCTGAAACACACAGCCAGGGCAACTAAGGAGTGGCTCCGTAAGAAGCATCTCAAGGTGCTGGAGTGGCTTAGCCAGTCTCCAGACCTGAACCCAATAGAAAATCTTTGGAGGGAGCTGAAAGTCCGTATTGCCCAGCGACAGCCCCGAAACCTGAAGGATCTGGAGAAGGTCTGTATGGAGGAGTGGGCCAAAATCCCTGCTGCAGTGTGTGCAAACCTGGTCAAGAACTACAGGAAACGTATGATCTCTGTAATTGCAAACAAAGGTTTCTGTACCAAATATTAAGTTCTGCTTTTCTGATGTATCAAATACTTATGTCATGCAATAAAATGCAAATTAATTACTTAAAAATCATACAATGTGATTTTCTGGATTTTTGTTTTAGATTCGTCACTCACAGTTGAAGAGTACCTATGATAAAAATTACAGACTTCTACATGCTTTGTAAGTGGGCAAACCTGCAAAATCGGCAGTGTATCAAATACTTGTTCTCCCCACTGTATATACTGTATATACTACAAGATTACAACTTAAGACCCGTTCACACAAAGGCCGATAACTATAATGATAACGATAAGATATAGTTCTAAAAATCGTTCTAAATATAAAAGAATAGCAGAGACCACACCACAAGTATAACGACAATGGCAGAGAGGAACGATATCATTGCCATCACTTTCAGAATAATTGATAAATTATATTGACAGCCAATCAGAATCCATCCTGCATTAAAGACCTCAAGCATTTAATGCGACAGGAGACATATAGTTATGGTTATCTTTATAGTTATCGTTCTTGGTGTGAACGGGCCTTTAGTATTTTTCCCCCAAGATTTAATTTATTGATAGAGTGTATCCAATATTACAAAAAAGCCAACAATTTTTTTTTTTTATACAAAGAACCAGGCTCAGACCTCTTTAGGAGGACACAAAGCAACCAGTTCTGATTTTGGCCCAAAAGAAGGAACCTCAGTCCATTAAAAATTATATCAGAAAACTTGGAATATAGCGCGCGAGTCCTATGAACCACTTATGATATATTTGTGACTCTGGACCACAAAACCAGTCATAAGGGCTAATTTTAAATTGAGATTCTTCTATACATCATATGAAAGCTGAATAAATCAGCTTTCCATTGATGTATGGTTTGTTAGGATAGGACAATATTTGGCCGAGATACAATTATTTAAATCTAAATGTTGAGAAAATCGCCTTTAAAGTTGTCCAAATGAAGTCCTTAGCAATACATTTTTAATAATACATTTTTGATATATTTACGGTAGGTAATTTACAAAATATCTTCATGGAACATGATCTTTACTTAATATCCTAATGATTTTTGACATAAAAGAAAAATTGATAATTTTGACCCATACAATGTATTGTTGGCTATTGCCACAAATATGCCCGTGCGACTTATGACTGGTTTTGTGGTCTAGGGTCACATTTATGGTGTTGTTTTGGTGTCATTTGATACTCAGTCCATTTTCATTATAGTGACAGGAATATTTAGGATTCTTCAAAAATCTTTTGCATTCCAATGAATTAAAGTCAGCATGAAATGAGAAATGAACATTCATCCTATCTATTTGTAATGCATGTACATTATTGTGAATGACTCATCCTTGTATGTTTAATTTTTAAAAATTTGTTGACCTTGTAACGTTTAATCAAAACATCTTAACTCAATCCTTCTGTGAAATGACAGACTTCTCTCTGGTGATGTATAAAATATTTTTCCAATCTTAAACCCCACCCCTCAATAATTGACTGCAAAGTTGCATTCATGTTTGAGTCCGATAATTAGCCGATGAATAGAAACAAGTTAGTACCATACATTTTTTTAATAATCCATTACAATGAGATGTCACAATACGGAAGAAAAGATTTTGTTGCTACTTTTGTTTCATCGCAACTTTAAATCACTCAGGTTTGGAATGACACTATCCCTTTAAAAGCTATGAGAGGAAAATGATGCAAAGTAGAATTATGTTACAGAAATAATACTATAACGATAACTAAATACTACTTAGTGAATACAAATTTGCTTCTTAATACTTTATTATTGCTTGGTTATCCTCCTAATTGCTGATTAATTGGTCAGCCTTATACTGCAAAATAGCCTAGTACCGTTTTCATAAACTCAACGGACAGCAGCAATATACAACAAATAATACAATGGTGATAGTAAAGACAAGTACTGCAGCATGATAAAGCAGGGGTGTGGAGGTCTTATTGCATATGATTCTAGGTATCAGATGACACAAACTCCCCCTCACTCTGTACCAAAGAGAAAGTGCTGATTCATTGTGGGCTGGTTTAGAATGGCTAATCTGTGAGAGAATGGAGGGAGGATTAACAAAACCCGGTACACCCGCTTAACTCTGCCACCCTCTGTACCCTCACAGCCATTGTGTGTGTGCCACAGTAAGCGATACAGAACACAATTCTAAAGAGTGAGGTCAGTTGTTTGCTCTCAATGATTTTTGGCTGAAATGATCTCTCACACACACACACAGAGACAACACCCTCCTTTCGGTTGCTGAATAAGCACTGGGTTCAGACAACACTGAAATGCTGAAATGCTCTGTTACTGCCAATCAAGTCAGACAGTAACAACAGCTAGAGACATCCAGTTGCTAAACTGCAAAATTAAGAGTCTGTGAAGAAATAAAGAGCTTGGCATTTCTGTTCACTTATTAGGACTTGATTTGTATTCTCAGCTACTTGCTCGGCAAAATGCTGCTCACACAATGGGTGCACTTACTTGAAAGATGCTTTTTTGTAAGAAAGTATCAGCTGTACATGAATGTTACTTCTTTTTATCTTTCAATATATGATTTTCCATTGTCTTTCAAGTACTTTAACTTACTTTATTTATCTCTTAATCTGGCTATAATGCAAAGTTTTACCTATCAACTCCAATTGACTGGCTTTTTTTTTTCTTTTGAGACTTTTACCTTTCTGAAGGAAGGGAGGGTTTTCTTGTGGGTGTGTTTGGGGGTGTGTTGTGGGGTCTGCCGCCTTTCCCATCAGGCTGGGAGTCCCTCATGCTTCCGGTGCGAGTGTCTCCATGACCCCCTCCACGACCTCCACCTCGCCCCAGACGTCCACGATGATCGGGCTGTCTCAGAGATGTCCTTGGCTTTGCTATGAAGGAGATGAGACAATATCTAAATCAAAAAAGTATTATACAAAATATAATCATAGCTCAAAATAATACACATAGTTTTGGCCCAAACAGGCCCCATCCACAGAGACAGAATTATGACAGAATTATGACCCATTGACAGTGTATGATAGGAACTGTTTGGTTGTAACAACAATTTCTGTCAACATACTGCCATTAAAGCACACTTTCTCACTTGGACATTAGTATTATTGCAGGATATTGCACTGTGTTTGCACCCCTATACCTAAACGTACTGCAAGTGAACGGCCCTTGTGGTGCCCTCCCAAAGAGGCACAAAATAATTTTCACGGACCTTTACTTTGACTGCTCTAAGCCAGTGAAATGATCGCCTATCTCAACCCGAGCTGCTGAGTCTTTAGCTATTTTCAAGAAACTGCTGAAGACGCATCTTTTTTTGTCAACACATGACCCATTAATACACTTACTATTCTATATCTATTACTAAAAAAAATGCTATGTGTACTGTGCTTGACTAACTGAGACTAGTCACAGCGTTTGCATATTGTTGCCCTACTTTTGGTTTGAATGCTTCTATTGTTCTCCTCAATTGTAATTCGCACTGGATAAAAGCGTCTGTTAAATGATTAAATGTAAATGTTTACACTGGTCGCAAAATCTTCTCCTCCAATGGGTTAACTGCTGTGATAGGAGTGTACCCGGAGACCTGATCAGTCCGATTCATGCTGGTTTAGTGAACCAGTTCAATGGATTCACTGAAAAAAATCCAAAGAACTAAAAAGAACAATTTGTTCACGAATCAGATATTACTGCTTCAAGATTTGTGCTGTCAAGATTTTAAGTGAATTATGGCTTAGATATCTGTCTGTTCATTACAAAAAACTGTAATATAACTTCAAAAGACTAGAGGCCAGATTTACTAAACAGGGCAAATTAGCCTGAGAGCGCAATTCCAAAAAAAGCACCGATGGGAGTGATCTATTGACGATGCACAAATTAAAGAACACAGACACAGCCGGATAGTTTCCATAATGGCCAATGCAATCTACCAAGAGCAGCACAAATTAGCATCTGGTTTAAGGTTTTTGGCCAGTAAATAATGGCGCAAATACCAGTAAATTGACTAGCGCAAACCTTAGTAAATCACTTTGCATGATTCATTTAAATACTCTCCTCCCATAAATTTTGCGTCTGAAAGGGAAACTCCTACAAATGCATATGCAATAAAGTCAGCCGCAAAAATAACTGTCCGCGCCTTTTCAGCGCTAGTTTTTCACGGTTTGTTTTTAGTAAATCCTGACAGTAGTTTTTTAACGCCCAAAGAGGGTTTGCACTGGCGCAAGCTGTTAGTAAATCTGGCCCTTGGAATATTGTGCATGAATCATATAGACCACTTTTATGGTGTTTTTGCTTCTTTTTGTGATCCATTTCTCATTTGTGCTTCATGGAAGAAAGAAAACCATACAATACATGTTGGGAACAACATGAGGGAGATTAAACTATAACAGATTTTTTAATTTTGGGGTGAACTATCCCTTTAAAAAATCATTACAGCAACTATAAAAACATCAGGTATGTCACTTTGTCGAGCTTAAATCTAGCTTGTAAGCAAGAGCAAACGTGTCAGTGTGCTTCACAAACAATCAGTGCACTTTATCAGATAATCTATAAAGTATTACTCTGCACATTCTCAAACAAAAGAACCATGAAGTTTCTGGAAACCCACTATACAGCATTATCACTAGAAATTAGGGCATGAAACTAAAATATTACTCTCCTCTATACATTCTTGAAAACAAAGCAAATGAAATGTAACAACAGTACATTTACATCATATCAATCAACCAGAGACTATGACTTAAAACCCATATTGTCTTATATACACATTCAGCATGACATCACACCACTAACCTGACTGTAACAGAATGACATCATACCTTCCAACCCGAACGTAAACCCAGATGACTGACTGCTTTTCTAAAAGTGCGAGCCGTCCAACTGGCCTAGCATGGAGAGGTGACAGCAATTTAACACCTTTATCACTGTCTACAGCCCTCCTGAGATAAGCGTTCCACAGGCTGATAGTTTCTACAAGGCGGTGAGCTAAGAAGAGAGAAACAGGCAGGGCATCACCACAGCAGCAGCAGTTGAGTCATTAAATAACAGATGAGAGACAAAAAAAAACGAAACGGTTTGAGACAATCCTCCCCTGAACAGCCACGCAGGCTCTGCTGTATCTCTTCACAACACTGCAGTCTCCAGACCTCACTCTCTCTCCCTCTTTCTCTCTCTCTAGGTCAATACAGATGCCAGCTTTCTGCTGTATCACGGCAAGCAAAGTCAGTACTGAGTCACTGATCAAGGGACAGTGTGAGCCTGAAAATACCGGAGCTGACAGTGTGTTTGCAGTTCCCAGAACAGTCGCAACCTGTAATCTGAATGATCTAATGCAGAGCTTTATTCTTAGTACATCCAGAACCGCGCTCACATCCTCAGAGGAGTTTAAATAGGCCATATGCACAACCAAAAAAGACACGAGATGCACAGGACATTAGATAATGTCCTCTATATAATGTCTTCTGGATAACACATTACAAATTGTGCAACAAAACTGTAAACTAAAATATAAACAATAAAAAACTATTGAAATTTGTATGCCATGTATTTAAATATATTTGTAATGTTGCAATTTAGTACATTTAAAATATGTTAACTTTAAATGTAATATTGAATAACACAGTACAGTTATAATCAAGCACTTTAGTATGTTAGTAAATACATCAAACATAATGATTTATAATGTACCTGTCTTCTGGATAATGCATTCCGTGCACCATTGAAATGAACAAAACAGACAAGAGTCTCACCGTTCAGCACAAGAGGAGCTGCAGGTTTGACTCTCATTTGACAGTTCACCATCTGAGGTCGGCCGGTCTTCTTTGCCGTGCGCTGACGGGCCGCAAACTTAGTAATGTGGGACATTTCGTTCCCTGTGATAGCATGGCACACCACCTATGGGTTTTTAACCATTTAACATTTTAGTATTCACATTTACCTGCTGAATTAGTGAATTTCAAAAGGTAAGTGAGAGTCTTACCTCCCCAGACTGCCCTTTATCCAGCTTCACAACCGAAGGCATGCTGTGCAGGAGGGCATCCAGTGTGGCATACCCCATCTGTTTATACGGTATGAGCTCACCCGTCAGGTTTTTATACTCTAACTGCAGGTCGGAGAGTGACACGCCACTCTTGCTGGACTGGAACACCGCCCGTACCATCTTCTTCACCAGTTCTTCATCCGCCATCTTAAAAACAACAAAAAGTCACAGTGTTGGATTTGGTCTTGATTAACTACTGTTCAAAAGTTTGGGGTCCATAAGACTTTCTAATGTTTTTGAAAGAATCCTCTTTTGCTCACCAATGCTGAATTTATTTGATCAAAAAATATACAAACCCGATTCCAAAAAAGTTGGGACACTGTACAAATTGTAAATAAAAAAGGAATGCAATAATTTACAAATCTCATAAACTTATATTTTATTCACAATAGAATATAGATAACATATCAAATGTTGAAAGTGAGACATTTTGAAATGTCATACCAAATATTGGCTCATTTTGGATTTCATGAGAGCTACACATTCCAAAAAAGTTGGGACAGGTAGCAATAAGAGGCCGGAAAAGTTAAATGTACATATAAGGAACAGCTGGAGGACCAATTTGCAACTTATTAGGTCAATTGGCAACATGATTGGGTATAAAAAGAGCCTCTCAGAGTGGCAGTGTCTCTCAGAAGTCAAGATGGGCAGAGGATCACCAATTCCCCCAATGCTGCGGCGAAAAATAGTGGAGCAATATCAGAAAGGAATTTCTCAGAGAAAAATTGCAAAGAGTTTGAAGTTATCATCATCTACAGTGCATAATATCATCCAAAGATTCAGAGAATCTGGAACAATCTCTGTGCGTAAGGGTCAAGGCCAGAAAACCATACTGAATGCCCGTGATCTTCGGGCCCTTAGACGGCACTGCATCACATACAGGAATGCTACTGTAATGGAAATCACAACATGGGCTCAGGAATACTTCCAGAAAACATTGTCGGTGAACACAATCCACCGTGCCATTCGCCGTTGCCGGCTAAAACTCTATAGGTCAAAAAAGAAGCCATATCTAAACATGATCCAGAAGCGCAGGCGTTTTCTCTGGGCCAAGGCTCATTTAAAATGGACTGTGGCAAAGTGGAAAACTGTTCTGTGGTCAGACGAATCAAAATTTGAAGTTCTTTTTGGAAAGCTGGGACGCCATGTCATCCAGACTAAAGAGGACAAGGACAACCCAAGTTGTTATCAGCATTCAGTTCAGAAGCCTGCATCTCTGATGGTATGGGGTTGCATGAGTGCGTGTGGCATGGGCAGCTTACACATCTGGAAAGACACCATCAATGCTGAAAGGTATATCCAAGTTCTAGAGCAACATATGCTCCCATCCAGACGTCGTCTCTTTCAGGGAAGACCTTGCATTTTCCAACATGACAATGCCAGACCACATACTGCATCAATTACAACATCATGGCTGCGTAGAAGAAGGATCCGGGTACTGAAATGGCCAGCCTGCAGTCCAGATCTTTCACCCATAGAAAACATTTGGCGCATCAGGAAGATGCGACAAAGAAGACCTAAGACAGTTGAGCAACTAGAAGCCTGTATTAGACAAGAATGGGACAACATTCCTATTCCTAAACTTGAGCAACTTGTCTCCTCAGTCCCCAGACGTTTGCAGACTGTTATAAAAAGAAGAGGGGATGCCACACAGTGGTAAACATGGCCTTGTCCCAACTTTTTTGAGATGTGTTGATGCCATGAAATTTAAAATCAACTTATTTTTCCCTTAAAATTATACATTTTCTCAGTTTAAACATTTGATATGTCATCTATGTTGTATTCTGAATAAAATATTGAAATTTGAAACTTCCACATCATTGCATTCTGTTTTTATTCACAGTTTGTACAGTGTCCCAACTGCACTTCCTGTGATTCCTTTCTGTTTCCTAAGTTACTGATTATGCCCTAGTTTGAGTTACTACCTGTGTTCAAAATCACCCCCTATATCCTTGTTCACTATTCCTTACATTAGTTCACTAATATAGTTCATTTAAGGGAGTGAATGAAAACGAGTGAGTGAATTCGGACACTGAGTGCGCCGGAAAGTCTGCCGCTTTTCCATAATTTGTGTTTGCTGTTTAATAATCATTTTAAAAACTTAGCAAACTGGCAGCTCCAGTAGTAATGAAAAGATTTATCTTAAACTGTCATAGATGAATAAACCTTAATTAAACAATTTAATAATCAATTAAAAAGGAATTTATACCTGTATGATATTACGCTGTACCCACATTGGACCAGTGGTTTGGAAAATGTATGGATGGATGATTCAGCTGTGGGCAACATCTTCTGGTCAGTGCATTATGGGTATTCTCTAGCCATTGAGCGTACATCAGTTGTACACTCATTATTGTGGTGCATTATAGGATTGAATGAGTGCACTCAATAACGCCCAATATGGTTTCGGACACCACTACAAATGGCTGTCCCCTCAAATAATGCCCTATTTGAGGGTATAAGGGATGATTTCGGCCACTGATTATGACCTAGTTTGTTTCCATAGGTACTGATTAGTTTCACCTGTTTCATTTAACTCCATTTGTTTTTAATATTCCAGAGTTTTCCTTAGTTTTGTGTAGTTTAATAAATACTGTTGTTTATATCCTCTTCGTCTTCTTCGTGCACTTATCACATGTGACAGAAATATTATGGCAATTTAAAACTACTGTTTTCTATTTTAATATATTTTAAACTGTAATTTATTCCTGTAATGGCAAAGCTGAATTTTCAGCAGTCTTTAGGGTCACATGATCCTGCAGAAATCATTCTAATATGCTGATTTGCAGCTCAAGTAACATTTCTTATTATCATTCATCAAACTTGCAAACAGTTGTGCTGCTTATTTTCATGGAAACCGTAATAAAAATGTTTGATGAATAGAAAGCTCAAAAGAACAGTCGTTTGTACCAATATAAAAGTCTTTACAGTCACTTTTGATCAATTTAATGCATCCTTTCTTAATAAAAGTAATAATTTATTTAAAAAAATACACTGTACTGACCCCAAACACTTTCACACCAACAGATCATTGTAAAGCCACACATTAGCAGAACATACAAGGCTAAAGGACCCGGTCAGAGGTCACGCTTGACTGTTAATGGATTTATGAGTTAAAGCTTTAGGTCCTGCATTGATCTCCTCTATGTTGAAGAGTGTTATTGATTACAACACATAGAAAGCTACTGGACAACAATGATCTGATTGCTGACAAACAGTTACACTCATTTAGAGTAGATCGCATCATGTCTTGTTTGTCCAAACCAACCAATGGCTAGTAAGATCATGCAATTGCTGTACTATTGTCACTTCATGTCATTTTATTCTTACATGGATATGGTGGTATTGCTGATGTGACTAATGAATTGAGCAATGCACACTGCCTTCTGGACTAGCCGGTCACAACCAGACAGTTACTCAGCACAAATGGATCATCACTTTCACATTGTTTATTCTTTTATGTCAGTCAAAATGGCTTATGTTCAAGAAAACAAGAGTCAGAGCCAACCCCAGCAGTTTAAATCAGCAAGTATACAAAGAGACCACATTCAAACCCTTGTGAACAAGTTAGCATATTTTTTAAAAAGAGTACTTATTACATTAATAATACACTTTAAAAGAATATATTTGAGTGTGATCTGAATGTAATGTTTTCAGACACTTAACTGCATATTGCAATTAAATAAAAATGTATTATATTTTACATTTATTAAACTTGAACCAGAACTAGAGTTTTCTGAACCACTTAAGTAGAACTTACATATTTATATACAATTTCATAATTACTTCTATTGTCTTCGAAATATTGTTAAAGTGTACTGTTGAATGATCTGACAAGCATTTATGTAAACTAAAATATACTTTAATGTAATTTCTAATGAGACACTTATGTAATGTATTTAAATATATATGTAATTACACATTTGTAAAGATTAAAATGCAGTATAGTACATTTACATATTATTTATGTTAAAATTATAATCAAGTACATTTGCTTTAGTATTTTAGTCAACACAATAAGTGTACTTCTTTAAAGCACAACAAAAGTTTAAAGTAAAATGTTAAGACTTTATTTTAGTGTAATTTTACACATCATGTTACTATAGTAATTACTATAAATTGTGCATATTTACATGCAACTAACCCTAAACTCAAACTCTAATCCTAACCCTATAGTAAGTACATATAGTTAACTATTATTACTCAGTACTTAAATGTATAATTTCATTGTAACACAGACACCTTAAAATAAAGTGTAACCAGTAAAACTTTTAATTTGACAGTATTACAAAGTGCACTTTTAACTTAAGTTAAGTTAACTTAAGTCTGCTTAAGTGGGTTAAGAAACGGTCATGAAAGTGTACTTTCTTGAAGTAGAGTTAATATTTATTTTATAAATATTATTATATTCTATTATAAGAATGTTATGCACAGAAGCAAAAATACATTACAAGTGTTTAGGAAAGTGCTGTAGTGTTTTTGCTGTCAAACCATTACATCCAAGGTATTTGTAGTGTATTCTTTATCAAAGAAGAAGAAGAAGAAGAAGAAGATGATGAAGAAGAAGAAAACAGAACAGTTAAATATAGATGATCATGTCTGTAATAAATGCCATACTAAACCATGAAGCTCCCGGTAGTTGACATGTCAAGTATAGTGACAGCAGTGTCATGTGGAATTATAACTACATCAAACAGCATTTAACTGGACTGCAAACCTTAATTGTTGTGAAATTTCCTTTCCTTTCTACATCCATTTTAATCTAAAATCTAGGTGTTACATCCGTGTTAAAATGTCCGTGTTATTTGCCAACACACCTGTGGCACACCGAGAGCATCTCGCATGAACTGAAAGAGAAAGTAATTGGAGTCGACAGGGCAGAGCTGGTGTGAACCACACGTTTGGAACGTCGACGTGCCGCTGTTTTCAATACAGAGACACACCCTTCATCGTGGACAGCAGTCGCCATCTAAAACTCTTTTATACATTCTATTTTACACAGATCTTTTATAGTTAGATGACTTGATTTATTTAACGTTCTATGTTAGTTAGTGTATTTACAGCATGATAGCTGACATAAAATGGATGCACATCTTCACAGTGAATGTGCTAAAGAATTTGCCCAACTATTGTCGCGAGCGTTGTCCTCCGGTCATGAAATCCCAAATATCTCACTATATACTTGTTTTAAATGTGTTTCAGTTTTATTTCACTGATTTGAACCGGGTTATTATTTGCAGACTTCAGCTCACTGTCAATCAAAGTTACAATAGTAGCAATAAACTGACACTCGGACGCGTCTATCTCTTCCACCAAAGGCAAAGCTGCTTAAATATAAAGCGGCGAGTCCAGAAATGTCCACAATGTCTTAAGTCTTACCGCTCTATATGGATGTAGGCCGGTTGAGATGACAGCGACTGGCTCTTTGACACACTGGTCGCGGCCGGTGTCCTCCTCGCGGTCTGTCCCGCAGGCAGTGTGTGTGGCAGTCCCGCTGAAGCTACTCACACCATCCCATCTGTAATTACACACAACCCGCATGCGCACTACACACCGAATAAGCAGGTACAAGAACTGCCTGCCAGCTTTACTGCACATAATTCAAAACAATTACATTTACTTTCACACTGCTTTTATTTTATTTTATTTCTACCGTACTGTAGGCTACTACTATGTTTTGTTGTACTGTACGGTTCCTTTAATGTAATAAAAAACAGCATTCAAATGTTTGTGATTTCTTTGTTAACGAAAATAACGTTTGATTGTAATTTACTGTGATTAAAAAATAGCGAATCAATGTGCCCTTGTCAGTAGGCTATCTGTCATTTTAAAGATTTTTATAACATATTCTAATAGTAATTCAACGCTAAATTGTTTACATATCAGTTTTGCAGACTATTTATCAAAACATCGAGCAGGAGGAGGAGGAGGATGTCAATGTTGCGAACTAATAATAACCAATGAATGGACGTGTCTTCCACCAGAGGGCGCTTGGCGGTTCAGAAATCCGAATGCCTTATTCAAACCTCAAGAGGTCGTTTAAATAGGCCTATTTTAATTACAAAGAAAGGCTTCTGATAAACTAATAGTAGCTAATCCAATTTGATATCTTTATAAACTAATTTTAATCTTTTTAACGATTGTGATTTGGTCCATTACGACCAGCTCTGAGAAAAGTTACAAGTATCACGAGACTATCTGAAGATTTAACAAATGTTTGTACTTATATCTGAATAATGACACTGAGATACGTCAAACCCTAGTGAATTTAAAATATATAGTGATTAGTTAAAATAAAATAAAAATCTGCCATTACCCAGACAACAAAAGATAATAATCTTTGAGTAATCTGATTATTAATAATTTCCATTTCAACAATACATTTGACTTTTTTTTCTATGTCCAGAAACCCTCCTCGCTTAAAGGCACAAAAAAAAAAAAAAATTGCTGATGCATTTTGTTATTGCAGTTTCTCAACTACCATTTGAGGGTATTTACATTTGTGCAGACTCTTTAGAAACTGGCACTGTATTGAAGATGTACATTTTATTAGTTCATGCATGTTCAGTTCTGGGAACCAAACCCATGATCTTGGAGTTAATGTTAATGTTAATTGTTAATGCCATCCTTTACTGTTTGAGCTTGGAAAACACACAGAAGAAGTGCTTTTCCACACTTCTCCTGTTTAAAATGAGCTTTTAATGTTTAAAATAGCCTATTCTTTATAATATTCACAGTTAGTGATAGTTTTTTCTTCTGTATTGTGACACTTATATTGTGTATTCATACTGTGTATTCTGTATTGTGCCCACTTTTTAGGTACACCTCGTTAACGCAAATATCTAATCAGCCAACCACATGGTAGCAACTAGGTATGTAGGTATGTAGACATGATCAAGACAATCTGCTGACATTCAAACTGAGCATCAAAATGGGGAAGAAGTGGTTGTTGATGCCAGATGGGCTAGACGGCCTGGAATACTGCTGATCTACTGGGATTTTCATGCACAATCATCTCTAGGGTTTACAGAGAATGGTCTGAAAAAGAGAAAATAGCCAGTGAGCGGCAGTTCTGTGATGAACATGTGATGAAAATGCTTTGTTGATGCCAGAGGTCATGGCCAGACTGGTTCAAGCTGATAGAGAGGCAACAGTAACTCAAATTGTTACAGCCGAGGTCTGCAGAAGAGCATCTCTGAACATGTTGAATCTTGAAGCAGATGGGCAACAGCAGCAGAAGACCACACCGGGTGCCACTCCTGTCAGCTATGACCAGGAAACTGTGTGTGTGGGATATTTTTTTGGCACACTTTGGGCCCCTTAGTACCAACTGAGCATCATTTAAATGCCACAGCCTACCTGAGTATTGGTCCTGACCATGTCCATCCCTTTATGACCACAGTATACCCATCTTCTGATGGCTACTTCCAGCAGAATAACGTGGCATGTCACAAAGCTCAAATCATCTTAAACTGGTTTCTTAAACATGACAATGAGTTCACTATATATAGTCAAATGGCCTCCACAGTCACCAGATCTCAATCCAGAGCACCTTTGGGATGTGGTGGAACTGGTGATTTGCGTGCAAAATCTCTGAGGAATGTTTCCAGCACCTTGTTGAATATGCCACGAAGAATTAAGGCAGTTCTGAAGTCAAAAGGGGGTTCAACCCAGTACTAAGTGTACCTAATAAAGTGGTCGGTGAGTGTATATCCGAGTGAAATGGCTTCTGGAATGAGCAAAAAAAATGTAGGGCAGGACTTGACTTCATTCTTTGGGAATTGACTGGATCAGGAAGTTGGGCATTGCTAACTAAATGGAGGCAGATGTGAATGCCTGTTTGCAGTTAGTTGTCAAGGATATTTAAATATTTAAGACATTTATTTCAGTTGCATTCATGGCTTCATGCAATGAAGTAATTACCGTAATTTCGAGATTTCGACTTGTAAAAAGCATTCACGTCCTCGTAATTACAACTTGTAAGCTGGAGTTTTCAGAGAACTCCTACTTGTACCACGTGACCGCTGCAGATTCATTTAGGCATTAATGGTTGGCCATAGAAACGTATAATTCCCAGAACGTCATGTATTGTCATCTCGAATCATCATGCCGTGCCGTGAACGTAATTACGACATGGCGTAAAAGTATCCCACTCTCCGCCGAGAAATACGTCATGAAGAGAGCAGATATTGTTTGGAGGTTGGAGGTTTGGAGGGGAGGTTAAAGTTTTTGATTAAAGATTACGTCACATGAACTTCGCATTGTGACTTTAAAGTCGGCTTGAAACAGAAGTTGTGATAGTTTCTTTCCTGTTGTGACGTATATATCAAGAAAAAATGTAGGGCGGGACTTGATTTTGTCCATCAGGAATTGATTATTAGATCATTGTGGGTTGTGAGTGACAGGTTTCCTGCCCTCACACCAGTAAACACGTCATCAGAGAAGAGCAGAGATGTCTCCCAAGACGGAGGGGAAATTATTTTGATTATAGATTATGAGGGCACATTATTGTAGTTTTTAAAAAAAATGATGTGCACGGATAAAGCATTTACTTTAATATTCCATAAAAAACGAATACAAAAAAGAATTGTCAATTTTGATTTCTTGGTGTCTTTAATGAAATTAAAAAAAAAAACTTCTTAAACGGTTTTATAAAACCCTATGTTCTCAGGTTTATTTTATTTATTTATGTGTGTGTGTGTGTGTGTGTGTGTGTGTACAGGTTTATATTGCATTGTGAGGACAAAATGTCCCCACAAGGATAGTAAAACCTGAGATCACCTATATTGTGGGGACCCGCCAGCGGGTAGAAAGGAAATGAATTAATAAACATACTAAATTATGTTTTTTTAAAAATGTAAAAATGCAGAAAGTTTTCTGTGATGGGTAGGTTTAGGGGTAGGGTTAGTGTAAGGGGATAGAATTATGCCTATGGAGACTCCCCACAAAGATAGTGACTATAAAAATAAAAATAAAAATCCAAAAGTACTTTTCCTTCAGTCTAGGCCAGGGGTTTTCAAACTTTATGATGCCAAGGACCCCCAAATATGATGAACCTTTTATGAGGGACCCCCTTCCTAAAATCCATCTATATATTTTTATGTATGAAAAAACATTTAAACTGTTAGATAAATAGTAACTGTGACATTATAAATACAACATATTGTTTCCAAACTTAAATTGGCTATACTTAATGTTGGATGTATAAACCTGAAGAAGAACATTTTCAATAAAAAATGATTTGTATAAGCAACTTTCACAATAAATGTATGTAAGCAGCTTACATACTGCGTTAAGAATACTGCCTTACAACCTCAGTGAGCAAGATAAAGGGGACTATAGTGAGAAAAACTCACTAGAAAGATACAAAGCAAACATACAATTCTGGAACATATGTATAGGGCAAGAAAGGAGATAAACATTTAGAAATGAAACAGAATGTTCAGTAGACTTTATCCATTTTTGCTTCGTCTTTTTATTCTCTGAAATTTTCTGGGGACCCCTTAGAACCTTCTGGAGGACCCCAGTTTAAAAACCCCTGGTCTACTCTAGGCAATTAGAGAGGAAAGGGAAATGCTGACACTCTTCCTCTTAAGTCTTTTGAGTTCATCCAAATACACAGACACACTTACTAAGTTTACATTCATAAAGTGACCATAAAAATAAAAATAAAAATCCAAAAGTACTTTTTCCTTCAGTCTAGCCATTCATAAAACATGTGCGTGTCAAGGTCACATTTATTTTTAAAAACAAAAATGCTTAGTAATGCCAAAATCACACAGCTAACACACCTCCAACAGGAGTGGGTTGGACCTGTTGCCTCTGTTATCAAGACGATTTTCGGGACGTTCACTGTCTTTACACCTTCACCGTTAAGAAGGACAAGAGTCACAGCAGTGTTGTAATGATGTAACAGGCTCTTAAAATCAGTTCTGCCACCTGTGCGCTTTCATTTGGTGTTAGTGCGATGAGCGCGTGACCGAGAGTAGAGCTCGCAGTCATTCTCCTCTCCGCTCGGAACTCTGACGGGATGTCAGCCGCTACTCGTAGAAACTCGTCCAAAACCGGGAACGACGTGGATTCCGATCCGGACAGAATTCGGACGATACGTAGAGAGCTGTCGAATGAGTACACACACAATGAACGGGAGTATTCATCCAAAGGTAGGGATTTGGGTGCAGCAGCACGACCACCATAGATAATTAAACGAAGAAAAAAAAAACTATGTATTACATTATGTAGCGGTAGCCTATGTATTTTTATTCTTATATTGAAAGTATGAAGTTGATCCTGATATAATAATAAACTTGGCCACACTTATTGCACTGAGACTGATAATGGATAAAATATTAATCTATAAATATGAAAATCATAGTAGGCCTATTTAATTTTCTTTTATCACTATTTCTCAACAACATAGGTGAGATTTTTAAAATCGTTTCTGCTTTAGTTTTTGGTTAGAGCAGATGTTGCTCTCTAAGTGCTATTCAATGACTTCTAACAGAGTTTTTTTTCTCTTAAAACGTTCCAATCAAAACATGGTGGTATATTAATGAATATTGTTTTAATTGGTAATCATTTCACCTGTCTTTTCTGTGTCCTTCATTTCATGTTCCATCCTCTTAGTATTTTGTAAAATACCTGTAACTAATCCAGGAAGTGACATCAACATTTTTGGTGGGAAAACAACAGTAAAAACATAAATGTGGTAATTTATGTTTTTGCTGTTGCTTTCCCACCAAAAATGTTGATGTCACTTTATAACTAACATTAGTTATTTATTTCCATCCTGTTAGTTTCCTGTATAAATAATTAAGTTATAATTTATAAAGTGACTTTATAGATTCTGTGATGTTTTGTGATAATAACTGGGTTCTCTTTAAAACGTCAAATATCATAATTAACTTGACACACTCATGTATGTTACCTCTCTATCCCTAAATAAGCAATGGCTAACATTAGTAATTTATTTCCATCCTGTTAGTTTCCTGTATAAACAATTAAGTTATAATTAATGACATTTAAATATCTACACATCACCACATGTATTTCCTAAAGTCTGGCCTATAAAGAGATTCCTTAAACAACACACTTATATTCATCTAGTGAATAAGGTAAAGCATAACAGAAATGGCCCACATTGTAAGGGCCAAGATTAAGTGAATGTGCAAATTTCTTTTCAGATTTTAAGACCTCAAGAGGAAGTGTCAAAGGTACTTCAGGAGCTTCTGATGATAATATACCAACAGGTAAATCCAGCTCACAATACGAGGTTCATTTCTAAAGCTCCTTTAATACACTGTGGCTGATGTGAATAAATCCTGTTGATTGTGTAAATGACCTCCATTTACCTTAGATAATAATAACACAATAATATCAATTAAAATACTATGTGGATAAACTGTGCAGAGTTGGCAGTAATCTGTCAGTGTACTCTGAGACAAGTTGAATTTACTCACCCTCATGTCGTCCCAAACCTGTATGACTTACTGAAACACAAAAGAAGATATTATTCTGAAGAATGTCGGTAACCAAACGATTTTGCTGACCTTTGACCTCCATTGTACAGCTACTGAGGCTGCATCCAAAATCGCAAGCTCTCAGAGTAGGTACTTCATTTGAATAAGTAATTACTTTGCGACCACTAAAAAAGTATGTTTTAGTATGAATGTGTGTTGTGTGAATGTAATCCAGATGTATTACATACACCGGGGTAGCACTTTATTTCACAGTCCTGTTTTGCACATACTCTATACTTATTGTAGTAATTACAAAAACTGGGTAATAACTAGGTACTAGTCCTGAACCTACTCCTAAACCTAACCTTAACCTATGTAGTTACCTTATATTACTGAGTACTTTCTTGGTATGTACACTGTAAATACACTGAAAGTGCACGTACTGTAAAATAAAGTGCAACCCATTCACCATGTTGTCATTGTCATGTAACCAGAATCAGTTGCGTTGCTTCACTGTCATTCACAAATTCTCTCCCCGTGGCCTCATGGTATAGTAAAGGTCAGAATCTCACTAGAAGTAGGAAGTCATCTGCGATCTTTTCGCCTATGCTGTTTAGGGAATACTATTAATTCGGACATACTACTCTTTCACTTACTGTTTTTCACCTATATGCGATTTCGCATGCAGCCTGAGACATTTCACAAAAGAAAGGGTGGGTAAATGATGACAGAATTTTAATCGTTTGGTGAGCTATCCATTCCATTGAACTCTGACCTGCTCTGGTGACTCAAAAAAAAGTAACTTTTAGAGATCATACCTTGGACTTTACAAAGCACATTGAATGTCACTTATTAACCCTCTCCGTTAAACACAGCAGTGAAACATCATATGACTATGGTAAAATTCAAAATCTAAACTCTAGATTGAACCATGAATGTTGCTCTTGAAATGAATGTTTTAGATTATAACTGACTATAGTAGAACTAGACCTGGAATTTACAGCAGTATAAAGGCTAGATTGGTTTATGTCACAATAACTGACCATCCTCCTTACATCACCAGCTAAATCATTTTCCATACACGTTTACTAGAGCTGACTGAAATATTTTCCATGTGGAGGCTGATCTGTTAGTGATGGATGCAGTGGTAGACATAATGCATATACACCATTTCCTGTTGCAGTGCTGGCTATGCAGCTGGCTTTGGTGGAGGGGCCAGATCGACTTCCTGCCGATGAGGGCACACAGGAAGTGCTCTGCAGGAAACTTTGTGTGCTGGAAGCTGACCTCTCAGGGGTCAAGACCTTAATCTCTGTATGGGCATCCCTATTTGGAATACATAAAATATTCAAAACCTTAAATACACACATTTAACATACTGGTTTCCCTGTGTTGCAGGAACTGTCCGCTCATTTTGTATCCATCAACAGTGGCGAAAGGACTATATTTATCACTTTTAAAACACTTGAAGAAATATGGAAGTTCAGCACATACCACAGAATGGGTCTGTTCTTATTTCAGTGTCACAGATATAGTGTTGTATCAAACTGTGTTTAATAATAATGGCAGTTACTGAGTCCAGTACACTACCAGTAGAAATTTGGAATTTTGATTTTTAATGTTTTTGAAATAAGTCTCTTATGCTCACCAAGGCAGCATTTATTTGATCAAAAATGCATTAAAACCTTTTTGTAATATTGTAAAAAATTATTACAAAGTCTACGAAAAAAAGGATCTAAATAGGCAAATGCTTAAGATTGCATGTTGTATGTTTAGCAACAGTTCTTCTAACCCTAATTGATGGAGTGTGTAGCTTTTCAATTCTAAATAAGCATGTACGAAGACACGTCATGGCCATATTCCAGGATGGCAATGAAAAGGTCTGGACTCAGAGGAGCCAATTAATTTGTGAAAATGATTCTTCATGCTCCCTCCCAACCATTCTTTCACAATTTGAGCCTGATGAATCTTGATATTGTCATCCTGGAATATGGCCATGATGTGTCTTCCTACATGCTTGTTTAAGAAATGAAAAACACTCCATCAATTAGGATTAGAAGAACTGTTGCCAAACATTTAACATGCTAGAAACATAATAATCACTGCAATAATGATCCAGTCATAGACTCTTGAGCATTTGCCTATTTAAATCCAAACGACTTTTTTTTTTTTTGGTCGTATTTTAAAATGTAATTTATTCCTGTGTGATACTCCATTACTCCAGTCTTCAGTGTCCTACAATACTTCAGAAATCATTGGTCAAATCTGTTCCTTCCTTGGATTACTTTTGATAGATACTGACCACTGCAGACCAGGAACACCCCATTTTTCCTGCTTCTAACACATCAACTTTGAGGACATAATGTTCGCTTCCTAATATATCCCACCCACTAACAGGTGCCGTGATGAAGAGATAATCAGTGTTATTCACTTCACCTGTCAGTGGTCATAATGTTATGCCTGATCGGTGTATATTAAAGCTAAATATCTCATATGACGTACCAAATTTGTAATTTCCACCAGGCTTCTTGGGTCAGTGTATGGAAAATCTTCTCATGGACCAGGAGTTCTGGTTACTCTCCCTTGATCAGCATTCAGGAATTGAGATCTCAATTAAAGAGGACATACTAAATCTGATGTATAAAGGATTTCTAATGCAAGAAGGTAATAAATATTGCTTATGAATACTATATACTTAAAATGAAAGAGAATAAAGCTAAATTTTTTATTAGTATTTGATTACAGAAATGGATTGGATATGTGAATATCGTTATTTGTAATAAAAATGTATTGTTTACTTTTGAGGGTCTTTCTTTGGATGCTGCACAGCAAATCAGATGTTTGATAGCTCTACGTCAGGTAGCGACCTTTATTTGGAGAAGGGGGATATCGCCCTGTTTGAGCCTCCATTCCTAGGTTCAGGGTGGACAGTGCTGTCACTAGCAGACGGATCTAGAGGAACCAAGCCCAAACCAGCTCTGGAGCCAGTCATACCCTTTCATGAGTATGTGTCACCTTCTGAATTTCATTTGAACTTATTGTCATAAAATCAACAGAGCACCCAGAACTAAGAACGATGAATTTTCTTTACTTCCTAAGGTGGTTTCTAAAGTCCTGCCCAGAAAGTGTATTAGTGGGTGGTGGAAAGGACACTAGTGACATTCCATTACAGATTGGTGAGAAAACGTTTAAATAATTGTACTTTATTATACTGTATATAAACTACCGTCCAAAAGATTGGGGTCGGTATGCTTTTGAAATAAGTCTCTTATGGGCACCAAAGCTGCATTAAATTGATCATAAATACAGTAAAAACACTTATATTGTGAAATAATGCAATGTGGACTGTTATTTATTCCTGTGATGGCAAATTCTGAATTTTCATCAGCCATTACTCCATTCTTTAGTGTCACATGATCCTTCAGAAATCATTCTAATTTGCTGATTTGGTGCTCAAGAAACATTTCTTATTATTATTAATGTTAAAAGTGCTGTGCTGCATAATATTTTTGTGGAAACCGTGATACTTTTTTCAAGATTCTTTGATGAAGAGAAACTTCAAAAGAACAGTGTTTGTTTGAAAAAAATTTTAACAATGTAAAAGTCTTTACTGTCACTTCATATCAATTTAATGCGTCTTTTTAGAATAATAGTATTCATTTATTTTCTTTTAATTTCAACAACTACTACAGATAGCATTGCATACTATATTGCATTTCATATTATGTACAAGATTGGCAACTGAAAGTATAGAGGAAGGATATTAAATTAACAAAATCACAAAATTGCAGGGAAAATGAAAATGCAACTTTGATATGTGTAAAAAAAAAAAAAAAAAAAAAAAATTATATATATATATATATATATATATATATATATATATATACACATACATAAAAAATATATATAAATAAGGTTGCTGTAATAAATATGCTGTAATAGATTTTTCACTTGCAATCCTTATGGTTTGAATAGTATCATTGTATAAGAATAGAAAAGCATTAGAGCAAGAAGCTTTAAAGGAGTAGTTCACTTTAAAATTAAAATTACCCAATGATTTACTCACCCTCAAGCCATCCTAGGTGTGTATGACTTTCTTCTTTCTGATGAACACAATCGGAGTTATAGTAATAAATATCCAGACGCTTCCCAGCTTTATAATGGCAGTGACGGGGTCCAATGAGTTTGAAGCTCAAAAAAGCACATCCATCCATCATAAACATACTCCACACAGCTCCGAGGGGTTAATAAAGGCCTTCTGAAGCGAATCAATGGTGTTTTGCAGTAACGCCTCTCGCATTTCAAAACGCTTACGCTACGTTCTAGTAATACGTCGCGTCAGTTACGCTTTCTTCATAAGTTGAATACAGAAGGCGGTCTGCTGGAAGCTAGATATTTTACTTTATAACGTGGTAAATATGGATATTTTTCTTACAAAAACCCATCGATTCGCTTCAGAAGGCCTTTATTAACCCCTCTGAGCTGTGTGGAGTATGTTTATGATGGATGGATGTGCTTTTTTGAGCTTCAAACTCAATGGACCCCGTCACTGCCATTATAAAGCTTGGAAGCGTCAGGATATTTATTAATATAACTCTGATTGTGTTCATCAGAAAGAAGAAAGTCATATACACCTAGGATGGCTTGAGGGTGAGTAAATCATGGGCTAATTTTCATTTTAAAGTGAACTACTCCTTTAAAACTAAAGAAATAACAATGAATAGAAAATGATAGAGATTCAGATCAAAAATCTGAAGGCTCTACTCTGAGATTTATATATGTAGAAGATTAATATACTACAGTATATAACTCAATGGGATTTTTTTTAGACTTAAAGCTGTAGATCTTTTCTTTTAGTCATTTTATTTTTTCATAACAGTGCAGCGTTGTCATCATCACAGTCCACTAATTTAACTCAACCACAATTGTAACAATATCTCACACAGCAGTAGGGGTCTGTGAGACCACAGAAGACTATGAAGCTGATGGACCAGATGAAATGAGTTTCCAGGCTGGTGAACGTATCATCATCATGGGCCTGCTGGTAGCCTGTTTTGAATGGTTTATGGGAAAATCAGAGAAAACTGGGGATATAGGACTTGTCAAAACCAACCTGGTCAAAGCAACCAGTTCATTTTGTGAGTAAGTGCTAGCGTGATTTTATGAATATATTAAGAAGTTTGTTCAGTTTGGTAACACTTAATTTTTATGCTCCCCCAACAACAGACTAATGGTGTGTTCACACTTGGCATGTTTGGTTAGATTAAAACGAACCCTGGTGCGATTGGTCTGTTAGTGCGGTTCATTTGAAAGTGTGAGCGCTGCCATCCGAACCCTAGTGCGCCTCAAACAAGCGGAAAAGATGGGTCTCGGACGGTCCTCTTCCAAACAAACTGGTGTGGTTCGAACGTGAACGCAATGTTTGAACGCAACATGGACCAAAGACATGTAAACAAACCAAAAAAGGGACATGATGTCACAAGATACGACCCTAAAAAGGACAGAATGCTCAAACATACCTGTTTTTTCTCGTCATAGTCGTGATGGTGCCCATCACAGTTTGGTACAGGAATCAGAACCGCGTCTCTTCACAGCAGATCTTCGTTTGTGTATGTGAGATAGAGGGATTCCTGATGCCGTTTTGACTCCTTTACACATTTTAAAAGCTCTTCACGAGTTCTTAGCTGGTCAAAATACATTCATATGTAGGCTACGCGCATACAATGAACACATTAGCCCAGCACACAGCATTGTTTTGGATGTTCTGTAAGTTCCGTCACAAAATATGTGATAAAAGCCGACCAATCAGGTTGTGAACATATCTCTAAGCCTTAAGGTTCGATACCTTTAGGCTCAGTGTTAAAATGTCCATGTGAATGCTAAGCGGACCAGGACTAAATTTTTTTTTTTTTGGCCCGGACCAAACGAACCGAACTAGAAGTGTGAACACACCCCAAGTTCATTTTGCAACTACGTCAACTTATTCTACTAACCCAAACCCTAACCTAACAGTCTACTACAGTCTACTAACACTCTAATGAAAGTTAGTTGACATGTAGTTGCAAATTTATTTATAGTAGAATCTAAAGTGTAACCCACAGTTTTACTCAAGATAACTTCATCTTGTGCTTACATCACAGATCATCTGACATATTCTTGAAAGACGAGGACAGACAAATTATTGCCTTGGATCAGGACAAAATTAAAGAGGAGACCATTTCTTTATTGAAGAAAATATGCCAGTGTGATGTTGGCACAAACTACAAACTTGGTAAGGCTCACAGGTTTTTGAATCTTAATATTTTAGCATTTATAAATTAAGTTTTATTTGCTTTCACAACAGTATCTGATTTATGAAAAGCATTTGTCAAGAAAAAAAAAAAAAAAGAGGATAGTGTTCCTAAGAGCCCACAGAGGTAGAATTACAGGCACAAAGCAACTATGACAACACAAAACACGTCAACTAAAGTCTTGTAAATATCCTGGTCGTAAGCTTTTCTTTTGTGTGGTGTAAACACAGAACCTAAACCACCTCTATTGTTCCACCTTTGGGAAACTTAACAGAAGATTAGGAAACTAATTTATCACTGCAAGAACTAGTGACCTATACAATAAAATGCCAAAACAAGCAACACACACTATCAGTATTCATTGTAAATGAAAAATAGTAGTCTTGACATGGTGGACGTATTAAAAAGCTCAAAAATCAGTACAGCTGCTCGTCCAGGGAAGAACTCGTGGCGCCCTGAGACCAGAAATCGCATTGCTGGAAATGCTGTTGTTCTCCCTAATATAAAGAGAGATGTGCAGTTCATGATTCTGTTGTTTTGCTGTAATATTCAACCAATCTGATCAAAATTATGGTCATTACCAACTACATTAACCAGAAGTCTAAATGCTATTGCATATTACAGTGGTTCTCAACACTGCACATTTTTAATGTCTCTCTTATATGACACGGTCATATCTGGCCAGGGTTGGGAACCACTGGCATATGATTCAAGCTGTCTCAATTCGATGACAGAAGGTAGCATTTTTTTGGCCACATACGTCATTGAAGCTAACTCATTTCAGTAAAAAAAAAACATTACATTCCAAAGTCATAAAGAATTTACTACTACTTATGCTTCACAAGGAACAACGGTCCTACAACATATGCGGCCGACAAATGCGACCTCTGGAGGCGACACAGCCTCTGTAACATTGTTAGCTCTACATCAGGGATTCTCATCTTTGGGCCTCAAGGTCCACTTTCCTGCAGAGTTTTGCTCCAATCAAACATGCCTGAAAAAGCTAATCAAGAGCTGTGGCCGAAATCGCCCCCTATACCCTTAAAAAGAGAACTATTTGACGGGACAGCCATTTGTAGTGGTGTCCGAAACCATAGCGGACGTTATCGAGTGCACTCATTCAATCCCACAACGCACCACAATAATGAGTACACAACCAATGTATGTTCAACGGCTAGAGAATACCCATAATGCACTGTGAGAGTCGGCGAGCCAAATGAATTCCCACGTCTGACCAGAAGATGGCGCCCATAGCTGAATCATCCATCCATCCATTTTCCAAACCACTGGTCCAATGTGGCAACAGCATAATATTATACAGGTATAAATTATTTTTAATTGATTATTAAACTGTTTAATTAAGGTTTATACATGCTAGTTTCCATGACAGAGTTTAAGATAAATATCTTTGTTACTACTGGAGCTGCCAGTTTGCTAAGGTTTAAATAATTATTAAACAGCAAACACAAACTATGGAAAAGCAGCAGCCCTTCTGGCTTCACTTACTCATTTTCATTCACTCCATCAAGTGAACTGTATCAGTGGACTAATGTAAAGGAATATTGAATGAGGGTATAGGGGGCGATTTTGGGCATAGCCCTGGTCTTCAGGATTACTAGAAATAGGCATATTTACATACAGTTATAGGCATGTGACTTTGATCAAGGTTGGAGCTAAACCCTGCAGGAAAGTGGATCTTGAGGGCCAGAGTTGAGAACCCCTGCTCTACACTGACCTGTCCTGGGGAAGCGATTTGGACACATCCCTGACAAAAGATGCCGCTGCGGTTGCATGCTTGTCCACTTCTGTAAGACGCAGATATGATCAGATGTTAAAGCTTGTAATTACATCATACAAACAAATCTTTGCACATTTTGTACTATCAAATGAATTTTAAATGCAAAGTTTGGTACAGGAACTAACTGTTAGTGGAACGGCAAAGTTGAGAAACTTTTAGTATTAGTTTCTGTTTACCATTTCCTTTTAGTTTTATTGGCACAAAACTGACAGACTTCAGCTTTAAAGTCAGCATGAGACACAAAGTTGCAATAGTCGTATATCCAAGTGAAGTGGCTTCTTGAACAAGAAAAAAAACGTAGGGCAAGACTTGATTTTGCCCATGGGGAATTGATTGGATCATCGTGGATTGCTATTGCTGTGATCTCATGTGAGTGACAGGTTGTCCCGTCCTCGCACTAAAAAACACTTCAATAGAGATGTTGTTGCAAGAGGGAGGGGAAGTACACATTTATAATAAATACTGCAATATTCCATAAAAAAAAGAAGTGTCAATTTTGATTTTATGGTGACTTTAACTCAGGATATGGGTCAGAATCTTACCTTCATCCCAGTCTTCATCACACACAGGTGCAGTCCAGGTGCTCACTGGGATTTGAAACTTGCAATCAGTCTTCTCACTGGCCACTTTTAACATTGAGAAAGGAGACTGTTATCAGTTGAATGTCGGGTTCATTATGCATGGGGTGTGTCTGTAGTAGTCCAATATTATGAAGGTGAAATGGTAAAACAGATCTTACCGTAGGTCTCATTAACAGAGCATCGGTCCACACAGTTTGAGATGTGATGGGACAGCTCATGTTTTCTCATCAAGTGGCGTGCATTGAATGGACATGCCCATAATTCACCGACCAATTCAGGGTGATTCTAGAAATAATATTAAGATCACAGACATCTATCAGTACTCAATACTTTTAGTTTTAACATCATGATGAAACAGAAGTATTGACAGATCTTTTCTTCCATATTGTGATGTGTATTTGACTAAAACAGATGATTGAAAAGAAAAAAGTATAGGACAGAAACTTGGTTCTATCCATCAGTTATTGATTAGATGGAGGCAGATCTGAATGAAAGCCTGCAGTCAATTGTTAATAAAAATAAATAAATAAATAAAATAAAAAAAAACAGTGGTTTAAGCAGACTAAATGATTGGAGAAGTCCAACATGTGTCACCAGAGAGGAGTCTGCGTTCACTGAAAGCTCAAGTTTTGACATTTTGCTTAAACATTTTTTTTAAATGAAACATTTGCATAGGTGAATTGCTCACAAGATCAATAATTGCATTTATAAAATAGATAGAGGTAATTTTCATTTCATGCCAAATTTAAACAAAGTTATTGATTTAACATCAGCAGCTAAATTAGCATCGTCAGTGCTTGCATTGTGCCACATGAATACTGTTAAATACATAATAAATATTTAAGCTCAGAACTTTTTGGTTCTAATCCATCATCTGTCTAATGTGTCATTGAGTGCTACAGATTCCCTCATTAATTTTCATACAAGTAGACCATTTACATTGTGTGGGTCTACATCTGGACTATTAATGTCTTTTTAGCACTTTAAGTTATGTTAAAAAAAAACTTTAAATTTAAAGTCATCCTGTGATCCTTGCTAGTTGAGTTAGCGGTGTTAAAAAGATGCAAGAAATAAACAATAACAGGTTAGTTTACAAAAATTAGGCTACAGTGACATCATCGTTGTCGTTAGATTTTCAATGGGATCTTTATTTTTTTTTTTTAACTAACAACTTAATTTACCTTAAATTTCTTACCCATGTTAAAAATGAAAAGTATTCAGATTACAAAAATACACAGGAAACCTATGCCTAAAATGGTCTGATGATAGCTTATTGCTGAACATTGTGGAGATGCGTAAATAAAGAACTAGGCTAATAGGAATTTAGCTGTACTGTAATGATGTGTTGTGAAAGCTTCACTCACACACACACACACACCTTCCTGCATTTGATGAGGTGGTAGGGGAACCGGCAGGCCCGGATCAGATGATGTGGGTCATAGGGGCACACCAGGAGTTTGTCAGGGTTACAGAAATCTATGAAAAAATTAAGGCAACTGTAAACTAATGCAAACCGAGGTGTCAATGTATTCGTGCGCATGTTATTTGCGCTTCATGTGTCTACTCTGCGGTTTTACCTTGAGGTTCTTCCCATCGTGGAGCTGAAACAATAAACTCAGATTCGCTGCCTGCCTTTGACATCTCTGCCACACTGTCCTGCAGTTTAAATGCTAAAACACAATGTGATATAATGACATTATCACTAAAAGCAGACACGTACATGTCGCGGCCCACGGGGCTCATCAAAACAAAACTTTTGTGCCGGTAGTGAGAAAATAATACTTTAGATTTCGCTGTGTTTTTTTTTTTTTTTAACCGTGTTGGTGATTCATATTCACATACAAATTACACACAGACAGCATACAGGGTCACAACAGATTTTAACTTACCAAGATGTGTCGTTTTGTTCAGCCGTGTAATCAATAAAAGTTCTAGAAGCACCTGAAGTGACTTACATTAGTCAGCCACTTGAGGCGCTAAGAGTAACGTGACAGGAAAGACATGGCTTTATGGCTTTAAATTCCATTTAAATTTCCATTTCTCTCTTAATTCCGTCTCCTTTTAACAAATTTTTGTTTTACGTACCACAGATCTGGCAAAAGAAATTCCAGGATCAGTTCAAAGTAAGTTCTATCTATCTATCTATCTATCTATCTATCTATCTATCTATCTATCTATCTATCTATCTATCTATCTATCTATCTATCTATCTATCTATCTATCTATCCAACCATCCATCCATCCATCCATCATCACATAATATATGAAGTATACCATCCAACCATCCATCCATCACATAATATATGAAGTATACCATCCAACCATCCATCCATCCATCCATCCATCGCATACTATATGAAGTATACCATCTATCTATCTGTCTATCCATTTATCATCCATCCATCCATCCATCACATAATATATGAAGTTTACCATCCATCCATCATCCATCCATCCATCACATAATATATGAAGTATACCATCCATCCACCTATCCATCCATCCATCCATCCATCCATCAATCCATCACATAATGTATGAAATATACCATCCATCCACCCATCACATAATATATGAAGTATACCACTTAACCATCCATCCATCCATCATCCACCCATCATATAATATATGAAGTATACCATCCAACCATCCATCCATCCATCATCCACCCATCACATAATATATGAAGTACACCATCCAACCATCATCCATCCATCATCCATCCATCACATAATATATGAAGCATCCATCATCATCCATCCATCCATCCATCGCATACTATATGAAGTATATTATCTATCTATCTGTCTATCCATCTATCATCCATCCATCCGTCCATCCATCACATAATATATGAAGTATACCATCCATCCATCACATAATATATGAAGTATACCATCCATCCATCCATCACATAATATATGAAGTATACCATCCATCCATCCATCACATACTATATGAAGTATACAATCTATCTGTCTATCCATCTATCATCCATCCATCCATCCATCCATCACATAATATATGAAGTATACCATCCATCCAACTATCCATCCATCATCCATCCATCACATAATATATGAAGTATACCATCCATCCATCCACCTATCCATCCATCCATCATCCAGGTGATGAGCAGTGTCTGGTTTCCTCCAGACATGACGCTTGCCATTCAGGCCAAAGAGTTCAATCTTTGTTTCATCAGACCAGAGAATTTTGTTTCTCATGGTCTGAGAGTCCTTCAGGTGCCTTTTCGCAAACTCCAGGCGGGCTGTCATGTGCCGTCTGGCCACTCTACCATAGAGGCCTGATTGGTGGAGTGCTGCAGAGATGGTTGTTCTTCTGGAAGGTTCTCCTCTCTCCACAGAGAAACGCTGGAGCTCTGTCAGAGTGACCATTGGGTTCTTGGTCACCTCCATGACTAAGGCCCTTCTCCCCTGATCGCTCAGTTTGGCCGGGCAGCCAGCTCTAGGAAGAGTCCTGGTGGTTCCAAACTTCTTCCATTTACGGATGATGGAGGCCACTGTGCTAATTTGGCCCTTCAATGCTGCAGAATTTTTTCTGCACCCTTCCCCAGATCTATGCCTCGATACAATCCTGTCTCGGAGGTCTATAGACAATTCCTTGGACTTCATGGCTTGGTTTGTGCTCTGACATGCACTGTTAACTGTGGGACCTTATATAGACAGGTGTGTGCCTTTCAAAATCATGTCCAATCAACTGAATTTACCACAGATGGACTCCAGTCAAGTTGTAGAAACATCTCAAGGATGATCAGTGGAAACAGGATGCACCTGAGCTCAGTTTTGAGTGTCATGGCAAAGGTTGTGAAAACTTATGTACATGTGATTTTTTTGTTTTTTATTTTTAATACATTTGCAAAGATTTCAAACAAACTTCTTTCATGTTGTCATTATGGGGTATTGTTTGTAGAATTGAGGAAAAAAAAAAATGAATTCAATTTTGGAATAAGGCTGTAACATAACAAAATATGGAAAAAGTGAAGCGCTGTGAATACTTTCCGGATGCACTGTATATCCATCCATCCATCCATCACATAATATATGAAGTATACCGTCCATCCATCCATCCATCACATAATATATGAAGTATACATCCATCCATCCATCCCTGCGTTTTTAGTAATTTAGTAATTATTAGTAATTTTTTAATTACTAGAATAATGCTTAATATGGGCTAAATAAAATAATGATCTAATTTTATTTAAACAGATTTATGTATTATTTTATTCTTTTTCTTTAGACAAGGCTCAAGAAGTGAACAATCTAAAACAAAAAGTCAACCACATTTTGAGTGAGGTATATGAGACTCAAAGAAATGAAGATTCATCAGTCAGCGTCAAGCACCAGACGGAGAAAGAAGCTAATGATACAGAGGAATCCCAGGAAACCCCCCGTTTTTCTGTCTGCTCCGAGCAGGACAGCACCAGTCCAGATGGACATCATGCTCTCCTCTCATTCTTGAGCAGCCGTGACCACCAGCCAGAGTTCATGCTCTTGTACAGCGCTTACCCAGAATTCCTCATCTCACATTTTGAGGGTCACTCTGATGAGGAGGATATAGTGGCGTATTTAGGCGTAGCCCGAGAATTGGCACGAAAGAAGCGCATCTTGTGGGCGCAGAGCCGAATCTGTTTTCTTCTTGGACAGCTTTGTGCAGGGAGGTCGAAGTTCTCTCAAGCTCGGGTTTATTATGAGGAAGCCTTGAATGTACCCAGGGATTGTTTCACAGACATGTTTCTGCTTTCTGCCATTTACTCCAACCTGGCACTCATCTACCTAACACAGAAGAACCATGAAAATTTGTTCACTTTGTCAGAGCGCTTGTCTGCTTTGTTGATGGCTGTCCCTGATTGTTTGTTTGGCTGTGAGGACCCTGAGGTATTAAAGTATGTACTAAAAAAGGCCATCCTGGCCAAGAATCAGCCTGCCGAGGCCCGAGCCTGCTTCATCCTGGCAAAGCTCCACCTGAAGCTTAACGACGGCATGTGTGCAATCCCGTTTATCGAAAGGCTTTTGATCCTTGCTGATGAGGTTCCTGAAGCATGTGATGAGACAGTGAGCCATGTTTTCCTGGTGTTAGCAAGACTCTACAGCGACCAGAGTCTGCTAAGTTTGGCTGAAAGCTGCGCACGGCGAGCATCACTTCAGGTCAGTGTTACATGATAGTGGTTTTAGAGAGCACTTAGATTAGATAAATTAAATGAAAAAGAAATTCAGAAAAATACTAATTTATTGCATTTATTGATTTTATTGAATATATATATATATATATATATATATATATAGACCGATCAGGCATAACATAACATTATGTTCCTAATATTGTGTTGGTCCCCCTTTTGCTGCCAAAACAGCCCTGACCCGTCGAGGCATGGACCCCTGAAGGTGTGCTGTGGTATCTGGCACCAAGATGTTAGCAGCAGATCCTTTAAGTCCTGTAAGTTGCGAGGTGGATCGGACTTGTTTGTTCAGCACATCCCACAAATGCTCGATTGGATTGAGACCTGGGGAATTTGGAGGCCAAGTCAACACCTCAAACGCGTTGTGCTCCTCAAACCATTCCTGAACCATTTTTGCTTTGTGGCAGGGCACATTATCCTGCTGAAAGAGGCCACAGCCACCAGAAAATACTGTTTCCATGAAAGGATGCTCATGTGCCCACTGTTGGAGCTTTCGGAGGTGGACAGGGGTCAGCATGGGCACCCTGACTGGTCTACGGCTATGCAGCCACATACGCAACAAACTGTGATGCACTGTGTATTCTGACACCTTTCTATCAGAACCAGCATTAACTTCTTGAGCAATTTGAGCTACAGTAGCTTGTCTGTTTGATCGGACCAGCCTTCGCTCCCCACGTGCATCAGTGAGTCTTGGCCGCCCATGACCCTGTCGCCGGTTCACCACTGCTCTTTCCTTGGACCACTTTTGACAGATACTGACCACTGCAGACCGGGAACACCCCACAAGAGCTGCAGTTTTGAAGATGCTCTGACCCAGTCGTCTATCCATCACAATTTGGCCCTTGTCAAACTCGCTCAAATCCTTATGCTTGCTCATTTTTCCTGCTTCTAACACATCAACTTTGAGGACAAAATGTTCACTTGCTGCCTAATATATCCCACCCACTAACAGGTGCTGTGATGAAGAGATAATCAGTGTTATTCACCTCACCTGTCAGTGGTCATAATGTTATGCCTGATCGGTGTATATATACAGTATATATAACATTTCATTTAATTAAATTAAATCTAAAGTTAATTAATACAATTATTAATTTTTATTTAATGAATTAAAATTTAAACAAATAAAATGAATTAAAATACTGTAAATACATTAATTTGTGCATTTATCCATTATCTTTCACAGGTAGGAGCCATCGTGTCACAGGAAAAAAACAATTATTTAAAACTTAATAAATTAAATTTAAATAAAAAATAACAAAATTATTACATTTTATTTAATTAAATATAACTAAACAAATGTTGATTAATACAATTATTAAAGTTTTTTTTAACAAATTGAAATTGAATTAAAAAATGAATTAAAATAAATAAGTAAATATTCAATTAATTAAATAGTATAATTTTGCATTTATCCAGTCTCTTTCACAGGTAGAAGCCACAGTGTAAATTAAATTTAAATGATTTTTTTTTAATTTAACTAAAACAAATAATGCAATACAATTATTACATTTTATTTAACTAAATTAAATCAAATTAAATTAAATGGGTAATTAATTAATACAATAAAAAATAATTAAAATTAAAAGATTAAAAAATTGAATCAGTTAATCAAATTAAATACATTTATTTGTGCATTTATCCATTCTCTTTCACAGGTAGAAGCCACTGCTTCACAGTGTAAATTAAATTTAAATAAAAAAATAATAATTTAAATAAAAAAAATAATGTAATACAATTTATTTAATTAAATCGAATTAAATTAAATAGTTAATTATTTTATACAAAAAATATTAAAATAAAAAGCGCATTAAAAATAACTGGATTAAAATGAATTAATTTTAAAAAATTGAATAAATGAATCCAGTTAAATAAATTGATTTGTGCATTCATCCATTCTTTCACAGGTAGGAGCCACCGCTTCACACTGTCTTTATGGTGTCTCGCTGTTGATGGAAAATGCATCAGAGCTGTATGGAGTGGCCATCCCAACACAAGTGGCTCCATACCTGACCCGTGCTGCTGCTTTAGTTTCCCCCAGCAAGGAGCCTGCGCTGGGTCATGTCCACGCTCTGTGTTTGTCCTGGCTCTTCCATAGACACAGCATGCCCGACAGAGCTGTTCGCTACATGCTCACCATCCTCGACCAGAGCAGCATGTCCAGCGTTGGCCAGTCAGACACTACTGCTGCTCTCATATGGATGGCGTGGCTGTACATCTGCAACCAGCAACCCGGCACCGCTCTGGAAGTGCTGGATGCTGTGCTGTCATCACTGCCCGAGCACTGTACCACACAGCTGGAAGGTGTGGTTTACAACATGCGGGCCATTTCATACAGACATTCAGCAGACATCCGACAGGCAGCTGAGAGTTACCGGGCTGCAATCGAGATATGCGAGGAGTTTGAGGACAGACATAACTGGGCCATAGCGTTGGCCAACTGTGGATTCATGTGTTTGCAAATCAAGGCAAAAAGATTGGCAGAAGAATACCTCACTCAGTCAGTGGAGCTGTTCTCTGAGCTTGAGGATGAAGGGCATGAACTCAGTTCTATTTCAGTCCTTCTTGAGTTAGGGAAACACTTTATTTCCCAGGGAAAACATGAGAATGGGAAGATCTACTACGAATGGGCCCTGCTGACTGCCATGTACATCGATCACATGGATAGTAAGTCTTTATCATATTTGTGGAAGTCACTGCAAGCAATATCTCTACCAGTATCTAGAACATCTTGAAGTCAGAATTTTGTAGTGAGACAGATTAGAGTTGGATTTTTGTTTCTGGTTGTATTTAAAGTCAACATGAAATCACAACTGACCCTTTACTTTCTTAAAGCAATAGTTCACCCAAAACTACACATTCTCATTCATTCCTTTCATTCATCTTCAAAGCTCAAATGAAGATTTAGAAGTATGGGAATTTTAATGAAACCTAAAAGATTTGAGAGCATTCCATCTAAACTTCCATCTAAACTGCTTCAAAAAGTTCATAAAGACTTTGTAAATGCAACCCATATGATTCAAGTGTATTAATCCAAGTCTTCTGAAAAGACATAATGACTTTATGATGAACAGATTTAATTTAAACATTGATCAACGCACATCAAATATGGAACAGAAGCTTGTACTTGCTTGATGTGCAAGAATAAACCTTATTGGTTCTTATGGAAGCTCCAACATGCTTGTGTCTTGCGCGTCAAGAAAGCATGTTTGAGCTGCTTACCATATAAAAATCTATGTCCGTTGATCAGTGTTGATATGTTAGTAAAAACTTAAATGATATCTGTTAATCATATAGGCCCGGTTTCACAGACAGGGCTTAGATTAAGCCAGGATTAGGCTTTAGTTCAAATAGGGCATTTAAGTAGATTTTATAAACGTGCCTTACAAAAAAACATTACTGGTGTGCATCTTGAGGCAAAACAATGGCAGTGACAGTTTTGGTGTTATAAACTTACAATGGAGGGACAGAAATCTCTCAGGTTTCATTAAAAGTATCTTCATTTGTTTTTTGAAGATGAATGAAAGTCTTAAGCCACGGTTACACTAAATGTGAGCATGTGAAATTTTTTCGGACACTGCAACGGTCGTGATATGACGTCATGCTGTGCAGCGTCTTTTTTATAAACATGAATTCAACAAATAATAATACCTTTAAAATGTAACAATATACAATCTACTCGACTTTACTGCAAAAATATCATTCATTTAATTCAGCCAAGAGGTCCCGCCATGACGTATCGATTTTCTACTGGTCACACGACTTCACGTGATGCAAATTCACAGGTCAGAGTTCACCAAACTTGCAAAACCTTTCGCATGAGCTTGTGTTTCCGGTCTGATGCATTTACATTCGTTTGAATGGAAGTCAATGGAACAAAAAGTGTAGTGTGACCACCCCTTTATTAGTTTGGAACGACATAAGGGTGTGTAATCGATGACAGAATTAAAACATTTTTTAAACTAACCCTTTAATACTCATTCCTGTTGTTATTGTGCATGATTCATCTGTGCACATTATTCTGAATAAAGAAAAAAAATGATCCTCAATGCATTTAACTTGCTCCGGCTCTCAAACGACTTTCCTTTTCGGCTGATGTCACAAATCACTTCTACTTTTTCAGCCATTCCCCTCCAACCACCTGACTACATTACATGCCCACTTTTCATGATCCAATCAGTTCCATAAGGATAAAATGAATTCCCATAAATTTTAGTATTGTATACTATAGTTTTGGGATGGTCTATTATCAGGTATGCTGGTCACCAGACTTATACCTTCATGCCTCAAAAATATATTCTTAGGGGATGTTACATGACACCATTTTCAACTAAAAATTAAAAACTTTTTATGCATTTTTTTTTTTGGCCACTCATTTACATATTTACTCATTTTGGGGGCCTGAAAACGCAAACTTTTTAAAAGTTTTTGAAAATGACACCGTTATTGTCTCCATGTAAACAACAAAAAACAAATTTGTGAAAACAGTGATGTTATACGCATGCAGATTACGTGTTCAGTCTTTTCTTTACAAACTGGCATCGCCAGCTACTGGCCTGGCATACATAACACAGCGTTTTTAGTCGTTTTCGCGGATCCATGTGAATGGGGATAGTTTTGACAACGTTGTCGTCTGTACGTGAAAAAATTTGTCATGTAAACGTACCCTTAGTATTGTATATACTAAAATTTTGGGATGGTCTATTTTCAGGTTTGCTGGTCAGCATACTTATACCTTAATGCCCCAAAAATATATTCTTATTTGTTGGACAACAGGCCAGCTGCAAGCCACACGTCACCTGTGTCAGCTATACGAAGAGGTGTGTCCAGATGAAGCCCAGTGTATCATCTACAACAAGCACCAGCTGAACCTTCTCCAGCGGATAGGAGACAAGAGCTTAGAGGGAGAGATACTGGAGAAGATCAGCCATCTGTACCTGAAGCTGGCCACCGAGAAGTGAGACCTGCCCATGATAACATTTAAGAAAGATTAACAGTAATTGCAATGCATTAAAGGCATAGTTCATGCAAAAAATGAAAATTTTGTCATAGTTTACATAACTTCATGTCAATTGGCTTTCTTTCTTCTGTGGAACATAAATGAAATGTCATCACAATGAAAGTCAATGGTCACCAAAACTGGTTACCAACATTCTTCAAAATATCTTCTTTTGCGTTCTGCAAAAGAAAGAATACAGGTTTAGAATGACATTAGGGTGTGTAAATGATGAAAGAATTGGGTAAACTATCCCTTTAATGTTTAAGTTTTCAAATATAATAAAGTACTCATGCCATTTGTGTATCCAGGAGGGACATGGTAGTTTAGCCCCAAGTTCTTTCAGTAATAATGAGTTGTCGGCAGTAAGACATCACACGTTATTAAAAAGACTGCAGACAGCCTTGCTAAAATTCTTGGTCATGTCGTCTCACAGAGCCAACAGAGCTGCTTTAGATTACACCAAACAGAGTCTGGGCATCTTCATCGACTTGGGCAGGAAACGTAAGGAGGCTCATGCCTGGCTACAGGCAGGGAAGATTTACCACATCCTCAAACAGACAGAGCTAGTGGACCTCTACGTGCAGGTGAAAACTGCCTTCATTCAGCGCTCCTTTCCTGCATTCTTTGTAGTTACTGTGATTGGAACTATATGTGGGTGATCACGTATTGAGTATAAACTCAAATTCAGCATTTAAATCAAATTTCAATATATTTAAGTGAACTTTGTGTACATCTAATTTGTCTGTATGCACTGACTGAGAGTCTTACAACACACACTACTACCACCTCCTTCAATACTTTTTAGTAGCATCTAGGATACACCTCAGAGTGTGCAGAGAGAACAGTGTCATTTTAATGTTATGTACTATTATAGTATTTATTAATATTATGATTTAACTTTAAATTTTTATATTTATCATTTTAAGTTTTAGAAAATTGTATTATGTGTTTTGTCCTTTTTTGACACATTAGTTTTTGTTCAATATTTCTATTTAGCATCAATTTATTTTTATTTCTGTTTTAGATTTAGTGATTTTAATACTTTAACTTAAACTGAATTATTTCATAACATTTTTATTTCAATAAGTTTATTTCAACAACATTTATATTTTATTTTATTTTGTTTTATTTTAATTAATGAAAACTGTTTTTAATAGTTTTAGGTTAAGCTAACAATAACAACACTGCTGCAGAGCTGTAGTCTAGACAAAATGTTAAGAAGCTAAAATATTTTGATTTGTTTAACATGTTTGGTCTCTACAAAATTCCCATACTTCTATTTGTGTTGTTTCATAATTTTTATGACTTAAATGTGAAAAATAGTAATAATACGGTCTGACTAGGTCTGTATGTATGTGTGTGTGTGTGTGTGTGTGTGTGTGTGTGTGTGTGTGTGTGTGTGTGTGTGTGTGTGGGTGGTCCAGGTAAACCCTACGTTATGAGGACAAAATGTCCCCACAAAGATGGCAATATCTGAAATCCTTGTCCGTGTGGGGACATTTTTTGGTCCCCATGAGGAAAACAGCTTATAAATCATACTAAATTATGTTTTTTGAAAATGTAAAAATGCAGAAAGTTTCTGTGATGGGTATGTTTAGGGTTAGGTTTAGGGTTAGCGGATAGAATATAGAGTTTGTACAGTATAAAAATCATTATGTCTATGGAAAGTCCCCATAAAACATGAAAACACAATGTGTGTATGCGTACATGTTTTTCTATCCCGGTGGGGACTTCAACCTGAATGCACACTGTCCCATGGGGACTCGTGTCACCGTGGGGACCTAAATTGAGGTCCCCATGAGGAAACAAGCTTATAAATCATACAGAATGAGTTTTTTTTTGTTGAAAATGTAAAAATGCAGAAAGTTTTCTGTGATGGGTAGGTTTAGGGGTAGGGTTAGTGTAAGGGGATAGAATATACAGTTTATACTGTATAAAAACCGTTACGCCTATGGAGAGTCCCTACAAAGAGAGTAAACCAGACATAACCACATAAACCAGTGTGTGTGTGTGTGTGTGTGTGTGTGTGTGTGTGTGTGTGTGTGTGTGTGTGTGTGTGTACTGCATGCCATCTAAAAGTTTCATTTCCTATGATGGTAACTGGAAAATTGCTTGACCTTTCTCTATGTAACAGGTAGCCCAGGACATGGCCTTGAGCACAGGAGACACACTCTTCACCCTGGAGATGTTGGAGGCAGCTGGGGATGTTTTCTTCAACAGTTCACAGGACAGAGAGAAAGCCATCTGTTTTTACAGGGTAGGCCATGCACACATTGTTGAGGAAGAGGGAGGTCTTTTACACTGTGTTGTTATTGTACTCTGTGAATGTCAGGTCCCTGTAATTTCCTTTTTCTTTATTACAGGATTTTTTATTAGAAAACATTCATCATAATCATAATCCTTCACTGTGTTTGTGCTAAGAATGTGTGTATCTGTGTGTTTTTAAGGACCGAGCCCTTCCCATCGCAGTGAAGACAAGCAGTGTGTGCTCTCAGCTTCGGCTGTGTAATAAGCTTTCAGAGCTTCTGCTGCAGCTGGGACAGTGTTCAGAGGCCATTGAGTACACTCAAACTGCATTAGACATTAGCGTGAGTCTGGGTAGGTTAACACGTGTGCACAAACTTTTATTCAGATTGTGGCTTCCTGCCAAACATTTAGTCTGTTTTAGAGAAAAAGCACACATGGTAAACTAATGTTCACAACAGCCAAAAACCTTTTAGACAAATAACAGTCTTTTCGTTCATCTGTGTATTTTCTTACAGCTGACCATTTAAATGAACGGGTGGCATTCCATCGCCTCGCCACATTGTACCATTGTCTGGGTCAGTTTGAAATGGCAGAGCACCACTTTCTGAAAGCCCTGTCCCTGTGTCCTTCACCCCTGCAGTATGATGAGGAAGCCCTGTACTATGTCAGGGTTTACCAAACACTTGGAGACATCATCTTCTATGATGTAAAGGTAAGTCAATGGACATCTGCCATTGGTTTGATAAACAGTTAGTCGCGCTCCAAAACTCACGCCATTGGTTGAGCCAATGTCAGGCTGGGGTGTGTTTCCTGAAGAACGACGTAATTCGCTACTTAACTACAATAGTACGAGGCATTATTGGAGAAGCTAACTAACTAGTCACTCATGACTTTTTCCTGAAAGCATAGGAACAAAGCCATCGTTCGAACCACGTTGGTTAGAACTGTTGTTAGTGACGTCACGCAGGTGGTGAATGCTGACTTCTGCTGATTCATCATGTCAGATTATTGCTGTAAATAATGAACGCAGTATAAGAGGAATACTTTGCTATTTTCTTTTCTGTTGTTTTGCTTCATTTACATGTTTAAAGATGCAGTGTGTGAATTTTAGCGGCATCTAGTGGTGAGGTTGTGAATTGCAATCACCCACCGCTCACCCCTCCCTTTCGAAGCACATAGAGAAGCTACGGGGGCCAACACAGGACAAAAATGTCGTTGTCAGAGAGAGCAGAGAGTAGCTAGCGCTCTGTAGAGCAGTTTGTCCGTTTAGGGCTACTGTAAAAAACATGACGGCGCAAAATGGTGACTTCACTGTAAGGGGACCCGCGGTGTATGTAGATAGAAATGTCTCATTCTAAGGTAATAAAAACATAACGGTACATTATGTAAGGTCTTTATACACCACTGAAAACATAGTTATGTATATTATATTGCATTTCTGTCATTAGAGCCTCATAAATACTACACACTGCACCTTTAATTCAATCACTTCATACTGACATACTATGACATCCCCAGCATACTAGAGCATGTACGCACTCTTCGAAAACGGCACTTTCATTCTCTACACAAACTAAAAGAACACTAAACTATGCTATGCTTCCAACCACAGGTCCAGAGCTGTAGTTCTAACCAAGTTTGCGATTGTTGTTTGTAATGTTCGTTTGAACTATGGTTTCGGAAAACAGTGAATCGTTGAACAATGTTGGTAACAATGAAACTTGCGATCAGTGTACCTACTTAGTTGTCTCTACATATTAAGTTGGAACAGGAGAAAGTATTTCAGAATAAAAAACAATTACACATTACTTTAACTCCAGATTTGCAGTAATCTGAAATAAACCAGAAGATGGCAGTCTAAGTATATACTGAATAAATGATTATTTATTCACACCTCATTCACATCCACTCCACTCCACATCCTTACTCATATTCAGAATATAAGTATATTTATATTTAAATATATAAAGCACATTGTATATCCAGGCATTTCATTAGCTAAGGACAAAAAAGAAAGGAAACCTGTTTTTTTTCTCATTCAATATGGCAATAATAATAATAACAACAATTTAAAATAATGTTTTTATTTTATTATAATTTAAATAAAATAAAAAATCAATAAAATAAATCAGTAAATAATTAATTAGTACTATATGTACTGTAAAATAAGAAAATTAGCATTTAATGAACAGTATGTTTACAGAACAACAGTTACATTAAAAACTGTTAAATACTAATATTTATGGATATTTTAATTTCTTTGCTTCAAAATGTTAAACAATATAGCTTTTATTTTGGTGGAAGGCCTTTAGACATTTAGGTTTCGCTTTTGTTGACAACAGATTTATAAATGATTCTCAATGCAAAGTTGGTGAGATGGTTGTCGTAAGTTACATTTTCAAATGCACATTATGTGGCCAAAACTCATAGCACCGATGGAGTCTGTGTGGAGCAGCATTTACTGCAGACCGAGCTGCTCTGAGACACTAGTTCATGAGCTGCACACATGTACATGAACGCAGTGCCATGCTTCAATCGGAACCGTTCTATATACTCGCCAACGCTTCTGGCACTTAGCAAGTTTTAATTTTGACACAGCCACTAGATTCAGTGCTGTCGGAAGCTATGGGATGCGTGCATGAATTTTAAGTGTTTTTTAAAACGCAGCTTATATATTGCTTATCATACTCCAGTACTTCACAATCTTCAGAAAATACGGAAATCTGTATAATACACAAAATCACATCTCTGTATATCAAATTGTAAAACCTTCTCTGTATCCCAGGACCCATTTGATGCAGCTGGCTATTATCACTTGGCCTTGGCTGCTGCTATGGATCTGGGCAACAAGAGATCTCAGCTAGAGCTGTGCACTCGATTGGCCACCATCTACCACAACTTTCTCATGGACCGTGAACTCTCGCTGTTCTTCTACCAGCGAGCGCGAGCTTTCGCTAATGACCTCCACATTCGTCGTATCAACCTGGCTCCAGACTACAGTTTCAGGACCACAGCCCAGTACAAAAACACAATAACTGGGGCAACAAGATAGAACTGGACTCTAATAGGATATGACACTTCCACTGCATGTTTTGATTTGACTTGTGTGCAAATTTTCTGTTTACTTTTATTTGCCGGATGTTATGTGTATAAGTTGATTTATTTACGGAATGTCTGACTCATATAACATGTTGATTTGTCCAGCAAATGTTTACTGGAGTGTAAGCAATACAACTTTCAGGCACAGTTTGCTTTCGGACTGAAAAATACTTTTACATGGTCTACTTGGCACAAAATCCCATGATGGATAACCTTTCTTTCTTTTTTTTTCTTGTTCTCTAAAATTTATAATAAATATAATATGAAGACTTTATTGGGGCTGATTTTCCATTCTGTAAAAATGGTATTACCTTTGGTTGACACGTGCAAGTGATGTCACTGAACACATTACCTCAACAAGGGCTGTTCTGTTTGTACTAAGTGCAGAAAAGAACAGGCGTTGTAGTTTTAAATAAACATATTCATGCCTGGTGAAATACACGACTTGCTTCAAACCCTCCCAGTTCAGTGAAAACAAACCCACTGGCACTGTAGGGTCTAGTGCCTTGGCGGCATTTAAATGTATGTGCCAAAAAGAGACCATGTTGGCACTGATCATCAATAAAAGTGGATTTAATACTGTAATTTAATTGCTTAACAATATAAAGTTGCAAGCTTTCTTTGAATGGCCAAAACAAACCTTGGGTACAAGTATCAAGATCAGGTCTGCTCTTTTGTTTTTTTTATCCTACAAATAAATCTGTTGGTATATCCAAGGAGTTTATAATAACTCATTCCGGATCAATTAAGCATCAGGGGACTACATGTAAGTACACTGGATTTGGCAAAAGTAAGCTGAGATAATGATGTTTTTAATTCATGATATACACTCACCTAAAGGATTATTAGGAACACCATACTAATACTGTGTTTGACCCCCTTTCGCCTTCAGAACTGCCTTAATTCTACGTGGCATTGATTCAACAAGGTGCTGAAAGCATTCTTTAGAAATGTTGGCCCATATTGATAGGATAGCATCTTGCAGTTGATGGAGATTTGTGGGATGCACATCCAGGGCACGAAGCTCCCGTTCCACCACATCCCAAAGATGCTCTATTGGGTTGAGATCTGGTGACTGTGGGGGCCATTTTAGTACAGTGAACTCATTGTCAAGTTCAAGAAACCAATTTGAAATGATTCGAGCTTTGTGACATGGTGCATTATCCTGCTGGAAGTAGCCATCAGAGGATGGGTACATGGTGGTCATAAAGGGATGGACATGGTCAGAAACAATGCTCAGGTAGGCCGTGGCATTTAAACGATGCCCAATTGGCACTAAGGGGCCTAAAGTGTGCCAAGAAAACATCCCCCACACCATTACACCACCACCACCAGCCTGCACAGTGGTAACAAGGCATGATGGATCCATGCTCTCATTCTGTTTACGCCAAATTCTGACTCTACCATCTGAATGTCTCATCAGAAATCGAGACTCATCAGACCAGGCAACATTTTTCCAGTCTTCAACTGTCCAATTTTGGTGAGCTCGTGCAAATTGTAGCCTCTTTTTCCTATTTGTAGTGGAGATGAGTGGTACCCGGTGGGGTCTTCTGCTGTTGTAGCCCATCCGCCTCAAGGTTGTGCGTGTTGTGGCTTCACAAATGCTTTGCTGCATACCTCGGTTGTAACGAGTGGTTATTTCAGTCAAAGTTGCTCTTCTATCAGCTTTAATCAGTCGGCCCATTCTCCTCTGACCTCTAGCATCAACAAGGCATTTTCGCCCACAGGACTGCCGCATACTGGATGTTTTTCCCTTTTCACACCATTCTTTGTAAACTCTAGAAATGGTTGTGCGTGAAAATCCCAGTAACTGAGCAGATTGTGAAATACTCAGACCGGCCCGTCTGGCACCAACAACCATGCCACGCTCAAAATTGCTTAAATCACCTTTCTTTCCCATTCTGACATTCAGTTTGGAGTTCAGGAGATTGTCTTGACCAGGACCACAGCCCTAAATGCATTGAAGCAACTGCCATGTGATTGGTTGATTAGATAATTGCATTAATGAGAAATTGAACAGGTGTTCCTAATAATCCTTTAGGTGAGTGTATACAGATGTTGGATCTTTACAGTTATTTGTGGAAAAAGACGTACACTTTAGTACAAACTTTTAAAAAGAGCAAAAAATATACTTTAAAAGAATACTAAGTGTGAACTTAATGTAATGTTTTCAGACACTGAATGAATAATGAGTGAATAAAATAAAAATATATTATAATTAAAATTTATAGTAAATGCACTTAGTTGAACTTAAGAGTGCTTTTTGAACAACTTAAGTGGGGCTTAAGTACATTTTTCAATGTAATTTCATATTACTTACAATATTATGTTTAAATTGCACTGCCGAATGTTCTGACCAGCATTTATGGTAAACTAAAATATGCTATAATGTCATTTATTGAAACATGTATGTCATGACTTATGTATTTAAATATATTTGTAATTGCACATTTGTAATGATGACGTTGCAATTTAGTAATATATTAACGTTAAAAATCTGCAAGTAGCCTGCATTTTTTTTTTTTTTTTTACTTTGAATTTTTTAAGTACACTACAAGTGTACTACATTCACTACCATTAAGCTCAGTTCTCTTTCACTGATTGGACCGAGATAGCAGAAATGTTACAAATAAAACGTCGGAAATATGTTTACTACTTTTATCACATACGAAACAGGTTTAACTTTAGATAAACAGCATTTGAAAATGGCAAAACCCTTTTTCATTCTAGAGTAAATTAATTTTAGTGCTGTTTATTGTTAACTTTGTTTTTTGAGCTGTAACGTGACGTAAAATAATAGATGAATCGGTTATCTGAAACGAAATGTTCGAAAGAACCGATTCGCGTAAAGCAATTTGGGGTAAACGAAATTCCCCGCCTCCTCTAGGGAGAAGAGAAAAGCAGACTTCAGTCGAGGATGTTGAGATGGTCGGCAGATGCAGAAGTAACAGCGCCATACATCGAGAGGCTTCACACACGGTTTTAATCAGTTGCACGTGAAATCAACGGCATTTGCGCGCACCAAGAGATTGGATTGGATACGAAATATTCCTCTTTCTGGGACAACCACTTCACATTGGTCTTTCAACTGAGCATACAGGAACGCATACATCTCATCTGAAAGTCGCTTTTTGCATTGGAAATCTGATGCGTAATGGTGATCTCCAGATAATTAATTCGTTTTCATTTAAACCCCCCAAAATGCAGGTCATTCTGTTTGTTTCGGTAGTTTTTCTTTACATCAAAAATGCTGTCGCGGATACTAAACTCAAGTGTCCGGAGCGCTGTGATGTGAGTAAGTGTCCGAGCCCGAGCTGTCCGAGCGGGTATGTGCCGGACCGCTGTAACTGCTGTCTGGTGTGCGCGCAGGGAGAGGGCGAGCCGTGCGGCCGCAAGGACGATCTGCCCTGCGGGGACGGTCTGGAGTGTAAGCACCCGTCTGGAAAGAGACTGTCCAAAGGTGTGTGTCAGTGTAGGTACAGCAGTAAAGTGTGTGGCAGTGACGGGAACACGTACGGTAACATCTGCCAGCTGAAGGCCGTGAGCAGGAAAGCGCTGCAGCAGGGTCTTCCCGCGGTCACCAACGCGCACAAAGGACCCTGTGAAAGCAATCAAGGTAAGTGATTTGTGTATAGCAAGATGATATTTAACATATAGGCCTATCAAAATATGTATTTTTGCCGTTATTTATGCTTAAAATGTAATCATTAAATGGGATTGACCACAGTCTCCACAAAAAATACTTAATGATAATTAATGATAGTGGTAGCAAAAGTAATTTTTTTTTAAGTAACGTACAGTAATTTTAAAAAGTCATTGTACAGTAATATTTTTTGTTAGAGAAATATAGGATGTATGACATTAGGATAAAACCTCTCCATCAGCTTAGAATGCCAAACACTCTTTACATCATGTAGCACAAGTCTACCCCATTCATACACACACACAGACACACACACACACACACACACACACACACACACACACACGCACACACACACACACACAGACAGACAGACAGACAGACAGACAGACAGACACACACACACACACACACACACACACACACACACACGTCAAGTCACATTTCTTTATATAGCATATTATACAATACAGATGTTTAATACAGAAGCCGCTTCGTAGTAATAAACAGGAAAATAACAGTGTTTATACAACAGTTGGTTCTGGGTCTTGAATCTGATTCGTTGAGAGCCTTTTTCCAGCCATGCAATATTCTCAGAAGATACTCCATTGAGCTCTAGCGACCATCACATATCATAACTCCACTGATAATCAGATGAGCCATCATGGGTCTTTAGAACAATGGGAGCGTGACCTCAAACTTGACGTGCAAATGGCAGCTGCAGAAAGTTTCGGAAATATCTGCTTTGTGCTCTGTAGACCAGGGATGATTTCCTCTGATTTCCTCTGACTTCTCACTGGAGGTTGCCCTTTTGCTCTGATTTTGGACAAGATACCAACACCCTATAATTTATAATTAAAAGGAAATATCAAACTGCTTCCAGATCAGCAGTAAAACGTTATCTCTATGGTGACAGGAAAAGGGAGGAGGCACCTATTGGAAATGGTACCACCTCTCTGGAGACACATTAAAAGTCTACTGATGGGGTGAAATGATGTGTATCAAGACAGATGACCTGGTTAGCTTTTTAGGTCTGTTAACTCCATAAACACAACAATAATTTAGCAAAACCAGGTTTAAAAAAATCAAGCTGGTAGCAATCATTCACCCATTAGTTACAGCCCCTGCAATGCCACTGGCCACTATATTTGGTGAATTACCCGGTATTGAGGCAAGCGGTAAAAGTATAAGCAATAGAACCCACAGAAATGCCTATTTGGAGAGCAGCAAATCATTACAGCATTAAAAGTCACATAAATTATAGTCGCTCATTCTATACAATTAAGTCTAAAAACCTCAGAATAAAACACTAACTCTTGCAATCATTGTATTAAGTAACCCAGTGCCTTGGAAACAGATGCTGCCCAGATTGTGTGATCAGCTGCTCTTCTGATGTCTCGTCTCTTCACCATTTCAGACTGGAAAAAATGAATGCGGAAACTTTTGAGACATTCATCTTTGGTTTATGCCTGGCTGACTTTGGGTTGAGTGGCATTTTTCAATATTATATGTAATTGTCTAAATGAATTTGCACACGTTGCCAATGGAAGCTGACTTACTTGGCAGTCATGAAATCTTAGAGGTCACGTCTCCGTGATGCAGCCATACTGGAATGTGCTTTTATATGGGGTGTTGCATTTGATAAATGATTAGCAGTTGAGTGTAATTTTATTGCATGCTTCTTTTGGTTTCTCACAAAGCTTAAATACTTTCATCCAGATATATAAGCTTTAGACCTATATACACCGATCATGCATAGCATTATGACCAGTGTTGGGAGTAACGCGCTACAAAGTAACGCGTTACTGTAATTCCACTACTTTTAGCGGTGACGCGCATTTAATCAAGTAAAGGCATTACAATTACTGAAATTTAAATGAGTTCGTTACTCGCGTACTCTCTTTTGTGAAAAATGAACACTTGCAGACAAGAAGCTCATTCTCGCTGTAGTAAAGCCCTACACGGGCCTCAAATCTAGGCCCTAGCCCGGCCCCTGCCCGAGACGCTCAGGCCCTAGCCCGGCCCGTGTCCGACAGCTTATCAAAATTCTCGGCCCGAGTCTGACTGGAGCCCGTTTTTTTTATTTTTACACACTACTGTTGCAGCTATTAAAATAGTTCCGTTTTGTTTTTAATGTCAGTGGTTATATTTCGTTTAGTTTCTTTATTAAGTTAATTTAGAAAAATGTTTGGAGCATTTTTTGTTTGTTAAATTGAAGTTTTTGTTTTTTAAAGTGACGACCAAGCGGCCAGCGGCTGACAGTGAGTTAACCACACGTTTGATCAATTTAGCCTCTCAAATAAACACTCGACTTGTCTTGCCTATAATAAAATCCATAGATATAAAACACTTCAAGTATATCACAATGTTAGTTTAAACGTTTACTATCACCACCACAGTAAAAAGGCATTTTGACAAGCTGAAGCAGGCTGCTGCTGCTCGCAACGGCTCGCAAACAAAACGGGCTATACAATCTAAACTAATAAACAAAATAAAAATAAAAAAACATGCATGCAGGTTGTCTTACCTTACACCTCTCCGCAAAAGGAATATAAATCTGATCTTAAATTCCCACGCTAGATGCACATTTAACGGGGTTCACGTCAACGAAAGCAACAGATATGAGCTGCATTTTATTGATCATCAACTAATTTCAAAATCAATGACCGCAATAGGAGAAAGAGCGACCTAAGCACTGGTAAGATAATTTAGTCTCATTATTTTTAATGAAGATGATTGTGTTTTTGAGCATCTAAGACTTAGCCTATTTTCAGTTTCACTTGCGGCAGTTTGCATGTTGGCTTGCTTTAGCCTACTAATTTGCGGCGATGCGTGTTGCAGTAGCGCCGTCATATCTGACTACAACATGTCATATATAGACTATAACACGCTCTCACACGTTTATCTTTTAACAAGTTGCCAGGAGTAAAATTTACATATGTGATTTACAACCAGATGCATTTACACTTGTCCAGTTTTGCCTGAAATGCGTCCCAGACCACCTTCTGAATTGGTTTGTTTGAGTGATAGGATATAAATCCGTCTCGAAAGAATTTCGGTAGGCATTTACTCCTGGTCTTTTCACAATTGGATAGATATCTGATCAGAGAAAACGAATTAAGTGACCAGTTGTAAAAAGGCCATAACTCTTGCAGCTGTCTAAAATATAAAACGAAGGAGAAGTGTGATGTATGATGTGAAAATTGGCCCGAAGCCCGGCCCTAGGGGCGTAAAAAAGTCGGGGCCCGTCAGGCTCAGCCTGAAATGCAGGGATCTAAAAAAAAAAAACACTGTTAAATGACTGACAGTTGTTATTTCGTTTCAAGTATTAAAAGGGACTTTTGTACTACTGCTTGATTTGAAGGCCTGTTGCCCTGTTGATTACAATAAAAAAATTATGTTTATTGTGTTTGACTGTTCAGTATTGTTTATATTTAAAAAGCAGACATAAAAGTAACTTAAAAGTTACTTTCCCTAGTAACTAATTACTTTTGATATACAGTAATTGGTAAAGTACTTCAATTACTTTTAAAAGAAGTAACTAGTAACTGTAACTAATTACTAATTTTCAGTAACTTGCCCAACACTGATTATGACCACCTTCCTAATATTGCGTTGGTCCCCCTTTTGCTGCCAAAACAGCCCTGGCCCGTCGAGGCATGGACTCCACTAGACCCCTGAAGGTGTGCTGTGGTATCTAGCACCAAGATGTTAGCAGCAGATCCTTTAAGTCCTGTAAGTTGTGAGGTGGGGTCTCCATGGATTGGACTTGTTTGTTCAGCACATCCCACAGATGCTCGATTGGATTGAGATCTGGGGAATTTGGAGGCCAAGTCCACGCCTCAAACTCGTTGTTGTGCTCCTCAAACCATTCCTGAACCATTTTTGCTTTCTGGCAGGGTGCATTATCCTGCTGAAAGAGGCCACAGCCACCAGGGAATACCGTTTCCATGAAATGGTCTGCAACAATGCTTAGGTAGGTGGTATGTGTCAAAGTAACATCCACATGGATGGCAGGACCCAAGGTTTCCCAGCAGAACATTGCCCAAAGCATCACACTGCCTCCGTTGGCTTGCCTTCTTCCCATAGTGCATCCTAGTGCCATGTGTTCCCCAGGTAAGCGACGCACCCGGTCATCCACGTGATGTAAAAGAAAACGTGATTGATCAGCCCAGGCCACCTTCTTCCATTGCTCCGTGGTCCAGTTCTGATGCTCACGTGCCCACTGTTGGCGCTTTCGGGGGTGGACAGGGGTCAGCATGGGCACTCTGACTGATCTGCGGCTATGCAGCCCCATACGCAACAAACTGTGATGCACTGTGTAGAAAGGTGATAGAAAGGTGTCAGAATACACAGTGCATCGCAGTTTGTTGCGAACATTAACTTCTTGAGCAGTTTGAGCTACAGTAGCTCGTCTGTTTGATCGGACCACACGGGCCAGCCTTCGCTCCCCACGTGCATCAATGAGCCTTGGCCGCCCATGACCCTGTCGCCGGTTCACCACTGTTGCTTTCTTGGACCACTTTTGATAAATACTGACCACTGCAGACCAGGAACACCCCACAAGAGCTGCAGTTTTGGAGATGCTCTGACCCAGTCGTCTAGCCATCACAATTTGGCCCTTGTCAAACTCGCTCAAATCCTTACGCTTGCCTATTTTTATAGTTTTACACATATACAGTTGCAAGAAAAAGTATGTGAACCGCTTGCAGAATCTGTGAAAATGTGAATAATTTTATCTAAATAAGAGAGATCATAAAAAATGCATGTTATTTTTTATTTAGTACTGTCCTGAATAAAATATTTTACATAAAAAATTTTTACATATAGTCCACAAGACAAAAAAATAGCTGAATTTATTAAAATGACCCCGTTCAAAAGTTTATGAACCATTGAATCTCAGTACTGTGTCCTTATATGGATGATCCACTGCTTTTTTTTGTCTTGTGATGGTTGTTCATGAGTGCCTTGTTTGTCCTGATCAGTTAAACTGCCCAATGTTCTTCAGAAAAATCCTCCAGGTCCTGCACATTCTTCAGTTTTCCAGCATCTTTTGCATATTTGAACCCTCTCCAGCAGTGACTGTATGATTTTAAGATCCATCTTTTCACATTGAGGACAACTGAGGGACTCAAACACAACTATTAAAAAAGGTTCAAACATTCACTGATGCTCCAGAAGGAAACACGACGCACTAAGAGCCGGGGGGTGAAAATTTGAAGATCAAGGTAAATTGTACTTAATTTGTCTTCCGGGAAACATGTAAGTATCTTCTGTTGCTTCCGAAGGGCAGTACTAAATGAGAAAAACTGATATTTAAACAAAAATTTGGACCTCTTCATCCTGTTCAAAAGTTTTCACCCCGCGGCTCTTAATGAATATCGTGTTTCCTCCTGGAGCATCAGGGAATGTTTGAACTTTTTAATAGTTGTGTTTAAGTCCCTCAGTTGTCCTCGGTGTGAAAAGATGGCTCTCAAAATCATACAGTCACTGCTGGAGAGGGTTCAAATATGCAAAAGATGCTGGAAAACTGAAGAATTTGCAGGTCCTGGAGGATTTTTCTGAAGAACATTGGGCAGTTTAACTGCTCAAGACAAACAAGGGACTCTTTATCTCACAATTATGAGTTTACATCTCGCAATTCGGACTTTTTTTTTTCGGTATATAAACTCGCAACTGCAAGTAATAAGGTCATAATTGTGAGATATAAACTCACAATTGCGAGTTAAGTTAGAATTTTGAGATATAAAGTCGCAATTCTGAGAAATAAAGTTAGAATCGCAAGATATAAACTCACAATTCTGACTTTTTTGCTCAGAATTATAAGATATAAACTGAAAAAAGTCAGAATTGTGAGATAAAAAGTATTTTTTATTCAGTGTCTGAAACAAGCTTCCATAGTTTTCAACATCGATAATAATAATAAATGTTTCTTGAGCAGCAAATCAGCATATTAGAATGATTTCTGAAGGATCATGTGACACTGAAGACTGAAGTAATGATGCTGAAAATTCAGCTTTGTCATCACAGGAATAAATTACATTTTTAAATAATAAAACAGTAAAAATATTAAAGTAAAGAAAAATATTTTTACTGTGTTTTTTATCAAATAAATGCAGCCTTGGTGCATTTTGGGTCATTTTCCATTATTGTTTATGTATTAACACATTTCTGGGGCTTGCAACAACTCTTAATTACAGCCTAGACAAAACTTTAATTAACAAAACATTAATTATTAATTAACAGAAACAGTGATCAAAGCTAAGTACAATGTAAGCAAGGTGTAGTATTTAAAGTACTAAACAAGGTTTTAAACAGTCTTGATTCATTAATGACTTCAAATTTTAGGTTAGTAGTACATAAGGGTGTGCACGCAAAGGAATGATGGCTGTGCCAACACGGCCAAGAGGAAACAGCAGTCAAGAGAAAAACCACAATGATGTTTGCAGAAAATAACATGCCCTAATTACTATAACTTTACACGCTGAACACACTTTCTTCATTCTCTTTCATGCACATACTGCACACCCAACACAACTCAAGCATGCATGAGGATAAAAACCACCTACTGATTTTAGACCCAATTATAGAGGAACATTTTCTGTGTTTGAAAAGACTTGCTCCAACTATCATCACTGCATGCCATCTGAATCTGCAGGAAAGAATTTAAACACTGCATGACTGCTAATCATGCCCTCTTGAGCCAGAAAGGCTATTTTGGTCTATAAAAAGACAGTAGCTGCATTAGAAGAAAACATGGTGCTGCTGGTTTTGCTCTGACCATAGTGGGATTATTAACATGAGTAATTCTTTCTGCTAGTATAGGTCCCACACACCCCAACAGCCCGAGGTACAAATTCAACTTCATTGCTGACGTGGTGGAGAAGATCGCCCCTGCTGTTGTGCACATTGAGCTGTTCCTAAAGTAAGCCCAAACACTTGCAAACACTTTCATGGTGTGGCAGCCATCTGTACAGTGCTTTAAAACTGGGGGGAAATGAGGAAGGTGTTTGGCAAACACAGCTGTGTGAGAGTCACTGCTGTCTGTAGTTAAGCTCAACATGCACTACTGCTTTTGCCAAGCTTGACCCAGGACGTGGGATAGGATTGCGTTATTTTACAGCAATTTACTGCAGAGCAAGTACTCAATCAAATATTAGTGTGTCTGTCACTTGATGTTGGATCTGGTGAAGAAGCTGTCAGCGATCAAAATGTTGATTTTGAAGATGTTGAAAATGATAGTTTTGAGAATATGTTTGAGATGGCAAATATGAGCCAGATGGACAGTGATGGTATAAAACATCTGCTCAAACTGAACCCTTCCAAGCCCCAAAAGGTAACAAAATATGCTTAATTTTATTCTTCTGTAATTGTTACTCTAATATCAGGAGAGTTTTATATTATCACAACAGGTGGAGATCCATCCGTGTTAGATACAGATCAGGGTCGCTAAAGACCCGAATATGTAAGAATGATTGGCGAAACATTCATGCATTTAAGGGTTAAATAACACTGGTGGAGAAAGAGTTAATGAAATAAAAGGTCGCTTAAATATTCTTCACTTCCATGTTTCTTTACACACTTACAGCAAGTACAATTTTAAAAAGTGCACTTTGTAACAATGTAAAATTAAAAGTTTTACTTTAAAGTGCATTTTAAAGCATTATGTTTTAATCTTTTGTCATGTTTTAAAGAATTACACTCATTTCAACATGTAAAGTACTTGATTACACATGATGTATTGTGTATTTCAGTATTATATATAAAGTTAATTGTTAATGTTCTAAATTATAACTTCATTATTACAAATGTGTAATTACAAATATATGTAAATACATGACACAAGTTACAATAGAAATGACATTAAAGTATATTTTAGTTCAGCATGCTTGTCAGTACAGTACATTTGGCAGTATACTTTTTAACCAAGTCCTACTTAAGTGGGTCAAAAAAGCAGTAAAATTCAGCTAACTGCATTTATTATAAATTGAATTTATAAAACATTTTAATTTACCTCCAATTAACATGCAATTAAGTGTCTGAAAATGAACATTCATAAATTATCTCTTTAATAAGTAATACTCTTTTTAAAAGTATGCCAAAGTGTACTTCTTTTTCACAAAGGAACAAAACAAAACTAAATTTAAGACCAAAGGTGAATGTAAAAAAAAAATAATAATAATAATAATTGGAGTTTTAACCCTTAAATGCATGAATGTTTCCAATCATTATTACATATTCACGTCTTTAGCGACCCTGATCTATATCTAACACGGATGGATCTCTACCTGTCGCGATAATATAAAACACTCCTGATATTAGAGTAACAATTACAGAAGAATAAAATAAAGGATATTTTGTTAGATTTTGGGGCTTGGAAGTGTTCAGTTTGAGCAGATGCTTCATACCATAATCACTGTCCTCGTCAGAGCTCATTTCCCAGTACATTCAGCATCTGACTCATATTCGCCATCTCAAACATATTCTCAAAAAATCTTTTTCAACATCTTCAATATTTTGATCGCTGACAGCTTCTTCACCAGATCCGCCATCAAGTGACAGTGACACTAGTATTTGACTGCGTTCAGTTCTTGCTCTGTAAATCGCTGAGCCATTTGAAGTTTTGTGGAATAAAGTTGAATTGCACTCATTCAGTCATCAAAGATTCAATTATTGTTGTGCAGAAAAAATATACTTACACTGTTACACACCTCGGGTCGTTAGCAACCCTATACAATTTTTACAAAAAATGAATGGAAAAAAACAGGTATTCTTTTATAATTGTATTATTTTTTTTCTTGTTATATTGTTTATATTGAGTTGATTGATATCTAACTTTAAAGACCTGAGGTATGTGTTTAAGGGTTAAATAAATTTTTGAATCACTCAATGCAAGTGTATGAAACTAAATAGAATTTTGTCAGATGCCTTTATATGTTCACTTTTGCCCCCTAGCCACCCCCTCTTTGGTCGGACGGTTCCGCTATCCAGTGGTTCTGGTTTTGTAATGTCAGAGACTGGGCTGATCGTAACTAATGCCCATGTGGTGTCCAGCACCACATCTGTTTCGGGTCATCAGCGACTCAAAGTTCAGATGCGTGATGGGGATGTGCATGAGGCCACTATCAAAGACATCGACAAGAAGTCTGACATTGCCACTATCAAAATCAACCCACAGGTAAGATAAAACTGCAAACTGTTTTTATTGCACTCAAAGAGCAATCTTTATAATAAAAAAGTCAAAGTGTGTTTAATCAACTACTTCTTACATCCCCTTTGGCAGAAAAAGTTGCCTGTTTTATTGCTGGGTCACTCTGCAGACCTGCGCCCGGGTGAGTTTGTGGTTGCTATTGGCAGCCCGTTTGCCCTGCAGAACACAGTGACGACAGGAATTGTCAGCACCGCACAGAGAGATGGGAAAGAACTGGGTCTCCGTGACTCTGACATGGACTACATCCAGACTGACGCCATCATCAACGTAAGACACAGAATAACGCATGTTAAGAGTCTTACTGGGTGTTGCGTAAGAAGTCTAGACAACTTCTGAAATTCATTTCTGAAATCACTTTGCATGTAAGAAGTAATGCTTATTAGTAATTTGTCCATATTATGGAAATTATGATAAGAGCTGAGTTGAACATAACTCCTTAAGTATTGAACAAAAATATAAATTGTGAGAAAAATATTAAAGTCAAAGTCTTTATCTATTACAGTCAATCATCTTTTGCTAACATTGCTTTTCTTTTTGATTATCAGGATTTATGATTGCATTGCTAGAGTTTTCATAATTACTCCCTATTTTATTCTTCTTTAGTTTTTACTTGCAGTTCTGACAGTTGGTTCTTGTTGAGTTTTGGAGAAACTATTTATTTGAAGTCTCAGATTTTTACATTATTTTCCGTTTTGGATTTATATTTTTGTCCAATTCTTGAACATTTATATTCAGTACTTTTGGCACATATCTAACCCCATAGATAAGGTACTGTATGTAAAATAGTTTGAGCACAAATAATTAACATAAATTAATATTTCATTTGATCTTCTGACAGTAGGTTCTTTTGAATTTTAGAGTGATTTTAGAGTCAAAGCCTCAGATTTTTACTTTATTTTATGTTTTGGATTTATATTTTTGTTCAATACTTGAACATTTATGTTCATTAATTTTGGCACAAATCTAATCCCATATAGATATGGTATGTGTAAAATAGTTTGAAAACCAATAATTAACTTTTTTTCTGTTCTCAGAGTGATTTTAGAGTGGAAGTCTCAGATTTTTACTTTATTTTATGTTTTGGAGTTATATTTTTGTTCAATACTTGAACATTTTTGTTCATTAATTTGGGAATAAATCTAATCCCATATAGATAAAGTATGTGTAAAATAAGGTATGTGTAACACCAATAATTAACTATTTTTTTCTGTTCTCAGTATGGGAACTCAGGTGGACCACTCGTGAATTTGGTAATTATTTCATACTGTGATATATGTCAATTTTCTCTGACTCACAGGAATAGCTCACCCAAAAATAAAAATTCTGTCAATGTTTACTCTCCCTCATGTTTTTATTTTCTCTTCTCTTATGGAGCACAAAATATGATTTAAAGAATATCCACTCTTTTCAATATAATTTGAATATTTCAGTCTGTGCCGCAATAATTCGCCTTTTGTGTTCCACAGAAGAACAACATGAGTTTAAGGAAATTATGACTGCATTTTCATTTTTAGGTCTCCTTTTAATACTCAAACAAACTGATATTGTATTTAATTTTTCTTCTTAATTTGTCTTCTATAAGGATGGAGAGGTGATAGGAATCAACACCCTCAAGGTAGCTGCAGGAATCTCATTTGCCATTCCTTCAGACAGGATTACTCAATTCTTAAATGATTCATTGGGAAAGCAAAACAAAGGTACATGGGGCAGCTTTTGTACAAGGGAATTTGAAGGGGAGGTCAGAGTATTAATTATCTGATAATAAACATATGTTTTATTTTTTAGAACTATTCTTACTGGGTTAAATATGTTAAAACTTTTACATATTGTTTCAGAGACAAGATCAGTGAAGAAGCGCTTCATTGGAATCCGAATGCTCACCATCACAGAAGCGTGAGTGAACACATGTACAGTAAATGAACACTTTGCTGTTTAGTCATTGTGTGTGTGTGTGTGTATGTGAGGCATTCTGTCTGTCTCCTCCAGTCTTGTGGAAGAGCTGAGGCAGCAGAATCCAGATTTCCCTGATGTCAGCAGTGGGATCTACGTCCATGAAGTGGTTCCTCACTCCCCTGCTCAGAAGTAAGCATTAGCCAAACCAGATGATCTGTGGTCTTTCAGTTGTGGTTGTGCTTCAGAACTCCCAGCCAAGAAGTTTGATCTCTGTCTATGCTCTGTGGATGACAACATTTTGAAGAGTACAATCAAAAAGAAATGTCAGATTTGTATAAGACAGGTTTATGGTTTATTATCATTAGCGTTTCTTACAATGCATATTCTGAAATTAGGATAAGCTTTGAAGAAGACATAATAATGTTGAATTAATTCCTGCAAACATGACACTGTTATTCAATCTATTACACGACCCTCTGAGATATTTCTTAATATCTGCCGTCATCCATGGCAACACTGCCTATTTCACACCCCTCGGGCTACTTTAATGTATCACACTGCATACTTCCTCGCTCTCATTTCATAAAAACACAACTGGCTCCATCTTGACTGGAAGTCATTCATTTCTAAAGGAGAGTTGTAAGGGTGCGTGTAGTTTCGACCATATGTGTTTGCAAACATTTTTGTGTGTTAAACTATTTAAACTTTTATGGCAAGACTGGCCCGACCGGATGGGATATATTCAGACCCAGTTAATATTTAGTGTCTTTAACTACTATGTAATAACATTGAAATTAATCATTTGATACACTACGCTTATTGGGCCTCATTTATGAAACTAACGTACGACAGAAAATTGGGCGTACAGCCGTTTCCACGCAAAACTTGGCATTTATCAATATGGACATGAGCGGTGGCTATGAACAAATCTCACGTCAGGTCTCAGCTCGTGTGCGCAAGTTTTTGAGTTAGCGTGAAGTTGCATGCAGCATAGCAAATCTGACGGAGAATTAAAATGAGAGCATTTTGATCATTTAGACTGTTCCTGACTGACAACCAAAGCTCATTAATCGACCATTAACCGTTAAGATTAAAATGTCAAATTAAACTAGCTTTACATGAGCAAATTTGTGTGAATCCACACCTCAATGAGGATTCACACATCGTCACATCACGCACATGCAGCGCTTCTGTGAATGGAGAAAAACAGAATAAGGACTATAATAAGGAATAAAATACATAGGACTGCACGAAAAATATATTTCACTGAAATAACATATTAACAAAAGAAAAAAACTGTGCTTGTTTTTGTAACACTCTAACGCATTGCATTTGTTTTCTTTATACCTTATATCTTATAACTTGACATTTCAGCTATTTATCATCAAACTAAGTCAACTGCAGTCAACCAAACATAAAAGTCACACTGCTCAAATTAAATGGTCCACTGTAAAAATCAACGTGCCCGGCGTCCAACCAAACACATTTATGCGCATGTGAAGGATACTGTTTTCCGTGGATATTGGAACATGAGTGAAGTACAAAGCCTTTACATAATGAGTAATTAAGTTTAGCAACCTAACGTTTCATGGCAAATATAGAAGCATATTTGGATTCTTGCCGAATGACAGACTAGCCCAATACCATTTAATTTTCGCTTCAAATACATTCATTTTGGCTTTGGTGTTGTATAATGAATGCCTATAGGCCTATGACTAACTTATTGTCTAATTTGTATTTTATTTTATATTTTAATATATATTTTTATAGCTATTTTTCATTCATGTAACTGTTCTGAATACCATTCAATTTAAAGGATTTGTTGTGGAGTGAGGGGAAATTAAATAGCGCTATAGTGTTTAATATTTGTAAATGTTTCGTTTTATTTACCGGTATGTAATAGGCTATACATATAAATTAATGTAATTGTTTGCAGTTACGAGGTTAACAGGTGTTATACTATTATTCGTACTATGGGATTGGCGGCATATGAATCTTTGATGAATCGCACGTGAACCCTGTTGTAAGATGATTTCTGCGCTCGGATCTGCGCTCGTTTCTACGTTAGATTGATAAATGAGGCCCATTGTGTATATACATGTTTTTATATTGTGCTTATTTAAAAATATACATGCATGTATTTACAGCTGTAATTAATTTCTGTAATTACACTGTTGACCTTTACCTTACCTTACCTACTTTTACCCACCAAACCTGTCCCTAACCTTACCTGTATTCCTCCTCAATAGCAGTAAAAGTGTTTGAATGCAAGTACTTAGTACATAACAATATTTTTTTTGGACAGTGCATAGTAAAAGACACCTTACATAAAATGTGACCCCTATTTTGTAAAATACATAACTATTTACGTTGATTAGCCCTATAATACCCACTATGCATTTTTTCAAAGGTATTGGGCAGTGATTTGTTTTGCATGTGAATATATTCATAAATTCATTATTCGTTCGAGCTTCCAATGATGAATAAATTGCTTTACAACCATTCTGAAAGTTCCATGCAAATGCCACTTGATAGAGGAAAGTTTAGACAGTTGTTTTGTACATTGTAATAGTTACAAACTGCTCCAAGACTTGGGTTGAAGATCCAAATTATTGGGACGATCCAGAATCGTAATCCATATAATGAGCAAAGGGTCCAAATTATTGGGTTGGAGATCCAAATTATTGAGACAATCCAGAATCGTAATCCATATAACGAGCAAAGCGTCCAAATTATTGGGTTGGAGATCCAAATTATTGGGACGATCCAGAATCGTAATCCATGTAATGAGCAAAGGGTCCAAATTATTGGGTTGGAGATCCAAATTATTGAGACAATCCAGAATCGTAATCCATATAACGAGCAAAGCGTCCAAATTATTGGGTTGGAGATCCAAATTATTGGGACGATCCAGAATCGTAATCCATATAATGAGCAAAGGGTCCAAATTATTGGGTTGGAGATCCAAATTATTGGGACAATCCAGAATTGCAATCCATATAACGAGCAAAGGGTCCAAATTATTGGGTTAAAGATACAAATTATTGGGACAATCCAGAATCCTAATCCATATAACGAGCAAAGGGTCCAAATTACTGGGTTGGAGATCTAAATTATTATTGGGACGATCCAGAATCGTAATCCATATAATGAGCAAAGGGTCCAAATTATTGGGTTGGAGATCCAAATTATTGGGACAATCCAGAATCGCAATCCATATAACGAGCAAAGGGTCCAAATTATTGGGTTAAAGATCCAAATTATTGGGACAATCCAGAATCCTAATCCATATAACAAGCAAAGGGTGCAAATTATTTGGTTGGAGATCCAAATTATTGGGATAATCCAGAATCCTAATCCATATAATGAGCAAAGAGTCAAACAATCCAAATAAGCAACAGGGCAGAAAACACAGGCAAAAAGGATAATCTAAAACACGGGCAGAGAATCAAAAAAAAAAAAAAATCAGGATAATGCTCAGATATGCAGTGTACAACATACAAGACTTCGCAAAGAATGAGTGAAAATGGTCTTAAATAGGCAGGCATTAACAAGATAATGAGGCACAGGTGGAAGTCATCAAACATTATGAGTCCAGGCAATGGGTTATGGGAATTGAAGTTCATGATGGGAAAGCAAGGAAGTCAGGAGGAGAGCCCTCGGGTGGAGATCATTGGCAATCCAGCTTGTGAATGTAACAGTAACGGACAGATAAAATACAGGTCAAAATATGAAATAATTTCAACTAATATCAATATTTCATATTTATGTATTTTTTCATATTGTCCTGATCACACCTGCCTGCTTTTATTTTGCGATAATGACCGACTGGCTGTATGATATATCCCTTTACAAATTTAAGGATACAACTGAGAATTATATAATTTCTCCAAATGTGTTTCAGAGGGGGCATCAGAGACGGTGACATCATCGTTAAGTTAAATGGAGAGCCACTGATGAACACCAGCGACCTGAAGGAAGCGCTCAATCAAGACACGACTCTACTGCTGGAGGTGCGCAGAGGCAACGATGACCTGCTCTTCAACATTGAGCCTGACGTCATCATGCAGTGATGTCATCATTTACTCAGAATGTGAAGCATCAAACTTTTATCATGTCAGTCATGCGCTGTCATGGCCAGAGGAATGTCTAACATTCTTCTACGAAACACCAAGGACCTCTTTTACAAGCTGAGAGGAATCTATCCTTGAGCTTTCGCAATCTCAGTCATTTCAAGTCTGCCAAGAGATTTTATATGAAAAGCATTTCATAACAGCACACTCTCTTTGAAGCAGGTTTGAAGTGGAGAATGATTTAGTTCATGGCAAATATGAAAACTTGCAGTACTGTATTTTGTAGAGAAGACAAAGCTGGTGATAAGTTTTATAGCAGAAATAGCCAAAAGCCAAAAGTTAAATATAAGAAAATGTAATAAACAATATAAATATTCATAAATAACCACATAATCATAAATACATAATGAATTATAATGAATAAATGAACAAAAATTATAATAAATGACATTAATATTTTTTATATTTTTTAAAAGTCTTATAGATTAGTATGTGGATTATCTTAATAATACTTTAAATGGCATTCATTTTTGAAACTTCATTGTAGCACCAGTGGCAAGAATCAATTGCTGTGCAAGGTTTTTAGATACCTTTTATATAATTTCTGTATAATGACTGTCATGAAGAATTACATTTTTATATGGTCATGTTGTCCAATCAAATATTGTGTGCTTTTTATACAGAGATCACAGTGAGACGTCTTCTGTTCATGTAATCTGTTTATCAGTCTGTATATGCTCTATTCATGTTCCTGTTTGTCTAAAATGTCTACAGCATGTCATATGACTTGATTACCATGCTTTCAAATATGCTCTTATTTTTGGTTCTCTTCAGCTGGATCTATGAACGTTGAACCTATGAAATAAAACTTTCTCTGAAAATAATCACTTGGCAAATAGGTGGATGATAAAGTAGGCTACGTAGGCTGAATTTTGAAAGAGCAGTCAGTTGAAACTAATGTAAAGAAGAGCCCAAATCATATTATTTGAGATACATAATATAAAAGAAGCAAAGTCTGTCAGGTCTACTGATTCATGATGTTTGGGTTGGAAATTCATGAATCCAGAATACTCAGAACTTTCCATTACACAAAGATTTTTCTCCAGTTCTCACAGTCAAGACAGGACTTGTGGATCACAAAATCCAGACATGACACATGGCTGCATATTTCAAGCTGCGTATGATGATTTTACAGCTTATTCATTAAAGTAAGCCTGTTTCTTTGAAGAATATCAAGATCTGCGCATTTAATCTTATGCATCCCAATTCGTGTACTAGTACTAATTTTTCGATGTCATTTTGTAGTAGTGTGTTCACGGCAAGAAAAAGTGCACTTCAGATACCCTGATGATGCACTTATTTAACCGAAAAAAGTGTGGGATGTTGGACACTTCATGCAATCAACAGTCGCAGCTTTCCTTAAGTAGCGGTGGGCTATAATGCTGGATAACAAAATAACCTACTAATTCATACACAAGAAAGTAGAGTGCATAAATATAGTGCATAGAACGTTATTTGGGACATAACTAAAGACTTGTGAGCTGAATATGATTGTTGACCCTTTGCCAATTGACTATATTAAAGAGATTTTGAAGACACAGTAAACTATACAGCAATTAATCATCAGTGGTTGAATAAAAATCCAAAAGTCAGAAGTACATTTGTACTTCTTAAGTACTTTAAATGTGTATTTTGATAAAAGCAAATTGACTTAAGCTAAGATGTGAAATGGCTGCCACCCCTGTCTGCTGTAATATTTCAAGAATAACCTACAAATTTGTATTTTCTGAGATGAGGGGCTTTAGAAAATAGCTCTATAAATGGAAAGCGTGTCATGTTGCAGATGTGCACTCTGTCTGAAAAAAATCCAGTTTTTTCCAAAGGTCCCATACAACTTAAAGGGGTCATGATGACATGAGAAATCAAATTTTCCTTGATCTTTGACAAATAAGAGTTCTTTGTACCATTAAAACAGCAAGTTTTATAGCTTAAATTGTTCTCCTCAGTAATGAGCATTTATTTAACCAAGATCCAAAAATGGCTTGTTTGGATATTGTGGGATTTGTGATGTCAAACGGGCAAATACATTTGCATATGACTACCTCTAGAAGAAGACATCAATGAATCGTTGTATAGCATCACACCATTGGCCACGCCCACTTGCACTCAGTCATTTAACAGCTGACACTTGTCTACACCAAACACGAGCGCCACAGTATACAGAATTTCTGACAGACTTGTGCTTGAACTAATCCCGAAAACAGGACAAATGGAGTTTGCATTGCTGTACAGCCTTCAGAAGGACCCCAGTGTCAGGAACAAGTGGTTGGTTTATTTTTAATGATGTTTTGAATCGATTCAGATGATTATGTTCATTCAGAGCATTTGACTGCAGATTATTTTGTAAGCAAGGCACAGTGTAATGGAGAGATTGCAAAGAAACGATGGTTGAAAGATGAAGCAGCATACTGTATTGGATCTGACATCAGCTACATCGCAAAGCGCAAGTAAACAATTTCATAATACTTTGTAAATGAGGGTTTTATATAGATAATGATTTCTAAGCACTTACTCTTACTAATAGTGTGGACTATAGTGTGGACTACTTCATGTGCAATGACGTTAGCCAATCATAACAGTGGCCATTTACTGACAAGCCTTAAAGGGTTAGTTCACCCAAAATTGAAAATTCTGTCATTAATTCCTCACCCTCATGTCGTTCCAAACCCGTAAGACCTTTGTTCATCTTCAGAACACAAATTAAAATATTTTGGATGAAATCCGAGAGCTTTCTGACCCCCTATAGACAGCAACGTTATTACCACTTTCAAGGCCCAGAAAGGTAGTAAAGACATTGTTAAAATAGTCATGTGACTCCAGTGGTTCAACCTTAATGTTCTGAGCGACTAGAATACTTTCTGTGTGCAAAAAAACAAACAAAAACAATGACTTCATTCAACAATTTCTTCCCCTCCATGTCAGTCTCCTACACTGTTCACATTGTAAACACAGTGCAGCACTTCCGGGTTCTACTTCAGAACGCTGGCTTGGGTTTGGAACGACGTATTTAAGTATTTAAAAGTAATTAATGACAGAATTTTCATTTTTGGGTGAACTAACCCTTTAAGTGAGCCGCCCCTTAAAACTGATCATTGGTCAGAATGAGGATTGAAAATAATTTTTGCAAAAATACGAAACAAAATTATAAGTTTATCTCGAACATTTTAAAATAATTTAAAAATACATGTCATGACTCTTAAATTCTTTTCCTCAGAAATGTAACATCTTTTCAGATTTGCAAAGTTGTCAAACATGCTGATTTAATTTGCCCTTAAATCTGACTAAAAACCACAAAGAAACACATACTTATACAGTATATATCATATGAAGTCATATGTAATTTGTGCTGAAGTCATATTGTGCTGTAGCACAGCGTTTAGGCCAAACCACATATGACCATGGAGGAAATCAGGATTGAGTCTTTCAAGAGTTAGGATAAATAGAAACTTGACATTGGGTCAACAGATGACTAGCTCTGTTTGGGTTTATCATATTAGCATGGTGTTGTGGCTAAAGTGCTATGCCAACACACCCAAGTGGTTCAACTCAGAACGGATCTTGCTGTCTACAAGCTGGGTAAATAAAGACATGGCACGAAGAAATAAATTAAACAAAGATGTGTTACACAGGGTGTGTGTCCTGTAATAATAATAATAATCTATGCAGCTAATTGCTAATTATAGTTCCTAAAGTGCATGCCAGACATTGGTTCCAACACTTCTAAACATGGTCTGAAACCAAAATAGTTAGGCTACATTTTTTCAGTATTTCTATTTATAAGGGTTATAAGGGTTTATAAGGATTTCCTTTCAGCCATTAGGACTACTAAAAGTACTGTGGCATCAGATGGTATCTGAAGGTAATGTACATGTAATATACACCATAGAACTGAATTATCATATTCATAACTTCAAAGAACAGCATGGTATTACCATGGTATATGTGGAAAACGTATAATACTTTTTAGTAAGTGAAATAGCTCACATATATAGCAGAATATAAAACAAATAAACTCATCGATGTTTGACATCAATTCACATTTCATAATGGTTTCATTCGTCACAATGCCCTGCACGCTTTGGTCTCTAAACCAGACCACATCAATAAAAACAAACTACTGAAGCTTCCCAAAGAAGCCACAGGATATAGACTTGTATGTGTGTGTGTGTGAGTGAGTAAGAATGTTAATTCAATGAGACTCGCCGAAACATAAACACAGACTTGACACTGAAGTGCACACTGTTGTCCAGGGCCATCGCCAGAGACCTCACGTTAATGTGTGGAACGCAGATCACACACATAGTGTAGATAGGGACACAAAGAGTGCACAAAAGAAGACAACATAGCAACAAGTGCTGAGAATAAGATGATAAAGAGGAAAAATATTTTGTTAAATAATTCTCTGTATATAAAGGCAGATATTTTTTGGCAATGTAGGAATTGCACAATAGTTTGGAATTGTTGTCTTTGCCTTTTAACCTTGATCTGTATCTAAATAATGCATGGAAACATAGGTCAAACTTCAGGATAAATCATTAGATTCCCTAGATCAGTTTAGGATTAAATAGCTTGGTCAATAGCAAGAGTTTAGATCGTGAGTTTAGAAGTACCATATTCCAAAATCACATTAAAACTAATCATGACAACTTCTTAAATAGCTTTTAAGGTTACACTTTTACTTCAGTTCAGTTGTGTAAACTGTGTAAAGTTAATCAATTATGAAGCGAGTTCAATTCAGCTAAGCAGCAAAATACAAAAATTTCACTTTTCAGCTCAAGTCAGATCAATGTTGAATCAATCCAAGTTTTGTTCTCATCAGTATTACTGAATATGAAGTGTCTTTTAAACCCCAACTAAGCAAGCCAAAAGCGATAGTGGAAAGGAACCCAAACTCCATCAGGTGAGATAAATGAAGAAAAACCTTGGGAGAAACCATTCGCCAGTTCTCCTCTGGCCAAATGAACAAACAGGGTGTGATTCCAGGCTGCATCACGTCAGATTTGTGGATTGGAATCTTTCCATCGCACAAAATGTTCTTTATAGTAGAAAAAAATTATGTTTTTACAATAAGAAAAAAAGGTTCTTTTTAGAACTTTTCACTGAAATGTTCTTAGGGGAAACCAATATGGTTCTTCTATGTAATTGCTGCAAAACCCCACTTTTGGAACCTTTATTTTTAAGAGTGTACCCCAGTACCACTCATTTGAAAAGTATACAGCTTTGTTATAATGAGCTCACTCTCTGTTGGTTGCATGCATGCAGACTTTCTTAAACATTCTCACCTGCACTTCCACACAACAATGGTCCATCTTCACCCAAATCCATGAGATGTCAATAGCACCTGTGTTAAGTGTGCTAATGCACTGCGCAGTAATCTTTAAACGGGGAAAACCATCTCTGAGTCAGGCATCTCAATTATTAACAGTTTATAGGTTAATATGGTTTAATTCAATATTCAAGATGTCAAACTACAGCGCTATCTGGTAAAATATCATACAGTTGCACTGCATTCATATTTAAATAAAAAGACATTTAAATATTTATTTTGATAAAAAGGTCACAATTTATTATAATTACATTCTTACATATTATTTACATTTAATGCAATAAACATACAAAGATTTGTGCTCAAAATCATTCATCATCCATAATCAAAATGACATTATGTAAAACAATCAATCACACATATTCACTCCTATCTAAGTAGATGTAGATGAATGCAGTTATTAACATGAACACTGTTCAGCCTCTGAACACTGTTATTGAGGGTTTTGTTATGGTTTAGTTGTTTGTGGATTCAAACACTAGATCTGATGACCTATAACTCAAACCTTCAATATTTATAGTCAAACCAAACAAATGAGTTTATCATGGCACAATGAATTAGAAAGTGTTATAATAAGTGCTCTTGTTAATGTTTACAGTACACCACAAATCTTGCTTTATGCTGATCTTAGTAAATTTTAGTGAATCTGTTCATAATTTTAGAGAGATCAACATGGTTGAGATTCTTCTTGGAGTTTTTTAAGCTCCCTGTCATATTCCATAAGCTCATTCGAACTTTTAATAAACTCAATCAAGGCTGAATTTATCAATGACAACTGTGTGACAGTATTATAATATCTTAAAACTGTTTGGCTTTAAGGACAAGCAGACGAATATCTGCAATGATCCTGTTTCCTAACAGCTGACCAGTGCGAGGAGTTACAATTTGGCTCGGAAAGATCCAACTGCAGGTTTGTCAGAACAAAACTCAGCCCACCAAGACGGCCGTTCCAGGACGTTCTTACCCTGCATGACTGTAGACCACAGGTTTTTGTAGAGCTGAAACGCATGAGAAACAGACAGATACTGAATCACAAAAACATTGATTACAAAAAACATATCAAAATAAGGTCAAGTCATGCGACTTACTATCTGTAACAAGAAAATAACAGTCAGAAAACAAGCATGTGAAGAGCTTTCATAAATAAAGACATCCCTTTTATCAGAACCTCAGATGAGTCAGAAAATGAACTCAATGCCATAGTGAAGAGATCTTTTCCAGTAAGCATCTCCCCAACTGTAAACATGAAAAGTGTCTCACTCAGCAGGGGAGTCAGTATAAAGGTCTGTGTGTCAGTGGGGAGTGTATGTGACTGCACTGTCTAGTGTTTCAGTAAGGCACTGTTCTTTCTTAAACTTAGAAATGAGTGGCCTGCTAAACAAGTGCTGAGAGAATATGACTGGAGGAATGAGTCAGTAACCATAATGTCTAGTCAGAATCTTGTTTCTGAGGGATAGTGAATTAAACCCCCTTAAGGGCAGTGCCTTGTACAATGGAAAAAACCTCTAGCTTTTCCAGTTTGTTTTAATTAACTGGACTGTTTTTTGGTTCTTTTTTTGTTTTGTGACAAGAGAAAGTAAATGCTCCACCCAAAGTTCTAATAATTGTTGATTTTATTAGGTGATGTTGACTTTACCCCCTTTATGTGACACATTAAACTATAATATTTTCCAGTAAATATTGCTTCATCACTAGCTGTCAGTCTCACAGGCCAACTTAGTTAATACAAACCCGATTCCAAAAAAGTTGGGACACTGTACAAATTGTGAATAAAAACAGAATGCAATGATGTGGAAGTTTCAAATTTCAATATTTTATTCAGAATACAACATAAATGACATATCAAATGTTTAAACTGAGAAAATGTATAATTTTAAGGGAAAAATAAGTTGATTTTAAATTTCATGGCATCAACACATCTCAAAAAAGTTGGGACAAGGCCATGTTTACCACTGTGTGGCATCCCCTCTTCTTTTTATAACAGTCTGCAAACGTCTGGGGACTGAGGAGACAAGTTGCTCAAGTTTAGGAATAGGAATGTTGTCCCATTCTTGTCTAATACAGGCTTCTAGTTGCTCAACTGTCTTAGGTCTTCTTTGTCGCATCTTCCTCTTTATGATGCGCCAAATGTTTTCTATGGGTGAAAGATCTGGACTGCAGGCTGGCCATTTCAGTACCCGGATCCTTCTACGCAGCCATGATGTTGTAATTGATGCAGTATGTGGTCTGGCATTGTCATGTTGGAAAAATGCAAGGTCTTCCCTAAAAGAGACGACGTCTGGATGGGAGCATATGTTGTTCTAGAACTTGGATATACGTTTCAGCATTGATGGTGCCTTTCCAGATGTGTAAGCTGCCCATGCCACACGCACTCATGCAACCCCATACCATCAGAGATGCAGGCTTCTGAACTGAGCGCTGATAACAACTTGGGTTGTCCTTGTCCTCTTTAGTCCGGATGACATGGCGTCCCAGTTTTCCAAAAAGAACTTCAAATTTTGATTCGTCTGACCACAGAACAGTTTTCCACTTTGCCACAGTCCATTTTAAATGAGCCTTGGCCCAGAGAAAACGCCTGCGCTTCTGGATCATGTTTAGATATGGCTTCTTTTTTGACCTATAGAGTTTTAGCCGGCAACGGCGAATGGCACGGTGGATTGTGTTCACCGACAATGTTTTCTGGAAGTATTCCTGAGCCCATGTTGTGATTTCCATTACAGTAGCATTCCTGTATGTGATGCAGAGCCGTCTAAGGGCTTGAAGATCACGGGCATCCAGTATGGTTTTCCGGCCTTGACCCTTACGCACAGAGATTGTTCCAGATTCTCTGAATCTTTGGATGATATTATGCACTGTAGATGATGATAACTTCAAACTCTTTGCAATTTTTCTCTGAGAAACTCCTTTCTGATATTGCTCCACTATTTTTCGCCACAGCATTGGGGGAATTGGTGATCCTCTGCCCATCTTGACTTCTGAGAGACACTGCCACTCTGAAAGGCTCTTTTTATACCCAATCATGTTGCCAATTGACCTAATGAGTTGCAAATTGGTCCTCCAGCTGTTCCTTATATGTACATTTAACTTTTCCGGCCTCTTATTGCTACCTGTCCCAACTTTTTTGGAATGTGTAGCTCTCATGAAATCCAAAATGAGCCAATATTTGGCATGACATTTCAAAATGTCTCACTTTCAACATTTGATATGTTATCTATATTCTATTGTGAATAAAATATAAGTTTATGAGATTTGTAAATTATTGCATTCCTTTTTTATTCACAATTTGTACAGTGTCCCAACTTTTTTGGAATCGGGTTTGTAGACTAGCAGGGAAAATTATTCTGTTTAAAAAACACCTTTTTATATTTCCAAATCCGTAAACAACTTGTATAATTTGAAGGTACAATTATGAATTTTTTCCATTAAAAGTTTAGTAAATACAGGAACAGTACTGATAAATGACAAAAAATGATGTACACTCGAATAGCACAGTGGCCTTAAAATGTCTTAAAATGGCCTTAAAGTGTCATTTGTTCCTTTATATATGTGTGTGTGTGTGTGTGTGTGTGTGTGTGACACTGCCCGGCCAAAAAAAGGCACTGTTTGGATTTATTTGTTGTTTAATTGGATTTTTATGCACCTCTTTATGGAAAAACATAACATTTATTTCCATCAAGAGGTGCATCAATTATTGGTCAAGATTTTGCATTGACAATGCAAGAGTAAAGCACTCTGTAAAGTTTACTCCAGCACATCCCAAAGACTTTTTTTTTTTAAATGAATTTAAGTCATTTATGTGTGAAAATTCTTCTTCTTCATGCTCCCTCCCAACCATTCTTTCACAATTTGAGCCTGATGAATCTCGACATTGTCATCCTGGAATATGGCCATGATGTGTCTTCCTATATGCTTGTTTAAGAAATTAAAAGCTGGACACTCCCTCCATCAATTAGGGTTAAAAGAACTGTTCCCAAACATATAACATGCTAGAAACACAATAATTCACTGCAATAATGATCCAATCATAGACTTTTAAGCATTTCCAAACAGCGACTTTTTTTTCCCGCAGGGCAGTGTATCTACTGTAGTTCAGTCCTGAAACTCTAGAGGGCACAGTATGCAAGAAATCACATCATTACCACATGGAACAAGCTGATTGTTATTTTGCTGCCACTGCTTGCTTAACATTCAAATAGTCTGCTTCAGTGTTTGCTATCGGGTAGTCCTCTGAAACCCTCCACCTCCCCCAGCTCCACCTGCATAGATCTGCTATAGGATTTATGTATGTCTATTCATTCAGCAGCAGCATATCTTACATGCTCACAGCAGCATGTCTGCGTAGCAAGTCAATGACAGTTACTCTTTTACACCTAATTTTGCACCAACACCACCAAACAAAAATAAATGTGAGTGCTTTAGATTCAACAAATCAATAAATCATTACAGAAAGATACCTTTACATATGTTTTTTTAACATAAACATGTGGTTACTGAGCTAGGATGTCTGTGTAAAATTTAAGGAACTGACTTCATTCAGTACATCCACTAAAAATCACCTGTGACCAGTTAATTAATAGTCACTGCAAAAAATGGATAAGACAAATACTTTTTGGAATCACTGTAAATGAGATGATCACTTCTGCAGCTCTTGTCTATATAAGTGATTCCACAGTCACAGTGGAGGACTGGCGAGTAGTGTTCTTCATGTGCACATGTGTGCCTGTGTCTCTTACCTCACCATCGGCTTTGCCAATGGGCGAGTTCAGGATGAAGTCAGGAGGAGCGATCACATCAACCAACGCCACGGCATCATCCTTCAGCTACAAAAAGAGAGTGAAAGAGCACCGGCAATATAAAAGCCTTCCTGATGTTTACATCATCATGCACTTATTAGTGAGGGTGTCTGTAACTGAACTACAGCTAACACAACACTAACCTGCCCACACAGAGTGAGAATGGCTGTCTGGATGAAGTCAACCGGCTGCCGACCAGAAAAATAACTTCCTACAAACAAACAGACCATAATCAAAATGAAAAAAAAAAACCCTACACTACCATCCCAAGTGTTGGGTTAGGTAAGAATTTTACATGTTTTTGAAAGAAGTCTCTTATGCTCATCAAAGCTGCATTCATTTGATCATAAATACAGTAAAATAAGAAATATAGTGAAATACACTCACCTAAAGGATTATTAGGAACACCATACTAATACTGTGTTTGACCCCCTTTCGCCTTCAGAACTGCCTTAATTCTACGTGGCATTGATTCAACAAGGTGCTGAAAGCATTCTTTAGAAATGTTGGCCCATATTGATAGGATAGCATCTTGCAGTTGATGGAGATTTGTGGGATGCACATCCAGGGCACGAAGCTCCCGTTCCACCACATCCCAAAGATGCTCTATTGGGTTGAGATCTGGTGACTGTGGGGGCCATTTTAGTACAGTGAACTCATTGTCATGTTCAAGAAACCAATTTGAAATGATTCGAGCTTTGTGACATGGTGCATTATCCTGCTGGAAGTAGCCATCAGAGGATGGGTACATGGTGGTCATAAAGGGATGGACATGGTCAGAAACAATGCTCAGGTAGGCCGTGGCATTTAAACGATGCCCAATTGGCACTAAGGGGCCTAAAGTGTGCCAAGAAAACATCCCCCACACCATTACACCACCACCACCACCAGCCTGCACAGTGGTAACAAGGCATGATGGATCCATGTTCTCATTCTGTTTACGCCAAATTCTGACTCTACCATCTGAATGTCTCAACAGAAATCAAGACTCATCAGACCAGGCACATTTTTCCAGTCTTCAACTGTCCAATTTTGGTGAGCTCGTGCAAATTGTAGCCTCTTTTTCCTATTTGTAGTGGACATGAGTGGTACCCGGTGGGGTCTTCTGCTGTTGTAGCCCATCCGCCTCAAGGTTGTGCGTGTTGTGGCTTCACAAATGCTTTGCTGCATACCTCGGTTGTAACGAGTGGTTATTTCAGTCAAAGTTGCTCTTCTATCAGCTTGAATCAGTCGGCCCATTCTCCTCTGACCTCTAGCATCAACAAGGCATTTTCGCCCACAGGACTGCCGCATACTGGATGTTTTTCCCTTTTCACACCATTCTTTGTAAACTCTAGAAATGGTTGTGCGTGAAAATCCCAGTAACTGAGCAGATTGTGAAATACTCAGACCGGCCCGTCTGGCACCAACAACCATGCCACGCTCAAAATTGCTTAAATCACCTTTCTTTCCCATTCTGACATTCAGTTTGGAGTTCAGGAGATTGTCTTGACCAGGACCACACCCCTAAATGCATTGAAGCAACTGCCAAGTGATTGGTTGATTAGATAATTGCATTAATGAGAAATTGAACAGGTGTTCCTAATAATCCTTTAGGTGAGTGTATTATCACAATTTAAAATAACTATTTTAATATATTTTAAAATGTAATCTATACCTGTGATGACAAAACTGAATTTTCAGCAGTCATTTCTTCAGTCTTCAGTGTGACATGATCCTACAGGAATCATTTTAATATGCTGTTTACCTTGATACAGGATGGCCATGTGGTTGGTAAGAGTCCACAGGCCATAGAGAGCACAGAGACGCCCCAGCACTGATCTGAGAGCAGCTGGAGTCTGTTCATCCTTAATCAGATCATGGAAACGTTGCAGCACTGTGTGCTCAATATAGGCAATAGCCAATGAGCGACAGTAATAAACCTACAGAGAGAGAGAGAGAGAGAGAGATGAGTTACAGAAAGAGAGAATCTAAGGACACAAACTCAAACATATATATATCTAGTAAGAGTGTTTATGGAGTCAAGGGGTAAATGAAGACAGTTCGACCCATATAATCACGAGCCAGGTCATGACACACAGACGAGACACTAATTGGGATGTTTATAGAAGGAAAAAAAAAAAAAGAAGATTCACGACCTTAGCTTGTGCTTGTGTTTGTGTCTGGTTGCTAGAGAGTGATTCTCCGTGTTTGGTGGTTGCTGGGTCAGTATTGTGTGTGATGGACGTCTGTTTTATAATTTTTTCTCTTGCTCTCCCTGCAGGTTTAAAGACAATTTAATCATTGGTCACATACTGTAACCTGCCCGATCACATTCTGTCTTTTTCAAAATGCTCAAGTTAAACTCAGTGTCAGAAAGCTGAAGTGGAGTCAAGGTGGACCGTGTCCAAAATCCACTCATTATATCATATGGCCTTTAACTGACTGCATGTTTTTAGCTAGACTACACCCTCATAACATGCACATACACTACTGGAATAATTAAGTAGTGATAATTATTAAATTCATCTTTTTTTGTTTTAGAAAGAAGTCTCTTATGCTGCATTTATTTGATCAAAAATACAGTAAAAACTGTAATATTGTGAAATATTACAATTTAAAAATGTCAGCTTCATTACTCCAGTCTTCAGTCACATGATCCTTCAGAAATTAGTTTGCTATTTCAATATGGTATTTGCTGATGTTGAAAACTGTTTTTGCTGCATTATATTTTTGTGGAAACAGTGATACACTACCATTCAAAAGTTTGGGGTAAGTTTAAAAAAGAAATGCTGTTCTTCCTATTCATCAAAGAACCCTGAATTTTTTTTAGCATGATTTTCACAAAAAATATTAAGCAGCAAAAACACTGATAACACTGGTCTACAGCCAAAATTCTTCTGAAATAAATTCTGGGTCATTGAGAACAAAAATTATGCTTAAAATTGTTGATTGGCTCTAGTTTTCAATATATGCTATAGGTCAGTATATAGGACCCTTGACTTTAGAATGGCGGAGGATAAGTGAGTAATAAAAGTGGTCTCAATTTTAACCAGAAATGACTAAAATACATCTTTGACTGGATCAATGAATAAATCTATGACTGGTTTTGGATAGTACTTGACTGGTTTTGCTCTTGTTATTCCTAGAAGTAATGGATGATGCAACCATAACAAAGCTTACATCACTCTGCTGAACAAATTGCCCTATCAGCTCTAAAAATCATACAGCTGGGGTGCAACACTCAAAATCCTGGATGGCCATAGCCCTGCAGAGTTTAGTTCCAACCCTGCTCAAACACACATACCTGTAGTTCTGTTTCATTCCTCCTGACTGCTAGACTGCTCTAGTGGATAATCGCTGCGCCAGCTAGATAGGTCGAGAAAAATATATAAACAAAGTCACGTCATGACGTAGACCAAGGCGCGAGGATATAAACCACAGCAGCTCGGTGTACATTATATATATTATATCTTAGATTTCATCACATATTCGCTGTCATGCAAGTTATTGTATGCCATGCGGTTCTATTCGAAGGCAGATTTGACTTTCACGTGTGAGTTTGTTTTCACATTATAAATCTTCCAAACTCATGGATCACAACTCTCTCATCTTCGTTTCAAGTTGCAAATTGTTTCTGAATATGCTTCTTCCCGACGACGGACACGATCGATGCCCATCATGTTTAGGGATTCAACATCTGAAGGAGGCTCTGACTGATCTGTGTTTGCATTGTAGTATGCTTCTGTTGTCAGAGAGACAGCTTTGCCTTGCTGAGATAAACCCTAACTTGTCTGTTAGCCTCGCACAACAGCCGTGACGCGTTCACAAGCGCTGCACGTCAGCAGCTGCTGGCACTCTCTCCATGAGCGTGTCTAATTCACATTTTCTTGGTGAAGAATTGGTGGAACCTGCCATGCAGCCCACCCTCCCACATGATGGTTTCTCCAGCCTATCTGCTGCAGGTGGTTAGAGCGGTGGGTCTGTACATTCATCGGGCACAGGCCCATCTTCTCCAGATGATATTTTATCTATTCTGCAGATGGCGGTGGCTCGTTTGGGTGTTGACAAATTGCCTGTCCAGTCCGTTCAAACCAACATGTTCTTCAGCCAAGCTGCTGATAGTAATGTGTTTACAATGCCACTGTGCAAGGACTTTGTGACAGAATTCTCCAGTGCACTTACAGGTCCCAATGTGCCTAGAAGGAGGTCAAAGACTGCCTGCACTCTTGCCTCAATGGCTGAGGCTGACTCCATTGGGCTAGGACAGGCGCCTGAAATTGAAAAGCCGGTGGCATCATTGGTGATATCACCAGATGAGGCTCTAAGAGGCAATGTACGCTGCCCCAGTGCGCAATGTGGACGTCCTGACATGCTCTTGAAGAAGGCATGAGTCTGTAGCCTATATAACTCAAGCAGAGGATTCTATCTGCCAGCTGCTTCTTGTCTGCAAAAACACATCAGAGTCAGTGAACGCTGACGCTTCTGTGCCTCAGTTCTTACAGACTGCTCTGTTGACTATGGGTCATATGACTCGAGAACTTGGGGCACTTTCAGCGACCCTTCTAACAGCCCAGCGCCAGGTATGGCTTGTTCAGGCAAGGTTACCTGAAGATTGTAAAAAGACATTAAGAGAACTGCCAATTGTACCGGGACATCTTTTTGGCCCCAATGTTTCAGGGGTATTAGAGAAGAGAATGAAGTTGTCAGAAGCCACACGACAACTAACTCAGGTCCCACGGGCACCACCATTTAGAATGCCATTGGCTCCGGCTCACCCACGCTACCCGGGCTCAGAGTAGCGAGTGCGTCAACACAACGCTTCTCAGTTTCAGGCACCACAGTGACAGAGGGGCTGAAGAGGCACAGGGACACCACCCTTTCCACCGTCACCATCGACCCACAAGTCCTAAAGGCAGAATCCAAAAACCCTGGGGCCGGCCGTCTGCAAAAATTACTGGAAAAATTCAGTGTCCGACCCCTGAGTTCTGGCGACTTTGAGCAGGGGATACACTCTGCAGTTTTGACGTCAGCCTCCCAAGTTTTCAGGAATCCTTCCGACAGTTGTCAAAGATATAACCAGTTCAATGACCCTTTCCTTAGAAATTCATTCATTGTTGCTGAAAGGATCCAAAAATAAAAAAGTTCCTCCCCTCAGTCAGAGGGACGGGATTATACTTCACGTACTTTCTTGTTCCAAAGAAAGATGGCGGTTTTGGGCCAGTTCTGGACCTGAGACGCCTAAATGTTTTTTTTAAAGTCTCTTCCTTTCCGAATGTTATGCACAGTCGACGTTCTTCAATCTGTGATGAAAGGAGACTTGTTTGTGAGTGTGGGCTTAAAAAATGCTTACTTCCATGCTCCCATTGCTCCCCACCACAGGAAGTTCCTAAGATTCAGCTTTCAAGCCTATCAGTTAAGAGTCCTACCATTCGGTCTATCTCTGGCTCCTCGTGTTTTTACAAGATGTATGAGTGCAGCCCTGTCTCCTCTTTGGTCCAAGGGCACCAGGATTTTGCCCTTCTTAGACGATTGGCTGCTTTGTGCCCCAACAAGACAACATGCTCTACACAACACCAAGACTGTGCTGGGGCATATTCAGAGGCTGGGCCTTACTGTGAATGACACAAAGAATCGTCTGGTCCCAGAACAGACCATAACCTTCATAGGAATAACACTCAATTCTATCACAATGTCTGCCATATTGTCTCATGCTCGAGCAGACAATATTTGTCAGTTACTGATTAGTTTCCGTCTGGGGATAAAAATTCCTTATGGTGTCCTTCAACTAATGGGACGTTAGCTGCCGCCACATCCGTGATCCCCTTGGGCTTACTTCACCTCAGGCCTCTTCAGAGGTGGAGCAACAGCTTAGGGCTAGACTCGGCAAGACATTGTCATCGCATGATTGTCATTTCTCCTGCCTGTGTGAACCGGAACTGCTACCTGGTCTTTTCCATGTACCTTTGCGTGGTTCTACAAGGTTAACATGGCTGCTTCCCATGATGTGAGCTCTACATTCCTTCTGGAGCAACCCTGATGTTTGCAGGTGGGTGGCATTCATCATGACTGTGTTGATATGCATCATCCACTAGTGCTTAGCACCACCTCTGGCGGTCAGGAGAAATGAAACAGAACGCTAGTTACGTATGGATCAGGTGTGTTTAATCAAGGTTAAAGTTAAACATTGCAGGGCTCAAGGAAATGAGTTTTGCACCCCGTCATACAGTGAATAAGAATAATTATTACATACATTATTAATATTTAAATACCACTAAATATAACAATCGATAATAACTGAGCATCAAATCAGTGCTCATCAATTAGATTGATTTCTGAATGATCATGACACCGAAGAATGATATAATGGCTGCTGAAAATTCAGATTTAAAAAAAAAGAAATACATTTTAACATGTATAACAAAGAAAACATTTAATTTAAATTGTAAAATATGTCACAATATTACTGTCAAATAAATGCAGCCTTGGTGAGCATATGAGATTTTCAAAAACAAAAAAAAAAAACAATTATTCCAAACTTCTGACCGGTAGTGTACACACCCATAGTGACCCAAAAAAGTATTTGAACATTTAAGCCATGTATGTCATGGCATTAGACAAAAACAAATATCAAACCAAAATGGCATTTTACAGGAGTAAATAATTCAAAAGATTGTTTGAATGGCAAATGTCCAAATACTTATAGTATCGGGGCCACTGTATGTGTATGCGGTGTAACGGCTGTGTTTCATTACTGTGTTGATGCTTGATTTGCTTCTACCATGATACTTTAACATCATCAGAAACATGATGTGAGCAGCTTTCACACATCCTCCATGTGACTCTGACCCCATGGAGCACATATATGGATCTAAATGAATATGATATGGCAGAAAGGCTTTAAATCCTTCAAGAGGTCATACAGCGGTCCTTTGAAATGCTCAGTGTGATGTAGATTTGTAGCTCAGTGGAATAGTTATTAAGTAAGGGATATGTCTGAGCCAAGTGTCTGTTCAGTGTTTAAGACATGTCTGAAGAACCGGAGGCCTGTTTTATATTAGATATAAGTCATAAACGGGACGGGACGGTACAGAAGGTATTAATGGGAAATGCAGGGTGCGCTATCCCCATGATTGAGCATGATACTAAAATATATTAACAAAAACAACAGTCCATTCTCCCATGAATAACAACATTAATTCTATATGGTGAAACATGATTCTTGAATGGATATTTATATATCATAACTATAACTTTCAGTCAAAAATCTACTTTCAAATAAGACTAAGGACTTTAAGACAGTTAAGGACTTTAAGACAACAGTAAAACACTGAGCATTTACAGCACACGTGTCTATGGTTGTGTATGTCTATGGTTCAGATAAATTGACCCAGTTTTTGAGATGATGTGACTGGCCTACATACAGTAGATGAACTCAGCGTGCATAGTTTTTTCCCCCCTGCCTTACTATTTCACAGATACTCTGACTCAGTCGCTTTACCATAACAATTTGGCCCTAGTCAAAGTCGCTCAGATATTTTTTGCTGTCCATTTCTCCTGCATCCAACATCATGATTACAGTAACTGATAGTTTGCTTACTAATCTACCCAGACCTTAATATGTGGCTTTGTTAGGAGATAATCAATGATATTCACTTCACCTGTGACTGCTCATAATGTTTTGGCTCATCAGTGTATATATATACAGTGGGGAGAACAAGTATTTGATACACTGCCGATTTTGCAGGTTTTCCTACTTACAAAGCATGTAGAGGTCTGTAATTTTTATCATAGGTACACTTCAACTGTGAGAGACGGAATCTAAAACAAAAATCCAGAAAATCACATTGTATGATTTTTAAATAATTTGCATTACATAAGTATTTGATCACCTACCAACCAGTAAGAATTCCGGCTCTCACAGACCTGTTAGTTTTTCTTAAAGAAGCCCTCCTGTTCTCCACTCATTACCTGTATTAACTGCACCTGTTTGAACTCGTTACCTGTATAAAAGACACCTGTCCACACACTCAATCAAACAGACTCCAACCTCTCCACAATGGCCAAGACCAGAGAGCTGTGTAAGGACATCAGGGATAAAATTGTAGACCTGCACAAGGCTGGGATGGGATACAGGACAATAGGCAAGCAGCTTGGTGAGAAGGCAACAACTGTTGGCGCAATTATTAGAAAATGGAAGAAGTTCAAGATGACGGTCAATCTCCCTCGGTCTGGGGCACCATGCAAGATCTCACCTCGTGGGGCATCAATGATCATGAGGAAGGTGAGGGATCAGCCCAGAACTACACGGCAGGACCTGGTCAATGACCTGAAGAGAGCTGGGACCACAGTCTCAAAGAAAACCATTAGTAACACACTACGCCGTCATGGATTAAAATCCTGCAGCGCACGCAAGGTCCCCCTGCTTAAGCCAGCACACGTCCAGGCCCGTCTGAAGTTTGCCAATGACCATCTGGATGATCCAGAAGAGGAATGGGAGAAGGTCATGTGGTCTGATGAGACAAAAATAGAGCTTTTTGGTCTAAACTCCACTCGCCGTGTTTGGAGGAAGAAGGAGGATGAGTACAACCCCAAGAACACCATTCCAACCGTGAAGCATGGAGGTGGAAACATCATTCTTTGGGGATGCTTTTCTGCAAAGGGGACAGGACGACTGCACCGTATTGAGGGGAGGATGGATGGGGCCATGTATTCCGAGATCTTGGCCAACAACCTCCTTCCCTCAGTAAGAGCATTGAAGATGGGTCGTGGCTGGGTCTTCCAGCATGACAATGACCCGAAACACACAGCCAGGGCAACTAAGGAGTGGCTCCGTAAGAAGCATCTCAAGGTCCTGGAGTGGCCTAGCCAGTCTCCAGACCTGAACCCAATAGAAAATCTTTGGAGGGAGCTGAAAGTCCGTATTGCCCAGCGACAGCCCGAAACCTGAAGGATCTGGAGAAGGTCTGTATGGAGGAGTGGGCCAAAATCCCTGCTGCAGTGTGTGCAAACCTGGTCAAGAAACAGGAAACGTATGATTTCTGTAATTGCAAACAAAGGTTTCTGTACCAAATATTAAGTTCTGCTTTTCTGATGTATCAAATACTTATGTCATGCAATAAAATGCAAATTAATTACTTAAAAATCATATAATGTGATTTTCTGGATTTTTGTTTTAGATTCCGTCACTCACAGTTGAAGGGTACCTATGATAAAAATTACAGAGTTCTACATGCTTTGTAAGTGGGCAAACCTGCAAAATCGGCAGTGTATCAAATACTTGTTCTCCCCACTGTATATATGTATATATATATATATATATATATATATATATTGTGAGGAGCTGTCCAGGCAAGTATCAGCGTCGCCCCTGGCAACCCCAATCATGCACGTCTGGAGAATGAGGAACCGCAAACGAGGAACCACCTGATCCCAATCACAACAGGCAGATAAAAGATGCCATGCTACAAACACAGAAGGAGGGCCACCAGGAGAAGGAAAAGACTAATGCTTTCTCTGTCTCTCCTTTCCCACAGATACAGACTGAGCCACCATTCTGATATCCACGCTTACACCTCAAACTCTCAAGCGACCTTTTCACACAGGGCACGGAAGAAGGGGACTTTTCACTCATCATATTTGCACCTTGGAGGTTTTTTTTCACTGTCCACTCAGCAATAAAAAGCCCCTCTGGGGGAACCGAAGCACTTGTTGTTTGCGCCTCATTCACGGTCCCGCCACACTGGTGGAGAATGCGGCTTTGGATTACGGAGTGAGGACAAACACACTGCATTCACTTACCCCAGCCTGTTTGTGTATTTCCACAGATACCGCTCTCTCCAATTGTTGACAATATGGATGAACTTATTCACCGGCTTGCTGAGGTATCACTCCGCCAGTAACAGATATCTGAACAGTTGGCCACTGGACCCCCCCAAACAGAACAGGAGATCGTGCGTCTTCGGGGGGAGGCAGCAGAGCGTGTGGGTACACCGGAAGTAGGGCGTCCGGCCCACCAGGTACTGACAAAGCTCACTGAGCAGGATGATGTAGAGGCTTATCTTCATACTTTTGAGGTGGTGGCTGCCAGGGAAGGCTGGTCTCGGGGAGGGTGGGTCACCATGCTTGCTCCCTTTCTTACGGGGGAAGTGCAGCAGGCCTACTACTCTCTTACTGCTGATGCTGCAAGCGATTACAACACTCTCAAGGCTGAGATTTTAGCCCGAGTAGGCCTATCTCCAGTGTGCGCTGCTCAGAAATTCCATGATTGGACGTACGATCCCCGGCTTCCAGTATGGATTCAGGCTTCACAGCTGACTCGACTTGCCCATTTGTGGCTTCTTGGTGGAAGTCCAACCCGGGAAAAAGTGGTGGAGAAACTTACTGTGCATAAACTGTTAAGGTCATTACATCGTCCAGTTCGCCAAGCCGTGGCCATGAAGGATCCCTCCTCATTAACTGAGCTGGTGGAGGCTGTGGAACTGGCTGAGGCGGAGATTGCTAGAGACGGTGGGGAGAGAGCAGCCCGGAGGGGCTGGCCAGAGAAGCGACCACCAGGGGGCACCCGCCTGAAGGAGAACCCATTGACGGGCAGGGGCTTCAAGGATGAACCCATGCCAATGGACCCTAATCCCCCAGCAGGCCGTGTTTGGTTCACGGGATGCATATTACATCGGTCGCCGACTCCAAATGGAACCTACCGGGAGGTCCGAGTGGATGGACGTTGTGTCCGGGCTCTGTTGGATACAGGAAGTTCAGTCAGTCTGGTACAACCATCTCTCCTACAGGGTGGAGTCTCAGAGAAGGCACTCATCCCAGTCACTTGTGTGCACGGAGATACACGGTATGTGCCCTCAGCCTCTGTCGTTGTGGCTGCTGATCCTGGCAGTTGGCGCCTGGAGGTGGGAGTAGTAAAAGACCTCCCGGTCCCTCTGCTCTTGGGAAGAGATTGGCCGGGGCTAGACCGACTTCTTGGTCCTACTACGGGGGCCCTGTCCAGAAAAAAAGGCAGACGACCAAAACCTCAACCCACCCCCCCGCCCCGCCAACGGAAAGTGAGAGAGAAGGTGAATCCGGGAATTCCACTAACCTTTTCTTTGAGTTATTTCAACAGGTGACTGCTGGGGATTCCTTTGGAAAAGAACAGCGAGAAGATGAATGATTAAAGCACTGCTGGGACCAGGTTCGGGAAGTGGAAGGAACCCATCAGCACCCTGGTCCTCACCCTATCCCTTACTTTATTATTGAGAATGGGCTCTTGTACTGTGTCGCAGAGCGGCGTGTTGAGCAGAAAAAACTGCTGGTAGTTTCTCGGGGTAGCACAGAGACTGTCATGACCCTAGCCCACTCGCACCCTATGGCTGGACACCTTGGAGCCCAAAATACAGCTCAGCGGATCCGGGACCGCTTTCACTGGCCAGGGTTTGATGGTGACATAAAAAGATTCTGCCAACGTTGTGAAATCTGCCAAAGAACCGCCCCTCAGCGACCTCCACCTAGCCCGCTTATTCCGTTGCCCATCATTGAGGTGCCCTTCGAGCGTATTGGCATGGACCTGGTAGGACCACTCCCTAAATCTGCCCAGGGTCATGAATATATATTAGTCATCCTCGACTATGCCACAAGGTATCCTGAGGCCATTCCTCTATGAAAAGCAACATCTAAAAACATAGCTAAGGAGCTGTTCCTCCTTATGAGCCGGATTGGTATTCCAAAGGAAATCCTGACAGACCAAGGTACCCTGTTTATGTCCCGGCTGATGAGTGACCTCTGTAAACTGTTGCATGTAACCCAGCTACATACGTCAGTGTATCATCCTCAAACTGGCGGCCTCGTTGAACGCTTCAATCAAACCCTGAAAAGGATGCTACGGAGAGTGGTCACCGAAGATGGCTGTGATTGGGACCTCATGTTGCCATATGTCCTGTTTGGTGTTCGTGAAGTTCCCCAGGCCTCCACAGGTTTTACTCCATTTGAACTTCTGTTTGGACGACAACCCTGGGGTCTCCTCGATGTGGTCCGTGAGGCCTGGGAGCAACAACCATCCCCCCACCGAACAGTCATTGAACATGTTCAAGAGATGAGGCAGTGTATTGAGAAGGTAATGCTCCTAGTCAGGGAGCATATGCAAGAAGCCCAACGTGCCCAGCAGAAGACTTACAACCGTAAGGCCCAGCCCCGTGAGTTACACCTGGGAGACAAGGTACTCGCTCTTATTCCCTGTGCTAATTCTAAATTCTTGGCATCCTGGCAGGGTCCATACACCACGGTGGAACGAGTGGGACCCGTTACCTACAAGGTCCGTCAGCCGGGGCGCCGACAAACAGAGCAGATTTATCATATCAACCTGTTGAAGAAATGGCTGGAACCAGGACCTCACCATCTTTCAGCCTTAGTGGAAGAAACACTCCCGGTCGTGGCCTTTGATGAAAATCTGTCTCCGAACCAGAAAAACGACCTCAAGCACCTGATTCATGAGTTTGCCGATGTGTTCTCTGAGACCTCGGGCCAAACTCAAGTAATTTCCCATGACATCCGAACGCCAACCAATGTCATCATCAGGCAGCGGCCCTACCGAGTACCGGAAGCTCGAAGACAGGCTATTGAGGTGGAAGTTCAGAGAATGCTCAAGCTTGGAGTCATTGGAGTCCCATAGCCCTTGGTCTAGCCCCATTGTAATGGTCCCTAAGCCCGACGGAACCTTTCGGTTCTGTAATGATTTCAGAAAACTTAACAAGGTCTCCACATTTGACGGGTACCCCATGCCCCGTGTAGATGAGCTTATTGACCGGCTAGGGAAGGCCCGGTTCATCTCCACTTTGGACCTCACCAAGGGATATTGGCAGGTCCCTCTTACTCCGTCGGCCCAGGAGAAGACTGGCCTCAGCACCCCTAGTGGACACTGGCATTACTGGGTCCTTCCTTTCGGCCTGCATGGAGCACCCGCCACCTTTCAGCGGATGATGGATATCATTCTCCGGCCCCATCGTACCTTTGCAGCCGCTTACCTCGATGATATGGTCGTCCATGCAGAGGCCTGGGCGGAACATCTTACTCGTCTCCAGACGGTCCTGTTGGAGCTCAGAAGGGCTGGACTTCTGGATTTGGCAGCCAACCCCAGAAAGTGTAATCTGGGACTCACAGAAGCACGGTACCTGGGATATCGAATTGGTCGTGGCCTCATCAAGCCCCAGGAGGACAAGATTGCGGCAGTCCGTAATTACCCTCGCCCCACTACTAAGAGCCATGTATGGCTGTGTGAGGAGCTGTCCAGGCCAGTATCAGCGTCGCCCCTGGCAACCCCAATCATGCACGTCTGGAGAATGAGGAACCGCAAACGAGGAACCACCTGATCCCAATCATAACAGGCAAATAAAAGATGTCATGCTACAAACACAGAAGGAGGGCCACCAAGGAGAAGGAAAAGACTAATGCTTTCTCTGTCTCTCCTTTCCCACAGATACGGACTGAGCCACCATTCTGATATCCACGCTTACTCCCCAAACTCTCAAGCGACCTTTTCACACAGTGCACGGAAGAAGGGGACTTTTCACTCATCATATTTGCACCTTGGAGGTTTTTTTTCACTCTCCACTCTGCAATAAAAAGCCCCTCTTGGGGAACCGAAGCACTTGTTTGCGCCTCATTCACGGTCCCACCACTATATTATATATATATAGAGAGAGAGAGACCTGTACTGTATAAAAGATAAGTTTCCATGATATAATAATTGGTATAAGATATATAAGGCAGCTGGGTAATTGTACATTTTACAAACCTATAGCATACCTCACCTCCATCTGAGCTGCTAGTAAACATAGATACATGCCATTTTAATGTCTGATGCTATTAAAGTCAGGATTAAGACATACTTGGCTGTTGTTTCGTGCCTCAAAGTCTCCCAGTCTCCCAGAGGATTTCTCATGAAACAGCTTCCTCTGGCTCTCACCCAGTAGGAAACACACCAGCCACTTATATGCTGCCAGGGGCACTGAGGATATAATACCAAATGATATTATGACATTAAAAAGATGGACAGATAACACAAAACATTAAATAAGAGATAAAAACAAATAAATTATATGACAATCACAATAAGTGGATATATTGTTTTTATCATTTAAGTAAGAAACACACCAGCCACTTATACGCTGCCAGGGGCACTGAGAATATAATACCAAATGATATTATGACATTAAAAAGATGGACAGATAACACAAAACATTGAATAAGAGATAAAATCAAATAAATTATATGACAGAATCACAATAAGTGGATATATTGTTTTTATCATGACAGTTAAAACAAATGGAATAGTGTAATGGATTGCAGCTGGCAAATACAATGTGGAAAGGATCCTAAAAAGTTTCACTAAACAAGATAACTGAAGAAATATTACAGATATTGGAGCTATTGTTGAAAGGGGTCTGTTTTGCAGAGGTTTGGGTCACACGCAGATGTAATCAAGGATTAGGTATCTGGGTGGGGACTGTAACTAAAGAACAAGGAGTCTCGTGTTTTGGATGGTTGAGGTTTGGACATAATTCTCAAACACATGATGCAGAAGTAACCCAAACTCTAGGATAATAGAGAGATGAACTTAAGTGCATTCATGCTATAGTATGAACTGATGAACTACGAAATTTTTTTTTAAAAATCCAGATCTACTGACAAAGACTGCATTAACCTAATCAGTTCAAACAGAGACATCCATAACATCCTTTAAGATTTATAAACAACAAAACAACAGCAGAAAACTGCTTTCCCATCTTATAAAGGAACTAATAAATCAGAAAACAACCCACAAACCTCTCTAAATAAGTGAATAAGTTTATGAAAAGAAGGTTGTGAAAGAAGAACACACAGAGAGTGAAACTAAGCAAATATTTTTAACACTTGATCCAGCAAATAAGTTCTGAAGAAATCAGTATGAAAAACATTAAAAGGCAAATTTTTATGTTGGTATTGATGCATATAGTGACTACTGTTTTTTTTTTTTTTAGATGGATTTGAATGGTCTCTACAAGTGTCAATGAGACTTTTTTTTAAAAACGGCACAAAGAGAGATACAATTTCCCAAGATATTTAAAAAGTGGAGGCAAAAATATATATTCATAATTTATGAAATCAAAATATTCTTTTCCAAGCCCATATACTTATGGGTTTAGTCAAAATAATCCCTCAAAATAACCCTAGTGGGCAATATTGCTCTTAATAAAAAAAGCTAATTTAGGACATTCACCTAAACATCTTCTTTTGTGTTTCACAGAAGAAATGAAGCCTTTATGTATAATGCATTATAAAGGTATTCATAATGAACATTGTAATGCATTATATCTTTTAACAAATGATTGTAACCCAAGTTAAAATGCATTATAATATTTGCAGGTTCTTTGTTATGTCCGAAATTGTTGTCATCGTGTTTTAATTCATTATACTTTCTAAAGGTGTAACAATGAATACATTATATAAAGTATATAACAATGAATAGAATACACTTATGAGCCAAAATATTATGACCATAATATGCTGTTGGTCCTCCGTGTGCGGCCAAAATAGCACCAACCCACCGATGCATGGACTCTACAAGACCCCTGAAGGTGTCCTGTGGTATATGGCACTAAGACATTAGCAGCAGATCCTTCAAGTCCTGTAGTTGCAACGTGGAGCCGCCATAGATCAAACGTGTTGGTCCAGCACATCCCACAGATGCTCAATTGGATTGAGATCTGGGTAATTTGGAGGCCAGGGCAACACCTTAAACTCTTTATCATGTCCCTTAAACCATTCCTGAGCGCAGTGTGGCAGGGTGCATTATCCTGCTGAAAGAGGCCACTTCTGCCAGGGAATACCACTGTCATGACGGGGTGTACCTGGTCTGCAACAATGTTTAAGTTGTGTCAATGTTTAAGGTATGTCAAATTTATGTCCACATGAATGGCCAGATCAAGGGTTTCCCAGCAGAACATTGCCCAGAGCATCACACTCCCTCCACCGGCATGTCGTCGCCCCACAGTGCATCCTGGTGGCATCACTTCCCCAGGTAAATTTTGTCATTTGCATGCCCATTGCCGCCGCTTTTGACGGTGGACAGGGGTCATCATAGGCACTCTGATTGGTCTGCGGCTACGCAGCCCCATACGCAGCAGAGTGTGATGCACTGTGTTATGAAACATTCTTACCGTAACCATCAAAATTTAGTGACTTGCGCAACAGTAGACATTCTGTTGGCTCGGACCAGATGGGATAGCCTTTGTTGCCCTTGTGCGCCCAACACCCTGTCACCAGTTTGTGGTTCGTCCCTCAGACCACTGTTGGTAAATTCTCACCACTGCTGACCAGGAGGCAAACCACAAGCCTTTCCATTTCAGAGATACTCTGACCCAGTCGCCTTGCCATAACAATTTGGTCCTTAAAGTCGCTCAGATCTTTATTCCTGCCCATTTCTCCTGCATCCAACATGTTGATTACAAGAACTGATTGTTTGCTTACCATCTAAACTACCCAGACCTTGATATGTGGCCTTGTTAGGAGATGATCAACGATATTCGCGTTACCTGTGACTGCTCATAACATTTTTAACATCAGAGTATGTTATTATACAGGTATTAATGTATTATAACATTAACATTAACAGTGGTTGCAATTATTTATGAGATCTTACAATGCATTAAAACGTTGATTGATTATATATAAAGGCTTCAAGTAGTCATACGGGATTGGAAAGACATTAGAGTAAGTGAATGATGACAGAATGTTTAGTTGAACTATTTCTTGAGTGTGTCATATTTAGTTGGCCTGAAGTGGACAAATTCAAGACATGGACTGTTATAGGTACAGAATGAGAGTATTGAAAGTTTTGATGTAAAACAGATGGGGTGAGTAATAATATTAAAACTGGTCTAGAATTTAAAAACTGGGTGCTTGTCACATGATTCGATAGGTGACAAAAGTCAGTTAAAACCCAAGCAGTCCACTCCCTGTCCTCGTCCAATTAAAACGATGTTCCTCTGACCCCTGTAACCAGGCAACAATGATTTGAGTCACCAGCTAAGGAATGAGGTCAATAAAGAGAGCAGATGTTTAACAGATGTGTAGCTCAGATCAAGATGTAAAACTCTCCCAGTGGAGCCATCTGCAGCGTCAATGAGCACTTTTAACAGTAAACCACACAAAAACACAGCGTGACGCAGATTCTCACATTCTCTCTGTGTGCGGTGGAGGTGTGACAGTTTATGTATTAGATAATGTGCTCTCCAAAAAAGCATTGTACACACAAACATCTTGTATTACACAAAACCGGCACCATGAAAGTGGGATATAAAAATGACACGAGGCTCAGTTTGTTTATTTGGTTTCCTCTGAGAGTGAATGAATAATGACTCAACTAAACTTATGCTTCACTAGCTGAATAACAGAACTAGATTTGCAGTTCCTGAAGAAAATACCAGTGCTAAAATTATTAATATTTTGGGTTCTGTGTAAATTGGGAAAATGATGTGTTAATTTCTGCAATTAATATTATCTGTGAAAAATAATTAACGCAATTCCTGAAGTAGATATGCTATAGTCTTTTCCCCACATCTTGCATTAAATGTATGTTCAATTACATCAAAAGCTGTTATAATATTTTAAATGTTCCGTAATTGTTAAGAAATTATACTAAATAATTACTAATTTAAAAACAAAAACAAATCAGTATCAGTATTGCTATCAGTGATAAGGCCTTTAAAAAAAATGCCATTAAACAAATATTTAAAATATCAATAATTTAAAATGACCGTGTTGTTTTTAAATTTGGAGATTCAATGCAAATATATATTACAAATTTTAAAGTTAAGGGCTATTAATTACAGAAATCTGTGCGATTATTATTTTTTTTATTTTTTTTTATTGACCAAACAGTCCTACTTCAAAATTATATAAGATTTCATCCCAAGGCTGAAATGATCTACAAAATAAAGTTTCAAATGGAGTCTGTAAGCTACACAGTTTAAGCTGAAGAAAACGAAGGAGAGCATCAGAGGAACAGAGGTAACTGAGGTGAAGTAAATGCCAGATGAGTAATATGGTTGGTGTGTGTGGTTGTGCATATATGTGTCCCTGTTATGGAGAATGTAGCGTTAATGTTGCGTACCGGCTGAGTTCATGCACTCTTCCACTGAGCCAGCTGTGAACTTGCTCTGCAGAATGCTGCTCATGTCCTCTAAAAAGTTCACAGTCTCAAGAGGGGATTCAATCCTTCCTTTACCTTGATTGAGGAAGAGAAACAGAAAAAAGCAAAACATTTCAAATCTACATCAGACACAAAAAGCATTCATCATATTCTGCATAACTCTAAAAAAACAGCATTCAAAGAATGATCTGGATGTCATGGTTAACAAACACGATACAACTGTCATTACTTCATATTGAGAAATTGTTGACAAACCATGATGGACTATACATGTTTTTAAAAAAAAACCTCTAGTGTGTAGAGACCTTCCTGTTTGTGCTGGAGCCAGCTGAGCAGGTAGTTGCTGGTCTGCTGCAGGAGGACATTGTTGTCTCCCTCATAAGTGCAGTTTGGGTCATTGTCGTCGCGCATGTCTCCCAGCCGGTTCACTTCACACGAAAAGATAAACAGATTAACAGATAAAGAGAAGCTGAACTAGAAGTTCTTTTGATATTTCACATGGTGTTTATTACAACGAATAACAAAACAATGGAAACAAAGCCAAAACACAACAAGCCACAACACAACGGAAAACAAGCTACAACATAAGCCACAACACAACAAAATCACCATAACACAACAGAAACAAGCCACAGCACAATGTAAACAAACCACAACAAAATTGCCACAACACAATGGAAACAAGCCACAACACAACAAGCCACAACACAACAGAAACTAGCCACAACACAACACAACAAGCCACAACACAACAGAAACTAGCCACAACACAACAAGCCACGAAACAACAAAAACTAGCCACGACACAACAAAAACTAGCCACAACACAACAAGCCACAACACAACAGAAACTAGCCACGACACAACAGAAACTAGCCACAACACAACAAGCCACGACACAACAGAAACTAGCCACAACACAACAAGCCACGACACAACACAACAGAAACTAGCCACGACACAACAGAAACTAGCCACAACACAACAAGCCACAACAAAAACTAGCCACAACACAACAAGCCACAACACAACAGAAACAATAGAAACTAGCCACGACACAACAGAAACTAGCCACAACACAACAGAAACTAGCCACAACACAACAGAAACTAGCCACAACACAACAAGCCACGAAACAACAAAAACTAGCCACAACACAACAGAAACTAGCCACAACACAACAAGCCACGACACAACAGAAACTAGCCACAACACAACAGAAACTAGCCACAACACAAAAGAAACTAGCCACAACACAACAGAAACTAGCCACAACACAACAAGCCACGACACAACAGAAACTAGCCACAACACAACAAGCCACAACACAACAGAAACTAGCCACAACACAACAAGCCACGACACAACAGAAACTAGCCACAACACAACAGAAACTAGCCACAACACAACAAGCCACGACAAAAACTAGCCACAACACAACAAGCCACAACACAACAGAAACAACAGAAACTAGCCACGACACAACAGAAACTAGCCACAACACAACAGAAACTAGCCACGACACAACAGAAACTAGCCACAACACAACAAGCCACGACACAACACAACAAGCCACGACACAACAGAAACTAGCCACAACACAACAGAAACTAGCCACAACACAACAGAAACTAGCCACAACACAACAAGCCACGACACAACAGAAACTAGCCACAACACAACAGAAACTAGCCACAACACAACAGAAACTAGCCACAACACAACAAGCCACGACAAAAACTAGCCACAACACAACAAGCCACAACACAACAGAAACAACAGAAACTAGCCACGACACAACAGAAACTAGCCACAACACAACAGAAACTAGCCACAACACAACAAGCCACGACACAACAGAAACTAGCCACAACACAACAAGCCACAACACAACAGAAACTAGCCACAACACAACAAGCCACAACACAACAGAAACTAGCCACAACACAACAAGCCACGACACAACAGAAACTAGCCACAACACAACAAGCCACGACACAACAGAAACTAGCCACAACACAACAAGCCACGACACAACAGAAACTAGCCACAACACAACAAGCCACGACACAACAGAAACTAGCCACAACACAACAAGCCACAACACAACAGAAACTAGCCACAACACAACAAGCCACGACACAACAGAAACTAGCCACAACACAACAAGCCATGACACAACAGAAACTAGCCACAACACAACAGAAACTAGCCACAACACAACAGAAACTAGCCACAACACAACAAGCCACAACACAACAGAAACTAGCCACAACACAACGGAAACAAGCCACAACACATAATACATAAACTGTCACACCTCCTACATTTGAAGGGCTTGTAAAAAAAAATGGGTATACAGTAAAAAATATTTCCAAAATATGGATTTTGTTAGATCATTACCTCTAATATAAAGTCCTTAGCATTAACGCACCCTCTACATACCCTGAGAAAGGAGCAGGAGCATTTCTGTTGTGTTGTGACAAATCTGTAGTGTTCTGACTTGTTTCCGTTCTGTTGTGGCTTGATTCCCTGGTGCTGTTAACTTATATTTGTTTTTTTAAATTTTCATTGTGTTGTGCACTACTGGACCACCATAGTTTATGCTTCTACTAAACATTTTGTTTATAAAGATTTTAAAGATTCCTTACTGGCAAGGTAGCCGTGTCCTCCACAAGCCTCTCGACATTCCTGAATGCCTCGCTGGGCTGTCCACGATCCCAGAGGTTTACTAGCGCATGACATGGCATGGATCTCTCTGCCCAGTTCAGCCTGAGGAGTGACAAACACAATCAATATGTGATCAAATACTACGTAGAAGATTCCAACTTTCTGATTTTAGTGATCAAGATGCTTTAATGAAATAAAGAGCTGAAGAATGTTTTAGATGCTTGTATTTTCAGCATATTCAAAGCATATGATCTATACCTGTCTGTCGCTTTTGTCCTTCATTAAGAGTCCAATTTGAAATTCGACAAAGTTCATGGAAAAGGATCTGGTGAAGTGCTCCAGTGCGTACACAGCAGCCAGATATGGGATAAGACGCCATTGCTGCAACAGAGGATGAAGCACATGAACAGGATGGTTCAAAAGACAAATTGCTAAAAAGCAGCGAGTTTGATCTACGAACTACGAATGAGTAAATGTTACCTTCAGTGATACCCAGAAAAAGAACACTTTTCAGTGTAAGAAAATATGCTCCAAAAAGATTACTGGTGGTCATATCCTTACAAAGGCCTATTAAATGTTTAGTGCATTTTTAAATGTTGCCAATATGCCAGTTACACGTTTGTCTAATTAGTAAATTTACAAAGTATGAATTTAGATTTTATATACTAATATATATATATATATATATATATATACACACCCATCAGGCATAACATTATGAACACAGGTAAAGTGAACCAGCATTAACTTCTTGAGCAATTTGAGCTACAGTAGCTCGTCCGTTTGATCGGACCACACAGGCCAGCCTTCACTACCCACGTGCATCAATGAGCCTTGGCCGCCCATGACCCTGTCGCCGGTTCACCACTGTTCCTTCCTTGGACCACTTTTGATAGATACTGACCACTGCAGACCGGGAACACCCCACAAGAGCTGCAGTTTTGGAGATGCTCTGACCCAGTCGTCTAGCCATCACAATTTGGCCCTTGTCAAACTCACTCAAATCCTTACACTTGCCCATTTTTGCTGCTTCTAACACATCAACTTTGAGGACAAAATGTACACTTGCTGCCTAATATATCCCACCCACTAACAGGTGCCGTGATGAAGAGATTATTCACTTCACCTGTCAGTGGTCATAATGTTACACTTGATCTGTGTATGTATGAATGTATGTATGTGTATATTATATATATATATATATATATATATATATATATATATATATATATATATATATATATATATACACATATATATATATATATATATATATATATATATAACCAGTCAAAAGTTTGGACACATTTTCCCATCAAAGAGAATGGTATATATATATATATATATATATAACCAGTCAAAAGTTTGGACACACTTTCCCATCAAAGAGAATGGGAAAGTGTGTCCAAACTTTTGACTGGTAGTGTATATACACACACACAGTATAATTCTTTTTATATTTTAAAGGTACCGCATTTTTATTTACAGTACACGTTGTTACAGTGACACACGATAAAGTAGTGAGTTATACAAGTACATGCATTTAGAACAGTACTGTAAAACAAAGTGCTACCATTTTTTTGTAGATGACAAAAATACTAAAACTAAATATGCTCACATCTGATTTTTAATTATTCTATTAAATTACATTACTTTTCAATTACATTTTAAATTGTTTTTTAATTAAAAGTTTTAATTTTTAAAGCATTTATTTAATTTATTATTTAATTTCATTGAATTTCTTTAATCAATGGTAAATTAAAGACAGACAAGACAGATCATGACTCATAAAAAGAAAATAGTTATAACTTATCCAGAGTCTTTATGATGTAGTGAAGAACTCTTTTCTTCTGTCTTGAAATGTTTCCACTGGAGTGTGTCAGTAATCTGTACCTGTAGCTGATATTCCAGCACTGGAATCTCCTCGTCCTCTTTGGGCCCAAACTGTCTGCGTGTGGCGGAGAATCGCACAGCCACAGTCATCGCCAGCTTCAGATTGACCAGTGCCATCCGCGTAATGCTCACCCTGCCTCCTGACAGAGCCCCTAAAGACGCCCCAAACCGCTTATTGGGGTCCTGTGAAGGTATACGGTTAGGAAAAACACAGGATGGAAAGACATATGATGAAGAAATTCAAAACACATAGCAGAGATGACAAGACCAACCCAACAGAAAAATAAGAGACAAAGAATGTGAGGAAAGAGAAGGGCAAACGATATCTCATTCATTCATCCCCAACCTCTCGCCTCTGTTTGTTTTCAGAAAAAACCCTTTATGTCTTTCTGTCAGTAATATTGGCTGACGGCCTGGCTTTTCCTGTGATTAAAACTCCCTGTTTGTTTGAAATGAAAGCATAGGGATTCCTTCTCGTACATCTTGCATAGCACAGCACAGCAGCTGGAATAACAGCCACTGTCTGCACCACTGCGCTCTTTACTGCAGAGCTGCAGAGTTTATGACCTGCAAGATGTCTACATGCCACGGATATCATTAATAAAATTCATAAAATACTGTTGCTTTACACACAACCTATATTTAAAAAAAAGGTACATTATACATTATCATTAGCTAATGCATTAGATACTTTAACAATAAGGTCTCATTTGTTAACAGTAGTTAGTGCATTAACTAACATGATCTAACAATGAGAAATATATTTTTACAGCATTTATTAACTTTTGCTAATGTTAGTTAATGTTCATGTTAGTTCACAGTGCATTAACTAATGTTAACATATACAACTTTTTATTCTAAAAATGTATTAGTAAATGCTGAGATTAAAAAAATGCTGTAAAAGTTTTGTTAATTGTTAGTTCATATTAACTAAGGTTAACAAATGAAACCTTATTGTAAAGTGTTACCATATTTTTTACAGCAAGTATTAATCTAGGCTAATGAGAAATTAAAATATACCATTGTTCATGATTAGTTCATTTTACTGCATTAATGTGAAAAAAAGAATTAATAAATGTAGAAAATTAACATAATAAATGCTGTTCTATTGCTATTGCTAATTTTATGTATAGTCTTATTTGTAAAGAGATAATACAGATCATTTTTACAGTGTAACTGCAATAAAACCAGAAAGTTTATGTATTATTAGGCAATCATATAATATTGCTTACTTTAAAAGGTGAAACGTAGTGCCCATCAGGCATAACATCTCCTGTTTTGTTTAGCAAGTTTTCCCGAGGTATCCTCACATTGTGAAACACTGCAAAACTGTCAAAAACAAAATCACTCATTTATTATGCACATCAAAATAAATGTTCTGTTAAATGATTACACTGAAAAGTATAATGAAGAATAACTTTTCCATTTATATGGGCAGATGGAGATGAAGTGAGACTCCGAGTCAGATGGAAATACCAATTTATGATTTTCCTTTACCGCCATCTATTGACCAAATACTGTAATCACAACATCTCATCAGTCCAGCATTAAACTCACCCATTATCCAGACCGTTCTGACCCAGTTTTTTTCCCATATCCCCAACCATCACTCCTGGCATTGCCAGCAAGGTCTTTGGGTCCCTGACCTATAAATTAAATTACATTAAAACTGCTTTAGTCACAGCTGCTCTAACAAGACAAGACAAATGAACTGTATTTTCACACATACTTGGACTACAAAAGAGTGAAGGCCGTGACATTGTCCGTCAGGGGTGTAGAGCTGTGCAAATACGACTGAATGAGTGGCCGTCTTTCCCAAGTTCCCCACCCAGAACTTTGCTGCTTCAAAGTCTGGAGAGTTTATCACAAACTCCTGCGGATTTTAAAACAACATACATTAGCTGCTGACCATCAGGCATAATAAACAGAAAGAAAAAAAATAGTAAAAACCAGGTAAAAGAATAATGAAAGAAAGGTGGCTTGAGCTATAAGACAGTCATAATAGTAGTTAGAGATATGTTCTATCTTTAAAAGGCTCCATATTGTCAGATTGTGATTTGAAGTACTCAGATAATGTGAATGAAATATTTAGTATGGTCACTAATACTTCAGCTATCATAAATCAACAATGAACAATAGCATTTATTATCCATTAATACTTTTTAAGAATAGCATTCATTATTATGCCAATGGTAACTTATTTTTTAGTTTAATATTTATTATATGAACATTTACCAAGATTAATAAGTCAACAGTTGATGTCCCATTATGATTTGTAAGGCCATATTTGTATAATCACATTAAAAAAAAAGTTGTGAGCAATGTGCTTTTCAGTGATATTAATGCAAATGTGTTCAGACTTCTGTTATATCTATATGGTTACAGGTGAAGAGGACTGTTCACATCATTGCATCTGGTGCTAGAGTACCTGAGTGCTGGGGTCATATCTGGCTGTTGTCCTCAGGGCTCTTGTGTTGCTGCCATGGCTCAGCTCTGTCAATGAAAAGCATCCAAATGTCTAAAGAGACAGAGACAATGTTAATCTGCTGTCAGTGGCTCATGTGGTTTTCCATGACCAATGTCAAAGGCAACTCGCTGGTTTGTGTACACACACACACACACACACACACACACGTCTGGTTTACTATCTTTGTGTGGACTCCCCATAGACGTAATGGTTTTTATACAGTATAAACTGTATATTCTATCCCCTTACACTAACCCTACCCCTAAACCCATCCATCGCAGAAAACATTCTTAATTTTTACATTTTCAAAAAAACTCTGTATTCTGTATGATTTATAAGCTTGTTTCCTCATAGGGACCTCAAATTAGGTCCCCACGGTGACACGAGTCCCCATGAGTCAGTGTGCATTCAGGTTGAAGTCCCCACCGGGATAGAAAAGCATGAACACGCACGCACACACGCATACGCAGCACCTTGGAACTTCCTGTTTACGGCCTACTGAACTTGTGTCTCATAAAGTTCTAGTTGTACAGAAGGTGAAAATGATGTGCAAGACAGTCATAACCATCATAAAATCATACTATAACACTTTGAGTACCAAAATATGATAATCTATAAAAGCAAATAATTGTATGATGATCTTTAAAAGCAAATATTAAAACTGCATTTTCCCTTGAGCAGTGAGTTTTGTAAAGTAGTGGCCATCTTAAAAAATGCCAAGCCAACCATATTTGCTATGAATGCAATTAAGATATAGTGCACATTTAGTCAGTACACTGAACTTCAGAAGCTTTCAGTCTAGTTTTCCAAGAAATATTTTATGGCTGATATGGTTTTATACGTGCTGCATTTTATAAAAAACAGATAATTTACCATCATTTGCTCAATGTCCTTCACAAACTTCAGGTGCCTCTGAGATCCTGTGTTTGCCACTGTGGCTCCAAACATCTAATAAAGTTGAAAACAAAGACATTTAGGTTTAAAAGTTTCTTTTTTTAAAGAAATAATCATCACAAATAATAATTAACAGTAATGCATGGTAAAGAAAGAGCAATTATCCACAAAAATGGAAAATATGAGTATCAAGCAATCACTTCTGTGTGAGCTTTATATGGGGTAATTCCTAATTTGTAATAATTTTCCTAACTATTGTGGGGAGGGCAGTGTGTTAAAGTCACCATGAAATCAAAAAAAAAATTTTTTTTTTTATATTTATAAACATATTTATGGAATACTGCAGTATTTATTATAAATGACTTATCCGTGCACATCATTATTTAAAAAAAAAAAAATGTATGTGCCCTCGTAATCTGTAACTAAAGAAACGTCCCCTCCCTCTGGTCCACAATATCTCTTCTCTTCTCTGATGACGCATTTACTAGTGCAAGGGCGGGACAACCTGTCACTCACATAAGATCACAGCAATAGCAAACCACAATGATCCAATCAGTTCTCGAAGGACAAAATCAAGTCCCGCCCTACATTTTTTCTCATCCCAGAAGCCATTTCAATTGGATATACTGTACATAACAATAGGGAAGAAAAGACTAATCACAACTTCCGCTTCATGCTGACTTTAAGCGCCCATATTTTGAGGGTCTCTGGAGGACATTTAGTAAAATGGGCTCACCCCTTTGTTAAGGAAGTACTTGGCTCCCAAAGACCAGTCATACATCCCCAGGCAGTCATTGAGGATTGTCATCTTCCAGGGGTTCTGCATGACATCATCGCGTGTTACAAAGTCATACTTAAATAACTGTTTACAGCGGCGGAAGGTGAGCTCTCGCTTCTTCTCCACTGGGATGTCCTCACCAGGCTGCCGGGCAAAAAGCGGGTCACTCTCCAGTGTCCTGAACACGTGCTGCTGCTCAGAGAGAGAGAAACAGAAACACAGCTGAGAAGAAATCTATATCAATCAATGACTGTGGATAGTGATATAGAAATAAAGCTTTTCCAAACAATGAACCAACTGAACCAACTGTTTAGCAAAATGAAGCGCTCGAAACACAACATATTGCCAGCACCTGCTAATCAAAATAAACGCAACAGTATATAGTATAGTATAGTATACGCAATAGTGTAGTAACACAACAGTATAAACGCAAAGAAAACTCAGCCCAAACATGTATAATTACACCTTTTACAAACCAATTGTTTTCATGAAAGTATAATCAATTAAATGTAATCTACAAATAAAACTGTTCTTTTATTAATGTGTAATGCTTATATTGTGTGTCATTAGGCAGGACTTGGAAGCAATTAAATATTCTACTTTTTTATTACACATGCATAAGTGTTTAAATTCATTACATGTATTAAAAACGAACCCACATTATAAAACTGACACAATACCAGTTAAAACTATTAGACATTTGTTTATGGGTTCACTAGATTAACGACATCAAGCAGCGAACTGTAAGAATTTTGAAATGCTTTGAAACCATGGTTCGAAACAGTATGACGTAGCGAAGACTCATTTTCTGAAATCACATGACTTGGTGAGTTTGAAACAAGCTCCAAACCGCTGATTCTAAACAAAATATTTGTAAATATTTGTAAATGTTTCAAAGCTACTTGAAACAGTGTTTCGAAAGCGCACATCACTACTGTGGACATTCTCAGACTGGTCAAAAGGAGGAATCATTCATTTGAAATTCAGCTCAATTCGAAGATTTTTTTTCTGATTTGGACTAAATGGACTAAGCACACTAAATCCATGGGGTTGTTAGGACAGATATATGTGATGAACTTTTACTTTTTATTTATAAAGGTGACAGCTTCCCACTTATATTGTGTATAATTGCTGTTTAAAAGAGGGGAAATCTTAGGAACATTATGAAAATCAGGACTTTATTAATTATTTGGTAAAAATGTTATAGGCATAGCAGCAATCTTAATCCCTAAATGTGTACTTTTCTTGGACAAAAAAATAAAATAAAAGGATGAGCAAAATATAACCATCTTACCTTAAATGCAATGATTTCATCACCCTCCAGAAACTGCATCATGTCCTTCCAGCTGAAGGATGCTTTCTTCCTGTAGATGTCAAGTGGACCACTGGGAAGGTCTGGGATACCCTCGTCCATGTTCTCTTCCAAAACGTATTTAGTGTCTGTGATGGCTGTCATGTCCTTAAACTAAGGCACTTTAAAATCTTCAGGATAAAAAAGACAAATGTGATCAAATCAACCGTGCACACAACATTTTTCTTAAGGAAAAAAAAAATGTTTGCCTTTGCTAATGCTGTATGTTTAGTCTGAATCAAAAGTCATTCAGGGTTTTCCAGTTAACTCGTACAATCAATATGTCAGCATATTCTTCTTACGCTACACTTTCTGGATACCTGGAACTGTAAATTATTTCATTGCACATTATTTGCCATAGACTTTAGCTCAGACTTTACTATACTTTATTTCACAAACTCTATTTATCATGTGCAGCATTTAAATCTGTGAAGTTAATAATACCTGTGATCTAGTTATCAGGCCAACTCAATACAAAGTTCAATGTCAGTTACAACACTCTCAGTCACAAAACATATCAAACACAATACCAACACGTTTTTTGGGGAATTTATATTGTTTGCGATGGGTTAAAAGAGTAACATGGAAAATTTAAGTTGAGAGAGTTTATTCCTTGTTAGTTATATAGAAAGTTGCACAAACATATGGATAGATATAGATATCTACGGGCTCAATATCAAAACAAACATAAGCACCACCGACCATGAACTGTTCTAGCACGCTATTTAACGTCAATGTCATTTAACCACTCATAAACAGTAAAGAAAATGTTTTAAAAGTGCATAACGATTTACCTTCATATCATTAGTTTGACTAGTGCTGAAATATCATTTTTGTCTTACCTTGTCCAGTAACCTCAAGAGCTTGTATTCAGCACTGCCCCTTTGGAGGAGGAAGTGATCATGTGACCGCATCCAACCAATCAGAGAAGCGCTGCCGCTTAAAGGCGCACTGCTCTAAACTAGCCTTTTCCCATTGAAAAACAAGTGTGTCCTCTGTGAATGTGAAAGCCAGGGAAATATTTTTCTTACAGGTGAATACCTGGAGGAGTGTGATGCTTCAGTGGTAAACAACAGGATATGTTGCCATACAGTGATAGTAGGCTATTGTAAGGCAAAACAATTTATATTTATATAGCACATTTAACACACAATAGCAATTCAAAGTCTACTTTACATTTAAAAAAAAAAAAAAAAATCATAAACAGATAAGTAAGAGTTTAAAAAGAAATTTAAAAAAATATTACAAATGTATATTGCACATTTAGAAGAAAATAGAAATAGAATAAGAGGAAACAGGTCGAATCACAGTGTTCATTCAGTAAATGCACAGCTACACAGATGTGTTTCTGTCTGGTAACAACAACAACAACAACAACAACAACAGCAAAACAAAACAAGAACAACAATAATAATGAATAGACAAACAAATAATAAATACATAAATAAATAGGCCTAAATAAATAAATAAATAAAGCTTTTATAATATTACAACTATATTAATACTGTTCAAATATTCTGAAATTAAGTATTTTTTCCGAGTCATTCTCGCACACACAAAAGTTCTTGTTTTGAGTTGTTAACATGATTTTGTACGCCAGGGGACGCTGTTATGCAGCTCTAAAGAAAGACACGCGCCTATGTAGCCTATGCGTGCACTGCATTTACTTAACTTCCAGCCTGATACCATGATATGACCAGAGGTGTAAAGAGAAAACCATACTTGAGTAAAAGTACAGATTCCTTACAGTGAAAATGACTCAAGTCACCAATTCCAATACAACTTGAGTAAAAGTCTTAAAGTATCTGATTTTAACAATACTTAAGTATTTTATTCATACTAAATATAGGCTCAACGATGCACTAATCCTCAACACCTGAGAGACATGCCAGTGAAAATAAGAAACAACTGATTTGTAAGATGAGAAATCATGTTTATTTTCTAAAATCAAAATAAAACTGAACACCTCAATATTGCAATAAATCAAGGTCAACACAACAGCCTCTTAAACGTCTACAAACTCTCAAGTCTCAGTTAAGCTCAAGTGCACAAAAAGGCCATAAGTAAACCAATATCCTTCAAAAAGTTCTCGTCAATATAGCGGATAAATAAAATAATGTTAAGTAAAATTAAATAGTCAAAGCCTTCTTGCACTGGATGTGCTGGTTTCAGTTTCATCACCATGACTATGACCTCATCTCATAAATCAAACACTTGTGATTCATCAACTACCTGCTAATGCACTTGCATTCATGTAAAGTATAGCCTTGTTGACATGTTTGGGTGAGTAAAGGCAAAACGCACAAGATATAGTACCTTCAATGCCCTTAGATGGCGATATCGCTTTTTTATAGCAGAAACAAACTGCTGCAGAAAAAGTTAGGTGCCACGCAAAATGTAATGTGTAATTGCATTACTCAACACAAATGTATTGGAGTAAAAAGTACATTTACTTATTCATAAATGTAGTCAAGTAGAGAGTAAAAGTTGCTAATATCTTTGATACTCAGTACAACTACAAAATAGCCAAAAAGATACTTAAGTACAGTAACTAATTACATTTACTCAAATACTTTATTATATAAGTAAACCATAAAATGGGGGCTATCAAATTATTTTATTTTGCAGCAAAATGTAAAAAAAAAAAAATATTTTGAATAAGTTAGAGCTTGTTTTCGGCTTCATATGTCTGTCTGGTTCGTTGTTATTGAGTTGCTGCAGAGCTGCAGTGCTGCATGAAAACCCTTCCATGGTCATATAGCATGCATGCATAGAGTATAATAAGAATATAATATAATAATCACTCCACTACGCAGGAGAAGGTAGATCAAAATAGACAGCGTTTCTCAAAATAAATAAATAAATGCAGTCTGAATACCAATGTTTATATTCTTAATGAAACTATTAATTTTTTAATATATATATATATATATATATATATTCCTAAGTCATGTTTCAACACAGATCCTGGTAGGGGCTTCACACAAATGATGACCTCACTCTTTCTCACGACCTCTCATCCCTTCTCTTCCTCTGGGGCCTGGGCTCACTCAATACCTCTCTTCCTCTCTGTTTTGTTCCATGGAGAGTAATGACACAGTGGATAATTTTGTGACCCACTTTGTGCCCCTGTCAGGCCTAAAACACTGAACTCACAAACACTAAACAAAAAACAGATAGACATTAAGCATGCATGGGTAAGCAATAACTTGGTGAAAGCTTTGTGCATATTATATGGGCAAATGTGCCCCTACAACATATCCTAATAATACAACACATGCAGCTGAAACAAATAGTGGTCTGTATTTATACATTTATACATACAAATTTTTGTGTACATTTTTCAACTTTGAAATATTTATAATATAAAATGCACTTTTCACCCCCCCCCCCCCATTTTTTTTTATGGGGAGTTTGAAAAGTACATTTTAAAATATTTTAGTGCTGTCAAATCGATTAATCGCATCGAAAATAAAAGTTTGTGTTTACATAATATATGTGTGTGTACTGTGTATAATTATTATGTATATATAAATACACACTCATTCATGTATATATTTAAGAAATATTTGCATGTATATACTGTATATATTTATATCATTTATATTATATGTAAATATAAATATTTTATATATAAATATAACATATTTTTCTTAGATATATATATGTATATGTGTGTATTTATATATACATAATAATTATACACAGTACACACACATATATTATGTAAACACAAACTTTTATTTTGGATGCGATTAAAAGTTTGACAGCACTAAAATATTTCAAAGTTGCATTTTTCAATTTGAAATATTTTAAAATGCACATTTCAAACTGCAAAAAAAGTTAATTTGTATTTAACTTTTTTTGGAGTTTAAAAAGTGCTTTTTAAAACATTTCAAAGTTGAAAAATGCAACTTTGAAATATTTTAGTGCCGTAAAACTTGCGATTAATCGCATTCAAAATTAAAAGTTCAAGTTTACATACCTTTGGAAGTATATTATGAGTCCAATCCAATTGTTATGGTTAGCACCAGACACCCTATGGTTTGATGTCACATCCATAAAGCAAAGGTCAACTAATGCTATAATGTTAATGCTATATTTATGTCTTTCATTTCCTCTCTAAGTGCACGTCATTTTAATGGATCTGGAACAGGGAAATGCTTTGTGATCCATTAGAAGCTTTTGCTACTATTGTAAATCCTCGCAGTCTTGCTATCTGTATGCAAAACAATGCAAAAACTTCTTCAATTTTAGGGGTGAAGCTTCTACAATTTGTATTACAAAATCTCCGAATGACTCAAAAAAAATCCTTTATCATTTCCCCCTTCCGATGAGAGCAGCGCTTTGTGTTCATTTCCCGAGCTCGTACTGGGTGTGTCCGCTCTGTCAATCAAGACTTACTCAATCCGTAAGCTCCGCCCCTAATGTTCTCAGCTCCCTCCAGCACACGGACTGTCAACTCACCGCGCAACTTTACTCAATCACTGGATTTTACATCACTTTTGGAGTACAAAAACTTACTTTTCTGGTGTGAAACGTTATTGGACCTGCCTTGGAGGACATGGAGGTTTAGGAGGGTGATTGTCGTTGTAACGAGTAAGATTTGGGTCATATTTAGTGTTTGATGGCTGCTGGGGATGGAGCCCAGCTGCCGGCGACCGTAGCGGCCAGCAGGAGCGTGGAGAAGGCGCTGGAAGAGGCTGCGTCCAGCGGAGCGCTCATCCTCTCCAACCGTAAACTAAAAGAGTTCCCCCGCACCTCCAAGAACTATGACCTGTCCGACATTACACACGCAGGTAAGACTTTAATACAGCGGCCAGGGGGATCAGTGGAGGGGGAGGGAATGTATCAGTACATTTAATGTCCTTTGTTTGAGTGTCTTCTTCACCTGCGCGGCTGCGCCCCTTATGCAGGGGTGCACGAGCACCACCATCATCACGCCCGACCCAGAAAAAGCGGATCTTTCACTTTTACGATCTTTGTAGGAAGCCGATCATCTGATAAGTTCATTTCAGTCCCCGCTTTCGTTTCCTAAGAACTACATCACTGCCCATACACCAGCTTATTGTGTGTTTTTTAAGTCAGGTTGTTGAGTTTGAGACTGGTGCGTTTGCTTTAGAAATTGAAGACATCTGCGCTGTGCTTCTCTTCCTGTTGTTGAGGTGGAAACTAAACTCAGACTGAGCCATCTTACCACAGACCCACTGTAAAACTTCACATTTGATCGCAGTGCAGTGGAAACTCAGCAGAATAGTGATACAAAATGTTATTGTTGTAGTCAGCTTATTTGAGTGCACTCTCACTGGTAGATATCCATCTTGCCAGCAGCGCTAATATGACCATCTGCTCCTCTCTCATACAAAGTGGGTATAAAGCAGTTTGTATTTGAGCCATACAAACCCCCACACGCACATGCTCTGAAGTCTTATAGAGTTGTCGCAGTGCATTTTCTATTTAGTTGGGACTAAGCATAGATAATATCTGCTGCATGTGGCATTTCATGCCTTTTACTGTCATTTCAGTTCTTAAACCACTTTTTGTAACTTTGTGGCCCACAGCTGGTGTTATTGACATGCTAGAAACAGATTCTGCAGTAAAATTCACTCAAATGATTTTTAGTTTTGATAAACAGTGCTAAAACCACAAGAATTTCCATGCACATGAATATTCTGACATTTATATAGCTTACTGATTATGTAATCATCATTTAAACACATTTATTAAGATTGTCATAACCCAGTTAAAGGAAGGGTAGGTGATTTGTTCCAGAATTTTTTTATTTTATGCTGGTTGAAAGTCTCTTCACATCCTGATAGCAATCACTAAGATAAGTGGTCTAAATGTCTATATCTGTATATATATATATATATATATATATGTGTGCGTGTGTGCGTGTGTGCGTGTGTGTGTGTGTGTGTGTATCATCTGTGGAAGGTATAGGACCATAACATGTTAGTCCAATCATTTTATTTGGTCCGAATGTAATGATACAATGTCCTACCTGCCTGTCAATGTATTTCCATAAACTGCAACTGAAACAGCAGCCACCTTTTACAGTTCCTCCTGAACCAAAACAACGAGCTTATGCTGCATTCACGCCATAACTCACGTAATTTGGAAGAGATGGAAGCCCACAGCGTTATACTCGGAGTGGTTTATGACTCAAATTTATGTTTCAATGGCAACACTATCAATGCCGAAATTAATCTGCAACAGTCAGGTGGTACAAGTCAGCGCTCTTTAAGTTGTTTATGTTCATTATTATTGTAATGGTTTGTGCTTTGAGACATTTAATGCCATCTCTCGTGACGTGTCTTTGTTTGCTCCCTGCTGTACATGTTCATGTGTTTTGAAGGAGGCGTGGCTTTGGAGACGCTCTGAAGGGAGGGTGGGATCTCATGCTTTTTAAAGCTAGCTTGCTATTGCTAGCCTCTCAGAAAATTGCCTACACTACCTTTAAGACAGTATTCCAGTTCATTGTATTGTTCAGATTTTTGTGTAATGTAGAGTATTTACTGTAACTGAACATCCCTTTTTATGCGCACATGTCCAAACCAAGGACATTCTGTTTAGAAAAATACTGTTGTAAAAAGCTGAGCTACTGAAGGAACACATTTTTGGAGCGATGAGAAGGCCTGCGTTTAGTAATTCATTGTGCTGTGGTATGCCATTGTTAAGGACATGAATGATTTAGAGTTCATTAAATTAAATGCAGCATAATAAACGGCAAGAACAAGCCTCTCCAGTAGCAAATTAATGCACGTCTTAGTTCGTTTTGAATATGCTGATACACAGGAATAATAAAATACTTTTCCAGAATAAAGGCTTAACCAAAAAATATACTCTAATTGAGTAACTGAGAGGAGCACATTCAGATTATTAGTCAATTAATATAGTTTTTACTTGTTCCCACCTCATAATCTTGACTATTTGGTAACATAATAGATAAAAAGTATTAATTATTAGGAATCATTTTCAGAATATTGACTTATATTGATACCACTGATGTTATCTGACTATAGTTCAGTATGTCAAAGCCCTATTTTGGGTTTAGATGGTCTAATCTCTCATTTTTCTGTGGAGGGTTTTCACATCAGTTTTCTGCATGGATAAGTATGTTGCCTTGGAAACGTACTGTCTGACTCTCAGAAATCCAAGCCACAGTTTGGGATCAGTCTGAGGGTGTTTAAGAAAACTAGGCCTGAAATTGCCAAACTGTATATAAATGCTAGAAATCCAAGCTTAGTCCCAGTGTTAAAAAAAACATGCCATAATAATCATGTTCCATAGACACACCTACTGTCAAGGTGGAGAATGATTACTAGGTGTTGTTCACATATTACTGGTTGCAGTTGCAATGTGTATTTTAAGTGTGCTTCAAGGTAGGAGGAAGATGATAGTGTCTCTTTTGCTAAGAGACCTATTGAAGCAAGGATTGATGAGCCTTGGTTTGTTCTTACTCTCTGGTTTGATCGCTCTCCAAAGACTAACTTCCCCTCACGAAGGTCAGGGGTTCAGTCTTGTTGGAGGTCCAGTTTGCTGATGGAAAACAAATCCCAGTCTCATCAATCCACCAAGACCCCTTAAACTCATTCTACACTGATTCAATTCAAGTTTATTTGTATAGTGATGATATGATTGCAATATTAGGATAATATTTGAAAGTTTTGTGTGTCAAACCAAAGTTGCATCATCTGAAATCTTCACAATTGTCGGCGTCGCCTGAAAACATTGCAAAGTCTGTATGCAAAATGGAGCTGGCAGAATCTAAAATTACTCTGGGACTCATAACCTGAGTAATAATACAGCCACTGTTGACTTCACTTCACAACAATAACACAAGCTAGACTGTGCCTCCTCAGCACTTTAGGGTGAGATGACGTCCCGTTTCTTTTCACCGTCCCAGAGAACTCAAATAAATTCAGTTATTGAAAAGAGATGCTGAAAGATGGATGTAGAGAATGCTTAAGATAAGAGTTTATGAAAACAAAAGGACCACCATAGACGCAGCTCTGGGAGGAAAATGTGCTCTGGACATGGGCACCAAGAGGATCCTCCAAATGAAATCACAGTAAATGTGTTTTTGCATGTGCGTTATAGATGAAAATATTTGTTTCCATCCAGCTCCCACACACTTGTGAGCATGCCTGGGGCATGAACGTTGTGTAGCCTGTAACACAGTGTCTCATTCAGAGGCACACACTCCATACCACAACTAAGCCTCACAGCAGCTGAGAAAAAGAGGGGAGGGAGAGAGGCCTTTTTTTTTTTTTGATAAAACGGGCTCATGGGCTGCTCCTATTGTCGTGATATTCCCGAAATAGGGACCCTCCTCTTTCCCCCCAACGGGAGTCCCATTCGGCAAAACCCCTCCTCCATTGTCTGAGGCAGGCTTCTCTCTCTCCCACTTGCGCTCTTGTTTTTTATTTTTTTTTATCTCTTTCTTTTCTTGGTTGGGTGAAGATTCTCTTTTATCCAGGTCATCGTAGAAGGTCTTGAATTTGGGGTCGTTTGGATGATTTTCAAAAGGTTTTCTAGAGATGACCCAGATTATATTCTACAAGACACTCTCCTCATGGCTTATTTCCATTGATCTGTTTTCCCCCATCAGTAATGTTTCCTGTCCGATATTAGCCTGTAGGCATGGCTGTGTCTGTGGTAGTGAAAGTCTGGACTGTTTGGATATTGGCCTAATAATGGTCTAGTTTTCTGGCATACATTCAGAGTTGCATTTAAAGGATTAGTTCACCCAAAAATGAAAATTATCCCATCATTTTCTCACCCTCAAGCCATCCTAGGTGTATATGACATTCTTCTTTCTGACGAATACAATCAGAGTTATATTAAAAAATGTCCTGGCTCTTCCAAGCATTATAATGGCAGTGAATGGCAGCCCAAAATTTGAAGCCCAAAAAGTGCATCCATCCATTGTAAAAGTAATCCACACGGCTCCAGGAGGTTAATAAAGGCCTTCTGAAGTGAATCGATGGGTTTTAAATATCCATATTTAAAACTTTTATAAAGTCAAATATCTAGCTTCTGCCAGACCGCCTTCCTTATTCAACTTACGAAGAAAGTGTAACACCTCTCGCAGTTCAAAACGCTAAGGCTACGTCTGACGTCATCGTCGCGCCAGTTACTCTTTTTCTGTAAGTTGAATACGCAAGGCGGTCTGCCGGAAGCTAGATATTTTACTTTATAACATGGTAAAAATTTCTATTTTTCTTACACAAACCCATCGATTCACTTCAGAAGGCCTTTATTAACCCCCTGAGCCGTGTGGATTACTTTTATAATGGATGGATGCACTTTTTGGGCTTCAAATTTTGGGCTGCTATTTACTGCCATTTATAATGCTTTATAATTAGCCAGGACATTTTTTAATATAACTCCGACTGTATTCGTCTGAAAGAAGAAAGTCATATACACCTAGGATGGCTTGAGGGTGAGTAAATCATGGGGTAATTTTCATTTTTGGGTGAACTATCCCTTTAACTCTCTGTGTTGCTCAGTTTTGCCTTTTGATTCGGTTGCCTGTTTGTTCATTTATTGTAACAAACAAATGAACAAACTCCCTAATAGTGGCCAGCATTCATTAGAAACTTTTAGACATTCTTTTGTAAAGATGTCTTTTGCTTTTGTGATTTAGGCCTATAAGTAAATACTTGCAGTAAAATGATTTGTTCATAGGCCTCATGGCTCACTACGCGAGACCAAATAAAACACTCTTTGAAATTGTGAAGAACTATAATAGTTCTAGATATGATAACTATAAAGTTTTAATAATCATTGTAATTCTATGAGAGTAGCGAAGTCCACGCCACAGCTATAAACAATAACAACACAGAGGAACTTTCATAATGATTTTTTTCCCTAGCTGAAGAATGATAAAAGCATTGACAGCCAGTCAGAATCTGTCCAAATTTAAAGGGATAGTTCACCCAAAAATGAAAATCCTGTAGAGATGCACTGGTTGATCGGTTTGTTTTTATTTTCACTGATCTCTGTTCTGGACTTACACACAAACTGCATTGCAATAATTTCAAAATGTCATTTGTGTGGAAATATTACCAAGTCTGTAAACAGGACGTTAACACAGGCCAGAGATGGGGCACACTTAAGACGGATGCAAAGAGCACAGATGCGTCAGCAAATATTGTACTAGGCACAGTCCGCAAGCTCACCGTTCGTGATGCTCGATATATTGGAATAAAAATAAAAATATTGAATTGGGGGTGGTGGTTTATATGAATGTATCTCTGTAGAGAACTGGATTTGCTTGAATAGTCGGTTCATTATTATTATTATTATTATTATTATTATTATTATTATTATTATTATTATTAATATTAATGAAAAACACAACAACAAAACAGTACAATGACAAACTCACTTATATTAAACATAGAACTTTTATTATCAAAATGAATAACGAATAAGACGGCTTTATTAACAAAACGAATAAGCGTGGCAAGTGGGAACAATTTGAGGGCCAGTAAATGATGACAGAATTTTCATATTTGGGTGAACTATCCCTTTAAGTAATGTTTATAAGCACAGATCTGCTTTGTGTACAGCGGTAACAGGAACACTATATCGCTGCTTTTCCATAAGCGCCACCTACTGTCAGAGAGTGAATTTTTGTCAGACCATTCTGTTTTTGCTTTAAATCTTGAATTTATATTAATTATAATTATATCTAAATTGACATAACTATATCTAATTGAAACTTTATGGCTTGTTTCCACTGAGTGGTACGGTTCAATACAGTACAGTTCAGTACGATTCGGGATGCTAAACCCTGATCCGGCTTGCGTTTCCAGCGCCAACAGCACCCTTATGATATCCGTGGTGTAACGATTGGCGCCATTCTCGCGCGAAGAAGAAAGCAACACTGTAAACAACAAAGGAGGACATACAGCAGTCTTGTTCTTGCTTCTCGGCATGTGGCTGTTGTTAGAAGAAGACACGCTTTGTTTGAGCAAAGGCTGCAAGGAAAAACAAAGCCAAAAAAGCACGCGCAAGTGGTGATTCTCTGTCAACCAATCAACGTTCTGCAGTGAGTCTAGCTCCACCCTTTAGTACCGGACTACTGTGCTATGTACCTCAACGGAAGGGTGCCAAAAAAGTGGTTCGGTACGGTTCGGAATTAGGGTACCATTCACAACTTCTGACACTGGAAACGGCAAAAATTGCGTACTGTACCGAACTGTACTGAACCGTACACACAGAGAAAAAGGGTGTCAAAATTGTACCTTTAGGGGTACAACAGCTTGTTGCTGGGGGAGTACCCTTAACCCTTTTGCACGTACGATCACACCGGTGTGATTAGAGCGTTCAGTGCATCACGTGATCAACTGCTAAATTCAAACGTGCTTTGGCTGGCGCTGAGCCAGAGGCAGACGCGCTCAGCGCTTCTCATATACAACAACTATTCAGTGTTTTCAACCACATAATGTTAATTTTAGATTTCAGACATTTAAATATACATTAGTACCGGCAAAATCATGCATTTAGAGTTTGTAAAATAAACACCGATGTATATGGAAGCGACAATAATAATCCTTTCCATTATAATTAGACAAGTTTTATTCATATCAGATACACATTGTGTAAGTAACTTTAAAGTTTTCTCTATTCTTCTCCCAGTTCACCGGCCACTTACTTTCATGTATTTCGGGAGAAGTGGATGAATTCACGTGTTGTAAATCCAATAGATCCGATTCTCTGAACTGCGGTAAACCCAGCCTGATCTGCCAGCGATTTGATTTCGCCCTGCAGCTCAGGCTGGAAACCTCTACATTAATTTATCCTGCTTCTGTTACACATTTGCAGGAACCAATCACAGACTGGCTTATCCACCTGGTGCGCTATTGGCGGGTTTAACACAATGACGGATAGAGAAGCGATGGATCGATGCCCGTTGATCACGCCTCTTGTGGTCTGATTGGTTGAAGGACTATCCAATTGCGTACAGAGTCATTTGAATTATGCTCGTTGATCACGCCTCTTGTGCAGTAGAAAATACAGAGCAGACTCCCCAGACCAATGTTCAATCTTAAAAGATTGAGCTTGGTCTGGTGATAGCCAGACAACTCTAATGCACCTTTTAGGAGTAAAAAAGGTACAAAGATGTCCTTTTAAGGGTACTGCGCCAGCGACAAGCTGTTGTACCCCTAAAGGTACAATTTTGACACCCTTTTTCTCTGTGTGTACCGCTCAGTGGAAACGAGCCATAATTTACATGCATGTAGCATATTTGTTTGGATCGTAATTAAAATGCAGTGGTTGCCTCTGATTTCAAATGGCTACAGATATTTTTTGTTTAAGGCCAGTTTGGCCTGTAATAGAGCAAGTAAACAATTTTGTGTAAAAATTACATAACAAAAAATTTGCGTAAACGAAGGGAAATAAATCGGCAACTGGTATTGCAATCTTTCCATTTGCTTGTAAATAATCGGCAATTAGAATCGGCCGTGGAAAATCATGATTGGTGAATCCCGACCTTCTTGTCGTTCCAAACCTGTAAGAATTTTGTTCATCTTTGAAATGTGAAGATATTTTTCATGAAACCTGATCGATTTCTGTCCATTCCCCCAAAACCTTTATGCTTCAATAATTTTATTAAGACATAAGCAGTTTTAGACCATTTAAGACTCATTAGTCCAGATGACCACACTGGGTTCAGTGAACAGTGAACACTGACCTATTTATTTAATTTTATTTAATTTCATTATATTTTTATTTATTTAAAAACAGCTTTTGTGCTCTGTGGGTCATAAGAGTTTAGAGAGACATGAGTGTGTCAGGGTGGGTAGATGATGACAGAATTGGAACAAATGATCTGCGGAAGATGACATTTGATTTGACTGAACAAATTTAGACAGGAATTCATGATTTCTCCTACAGTCTTTCAGACAAACACATTTTCTACAGTATAACAGTCGTGCGGCTTGATTATCAAAGATAAAAATACACTTTTGAAAGTTGCTTTTAAAATTCATTTTACTTAAATGAAATGTGAAAGGGCACTTTTCCGATTAGTCTGCATGGGCGATTTGAATGCGTCATTTTTCCAGATGAAGTGTTTGGTGGTATTGTATCTGCCTTTTTTTTGGCTATGTACTTTTTAATGCTATCATGCTTTAGATTACAGTGTGCCTGGTCATCTTAAATCAGGTTCTCTTTAGGACAGTTTGAAGCATCCAGTACACACCCACACATTCATGTCATAAACTGACAACCAGGAAGTAAAAAATGACACCAAATGACATTAAATGACCATTTAATAGGAAAGTTTACGTGCGAGACTTATGATATCGGGTTATGCAACAAATCATCACATCTATACAACAAAATCTTTTCACATTTGTTGTTAGAAAAAAATCTCAAAAAACTAGTGAGCTTCCTACCTGGGCTACATCTTTTTGGTCGTATGATGTTTAAAAAATGCTGTCTAGGTAGGCAGCTCACTGGGTTTTGAGATGATCCCTTGTGTTTTATAGGTCATTCAGATAGACCCTTCTGCTTGAAAGCATTTCCTGCTATGTTCGGATGTGGTCAACCCTGCACATTACTGATACATTTTAAACATGGTCATATTTTGCCTATGCAAATGAGCCTCTCAGATTCAGGAGTAGAGAGGATTTATTATGAATTCAGCTCTGCGAGGCACAAGTTCAAGTTTGTGTGTGTGTTGGTTGTCTGTTTTATGTCATTATCTTTTGAGTGTTTGCCAGCTGTGTTTTGTAAGTGTGTGAGTGTGTGCCTCCTTTATGTGCCAGCTGTTGGAGACTCGGTTTGCATGAGTATGTGCATGGTCATTTAACTTGTTTAAATCTGCAGTGCATATATGTGAAAAATTCACATAATTCTCGATAAGTGAGAACTGGAGTGTGTCTGCACCACCAGCTGTTTGAGAGTCAACACGCACCCTGTTGCACAGTGTTGTTCTGTTTCCCCTTGCAGTTGCATTTCCACTCCACAGCCACCGGATGTGGGCTCCTCGACTTCAACTTCTGCTTCTCCTCAGCTACAAACTCTCGGCTCTACTGCCTCCCTCTTTTTCGCTCTCTTCCTCTTCCTCTCCTTTCACTCGCACTTTTAAAGCACAACAGATGGTCAGAAGGTCTCAAATCTCAAGAGAGGAGCACAGCTAGAAACCCTTGGCTTATAATTGCTATCGCTTTTTTTTTACGGATATCAGTTATAATGTAAAACAAGACGGAAGGATGTTTTGCTGTCACTTGTTAAAACTGAAATCGCACAGATGCTGTATTATCATGCTCACTCTTTCTGCAGCAGAAACAGTTACAGACTCACAGGAAGTCTTCTCAGATTTATTTCTATTCCAGATTTATTCCTTGTAGAGTTGTAGAGCTATTTTTGCGGTGACATTTTTTTATTGAACTTGTCTACACATTTCTGGATTAGTTGTTTTGGGATGGCTGGCGCTTTCTGCTGTTATTGTATGCCTGTTATTGTATGAACCTGTATGCCTTGTTTACACGGTTGCAATAAGGTTTGAGTGTGTTGTGAAATGAATGCATTCACAATATTGAAGTTTTGTATGTCTCGACTGTTCTTTATTCTAATTTTTCAAGGATTGTAAACAAATTGTTCAATTGTAGAGTTATTTTATATTAAAGGGATAGTTCACCCAAAAATGAAAATTACCCCATGATTTACTCACCCTCAAGCCATCCTAGGTGTATATGACTTTCTTCTTTTAGACGAACACAGTCGGAGTTATATAAAAAAATGTTCTGGCTCTTCCAAGCTTTATAATGGCAGTGAATGGTAGTTTCTGTCTGTGTCTGTTTTTGAAGTCCATAAAAGTGCATCTGTCCGTCATAAAAGAAACCCACACGGCTCCGGGGGGTTAATAAAGGCCTTCTGAGGCGAATCGATGCGTTTGTGAGAAAAATATCCATATTTAAAACGTTATTAAGTAAAATAAGTAGCTTCCAGCAGACAGCGAAAGAATAACAACTGAACTGACGCATGCGCAGAGGTTTTGCACTATCCTCTATTGAGGGTGAGTAAATCATGGGCTAATTTTCATTTTTGGGTGAACTATCCCTTTAAGCCCTGGACATGACATGTGGGGTGGGGTGGGGGGGTAACAAGACATAATTAAGGTATATATAAGAATCCGCTCCCTCAACTTATTAATTAGTTCCCTCGTTTTAGGTCAATTGTGGTCACATTGTAATTTGTTCCCTCATTTTAGTTCAATTGTGGCTAAGATTTAATTAAATTAAAATGAGAGAACAAATTAGTACAACGTGACTAAAGCGAGGGAACAAATTAAAGGGTACATAACACACACAGTTTCTGCCAATCTCATGTTAATCTTGAGTACCTATAGAGTAGTATTGCAGTAATCCTTCATATCTCTGAAGAGTCTTTAGTTTTATCAGATTTATAAATGACAGATACGCTGTACCGATTCTTTCCGAAAACAGCCGAGTTCGTGAGACACACACACACACACACACACACACACACACACACACAATACAATACATCATCGCATTATCCCTAGATGACTTTTAATTCACTATACATTCGTGTTGTTTACATTATATGCATTTATGCGCCGATTGACAACAAAACACAGACATTTGATGCAGTTTCACTTACCGCCTGTGGTTTTGACTCATGACCGGGTTCTTTTATCTCTGGGACCGCTTCATCTTTCAGTTTCAAACGTTCTGCAAATCCAGCGTCGAACTGGGCCTTGTTTATTAAGCATTCGTCACCGAAATGCCGGGAACAAACAAACACACTTGCACAACTCCGTTGCTGCCCCGGAAAAACAAACTGCGTACTGTTCCCTTAATGCTGGATTCTTTGGGAAGCTGAACAAGGTTATCTTTCCCTCACAACCAAAAACACACTTCTTTAGTGACATTGTTGATTTCGTGGTCTAAAAACAAAATGACAGCGCTGCCGACGGCTTCCGTAACCCGTATGAAGCTCGTTGATGGGCGTGCTCTTGCTCTGGTTGATGTGTGCGTGCGCTCATCCGGGAGAAGTGCCCATACTAGGAATTCCGCCCTTTATTACCTCATACAGGGTCATACTCGAAAAAAACTTTCAGAAACTTTATGAATCCTAAAGGAGTGTATTTAGAACAGAAATACTCCGTCATACGTCCGACTCATTTTTTAAAATTTTGGCCATGTTTAACATGAGAATCCAACTCTTTAACAGTGTAAATAAGTCAGAATGCATGAAATAGCATTAGACATCCCCTTTAATAAAATGTGGCTATACAGTCATGGGAACGAATTCCTAATTCATGTTCCACAGTGTCTTTTTTGGTTTTGTTTCTGCATGTCAAGTGCGGGTCTCTGTAATTTGCTTCTGTTTATCTGTTTTGCTGAAAATTAATAAAATCTTTAAAGACACAGAAATTGTATATATTATTGTAGCTATGCTGTGCTCAAAAATATGTAATTTTGTAGATATTGTTTATGTGTAGAATGAAACTTGTGATGTCTGACTTGTGAGCCGATTGTTTTTTTGGAATCTTTTCTTTTTTTCTCTGAATTGAATTGCATCGGCTGCAAAGATGAAGTTGACTATGCTGACTCTCCATCTCCGCAGTCCGCACTATAATGGACGCGCATTTATAGATAAATGCACCTTTCATACAGATTACATAATCAGAGAGTATTTGTTTTTGATTTGTTTAAATGTCTGTGAGGCAAGTAGCCTAGCTTTACGCAGAATTTCGGTTCATTTTTGTGACGCCTTCCAGTTCAGGGAGGCTGAGACAGCAGAAAGCGCATCCTTTGTTTTCTTTATTTTATAAAAGCGCAACATTTTGTTGTTATTGTGAGTTTAAACAAATAAAAGTAGACCCTGTGCAGTTTCAAATTATGTATTACTCTTATCTGTATGACTTAGCCTTAGACTTATTTTAAGTTGTTTCCGCTGTTATCAGGAAAAAATGCAAGTGATCAAGCTGGCACCTCCAAAGTCATGCTGTTAGCGTTATACTTTAGCTTCCACACTCCACACAAACACTTGGAAATGCACCTAATAATAGCGCACATTTATCTAGGTTAATGTTAGCGCAAGCGGCCATGTAAAGTTGCTACTACTTGCATGTTTCAAATGATAAGCCATATTTGAGGTTGATGGATGTAATGCGAACTTTAGGATTTCCTGCCCGATACTGTAATTACCACAAGGACCTGCCGTTAACGATCTGTCCCTCATGGACTGCGTGACGTCGCCACTTCCTCTGGAGTTTTTTTTTTCCCTGTGACTAACCGACTAATAACATTTTGGTCGACTAAGCCTCTTATTGTCGACTAACGTTTAGTCGGCTTACTCTGCTATTAGAGAGCAGCCCTGATATATTGTATAGAGAGAGAAATGCTAATTTCTGTTAAAGTTTGTAACAGAAATGAGCTGAATCAATGCTGCTTTGTGCTTTTGTGTGCTGAACACTAGGGGTGGAAGATATGACCAAAATTTTATATCACGATATGAGTAATGTTATTTCACAATAAAGATAAATTTCATAAATCTCATCACCAGTTTCAATATCACACAAAAACGAATACTAGCTAGGGATGCATCAAATTCCGGCCACCGAAAATGGCATTTTATTGGATCCGTGCATTCAGACTTAAAGTGACAGCAGCCTATACTTGCTGCGAAGTAATTAATGTTAATCAAACAACAGCTTTAACAAAAATCAATATATATTTAATTTATACAGTAAACACTATAGTGTTATTTTACATTTAGGCCTAATTATTACATGTCTGTAATATGTAATAATTTTACATATTACAGACACATATTACATATTACCCCCCCCCCCCCACACACACACACACATATATATATATATATATATAAATTCAGTATCATTACAATTATTTAATTGCATTAAAAAGTAACAACATTAAAAAAACAACAACTGTCAAGCTCATTGGACAAGTAAACAGTCAGAGATAAATGAGTAAAATATGAACAAAGAAACTAATTGAAAGCAACAGGGCAAAAAACTACAATAGAACAAAGACACAAATGAATTAGAACTACCTGGAAAAACTTCAAGCACTAGAAATAAAAAAGCTACAATAGAACAAAGATTGGTAGGTCTATTAGTAAAATCGGTTGACTTTAGCAATCTTTGTTTCATTATATGCCAACGGTGACCGTTCAAAAATGGCAAAAAGCACTTCTTGTGTTTTTTTGCCTCAAGTTTGCATGCCTGTAACTCAAGAAATATTAAAGATATCGTAATTTCCCTTTAGATTCTGATTCTTAACAAACTTTCCTTTTGGTTTTTTTCATTTTAAAGGCCCTCGATGGTTCAGTCCCAGAGATATGGAGATCTTAATGCGGCTCCATGAGTAAATGGGTCAATTGTACACATTTTAAGTGGTCAAAAACCAAATGTGGGTCACTTTGCATACAGCTGGTACTTTTTTTCTTTTAAAGAGGAATATCTAAAGAACAAATAATGTTAACTAGAAATGTATCTCATTTTTTTCTATCAGCTCAATTGCATAGAATAGGGGTGGCGTACTCCGGTCCTGGAGAGCCTCAGTCCTGCAGAGTTCAGCTCCAACCCTGATAAAACTCACCTGCCTGTAGCTTCCTGGTAACCCTTCAGACCTTGACTAGCTTGTTCGGGTGTGTTTGATTAGGGTTGAAGCAAAACTATGTAGGACTGTGGCTGTCCAGGACCGACGTTCGCCACCGCTGACATAGAACATACCTGTCTGAGTGCCATAAATATTCTTTTTCTAAAGTTGTCATGCCTGTAACTCTAAAAGTATTAAAGATATCTTAATATCCTTCTAGATTCTCATTCTTAATAAACGTTTCTTTTGGAAACTTAATTCTTAAGGCCCTATATAGTTCAGTGCCCTCTGGTTGAGTTGACACCGAATGACCATATATAGAAATACTATATAAATTGTATAAAGTAATCAAATGTACAAAAACTCTGCATAGTCTTCACTGTGTAAATTAAATATACATTTATACTTATTAAAAAATCTCTACCCGGTTGACAAATTTCTACTGGTTAATCCTGTCTATGGTATATCGCCCACCCCTACTGAACACACAACTGTTGGGAAAAATGAGAAAACATGTCCAGGTGTAAATGTTTGTTGAATGTTCTGTGAACCATGCATGCCATGCTCCATTCAAACACATTCAGCACACATTCTGAGCTAACATCAACTACATGCACACATGGGTGATATCTCACTGCACACATGGCCGTATTTAATGAACACAAAGTTCGTAACACGTCTCAATATCTGATCTAAAAACTGCTCCTCTCCTTTGTACATAATCATACTCGATAGGATATGAAAGTTCAAATCTGATTGAGATTCAACTGTTTGACGAATACCAGCTCCTGATAAGTTATGTAACGTAAAGCGTGTCCAGATGGCAGAATCACCATCTCCCATTAGGCTTTAGAGCGGCTCCAGGGGTGATTACTATGTGTGTGTGCTTGAGAGCATGGTGAATGTTTGGTTGAGACCTCTGGTGTAGATTATCTAGAGAGAGAACATGGAGGATTATCACAATGACAGTTAGTGTTGGTTGATTGATTGTTTTAAGTGAGTTTGGCCAAAGCTGCACTGCAGTAAAGTGTGCGTTGTACTTGTCCATGCTGATCTCCACAATGCAAGGGTGTTTGTTTGCCAGGGAGTTGTCTTGTGGTTGCTGAGGTGTTCGGCTTTTACTATCCTGTTGTGTGGTTGCTACAGTGTTTTGGATGGTTGCTAGGAGAGATGTTCGTGATGTATTGACTTAATTTCAGCACAAATATGCATTCTTTTTCACAATTTTCAAATGAATGGTAAACAAATTCAAAGTAAACATGGCCTACATATTTTAGGTATATTTATTTAAATGAAAATTAAAAAGTAGCCTACATACGTGGTTTTTAAATACTTCACATGCATGTTGTGGTATTAACACATAAGGAATAATTGACGACGGGCCGTTGAATTATTAGAAAAATAATGCACACCCGAGGTGGTAATGCGGCCAATTATTCTGCTTATACTACGGTTACAAAACATTGTTACAAAACATTATTCAGATGATGTATTTCAAGACATTTGTCAGGTTTTTTTGTCATTAAAATGCTTTTGTGTGTAGAACTAATTTCTTACGCATCTAATCCCAAGTCTCTGTTGCTAAAACGTCATTTTATAGCTAGTAATGGAGGCTTCAGCCATTGATAGCAGACTAATGCAGTTATTAGAGAGAGAGAGAGCGAGATTAATCATATGTGAATTACCTGATGTGTGTCTCTCAACTACTGTAAGTTTATCTGCTCCAAGAACAGTGCCGTTATTTCCTCGCTAGTGAGAAGTGTCATGTAGCTTTTAAGTTGTTAAACTATTTTACTGATAAAATCGTCAGAGCAGCGCTGACAACACATTTCTGTGCGAGTGTGTGTGTCTGTACTGTATGTGTGTGCGTTTGAGTGGCAGAGAGAGTGGGAGAAAAGAGAGTATGTGCTTTCCGTACATAATAAAACGTAATTTTGACGCAAAAAAACATGGAAATAATTTGTTGTTTCTGTCCCTATTGTTTACTATATTTATTTGCTTGGTTAGTGTTGTTGTGGGTTGTGGTTCTTTATCGGCTGTCGGCTGTAAGGACCTTTGAAATAACTGAAATCATTTGGCAAAGTGATATGGAACTGTAATTCGGTCAAGACCCGCCTGGAACTACTTTAGCCGTGTGATTCCCTGAAAATAATTGCACACATTAGAATGTTTGTCGACCAAACATTCAAGCATTCAACAGCCCCGTAGTATAATTAGGATTAATCAATTAGTTGATTGTCAATTTTAATGACAAAATGATTTTGACAAGTTCAGAAAATTTGACATCTTGATAGATACTCTGGATTTGGGTTTCGCTGGAAGTTTTTTTTTTTTTTTTAGCGATATGTGATGGTCAACCATGATGGTCCACGGTTTGATCAGTTTTACTCTTAAGGTGCCGTCACATTTAACACTGTTCTGCTTTTTTACACCAACAAAGCCTAGTCATGTCAATAGAAATCCGAGCGATCAGAAATTTTGCATGAAAAATTTCACCCTGCAAATTTCACAGTGGGTTCAAGTTGGTCACGTGGATTCAGCGTGTTGAAAAACAGAAAGCTGCTTGGTTTGAAAGTGACTTTTGTGTGAGCTGTGCATATATCATACATCACTACACTATTGACTATAGACAATGGACCTCTTTTGCTTGCAAAACTTAATGAAAATTATTTTGCTAATGTGTGACTGCACATTTAGGATTATGGGTTTGTTTAAATCTGATGTAAAATTTGAGCTATAACAATGTAATACTTGCCTTAGCAGATACCACTAAAAATGACCATGTTTTCAGGGTTGTTTAGCTATTGTGAAGCACCACATCTTCAATTTAACAACAGAGCTCAAACATGCATTTCAGATACAAATTGTGCAAGTTCTCACAAGAACAGCACAAATAGGCGTTCTAAACATGGCATTCTACTACTAAATTGAGCATCCACTTTTCAGCATTATTACGTTAAGTAATTTTTTAATAAACAAATGTATGCCAGTCTGATTTGATTGCTAATTGACTGCATTGCATTTGTTTTGACACATGATGATTTTGTTGTTATGGTAACGGAAAACATCCGCTAGCCTCCTCTTGGTTGTGTGAGGTGGATTTCACCGCACTGTCGTTTCTTCAGTCTTGTGTAACAGATACGAGCTCCTGGCATATAGAGCTGAGACTTCAAGCATCTTGAGTCACCGCTGAACCACCTCCACAGCAATAAGATCAAGGGCTCAGAACAACACAACATAATCTGATTACACCATGAGACATGCTTCCACCTTTACAAACCTGCCCATTAAACCTGTGTGTTGTATGTTAGTTGTGTTTGTGGTGTATAGCAACAGATCCTTGAGTTTGCTGTTGATACAAAGTTATTTTTCCGCCATAGTTTTGCCTGCCAGCTTGGAAAGTTTGCATAGATGCTGGTATGCACACACACACACACACACACACACATTAGCTGCTTTAGCCTATATAGTGTCAGGCTGGCATGTGCTAAGAGTAAATACTCCATTTGAGTTTACTTTATGAAGTGTTGCTTAATAAAGTCGTCTTTATAGGATCAGAGTACAACACTACCAAAACTAATAAAAAAAACACAACAAAAATGGCACATAATAGTTTTCATTATTTTATTCATAAAGTAATGAAAGTTCTGATTACACATCTCAAATCCTTTGTCTTGCTAAGGCTAATTTCACAACATTTTATGCATCTCAAAAAATACGACAAAATATTTTCACACTTTTTGCATAACTTGACAAAATTATAGCTTGACCAGAAATTATGCACAAATATTAGCAATAAGTGATATTTACCGTTTTCTACACACATCACATCTCATAATCTCAAGCTGTAGCAATGTTGTTTTAGTATTATTTATAGTAATATATTTTTAATTAACTTTTAAAAAGTAATAATTCAGAAGCATGATCAATGCTGCTGCTCCCTTAATGTCCTCTGTGTTGTTGTATGAAGTACATATGTCACTAGACATTACAGATCAAATTAATTTAAATGGGATCTTTCAGGCTGGTAACTCAAGCCTTGGTTGTTTCTATTGCAGAGAACCTGATCACCATTGATTTTACTCATTGAGCTCTAAAGTAAGACACTTAACCCTGTGTGGCTACAGATGAACTCTCTTGTGGTCATTTTACTGCTTGTCAGTTTAGAATGTGTCTGTTAAATAGCAAGTAAACGTGTGGATGTTTAATTAGGAGGATTTTCATAAAACTGTTTATTGAGAGAGGAGAAAAATCATTAGGTTTGAAGGTGATGAAGGTATATTTGTATTTGTACACAAAAGGCTCTCACCGCACTGGTAGAATTGTGTGGGATAACTTGGGGGGTCCCCTAAATGTTTGGATGGTTAAATCCATCGGCTTGACCCTTTGTGGCCTCCATCGATGTTTAAAGACAAAGATAACACTGTAGTCAAAGCGCTGGTCCGTTGACCGTCAATTAAACAGGATGCACACAGAACCCTCTGTTCATTCAGAGCGTTTGAAGACAACGCCACATAGACTCCATAAGTGAATTGATAATGTCAGTGGGGGTTTTACTGTTGTAATTGGCAATACTTCACACAGAAGAGATGGGACACTCCCTAACCATGAGTTTTCTAAAGCATCACTAATACTGTTGCTCATATTCAGGTTTTGAATAAATCCATAACAAGAATTAAACTTGTACAAATAACTCGTATAACAAATAATGTGTTCCTCTTGTTTTGTGACATGAATGACACCTGAAATCCAGTGGCTTGTTGAGCAGAAGTGTGCTGTTACTTTTCTTACGGACTGTTATCATTTACTCACCCTCATGTCATTCCAAACCTGTGTGAATTTTCTTTCTTTTGCAGAACACAAACACATTTTGAATAATATTGAATAATACCAAACAAATTTTGTGCCCATTGACTTGAAAAAAAAAAACATTGAATCAAAATATCTTCATGTTCCACAGAAGAAAGTAAACCATATAGATTTGGAACAACACTAGGGTTGGGAATCAACATGTTTCAGAACCAGTTCAAAAAATGAAAAGAAACAAAACAAAACCCCAAACATAACCAAACCAAATGAAACACCAAACATAACCAAACGAAATGAAACGAATCATAATGAAACACCAAGCAAAACAAAACACCAAACATAACCAAACAAAACACCAAACATAACCTAACAAATCAAAACACCAAACGTAACCAAACAAAATACCAAACATAACCAAACAACAAAACCAAACGTAACCAAACGTAACCAAACAAAATACCAAACATAACCAAACAAAACAACAAAACCAAACAAAACAAAACACCAAACATAACCAAACAAAACAAATCAAAACACCAAACATAACCAAACAAAACACCACATATAACCAAACACCAAACAAAACAAAACACCAACACATAACCAAACAAAACACCAAACAAAACAAAACACCAAACATAACCAAGCAATCTCATTTAATTGATTGTGATAAGAGAGACCGACTGGTTACCTCAAATAATATAAAATCAAACAAATAAAACTTAAATGAAACCAAGAACCATTGTTATTAGTATTATTATGTGTACTACAAACATATAATTTAAACAAAACATGGTAGGCTATGATTTCATATAGTTAGGATTCATTATTTGCCGTTTCCTCAAAAGTGCTAAAAGACTTGTTTATTGAACCATTAAAATGGAAGTGGAATCAAAACCACTCACACCACTTATATTTTCCTTAGAAAACTACAAGTCTTTTAAAATGAGTCTCTCAGAGAAAAACAACAGAATCTTGCTAATGCTTTCTGAAGAAACTCCTTATTGCCCTTTATGCTGTTGTTTTGAAATTAAGAATGTTGGACCTTGACATTTGCTAAAAGCTTGAATGAATCAGGCCTGTCCTGTATGATTCTATCACTGATATGTTAGAGCCTTTGGAGACTGAGGTCTGAAAATAAACCTCAGTTTTAGAGTGCAGCAAGGAATAATGAAAAGGATGTGGCACACACTGGTGTTTTGATCGATTAGGTCAGTGCACTTAGCTCTCTAAAGTGCTTGGGAGGTCAAATAATCTGGCTTTTTCTGACAGTAAATTCACTGATGTGCTCAAGTAGCTTATGTTTTGCTTCCAGTGGTGCTCTGTTGAATGTGTCGAGTCATTCTGGCCCGTGTGTTTTTGTTCCATCACCCCCTCGGCTCAGGCCGGTATTCATGCTTTCACTGCTATTGTCATGCTGCTGTTACTCATTCACTCACTCCCTTTCAAGATTTGCCCTCCTATCGGTCTCCCCCTCCCTTTCTTTCTCTCATTTTTTCTCTGCCCCCATCTCAAGTCAAGTCATGGCCCAGTTTATTGTTGTTCCTGCTTCAGAGGAAGAGAAGGAATGAAATGTTGTTTCTCTAGTGGCTCTGGTGCAAACTTTTGAATGTGAAATGTGCATTTTTTTCAGTATGTTATCCCCCAAAATTCACTCAAAAATTAAAATTGTGATTATTTACTCACCCTCATGTTGTTCCAAATATGTATTACTTTCTGTAAAGTAGAATGTCCAGCCTATTTTTGTCCATACAAAGGAAATGAAAGGCCACGTATGAGGTGTTTCTCCCTCCTATCTGCTTCAAAGTCTTGATAAATTGTGGCATTTCTTTGTTGTTTAGAATCCAGTATAACCGTAATTCTTTTGTCTTTTATGAGTTTAATAAAGAACTCTGTCTCGTCTTCTGCCCAAACATACCGTGCCATCTTTGAATGATCGACTTTTACATAAGCCAGGTGACCTGTAAATATGAAAAAATAGTTTCCATTGCAGTTTTGCGAAATATTCCTTTTTCGAAATTGCCTGAAAAACCACCTCATGCGAGCGTAAAAACGTTTTTTTTTGCGATATATGGGAGTTTTTGTTAAATGGACGTGTTTACATTGGGCGTATTTTCAATTCGCAATTTCAATTTGAGCAATTTGAAGGGTAATGGAATCGCGGCTATAGAATAGTATATCCGTTCAGAGCTGATAGCCTTCGACATATAAAGCAGTTGCATTTCAAGTGACCTGAGTCCTTGTCCTTTTTGATCCCGTTCCCGTGTATAAATAAGAGCAGAAATGCCAAAAAATAAAATTTAAAAAGTAGTTCATCCAACTTTGGCTCTATTTTCCAAGTATTCTGAATCCTTTCAATTAGTTCGGTGAGGAAAAGACTTAATTTTATGTCTAAATTTATTAAAAGTACACCCCATCTCTGTATGTCTCAAATTCAATTGGTCCTTGTGGTCAATTCAAAACATTGTTGTAGATATGGGAAAACTCTAAAAAACAGATTTTGATGTCATCTGTCTGTCATGATGTGTTTGAAGTGTAAATTTGAGTTTTTTTTATCGCTACAGTATACACATTTTCAGTGAACAGTGACTTAAATTTCAGTCTTTGACTCTCACAAAGCTATCGTATGGCTTCAGAAGCCTTGGAATATAGTGCATGTCATATTATTTTTATAGTGTAGGCAAACCGCGAAACCGTAAGGCGAAGGCGAAACCATCTTATACCAATTATTCAAAATTCAAAGTTGCCTACATACCTGTTGGAATTCCTAGTTTTCGACTGAAAATTCGCCTAACAATGGTAAATGTGAATGTATCTTAGGTTGTGTGTGAACACCGTGGCGATTTTAAAATATAAGCATGCTAGCATAATATGATACTAATTAATTTTGTGAGTTTGGGGTGGGACAATTTGTTTGTCCGACCAATGGAAGAGAGTGGGAGTGTTCTGGAAACCGGTTTAGAAAGTGGTGCAGAAATGACACGCTTCTTCTTTAAGACAGGGCAGACATTAACAATAAATATAAATGCAGCATTACATGTTTTGTTCAGATAAAAGTGAGTCAGTGCCTGACACATCAGGTCTAGTCAGTGTTTTGAAACAAACACAAAGCGTCATGTTTCAGTTAATCTCAGGGATGACTATGCTCCTGGCAGCAGGTACGAAGAGAAAAATCTTAGCTTGGCACGCTCACAGAGACCTTCAAACAACAACACGCCTCAACTGTTGTAGAAGTAGTCATGTGGTTATCAAATGTAGAGCTTACACGGAGCGTACAGTATAATTAGGCCTTGTTTGTGTTGCGTTTTTGTAAATGTGTGTCTAAAATGAACTGTACGGGAGTCTGTTGTTATCCTGCAGGCTAATCGGCATAATCTCCTTCTATGGCTAAAGGAGGAGTGGAGTGTGTGTGTGTGTGTGTGTGTTGATTAACACTCTCTCACACACAGCAGATGCAAAAGCAGCTTCAGTTACACCAAAGAGACGCTAGCAGGCAGAACAACGCTCAGATTCCTCAGAGAGCAAGAGAGAGGAGGGGGTCAGTAGACCAACTGCCTCTCTTAAGAAGTCTCTTCATCACACACCCATACACACACAGAAGATATTTAGAGTGAGACCTTCAGGACATAATTGAAATACAGTCCTGCTTATTACCGGGGGACTTTTGCCATGCCTTAATAATGATTTGAACGTGTCATTGAGGCAGGGCACAGCTGGAGACCTCACGCAAGAGGTGTTTGTGAGCCCCTGTGGAGAATGTGATACGTCTAGGCGACTATTTCCAGGAACATAAAGTAAACATGACCAGAACAGAAATAAAGGCATTGCTACTCAAATCGAAATTCTCTTTAAAGATGAAGTGTGTGATTTCTGTGCCACTAGATGAAATTGCCAAATTTACCAAATTGACAAGGAGTCAGTTTCTGTACGACTTGGTTATATTTGAAGTATATGCACATTAAATGTTTATATTATATTTATTATATCATAATTATATAAATCTAAATTATTATATAATATTTACATCATATATACTTTTATGTATGATAATATATATATATAAAGTATAAATAAACCTGAAAAACCTTATGAACTTGTACATGTGCAACCAAGTTATGTTAAATGGCTTATTATTATTAATGAGTGATGTCATATATTACCCTATACACCAATTAAATGTTTTATGAAATGCTTAATTATTATTAATGAGAGCTATTACTATAATCACCTCATAGAGTGATTATGGAAGTGTTACTGATGAAAGTTTCATTAGTGTATTCAGACTCATACATATCATCTTTCTCCATGATGTGGGCACACTGGTATTTCTCTCATTCTCTACCATGTTAGGCTGGTGTGAGTGCAAAGCAGTGCAGGGGATTGTGGGAAATGTGGGCTGCCCCTGGGAATCTTTAGTTCCCACTGGGAATGGAGAGGCGGGAAATGCTTCCTTGCCAAATAAAACAGCTGAACAAAAGATCTGGAAAAGGAGAGCAGATTGGACAATTGGACAGTGCAGGGAAGAGGAGAAAAAACGCACACACTCACACACACACTTCCACACACTATTGTTCTCATATAGTGTGAAAGTAAATTTGGTTTTGTTTAAGATCATCAGGAGGGTTATGGTGAATTGAATCTGAAAGGCTTGAAATTTCACTGTACCTGTGTGCATATAACACTAATGTATGGTGAAAACATTACACTCTAACGTTCATTTAGTCTTAATATCTGTGTTTTGGTTGTTTCTTCTGTCTGGTTTGTCTCTCTAGTGAAATGGACTTACACTCACATTCACACACCCTGTTCTAAGCTTCCTCGGCCCTGTAATTAAAATCCTCCCCTCTCCAGAAATACATCCTGACCCTACGACCAGCGCCACTGAGGGAGTGTGTGTTTCACGTTTATCTGGCGAGAGCAACTTCTGTCTGGAATGAAAATATGAAAGGGAATTGGAATAGTCTGAGCTATATTCAGACAAACTGCACATATCCTCAATTGCTGTCCAAAACTTGGGCAAAATCTGAATTCCTATAAAAAAAAAGTCTTTGTTCGCTTTGGGAAACATCACGACTGTTTTCGTGTTTCCTGTCCCTGGCTCACAAAAACCATGGACGGCATAAACAAAGCTACGTATATCTAGATAATAGATGCGTGCCTGTTGCTTAGGATGCATCTATAGTCTGACCATTGCCATTGATTGCGACTCAAACAGAACTTAAAGACAAAGAAAGTTCTATAATCGGCAAGACCTTCTCTACTATAGTTTTTCCCTATTGGTTTTGGCCTCACAAAACCTGTCAAGTACTTGTCTGGGTTATATTTCACAGCAAGATCAAAATAAATACGAAATAAATGAAATGAATAATTTGCTGTATTTTTAGTTTTCATTAATTTCATGACAAATCTCATTACCATAATGCAAATAAACACTCATTCTCATGACTGTAACATGGAAAAATTGATGTTATTTTCTTAAAAGTTTTTATTTTCATGGTTTTTTGCTGATTTTAATTATTTGCATTTACACTAAAGTAAAATCATAATATTACTGTAATATAGTAACTAGAATAACATTGAGTAAACTTTGAATAATAAACTTTGATAATATTGAGAATTATTTAAAAATATTTAGAATGATAAAAAAAAAAATTACTCTGTGAGATGTCCACAGATTTTGGTAAATAAGAATTTAGGGGGTAAATGTGCTAAATTATCGTGGAAATAATGGCACGGATTTTTTTGATTGAATTAAATTTCTACAGTATATTACATAATGTCCTCTGAGGTTGACCTTTTCATTGTTATCATTTGTGTTTTCGTTTGTAAGCTGTATTCTGTGTTTGTCTCTAGAGGCTGTCAATGATGTAAAGGTGTCTGTGGTTGGTCATTAATTTATTCTATGCTAACTGTGATTGGTGGTTCTCTGTCTCAGATCTGTCAAAGAACCGGCTCTGTGAAGTGTCAGAGGAGGTGTGTCAGTTTGTCTCTCTGGAGACGCTCAGCCTGTACCACAACTGTGTGCGATCCCTCACGCCCAGCCTGTGCCAGCTGCAAGCCCTCACCTACCTCAACCTCAGGTATACACACACACCCCACCCCACATACAGGGCCTGTCCAAATACCTACACTTGCGGTCTTGGCCACTTGAGAGCGCGTGCATGCGACAGGAAGTAAGTGCCCAAGACTGTCCCATGTCTTAAAAATGCCAAAGCTCAGTGTCTTGAACGCACACTAAACCCACACTATCTTGAACACCTCTTCGGAGCATTATCATTTTGTTCGGGAACTCACATGCTCCGAAATCGCGGAGGAAAACATTCCACTGTAAATTAAATTAATTAGATATTACATATAATTTGGTAGTAAAACATAAAGTGTTGCACATTTTATTGGTGCAAAGATGAGTAGGCTATGTGTATTTTGTACAATATTTGCAATTGCTTTTTATTACTTAAAAAAAAAAAAAAAAAGCACTACAATTTTTAAATAGTGTACATAGGGATTACTGAACAGACATTTAGAAGTTTATTATAAAAATTAAGCTCTGTAAACACTTTTTTTTTGCAACAGTATAAGTGTGTCCCATCAGGTAATCAAATGTTCTACACACACTTGCGGTCTTCACGCCTATTTGAACTCTCGAGCCAAATACAGGAAATACGTCATGTAAGTAGACAAATCAAATCAAATCACCTTTATTTATATAGCGCTTTTTACAATGGCAATTGTTTCAAAGCAGCTTCACAGTGGTAACAGGAAAATAATGCAACAGAATTTGATTCGGCTGTACAGCCGCTCTGGTGAAAACGGTGATGTCATCCAGCTCATTTCAATTATCATATAGTGTCAATGTGGGCAGATCAGTAATATAGTTGAAATTTAGGTGTCCCCAACTGAGCAAGCCAAAAGCCAAAGGCGACGGTGGCAAGGAACCAAAACTCCTTCAGGGGCCAGAATGGAGAAAAAAACCTTGGGAGAAACCAGGCTCAGTCGGGGTGCCAGTTCTCCTCTGGCCGACGAACAAATGCAAAGACCGCAAGTGTGGATATTTGGACAGGCCCTCAGGCTCAGTGTCAGGTGTATCTACACCATCTCCAGTGTGCAGCTTACCTGAACCAGAGCAAAATACTTCAGACTTTTTTCTTGGAAAGAGTTTAATTCTGCAAGGATGCATTAAATTGATCAAAAGTGACAGTAAAACATTTAAAATGTTACAAACTTTTCTTTTGAACTTATAAATTACATAAAAAAAAAACATATTTTTTACATTTGAACTTCCTGTAAAAAATGTATCCCGGTTACCACAAAAATATTTAGCAGCACAACTGTTTTCAACATTGATAATAAGAAATGTTTCTTGAGAACCAAATCATCATATTAGAATGATTTCTGAAGGATCACGTGACACTGAAGACTGGAGTAATGATCGCTGAACATTCAGCTTTGCAATCACAGGGATATATTACCTTTTAAAAAGATTAAAATAGAAAGCAGTTATTTTAAATTGCAAAAATTTCACAATATTACTGTTTTTACTGTATTTTTTGATAATAAATAAGAAACGTCTTACAATAACATCAGGTCTCCCTGAATGAAATTTCAGCCTCTTTGTGGCCAAAGATATTGGAAGGATTGCATACACCGTGAATCTGTCAGTCAGTGTTTTGTACTGGTGGTAGATTGCATTCATTTAATTCTCTCTCTCTCTGTCTGTGTGGTGCAGTCGTAACCAGCTGTCCAGTCTACCGCCATCAGTATGTCAGCTCCCTCTCCTGCGTGTGCTCATCGTCAGCAACAACAAGTTATCAGTCCTACCGGCCTCTATACACACACTCACACACCTGCGACAACTGGTAAGTAGAACACACACACAAACACACACAGGCTCATGTTTGTTTTAATTATATTAGTGAAGGCATCTCTAGACGTAGTGGTTCACACAGACTGGTTGATATCAGTTGATCTCAAACAAAACATGATTTATGAACCTTTCAAATAGTGAGGAACATGACAGATGTTCTTACTAGCGGGTTTTTAACATGTTTCACTATATTTGTAAGGATATTTTCCAAAATGTGTCATTTACTAGTATAGTTAAACCTTGACTGAAGCAATCACACAAATCCAGTTGTTAATGGCAGTCTCTACTAGGGCTGGGGGAAAAATCTATTCACCTAACTATCAATTTTTTTAAAATCTTTTTTTTTTTTTTTTTTTTCCCAGAATCGATTTTTAATTCATATTAAAATGCTTTATTTAAGTCCTTGCTTATAGACGAGGCGAAGGAAAGTTACCTCTTTTATTTCAGCAGAGACGGATGATATGTGTTGTATTGGTGAGAATTACATGCCGCCATATCTCAACGGCGGACGGAGAGACATCTACGGATATACGACCTGCACCATCATGTTCAAGTGTATCATTCAACTTTTCCCCTTTGTCTAGAGTTAAAAAGCAAACAAAAACCGCAATACACCGCAAAATCAAATCGCAATACTTGTAGAATCGCAATTCTTAAAAGTCACAATACACATCGTATCGGCACCTAAGTATCATGATGGTATCGAATTGGGAGATAGATGTATCGTCTCAGCCCTAGTCTCTACATGTGTGGCAGCTTTCTGTGGTGTGAGGGTTCTCAGCACTGGGACACTAGCAGTGTTTCCTATATATATTCATTTATTTGATCTGAAGGTTTTTTTTTTTTAATTGACAGATTTTTGGGTCAGTAATTTATTTTATTGTTTTTTTGAAAGATGTCTCTTTTATTTGATCAAAAATACAGTAAAAAACAGTAATATTGTGAAATATTATCATTATTTATCATATCAATATATCAATATCAACATGTTTAAAATAACTGTTTTCTATTGTAATACATTTTAAAATTAAATTTATTCCTGTAATGACACGGCTGTATTTTCAGCATCATTACTCATACTTCAGAAATCATTCTAATATGATGATCCGGTGCTCAAGAAAAAGTTTTATTATTATAATCAGTGTTGAAAACAATTGTCCTGCTTAATATTTTTGTGTAAATCATGAAACACTTTTTTTCATGGATTCTTTGAATTTTCTGATTAGAAACTTTTAAAATAGAAATCTTTTGTAACCTTTAGAATTGTCTTTACTCTCAATTTTGAACAATTTAGTGCATCTTTGCTGAAGTATTAATTGCTTACTTTAAAAAAAACCGTATTGCCCCACCAACTATTAAACTGCAATGTGTACACAATATTCAGTCCCTTTTTTATAATTTCTTCCGTTTCTTCATTTCTTTTTCTCTGTCTCTTCCTCTCACTGTGTTTCTCCATCAGGATGTGAGCTGTAATGAGCTACAGTCACTTCCTGTTGAGCTCGGCCAGTTAGAATGTTTAAGGGATTTAAATCTGAGAAGAAACCAGCTTACGACTTTACCAGAAGGTCAGTATCCCAAACTTATAAACGCATGTTCTATAACTTCAGTTAACATTAGGAAATATTGCATAAAGCAGTAGTGTAGTACCTTGTAGGATTACAGAAATCAAGATGTTTGAAATTTCAAGACACAAGGAACCAGTGTGTTATGTGAATGTCAGAGGAGAAAGCTTTTAGAACAAGCTTACATCTCTGTTTCAGATTAATACAATGGACACAAAAATATTTGGACATTTAAACCACTCTTAAAAGTATGTGAATGTCATTGAATTAGATAAATGATCAACCAAGTGGCATTTGTTTTAAAGAAAGAAAACATTTATTTTACAGTACTGTGACACTTTCTGGTTGTCAAACATTAGTGAAACATTTTCATAGTAAATGTGATGAATTCCACCTGTGATAGGACACTTGTGTGAACTTGAGGAGAACTGACTTCATACAACCACTAAACATTGCTTTACTACAAAAATACCTCAGAAGAGTGACGTTAGTTTTGAGTTTTGATGTATATTTGTTCGCTTGATTTGTGACAAAATATGTTTTGGAACCACTGTATATATTAGATTGTCTCATCTAGTTGAATCTTCCTTCATCTCAGAGTTGTCAGAGTTGCCCCTCGTTCGTTTGGATGTGTCGTGCAACCGCATATCTCACGTGCCTGTGTGCTACCGTCATCTGCGGCACCTCCAAAGCATCATCCTTGACAACAACCCTCTCCAGATGCCCCCTGCCCAGATCTGCTCCAAAGGAAAGTTCCACATCTTTAAATATCTGAACATGGAGGCCTGCAAAAGGACTCAGGACCAGTTTGAGAAAGCTCTGCGGCCCACCGCCTTTAACAGCTGGTGAGAGATCATCAAGGACGTGTTGAAAAGCTTTAATCGCCTGTTTCAGTGAAGATGCTACTCATGCTTCTGCTAATGTGTGTGTGTGGTCTCTGCAGTCTGGATCAGGACCTGTTCCCCGGTCAGTATGGTGGACTGGATTCTGGCTTTAACAGCGTTGACAGTGGCAGCAAAAGATGGTCAGGAAATGAGGTATAAAGAGAGCTGCGAATTTAAGCACTAATGCACCATTTGGACTATGGTTGCTAAAGGCTTATCGAGAGTAATTTTATTGGATGATGCAAGCGGCTGTGTATGTGCGTCTGTGTTGTTTCACTCTAGTCTGCTGATGATTTCTCGGAACGGTCATTGCGATTGACTGACATTTCCCGCGAACACACAAATTTTCAAGAGGAAGAGGAGAGAGACCCGTTACTAGATACACCCAAAGGTAAGGTTAATGGAGTCTTTAGATCAGTAGTTCTCAACCAGGGGGGTGGGGTCCATTAGGGGGGCTTAAGTAAGAACTACTAAAAATAAGACAAAACAAGCTTTAAAATGAAATCTACTAAAAATCTAAATATTTCTCATACTGTTTGGTATTTAAAGAACCAGGATTCCTACAGTCTTCGAATACCTGGATATATGAGGAGGCCTAATTTTAAAAGTGGGATTTCAAGACCTGTAAAAGTAGTTTAAATTTAAAAAAATATATTATAACCTCATGGGCGTTTATATACATTTTCTAAATAAAGAATAACAAGCTTCAAAATGTTTTTTCTAGTAGAAATGTTAAAATATATATATAAAAAAAATAATCCTTATTATTGATCCAGTAAATCACAAACAACTGGAAAATTAATGGGGCCTCCAAATATTGCTGTGGACTATAGGGTGCCTTGGAGTCAAAAAGGCTGAGAACCGCTGTTCTAGATCTCGGTTGGCTGTGATTTAAATGCTTCTATAACTCTTGGTTCTCTCTGTAGTGAATGGAGAGCTTGAGCAAGTGGATTTCATAGACAACAGCGCAATGGAGGAAGAGGAGGAGAGGTGTCACCCTACAGAGCCCCCTCAGGTCAGGAGGACAGTTACAGAATCAGTACACTGAACATTAAGGGCCAGATTTACTAAACAGGGCAAATTAGCGTGAGAGCGCAATTCCATAAAAGCGCAGATGGGAGTGGAAAGTTCTGCGCATGATCTACTGACAACGCGCAAATTAATGATCATTTCCATAATGACTAACGCAATCTACCAGTTAGCGTCTGGTTTAAGACGTGCTTTTTTGGCCAGTAAATAATGGCGCAAACACCAGTAAATTGACGAGCACAAATCTTAGTAAATCACCTTGCATGATTTATTTAAATACTCCCCTCCCATAAATTTTGCATCTGAAAGGGAAACTCCTACAAATGCATATGCAATAAGGTCAGCCGCAAAAATAACTGTGTCCACGCCTTTTCAGCACTAATTTGACTTTGTCTTTAGTAAATCCTGAAAGTAGTTTTTTAACGCCAAAAGAGGGTTTGCGCTGCCGCAAGCTGTTAGTAAATCTGGCCCTAAAGGTGCACTTTGTGTTTTTGACCCAAATGGGACCCTACGATATGCTGGCTGAAACTCCAGTGGTCTTGGAAGTTGAAGATCTATACTGACAACTATTGGCAGCAAACAATAGTTTGTTAGTAGTCTATTACTGATGATAATAGCTACATTTGCATGCAGCCTATTAATCTGTTCGATTTAATACAAGATGGTGTGGGTGTGAAAAAAGATAAAAAGATTGTTGAGAGACTGGATGGATTAAAAGTCAGAAGCAATGACTTATTCAAATCAGCTTTTGAGGAAATGAAAGTTGCAGGAGTCTTTCAATCCGACAGCAGCGCTAATAGGTTCTTGTTGCTATGGTAATGTTGACACTAATGTACCCATTTACATACGCAAAACTACAGAGATATTTTAGATAACTTATAGTTTAGGGTACATATAAACATTAAAGTCAGGTTGTATTTGAATTGATGAAAATCTGTAAACATACTGTAGCTCTTGTGGAAATACCACATTTGCAAGCATATTTGTTATCTGTGATTTAATAAATTCCATAACTAAAAATAACCGATGAAGTGAGAAATATTCAGCTAGTCATGTGATGTCTTTGTGCTGTCAACTTCACTATTCATTTCTTTAGGTTAAAACTGCTTTACATGGGGAAAATAACTTGGTGCACCTTTAAAGGGATAGTTCACACTATGAATGAAAATTACCCCATGATTTACTCACCCTCAAGCCATCCTAGGTGTATATGACATTCTTCTTTCAGACGCATACAATTGGAGTTGTATTAAAAAATGTCCTGGCTCTTCCAAGCTTTATAATGGAATACGGAAGGCGGTCTGGCGGAAGCTAGATATTTTACTTTATAAAGTTTTAAATATGGATATTTTTGGGCTGCCATTCACTGCCATTATAATGCTTGGATTAGCCAGGACATTTTTTTAATACAGCTCTGATTGTATTCGTCTGAAAGAAGAATGTCATATACACCTAGAATGGCTTGAGGGTGAGTAACCCCTTCATGGGGTAATTTTCATTTTTGGGTGAACTACCCCTTTTAAGTTAACTAACACTTCCTTTTATAATCTTAACTACTACATTTTCAATATATTTTCAGACATATGCACTACCGTTTGAAAGTTTGGGGTCAGCAAGATTTTTTAAATGATTTTGATTAAATCTCTTATGCTCACCAAGGCTGCATTTATTTGATCAAAAACACAGTAAAAACAGTAATATTTAAAATGTTGTTTTCTAGTTCAGAAATCATTCTAATATGCTGATTTGGTTCTCAAGAAACATTTCTTATTATCAATGTTGCAAACAATATTTTTTTCAGATTCCTTGATGAGTAGAATGTTCAAAAGAACAGCATTTATTTGAAATAGAAATTATTATAACATCATAAATGTTAGCCCTTCTGAGCTTTAATGTTGAATTAATACGGTAAAATTATGTTAATATAATGTCATATTTAAATGCTATCCCCTCTCTCCATGACAGGAAAAGAGTGAAAGTACCAGCAGCACATCCTCCCAGAGCCCTGAATCTACAGGCAGCAGGTGAGGGCTTATGCACATGTGCAGATCTCAAATATAAAATACATACATTGCTCACAAATCCTGTTTTTATTAAAATGGAAGCTGTCTCTGAAGGGTCCTCACATAAAGAAGGGCCCCGCAGAACTGTCAGAAATAGGAATTTGTTTGCATTTGAGCCATGTTAAAATAATCCAGTTTGTGTAATTCAATGTAAACGCTCATTGGCTTATCTGACCAGCCTATTAGGTGACTGATATTGGAACTTTTAGACCTACAGACATAAGATACTGATCTGCGCTTAAGTGTGGTATCAGGTTAGCTTACTCAGTTTCTTGTTAGACACATTTATTTTTCAAACATTTCAAATAGTTTCGGCTTGATCTGGATCAGATATTTTAACAATCTGTCAGGCAGATGGCATATTTTCATTCCAAGTAACAGAGTGAAAATTTTGTCTTGAATATTTTTGTCATAAAACTGCTCTCACTGTTGGCTATGGAGAAACGTTAGTCATGTAGACATACTGCATTCAAACTAGACAATGCTAAATAAACTGAGAATATGAGGAAGTACAAAGAGTGCACAAATTTGAATGCATTTGAATACAGCTGGTAAGGATCATTTCTCGTGCTATATAACATGTGGACGGGCATGATAAATGGAGGAAAGGGAGACATTGTACTGTCTCATGGCAGCAGGCCGGAAAATTTCCAGTTGCTCTTCTTAGAGTGTGGAATAAGCCAGCGACCAAAGGTGCTCCAAAACAGAGAAGATGTGCGGAGTTGTTCATTGTGGAAACCAAAATGCAAAGATAGAATAAAGAAGCTGACAGTCAGCATTACTGACTGTTTCAGTGTGATTTGAAGGCCACAGTGACATCCTTCAGTTGATTATAATACATGCTCAGATAGTTACCATGAAACAGAGTCTCTTAATTAAAGTGTGCTGGATCCCTCCTCCACTGTGATTACGCAAGGTCAATCCATGAGGGAGTGCTGGGAAAAGTCAACAGTGAATTTCCTCCCACAGTTTCAGTGTAACTGAGTATCTTACTGTCATAGCTACTCAGTAAACTAGTCTGCTTTATTCAATGTTTATAACAGCAGCCAAATTAATAGTACAAGGTAATAAAATCTAATCCATCCTTTTAGGGCTGTGCGATTTATATCCGGTGTATGATCCAGTGTTTTAGTGTCTTAAAGCGGCTTGATTCACAGTAATTCTGCTCCACACAAACTCCTGCGCGAACTGTGCTGTGAGTTTGAGTCACCTGTTGGTAACATGCATTTTGGGAATGTTATGTGTGCCAGCAGTGCCACCCATTTCACTACATTTCTAATGAGAAGTGTTTGTAAACCTGTTGTCAACAAAGGAGAAGCATTAAAATCTCGCTGCTGTTCGCACAAATTAAAGCTTGAGGTTTTACCTTAGAAAATGACAAAATTACATCATAACTCTTAGTATTGTAAATTTACAGTTGTACTATAAATATAAAAAAATGTTTTACAGTGCAGTATTATTATTATTATTATTATTACAATATATTGTTTTGTTTAATACTTTTGTTAAATAATAATCACAATAAAAATCATGATAATTATTATTTTATCGTTATATTGAAATGTGGCCTATGATCTCAAGTGAAGAGTTGTTGTTGTTTTTTTTATTCTTTAAATTCTTATCACTTTATGGTTACTGAAAAAGGTTTGAGTTTGTTCTTGTAAAGATTGTACCCAAGTGTGAAAAACCCCAAAGTTTTTCCTCAGATTGTTCAGCCCTAAAAGGATGGTTTGCACTAAAAGTCTTCAGAGGAAAAAAAGTAATTTGAGCTACGTTTTTTTTTATTTCTATGCAAATGCACTCCCCTGCAAAATCACCCCAATCATTCTAGAATGTTTAATTCTTTACAAATAGAGCTATTCAAGTATTCCTCTCAGTTTTTAAAAAAGTACAGCAATATATAACGCACAAAATCTAAATATAGCAATGTCAGTTTTTTTCCAATATCATGCAGCCCTACGTTCTTCCCACTGTTCTTTGAGTTTGTAGACATTATTAGTGCTGTTTGCTAAAGGCTGGAATACACCCAGATTTGCCATCTGGAGGAGCCAGCACTAGCTGCCGAAAGTCAGAGCCAGTCTGAAGATTTTGTGCAGTCAGAGTTGATAGATTTCAAGGAAAAGTGTCAGTGTGCGATGGTGCAGATATATATTTGTTTTTTCTTCAGACTATGATTCCATTAAGTTGGAGGATATCAAACATGTTTAATATGTTGAGCCAATTTTAGAACACGTATTGTTTTCATTGTCATACATCTCCAAGCAACAATATACATGTTTCTGCGTAAGCTTGTTGAGTTTGGAAAGACATAAAAGTCTGATAGTGTGAGATTCTCTATCGTTTAGTGTATGATACCCAGTTGTTCTCTTTAGCCATTCACAAAGTCAACAAGTGTATGATGCCTAGTGTTTTTAAATCTGTTCCAAAGTTGTGTAGAGTACTACAGCCTGACAGCAAACATCACTCTACTATTGCTCATATTGTGGAACAAACTCCTAACAATAAGTGATACCTCAAATCATGCGGTTTGTTGTGGAAAGGTGTGTTATTAAGTTTCTAAGCAATCAGACAGATGGTTTTCACCTGGTCAGTGATTATATTGGATAAAAAATCCCTTAGACTTAAATTGCCATATTTAGGGACCAGAAAATGATGACTCTGACTTGAGCCAGTAAGTAATCACCCAGAACACTCTAGAAACTGCATAGCAATGACTAAAAACCACACAAAAAAACTTTAGCAACCACCCACAACACCCATGCACAGTGGTGGTGACACCACAATTTCTTCAGAAAAAGTTATATTCAGTAATAACTTTTTGGTGAAGGCTTAAAGTATTGTAAATATCTCTTTTACTTCATATAGGATATTTGTGATTGGAGATGGTTCAGACTCCGGTTCACCATCCAGTCCCACTCTAGAGGAGAGGAGGAGACCTGGAAACCTGCTCATCTGGCAGGAAAGAGAAAGAGCACAGCAACAGAGAGACAAAGCCAGCACGTGAGTGGCTGTGGCTGGTGGGATTGAATGAATCAAGGAAATGTGGAAGTGAAACATGAGTAAATGGGTGATATGGCGTCAAAAAGAGTGTTAGGCCTTAGAGGCGATAGAACGATCAATCCTGTTTGCTAATGCACTGCAAGCAAGTCTTCAAAACCACATAACTGCTTTAAAGTGCATAAAATTGCCTCTATTATTTCTTTGCTGATGCTTCGTCATCAAAGCAATTGTGGTTTTATAGGAAACCACTGTTACCTGCTGTCATGTGCCTTTACTTCATTAAAGTCTTAAGGCACATTTAGAGTTATGAATCATAGTAAAATACAGCCAGAAGAGAAAAAAAACATCAGAAGGGCTCTCCCAGAATGCCTCTATTTGAATGAACAAGTCCTATGTGCTTTTGTATTAGGAGGCTATTGACTAATAAGCATTTGATGTCTTACAGTTTGCAGAAGATGACTGTAAAAACAGGAAGTAACTTGGCGACGACGACAAAGCACGGAGGAACAGGAAGCATTTCAGGGTAAGAGCGGAGCGACTGGTCTGCAAATGCGTTTATGTGTTCTGTGTTTACATGCGTGCTGATGTTAACGTTTTGTTGAGGCAGTCTGTGTCTCTTTAACAAACAGAAGGCAAAAATCTGAATGTGAGACCAGATTACTGGCTGTGGCGGCATAATGAACAGTCAAATCAAATACACATACCTTATTTAAGAGTAACTTACCTTCATAAAACATGCATGATGTGGTTGTTGTGTTACAAATTCACTCTGAAGTTGGCTAGTTAGTGAAGTTCACAAAGCAGTAAACATGTTTTTCTAGTTTTGTGACGTTTATTTTTGATCTCTGTGTCCCTCTAGTGGTGATTCAGATAGCAGCTCTCCACCGAACGGCCCGAAACAGAGATGTGCAGTGAGTCCCTCACATTTACACTCTTCCGCCACCTCATTCTGTCATAAATGCATAATATTATACTTAATGAGTGTTATTTCTCTCTCTTTCTCTCAGAGTGCAGATCAGATTTCTCAGTCCTCTCATGCGGTGTCTTTGCAGCGCTCCATCAGTCGCACAGGTACCTTTCATGCTAGATATTTCAGCTGCTTTTAACCTCCTGGGTGCCACTGTCCATGTACGAGGACATTATATTTTAGTGAATTCTCTGACACCATACATGTCACAGTTTTAAGTCTGGATGTCCTGTAAAGAGCACATTCAGGGCTTAACAGAGATACCATTTGTTTTGAGGTTTCACCAGGACGACAACAACTGCTTGGTCTTTAAAAATGACTGAATGATCACTCAAATTTAGCACTCTTATAGAGATATGAAAATATTTTGTAATATTTTATAGTTATCATTTAAATCTGACTCATTTACAAATGGTTTGTTATAAATCAACATCTCAGGAAAATGTTATGGGGTTTCTAATCAAAATATGACTTTCTGTTACAAAACAAGGCACTGATTTCATACATATCCACTGTAGAGGACACCCGGACTTAAATCATGTTTATCATGCTTTTTAGGAGACACAACAAATGAATAGGGAAAGAAATTACATATCAATATTCCTATACAATATTAGATATTATTATGAAAATGTTGCCAACTATTACTCCCATTATTACACTTCTTTTTTCATTACATGTTGCTCCAAGAATACATGAATATGCAAATTAGAGACAGTGTACAGATACATTGCATTGAATGGGAAAACTATGTATGGCCATTTTACCCACATGTTGCATAAAGTAAAATGGTATATCAATTCATTCCATTATATCTTTCATAACATAGTTGAGAATAATTTTTAAACAAAGTTTAAAACCTAAAAACTGATTGGTGAATGAAAAAAAAAATCCCATTTTTTTTGCCTATACATGTCATTTCATGTCATTTTATTTTTTAAACAACCAAGTCCTGGTGTCCACTTACGAGGACATAGCATAACATATGAATAAAATATAATTTTTCAAAATGTTTTTTTCCCATTTGTTTCTTATGCTCTAAACAATGTAATGACATGAAAAAATACTAAATTCAAAAAACTTTTTTTTCCCCTGGGTCTTAGGAGGTTAATGGAAAATGGCATTTAATATCTATCTTCATTTTTTTGAAGGCCCCATGAAGTCAGCATTTTTAAAGTGCCCCTATTATACTATTTCATTACCTTTCATGTTGTGTGTAATATAGCTGTTTGTAAATGTAAAAGGTCTGCAAAGTTTCAAAGATCAAAGTGCACGATAAATGAAGTTATTGTCTCCCAAAGAAACGAGTTATCAGTAATTCCATCCTTACTTCCTGCACGAACCTACATAGGTTTGTAACCATTTTGCATAATGCCAACCTATTGTCTTCATTGGCTGCTCTTGAACAACAATAACATCATTATTGTTCATATCACTGTGTACTGTATACAAATGCTGAGGAAGCGTCCAGAGCTGAAATTCTGACACCTGCCGTAAGCGGTAGACCAATCACAACAGACTGGTCCATCTGACCAATCAGCAAAGCAGGTTATCGGAAAGGAGGGGTTTAGAGAGACCAAATTTTATCGAACCGTTTCAGACACTGTGAGAAAAGAAGTCATGCTGCAATGTATATTATGAGAAAATTCAAGTGTTATTTGGCCTTGGATGCATGTGATATTGTAGGAGACCTCCAAAACAAAATGAGGAACCTTTAAAATAGCGTAATAAGGGCACTTTAATGAGTTTTGGTTATTTAATTGGATTAGGGTTGGGCAGGATGCAAATAATGGGAATGCCTTAATAGCATTTTTCAGGAAAAAGTAACACATTATAACTTGCGAAGAGAACACAATAAACTCGCTTGAGCATTTTCTTTTCGGAACTGTATCTAAAGTAACTACAGTATATTGGCAAAACATAAGTACTGCTAATTTTATCACAGATTTCTGTATCACATGGATTTAATATGGATAGCAAACTGTTAAAAATGTAGATATATAAAGGTCACTTTAGCCGGGAAAAAGTATTGTAGTGATGCAGAAGTCACTTTCAAACTAAGCAGCTTTCTTTTGCTCAATGCTGCCAATTCACATGACCAACTTAAACCTGTTGCAGAATCTGCATGGCGAAATCTTTTACCCTCATGTGAAATTCCCAATCATGTGGATTGCTATTATAATGACTGAATTTCGCCTGCAAACATTTGACAAACAACAGTGAATGTTGCTACAATTGTCTCCATTGAGCGCCAAACAAACATGGTCTGTGACAGACAATCGACATGCAGCAATTCAAAGGAAAGAGTTCCTTTCAACACTTTTTGACAGGGTTTTTATCGTTGTTGTTGAATGTTTGCTTTGGTTTTCTTGAGAGCAGTGTAATATCATTTGTAGATAGAAACAATGTATTGATTACAGTTTTGTTTAATTAATGTTAGCTTGTTCTGCTGAAGCTATATTGGTGGGAACCAAGTCTTAATGAACATAATTTAAGTATTTGATGAATCTTGTTTGTGACATATTACAGATGCGTCCTCCGTGAAGCCCTGTTCTCCTACAGGTTCTGCTCCCAAACCCAACAGCTTCTTATTCCGCACATCTTCACGCTGCAACGTCAAGACTGGTATACATACACACACACACACACACACAGACAGACAGACAGACAGACAGACAGACACACACACACACACAGACAGACAGACAGACAGACAGACACACACACACACACACACACACACACACACACACACACACACACACACACACACACACAGACACACAGACACAGACAGACAGACAGACAGACAGACACAGACAGAAGTTAATATAGGATTGTAGGATCTATAAACTTGATTTGGTCAGTAATATATGTTGTAAATCTCCCTATTGCGCTCGTTTTCTCAGGATCAGGAAACAGTTTGGCGGAGTCTGGCCGCAGTGAATCACGCTCCACACTCAGATCCCCACGGGAGGAGAGAACAGACATCTTGCAACTGCGTAAAGTAAAGAGGCATTCTGTATTATTCATCTCTCCATCTATAGCTCCTATGACACACCTTACCCCATTTTTGTTACGATTATCTTAGTTTTTACTCATTGTTTACCTTAGTCTTAGTCTTTATTTTTTTATAACTCAAACCAAATTAAAACACAAAATGTACACTACTGCTCAAAAGTTTGGGGTCAGTAAGTTCTTTTTTTTTTTTTTTTTTTTTTTTTTGAAGGAAATTAATACATTTATTCAGCAATGTGCATTATTAATTTTTCATAAATGTTTCAATTTCACATTGTTACAAAATATTTCTATCACTATAAATGCTGTTCTTTTCTTTCTGTTCATCAAATAATCCTGCAATAATGTATCACTGTTTCCACAAAAATATTAAGCAACATGGATTATAATAATAAGAAATGTTTCTTGAGCAGCAAATCAGCATATTAGTATGATTACTGAAGGATCATGTGACACTGAAGACTGGAGTAATGATGCTGAAAATTCAGCTTTGCATCACAGGAATAAATTACATTAGAAAAATAGAAAAATAGAAAAATTATTTTGAATTGTACTAATATTTCACAATTATATTTATTACTGTATTTTTGATCAAATAAATGCAGTCTTGGTGAGCAAAGAGGCTTCTTTCAAAAAGATTTAAAAAAATCTTTCACAAATCGAACCCAAACTTTTGAACAGTAGTGTAATAAGTTAAAAAGTAATAAATACATATGTAATTATACAAATACATTTTACTCAAAGCTACATTTTCAAGTCACAATGAGTTTCTTGAGAGCAAAACGTTATGGGACACATAATGTTTTTTTAAGGGTCCAGTATTGTTTAAGGGTTGGACAGCAGTTTAGCATGTAAGATTTCTCCAGTTACAGCAACATTCAGCTGTTCTAATAGTGCTGTGTTTTAATTTGATCTCTGTGGTTTTGAAAAAGTGATATGTATCTTCCAAGAAAATTCCCACCAGAGATCTGATTGAGTAGTTTAAAAAGTATTTTTTGATGTATCTTCCCAGTAGTATCACTCTTTCCATGTCTCTCTTCCAGATTCTGGAGTCGCGTCTGAAGATCTCTCTGTCTGAGGATCTGGGAGAGGCGTTGTCCAATGGCACAGTTCTCTGCCAGTTGGCCAATCACGTGCGACCTCGTTCAGTGTCAATCATCCACATCCCCTCACCAGCAGTGGTGAGCTAATGCTTGGGTCTTATTCTCATTATGGCCAAAACATAATCTAGTATCTCAGAAATCAAACACTTTGTCTGGATCTTTATGTGTGATCCTTATTTGGAGGAAGCTGATCCCAGATCAGCTAGATTACTAGCAGGCTGTCTTTAATTTGCTTTATAATGAATGTATGTGCAATCTTTCTGTCTGTTCAGCCAAAGCTGAGTGCTGCCAAGTGCCGTCTCAATGTCGAAAACTTCATTGCTGCATGCCGTAGACTTGGAGTCCCTGAGGTAAACATAAATTTCATCTTTTATTGTTTGCTTCTTTTATTATCCTCCATGTTATTTGTCTTCCTGAGATGTATTGTGTGAGCTGTTTGTTAACAAGAAAAATCCACTTTGCCCACTGACATGTGACTGTTAATGCTCTTTTATGTTGTTTTTCAAGTGCTTCAAGCTCGATTTGCTCCTTTTTTGTGCTCTCTATGGCTTTTTTTTTATCTTAAAGGGGTAGTCATCTCAGGTAGTTCATGACGTTCCGAATCCATGACTTTCTCCCATGGAACCCCAAATGAGATGTTTAGCAGAATGTCTGAGCTGCTGTCTTCTTATACAGTGAAAGTGAATAGGGACTGGGCTGTCAAGCTACAAAAAGGACAATAAAACCACCATAAAAATCATCATATAAGTAGTCCGTAACCATGTCTTGAACATTTTGGGGGGGCTTTTTTTGGCTTATTATTTATAGGAATTACATAATTAAAGGATTAAACGGGATTCAAGGGAATAAAGAAAAAGAAAAAAAAGAGTCTAATATTGTAGTTATGAAGTAAAAATTTAAAACTATTTGAATGTAATATTTTATTTTACAATATCCACACACATTCACTCTTATTCACGTCTAATATGTCGAAAAGAAAACTTGTCTCTTCACATTCAGTTATGAATTACATGAATCATGTAAACGTTAGCATATATTTAATTCAAAACGGCGAAATTTCATTAAAAAGTCGAGTAGTTTGCATTGCTGAATATTACAACGCTGTCTGTCATTGAACATTTCTATTGTAAAATATTAAATGTTTAGCTACTTACATTTCACTACGCACTCTTCCACCGTTAAAACTAAAGCATCGCGTTGGAATTTGCACTCACAGAAACGACTGTTCTTCTGTGAACGGTAAGCCCCACCTTCTTTGATTTGATTGTGACATTGATTAGCGCTGTTAGACCGCTGAGGCAGGGGTCCAATTCTCCCTATTAACTAGTTGCTTATTATCATGCATATTACTAGGATATTGGCAGTTTATTAGTACTTATAAAGGACAATTTGGCCCTTTCTAATTATCAATGTCAGTAGTGGTTATGGCCCTGATCCATGAGATCCATGCATTTTATTCCAAATCATTCATTATACAATATATCGGTTATTCATTGAAAGTATTGCCTTGAAGATTTTGATAGCCGTAGTTGCCATTTACTTTCATTGTATGGAAAAGAGCAGCTTGGACATTGTTAGGGCTGTACAATATATTGAAATAAAATTGATATTGCTAAATAGCTGTGATATAATTAAATAAATAGATGCACTGTGTGTTTTAGAGAGAAGCACAAACATCTGCTGATATGGTGTTTCTACATCTCGCTTCACAGTAAATGAAACAAAGCCGCTCTGAGACATTGAAATAGTGTATGAGCTGCATGCGTATAAATGAATGAAGTGTCGCGCTTCATTCCGACAAACTACAAAAATAACATTCGGAAATTAAGAAATTAAGACATTAAATATTAGTATTGCAATTATTTTTGTAATTTTGTAATGATTTTTATTAAATACTATTACTGTTTTATTTTACACTACTATAGTATTGTTACATTGTTATTTTCTTTAATTTTTTTATGTAATAAAAATATTAAAGTGGAAAGTTAATTTTTGGTTGTTGTAAGAGTTTAAAGGTGCAGTGTGTAGTATTTATGAGGATCTATTGACAGAAATGCAATATAATATACATAACTATGTTTTCAGTGGTGTATAAAGACCTTACATAATGAACCGTTATGTTTTTATTATCTTAGAATGAGCCATTTCTATCTTCATACACCGCGGGTCCCCTTACAGTGAAGTCACCATTTTGCACTGTCATGTTTCTACAGTAGCCCTAAACGGACAAAATGCTCTACAGAGCGCTAGCTACTCTCTGTTGTCTCAGACGACGACATCTTTGTCCTGTGTTGGCCACCGTAGCTTCTCTATGTGCTTTGAAAGGGAGGGGTGAGCGGTGGGCGATTTGCAATTCACAACCTCACTGCTAGATGCCGCTGGAAATTACACAGTGCACCTTTAAGTTTGTTCTTGTAAAGATTTTACCCATGTCTCAGCACCCAAATCTTTCAAGCCCTAAAAGGATAGTTTACATAAAATTATTCAGAGTAAAATGTACTTTTTTAGCTTTTTTTGAAAATATATTTCTATATTGTATGCAGATGCACTCTCCAACAATCACCCTAATCATTTTATAAAGATTAATCCTTTCCAAACATAGCTTTATGTTAATCTAGTGAAAATTACGGCATTTTCTATATTTATTGCAAAAAAAACAAAATATCGCAATGTCACTTTTTTCCAAAAACGTTCAGCCTTAGACATTGTATATAGTTCTATAAACATCTTATTTTGTGTTCCACGGAAGAAAAAAAAAGTCATATAGGTTTCTGAAAAACATAAGGTGAGTAAACGATGAGAGTTTTCAGTGAACTATCCCTTTAAATGATCCTGCTTTCATGTGTTTGTCTTTGTTCAACACTGTGTCCAATCATCTTTGTTTGTCCTCCCTGCATTGTTCTTCCTTTCCTTTGTCTGTCTCTCTCTTTCTCAGATGGAGTTGTGTTTAGCGTCTGATATCCTGTGCAGTAAGCTACCTGCAGTGCTCCGCTGTGCGACGGCGCTCCTGGCAATAGCAGGCGGAGAGGAGGAGGAGGTGAACGAGGACAAGAACGCCACCTCTCCCTCTGTCTCTCCTTCCTCCCCTTTTTCCACCGGCTTCCTGCTCTTCTACTCTCTCCTCATGGCTTTGCTCTATCTGTTATACTGCCAGCTTATAGCATAGTGCGAGCGAGTGCCAATGTGTAAATGTAATGGATGTAATGGAGACATCATTTCTGTACTGTGTACACACATTGCTGACAAGACCTGTACATATATAATTCCTACCCATAATGCCTTTCAGCTTACACATTAAAGCTCCCCACAGATATTTTAAAAGGTCTGGAAACATATATGAGAACCTTTAAGCTCTATAAATGGTGAAATAATGAAATATATCGCAAATTATCAGAGGTCTTGATCGAATATCCACATTTTTCCACATCAGAAAAGTTATAACCAACTCCTCAATGGTCACGTACTCCTTTTTCTGTTGAGGATGTAGACTTTATCTGTACATAGACATGGTTTCCGCTCATGAAGGGCTTTTCCACCTGATTGCCTTAGCATTGCTGTTGATCCCAGGATAGTTTATACACCTTCTAGAGGGAATGACTGTCTTTGTGCGGGATTGCGTTATCCTAAGAGTTTTAAAGCACTGGCACAAACTCCCCATCCCCCCTTTTTTCCTCTTGAAGAGCTTTAAAATCGCTTGTATTTGCTCTGCACGGTCATTATCAAAGTGCCTCACATGCTTGCAGGTTCCTTATGCTTACACAGCAGTGCAAATTAGTTTGTAGCATCTGGTAAATATGTTAACAGTGTGGTGATGGTACTTCTCAGCTGAATTTGGTTTAATTCACACGTTGTAGATGTCAGTTAGGGTCAGGACTGCGTGGACTATTTCACTTTCCTTTCCTGTCTCTCTTGTCTTATTGACTGTGACCACCAGAGGGCAGTGCTGTTTCTAAACTGTTCCTGCAACACTTTTTGACGGTACTGATATGATTCAAAGCTGTGTTAACTTGTTACAATTTTTTTTTTTTTTTTTTTTTGTGAATGTTCGTTTTGGTTTTCTTGAGAGCATCTTAATATAATTCTTGTATGCAAACTGTTCACAATTAAGTTATTGTTTCGGTTTATTTATGTGTTTCTCTGTTCTGCTGAAGCCGCATTTGGTGGAAACCCAGTCTCACTGAGCACAAATTTGACTGAATTAAATTGAACCGATTAATTGAGTAATATGCTTATGATGACTCCCGTGATCATTTTAAGTAAGACTTTGGGGACATTAATATCGTCTTTTAAATATGTATATTTGTTACTGCTTATGGATGCACGATGTGGATAAGCAGACATTACCAAATTACACCATTTTTTTTTTTTTACATTTAAGATAAAATGGTTGTGAGCCCTGCTTCTCCACAAGCCTATTCATCTGCCGTTTCCTGATTCTAAATGTGGCCGTAGTAGTTTTGTAGTCCTGTAATGTGCCATGAGCACCCATCTTCCGCGGTGCTGTATGCTGATGTTGCTTTTGTATTCCATGCCTACTTAATGTGATTTAGGAGCTTTGCCGACAGTTTACTAACGAGCAGCCTCTCATCTGCTGAGAACGATAAGGAGAGAGAGAGAGAGAGAGAGAGAGAGAGAGAAAGAGAGGGAAACGAGGGTAGGTGAAGGGATGTGCTGTGGAACTAGTTACCAACATGCACCACTCGCCCTACGATGTCTTAAACATATTTTAAGGGAGGTTGTTCAAACGTATGCAAGATGATGGGATTTTTTTTGTTGCCAATGCTAAAGCTAATCATAATAGACATTTCATTTAAAATAAATCCACTTTGATAATAAACACATTTAGCATAGATGGACTTCATCAGAGGCTTCAGCCATATGAAATAAGGATTTTACAGAAAATGACTGATAATTCTACTGTCCTTCTAACGCTAGACTGTTTAGAGGGCACTAGATCTACAAGAATGTTTCTGTCCAAATTTAAAACTGTTGCAACACATGAAATGTATTTTGTTATATTTATAAAATACTGTGTATTTAAGAAGTTAAGTTTATATTGATATAAAGATTTTTTTTTTTGTCTGTAAAGAAATTATTAAAAAAAAAGGAAACTTGTTTTTACGTGTTGTCTGCTGCTTTACATGTGCTTTTGTCAAATGTTCATGACTGACTGTTGTTCTCGCTCATGATTAATTCTGCTTTAGTTATTTGTAGCTTATGAGTCCAGATATTCTGTGTCCTTTACCAAAAGGTAAGTATTGATCCATTGTGCGGGTAGTAGAAAATAGAGAAAAAGTAAGTATAGCTACACAAAGTAAAAGTATACACTATTCTACACAGTGGGGTCCAAAGCCTGAACTTGTGGACAGCAAAATGCTGCTGTCGTTAAAGTTTTTATGCAATTTTTCAATTCAACTTTTTACTCATTGCTAAAAAACAAGATTTGCTGATATCATAATTTATAATTAAAACTTTTTGAGACTTTTGGACCCCACTGTGTGTCTGTTTTATACCATAAGTAAAGTATATACACTACAGTTCAAAAATTTGCGGTCGGTAAGAATTTTTTTTTTATAGTTTTTGAAAGTCTCTAATCTTCACCAAGGCTGCATTCAATTAATAAAAAAAATACAGTAAAAATTCTAATATTGTGAAATATTATTACAATTTAAAAAACTGTTTTCTGCTTTTAATACTTTAAAGGGATAGTTCACCCCAAAATGAAAATTATCCCATAATTTACTCACCCTCAAGCCATTCTAGGTGTATATGACATTCTTCTTTCAGATTAATACAATTGGAGTTATATTAAAAAAATGTCCTGGTTAATCCAAGCTTTATAATGGCAGTGAATGGCAGCCTAAAAAAGTGCATCCATCCATTATAAAAGTACTCCTCACGGCTCCGGGGGGTCATCGCCACGTCAGTTACGCTTTTTTCGTAAGTTGAATACGGAAGGCAGTCTGGCGGAAGCTAGATATTTAACTTTATAACGTGTTAAATATGGATATTTTTCTTACAAAAACCCATCGATTCGCTTCAGAAGGCCGTTATTAACCCCCTGAGCCGTGTGGATTACTTTTATAATGGATGGATGCACTTTTTTGGGCTTCAAATTTTGGGCTGCCATTATAATGCTTGGACTAGCCAGGACATTTTTTAAAAAAAATAACTCTGATTGTATTCGTCTGAAAGAAGAATGTCATATACACCTAGGCTGGCTTGAGGGTGAGTCAGTTATGGGATAATTTTCATTTTTGGGTGAACTATCCCTTTAAACAGTGTCTATTTACATCAAGTGCAAATAGCCTGCCTTGTTTACCGAGGCTATTTACACTAACTCTGCCCACCATTGTCTGATTGCCAAAATTACAACAACAAAAAAATCCCACTGACAACAGGATGGGTGCGTGGAGCGTAAGGTGGGTGGCGCTAACTTTTGACACGACTGACCTGAGTTCGAATCCACCTTTTTCCCCCCCCAAACGAGTTTTATATTTTATATAAAAATTAAGAAAATATTTGAAAAGTGGAAATAAAGTTCCTAAAAGGTATTTGATAGTGGGCATAAAGTGTTAAATGGCTAGGATTTGGGGTAAGTGTAGGGGTGTGCTTTAGGGAAAAGTGATGTCCCAATAAAGCAGCATCCATTTAATAAATATAATCATATACACTGATTATGTTGTTATTACTGCATACTGTACTGTTTTATAATATATGCTACTACAATACACGAGGTGCAAATATAGTATAAATGGCATCTAACAACTATTACACTTAGTTCAAAGAAAATACTGATATGTACACTTAGTTTAGATTTAACTCTATTTGCACTTTATGCAACGAAAATACTTTTTGTTGCTATTTTACACTTAGTGTAAATGGCATCAGTGTCATGATCTTTCAGAAATCATTCTAATATGCTGATTTGGTGCTCATAAAAACATTTCTTATCAATGTGAAAAACAATTCTGCTGTTTAATGTTTTTGTGGAAACAGTAATGCATTTTTTTCATTATTTGATAAATAGAAATTTTAAAAGAACAATTTAGGTTATTTGAAGTAAAATATTTTGTAACATTATAAATGTCTTTACTGTCACTTTTAATCAATTGAATGCGTCCTTGCTGAATAATTCATAAAAAAAAAACTTACTGACCCCAAACTTTTTAATGGTAGTGTACAGTATGTACATACTGTAAGAGTTTTTGATGTGTTGATGTATTACATTATTTAGATGAACATATACTGACACCCATCAGCACAAACAACTTTACAGCCCCCAGAACAAACCAATTAAACAAAGAAAATAACTCAGCGCAAGTATTCACCCTTTAAAGTAAATACTATTTCACATAGTGACAATGTCATTTTTGCTCATTCTTCTTTTCAAACACAGTGCTTGGCATTTAGACAGTTCAGTTTCGGTCTCATCAAACCGTAGACATTCATTCTGCAGGAAGTGTGAGGAAGAACACGGTCGAACAAGGACTATTAATCAACACTTAAAATGGATGAATGTCATTGCCCTGAGCAAACAGCATTTTTAAATCATCAGAGACTTTCTTCCTAGCACACTCAGCAGTGTACACTAATTACGCTTTTAGACGCAGTTGCAGTTACACTGAAATCATGTGAAGCACCTCATCTGTGTACAGGCGTACTTTAATCAAGCAATTATTTTGCTTGCTTCTGAACTCATTAAAGTATGTCAAAGCAGGAGGGTGAATACTTGTGCGGTCATTTGTTTTCTTTTTACTATTTTTAATTATTTATGAATTAAACTGTCCAGCTCATTTTTCACTTTGACGTTGTGAAGTACTGGTGAGAACAGTTCAGTTAACCCTATGGTGTTGCATTGTCTTCTAATGATGGAACATTTTTTCCACATAAAATTGCCAACTTGTTAAGAGATTCTTCTTTTGGCAACGCTTTACCATGAAGTACTTACTTAAGTTTTTCTATAATTAAGTGTGTTCATCTTATGAGTTGATGCATTTGTGCGTTCGGAACTCATTTTTTTTTATAATACTGTTCTTCATGGCATTTTTAGAATATTACTCCAATTTTTTTCTTCCTGAACATGAATCATAAATCATAACTGAGATCTGCATAATTCTAATTACAATAAACACTTCCAAATAAATAATTAATTGCAGTAATTGATGCCCCTAACAATAAGGATATACATCACTGCCATTTGCCATATGGATGCATTCATGTTTTCTTGGTTTACTGTAAACTATATTAGAAAAATGTGAGCAAAAACATCTATTTAACTTACCAGAGAGGCAGCAAAAAAACAGATGTTGAAGAAATGTACAGAAATGTTTTTAATATAGGGCAATAAGTGTTGACCCCCAGGAAAAACAACCTTGGAGAGAAAAAATCTAATTTTAATGTCATAAAAACATCATTATTGGATTCTTCAAAGACAGTGATTTCAATTCAGCAATGCCATATGTCATCGTTTTTTTCTGAAAACCAAGAAAGTGAATCACCGTACGGCCACACGGCACAATAGAGGGTTAAAAACATCATGCTTTCACACTTTAATACTCTGCGCTTTTATTGTGTTAAAGCAATGAGCTTACTGCAACATCTGATATATACTCCATGTGTGACACAGCCTGAATATGGCAATAAGAGCCTATTCAACTCATCCATAATCTATATGTATGCCGTTAGGGTTGACTGAACTTAATCATTGGAATGCATGATGGATTTTCAAGATGGTGAAGTGCTGGCTTGTTATGCTCGACTCAGTGTACTTCAGCCTGGGATGAAATAGCATCCTCTCCTCTCGGTGAAGTGCTATAACTGCATGGCTGCGTCTCTGAAAGACGGGGTCTTGCTTCTCTGCTATATAGTCGGCAATTCAAAGAAATGATTTTGCGATCAAGTGTTGTGCTGCATGCATTGCCTGCCTTTCCTATGTCTGTGTGTCACAAGTGCCTCTTGTATATGCGATCCTGTCTGCACCTGAGGAGCATCTTGCATGTTGTGGGTTCTTGAAACAACAGATGGGAGTTGCATTTCTCAACCATCCTTATAGGTGCATGGAAAGCGTTTCATAATGAGCCAAGGATCTTGCTTGTTTACCCAGAGTGCACTTCACCCTTCAGCATCCCCTCTTAGAAGCCTATATTTGCAGATTTTTAGGGCTTGAGATACAAGAACCAATATTCCTTGAGCTGCCTGTTTACACCAGAATATTTTATTGCTTATATTATGAACCTTTTGTGTAAACAAACTTATATTAGTGTTCTTTCCCCCCCCCTCGATCAAATCCCAGGACACACTGTGTCCACCGCAGTTGATTCTGGAGGAGGAGGGGCTCACGCGCGTCGCTCAGACTGTTCAGGCTCTGCTGGAGGTGCCTACATCAGGTGCCCGTCGCTCATCCAGGCAGGACCCCTCGGGGCTTTCCCTTCAATCTACGACTCCAAATCAAGACGGCGCCTCCTAGGGTCATCGAGTGATTACTTCCAGCACATTTCAAATGCACAATGTCTTTCAAATGCTAGAAATTATGATTAGAAGCCATTGTGTAATATTATCTATATCTTAAATGATTGGCATTTTGCCTGTTACAATGCATGTACAGAGGGTTTTTATGATTTTGATGTATGATGTATTTTTATATGACATCAAAAATTCATTGTGGCTATTGAAACAGACAAAATGGTGCACAATAAAGCAAATGTAACTTAAAACTGCTTGTCTGTTGCCTATTTATGCAGAGTATATGAAAATTGATGCAAGACGTCACCTAAATAACTTGCGTTACTGAGGGTAGTTGGCTGTTCTTGTGCAATCATTTTGTTGGTGCTTCCTCATAATTGAAAATTAATTACGTTTGTAATCTCGGCTTTATTACAATGCAAATTTAATTGGTTTTTCACAGGTAATTACTCTTGCGGAGCGGCAAAGGTGGCAGTAATCCTGTGATAAGCTAACAACAGCTCTCGGGCTCCAATTGTGACATTTTGTGCACATTTGGATTGTTGGACAAACAATGTGGCTCCGTATAGCCCTGCCACGGCACCCTTTTTTAGCATTAGCTGTATGTGAAATGATCTGTTTATTTGCTATGAATTAGGAAGTGTAACTAAAAAGTAGAAGCAACCTTTTAACCTTTGATTTATTTTAGTAACTGGAACTAAAACTTAAGAAAATTAGTTCCCACCAGTTGGGAATAAAATTTATTAGCTAGCATATTATATTAAACAAAGACTAAGAAGTTAAATTGTTTAAATAGTGTGGTTGAGCAGCTCAGTCCACAGGACTTCAGTGGGATGCGGTCTGGACTCTGACATGACTCTAAAGCATCTTGTGTTTGAGTCAATGTGTTTTGTATAATTGTCTTTCTTATGGTGCTGGATCACAGTCAGATGATCTGATACCCTATAATGTTGAATTGTATAGTTTGTGATTGATTGGTTTCTCAATTATTGCACACCATTCAGGCCCCGAAACCTGCAAAACATCCTGCAGCTGTGCAGCATTATACTTCTCCATTAGCATTGCATCACAGCTGGGATGAGGTTTAGGTTTTTAGCACTTAGTGTTCTGTTTTGTGCAAAGATACTGTTTATATCGACCAAAAGGCTAGCGTCTGCATTTTGCTGCTTATACCAAGTAACAGATGAATTTGCTCCAAAATGCTGTAGAAGTTGTATAGAGGTCAAGATTTGTGATCAACAACAAACATATCCCTTTTAAAAGTTGATCTTATTATCCTAATATGTATAATTATTGCATGTAGCATTGCTTTTCCTGCTATTCTCAGCTGCAATCCACTAGTTGAGAAGCATTAACAGAAGTTGAATAAGAGCATTAACACAGACCCTTTATTTTCTTTGCTATTTTTTTTTACAGCCCTACTCAAACTATGAAAGGCTGCTGATAAACAAGGAGAATTTTAGTTTCACTGAACCTGCAGTATGGGGTAACCAGAGCTAGTTGTCATATTGTGTTTTTTTAATTATTATTATTATCTGAGTGAATTTTCCTCATGGTAGGTTTTTTTCAGGGTCAATTTCTTTATAGACACATACCTTAAAGTCTATTGCTATTGAACGTTTCTACCTATTATTAATAAAAAATGTGGTTCAATGAAAACCATAAACCTGCTGTTTATTGATATTCTTATTGATTGGATTAAGCAGAATAGCTTTTTTCCCCCTGAAATTGAATTTAAAATGCTATGTTATTAGTACTGTAAGTATGCCCTTCAATGGCTTTCAGCAAAATTTAAATAGCAGACAAGGTAACAAAAACATCAAGCCCTTGTTTAGGCCAACGGGTACTGTAACTAATAAATTATATAAAATAACATTTAAAACAACATATTTGACAACCACAGTGATGTGTCACGTTGTGTCTGCAGTAACATACAAGAGTGTTTTTCTTCTCTCTGCATGGATGTCTGGAGACATTAACATTTATGTTTATGTTTCACTCGTGTGGTATTTCGCTTGAGTGTAGTGAAAATTACTTTTCACCAAAAATAACATATATTGCCTGATACTGAAACAAGTGCTGCGAAGAGTTTAATAATAAGCTATATGTCTTTTGATAAAATGTACTGTATCATCATTCCTAAATGTTAAGGAAATTCCAATTCTATTACTTGGTTTATTGAGAGGTTATGCCATCTTATTATATAGGGTGCAATGAGGCTAAATGCATTTTCTCCCAAAACCTTAAAGCTGCAGTACGTAAGTTTTGCCTCTTTGTCGCCATCTCTGTTTGAAACCTGCAATTGCAGTTATTTGCGGAATTATCATCTTTACGTGGGTTGTGCATCGGTACGGCTCCTCAGCGCGGATGAATCTAAAGTTTTGAGAAGTATTGGTGCATTCAAGTCATGTCGTAAAGATCGTATTTACGAGTTGAATGCACATGAACGCCACCATAAAGTCGTAAATACCAGTGGGAAGCTCGGGAATTTCTTTAAGCCCCGATCTTTACGAGTTGGGGGTGTGTCAGTGAGAAACATGGCAGAATACCACAATACTTAAAGGTATTTAGCAGTGATATTGTCAGGCTTTTCTATTTACAGCGACAGCATATGGTAACTATGATAGGATTATAATATAACAATATAATATGTAACAAAGTTTACAGTGGCTTCATAAATTAATTAAAAACATAAAAAAGCTAAACACACCTGATGCACATTCCTTGTTCTTAATTTTCTGGAAGAACCTTGCTGTATTTTTGTGTAATTAATTAAGAGAAAGTACTCCGCAAAAAAGTGACTTGAACGCACATGACGTCATAAACACGACTTCCTACCTCGTAAATACGAACTTCCCAGGAAGACTTCAACGCAACATACAAACCCGATTCCAAAAAAGTTGGGACACTGTACAAATTGTGAATAAAAACAGAATGCAATGATGTGGAAGTTTCAAATTTCAGTATATTATTCAGAATAAAACATAGATGACATATCAAATGTTTAAACTGAGAAAATGTATCATTTTAAGGGAAAAATAAGTTGATTTTAAATTTCATGGCATCAACACATCTCAAAAAAGTTGGGACAAGGCCATGTTTACCACTGTGTGGCATCCCCTCTTCTTTTTATAACAGTCTGCAAACGTCTGGGGACTGAGGAGACAAGTTGCTCAAGTTTAGGAATAGGAATGTTGTCCCATTCTTGTCTAATACAGGCTTCTAGTTGCTCAACTGTCTTAAGTCTTCTTTGTCGCATCTTCCTCTTTATGATGCGCCAAATGTTTTCTATGGGTGAAAGATCTGGACTGCAGGCTGGCCATTTCAGTACCCGGATCCTTCTTCTACGCAGCCATGATGTTGTAATTGATGCAGTATGTGGTCTGGCATTGTCATGTTGGAAAATGCAAGGTCTTCCCTGAAAGAGACGACGTCTGGATGGGAGCGTATGTTGCTCTAGAACTTGGATATACCTTTCAGCATTGATGGTGTCTTTCCAGATGTGTAAGCTGCCCATGCCACACGCACTCATGCAACCCCATACCATCAGAGATGCAGGCTTCTGAACTGAGCGCTGATAACAACTTGGGTTGTCCTTGTCCTCTTTAGTCCGGATGACATGGCGTCCCAGTTTTCCAAAAAGAACTTCAAATTTTGATTCGTCTGACCACAGAACAGTTTTCCACTTTGCCACAGTCCATTTTAAGTGAGCCTTGGCCCAGAGAAAACGCCTGCGCTTCTGGATCATGTTTAGATATGGCTTCTTTTTTGACCTATAGAGTTTTAGCCGGCAACGGCGAATGGCACGGTGGATTGTGTTCACCGACAATGTTTTCTGGAAGTATTCCTGAGCCCATGTTGTGATTTCCATTACAGTAGCATTCCTGTATGTGATGCAGTGCCGAAGATCACGGGCATTCAGTATGGTTTTCCGGCCTTGACCCTTACGCACAGAGATTGTTCCAGATTCTCTGAATCTTTGGATGATATTATGCACTGTAGATGATGATAACTTCAAACTCTTTGCAATTTTTCTCTAAGAAACTCCTTTCTGATATTGCTCCACTATTTTTCGCCGCAGCATTGGGGGAATTGGTGATCCTCTGCCCATCTTGACTTCTGAGAGACACTGCCACTCTGAGAGGCTCTTTTTATACCCAATCATGTTGCCAATTGACCTAATAAGTTGCAAATTGGTCCTCCAGCTGTTCCTTATATGTACATTTAACTTTTACGGCCTCTTATTGCTACCTGTCCCAACTTTTTTCTCATGAAATCCAAAATGAGCCAATTTTTGGCATGACATTTCAAAATGTCTCACTTTCAACATTTGATATGTTATCTATATTCTATTGTGAATAAAATGTAAGTTTATGAGATTTGTAAATTATTGCATTCCTTTTTTATTCACAATTTGTACAGTGTCCCAACTTTTTTGGAATTGGGTTTGTATGTGTGGCTGTCATTCACTCACCGGTGTGGATACTGTACTTCGGAATCACAGATTCTACGTCTTGGAAGTATGACCAAAGAAAGAATTTTCACTGGAAAATGTAATCTGAACAAGTAAGTAACATGTCTGCCACTTTTGTTCAGACCAACTGAGAAAAAAAAGCATTACAATAAATCGCGCTACCAACGGTGATTGTGAATCAACTGATCACTTAGCTCATATCACATCAAACCGTGCAAATTATTATTATTATTGTTATACTTTGTTCTCAAATTGTTAATGTTAACAACATCAGCATTGCGTGACTACGTGTATTTAGTGTGTATTAGCGTTACCTGAGATTTTTAATTTCTGTAGTTTTGCTTTTGACTACGGGTGAATCTCCAGTTGTCACTGATGATTGTCATTTGGATCTTTCTGGATTACAATCCGCCATCAAAATTATAAATTTAATTATTTCAGCTGCTGTGAGAAAAGGTTTTAAATGATCCACCACCTGCAGCATCCTCACATGCGATAGCCTATTAGCTGGACTCCTTTATGTATACAGACGTGACATAATGACACAAAGACGAACAGCGCCATGCTCGAATTTCCCACGGAAAGCTACCAGTCCCACTCAAATTATAACACATTATTACAAGCCTACCGTTGTGAATCGGGCTAAGGTAAGGAGATAGTTTTGAACACTGGCTGGTTATGTACTTGCTCAAAAATGGATTTTGGATAATTTTTAACCCAAAAAATGTTACGGACTGCAGCTTTAAATAACAACTAAAACACCACAGCACTTTCCTAAACACCTGCTCTCTATTCACTACAATATTTTCTTGAGCCAGGAGCTCATAATATTCAATTATAAAAGTTTAAATCATAGGTAATATTGATAAACATTATTTATGACATATTATTTGATTCAAAATTACTTTTTTTTTTTTTTTTTTCCAGTTTTGTTGAATGTGACATATTTCACTTATGTGAAATATGCCTGTATTAGCATTATAGCTTCCAGGTATCCATTTACTAAAAGCAGAATAAAAAGTCCTTATAAAACACTTAGTTAAGTGGTTCTGAAATGCCAGATGATTATATGCAGACAACTGATACACCATTTGCTGAAGTGGCTATTTTGAACAAGTATGTATAAATATACTCAAAACGTTTCTGTTAAATATCAAAAATATTTGCATATGAAAATGTAGCAAACTAGATCCGCAATATATCTGTAACGTGTTCAGCTTAGTCTAATTTGCTCTGTTTGCCTGTGTCCCTTATCTTTAGTTAATTCCCTAATTAGTGTTCTAACCTGTTCTGTTTCAGTCAATCACCATGTCTATTTAAACCCTCAGTTTCCTGCACTGTAAACCCGAATAAGTTGGCAAAACTCAAAAAAAAAAAATGAGGCAATCAGTTGCCTCAGCAGAACTTGCAGATTTTTATTTTGTAATCATACATTTTAATTGCTCTGAACTTGAAATATTGGAGTACGCTAATTCATACATTTAACATAAAAATATAATTTAATCTCAAATTTTAGTAGTGGAAACTTGACTAGCTTTAACTAGCTAATTCAATAAATAACAACTTGTTAATTGGTTACACAATGCTTTGGTAGCATTAGCATAGCACTTGCTGAATGAGGACAGCAATATAATACATTTAACATGTATCTGTTCTCAAACTAAGCTCATGCTCCACTAGTCACCATGATGGTAACCCTACAAAAAACCCAACATAACAGAGACTCTTCTAAACTAGCATAACCAAACAAACACTACTAAATCTCCCACTTAACGTTAATCTTGCACACAAAAAAAAAAAAACAATATAACACAATTTTGGCATTTACTGTCCCTTTTAAGTGTCATGGAAAAATCCCAGCCCAGTTTTGGTTAAAGTTAAATCTAAATTAAAAGAAACAAGTTAATAAAACTCAAAACAATGAAACAATTCAGATTACTTAAAATGTGTCAGTTTTGAGAACTCAAAAGAAAAAGAAAGTTCTAAATAATCATAAAAGTTAATTTGTTTGAGCTAATTTGTTTAATTTGAGTTGGCTCTACTCAAACCAATAAATTATTTTGGGCGGTAGGGTTTACAGTGTGTGTTTCTTTGTCCAGTATTGCTTATGTTGTTGTGTAGTGTTTGTTCTCTTAGGGGCCGTTCACACAGAACGCGTTTTTTCCATTCCAGTGCGCTACTTTTCCATTGTTTTTCTATGTAAACACGCGTTAAACAGATGTGTATAACCGTTGTGCTTGCGTCTCTCGTCTTTTGCAGCATCTCACGCATGACATAACGTTCCAAAATCACAGCGTTCAAGTTAAAATCAGTTCAACTTTTAAAAAACGCGCCTTGAGACCTTGCGTTTATTCCCCATTCCACTGTCCGCGTCTTGCGTTTTTCAAAGCAAAAATGCGTTCTGTGTGAATGAGCCCCCTCCTGCTTGTACTCTTGGATTAGCAAAGAACTTTGTTATTTCTCTTTATCTCGCGCATGTTTTATCTATAGCAATATCACTATAGTGCCCCCAGTGTAGGGTTAAAGACTCCTCTTGTTCTATCACTTTCAGTCAAAAACTTATTTTGCCTGTTTACACAAATTATCAACAATTATATTCAGTATTTTATTTCATCATATATTTAGCAAAAGGATGGCTTTTAGCCCCTGTGTACCCTATCTGAACCACCTATCATTTCAGCACACCGGTTAAGCTACAGAAGTCGCTAGCATACTATCTTCAAAACAGCGGAAGAAGAAACAGTCCCCTGGCAGACTGGAAAAAGAATCGTAGTAAGTACCTTTTCTGTGACACTCAGGGGGGAAGATGAATCTGAGAAGTGACATTTCTGAGCTGCTATCCGGAGGATTAAAGGTCTGATTCAGAGGTTGGGTGAGAGAACAGCAGCAATTGAGATCAATTCAGTTCTGCCACTCTTGAGCTTTTTGAGCAAGAAATTTTACATTTCTAAAACAGCAGACTGTCACTTATGTTTCGCTTCAGCATTCAAAAGCCCATGAATTGCACCAAAGCAATAGCAGTAGCAACAATGAAAAACAGTTGGAAATTCCACAATCTATGTCATTTGATATAATGCAGCAGTGAGTGAAAGGCTGACAGGCTCTATACTCATCACATGCTAGTTTACATTCAGCCTCAAATGGAGCGCTGCTGAGTCCAAAAGCTGAGCTGTACTGTGGTAGACATACCAAATTGATTACAGGCGGCCCACATCAATTATTAATGTGAGCACTTTCTTCAAAGTGCATCTTTAATATCGAGAGCACTACTTCCAGACTCACCTGACCAACATCAGCTCAGACCTGACCAAGATCAGCTCACTTTCACAGGCACGTTGCCAGACGTAACCTTGATGATGTTGTAATGGGAGGTTTTGTTCTTGCATACAATTGGCAGAATTAGAGATCAGCAGTCCAGCAGGATCGATATTTAAACATAAATTGTAGCACAGCTTTGATGCCTCAATACTGTTGATGGTTTTCCCCCCACAAATGTAATTAAAATCAGATTTAAGTGCCCTGTTTGCAGGCCGCACAGGAATTACTGCTGTAAAATCTCAGTGCAACTGGCTTGTGTGAATATCACTTTGCTTCAATTTATAAGCAGCGACGTGCTCTGCTCTCATCTGCGACCCAATATGCAGTGACATTTCTACTTGTTAGGGCCCGAGCACCAATGGTGTGAGGACCCTATTGGAATTGCTCAGCCTATTATTATTATTCTCCCAAATGAATTGCATTTTTGAGGGCCTAAACATGCTCGAAAACTCATGAAACTTTGCACACGCGTCAAAAGTGGTGAAAATTTACGTCTGATATGGGTTTCAGAATTAGGCGTAGCAAAATGGCTCGATAGCGCCACCTACAACATTTCAACGAAGTGCCCCTCCCGCTACGTTTCACGTACAGGTATGAAATTCGGTAGACACATGTAACAGCCCAATACCTACAAAAAAGTCTCCTGGTATGAAATCTGAAAACCAACAGGAAGTGAGATATTTTGAATTTTCTTTGCAAAATTGTTGCAAATTTTGCCATTTCCAGACGTTGTACTTTAACGAACTCCTCCTAGAGATTTAATCAGATCATACAATGTCCGATCTGCCCCAAACTTCACATGTATTATTAGAGTCCTGACCTGAAGACATCTACATGCCAATATTCAGTTACAGTCATAGCGCCACCTGCTGGCACCAGGAAATGGCATGTTTTACACTGTTATTAACTCCTCATAGTGATTTAACCAGATCAACATCATATTTGGTCAGTCTAATCTAAAGGCCTTCGCGACGTTAAATTGTGAAGATCTTGAGTTTTTGCTGAAGGGCGTTTCCCTGGCAGCCTGTCAAAGTCTGATGTTTGGCCATGACACAGGAAGCTGTTGTAAGTCAGGCATACAATGTCCGATCTGCCCCAAACTTCATATGTTTGATAATAGTCCTGGACTGAAGACATTTACATGGCAATACTCATTATAGTCAAAGCGCCACCTGCTGGCAACAGGAAATGGCATGCGTTACACTGTAATTCACTCCCAGAAACTCATTTAAATATGCCATGAAGTGCCAAACATGCTAGAAACACATTTGATCATACAACTCATGGCTAAGTGCTAACGTATGCGATTAACGCCACGAAACAGGAAGTTGTTGTAACTCAGGCATACAATGTCCGATCTGCCCCAAACTTCACTTATTTAATAATAGTCCTGGCCTGAAGACATCTACATGGCAATATTCAGTTATAGTCAAAGCGCCACCTGCTGGCAGCAGGAAATGTGGCACATTGTAGTGACTTTGCCATATTTCTCCTATATTTACCGGCTTAAACGCATGTCGCCCACTATTCACTGTTTTCCTGAGGCCACCGGGTGGCGGTGCTCCCGTGTGCGAGGGCCCTTTCATCACTGCTTGCAGCTTTAATTCTAGGTTGTAATTTGTTCTACATTCTTGTATCATGTTCTGTTCCGTTGAATTGAATGCTACTGCATTACATTACGTTTCAATTATGCTTTGTCCCATTGTTCTCTGCTTAACTCAATTGGATAATGCTCTATTGAATTACCTCTTACTCAGTCTTGAAGCTAAAGAACATATTGTGGCCTCCAGCGCTATAGACTCACCAATGATCTATTCATATTAACATTGATATGTCTCAGAGCATATGGCTCTATGTAAGATGCTGTATCCCCTCCAAGTAGCTTATACGGACATGGTCTTTCTCTTCTTGTTCATCCTTATGTGCGTGTATAGCTTTTGGATATGCTATAAAGTGGAGAAGAATCAAGTTTAGTGCTAGTTCATTTCTTTGGGCAATTGCTCATCTGCGCTGGACAACTGCATCTGTTCGGTCATCAAAGTTTTGCAGGATCCTAACAATAATAGTCACCAAAAACTGTCTACTTTATGTGAATGCAATAGGCCTTTATCACAGCGGAACTGAATACCGGAAGTGCGTGTCAAAGCAGTGTGGTGATTTTTCCGGTTATGTATATTTTCAATGTGCTATTAACACCTAATTGAACAAACGCATTTTAAAATAAGCATCTGGAGGATGATTTCAAAATCCGGACATTTTCAGTGACAGGAGAAGCGATAAACTGATAATTACTGTGTACAGGATTTTCCAAACTCAAAGGAATTCGTAGTTTTTTAACCCACAAGTTTCACCACAAGTGCTCAGTGCTCGTCTAAATAGTGACCGCGACGCTGCAGTGTGTGTGAGACCGGATGAATAAGATCAGAATGGACATATTTATTTAATATTTTACTCATTATTCTGTGTTATTTTTCATTGACAATCATTTCACTGTATGTAATTCACACATTTATGCCAAAATTCTGTCAATGCATTACTGTTTAAGATGAATTAAATGTTTAACATCATTAAATTTCTTTAAGGCAGTTACCACGCATTCATTCATCTATTTTAATACTGCTCTCAAGAAAATTAACCATGGTTTTACTACAAAAAACATGGTTATTGTAGTTTAACCATGGTATTTGTAGTAAAACTGTGGTAATACAAATGGCAATCAATCCATGAAAAAAACATTTTTACTATAATAAAACCATGGTTCATTTTCATAAGGGTGTTTATCAGTCAAATTCATTTAAAAATGTAAATTCAACAGGTATGAACTATGATCAGTAAGAGAAAACACTGTTAAAGAGAAGACAAGCACTGGACTGTGGCAGGTTAGTTAGGAAATACATGTATTTATTATTCAGAATGCACATTTGGATATGAGATATAAACATCCTCTGTTTGGAAATGCATAGTTCTACTGCACATGAACATACTCCCGCGTATTATTATAAAGGAAGGACCTTCATCCCGCCGTTTCGGTCTCACCCATGCTTTCCTCTATACTTTTAGTGTCAGGAAATCGTGAAATCTGAGGTAAGGCTGTCGTTGTTTAGAATTAGAGCAGTCGGATCGCTGCAGTAACGCCGGCGAGAGGATTCAGATGTTAGTTTTGATTGCGTTGCGGTAGTACCGGAAGTAGTGATACACTGCTTCACTTACCGGAAATAGGAAGTGTGATAAAGGTCTATACCATTTAGTGTCCTAACCGATGCAGGCACAAATAAAACATTTTTAGCTGCAAGAACTATTAGTGTTTTGGGGTTAACGCATTACACGTAACGCAAGTTATGTAATCTGATTACTTTTTTCAAGTAACTAGTAAAGTAACGCATTACTTTTAAATTGCACCAAAACAGATTCAGTATTCCTCAATATAAATACAAACAGTAAAACCTCAAAATGCAAGCCTGCAATAATTAAATATGTTAAATAACATGTGAAAGGGCCTTTACATTTGCAAAAAATTTATTTTTCTTTCGTTATTAAAAAACAAATAAGCTAAGCCCATGAGAAAAAGTAACGCAAAAGTAACATAGCACATTACTTTCCATAAAAGTAACTAAATAACGCAAGTTACTTTTTTTTAGGAAGCAACGCAATATTGTAATGCATTACTTTTAAAAGTAACTTTCCAAAACACTGATATTAGATATGTTCAATAAACTATTAACATAACATTAAACTACAATGAAAAGTAGCTAGTTTTAAACATCAAATTTCTCTCCACAGTTAAAAAGGGTAAAAGTGGCTTGTCCCACTTCAGAGGTCTTGACCTTCTTGACTACCAGTGTTGGGGGGTAGCTAGTTACATGTAAGTTATGTAATTTAATTATAAAATAAATGTAACTGTAATCCATTACAGTTACTGAGAAAAAAATTAAAATTTATTAACTTAAATTAAATTATTAAAATGTTAACGATTACAAAGGGGGTTACATCTAAATATTTTCAGTAAAAAGCTAGGACATGTTGAATAATATTAATTTGTTGCTTTGCCTGTTTTTGATGTGCATGATGTCTCCTGCCATTTAAAGGCTGTTTAGTAAAGCGATGCTATTCTGATGCTTTTGATTGGTTCTCTTGTTTCAATTTGCAGCACAACATCTGCCAATTACATCAATCCACATTGCCACTGAAAGCTTTAGGCTACAACCTGTCTGAGCATTGCCACCATGGCGAGTGATAAAAATGCGTTCTAGTGCTGGAAATTTAAAAATAATTTCATCCAGGAATTAGAAAAGGGTGCAAATATAACAGTTTAGTGCAAAATATGTTTGCCAAATATTAAAATGCTATCAACATCAAAGGTTTCAGTATCGAACCCGAGGAAGTTTAATGTTAACTGCCACCTAGTGGACAAATCTCTCTATTAGTTTGTTCTGTTTTGACTTGCAAAATAGAGCTATTTAACAAGTACACCTCGCTGCAGTATATAAGTTTTGCCTCTGTGTCGCCATCTCAGTTTGAAACCTGCAATTGCAGTTATTTGCGGAGTTATCATCTGTATGTGAGTTGTACGTCGGCGCGGCTCCTCGGCGTGGATGAATCTAATGTTTTGAGGAGTTTGTGTGGATACTGTACTTCAGAATCACAGATTCTACCTCTTGGAGTATAACCTAAATAAGAAATTTCACCGGAAAATGTCATCTGAACAAGTAAGTAACATGTCTGCCACTTTCGGGAACAAAACATTACAATAAATCACGCTACCAACGGTGATTAAATCCAACGATCGCTCGTATAACATCAAACCGTGCAAATTATTATTATTGTTATTTGTTCTAAAATTGTTAATGTTAACAGCATTAGCATTGTGTGACTAAGTGTATTTAGTGTTTATTAGCGTTACCTGTAGATTTAAATTTCTGTATAGTCTAATCTTTTGCTTTTGACTACGGGTGAATCTCCAGTTGTCACTGATGATTGTCATTTGGGACTTTCTGGATTACAATCCGCAATCAAAACGATAAGTTTAATTACTCCAGCTGCTGTGAGAAAAGGCTATAAATGATCCGCCGAAGAAAATGCTCCTCACGTCAACTACTAGCCGGACTCTTTCTTTATGTATACAGACGTGACGTAATGACGCAAAGACATGCTTGAATTTCCCGCGGAAATCCACCATACCACTCTAATTATAACACATTATTACAAGCTTACCATTGTGAATGGGGCTAAGGTAAGGAGATAGTTTTGAATACTGGCTTGTTGTGTACTTGCTCAAAAATTGATTTTGGATCATTTTTAACCAAAAAAGTTACGGACTGCAGCTTTAACTACACAACGATTGGTCATTGAGTCTAAACAATATTTTAGGTGTAATATAACTTTATTTTAGGTGGAATATAACTAAACAATCCCATGCATATTATGACAGCTACACTGGAGGAGTCTGTTTGGGTTGCCAGTGAGTATGAAAGTAGAATCTATTCTTGCTTCTGTTAGTGAGAAATCAATATTAGGCCTTATGTGGTATAATGTTTTCCCTTCACACACACATAGTGGTAAAAAGAATAGTATGATTTTTAGAGATTTTTACTATTCTATATCAGTAAGAAGAAAAAAAAAAATGTCTTTTACTAGAGTATAATGATCTAGAATTGTGTTTTCTCTTAAATATAACTATCTCTGTTTTTTAGAGGTTAAATGTTTGAAAATGATTAACAGTTGAAAACATTTGTTAGAAATTTAGAAAAGTAATCAAATGTAATCAGTTACATTACTTTAATAAAGTAAATGAAGTAGTTACACTACTTATTACATTTTAAATAGGGTAACTTGTAATCTTGTAATCTATTACATTTCCAAAGTAACCTTCCCAACACTGTTGAATACATATTAAAATCACACAATTAAAGGTAACACTTTACAAGGTTCATGAAATATTTCTAAAGCATTTATTAATCTTAGTTAAGTTAATTTCAACATTTAATAATATATTATTAAAATCAAAATTTGTATCTGTTAATATTATTTAATGGACCAGAGGTAACACGAACTAACAACAAACAGTTGTATATTACTAACTAACATTAACAAGGATTAACAAATGTATTGCTCATTGTTAGTTAATATTGGTTAATGCATTAACTAATGTTAACTAATTGGACCTTATTGTAAAGTGTTACTCAAATAATCACTGGGGATCAGTATGTGATCATTTGGACCAACTTAGAGTATCTGTTTAAAATTTATAATGTTTTAATATTATTTAAGTTCTATTCAGACTATTAAGTCTATTTTATTTTGATGTTTATCTAATCCTTTTTGGTTACACTTTATTTCGATGGTCCACTTTAGACATTCTGCAAACTATAAGTAAGTTTGCACCTACATGTCAACTAACTCTCATTCGAGTGTTTGTTAGTAGATTGTTAGGTTAGGGTTAGGTGTTAGGGTTTGGGTTGACATGCACTTGCAAAGTCATTTATAGTCGGTTGAATGTCTGTTGACAGGCCATCAGAGTAAAATGTTAGCAGATATTAGGCAGACAGTCTACTAATTTTCTAATGAGAGTTAGTTGACGTTTAGTTGGTTCTACTAACTTATACAGTGGGGAGAACAAGTATTTGATACACTGCCGATTTTGCAGGTTTTCCTACTTACAAAGCATGTAGAGGTCTGTAATTTTTATCATAGGTACACTTCAACTGTGAGAGACGGAATCAAAAACAAAAATCCAGAAAATCACATTGTATAATTTTTAAATAATTAATTTGCATTTTATTGCATGACATAAGTATTTGATCACCTACCAACCAGTAAGAATTCCGGCTCTCACAGACCTGTTAGTTTTTCTTTAAGAAGCCCTCCTGTTCTCCACTCATTACCTGTATTAACTGCACCTGTTTGAACTCGTTACCTGTATAAAAGACACCTGTCCACACACTCAATCAAACAGACTCCAACCTCTCCACAATGGCCAAGACCAGAGAGCTGTGTAAGGACATCAGGGATAAAATTGTAGACCTGCACAAGGCTGGGATGGGCTACAGGACAATAGGCAAGCAGCTTGGTGAGAAGGCAACAACTGTTGGCGCAATTATTAGAAAATGGAAGAAGTTCAAGATGACGGTCAATCTCCCTCGGTCTGGGGCACCATGCAAGATCTTACCTCGTGGGGCATCAACGATCATGAGGAAGGTGAGGGATCAGCCCAGAACTACACGGCAGGACCTGGTCAATGACCTGAAGAGAGCTGGGACCACAGTTTCAAAGAAAACCATTAGTAACACACTACACCGTCATGGATTAAAATCCTGCAGCGCACGCAAGGTCCCTCTGCTCAAGCCAGCGCATGTCCAGGCCCGTCTGAAGTTTGCCAGTGACCATCTGGATGATCCAGAGGAGGAATGGGAGAAGGTCATGTGGTCTGATGAGACAAAAATAGAGCTTTTTGGTCTAAACTCCACTCGCCGTGTTTGGAGGAAAAAGAAGGATGAGTACAACCCCAAGAACACCATCCCAACCGTGAAGCATGGAGGTGGAAACATCATTCTTTGGGGATGCTTTTCTGCAAAGGGGACAGGACGACTGCACCGTATTGAGGGGAGGATGAATGGGGCCATGTATCGTGAGATCTTTGCCAACAACCTCCTTCCCTCAGTAAGAGCATTGAAGATGGGTCGTGGCTGGGTCTTCCAGCATGACAACGACCCAAACACACAGCCAGGGCAACTAAGGAGTGGCTCCGTAAGAAGCATCTCAAGGTGCTGGAGTGGCCTAGCCAGTCTCCAGACCTGAACCCAATAGAAAATCTTTGGAGGGAGCTGAAAGTCCGTATTGCCCAGCGACAGCCCCGAAACCTGAAGGATCTGGAGAAGGTCTGTATGGAGGAGTGGGCCAAAATCCCTGCTGCAGTGTGTGCAAACCTGGTCAAGAACTACAGGAAACGTATGATCTCTGTAATTGCAAACAAAGGTTTCTGTACCAAATATTAAGTTCTGCTTTTTCTGATGTATCAAATACTTATGTCATGCAATAAAATGCAAATGAATTACTTAAAAATCATACAATGTGATTTTCTGGATTTTTGTTTTAGATTCCGTCTCTCACAGTTGAAGAGTACCTATGATAAAAATTACAGACTTCTACATGCTTTGTAAGTGGGCAAACCTGCAAAATCGGCAGTGTATCAAATACTTGTTCTCCCCACTATAGTTAGTAGAATGTCTAAAGTGGACCATCGAAATAAAGTGCTACCATTTGTACCATTGTTTAAATCACACTGACTGCAGAAGCATTTGTCCTGTTTTATTAAAGAGGGACTAGGTGCTGATATTGAGAGTGGGTGATTCAGTCCTATTTTCTACTACACTGCTCAATTTCCTCCCCTGACTTAACAGCTCCTTTACCTTTTCCTACATAATTAATCACGCAACATCTCCTATAGACATGAGAAGGATGGACTCAGGGCATGTAGCGAGAAACTAAATTTAATTAAAACCAATACAATGTAATGTAAGAGCACAGCGTGAGAAGAGTCTGCTCAGCAGACTGCATATGGCCACGACACTGTGCAGGATTCATTTCAAGTAAAAACAAAAATTGAGGCGGAAAGGCTGCTCGTCAATTTAGAGCGATGAGGGTTTCTGCTGACAGCATAGATTCAGTTCCTCTGTGCCCTAAAATGCACCACACCACAGCTGTCAGTGGAGCTTTATTGGTCCATATGAGGGGGTGAGGCAGGTCTGACTGTGTGTAATGAGCAGCAAATCAAACAGAAACCTCTCTAGGGTTTGCAATTCAGTTGCAGTGAGCCACCGTTTCAAGGTGGGGTCATGTGGTACTACAACCCAGCAGCGCATCACTTGTACATCTTAATCTATTAAGATGTACAAGTGAAGCGTAAAAGTTTTAATTTGTAAAGGGTGGTGATGGTGAAGCCCAACTTTTACAAATGTCATGCAGATACAGTCTGGTTTAGAAAGAAATTTAAATATGGTTTTCAAGGCCAAATTCTCTGCTGAATGTCTGAAAAACATGTTTCAGCCAGTCGATGAACATATGAATGGTATCATATATCATCAAAATCATACATTCTTATACAAAATTATATTCTTTTTTTTCCCTATTGTAAATAAGGGAAATACAGTATGCATCTAAAATCGTCAAATTGTGATGTCTGCAAAAAGAAAAAAAAAAAAGGGCGACTAGGACTTCTAGTTTCACAAAAAAAATATTTCTGTCTGCGCTGACAATGATTTAGTCAAAGTTATGCTGAGTTTAGGAGAATGCATTGATTGGTAAGAAACGCCAGAAGTTCATTTGTCAGATACATTATCAGTCCTTTCACAGGAACAGCACATGAATCTTTTTTTATAAAGCTCATTTAGACATTTTTCGAAGAGCTCCCGAGGCCATGCAGAAGCACGTTTGTGGACTAATGTCAGTGCTCTAACAGTTTTCTCCTAAATTAGTCTTCAGTGACGGGTTTCCATTTTCATAGCAGTCTAATCCAAGTGTAATCTTAGTCTTTGTTCAGAAAACCAGTTTTAATTTATTTTAATATACCCTTAATCCTCATTTATACATAATTTGCAAACAAAACTACCTCTACCATTTAGGGTTAAACATTATTTCAGTGGTCTACTTTAGACATTCTACTAACTATAAGTAACTTTGCAACTACATGTCAAGTAACTCTCATTAGAGTATTAGTAGACTGCTAGGTTAGGGATATGTGTTAGGGTTCGGGTTAGTAGAATACAGTTTTTTACTATCACTATTACACTTTTTTCAATACTTTTAACAAATTTCCTAAACTCTTAACACAGTTAGCACAACACCTGTCTGTGTAGGCTATACAAATAACACATTTATTGTTGCTTTGACACAAAATGCATATAGTTAACACAAATTTAAAAATGCTTGAACTTCTTTTACACACAAGCTCAACCAAGACCAAAACAATGCATTTTTACTGCCAAATTTACCAGTGCTTTAACACTGTATGTTAGAACAGATAACACCATGTTCTAAACCTAACCTTATAGGCTAAAGTCAAGGTAAACAGCTGTTTATATTGTGAATTGAAACACAAATATATCCCCTGTATTTTATTCCATTGTTACTGAGAAACAGCTGATTGAAGTTATGCAAATATATAAATCAGAACTGATTCCCATCTAGGAATTGTGTGTTGATGTTCTTTCAATCACATGGCCATATGGTATACAGTAAAAGAGCCTCTTTGGGCTGATCTTCTGTGAAAATGAACAATATAGAGCAACACAAATAAAGTAAGAAAAATGGCTGCATGAGGGAGAGGAAGATGAGTACCAGGACAAGGGAGAGGATTGGGACGAGGGCAAGGGAGAGGAATGCCTGGACAAGGACAAGGTAGAGATTGAGGAGTTAGAATGCATGGTGGTGCTCAAAGAAGGGCCAGAATTAGGGTAACTGATGAATATAAGAGCTACTATCATAGACCATGTCATAAACCACAGGCTATCATACAGAGAGGCTGGTGAACGAGTAGACCAAATCTCAGCGGGACACAGTGGCATCCATTATCCAGAATTTTCGAGAAACCAACAGGTAGGATATTGTATAAGGGCTTCTCCTACTGCAAAGTGTAAATACTTTTACCATGTATTACAGTGACTGTATGCCTCTAGTCTCTAATATATAACTGTATTTTGTCTATCTAAGGATTCAACACCTCCTTCAGGGGGCAGAGGAAAGCTCCTAAACGAAGAACAGGAACTTGCTATGGTCAACATGGTGATTGCTGATAATGAAATAAAACTGAAGGGCATTCTATAAAGCGACTCTGAGATGGGTCATTCATTTTGTGTATTGAATTTCTGCAGCAAAAGAAACAAAATGCATGCATTTACTAAACCCAACAAAACAAAAATGTGGAGAGGCTTCAAAAGACACAATCTATGATCAATAAAATATACTGTCTATTGTATAAGGGCAGACCTGACACATAAAATAATGCAGTTTCTGTAATTCCATCTAGTGTTAGTGTTTTTATGACATTGTGCTATGATTGACTAAATGTTCCTGTTGGAAGAGAACATGTGTTAGGGTTTTGGTAGACATAGTGTATTGTGTTAATGTATTATTGTATTTTGAAAATTAGTGTTGGAGTTTAGTTTACAAAGTGTGATTTTGAGCATGAAATTAACCGTTTTGGCAATTGTGTGTTGTAGGTATTTTGGTGTGTTAAGAGTTTAGGAAAATTGTTAAGAGCATTGAAAAAAATGTCATAGCGATCGTTAAAAACTGTAAGTTGACATATTTGCAAAGTTACTTACTATATAGTCAGTAGAATGTCTGTTGGGGGGGGAATCAAAAGTTACTAAAGTTACTAGAATGTCTAAAGTGGACCATCAAAATAAAGTGTTACCTCATTTGTTTGTCATTACTTTTGCATGATCAATTTTGCACAAATTACACACTTAACCTTTAGTTTCTTTTTTTTATTTCAACATTTCCACTATTCAAGAACCCATTTTCACTGCAAATCTCTTTTTTTTGACCTGATAATATAAAGAATGAGACCTGATGTAAAGTCTGCAATAAAGTGAGGACAACCACAACAACATGGTGTCTTTACTAAAAAGGTATAACATATTTTATATACCAAACACAAAATCTCATACAGCACAGTACAACAAATTAAACAATCAAGGGATTAAAACAAAACAACATCTTTGGCAATTAACAAATAGATGATAGTCAAAACAAAAAATGTAAACAAGACAGAGGCATAACACTAAAACGCAACAACAAATAAGTACAAAAAATTGCAAGGTGATAAAAAGTTGAGTTTTTGGCAATGTAATGGCCTATCCAAAACGTTCTCAGTCTGCATGTTTTCATGCAAAACCGCGTCATCTCTGCTGTGCCCCGGTTTGCGAGGCCTCATCCACGGCCCTAGCACCATGCTCTTCCATCCCTTGTGAGACAGCTCCATATAGTACCAGTCGCCAAGGGTCCTTATTTAGTGCAAATAGGCTGGCTGCAGTCTTTCAAAATGAATCCTGCAAGCGTCATTTTCGGAAAGGAGACGGAACTATGAGTGGTTTGGGTCCTGAAACAGGTCTGAAAAAGAAAAAAAAAAACACTAGTTAGATCTAGATCTCTGAGTTACACGGTCAAGAGATGCAGAACTCTTTGTATAGAACTTTAAAAGCGAAAGTGTCAGATTCTGTGGCCTTTCTTTAACACTAAAAAGCCTTCTGTATCATATATGATACATGAATTTAATCAACAAGTTATACCTGTTGTACACAACGTGCCCTCTGATTAATAGGTCATACTTTTTTGGCAAGTAAAAGGCCTTTTATTATAATTCTAAAAATGTTCACCCTCCAGCCGTGGTACACGTCTTTTTGCTGTGAAATCTTTAATGATTTTTTATAAAGTAAACATAAGATTAACTTTTATATTATCATTAATATTTCAAGATAAACATTTACTGGACTCAGGGAACTTAGGTTAGGCATTACCCAAACATCTTTCTTTTCTTTTTCCTATATATATAATCTTACTAGGACATATTGTTAGGAGATATAGGGTGGCAACTGATATGCTATACTGTTAGCCTATAAAAATCTTATTTATACAGCAAGCTATCAGAATTTAATCTTTTTGGCCATATAAATAACACAATCTGCACCAAATCGCACAGTTCCTTTGAATAAAAATTCACCTATTTCATGGGCTATAAAAGCCTGATGTATCAAATATACAAAACATAAAATACATTCACATTTTTCTTTAATTTTCTTTTTATATTGTGTGTAAAGTTTCAATAAACTGACTATTCTGACTATTATTTCATGTCAGGCTTTACGGGGTTACAATTTCTGGGAATGATTTTTAGTGCTTATCTCAGTTTATCTTGTATTTCTCACAAGATCCTTCGATTAAAAGACTTTACACTGTTAACTGAAGGCCTTTCCAAGGTTGACCATCATTTTAAACTAACTATGCCTTTCTTTTTGTGTGATATAAACATGATACCCTGCTGAGCCTGTCAAAATGAAATTCAGTTTTCAGTATACACATTAAATTCCCACTGTTATGTGTTGAAAATGAATGTGTCTTTTTATCACAACATAGTACTAAGCTTCCGCCGCCACTGGGAAGCTGCGACCCGATTTATCTTCACAAGCTGAAACTCTGTGAGATCCGGTTGTTCTTAGATTGGAGGAGCATGTAGTGCTGGAGATATGCAGAATTAAGACCTGGATTTATGTAGGTGCAGTTTTGCTGAAAATAAGTGCTAGACGGCTGCTTTTGAGAACTAATAGCGGATTAGCATTGATATGGAGACTCGAGGAGAGAAAAGATGATTTAAACTTGCTTAGGAGATTCCAATGGGGCATGTGTAATTCCCCATAAAAACTACTACTGTATATAAATGAGTAAAAACCCATCCAAACGTTTGATGTGCAGTAAAAATTCAGACCTATATTTACTGCATTCAAGAGTAGGTAGGGAGGTGAAAAGAATCCCATAAAATATCCGAACTGCACAACTCACCACCCACTGTTCAGCACGCTAATTTGTATCTAACAATGCATCTGATCCGTCTGGTTTGGCAATGAAAAACAAAGCATCAAATAATTAGGACAGACACTCTCACTAATTAGGACTGCCTTTCTTACTGGAGAGTAACTGTTCAATCAACTGCTAACTGCTAATGTCGTCACAATTTACATATTTTGCTGTAAAAATGAGTCACAAATGGCGAGTGGAAAAGATGTGACGCAGACAGTGAAGTCTACAGCGCCTCCTTTATGTTGTATATAAACTTGGTTTCCAGCAGGAAAGTGGTCATTTTGGAATTTTGTGAAAAGGAAACGCAGTGAACTTTTAAATACTCCTCCTAGGGCAGGGATGGGCAAACTCGGTCCTGGAGGGCCACTCTACTGCAGAGTTTAGATCCAACCCTGATAAAACTCTGGTGGGGCTCTGAGGTCAAAAGGCCCAATGCGTTAACCCATATGGCATATTTAGATATATACATTTTTATTTATTTTTTTAGAAAATGACCGATGGTTTCGCTAGATAAGACCCTATTCCTCAGCTGGGATCGTGCAGAGCCTCTGAAGCCCTTCGAAGCCCTTTGAAACTGCATTGATTTGGACCTTCAACATTTTGGTTGCCATTGAAGTCCATTGTGTGGAGAAAAATCCTGAAATGTTTTCCTCAAAAAACTTAATTTCTTTTCCACTGAAGAAAGACTTCAAAATTAAATTATCAGGAAATTTTCATTTTGAAGTGAACTAATCCTTTAAGGTAGCCAGTGATGTGCTGTTTTTAAGTCAAATGACATTTGATTTTCCCACTGTTACCCTCCTCACATCTGTTGAAGTGCTCCAGAAATTGCTCTATTAAGCCTTGTTTATTCGCTGACTGCGCGTGCTCCCCAAACGGACGAGGCGTTTATACTTGACGCGCTCGCCGTTGTACTAATCTTTGAAACGACAGAGGGCGACTCGGAGTAATTGTTCTATAAACCATCAGGAAACAGCGGTGAGAAGAAGTAAGGTACACAGGTGACGATATTTATTTTAGTACACTTCGCCAAAAATCACACTACAAAAGTGTAAAACTCAGTAAACCTTGAGATTATTACTTGTGATATTAGAACAAAATTTATGTACACATGTATACAACTAAATTAACGATCTCTTAAATATTTCCTTATTTCACTAAACATTTTCATTTAGTTTCGTAAACATTTTTTTATTAAACATGGATCTTTATTTTCAATAAAAAGGGCTTATTTCTGCTTTTGTAGGCTCATTTTGTAAATATAAGCAACTATAAATTAGACGCGCAAACTGGGTGCCCGTGTGGTGAGCTGTTACTGCTCAGCCAGATTCGCCTCGAACTGGTGCATCTTCGGATGCGGAGCCGGCGAAAATTACAAAATTTGCCGTGCACACCGCCAAGCGAAATGGGGTCTCGCGCTCTCAACACGCACGACCGCCCACTCCGCGATGACGTCATTTTTGCCGTGCGCACCTTCGCACTTGTGCGGACGCGTCGAGTATAAACCAAGCTTTAACCTCATTTCTCTTCTCTTCTCAAGGGGGATTTTTGCATCATCTTTGATAAGTAAATTAGATATTATTATTCACAAATCAACTTTGTCTAACATAGTTTTACTGTAAATTGAAAAAATATATAAAGCAACGCTATACCACTATGGAAAAATAGGTATGTTGCCATATGGCAATGCTGTATCACAGTGGAACTGCAGTGATGTACAAACCCGATTCCAAAAAAGTTGGGACACTGTACAAATTGTGAATAAAAAAGGAATGCAATAATTTACAAATCTCATAAACTTACATTTTATTCACAATAGAATATAGATAACATATCAAATGTTGAAAGTGAGACATTTTGAAATGTCATGCCAAATATTGGCTCATTTTGGATTTCATGACAGCTACACATTCCAAAAAAGTTGGGACAGGTAGCAATAAGAGGCCGGAAAAGTTAAATGTACATATAAGGAACAGCTGGAGGGCCAATCTGCAACTTATTAGGTCAATTGGCAACATGATTGGGTATAAAAAGAGCCTCTCAGAGTGGCAGTGTCTCTCAGAAGTCAAGATGGGCAGAGGATCACCAATTCCCCCAATGCTGCGGCGAAAAATAGTGGAGCAATATCAGAAAGGAGTTTCTCAGAGAAAAATTGCAAAGAGTTTGAAGTTATCATCATCTACAGTGCATAATATCATCCAAAGATTCAGAGAATCTGGAACAATCTCTGTGCGTAAGGGTCAAGGCCGGAAATCCATACTGGATGCCCGTGATCTTCGGGCCTTAGACGGCACTGCATCACATACAGGAATGCTACTGTAATGGAAATCACAACATGGGCTCAGGAATACTTCCAGAAAACATTGTCGGTGAACACAATCCACCGTGCCATTCGCCGTTGCCGGCTAAAACTCTATAGGTCAAAAAAGAAGCCATATCTAAACATGATCCAGAAGCGCAGGCGTTTTCTCTGGGCCAAGGCTCATTTAAAATGGACTGTGGCAAAGTGGAAAACTGTTCTGTGGTCAGACGAATCAAAATTTGAAGTTCTTTTTGGAAAACTGGGACGCCATGTCATCCGGACTAAAGAGGACAAAGACAACCCAAGTTGTTATCAGCACTCAGTTCAGAAGCCTGCATCTCTGATGGTATGGGGTTGCATGAGTGCGTGTGGCATGGGCAGCTTACACATCTGGAAAGGCACCATCAATGCTGAAAGGTATATCCAAGTTCTAGAACAACATATGCTCCCATCCAGACGTCGTCTCTTTCAGGGAAGACCTTGCATTTTCCAACATGACAATGCCAGACCACATACTGCATCAATTACAACATCATGGCTGCGTAGAAGAAGGATCCGGGTACTGAAATGGCCAGCCTGCAGTCCAGATCTTTCACCCATAGAAAACATTTGGTGCATCATAAAGAGGAAGATGCGACAAAGAAGACCTAAGACAGTTGAGCAACTAGAAGCCTGTATTAGACAAGAAAGGGACAACATTCCTATTCCTAAACTTGAGCAACTTGTCTCCTCAGTCCCCAGACGTTTGCAGACTGTTATAAAAAGAAGAGGGGATGCCACACAGTGGTAAACATGGCCTTGTCCCAACTTTTTTGAGATGTGTTGATGCCATGAAATTTAAAATCAACTTATTTTTCCCTTAAAATGATATATTTTCTCAGTTTAAACATTTGATATGTCATCTATGTTGTATTCTGAATAAATATTGAAATTTGAAACTTCCACATCATTGCATTCTGTTTTTATTCACAATTTGTACCGTGTCCCAACTTTTTTGGAATCGGGTTTGTATTTCTCCATTGGGATTTTTTTTAAAGATAGTAGCATCAACAATATGATTGCAGTTATTTATTTAAAGTGTTTATTGTAGTATAGTTGTTTATGTATAAGTAGCAAAATTATTTCGTCTTTACAGAAAATGAATACAGCAATATTTTACAGAAAGGGCAATAGGAAAAGTGCAGAGTTAGTTTGTATGATTGAAGCTATTTCATGTAATAAAAACTTATTTGAAAAAATATTTCATGGTTAGAACATAATGCATACCATAGAGGGTTAACTTGTCACAAATCTGGTTTAGTTAAACGCTCATGGGATAGTAAAGTGTCAATCGCATGCACACCTACAAGAAGTAGGTCATCCGGGTAATTTTTGCCTACTCTTTTATGAGTACTGTGAATTCGGACATACTTCTCATCACATACTGTTTTTCTACTATATAGTAGGGAGGTATGCGATTTCAGATGCAGCCTAGGAATCCTGAAGACATTGATTAGCTGATTCAGGTGTGTTTGATCATGGTTGGAACAAAACTCTGCAGGACAGTGGCCCTCCAGGACCGAGTTTGCCCATCCCTGTCCTAGGGCAAAGGTCTTCAACCCTGCTCCTGGGGACCCACTGTCCTACAGAGTTTAGATCAAGCCCTAATCAAACACACCTGATCCAGCTAAATAAGTGCTTCAGGATTGCTTGAAAACACACAGGCGAGTGTACTGAAGCAGGTTGTAAATACACTTTACAGGACAGTGGGTCCCCAGGAGTAGGGTTGAAGACCTCAGTCCTAGGGGATTCATGTGATTTATAGGTATGTTTACATGCACTAATTTGGTCAATCCAGATGAATCCAATCTGATTTCAGATTCTGAAAGCTCTGTTTATATGAGCCCTAAACTTTTCAATCCAATTCACATTTTCATTAGTGATGCAAAGTCCGATTCATTTCCGCAAACCGGTTCTTTTCGGACAGTTCGGCTCAATGAACCGGTTCAAAAAGCCGATTCATAGGTTCCTGACGTCATCATGCAATGACTATGTCACTATGCATTTCTTTTATGCTTTTTTATGCATTTCTCAGTGTCATGTTATATCAAAGAAACATTCAAATAAAGTAATCTGTGTCAATGCATATTGAAACAATCGAATAAAGTTATTTGCATTTGCTGATTATTTGCTTTCATTCACTTAAGTTAATGGTGTTTGTGTTCACAGTTATTTATCACAGTTCATTTATCCTTCACGTTGGATTCGACTGAAAATTGCGCAACTACAGTACACATTACAGGCACTGATCAACAAACGCGGATATATTACATGTCTAAAGTAGCCTACATAGAAAGAATAAACCAGTCTTATAAACTTATAAATTTCGCTTAACAATTTAAAATATAATCTGCGTGTACAAACTACAGTAAAATGTATTTAAATCTCTCGACAGAAAGGTTTTTGCAGGTTTTAATAAAATGTTAACAGTAGTCATAATAAGCATATTTCCAGTAGCCCACATGCCTCAGACTTGCGTCGCCAACTCAATCATCCTCGGTAATCCTCGGCAAACTTCGACAGCAGGTTGAACCGGCTCGTTCAGTTCCTTTTGAGTCCTCGGTAATCCTCGGCAAACTTCGACAGATGTTTGAACCGGCTCTTTCAGTTCTTTTTTAGTCGGACATGCTACTTCGGCTTTTGTGTCTTGCGTCATCAACCCGGAACTAAAGTTCGATTCAGTTCGTTTAATGAACCGGCTCAACCGGTTACTTGCTGACAACCGGCTCAAAAGAACGATTAGTTCAAGAACCGAACATGACTAATTTTCATTAACGTGCATTTATGTTTTATGAACAAAATTTCAGAGCAAGTGCTGTGCCCCAGTCCCTGCGTTCAGAAGTGGAGAAAGCACAGCTATAATTTCACAGGAGCTACCGTGAGCATAACGTTTTTTGCCTCGATGACATACCTAAATAGAAAGCTGACAAATGTGTCGGAAAAGTTTTTTTTTTTTTTTTAGCAAATATTTAGTAAATATTCAGTCTCCTACAATGACCAGTTCATAAAACACAAGTGAACATATGCACATAAGTTCGTAAGAAGCAAAATGTATGTAAATAGAGCTGTTATTATAAAAGCCTAAACATATGCATCAGCACTGTGCAAGTGTGCAAGGCATTTTGATTGAGAAGATAATCATATTCAAGTGTCTACATGCTTAGTTTCTTCCTATTGATCAGATTGTTTCAGGTCCAATCCAATCCATTTTTCATTCAGGTTGAGCTCAATCGGATCGACTGAGATCTGGGTGCCCAGTCCTGTTCCTGAAGATCTACCTTCCGGCAAAGTTCAGCTCCAACCCTTATCAAACACAACTGAAGCAGCTAATTAAGATCTTCAGGAGCACTTGATAATTACAGACAGGTGTGTTGGATCTGAACTCTGCAGGTAGGTCGATCTCCAGGAACAGGATTGTGTTTCAATCCGATTGAGTCATCTGTACTATTAATAATGGATTATTTGGGTGCATGTAAACGTAGCTATTGAGGATGGTAAATTGGAAACAGAACGGCATTGCCATGGTGAGGGATTCAATTAATGACAAAAAAGGGAAACAGGAAGAGTCTGATATCTTCTAAGTTCATTGTCTGTTTAAGATCAAATTGGTGTTTTTTGTTTGGTCATGGAGGCTGATCACATGAGTGTGCATATTGTGGTGCACGGTTGTAGCGCCACCAGCTGTCAGCATAAAGAGTGACACATACAACAGACTTTGAAATAGTCCTCTTCTATTTACCCACTTAAATGTATGTGGCCACAGTGAATTGTTTTCTTAAAGCCACCAGTAGGAGTGGCCCGCCATCTCTGCTTGCAGCTATATTTTAATAACTTCCCCTCCCTCTTGCAACACACTTCTTCTCTTCTCTAATGATGTGTTTACTGACGTGAGGATGGGACAATCACCCGATGTCACTCACACAGGGTTCCCACACCTTGGTTAACTTCAAATTCAAGGACCTTTCAAGGACTTTCCAGGTCCAATATCCACAAATTCAAGGACTTAAAGGGTTAGTTCACCCAAAAATGAAAATTCTCTCATTAATTCCTCACCCTCATGTCATTCCAAACCCGTAAGACCTTCGTTCATCTTCAGAACACAAATTAAGATATTTTTGATGAAATCCGAGAGTTCTGTGAAAACATCGTTAAAATAGTTCATGTGACTCCAAGTGGTTCATGTTTAATTTAATGAAGTGACATGAATACTTTTTGTGCGCAAAAACGATAAAAAATAATGACTTAATATATTCAACAATTTCGTTCTGGCCTGTGTCAGTCTCCTACGCAGTTTACGTTGTAAATACAGTGCACTGTTTACAACGGCAACTGCATAGGAGACTGACAGTAATAAAGTCATTATTTTTGTTTGCTTTTGAGCACAAAAAGTATTCTCGTCGCTTCATAAAATTAAGGTTGAACCACTGGAGTCATATGGACTATTTTAATGATGTCTTTACTACCTTTCTGGACCTTGAAAGTGTTCATTAAATTGCTGTCTATGGAGGGGTCAGAGAGCTCTCGGATTTCATCAAAAAGATCTTCATTTGTGTTCCGAAGATGAACGAAGGTCTTACGGGTTTGTGTAAGGTGTGTAATTAATGACAGAATTTTCATTTTTGGGTGAACTATCGCTTTAATGTGGGGAAACAGTTCAAATGAGAGCAAGGTTACATCGTGTTACCTTGTAAGATACATTGTTACAGTTTTCATGTGTCAAACACAACTATGCAAAAAAGCTTTTTTTTTTTGCATTTATTTTTGGCCATATGACAGAGATCTGATATTCTATTTGTCGTATTTCTGTTTTGCATAAAACTGAAAAATATTCGGTACATCCTATACTGTATTCTAAAATGATCTAATAATATATAATATATTGGAAAACACTTAACGGAACGCGTAAATGCGCGTAACTAACGTAAATCAAGCAAGCTATTATGCATAGGCCACGAAGTGTTGGCGAAATAACACATTAGCGGACCGAAGGGAATAATATGGAATTTTTTCTAGAAAACTTCTTGCACAAAATAAATTCAAGCACTTTCAAGGATCTATGTATGTTTATTTTCAAAAACTTTCCAAGGCCTTGAATTTTATTTTTCAGATTCACGAACTTTCAAGGATTTCAAGGACCCGTGGGAACCCTGCTCACAAGAGATTGCAGCAACAGCAAATGACAATGATCCAGCCTTCCAATCAAAATGACAATTGACAAAATGATAAAGTCCTGCCCTACATTTTTTCTTGTTCGAAAAAATATCCATTTCACTTGGATATACGTCACAAACAATAGGGAAGAAAAGACTATCACAACTTCCATTTCATGCCAATTTAAACCCTTTAAACGTTCTCTTCCTCATTTGCGGAACTTTTGATGTGTTTACTTACTGGAATGCCTTCAAAGGGGGAACGGCGGTCACCTTTCCCACAGGCTTGGGGCGGATTGCAGGGGGCATCATCACCATGAGTCCCCCACCAGAGGGTTTGGGCTGTGCTCCACGAGCAGGGCTGAGCGGAAGAGGCCTCTTCGGGGGTGTGGACGGGGGTCTAGGCTGTGTTTCTGATACCATCTATATGAGAAAAGAAAGAGAAGTGAATAAGAATTTGAGGTGTGCTTGGTTTAGGATTTCAGACAGCGTGTTCTCAGATTGTTTCAATACAGATAACAGGTGTTATAAGCAGAATTTGTTTGAGATTGTGACCTACTTTGGCTCTCACAGTGATTTTGATTAAAATTTGAGGACACTGAACTCTCACCAGTGGTGTGCGTGAAGGGTTGAGGGGCAGAGGCTTCTTGGGAGGACTGAGTTTCTGAGGTGATGCTACAGATTTGGGTGTGCTGGGTGAGTTGGGCGGCTTGCTGATAGGTGGAGGAGGTCGAGGTCCTTTGACGTTGCTCAGAGATGGCGATGGAGCCGGCCGGAGAGGACGGACAATATTGACTGGCTGAGTACCATTGGAGGCTGGGTTTGGCCTCAAAGGAAGCACCTCCTTACTGGTGTGAGGTAGCTTAAGAGGAAAAAATTAAGTGATTATATTTAGTTAATATATTAAATCCTCATTATTAAAACATCATAAACACCATCACAAAATATAAAAATGAAAAAACTGCACAAATTCAGTGGACTAATGACTTGACAGAGGTCTTCGGGGTCATAAAAGGCATATGAAAAATACTTTTGGAGCATATTTTGCGTCTTTATATGGCTGTTATCTCAAATTATGCTTTATTATACTTTTCATTAATAACCATAGCAAACTTTTTTTTTTTTTTTTTTTTTAGCAACTAATACTTTTTTTTCAGCAAGGATGCATTACATTGATCAAAAGTGACAGTAAAGACATTTATAATGTTACTATATATATATATATATATATAAAAAATCAAATAAATGCTATTCTCTTGAACTTTCTATTCATCAAAGAATGAAAAATCCTGAAAAAAAAGTATTTTGTTTTCAACATCGAAAATAATAAGTTACTTGAGCAGCAAATCAGCATATTAAAATGATTTCTGAAGGATCATGTGATGCTGAAGACTGGACCAAAACTTTGATTTGCCATCAGAGGAATAAATGACATTTTTAAGATATATTGTAAGATAAATATATTGTTAAGATAAATGGATGTTATTTTAAATTTATATTTCATTGATATTTAAATTAATATTAAATATCAATATAACTACTTTTACTGTATTTTCGATCAAATAAATGCTGCCTCTGTGAGCACAAGAGACTTCTTTTAAAAACATAAAAAAAATCTTACTGACCCCAAACTTTTAAATAGCAGTATACAGTACATATTAATGTAATAATTCTCATTAAAGATTATAGATGAAAGTGACCTCATCTATGACATGAAATGAAAGTGTCCATACCTTAAGGTTAGCATTTCTGTTGGATGGTCCCACCACCTTCAGATGAAAAGCAGGGTTTAGGTGTCCATTCTTCCCCTTTTCGATGGAGTTCTCATGTCTGAGAACACATTTAAAAACAAAACATACAAATAGTTTATGGAAGAATGGAAGGAAATAGACTCAAAACAGTATGTAACAAAAAATGTGTTTTCTGTTTGTTGCAGCACAAGATTGACTCCAGACTTTCTGTCAGAATTTAAGAATATGTTCGATGTACCATAATTTTATATGCATGTTATATAAAAATAGATAACGTGTGTATGTTTCTACAGTGACATCAGAAAGCATTGACCCCTTCGAGAGTATTCATAGTTCAAGATGGACTGAATTATTTATTGCAATTGACACAATATACCAAAAGGACAAAGTAAACGTGAATTATTATGCATGTATGAAAAAAATCTGAAATCTATTATTGGCATTAGTATTCAGAGCCTGTGTAGCTGTGCATGACAGCAGGTGTTCTTGGGTGTGATTCTCTCAGTTTTGTACACCTGGATGCTTTCTCCCATTTGTCCTTGCAAACTTGTCAGCTTGGTTGGGAAAGGTTTGTCCGCACTCCGCAGTATTTCTTTGGTGTCATTTAAGCTGGGATACTCAAGGACATTATTTGCCCCAAAGCCATTCCAGCATCATCTTGACATTGTGCTCCAGGTCATTCTGACACTGAATGAAGAATCTTTTCTCTTGACAGAGGTTGTGTGCAGGTTTTCTTCAAGGATCACTCTATATTTGGCTCTATTCAACCTCTGTCGTGTTGCCTGCCAATCCTAAAGCCTGTTGCTGAGAATAACCCCCTCAGCATTATGTTTCACTGCAGCTGCACTTACTGTAGCTCATGGTAGAAGTCAAATATGCTTATGGTGTTTTGTGCTGTTACGCATTATTTAATTCTAACAAGCAGTTCCTTTATCAGGTGAAATTATCTGTTCTTAAAGTAAAAATGATGACTTTATCAAAAAATTACACAGGAAAATTAGAATATTAGAAAACGTTTGTCCACATTATTCTTTCTGAATTTAGATTAGTTCCCAAAATACATTATGAATTGCAACTGTGCCTGTTCCATCCTCAGTTTGCCATCTTCTGAATATTAGAAGGTCAGTAAAAGTTCAGAAGTGTTAGACCTGTTTTTTTGGCTTTTTATATCACATGGATTTTTCTTAACTGACACAGATGTGAAACAGATTTAACCATGTCCATTTAGAGCAGCAGGAGAGAGTCTGGAATTTTAAGTCTTACATGAATTGCCTTAAAGGGATAGTTCACACAAAAATGAAAATTGTCATCATTTATTCATCCTCATATCGTTTCAAATCTGTATGACTTTCTTTCTTTCCTCTGTAGAACATAAACAAAGATATTTTGAAGAATGTTGGTAACTAAACAGTTTTGGTGACCACAGTTCCATTGTATGAACAAAAAACAGACTTTTTTTTTTTTTTTTTATATATATCTTGTTTTATGTTTCATAGAAGAAAAAAGAAAGTCATGCAAGTATGAAACAACATGAGGGTGAGTAAATGATGACAATTTTCTGAACTAACCCTTTGTGGGTTTTTTTTTTTTAAATTTTCACTGGAAATGAGAGAGTCCAGAGTGATTTTACTGGAACTGAGAGAGTTCATATGAGTGGAATGTGCTGGGAATCGTGCCAAACACGACCACTGACTAGAAGAAAGCATAATACTGCACCTACTGTGCCTAACTTTTTTAACGACTAGTAAGGGGAAAATTCAGAGTGAAGTATCCTCCGTTATCTCACTGCAGCTGTTTTCAGCAAATGTGAAGAGAGATCACATAATTAGATTTCAAAGGATGCTGACAGCTCAACTAATCACAGATTTTTAGGGGGGCTGAGATGAAAGACGGGGGCTCTGGCACTGCCTCTGTAGAACAGCTACTATTATTTCTTATAGAAGTCCTTATAAGCAGGTCAAAAAACAATTGTTTGAAAGCAATTTGGCAAAGCAAAATGTGTCCCTGAAATAGATTTGAAACACTGACTGGTATAGTTTAAAATTAATTAAAAAAAAAAAAAAAAATGGAAAAGAAATTTAAAAACAACTCAGCTATAGATGAGGGCAGAGAGAATCATTGAGGTAATATTATATAAGGGGCCAGATATTATTCTTAATTGTGTAAATGAACAGAAGGGGTTCTTGTCTTCAATAGAGCAGAAATATGTGACCACCACATTCAGAAAAAAGTACATAAGGAAAGAAATTCTCTTCACAGTGGATTTGACATCTTGGTTTGAGAGAAAAAAAGCGTTACGGATCAAAGAAAGATTGACCAATTCACTTTTTTCCAAATGTATAATCTAGCAAGTCAGTCATATGAGCAGCTCCTTGAACAGAGGAATTCAGATATTGGATATAGGAATGATGAAGACATTCTTGAAAAACCAATATCTGCTGAAGAAATGTGGCTTCTATTATAATGGCATTAATCAGCTGAAAAGTGGAAAAGCCTCGGGAATGGATGGTTTTCCAACTGAATTTTGTACTGCAGGTCCAGAAAAGAGCTCCATTCACAAAAAGCCATGACATCTATATTGCTTAGAAAGAAGATTCCCAAAAGTATGATTTCTATCAGCCAGTTGCGATAGGCCAGAAAGTGTTTTGACCCCATTTCCCATCCACCTTAACTTGAAAGAGTCCATTTATACTGACCCCAAAGTCAAGGCTAAGTCCATTCCATAGTATTTTTTATTTTCTACTATGTTCAAATTTTGTAGTTAAAATCAATGTGTTCATTATATAAATCTTCTTTTAAATGTCTATTTCTGTCAAAAAAAGGTAGACATCTGTCCCTGTATCCACGTATAGTAGCGTATGTTTTTTTCCCCCCACTTATTTGGGCATCAGTAGCTGATCTAAAAAAAAGCAATTCAAGTCCTGCTTCAAACAAAGCAAAACACGATTTAAATGTGTCCCGAGGTGTGTGTCTGGAAAAAAGACATTTTGATATTAGATATTGCAACAGCCACACAATCACAGGGCTCCACAAGCGGAGGGAGTTTTTTTTTATCCAAGAGAAATATCCTTGAATAAGATGAATGAGTTTGATGAAAGAATATAAGAATATGCTGTTATAGCTTTTATTTCTAGGAATCGAATAAATAAAACCTCTAGAAATCACACCACAAATCTGCATGAAGATGATAATACTGTGCTGAATCACTCAGCATGCCACAGGTGGTACTAGTCAACTCGATCGAAATTGCTCACTTCAGTTCAGCTATTCTCTCACTCACAGCGTAAATTCAATGGGTTCCTCCTGGGACCAAATAGCCAATTTACCTAAACAGCCAGTTTAAGGATGAATGGCTCAAAACTTCTTCCATCTGACGACACCGAAGGCCACCTCTAACAACCTTGAATGCCCAGGCATGTGTTTTATGGATGCAGTCTCAAAGAACTAAGTTCTTTATATAACTTCAAAGACATTTAGTTTTTTTTTTTTGCTTTGCTGTGCAGTGTACGAACAGGTTTACCTTTCTAAAATAATGCAAAATCAAATGAATTTGCATAATGGTACTAAAATTAAATTCTAGTACTTAGCCTACTGTATAAAAAGGATTTTTTTTTTTTTGCTTTCTGCTATTAATCCATTTGAACGTCTATTAACCCATTTTGTAATTACACTGTAACTATAATGTGGTGGTTTATGTGTAAATGGATACGCATAATTTTTTAACAAATCAGTGAAAGGGTCTGAAAACTTTGTAAAGGCACTGCATAAGTGTGTGTGTGTGTGTGTGTGTGTGTGTGTGTGTGTGTGTTTCTACAGTAATACCTGCTGGCTTTGCTCTTCTCTCTCTGTGTTCTCCACTTGTGGTAGTAGGAGCTTTTTATCTTGATGCAGTAGAAGGCAATAAGTATAGCAGGGAGAAGCACTAGAAAAGCAAAGAGCAGCCCAACAACCAATCCCACCTGACCTGAGGACAGATATAGAACATACAACGACTGTTAGACAAGGGTCAACAGCAAACACAAAGAGAAGTGCTTGCCAAATATCTGCCACTCTGAATAATAGATCTTGTGTGCAATGCATACACTCTGTACTATAATAATGGCTATGTTCAGAATAGCAAACTACCATACTACTCTCTCTGGTATACTACTTTAAAGCAGCATCTAGCATACGAATAGAATAACCAAATGGCTTTTCTAAAATGTGCAGCGCACAATCAGTAAATACTCTCTCTCGCAATGCAAATTGACATTCCATTTTCAGTGTGACTTATGAACAGGAAGGATTATTAGCTGACTTTTAATTTTAACATTACTCATTATGTGATCCATAATGACCAAAATTTAAGCTGTTTTATACACAATTCTGTATTTAAATGCAAAAATGTATAAGTGTTTAAGTAATTTAATGGCACATTTGCATGTTCATTTCAAAAACATGTATTATTTAGTAAGTAAGTTTTATTTAGATTTTTTTCTTTTAATATTATTTAGCCTATTTGTTAAATTTTTTATGATTTAATTACAATTTAATTAATTGCTTGTCATCAACTTACGAACCCCCTGCAATTCCCTCGTTCCCTCGTCAAGAACCCCCGTTTGGGAAACCCCGATTTAGAATATTACATACAGTTTCCCTTTTTTTAAAAAGAAGAACAGGAAGTGTAGCAGATACAGTCATACATTAAATGAAATGAGTGAGTAATACATTCAGAAATTCTTATATTAGCTCTTGAAATGTTTCAACACAGCAATGATATCATTGGCCGGAGTACTGGGAAGAAAAGCTGGACGGTAGAGATTAATGGTCATGGTGACATCTGATAAGGTGTGAGGAAGAAAGGGAAAGTGAGAAAGAGGGAGAAAGCACTCGAGTGATAAAATCTCAGATAAATCTATCTATGAGATGGATTAAAGAATAGACGAGAAATAAGCAAGAGCAGAGGCACATGTGCACTGAACGCTGAAGGTGAACTCACTGTCATCCTGCACAGGTCCACTGTCCACACTTCCCCCGAGTCCTGGTTTCTCACAGAAGGGGGGAGCCCATCCACGGTTACAGTGGCAGTTCCCATTACTGTTACACACCTGCATGCAAAACAAAATGACACATAGGCATTAGGGAAAAAGGGAATTTATATCTTGAAGGTCTGTGTTTAACTTCTCCATGCCTTTTTTGACCTTAAAGGTGAAGTATGTTGTTGCTGCCACACAGGTGAGGTGAAAGCATGTGTAGGCTACTTCTAATAAAAGGTCAGACATATTAGGCATACTTTTAGCTGTGTCATGAGTAAGCAGTCTAGACTGCCTAGAGCGGGCATGAGTGTCTCGCTTATAACAAACCCATACAACATACTGTATCAGCCCCAGTCTCTCAGGTTTATGTTCTGTTTTCATGGACTTCTAGTTTGTATCACATTGTTTCCTGTGTTCTGCTCCTGTTTCCTTTATTCCCCACATTCCTGCTCTTCATTTGTTGTGATGGTGACTAATTATGTTGCACACCTGATTCTGGTTAAGTTTGTCATTGTGTATTTCTGTGTATTTAAAGGGGTCACGACATGGATTTAAAAAAAAAAAATTGTTCCTTGATGTTCACTTATATTGTTAAAGCTTTTTTTTTTTTATCACAAATATAATAAATACCAAGGTTATTTTTGTAAACGAAAACTGAAACTAAGACTAAAACTACTGGTCAAAAAACATTTTTGTAACCTGAAATAAAATTAAAAAATCATAAATGAAAAACTAAAACTAAACGAGTACTGAAAAACTAACTGAAATTAAATAATAATTAGCAAAAATAAATAAACGTTTTCGTAATAAATAAGCTCTTTACTGTGGCGGAAAATCTGACCTGTGGCTGTTTAGGGAAATGTCTGTATATGGCGCTACATACGCGTAAAGTTATCTGTTGTCCTGTGACGTGCTCAGTGAAGGACCGAAACGTAGAACACATCGCTAGTCCAAATCGGCTGTTCACAAAAAATGCGTTTGTGGCAGTGAAATGGGAAATGACACAAGGTAATGAGACGCAAGTTGAACAACTTTTAACTTGAGCGCTCTGTTTTTTAAATGCCGTTTCATGCGCGACGAGAGACGCGGGTGCAACAGCAAAACAAGTAAAAAAAATCTGTAAAGTACTACTACTGTATGCTTGAGATGGTGATAGGCTAAAAGGTGCTGTTATTATCATTGTTTTTACAATTCATTTACTACTAATAATATTATTATCCATGTGGAGACATTTCCCCACAGTAAGGAATACCAGCACACACACACACACTGCATATACATTTCATTATTTAATCACTCTGGCTTCACAGCAGGTTGTGTTGGCTGTAGTCAGATGACTAGCTGTTTTTTTTTTATGTACCAGTGGTCACACTGCTAGCCTACATTGTACATTGTAAAATTAAAATAGGCATGTTTAACAAGATTTCATCTTTAATAGGAATGAGTTTGTCTGGAATTTTCATCATTTTTACTTTTATATTTTTAAGTTGCATTTATTTGGTTCTTTGTTCAGTCTCAGACCATTATTTTATTTTTATTATTAGGATGTCTGCACAATAGTTAACTCTAATCTGTGCAAACATTAAACTTTGCTGAAATTATAAATCTTGCTTTGGTCTACACTGGAAGTGTTCTAACTAAAACTAAAACAAACTAAATATATAAAAAATAAATAGAAACGTGTTCATAAAATAAAAACTCAACTAAAACTAGCAAAACAATTTATGAAACTAACTAAAACTAAACTGAAATTTATAGCAAAATTGAAAACGATATTAAAATAAAAACTAGTTTAAAAATGCAAAACTATAATAACCTTGATAAATACCACATACAGCTCTGGAAAAAATTAAGAGACCACTTAACAAATGTTTTTCCAGAGCTGTACATATATATATATATATATATATACACATAATTGCGTAGGAAACAGTATCAGCGCCCACTCGCTATTGCACATGGGTGTGTTTTGAAAACATTATCCTTGTAAAATTGTCATTTATAGACAAAGCATTATGAAATCGTTTACTTGCGATTTGTGATGTAGCTGCTGTCAGATCCAATAGAGCTGACTGCTTCATCTGTAAACAAAAGTTTCTTTGCAAACTCTCCATTACACTGTGCCTCGCAAAACAATTGGCGGTCAAATTCTCTGAACAAACATATAATCCTCCAACGCGATCCAGGATGCCATTAAATATAAACCATCCACTTGTTCCTGATGCTGGTATCCTTCTTAAGTATGTACAAAGACGCAAACTAGCTGTTTAAACAGGACACATCAAAGCGAACGTTCCTTTACACTTCTATTTACTCGTCAATTTGTCCTCTTGTCAGCAGACTCAAGTGCGTGGCGTAAAGTGAACGGGCATCTGTATACTGTATCCAGTGTAGACAGCGTCAGTGATTATAATGGGTTCTATTTTCTTTTGACGCAATACTCGCATCCAGTTTAGGCAAGTCAAGCGACTGAACACCAGTAGGCGAGATCTGCGTTGATGTAAAACTATTTGTCGATGTCTTACTCTGGAGGCAGACATATGCAAATGTATTTACGTGTAATGTCACAAGTCCCCCAATATTCAAACGAGCTGTTTTTGGAGCTTGATTAAATAAATGCTTTGTTTATAATGAGAAGGACCTTTTAAGTTTTGAAACTTGCAGGATGTTTTAATGGTACAAAGACCAAATATATATATATATATATATAATATATATCAAAAGATCATGACCCCCTTAAGCCCTAAGTATTGTTCCGTTCATTGCTCTGTATTGTCTATGCGTTTATGCTAGCTGTTATGTTCTCTCCTGTGCCCTAGTTTGTTTTTTTTGTTGGATTTTTGTCCGCCATTGTCCTCACTCCCACCGACTCCATCCTGGTTTGCCAAGCCCATGTCTCCACCTCAGTCCCGCGAACCTTCGGCTTCACCTTGACCCTCCTGGCCAACTGTAGCTGCGTCTCATTTCGAAGGCTGCGTCCTCCGGAGGTCGCATTTGAAGGCTGTATACGCCATCGAGGTGATCTCATTTAAGAAAAGTAACCATTAGATTGCAAAGTAAGAAAGAAATTACAGTATTTTACACCTCACAGGGAATAAAAGTCAATTTTATTACGGTTACTTTTCTTAACACATCCTTGATGACGTATCCTCTGGAGGTCGCCTTCGAAATGAGAGACAGCTTGTGTCACCCCAGGTCTTCGTCTCCTCGACTCCGCTTGGGTCTCTCTCCACCCCTCACTGCTCCACATTCAGTCGGTCGGGCTCCTGGCTCCATCCTGGTTCCTCCCTTTACTGTATCAGTTTTGCCATGGGCCTTCATCCTAATAGCTCTGTTCTGGGTCACTCCCTGGATCTTTCCTCTGCCTTCTCCCTACACTACGGTGTAGTTTTTGGGGGGTAATATCAGGTTTATGTTGTGTCTTCATGGACTTTTAGTTTGTATCACATTGTTTTCCTATGTTCTGTTCCTGTTTTCTTTGCTCCCCACTTAATTTGTTGTCATAGTGACTAATTATGTTGCACACCTGGTTCTGGTTAAGTTTGTAATTAAGTCCTGCATATTTGAGCACTGAGTATTGTTTAGTTCATTGTCCTGTATAGTGTATGCATGTCTCCTAGCTGTTATGTAGTTCATTGTCCTGTATAGTGTATGCATTTATCCTAGCTGTTATGTTGTCTCCTGTGCCCTAGTTTTTTTGATTTCCTACTTTTGTTTTCTGTTTATTAATAAAATGGCTACAATTAGATCCACCTCTCCTTCTTCTCTTCCTTCGCCTGCCTTGCCTAACACAAGCGCATTTTTGACATGACGCTCTACAACTGTTTGAGGCTGTCTACAATGCACACATCAAAGTAAACATTCTAAACTGGTGCATTTGTCTTTCTGAACGGGTGCATGATGATGTTGTGTTGAAGCGTCCACTGTAGCATGTAGAATCGCAATGCACTTTTGGGGGATATAAACACATGAAATTGCATACTAATAGTAGTCAATGAGAATGTATTTTAGCATACAAAATAGTACATACTTCACCTTTACAGGGATAGTTTCCTCCTACATAAATGGAAATCTTTTTATCATTTACTCTTTTATAAAATCCTGCCAATTACAATCCACCCATTTTTGGGTGAGCTACACCACTGTTCACAATTGTTTGGTCTTAATATATATTTGCTTTAGTAAGTTTTAGGTTTTTTATTTTATATGCTGCCATTTACCTATCCTCACTTTCATTGCTGCAGTTGCAGGGATTGTTTTTCGCCACGTCTTTTAGAGTATAGGGCAAATGGAGAATATACCGCCTTTCATCTTAATGGAATTTCTTTTAACATAGAATATTTTACACGCTTCAATCTAACCCAGAGGCAAGACAGGAACAGTGGAAAGGAATGAAAATGTGCTGTGTGCAAATACCACGATCACTCACTTTATTCTCCATCCACACTTCCCTAAGCCATACAATCAATATGAATCAAACAATAATGCAAATGAATAGTAAAAAAGCACTTTCTGAATCTCTAATCTCCCCTCAAAGACCTGTTGTATTTGGCTGCCCTTTTGAAAAGCGACTGGGTAAATAAGCAAGAAATAAAGAAATTAAAGAAAAGCTGACAAAAGAGAGAGACAGAGGGAGGGCAAAGGGATTAAGAAAGACGGAATTTGAGTTTATACAGCTTGAAGGCTGTTTAAGACTATTTGACCAGAAAATACACAAATCAAATGCTATAGCTCAGCTAATATAAGAAAAGCATTGGTTTTTATTAGAGGCAGTATGTGTCAGGATATGAGCGACCCAGAGGGCGGTTTAAAGGATTTAGAGGTGTGAAATCCACAATGAGTCAGTCTGGGTTAAAGAGAAACTCAGAGTGAGAAGGAATACTAAGACAGCTTTTATTTAGCCGTAATTTAGAAGAAATATTTGTATGATTCATAAAAATGTTTTGCATTGCTAGTGTCAAATGTTAAATAACAAATATTGTTACACTGCAAAAAAAGTCTTTTTAGTACAAATACCTAAACACCCTCAAAACAAGATAAGCAAATGAAGCAAAATTGAAAAAAAAGGCTTTTTATATGAAATACAGTATCTTTAAGTTTAATTTTTTTTATTCCATCTGCAACATTTTGTCTTATTTTAGGCATAAACTTAAGATTTGCTCGATTTTATTTGATTTATGCGTAAAACAAGAAAAAGATATATAAATATAAAAATATATTCACTGAATCAAGTCTTGTGCAATTTCGCAATGTTGTACATGCTCTCTGCTTTTGCAAGAATGGTGTCCATCTACTTTAAAGCCCAAGCTGTACATTTATGATTTAGTGTTGGTCAATCATCAGGCTCACACAGAATTTTTGTCCACATAATTCAGTAGAAAGCTCTGCAGAGTTACACAGAATGTTAACGTTTTGCAGTCGGTTTCTTATCTATAGTAAAGGTATAATTATTGTTAATGTTGACCTTATTATACGCATATAATCACTTACCCCATGCCCATGGCAATGGGTGATGCAGGTTTCTAACTCGGTGAAAGAGGCATTTTGACATCGCCGATCTTTGCACACCTGAGGGCAAGTAAAAATAGAATATATAATAGAATATATCGACCCTTTATTGCAAAACATAAAATACATGCTTTTATTGACACATTAAGTGGAGACACATGGCCACTTAATAGTATAATGTTTGTTTAATAAATTGCTCATATTTAATATACAACAAAAAAAAAAAAAAAAAAAACTTGCCTTCCCCTCTCCACATTTGGTGCCTGTCATGACCAGTCCAGGGTCTGGAAGATCGCCCTGTCCATCTTGCGTGCTGTAAACATAAGTGCCCCGGCACTTTACCTCAATGCCATCTGTACGGATGGTGGTGTCTATGGACACAGCATTGGTGCCCTTTGGTTTCTTGGCAGCACTGTGGCACTGTATCTTACCGCATTTTGCATCACTGTTGGGAGATTTGATATGAAAGATGTCATGAGAGATCTTATGGCATCTTTGCTCACAGCCATTTCAACATAAATTTAGCCATGGGAAATTAGATAATAGTATGATAATAAAAAAAAAATCTCATCTTAAAATCACATTTGCTATGTTATGAGAATGATGAATAATCAGAAAAAAAGATTCTAACTTTGGACAAGTTTGTAAAAGTACATAACTGCTGAGTCTGCAGTGCTGTAAACTACAGTATATGAATTAGTTTGTTCTTTTTAATGTATTAGCTTGTTCTTGCGGAGTCACAAGAGAAATAAGTGTGCTGTAACAGTTTAAAGAAGTCCAAGCCCAAATTGCTATTTGCAGAAATTGCATATTTCGCTTCACTTCAGGTCAGCAAGTTCTTTGACAGAAACCATATATTGCTTATATGGCTGGTTGAAATACTGAAATAGCACTTCACCTTTTCTCACACTTCATGTAGTTGCCATGACTGTCCTTGCCGCAGTTTCCAAAGGCGTTCCCCGCAGCGTTCACATCCTGAAAACAGGCGTCATGCGCTGGCTGCGCACCTGGACAGATTTACTTATTCGGTTAAACTTACGTTACCTTGGAGAAATGTCAATTACAGTCAGGGACTCAAACAGACCCATAGTCTGAACATGGGTCTGCTGGCTTCATGCCACTAGCTAATATTTGATTAGTGATAATATTATTAAATTCAAGATTTTAGGTTTCAAGTGACCAAAAGTTTTTTATGATACATTCCCCTGTGCACCATGTACAAATAATCCAATGATTTAAAAAAATCAAATCCAACAAAACAGTAACTGCTCAATTAAAATTTGTGAATATGATAATATGTTACACGCAGTGAACATCAAACATGTCAACACCCCCTCGCCCCACAAATGACAAACTATGTCTGCTGTAATGTGTGTCTGTTTGACAGCCAAAGAGCCTGACTGGACATGAGCCCAGAACACACTGGAGGTGTACAGCCAAATGTCATGAGCTCTCACTAAATAATCAACATCAAGCAGTATTTGATCACTGGTGCTGACTAAACACTGAAAGGGCCAGTTGGGATTTAAAAACTTTGTTCTTAAAGGGATAGTTCACCCCAAAATGAAAATCATCCCATAATTTACTCACCCTCAAGCCATCCTAGGTGTATATGACGTTCTTCTTTCAGACGAATACAATCGGAGTTATATTAAAAAATTACCTGGCTAATCCAAGCATTATAATGGCAGTGAATGGCAGCCCAAAATTTGAAGCCCCCCAAAAAATATTATATGGATATGGATGGATATTTTTCTTACCAAAGCCCATCGATTCGCTTCAGAAGGCCTTTATTAACCCCCCGGAGCCGTGTGGATTACTTTTATAATGGATGGATGCACTTTTTGGGGCTTCAAATTTTGGGCTGCCATTTACTGCCATTATAATGCTTGGAGGAGCCAGGACATTTTTTTATATATATCAGATTGTATTCGTCTGAAAGAAGAATGTCATATACACCTAGGATGGCTTGAGGGTGAGTAAATCATGGGCTAATTTTCATTTTTGGGTGAACTATCCCTTTAAAGGTTGGTTTAGGACAGGGGTTTTCAAACTTTATGATGCCAAGGACCCCCAAATATGATGAACCTTATATGAGGGACTCCTTTACTAAAATCCATCTATATATGTTTATGTATGACAAAACATTTAAACTGTTAGATAAATAGTAAGTGTGATATTATAAATACAATATATTGTTTCCAAACTTAAATTGGCTATACTTAATGTTGGATGTATAAACCTGAAGAAGAACATTTTCAATAAAAAATGATTTGTATAAGCAACTTTCACAATAAATGTATGTAAGCAGCTTACATACTGCGTTAAGAATACTGCCTTACAACCTCAGTGAGCAAGATAAAGGGGACTATAGTGAGAAAAACTCACTAGAAAGATACAAAGCAAACATATACAATTCTGGAAAGTATACGGCAAGAAAGGAGATAAACATTTAGAAATGACACAGTTAGAATGTTCAGTAGACTTTATCCATTTTTGCTTTGTCTTTTTATTCTCTGAAATTTTCTAGGGACCCTTTACAACCTTCTGGAGGACCCCTGGGGGTCCCCGGACCCCAGTTTGAAAATCCCTGGTTTAGGGAATTAAAAGCACCATAATATACATTGCAGATACATTTTTTAAGATTATGTGCTAAATAGAAAGATCAAAAGAACAACATTTATTTGAAATATCTTTTGGAACATTCCAAATGTTTTTGCTGTCACTTTTGATCAAATTAGTGCATCATTGCTGAATAAAAGTATTAATTTCTTTAAAAAAAAAAGAAAGAAAAATCACTGACCATAAACATTTAAACAGTAGTGTAAATGGACTATATTTCCTATCCTCATACCCAAATCAAACAACAATCTTAATTTGAACTGATTCATCTCTTGTAAACAAAATATCTCTTGAACTGGATGCTGCAAATATAGTTTCCTTGCAAACTAAAGACACAGTCAGACAGCACAAATCTTACCGTAACCCCACAGCTGCAGGCATTGCTGTTCATGGGTCAGACACATGCCATTATAGCAGTAGGCATGACCACGCTGACATGATGACCCATCCAGGAGGTAAACGTTAGAGGGGCAGTAGGGCGAACCTCCCGTGCAGTATTCCGGCAGATCACAGGCACCAGCTGGTCCGCGGCACATGGTGCCGGCCTGCTTCAGCTGTGGGCAGAGGGCATGATAAGGAGACTGGAGGATTTTGATGAAAGAAAAAGAAAGCATGCTACAGAGAAAAAGTGGATATGAAACTGTGGCGGCTGGTACTTTAAGAATGAGGAACCAGTCAAGGCCTAAATCCTCCACAAGAAACTATTCGGAGCAACAGACGGCTGGATGGATTGGTCTAAATCAGAAGCTCTTGCACTTACTGCATTTTGCCCTGTTGCAGCTTTTCATCCTGACACATTTCAATGGCGTTTCAGTATATATATTGCTTGCCAAAATGTAAGTTTTTTCAGAATATACAGCTTATTTGCTATGGCGTCAATGGAGAAAGATGCTTTTTGCAGCCAGGTGGTGGTTACGACATCCACCAGCAGGGGTTAACAGGGCCAGGCTAACCCGCTAAACCTTGACCACTTGTATGAAACATATTAAGTGAAAGTCAGACCAGAGATGGAGTGAGAGAGGGAAGCAGTGGGAGAGAAATAAATAAATAAATAAATAGACAGATAAATAGTTAGGCACCTTGCAGTCTTCACAGCAGACCCCGTGGGCACACTGTGCATCCACCTTCAAAGTGCAATTGCTGGGGTGGCAGCAATCATTGGTGCACTCCTGTGGGAGATAGAAAATACACACACACACACATCCATCACTTCTGATAAAGGTTATCCAAGCAAATCAACATATGGCTCTCAACTTACATGGCCAGCCACTTGGAGCAAGTTGTGAAAACAAATTATATCCATATATATTCTATATATATAGATATACTGTATATATACATGGTGCCTGCTTGCATGCTACGATTCAAGTGCGGAAAAGAATAAATCGAGAAGAGAAAATGCACAGGATGTCAGATGCATATAAAAATGTTTGACATGTATGACACTGATATATACAGCGTGGAGGCGTCTGACGGCCAATAATTATACCGTACAGCTGAAAATGAATAGAGGAAGGGGAGGAAGTGTATGGTGTTTTTAGGGTGTTCAATGAGGAGGAAACGGTCACAACACGCATATACGCTCTGTCACACACACACACACACACACACAGTCTCTCTCGTTCACATTTAAGCACACACATCAACCTCTATTCTGCTTGATACGGTTTCAGAGCATCAAGTGCGACTGACAGCTATAATTATCACACTAGAAATAAATAAATGTGTGATTCAGTGACTATAATGAAAAAAAGACATGCATACATGACAGGCCTGCACTGTCAGATCTATTTTTATGTATTCATGGAAGTAGAGAGGGCTGGCAGATTATGGTTTAGATTAAAAGGTTAGAACAAAGGTGTATGATAACAGCTCTCAGTTTAGTACCTCAGACTAGCTTTTTCTGCTGGGTGATAGCTGAAGTATTGTTTCACTGAATCTGGTTTTGGTGGCAGGTAAAATCCAGAACAGTAGTCCAGGTGTATATGTATTGACTAGGAGTAACAGACGCTACCTCAGTCTACCTACACCAGATGGCAAATCATCCAGCCATTATATGTGCACTGACAGCCTGTCAAACACATCTTTGCAACAAGGTGGAATGCTCCTCTTTCTCTCTCTCTCTACATGGTGAACGTGATTTCATCAAGTACAACATGTTCCTGGATAATCATCTTTGTTGTTCCTGGAAAAACATTCCAATCAACCAATCAGATTTGAGGGCCAAGTTTACAGTTTGTCAAAGCCACGGTGACCCTCACTACACATGACATGCGAGCAAACATAATAAATGTATACGCTTTCATCTGTTACTCTTTGTTACGGCACCATTTTTCCGCTTCAGTTTTGCTAACATTTAAGTGTCTACCTTCCATCTGGTAAAATAAAACTTTTGCTGGTTAAGCAAAGCTTGCCACAATAAAATAATACATTGTACATATACATATATATATATATATATACACACATATTAATATTCCATGAATAAATAATACACACATAAAAAATTAGACATAATCAATGATAATCCATATTAACTATCAAATTTTGATTTATTACATGTATTCATACCCTCTACTGTTCTCTGAAAAATGACTAATTCATGATTGGTCTGATTCAATATTCTGTAAATTCAATAATTAATATAGGCACAAATCACCTCTGGTTCTCCACAGTCACACTCCTCCCCTTCCTCTACAAAGCCGTTTCCACACCTCTTGCCTCCGACCAGATCCTTCATGTTGGGCATGTTGAACAGGCACATTCCTCCACCCTTCTGGAAGTAGTTGTCCAAGTCTTTTTTGCTACAGCGGCTGAAAACTTTTGGAAACGGGTGCCTGCAGACCATTTTAGAAAGGGATATATATCAATTTTGTGCATAAAAATAGTTCACTAAAAAAAGTGCACTAATGAAAATAAGCAGAAAAACTTCCAATGTATTAAACAACAGTCAGCCATAGACATTCAGGTGGATGCAGTTCACCTGCATGGGTTTATAATGAATCAAGTAACAGGATTATAATAAAAGGTTTTGATTTAAAGTGGAGAGATAAGTAGTGGAGTTTTCCAAACTCTTTTTCAACGTTTATGCCTTGGACAAGTAAAAACACTTTCCTCCTCTATGTGATCTCCTCTGATCTTTTGTCTTACCTTTCCTCTACTGCAGGGGCATAAGAACCAGGGGGCCACTTAACCCACTTCAGCCCAATCAAGTTTCAAACCAATTCACTCTACTGAAACTACTATCCTTGCCATGAGTGATGTGCTTATGTCAGCCAGTTTTGACCTCATACTAGCAGCTGTTTTTTTTGATCCAGAAAAAGTTATTTCAGGCTCTTTTCTTGTTTATGTCTTACTTAGCTCTTACCCAGTATGCTGGAAACTGCTGCTCCCTCAACACTGGGGTTCCACAGGGCTCAGTGCTTGGCCCCCCTGCTGTTTTCCATTTATACCAGATCTCTCAGAACATTTATCCAATTGCATGGCACCACTGGTGTGATCTCTACAGTGGCCTGCGAAAGTATTCAAACCCCATTCATTTTTTTCACATTTTTTATGTTGCTGCCATATGTTAAACTACTTTAAATTACTTTTATCCCACATTAATCTACACTCCATATACCAACAGATTTGTGATAACTTTATTACAAATTTATTACAAATAAAAACTGAAATAATTACATTGCATAAGTATTCATACCCTTTTCTGTGACACTTTATTTAGCTCAGGAGCATTCTACGTTTGCTTGTAGATGCTACTACACTTTGAGTGTTAACCTGTGGTAAATTCAAATTGAATGGGTATGATTTGGAAAGGCACACACCTCTCAATAAAATGTCTAACAGCTGAAAATGCATATCAGAGCAAAAACCAAGCCATGAGTTCAAAGGAACTGCCTGTAGAGCTCAGAGACAGGATTGTATCAAGACACAGGTCTGAGGAAGACTACAATTCAGCTGTATTGAAGGTTCACAGAAGCTTGTAGCCCCCATAATCCTTAAATGGAAGAAGTTTGGAACAACCAGGACTCTTCCTAGAGCTGTCTTCCTGGTCAAACTGAGCAATCGATGGAGAAGGGCCTTGGTTAGAGTGGTGACCAAGAAGCTGATAGTCACTCTGGTTGAGCTCCATGATTATATATGGAGATGGGAGAAATTTACAAAAGGACAAACAGTGTGGTGGTAGCAAGAGTTAGCAGTTAAGTTAAAAACCTAGTCCAGAGCATTCAGAACCTCGGACTGGGCAGAAGGTTCACCTTCCAACAGGACAATGACCGTAAGCACACAGCTAAGACAATGCAAGAGTGGCTTATGGACAACTCTGTGAATGTCCTTGAGTGGCCCAGCCAGAGCCTGGGCTTGAACCCAATACAACATCTCTGGAGAAACCTGAAAATGTCTGCCCACCGATGGTCCCCATCCAACCTGACAGAGCTTGGGAGGATCTGAGGAGAAGAATGGCAGAAAATCGCCAAATGCAAATGTACAAAGCTTGTCACATCATTCCCAAAAAGGCTGTAAAGGTGATTTAACTAAGTAGCCTACTGCGTTAAGTGTTTGAATACTTATGCAATGTACTTCTTCCAGTTTTTCCTTTTTAATAAATTTGCAAAGTTGTCAGAGATCTTTTTTTTGCTTTGTCATTATGGTGTATGGCATGTAGATAATTTAAAGGCAGCAACATAACAAAAAATTAAGGGGTTTGAATACTTCCGCAAGACACTGTAATTCAGTGTTCTCAGAATGGACTCAGAATGTGATATGAATCTATCATCTAAAGAATTGTTATATAGTCTTTATCACAGAATGGGTGAAACTTGCTCCTGATACTATCATGAAATGCCAATATAGATGGCAAATATCAAACTTCATGCACATGGTACTTTGTTTCTGAGGTATCACAAAAAAAGGTTTCCTAGCAGATTTTATATATATTAAAATGTATTTTTTTCCTGCGATGGCAAAGATGATTTTTTTAGCAGCCATTACTCCAGTCTTTAGTGTCACATGATCATTCAGAAATCCTTCTAAGTATTCTGATTTGGTGTTCAAACATTTCTTATTATTATCAATGTTGAAAGCAGTTGTGCTGCTTAATATTTTTGCAGAAACCATCATACACTATTTCCCCTAGGATAAATAGAAATTTCAAAAGAACAGCATTTATTTGAAATAGAACATGATTACTGTCTCCAAACTTTTAAATGGTAGTGTACATCAGATGGTCAGTGAATGGCCTGTAGGCATGAAATCTGAAGTGGAGACCAATATTGCTTGACTCATCATTAGCAACTAAGTATGTACTTGTACAGTAGCATCTTGTCTATGTATTAGTTCAGTAGTAACACGATTAGAATTATTTAAGTGCTCCAGGGTTCTTTGTGTATCTAGCATGTTTTCAGTAATTACAGTACCATGAGTTGTAATCTGCATTGTAGGTTATTTATAAAAGGAAGCATCTTCTAAAGGCATCAATGTAATGCAAATGTAGAAGAGTATCAGTATTTACCCTGTAGCTGCCGCCATTACACATCCACCCTGCTCAGCAGTGGCTTCCACGCAACAGCCCTCATGGTCATGGCTCATGCCAAAGTTATGGCCAATCTCATGTGCCATGGTGGCAGCCGCCCCAATGGGCAATTCAGAATGGTCCTGGAAGAAAAGATCATTTCATCTACCAGCCATAACAAACATCACAATAAATGAAAAAGCCGTTCAAGCACTGCTTTAAGAGTCTGTCTAAAATGATGAATTCAATATACAGGATTAGAGTATTTGCCATTCTCACTGCCATGTGATAGATTAATTGTATTTTATGCTTCAAAATTGGACATAAAGGCTATTTGTAGCCCACAGGCTTCTATCGTTGCTGTGCCACGGTGGGTAAATGGCAGTAGAAGCCCAGAGGACATCTCTGATCTCCAAAGGCATCTTTGTTATGTTACAATGATGCCATAAATTGTGAAGAATGTTGTTTGTTTGACCTGCAGGTGGTAATTTAAGTACCTTGGCTGGGGCAAACAGAATAGACTTTCTTTTATCTTCATACCATGACACAAACATAAACGCACACACACTTACACATATTTCTAGAAAAAGCAGGCACAAACAGATGTCTCTGCAAAGGGTATACAGTGTTGATTTTTACAGACGCCACTGATAACATCTCCACCATAACAAAAACGATGAAATATGACATGCAGTTGCATTTCTCCCTAGGAACCACATTGTCCTTGTCATACTGGTTAGAGCCCTGCACGTGTCCGACAGCTTATCAAAATTCCTGGCCCGAGTCCGACTGGAACCCGTGTTTTTTTTTTTTTTTAATCCTCCCTATTACACACTGTTGCAGCCATTAAAATAGTTCAGTTTTGTTTTTAATGTCAAAGTAGTTATATTTTGTTTCATTTCTTTATTAAGTTAATTTAGAAAAATGTTTGGAGCATTTTTTTGTTTGTTAAATTAAAGTTTTTGTTTTTTAAAGTGACGACCAAGCGGCCAGCGGCCGACAGTGAGTTAACCCAACGCTTTAGCCTCTCAAATCAACACTTGACTTGTCTTGCCTATAATAAAATCCATAGATATAAAACACTTCAAGCATCACAATGTTACTTTAAACATTTAGCCTAATATCACCACCACCACAGTAAAAAGGAATTTTTGACAAGCTGCTGCTGCTCGCAAGGGCGCTCGCAAACGAAACGGGCTACACAACCTTAACAAAAAAACCCCCAAAAAAACATGCAGGTTGTCTTACCTTCCCACGGTATATGCACATTTAAAGGAATTCACGTCAACGAAAGCAACAGATATGAGCTGCATTTTATTTATCTTCAGCTCATTTCAAGATCAAAGACCGCAATAGGAGAAAGAGCGACCTAAGCACTGGTAAGATCATTTAGTCTCATTAGTTTTAATGAAGATGATTGTGTTTTTGAGCATCTGAGACTTACTTTCAGTTTCACTTGCGGTAGTTTGCGTGTTGGCTTGCTTTACTAATTTGCGGCGATGCGTGTTGCAGTAGCACCGTCATATCAGACTACAACATGTCATAGCCTATAACACGCTCTCACACGTTTATTTTTTAACAATTTGCCAGAAGTAAAATTTACATATGTGGTTTAAACAACCAGATGCATTTACACTTGTCCAGTTTCGCCTGAAATGCGTCCCAGACCACCTTCTTAATTGGTTTGTTTGAGTAATTGGATTTAAATTAAATTAGAGAGAATTTCGGAAGGCATTTACTCCTGGTCTTTTCACAATCGGATAGATATCTGGTCAGAGAAAACGAATGAAGTGACCAGTTGTAAAAAGGCCATAACTCTTAGAGCTGAAGGAACGCTCACTGCAACACTAAACACAGCGCGAACCAGTCTTGCCAGTAGCGGTATCATGGTCTCGTGTTGTTTCCACCAGCGCAGCACATCTCATTGTTTCTTTTAATTAATGAATGTCTAAAATATAAAACGAAGGAGAAGCCTTAAAAAAGGCCCGAAGCCCGGCCTGTGTTTGAGGTATGACTTGAAAATTGTCCCGAAGCCTGGCCCTAGGGGCGTAAATAAGTCGGGGCCCGTCGGGCTCGGGCTGAAATGCAGGGCTCTAATACTGGTTCAGAAGAATTTGAGGAACATGCAGGAGCCCGTTTAAGATAAGGGATGCTTTCTCAAAACCTAGTCATGGACAAGACCACACATGAATTCCAACAGTGAGTCTACATTCACACACTATAATTTTTTTTTTTTTAAATTACAGAAAAAAGTCTGTAAAAATGCTACAATAAAAAATTATTAATTGGTTTAAAACGCCTTGGTTAGTATTGTAATCTCCGTTCCCTGATGGAGGGAATGAGGCGTGTCGAAGTACTGACCCTAGGGGGCGCACTTGGGAGCCCCAAATACCTATGATCCTTTAGAAAAGGCCAATGAGAAATGGCAAGCGAAATTTGCATGCTACTAAAAAAAAAAGGAGGTGGCTTGCATCCACTCATTCAGGTTTGTTCTGAGAAGCCGAGACTGTCCCGGCCATTTCAGTGGGTAGTTTGGTGTTGTGGCAGGAGGGACACAATGTCTCGTTCCCCCCATCATCGAATGGAGGTAACAATAGTAACCAAGACGTTCCCTATCTGATCACTTTGGCGTTGTGTTGATGTACTGACACTAGAGTTCTCTATGGAAACGGCACAACAATCTGAACCGAGCTATGAGGTTTTGACAGTACAGATGTGAGCAAGCTACTGTGTTCCGGGTAACAAGTGTACTCGCAATGTTGTAACCTTCCCAACGCCCCACGCAAGCAACGTCGTCCCCCGTACCATGCGGGGCTGGTAAGGACTGTACTTACAGTGGAAATAGGTTGCTTCAGCTGTTTCTTGACCTTTTCTTTTTAAACAAAAAAACTTACAGCTGCACAGACTGGAAGTTAGCGTTAGGGAAGTGCTCCTTTCTCTGTGCAGAAAAGAAAAAAAAGAGCACTACGCAGTCCACACCCTTACCGAAGGAAGGTTAACTCGTGGAGAATACATCACATAGACTTACCAACCAGGAAGTACCACACATGGAAAGAAGTCTCTGAGGTAGGTCCTACCTGAAAAGGGAGGAGCTCTACAAACACAGTGACTGGCGGCAGAGCGGGAAGACACGGGTTTACCGTCAGGGAAACCATACTGTGGAAAATACATCATATGGGATTGCCAACAGGGAATCACTACATATGGAGCATCTAGCCCAAGTACATGGGCTGACCTGAAAGGGCATACTTCACGAGTACTGGGCCTGGCATCAAATTCCTCTGCTGAATTTGACTGCCGTAGGGTGCTGTAGGGAAAAAATGCGTCCAGGGTTGCTCTACCGCTGCTCTACAGATGTCTGTTAGAGAGGCACCATTCGCTAGAGCCCAGGAGGATGCAACACTTCTTGTGGAGTGTGCTCACACTACTCAGACCCATGGCATGTCAAGGCAATGGCATCCACAATCCAGTGGACCATCCTCTGTTTGGAGACAGCCTTCCCCTTCTGCTGTCCCCCAAAACAGACAAAGAACTGCTCTGAGCATCTAAAGGTCTCTGTGCGATCCAGTTAAACACACAGAGTGCGTACTGGACACAGCGACGACAAGGCTGAATCGTGTAGTCGAGTCGGATTGTTGAAATGAGCCAGCACAACGGGGTTGGAAGCGTTATCTGTAACTATACTCAATGGATTTCCATGGTGGCTGAAGACTGATGACAGAATCGAAACCACAGAATCCACAGTGTGACAGTGTGAGTAAAGGACACCTCAGGCCATTTTCTCTAATAGTCAGTTAATGTTATAGCAAACCTGCAGTCGGATGCAGCAGTGTCAAATGGCCTTACTATATCCACAGCCACTTCCTTCCATGGTCCATCTGGCAGCGGCACCGACTAGAGATGAGCAGGATGTGACTTGACAGTTTTGTCATTGAGCTGACACACATGGTAGGAACGTACAGCATCATGAACCTGAGCATCCATCCCTGGCCACCAATACAGATCACGAAGGCGTTGTTTGGTTCTCACCTCTCCCTTCGTGCACTATGGAGACCAGCATAGATCGAAGAGAAGTAGGTGCAATCAGCCGTGAGCCTCGGAAGACGAAGTTGTCCTTAACAGACAGCTCCATTCACAGTTTATAGTACGGCAACAACTCAATTTCCAGTCCCTTGGGTGAAGGAGGTCAACCAACCATTAGAAATCAGTGTATGAAGTTTGGTTAGAGCAGGACAAAAGTACATGCAGCATCAACATCAGCTGCAGACAGAGAATTACAGGCAGCAGATATAAAAGCAACAAACTTCTCATCAATATCATCAACAGGAGCTGGAGCAATATCATTATCAGCAGGAGCATTTTGAATCGCCTGTACACGTGAGCTGCAGAGAGGTTCAACCGTGTGTTCAAACACACTGTCCAAATGGCCATCCAGCAACATAAGCCAAGGAAACCTGTGGTAACTGATTTCTTGCAGGTGTACTGTGCCAACTAGTCCAATTTTGTGGTCCAGGAATGCTATCTATGGCTCAACCTTGCACCTCCACTGAAACAGTGTGACCTAAGAACAGCAGGCTGGTTTGCTGGAAGCAGCACTTGTCATTATTGAGCTGCAAGCCAACAGCTTCTCGTCTTCTTCTTCTTCCCGTTTTTGGCAGTTCACACCAATTTCACACATTACCGCCACCTACTGTGAACTTGATTCAGAGACTCCAACCATTACCCCACCCCCCATCCTCCACCGCTCAATGAAAGCAGCTTCTAGTCGTTGTAAGACTGCTTGAAGTTGTGGCGTTCAGCTACTATGTTAGCTTTTGGCACAAAGTAGGCTTTCATTGCATCCTCTACATCCTTATACGTTGTACCTGTGTTAGGCAATGAGTAGAAAATCCGTTGTCCCCCTGTACCGAGGCAGTGAAGCAGTACAGCTCTATGTCTTTCATCCGGCCAAGCATCCCCTGTTGCATCAATAACTAGCAGGTAATTTTAAAAAAATCAGCAGCCATGTGCTGAACGGCATAGCAGGCTCACCGGGGCAAGGCAGGAGAAAACCCAGGAAAAGCACGTTAGCAACAGGCATCTTTGTGACCAACGATAGTGGAAAAGATGGCTAAACCTTGTCACCAATTTGTGGTGTCTGTCAGGAGTTAATAAGCAAAGAAACACATGAGAGAGAAGTAGCAAACGTCATCCAGCTTCTTTACTCTTTCACTTCCGTTCTCTCCCACGTTACGTCATTACACTTCAAAATTGTAGTCAACAATACAATGTTACTCATGAACACAACACCTATAGAGGCCAATGAATCTGAAGTCTTTCGTGTTGCAAATTAAGGTTTATAAGTTGTAAATAAAATATTCAGGCACCAATATGTCATCCCGTAAATACCTGAAACATAGTGACCATATTTTTACAGTGAATTTCTGGCATTCACAGCTGCTGTTTTTTATCCTAATTTTTAATTGGAATTTTTTTTTCTTCATGAACAGGTAAACAAAACTAATCAACTTCTAAATCAACTACTTTGTATTATGTCTTTTTGACAGTGTGAAATTTCATTTTTACTGTTTGGCATTTGCACTGCTTTCATCCTCTCAGATACTGCATGTGGTCAATAGTAGTCACATAGTTACTATATTATGGAATATCATAGCTGTTATGTGAACGTAGTAGGTCAGCCCTTAACGATCCAAATTCTTAAAATGTAATATGCAACCACATGCATAAAAAAAAGGTTTTTGTGTACCTCATTGATCTCATTTGGACTAAGCAGGCTATATTGATGTAATGTAGAATAACCCCATCCATGTGTAATATCCAGGAGAAATGCTTCACCCCCGTATTAGTATTCTGCAAAGTGCTCCTCTCCCGCCACACAAAGTAATAGAGCCAATAAGAGGCTAATCAGGTGTGTGGGAGCTATTGATCATTTTATCAAATCCCCGCATGAGCCATACACAAACCCACAATCTATACACACACTGTTTACAGCCTGTTCCAGATGCAAGCATGCACGCTTACTTACCACGTTGATGCCGCCCGAGTTCTCGTGACTGCACATGCCCTCCAGCGGAGCCATGCCAATGGTGGTGCCCTTGAAAACCACACCACTGCAGGGAAAACAATACATAATTTCAGCTTTGATATCAATAAAAATGAATGAGTCATTCACACACACACACACACACACACACACACACACACACACACACACACACACACACACACACACACACACACACACACACACAGAGACAGACAGACAGAGACAGACAGACAGAGACACACACACAGACACACAGGTCAAAATTTACTGGTTTTACTATACTTAATGTGAAGAATACCAGGACCACACACACACACACACTAAACCTTAAAGGAAAAAACCTGTATGATTTTCTTTTTTTCTTCAGCAGAACACAAAAATAGATATTTTGAAGAATGTTGGAAACCAAACACTTTTGTTAAGCATTGACCATTGAAAAAAAATGTTTCACAGAAGAAATAAATACAGGTTTCGAACAAAAAGAACTGTAAAAGAATTGTCATTTTTGGGTGAACTATCCCTTTAATAATGTATAACGTACAATAATATCAAGCAAACTTATAACCAAATCTATTTTTAAAAACTTCATTAAGAATATGTTTCAGGACAGTCTTGTTTTAAATATGTGCACATGGTTGGTGTGTACTGTGACTAACGTGAGTAGTTGGGCATTGTCATGTTTCTTGCGGGATTTGAGTTTCTGTCTCCACTGAAGGAAGGACCAAAGAGTCGAATTTGGTTCCTCGTTGATGATGCACTGGTCATGTTCTGTCCAAACCTCTAGACCAATCAGAGGTACACGAATGTTCAAGTCTCTGTAGAACTGATCAGACCAAAAAAAAACAAAAAAACAATTAGGGACACGGTAAAGGGATTTATTCAGTTAAATATTATTATAATACAGACATCTATGAATTTTGCATTCAGAAAACAAATATGCAGTCTAAACTGTCAACAAAACCTTTGAACCAAAGAAATGCACCAGGCTTGACATACCTTATCTACATAATTAGCAATTTCCATTATCCTCAGTTTAGTTTTGTCAAGGTCCTTGTTTTGCTTTCTGTACTGTAGAGACATGAAGAAACGGCAGGATGAAAATTGATCCAGACGAACATACAAATGCATGAGAAAATGCATAAACCTGTTACAGAGATATTTGATTAACTAAATCCAGCTGTAATGAAATCTTACATAACCTCCTGCCTCTTTTGGCTCTAGGTGAATATTATACAGCTTCAACGTAAATGTATGAATGAACTCAATCAGAAAACTCAACAGAATGTAACAGAAAGATTGTCTGCATGCCCCTCACGAAAATAAGGACTAAAAATGTAACTATTCAATTCACTGATAACTTCTTGATAACTTCCTATACACGTAAGATATCAGCAAAGGGAGTGACAAAAAAGAGAGTGAGTGTGAGAGAGCGAAAAGGCACTTCCGAAGCTCTACATTTAAGCAACAATTGCTCAGTGACCACATTTGAATGTGAAAGTAACACTAGGCTTAAAGCACCGGTTCTAGCACAGTTTATATAACTCGGCCTGTATTTGAAGCTCTAAAGCCTTAATTCCTGTGGTGAACTTTGCTGTGTGGAAGTGTCTAATTAGCAGTAGTGAGTGTGACACAGGTATCATCAGCTTACCAGTGTGTTGTCAGCTACTATATACAGTTCCATGTACTTTGTAGTACCCCAGGCATTTCGTCTAACCTAGGGGTGGGGATAAATAAAGAAACAAACAAACGACAAGCAGAAAGAAACGTTAATTGCTGGAGGGCAGGATTTATGGATTTGTTTTTCTCTAGTCTCTTGCCGCTTGTTTTTGTCATGTATACAATAAATGTGCAACAATTTGACAAGTGAAGAACTGACAATTGCATTAAATCACATATATTGCATTTATTATAAAATAAGTATTACTTTAAATGCTAATTGTCATTCATGCCCACAATTTTGTTTACAAACTGCCTACAAAAGCTCAAAGACTGTATGCAACAATATTGTAGCAATGCGCATATTTTTCACTGCTTGCCGTCAATGCTGTTCTTCATGTTCATTTTTATTTGCATTTTAATTGATGGATCTAATTCACTCAAAAGACTGCTTTGGCATAGTAATCACAAAAGTGTTTAGTCGCCTCAAAGTGACGGCTAGCACTTTACAGTAACCTAGCAGTAAATAAAATGTGAGTGAAACAATAAAATAAGGGGAAGAACAGATTGTGCATACAAGTCATCTTCCTTGACAACCAAAGGAAAATAAAAGTGCAAATTAATAAATGTTCACAAGCAATAAAAATCAAAGCACTGCATGGCAAAATGTGTCTCGTCAGGAACTCGTTTGTATGCCTATTAATAGGAATTGTAAGGAATTGAATTCCAGTTTAGATTTCTTTAGTAATTCTGAGATCCCCCTAATTATATTTCAGATAAAAATCTTACAGAAAATAACTATTCAATAATAATAATACAAAGATACACAGTGACTGTCTACGCAGATTATGGCAGGGTCCTGCGTATGTACAAATGCTGTATGTGGATGTACCTTTGAATTTTTTTATTATGTATGGAATGTCATGGACTCAGAAATGTAGCTCAGTTATTAAATTGTTTGTAGTTTGGAGGACACATTGCAAACTACAAAAAGCCAAGGAGAAACCAAGTGGTCCATTGTCGTTTGTCCTAGAAATCAGTTTCCAAGGCAAAATAGTGTCAATATGAGACTCTACACGTGGGATCTGTGACATTTAAAGACTAAACTCCAAACAGGAACATACTGTACTACAGTGTACATGAACCTCAAAGTTCAGGAATTTTGTAATACAATAGTACCAGGAATACATCATTATTGAGGAGCGAGTGCATTAGTCCACACTGCTTATTAATTTATGGACCCTCTAATTCTCATTTGTAAACAGCAGGCCAGTTAGAAGTCTTCAATGCTCGGATTTAATGAGAAAGCAAGTGCAAGCAGAACAACAGCAGTAGGAGGGCTCCCAACTCCTGCTAATGATCCTCAAAAGTTTTGTAATAAGCCCACATTATGCACTTCATCAGTCTGAACACTTAACCTGGGCTTAAGATGGCTTTATTTCTGTACTGTAATGAGCCAAAACACCTTTTTATTTCCACAGCGCATTATGGGAACAAATGCACGACCTGAAAATGGGTGGAATTGCAGACTCACAATGCAACACAACAGCTTTGCGTCAGACCACAATGTTCTGTTCTGTGAGTGGCCTTCATTTAATAGTTATCCAATCATTATAGAATGGAGAGAACAGAACATCTTTGCTTTTGTGACACTCACAATCCACTCATGAGATCAGAAATAGAGATTTTACATATTGAATAAAGACAGTAATAACTCTGTTATTATTTCCCTAATGACCATAATGCTTACAAACTAGTGAGAGCTGCTTTACAAAATGAGACTTTTGTCACCTGGGGAAAAGATTGATTAAATAGATTATATAGATTTTTTATTTTGCATGACATCTGTTGTATATTCTGTAAAGATCAACATTTACAGATAATATGATGACTGACCCTTTGATGCAAAGGTTTAAGATGACCACTGAACAGGCTCAGGTGTCCAGTTTGATGGCTGTGTCCACATGTGCCGGTTTTGATTGGCAGGTCTTCAGTGCGATAGAAGGTGTGGTGGATAACCTCCTGGCCTCTGATTGGCTCCAGGTAGTATGTATCATTTGAGTTCAAAACAATCAGACCTCTGCAGAAGGAAATCAGAGCAATGTCAGTTCAGATGTTCTCTTGTTGAAGTCTTCTTTTATGTTCCACAGAAAACAGAAATTCATACAGATGAGGGAGAGTAAATGACAGAATTTTCTTTTTTGGGTGAACTAACCTTGTAAGGTTTTTCAAGGTTTATCAATACCATTTAAGAATGCCAGTAAAAAATTTATATCTATGAGTTAATTTCCATTTGATCTCTCTCTTTTTCTCACAAACAGAGTGGAATTTTAATTCCTCTTGATCCTTCGTCTGGCCTCAGTATAGTCAACGGCAGTAAGTAACTAATCAGAGGGATCAGAGGGTCTGTTGAAACGCTGCTGGATTTAAGGTCTCCCAGAGCACCTCTACAGCACCACTCTACATTTAATTTCTGTAAAAAGTTTTACCTCTAAAGAAATAATCGGTATGTTTGAAAATTAAAAAATAAATAAATAAAGCTTGCAGGGTGTCCCATTTGTCATTTCAAGTTTCATTGTTCCTGAGTGCCTATGCCTAATGCTACAAATAAGATGATATCGTCGCTGTTGGGCGGAAACCTTGTATCTTTATATTTAGTCATTTTTGTTGTATTTTATTTTTAAAAATCAATGCTATTGGTTATTCTTTATGCCTGTATGTGGGTTTTACAAATAATTAACCAATGAAAAGTATTAAAAGAGCTTGTGACTAAACCACATAACTCCATTGGCTCCTCAAACTGTCGGTGAAACCTCATAACTCCACCCATCTCTATCGTGAATGAAGTGTCGCACACCGTTTAGAGATAGATATCTGCTGCGTGTTTGCAATGCAAAGGTACATAAAGAACTGATGTTTAAATAAGTATAGCGTTTTCTTTACTCAATAAACACTGTATATAAAGGCTGTTTTTTTATTATTATTTGAAGAATGGAGAAGATTCTTATTCTGGTATTTGCCATATAGTTGTAGCCAATATACTGTTTTAGATATCCTGGGCATAGCGCTTTATTTTTTATATCATGAGATTTTGGCCAAATGTATAAAAAAAAACAAAAAAACTGAGTGCACATATAGCTACAATCAATTTTATAACCTGTAAATTGATGAAAAAGTAATACGATGCACTTACTGCCTCAGATGCCGCCATTCTAATGACGGACAAAACATATCATACCGTAACTCTGACCATATATAAAGCAAGTGTCTGACTATATATAAAGCCACAATACCAACTTTGATGACATACACTATATTGCCAAAAGTTTTGGGATGCCTGCCTTTACATGCACATTTAATGACATCCCATTCTTAATCCGTAGAGATTAATATGGAGTTGGCCCAGCCTTTGCAGCTATAACAGCTTCAACTCTTCTCGGAAGGCTTTCCACAAGGTTTAGGAGTGTGTTTATGGGAATTTTTGACCATTCTTCTAGAAGCGCATTTGTGAGGTCAGGCACTGATGTTGGACGAGAAGGCCTGGCTCGCAGTCTCCGCTCTAATTCATCCCAAAGGTGTTCTATCGGGTTGAGGTCAGGATTTGAATGCAGGCCAGTCAAGTTCCTCCACATCAAACTCGCTCATCCATGTCTTTATGGACCTTGCTTTGTGCACTGGTGCGCAGTCAAGTTGGAAAAGGAAGGGGCCATCCCCAAACTGTTCTCACAAAGTTTGGAGCATGAAATTGTCCAAAATGTCTTGGTATGCTAAAGCATTAAGAGTTCCTTTCACTGGAACTAAGGGGCCAAGCCCAACTGCTGAAAAACAACCCCACACCATAATCCCCCCTCCACCAAACTTTACACTTGGCTCAATGTAGTCAGGGAAGTACCGTTCTCCTGGCAACCGCCAAACCCAGACTCGTCCTTCGGATTGCCAGACAGAGAAGCATGATTGGTCACTCCAGAGAACATGTCTCCACTGCTCTAGAGTCCAGTGGCGGCGTGCTTTACACCACTGCATCCGACACTTTGCATTGCACTTGGTGATGTAAGGCTTGGATGCAGCTGCTTGGCCATGGAAACCCATTCCATGAAGCTCTCTACGCACTGTTCTTGAGCTAATCTGAAGGCCACATGAAGTTTGGAGGTCTGTAGCTATTGACTCTGCAGAAAGTTGGCGACTTCTGCGCACTGTGCGCCTCAACATGTGCTGACCCCGCTCTGTGATTTTACGTGGCCTACCATATCGTGGCTGAGTTGCTGTTGTTCCCAGTTGCTTCCACTTTGTTATAATACCACTAACAGTTGACCGTGGAATATTTAGTAGTGAGGAAATTTCACGAATGGATTTATTGCACAGGTGGCAACCTATCACAGTACCACGCTTGAATTCACTGAGCTCCTGAGAGCGACCCATTCTTTCACAAATGTTTGTAGAAGCAGTCTGCATGCCTAGGTGCTTGATTTTATACACCTTTGGCCATGGAAGTGATTGGAACACCTGAATTCAATGATTTGGAGCGGTGTCCCAATACTTTTGGCAATATAGTGTATATGTCATATGATATGTAAATTTCATCACCAACAACATCATATAGCTACCTATATGACCTTATTGTGTTCCAACCTGACTTAGTTTAGTTCTTAGTGGTGTGCTGTGGGACATTTTACTTATCAAAACTGTGCTGCGGCAAGAAAAAGGTTGGGAAACACTACTGTACGCAATCAAATATTAGTATCACTGTCACTTGATGGTGGATCTGGTGAAGAAACTGTCAGTGAAATTCATACTTTTATTCAGCAAGGATGCATTAAAGTGATTAAACATGACAGTAAAGACATTTATAATGTTATAAAATATTTCATTTCAGCACATTTTTTAACTTTGATAATAATAAGAAATGTTACTTGAGCACCAAATCAACAGAAAATGACAAAATCTGAAAATTCAGCTTTGTCATCGCAGGAATAAATTACATGTTAAAATATATTAAAATAGAAAACAGTTATTTGCATTAATTGCATTAATATGATCCAATAAATGTCGCCTTGGTGAGCGGAAGAGACTTCTTTCAAAAACGTTAAAAAAATTGCATCGCCCTCAAAATTGTAAACAATAATGTATTTACCAATAAAACAACAGCTTTCATCACCAGCAATGCATCACTGGCAGAAGTACTAATATATGCTAATACAAACAGGATGTTTCAAAAGTTTTCCTCAATGTAAAGAGATAAAATAAACTACTGTGCCCTAGTAATTCCAGTGTTAAATTTGTTTTAATTTGTTTTATTATATATTTTTTTTATTCTTGTTTACAAAAGAGATTTATGGTTATTGGAAATGTGTTTTGTCTTCAAATTGTTCACAACTGGTCCAAATCCATTTAGTTGCAAAACCATTTGTTTACGCCCCAGGGCATCCAACTATTATCTTCAAAATGAGGATTGTCATTTTCCCCAAGTTGACAACAGGCAAGCAGAAATGACTCAGGGTATGGCTTTATAATGGTTCCTGACACCAAAACTGTAGGCAAATTTGGCAGTGATTTGATTTGCCTTGGCATAAACGTAATGATATTCATGAAATAATAAATAATAAAACAAATATTTAATAATAAAAATAAAACAATCAGCTACAAATTCAAATTGGAATACATAAGCACATGACCTGCAATGAGCTGAGGCTAAAGAAACGCAAGAGTCGCCTTGACAAAACATGGAGTGCTAATTACGTTTGCTCTTGCAAAATCTTGCAACAGCTGTTCAATGACTTGATCTGTCTTCATAAGAAATTCAAGACCTTTGGCAATATCTAGAGATAGACTCTCCAGGGCTTTGCCCTTAATAACACTGTTTTTTTTCATATAACTGGTGTGTCGACTAAATGTATATTACAACAAACTCTCTGCGTGTCAGAGGAGTGACTGCTCTCATAGAGTCTGTGCACTGAATGATCAGGAATGAAAGCAAATACACTTTAGGGAATGCTGATTTATCCCACATCTATCTTGACTGCTATTCTCTGGTTTCACACAGTAAACTGCAGCTTCATTTTCCATCTAGCCACATTCAACCAAGTACCCATGTAGGAGGGAACGTTCTCACGACCTTGCGCAACGTTCCCTAAAAGTTCTCTAAAGGTGACGAAAATCCCGAACATTTACAGAACATTCGGGACTTTTCTAAAATGTCCTCTTATGGTTATGAAAGTGCTGCAGTTCAAGGTTCCTTATATGACTTTAGGGGGACGTTCCATTTTGGTTATTTTATGGACACATAGCAACATTACAAAGAGGATATTTGGGACGCTAACAGAACGTTCTCACATGGTCATCTGTTGGTTATATATTAACGTTCCTAATATGACTTTAGGGGGACGTTCCATTTGGGTTATTCTATGGTCACATAGCAACATTAAAAAGAGGACATTTGGGACATTAACAGAGCGTTCTCACATGGTCATCTGTTGGTCATATAATAACGTTCCCGATATGACTTTAGGGGGATGTTCCATATTAGTTATTTTATGGTCATACAGCAGCGTTACAAAGAGGACATTTGGGACATTAACAGAACGTTCCCATATGGGAACATATCTTGTTCAGTGCAGTGGTCTCTACACTACATTACCATAATGTTTGCAGGACCTTTAGGGGACCAACCTAGAATGTTATTTTTTGGTCCTATTTAGGTCCATCCATCACATGTTTGTGTGAATCAATGTACACTGGGCTGCTTTGCAAATGAGGGTCAGTAAAACACAGGATTTGCACAAAACTTGCTTCTCAAAGATGGATCAATACCAACTGATTGTCCAACTTCCTTTTCAGAACATGTAAGTACCACGTTATATTTTGTGAATGTACGCAAAACGCCTTTGTGAAAGTGCTTGTTAGCACGCTGATGGCTAATGTGGCTAAACTTACCATTGCCTCTGACTGTATTCACAAAGATTAGAGCTATTTCATTAGTTGTATTTTTAAGAAGTAATAAAAGTGCGCTTCTGAATACAGGCGGTGAGCATTTTCGGGCTAAAAATAACAAGCTTTGGTCTCTGTACTTACGTGTTCTGGATATTAAGTTGGATCACAAAGAGCTGGTATTGATCCATTTTTGAGAAGCAACTTTTGTGCAAATCCTGCATTTTGCAAAGCAGCCCAGTGTACAATGATTCACACAGTAAATGTGATGGAAGGACTTAAATAGGACCAAAAAATAACGTTCTAGGTTGGTCCCCTAAAGGTCCTGCAAACGTTATGGGAATGTAGTGTAGAGACCTAGAGGGAACATCCTATAGTAACGGTCCCCTAAACATTCCCAGAACGTCCTGAATGTTCCCTGAAGGTCCGACAAATAACGTCCCCCAACCCTTAAAAGAACTCCACATTGTGACTGTTTCTGAACGTTATAGGAACGTTATTAAGCGACGTTCTTGACACCAGCGGGGACGTTCTGAGAACATTCTGGCAACTTAAAATTTCTAGCGGGGTATGTAGCCAAAAATACAGTGGGGAGAACAAGTATTTGATACACTGCCGATTTTGCAGGTTTTCCTACTTACAACGCATGTAGAGGTCTGTAATTTTTATCATAGGTACACTTCAACTGTGAGAGATGGTATCTAAAACAAGAATCCAGAAAATCACATTGTATGATTTTTAAATAATTAATTTGCATTTTATTGCATGACATAAGTATTTGATCACCTACCAACCAGTAAGAATTCCGGCTCTCACAGACCTGTTAGTTTTTCTTTAAGAAGCCCTCCTGTTCTCCACTCATTACCTGTATTATCTGCACCTGTTTGAACTCGTTACCTGTATAAAAGACACCTGTCCACACACTCAATCAAACAAACTCCATCCTCTCCACAATGGCCAAGACCAGAGAGCTGTGTAAGGACATCAGGGTTAAAATTGTAGACCTGCACAAGGCTGGGATGGGCTACAGGGCAATAGGCAAGCAGCTTGGTGAGAAGGCAACAACTGTTGGCGCAATTATTAGAAAATGGAAGAAGTTCAAGATGACGGTCAATCTCCCTCGGTCTGGGGCACCATGCAAGATCTCACCTCGTGGGGCATCAATGATCATGAGGCAGGTGAGGGATCAGCCCAGAACTACACGGCAGGACTGGTCAATGACCTGAAGCGAGCTGGGACCACAGTCTCAAAGAAAACCATTAGTAACACACTACGCCGTCATGGATTAAAATCCTGCAGCGCACGCAAGGTCCCCCTGCTTAAGCCAGCGCATGTCCAGGCCCGTCTGAAGTTTGCCAATGACCATCTGGATGATCCAGAGGAGGAATAGGAGAAGGTCATGTGGTCTGATGAGACAAAAATAGAGCTTTTTGGTCTAAACTCCACTCGCTGTGTTTGGAGGAAGAAGAAGGATGAGTACAACCCCAAGAACACCATCCCAACTGTGAAGCATGGAGGTGGAAACATCATTCTTTGGGGATGCTTTTCTGCAAAGGGGACAGGACGACTGCACCGTATTGAGGGGAGGAGGGATGGGGCCATGTATCGTGAGATCTTGGCCAACAACCTCCTTCTCTCAGTAAGAGCATTGAAGATGGGTCGTGGCTGGGTCTTCCAGCATGACAACGACCCGAAACACACAGCCTGGGCAACTAAGGAGTGGCTCCGTAAGAAGCATCTCAAGGTCCTGGAGTGGCCTAGCCAGTCTCCAGACCTGAACCCAATACAAAATCTTTGGAGGGAGCTGAAAGTCCGTATTGTCCAGCGACAGCCCCGAAACCTGAAGGATCTGGAGAAGGTCTGTATGGAGGAGTGGGCCAAAATCCCTGCTGCAGTGTGTGCAAACCTGGTCAAGAACTACAGGAAACGTATGATCTCTGTAACTGCAAACAAAGGTTTCTGTACCAAATATTAAGTTCTGCTTTTCTGATGTATCAAATACTTATGTCATGCAATAAAATGCAAATTAATTACTTAAAAATCATACAATGTGATTTTCTGGATTTTTGTTTTAGATTCCGTCACTCACAGTTGAAGAGTACCTATGATAAAAATTACAGACTTCTACATGCTTTGTAAGTGGGCAAACCTGCAAAATCGGCAGTGTATCAAATACTTGTTCTCCCCACTGTACCTTTGGTATTTCAAATTATTTAAATTGTTGTAAAATCGACATGTTACACATGACCTTCATGCTCTCTTTGTCAAAACCCACCAGTACAATGTGTTTAGTAAAATGAAATAACCCTTTATTTAGTACCATGACAAACCCTTGGCACCTGGTTTGTGAACCTTTTAAAATGGCCGCTTGTGTATCTTTCAAAGGTTTGGTTTGTATCTCTAGGCATTAGGTTTAAATTGAACTGGAACAGACAGGGGCAGATGTAGTTTCAAGGCTGTTTGTGAATATTGTTTATACGTAGAGAGGAAGCTTTCAGCGCTGAATGAGGACCGAGCACAACAAACTATTAACATTCTGGTAGGGCCACGGCATTAGTCATCAGTGCTTATATTCAATAACCTGGCCAAAACATTTCCTCTCTTCACAAATGAAGCACACACAATTGTGCTGCATATACAAAATTAAAAATGACCAACTTTTTGCAAACACAAACGAAGAGTAACAACTAGATTTTCTCGCTCTCTATGGAGCACTTTGTACTTTCATACTCCCATGCAAATCCAGAAACATAAACACTTGCTCACAAAGTCTCATTCACACACTAACAGAAAAAAAAGAGTCATACAATATAATGCTCGCAGGATGCTCGTTGAGTAAAGCAGTGTGCATGCTTATCACATTAAGCATGTCCTTCCTCAGACATGTGACCGAATGAATTGAATGTATTGTGTTTGTTGTGCACCAAGAGAATCCAATTATGCAAGACATGACATACCTCATTCCCAAACATGTGCTCAGAGCGACCCAAGAGTCGGCATGACCCCTGACCCTCCCGTGATAGAAGCAATGATCCTGGAGATGGAAGGAGGGAAAGAGATTACTGGAGGGAGGACAGAGAAAAACCTTTATAAAAGGCAGCAGTTTGCTCAACAGACAGGCTGCGGAGTTAATGTTGTTCATAAAATGGGCAAAACCGAGTTAATGGAACATCCATCTAATTAGTAGTAAAAAGACTACATCTGTAAATCACAATTACATTTGTTACATTTTTGGCTTTCAGGTTTATTGGACTTAATTAGTCTGCCTCTTTTTGATTGCAGTACCAAAAAACTTCCCTCAGGAGTTTGCCGCTAACATTTGGAAAATAATCGCTCCATTTAACTGTACTGAAACTGATCCAAACTATGTATAAGTGATATTCTTTCAGCTATTCAAAAGGCTTATATGAACGGTCAGACCGTGAAATTAGTTCATTTATTTGAACAGACAGGAAGCAAAAGAGGGTTGGTTAAGCACGACAGACACACACATCAACTAAAGACGCCTGACAATCCCTGCGTCCGAATATACCTACTTTCATACTATATAGTGGCAAAGAGTAGTATGTCTGAATTCATAATATTCATAAAGCAGTAGGCGAAAAGCACCCAGATGACCTAGTACCTCTTCTGAGGTTCTGAAGTGCGCATCAGGATTTGTGAATGGCAGTGAAGTGATGCAACTGACCGCAGTAAGTCATATGACCAGAGGCGGAGTTTCACTTTTGTGCTTGGGGGGGCACCTTGGGGTAGAATTTATATTATTATAAATAATAATAATAATAATAATAATAATAATAATAATAATAAAGGAATTGAATAATTAAAGGATTAAAATGGATTTAAGGGAATAAATAAATAAAAATCATAAAATAAGTTCTAGGTCTAATTGTAGTAATGAAGTAGGCTAATCAATTTAAACTATTTGCAAATAATATATATTTTTTAAATGTGCACAAATTCACTATTATTCGTATGTCTAATATGTAGAAAATGCAAAAGTTTTTTTGCCTCATCATTACATTCATTTATGAATTACATGAATCATGATCGCATTTTTTCAATTCAAAATGGCAAAATTTCATAAAAAGTTGAGTAGTTTGCATCACTAGACAGTCTATTACTGTTGGTAGCTGAACATTTCTATCATAACACCATTGTCTAATACTTGCATCTACTTACATCTTTCCTTGAACTCTCGTTGCGTTGTGACAGTGACAGTATGACAGTAAGACCCGCCTTCTTTGATTTGATTGGCCATCTTGATCATTTTGACATTGACGAGTGCTGTTAGACCACTAAGGTAGAGCAGCCTAAATAATTAATAAGCCTAAAAATGTAACTTTTAAATTTTTTAGTTACCCTAAAAACAATCAGCTTTACTCATTCTACACTAAAAGAATACAATAAGACAAATAAAATGAGAAAATGTAAATTATATTATTTTAAAAAACAATTTTTATTCATAGCTCAGACAAAATCAAAATGTAATTCTTATAATAATAATTTAACACACACACACACACATACACAAACTGTCTTTGATTGTGTGTGTCTGTTGTAAAATCTACAGCACTACTTCCTCATCTTCCTGTCAGCGCTTCCTCTTTGTCTCTGTTGTCAGTAGACCAAAATTGCGCACCATTTATTCACAGACCCATTCCATGTCATCATTTCATGCCATCATAGGGAATATTTTCATTTCCAATAACTGGAACTAAGACATAAAACTGATTTGCTATAATGTGAAGCCTGCGCACTGACAGTTTAATCTTCCGCTGTAGGACTCATGAATATTTTATTTTCTTTGATTTGATAGGACTAAGGTCTTTTAATGACTTTTTTTATGAAGTTATAAATACAACTAATTAAACCTCTGTGTGTATTAGTGTGTATGTGTGTGTGCGTGTGTGCTTACTAAAGGGGAAAAATTTCAACCTGATTGTAATGCACAGTTAACCAGAAGGCTTAGGTATAAGTCCCCTCTGTCATATTTTGCTTTTCAGACATTGATAGTCGAAAGAAAAATAAATCCTCTGTGATTTTCTGTAGATTGAATTACCCCAACAGGGAGCGAGTGAGTTGCTGTGATCTCTGCGGTAACTAAAGCGATCTGTTCATTCCCTTGAAAAGCTCTTTGTGTGTTAGCGCCCAGTGGTGAGCTGTGCGCCCATCCTGTGCTGCTCACTCGAGGAGGCAGCTGGAAGCTGTTAAAAGGGCTCAAAAATAATCAGGGGTGTGACTTCACTCCCATCAACTCTTGTCAAGTGATGGAAACGCAATTACAAAGCTCAGAGCTTGTGCAGGGACAGCAAGTGGATTTGGGATCCTTCATAACAGTGTGAAAAGGTAGTTTACAGCTGAAGAAATTTGCTTGTGGTTTTGTATCCTTTTCTGGCTGATCAATAAGTCGGATTTTAGAGATGCGTGCGGCAAAACAAGACTGTTTTGCAACGAACAGACAGTGTGAAGAATTGAGCAATTTTGTCTTATATTTCGAGTCACACTTTTTGATATCAAGTCGCTCTCGGCCTTGATTGAACCCGGCACTTCACACCTCAACCACATTCAACGGAAGAACATAAGTGACAAGTTTTCACAACTTTCTGCAAGAGTTAGCAATAAATTATCCGTATCCGTATGAAATCTGCCTTCTGCAGCTAAAATATACCACGATGGAATCTCCAGAGTCTTTTTTGCCTGTTAACTGAATGTTTTGCAGGAATCAAAAATAAGGAAAGAATTATTCAGTACAAAAAATATCCCTACTGGCAACTTTAGACTGTTTACTGTTTACTTCATCAAAAGTAAAATGCATTAAAGTATGTGTTTAATTGTCATGACAATAATGTCACAATGCAAAAAAAGCTTCATGTAAAATGTCTTCTTTTTTATTTTGGTATAAAATATGACTGAGATTTGTTTTTGTGAGATACACCTCTAAACATATTATTTATAAATTAGAGCTGTCAATCTTTTTTTAATTTGACTGCTTATTAAATGATACATGGCTTGGATAATAATCCAAGTTAATGCAAATAATCAGACGGCAATATTTGAGTGCCAAATGAAGATAATTCTAAAACATTAAATTGTCGTGGCAGATTAAAACATTGATTGGAGAAAAGTGTCTTTAGTCAATAAAATGTTAGTTCCCTTTCAGTCGGTCACATTCGACGTTATGGCAACGCCACCGACATATTGAGATCCCAATACGTCGGTGACGTCGATGTAACGTCTCCGTTCCCTCCCTCAGGGAAAGAGGGTTACATACGTAACCGAGGCGTTTTATATCCATATCATTGAATATAAATTCACCACTGGCTAATAGGCAATCAAGCTTGCCTGAGGAAATTTTAGTGCTTTTTTAATATAATTAATCACAATAAAAGAATGTGTTTAATTGATACTGCTAATATAACATTTAGGGGAAATACTGCACTGTTTTTACAAAATAAAAGAAGCTTTATATGTCACAAATAAACAAAACACACTAAATACAAAATCTGGGAACTGAGAGAAGCAGAGACAGAGAGAGAGAGAGACAGAGAGAGAGAAACAGAGACGCAGAGATAAAGAGACACACACACATACAGAGGTCTCAGTCGTGCTTACAGTGTGATTGCTGGTTTGGGTGACAGGGAGGCCATTCTCATAGTGAGTTTCAGTGAAGTCGTGACCCAGGAGCTCCCTAAGAGAGACAAAATGAAAAAAACAAGCTGTCACTGTGATATTGCTACACACACATACACATTTGGTGGAGTTTTTTGCCCTTTCCACAGCAATACTTTTTCTTCGAGGATGAGAACGTTTTCTGCACTGAACACCGCGATGAGTTTAACAACCCTTGCAGCGCGGATTACAGTTCATATCCAGACCAGAGTGAGCGTGTTTTAAGTTTTTTTATTTTCAGTGCAACAAGTGAATTTAGGAATCACAAAAGCATAATGTACAGTATAAAAATGAATATTCATTTTGAAATTTGCTAAAGGATTTAACAGTTTCAAATTATTTGTGTTTACTGTAAGTGACTGTTTTGAGACAACATCGGGTAATCTAAATGTAAAAATGAGGCAAATTTAATATTATAATATATAATATGATACAATATGATAATATATTATCATTCAAAAGTTTGGGAAATTAATACTCAATGGGAATTAATAATTGTAACGTGTAGTGTTGTCGCAATCCAAGATGATTGATCTTTAATTAGCCAGGAGAATACACAAACACACGATAATCATACACACTAAATTATGATGATAACCAACAAAGGACATAACCAAACAGGGAGTATAAATATACTGAGAACTAGATGGAACTAAACCCAGGAAAATAAAACTAAACAGAAACAAAACAGAATGTCAAAATAAGAGTCCATAACCGTGACAATAATCAATGCTCAAATACAGTATATTATATATTTTATAATCAGTCTATAGCCCTATTCGGACGGGATTAGTTTTACAAGGGTAGATGGAGTAATGTAATTTTACCACAGGACGTCTGTAATATTAATGGCCAATTTATCGCACGGGATAAATCTCAGTAAAACTAGCAGAAGTGGGAGGGATAACTCGATTTACTCACCGCCGTCACCTCCCTGTCGTCATGTGTGTATTATGTTGCTTCCTGATATCACGTGCGCATTCTGCACAAACACATAATCTATAAATAACAGTTAGTTCCGGTCGAACGATGTATTAATTAAATGAAATTCTGTTTGGATTCTGTTGGATTCTGGTAATAGGCACTTACCTAAAAGAAGCTAAAAGAAGTTTCGTACCTCTAACAAGTGCTTTCGACCTTTTTTTTATCTGAATGGTTAACAGAAAACACTTGAGGTTAAGGTTTGCCACAGACTTGTCCCACTGCCTAGAACGCAACTGAATGCTTTTTTCAAGCACCTCCGTATTTGAAAAACCCCGGGAAACTACTTTTAAACAGGAAATGACGGAATATTTCTGTACATATTTACAGCGGCTCTATTCGCACGGGATTAGTATTACCTGAGGTAATTTTTCCGGACCTTTTTACAGAAGGTAAAAGTCGACGTAATCTTTACTGACATTGGGCCTCATTCACGAAACTTTCGCAAATATATGAGAATATGAGTAATTTGTGCGTAAAATGGACCTTTACGAAAACTGTCCTCCAGATTCACAAACGCTTCGTATACCACGGATTCAGTATTTAAACGTGTGTATATTAATGAATTCCAAACATTCGTAAACAGGGCGCGCGTGCTTGCTCATTCATAATTAGCATAATCCCCGCCCCTGAGTTACAATTGCAAATGACGTGTCCAGGAACACCGTGGACAAGTGGGATGATTGGTCGGTGTAGTATTTGTCCCGCCCTTCCTCCACTGTGATTGGACGACCGGGTAAAAAGTGACAGTGATGAGCGCTGCATATTACCTATTTTTTTTACAGTCTATGAATATTACCCAAAGTTAAACAGTAAAAAAAAAAAAAAAAAAAAAAAAAAAAGACAGGGCAAATCAACTATAAATATTATGGTACATATCGCATCAAAATGCAGTTCATCAGTCATCAGTTTGCCTAAATTAGAACATAGAACGTTCAAATGTTTTACGCACCATTTACACGTAGTAGGAAGCAGGTGTAAATTTCTTTCGTACCAACCAAGCGGCAACCTCCCCCAGTTTCTCTTGAAGCCAATACGGAAGTGACTTAAACTGCAATTCATCGACTGGCCGCTAGAGAATCTTATTGAGCTCCATGTTAAAATGCCCAACTTTACAGCAGAAAAAAGTTTACAGCCTGGTACAAATTGTGGTTTTGGTCTATACGGCTAATTTTGCCCTTCATGACAACTGTGAGGGGGTGATTTTTTTTTTTATAACTCATTCGTTTACATTATATAAAGCCTTAAAGTTCTGCATAATTAAGGGCGTGGCCACTTAAATGACAGGTGGATTGCCGTTTGTCTGCTGTCTGTTAGTCATCACGTCACCTCAGCTCCACCCACGTCCCGCCTCTTTGCCCATTTTCAGTTATCCGGGAGTGACGCACGGTAACGCGCTGCCAAGATGGCAACGGCCGACTTTGAGGCTTCAAAAACTCTCTTCAGAAACCTATGGGTGACGTCACAGACACTACGTCCATATTTTTTTTACAGTCTATGGTACCAACTAACATTTTGAAAATACGAACATTTTCGTGAATTCGAAAAATTTACGTCAGAGCAGCTTTACGAATGATTTACACACAAATTCGTTCTGCTCATGTTTCATGAATGTGGCCCATTGTCCATAATGATTACTGAGATGGCATATTCGGACGGGACTAAAATCACTCAGAATCTCTGGTAATAGTTACTTTACCCCACCTCTCCATGTTAAACTAATCCCGTCCGAATAGGGCTTATGTATAGACTGATACCAATACATTTTTTTTATCTCCAGTAACCAGTACCTTCCCAACAAATCATAAACCTAATACATAGGTACATAGGTGCGTTCATGTGAACATCATTTTAATCACAGTCCCTCTGAATCACTAAAAACCTGTTAATATGATTCCACTCAAACTGCAGATGTCTTTTTCCCGTAAAAGCCTCACATGCTTCAAAGCACTGGCTCAATGAGAGAACGAGAGAGAAAAAAGATCCATCAATCCTGCTCTATCTCATCATTCTTTCTACAAGTGAATCTTTCTTCATCACACCATCCTCTCTGAAAATATCAGGCTGATAAGAGGCCAGGCTTCAGCTGGAGTGTTATTGTGTGGCTTTGGAAAGGGCGGGTGGTCAGAGCTGTGATCTCGTCAGAGAGGGAGGCTGTGATTAGAGCGGGGAGTGTGCAGGATGTGAGGACTGACTCTGTAATCCATCAGGGCATGCACACATAAAAACACCCATACATGCAGAGGGGCACTAAAACATTTATAACCATAAAGTCAAGTTGTTTTTTTGTGTGCCACTGGATGTCTGATAATGGAGCATGACTGCAGTCCACAGCACATGCAGCATGAAAGCTTAGTGAACTTGGATTCATGAGTAAAAAAAATGTTTATAGATCATATTATATTATGTTTGATGAAAGCACAGTCCAACTTTAATTGTTAAGTTTGCAACTTTTTTTCCACAAGTTGAGTATACTCAAATGGCTCGTTTCCACCGAGCGGTGTGGTGCGGTACAGTACATTACAGTACGGTACGCAATTATATTTTAATTGTCAGATGTTGTGAATGGTACCAAAATACCGAACCGTACCAGTTTTTTGGGACCCTTCCATTGCGTTTTGGGACTACCTAGCACAGTAGTCTAGTACCTAAAGGATGGAGCTAGACTCACTGCAGAACGTTGAAACACAATGACTACGTTTACATGGACAGCAGTAATCTAATTATTGACCTTAATCTGAATAAGACAATATTCTGATTAAGGTGTTTACAGGAGTTGCTTTTAGAATATTCCGTTCATGTTCCCGTTTTACATGTTATAGAACATAGATCAATTAATGGTACACGTCATTATGTCCCCATGCCACGCAGTCCGACGTTCCCTTCAGAATTTCACGTATCAACATACAGTTTGTCTTCGTTATGGTACCATATACAGTTTTGGGTGTTTCATTTTTACATTTTATGAAAGCTTCAAGTGCAGTTAATTATTTGTCATGACGACGGTGGATACAAATTCTCCAGCAACAGGCCTCCTCTGCCACCACGACAAACTCGGAGGTACTGGATGACAGTACAAAGTAAGGACTGGTGGGAGAGAGTTGCTTGAAGCCAAGCCATGCTCTCTTGTTTGCCGTCCAACGGGTGCGTATGTGTCCTGTCGCAAAATGCAGCGAAAACTCCTATATGACGTTAATAGTGTGATTAAGGTGTGTACATGTCTATAATGCACTTCGATAATGCGACTAAAATAGGAATACTCCACGTCTTAATTCGATTTGTGTTTACTTTGAGTATGACTTTAGCCGGATAAAGAAATCGCTGTTTACATGGTAGTTTCTTAATCAGAGTATAGTCTTAATCAGGTTAATATCGGAGAATTGTTGTCCATGTAAACGTACTGAATGTTTTTTTGTCTTGTGACAAACAGCCACATGCTGAGAAGCAAGAACAAGATCTGCTGTATGTCCTCTGTTGTTGTTTACTGTGTCACTTTCTTCTTCGCCCGAGAATGACGTCGATTGCTACTTTACAGTACGATTTGGGTTTCGGGTCCCGAATCGTACTGTACTGTACTGTAACCTCAAGTTTTTGAGTTTTCTCATACATAAAAAACAAAACAACAAAAAATCTTCTCCGCCCCATTTGTTCGGACAAACAGCCCAACGTCCCAACGGTCCCAAACCCATATCATTATTGAGCTACAAGTAGACAGGTCAAACTGCTTAAACTGAACAACATTTTAGAAGCACCAAAGTGCAATGCATTTACACCTGAATGGGATGAATAGTTTACAGTAAATTATCTCTGCATAAACTGAGATTAGAGAAAGTATCTGAATACTGAAATGAAAATACACTTCAACACTGAGAACCCACTTTAGAGATTAAACAATTACAGTGTTTAATGCCCTCATCTTTTCCCCTTTTGAATTATTGTTCTGATATTATGGCAGGCAGTGATTTTCAGGACACTTACATGACAGGCCACCTATAGAAGCTATAGTGTAGAGGACACAGACTAACCTTGAGAAACGTCTGAGTGAGACATTCTTTTATTCTCAGCCGATCTGAATTCAATATCGCTTCTCGATTTTATATTGCCTCTTGGCTGTCATGCTTTTAAAAGAGGTGAAGCTCTAACATGGCAATACCACCAAAACAGTAGAGGTGAGTCATAAGGACAACCATTTTGGAAAGAGCTACTAAGGAGCGAGGAATGGGCTAGGAAATGAAAAAACTCTTGAAACATGCAGCGAATCAGAGTGATGACCTTTCGCATCCGACAAGAATGAAATGATGGCACATTTTCAATCTAAAGTTGGTGTGGAGACCGCTGCTGAGATGGAGGAGATTGTTATGCGTGCGTGTGTGTCCATAACATTTCAATGAGAGAACACAGCTGGCACTTTGATTTGTGTATTATTACTGAGAGAGCACCATTATCTGCGCATTCATAAATTACCTCTATGATTTTCAGACTTTATGAGTCCACAATTCTCCAAACTCCAGCCATAATAACTCTACAAGGATTGAAAAGTGCTTCATAAATGCCACAAACCCTCAGTGTACTGAACTTCTTCTTTGGTCCATCACCCTCTACTTTGAATTACCACTATTTAAAAGGTAAACACTTTTTACAGCATAGTGAGAAATGCACTCTCTTTCTGTATTATAATCAACAGACAAAACAAACCTGCCTATTAGCGAAGCTCACATCCACACATAAACACTAACCACTCAAGCAAATCACTGCTCTGAGCTACACACTCATTACCTCTTCCACGCTCAGCCACACTGACACAGAGGCAAACGTTTGAGGGTTGTAGGGGATCACAAAGTTAATGTGATCAACAAAGCATGAGTCACATTGTTTTAGTTTATGTTGGGAACTTCAACGTACGTGTTGATCTAACATCTATTTTAACTGGCCAAATGCTGTTAACTGTTAAAAGAACCTGCAGGCTAAAGCCCTGTGACATAAACAGCTCACTTAAACTTTGCACACCAATACTTCCGTTTTTTCCCTATGCATTCGTGTCCAGATAACTTTCACTTACTTTGATGTTTAAAATCCCCAGAATAAAATTATGTGGTTGTTCTTAGACAGGTAAGCTTTGTTACTCAGAGCATTATGGGCAATAAACAGCAATAGCTGTGTTTGCCAGAAGTGTAATCAGTTTAGCATGAGAGGCAATAGTCTGTAATGTTTGTATATCTGAGTTAAAGGAATGTTCTGGGTTAAAAACAAGTTAAGCTCTATCAAGAGCACTGTAGGCATAATATTGGGTACCAAAGAAAATAATTTGCCCCTCAGTTTAAATGTGAAGCCTGTGTTTTTCCACTTACACAGTAAATACCTGTTTGTTTTTTGAAATATTAAGCTGTTTGATGATTTCTTGAAGTGAGAATACTTTTCTAGGTGGATGAACTTCTTGGTATGCATTTACAACATAATTCTTTACTTCATGTAAACAGTGCTTTTCAGTGCAGTTACAGTACGTCAAGTCGTCATGACAACAAAATGAAAAGATTAGATATATTTTCATACAAAGCCATTAAGCGAATCTTTTTAAAACTTGTCTGATAACAATATAATGTTTTGTGGCTTTTAAAACCGGGTGTATTTTATGTAGTGACCCCATATTCCAAAAAGGAAGTAAAAAAAATTGTTTTTGTGTGTGTGTGATGATAAACATTGTGCCACAGATAGTGTCCATAGATTGTCTTGCACTGAACCCAAAACATTTCTAAAGAGCACTATAGGCAATCGTTTTTAATAGCTCAAACAATGTTTCAATAGTTTCCAATTTCAAAGGAATAGCTTGCAGTCAAGCAATGTGCATAATGATACTGCAGGTTATATATAAGGTTAAGGTTCAACCACTGGAGTGTTATTAGGCAATAAGCTTTAATAGCACTGTTTGTCACATCTCAGAGATCCCATCAGAGTGTGAGGAATGATGTGCATAATAATGTATCGGGCTTATTATTTTTATTTATTTATTTATTCTGAAAAGTAGAGATAAACAATGAGATTCTAATAGCTTTGAATTTCAACAAAGTTGCAAGTGACCTTGTGGAATAAAATACTTGCAAGATTAAATTGGCATGACATGGTTAAATGTCAGTGATTCTTATATGTCTAATAAACAATGCAAACAATGACTCCAGACTTATGTGATTGTAAGGGTTTTCAAATCATCTGATCCTATGATAATTCATAATCAATGTTTTACTTGTGATAACTATGACCCAACTGAAGTGCTGCACTTAGCCTCCATATTTCCCTAAGAAACATATTTGATCAGTTAACCTAAAGTAACCCTAATTCTTTAAGTCGTTCATACAAACTATACATACAAGTCAGTTCAGTTTTGTACATTCATGATCTTAATTAAGTAGCACTGTGGGCAATATGTATCAAAATGTGTACTGTGGTTACTTGCCTAAATGATGCCAAAAAAACAAAGTGAGCAGACATCTGAGTGGCAAAACTGTGGCTAAAATTCTTAGTAATGGCTGAGAAAGGGACAATACTAGTGGGATTCAGTTAATTTATTCAGTGAGAGGAACTTGTTACAGGGTCATATTTTGTAACCATTTAATTTTTCTTAACCACCGAGGTCCACTTAATGACAGTGAAGTATTTTTCAGCAAAAAGTTTTCATGACCTTCTCCCTGACCCTTAGAATTAAACAAGTTGCTGAACAAATTTAGAAAAAGCTGTTCCCTTAAAAAGGGAACTCATGCTGCGCCGGAGATAGCGCGCTATGGGAAAGCTTCTGCACACTTCTGTCTCCCCTGATCGCTTCTGGAGAAAGTCCACTGGGATGGGGTCTATCTGTTGTTAGTAGCCCGTTCTGGCCAGCCCGAGTATTGTTCTAGGACCTGGTGTCCCTTCTCGATGGCATTCTGTTGTAGATTACGGTCACGAGGGACCTTCTGTCTCAGGCAGAGGGCTCAATTTTTCACCCCCACCTGGGGTTGTAGAAACTGTGGGTTTGGGCTCTGATGGGGTCCAACTCCTGGAGTCTGGTCTCTCAACTGAGGTTGTTGAGACCATAATTCACTCCAGAGCTCCCTCCATGAGGAAACTATATACCTTAAAGTGTAGAGTCTTTACTTCATGGTGCGGAAATCAGCAGCTGAGCCCAGTTAACTGCCTGGTTGGTACAGTGCTGGAGTGCCTCCACTTTGAAGGTTTACGTGGCGGCCATAGCTGCTTATCATGCACCTTTGGATGCGGAGTCATTGGGAAACGTTGGTGTCGTGTTTCCTCCGTGGTGCTTTGGGGCTGTTGCCTGCAAGCTGGACGAGGGGACCGGCCTAGGGTTTGGCCGTTGTTTTGGAAGGCCTCTCTACGGCTCTGCTCAAGCCTATAAAAACGCTCCAGAGAAATTTCTGATTGAAACTGTGTTTCTTCTGTTGATAACGTCTCTAAAGAGAGTAGGAGACCTTCAGGCTCTGTCGGTTGCCCCATCATGCTTAGAGTTGCAGGCCTTTTGTCCACCCCCCTTTCGGACACCAGACCAAGAAAAGCTAAATCCGCTATGCCCAGTTAGGGCATTGGATGCTTACGTTGACAGAGCTGCCCTGTGGCGTAAGACTGATCAATTGTTCATGTGCTTTGGGTCACCTAGAAAAGGGCCCCCAGCATCCAAACAGAGAATGAGCGAGTGGATAATCGAGGCTATCTCTCTTGCATATGAAGCACCTGGACAGCCTTCACCTATGGCTGTCAGAGCTCATTCGATTAGGAGTATGACGGCTTCAAAAGCCTTTTAATAATAATAATAATAATTTGTTACATTTATATAGCACTTTTCTGGGTACTCAAAGCACTTTACATATAGAAGGGGGGAATCTCCTCAACCACCACCAATGTGCAGCATCCACCTGGATGACGCGACGGCAGCCATATTGCGCCAGAAAGCCCACCACACACCAGCTGATCGGTGGAGAGGAGACAGAGTGATGAAGCCAGTCGTATATGGGGATGATTAGGAGGCCATGATGGACAGAGGCCAATGGGCAAATTTGGCCAGGATGCCAGGGTTACACCCTACTCTTTTTCAGAAGGACATCCTGGGATTTTTAATGACCACAGAGAGTCAGGACCTTGGTTTAACGTCTCATCTGAAGGACGGTGCTTATTGACAGTATAGTGTCCCCATCACTGTACTGGGGTGTTAGGACCCACACAGACCACAGGGTGAGCACCCCCTGCTGGCCTCACTAACACCTCTACCAGCAGCAACCTAGTTTTCCCAGGAGGTCTCCCATCCAGGTACTGACCAGGCTCAGCCCTGCTTAGCTTCAGTGGGAAACCAGTCTTGGGCTACAGGATGATATGGCTGCTGATCTTTTTGTTAGGAGTATCCCTACAAGAAATCTGTGTGATGCGGCGGGCTGTGTGATGTGTCCTCTCCACACACATTTGTGAGGTTCTACGAACTAGACTTGGATCCCACAATGGGGTCCAGGAGCTTATGTCTTAGTTTTGCTCGGCATGATTCACACTAGACAGGTACTTGTCTGGTGGAGTGGGTATTATCGTTCCCATAGTGTTGCTATCTCCGATACATGGGAATCATGGTTACAGTCGTAACCTGAGACATTTTTGCAGATTAGTTTCAATAAATTATCTTTGTGAATTCTGAAAGTTACTTTATTTTTTTATAATAAGAACACATCTTTCTGACAAAATTTTTGTTTGATTTGTAGGATTAATACAGACAATAACATAAAACTTTGAAATGGCTTCAACAACAATTTATTCTACTTGTTTAACCAAGGCGGAGAATATTTAAAAGGGGGGAAAGGGGAAATTAAATAGTTTTATCCTGAAGAAGCACCTTTACAGTTGGGCACAATAATATAAAAATTATGAGCTTTCTTTTAATTAATTACACAAGGTCCCTGTGGTCACAGAACCAATGAACTAAAACCATTTATTCTTTTTCTCAGAATGGAAGCCAAATCACCCGTTAGTAGGCTTGAGCAGGTAAACTCGGGCAGCCGCACAGTGGTCTGTGCAGCTCAATCAAGCAAAAGCTGAACGGCGATTCATTTCTAAGGTGGGGTTCCGGTAGACAAAAGGTAGGGGAGAGGACGGGTGCATGATTTGAGACAGACGGCTTCCCGGCAGGAGTTATGTTGGTTATAAGAGCGAGGTGCACAGGCTAGAGTTGCTGGAGTTACAAGCATTGCAGCAAACTGAAATTCAACATTAGTTCTCTTTTTATAGTAAGGTCAGAAAAAAAACAGCTTTAACCTTCCTCACAGTGAACAATACATACATCCGCTATAACTGACACGCTCATATTCAGTGAAATTGCTAAAATGCTCTCTGATTCTAAATTCAAGCATTTAAATTTACTACATATTCATGTTTCTGCACATGCAATCCGAGTACCAGCTTCTACATTATATTGTTGGCTGCCAAATGTAAGCAAGTGCACATCCATCTGCTTCCTCCAACTAATGTTCCATCCATCCTTTTGCTCCCACTGATGTAACACCCTCCAACAGTTATCTGACTGAATGAATAGCTGGCATGAGAAAATATAAGACTGTTTAGGAATCAAGCGCCGTTGCAATTCCTTTTAAAGATGAGGTGAGATTATTATTTTTTTTAAATACTTTCTCCTATCTCAGCTTAATACGCAGAGACAACAACATAAGCCATTTGTAGGTTGACTTCCAGAAGAGTGTAAACAGCATCAACTTTTGGCTTAATCAATAGTGTTAGACTGGGGAAGAACTGGAAGTGGTATTCTAAAAGTCGTGATATACAGTCCAACAGCACTGTATCACTCCGTTTGTCTGTGTCTGCATGTTCCAGACAGACTGTCAGTAGTGTCAGATGTTTCCCTTCACCTATTTTTATGCAAATTTTGGGATATTACATGAATAAACGCTGAATGGAAAAACCAAGATGTGCATAAATTCTAAAAATGTGCATATAAATGTATGTGCTCAATTGAGGTGGCTAATTTTTTTATCCAATACGAAGGCATGCGCATAAACTACATTAAAAACACATTTACCGAATAAATCCCTTGATGAGCATACTGTAAAACTCACAAAACTTTGCCTCAACAGAGGATGTGATTAGATAACTGGACTAACCAGCGGGCCAATTAACATAGCATCTCAAATACTGTTTTTTCTTCATTCTGAAATGCCTGAGCCAAAGTCTGTCATCAAAATGGTTGGGTGTAATTCCCTCCCAGAACTGTATCACACGATTGCGTTCCCAAACACTAGGCATCCACCTCCAAACGCAAGATAACATGACAGTGTTTATTGCGTTTCTTCTGCAAACTCTGAGATGCAAGTAATTTATGATGTATGATAAAAGACAGTGGCTTCCTCGATTGCAGCAACTTCTGTTTTTATTAAAGATATTTTGTGCCAGTTTCCCAGAAAGTGATGATTTTGTTCTTTTGAGCAAACGGGAAGGAAACTGTGCTTTATTCGCAAATGTTTTATGTGATATTCCAATTTTGCGCATGAGTTAAATTCGCAACTTTGGATGGGAACATAGCTAGTTTTAGTGGTGGGGGTTATTTACTGAATCTTTCTGCAGGTTACATCATAATACCAGTAGATAGCGACAAGTGACTGTCTTTATGAGTCATTTAATCATTTATTAATTTATTCAACCACTTCTTTCAAAAGACTAGTTCAAACAACTAACTCAAACAGGAACCAAACAAGTTAATTTCTTCAGGAATGAGTCATTGAATCATTCACTCACATACCACACAGTAGCACACTTTTTCTTTCGTATGAAGATATGTAAAAATAGTAAGAGCAGTATTCAGTTCCGAATTCAGCCTGTCTTTATGAGTGAGTCATTGAATCATTCACTCAACCGATTAGTTCGAAAACACTGATTCATTTAGGGACAAAACAAGTGACTGTCTATATGGCTGTGTCTCCGTTTGATGGCTGTACCCTTCAGAGGTCACATTTGTCAGTGACATGCATTATTTAGGTTGTTTAATTTCAGAAAATCAACCATTTTAAACATGGTGTAATGACAGGCTCGATGACGTAGGCAGCCAACAAATGTGACCTCAAGAGGGCACAGCCTTCAAAATGAGACATAACTTATAATTGAATTACGGAATCAATTACTCGGCTGATTCATTCAAAACGATTCAATCAGGAACAAAACAAGTTAGGCCCTGTCCCAAATGGAACCCTAAGCCCTCACAATCTTCTTCCGAGTCCGATGACTGTCTAAATGAGTGTCATTAAATCATTCACTCAACCAAAACTAAAAACTAGACACTGTTACTGTGTGTTGTTTAGGGATGCAGGATTGTTATGGCCACTTTTATGTTTAATTTTTATTTTAGAATTTTAATTTTTCCCTGTTAATTATAATAATTTATTTATATTATTTTTGTATTATTTACTCACGTAATTTATGTATATTTCTATGTGCTTATTTCTACTGAATTGTAATTTTGGTGCCCCCCTGTGAAATGTTACCGGGGGGAGTGAACCAGTTTTCGACGGCAATGTAAATGTGCGGGTGTATGCCGTACAAAAGGATATAAGAAAATAAACTGCTTATTTCAAAGAGGAATTACTGGACTGCTTGTTGATACTAGCTCCCCGATAGTAGAAGTCAAAGCTTAATGGTCCGATGTTTCTACAAGTGTGCAATAGTGTGTCAAAATAGGGCTGGAACGATTTGACCTAAAATCAAAATCTCGATTAATTTAACATTTTACCTCGATTACGATTAATGAACGATTATTTTGCTCTTTTTTTTTTTGCTTTCCTTTTTTTGCCCTCATAGTTCACTGCTTAGGTTTGTACTGTAAATATGTTCAACTATTAAAGGTGGGATATTTTTTTCTAATGAAAAAGTGCATTTCTTTGTGATTTTAAAATACTTGAAGGAAACGGCTCACTTTCAGCAGTTATTGTCTATGGGTCGTAACATTTCTTACAGATTTCTGTTTGTTGTACATCAGATACAGAAATTAGCACAGTATGCCTACATTACATTTATTTGAATGCATTAATGAGAGAGTGATTGTGTGTGTGAATTAGTCATACCGTCTCTATTAATTATGAAGCTGTGGTTTGTAGTTACTTCAAAGGTAGACAAATCTATGGTATAACGGTTGAGTTTCTAAGCTACTTTAGTGATAAATCACAGGACAACGTTGACAATGAGTTTCGTGATGTGCGAGCTATTGTCTGTATGAGTGTTCGTGTGTCACAATATATCAGGCATTAATTCAACATAATACACATCCGATGGTCTAAAATCGCTTCAATGTTCAAACGGGCAGGCCTTAAAACACATACAATTGACAAAGTTTTGTGAGGACGCAAGTGAAAGTGATCTGGCTTCAGGGCACGTGCATTGTCAGAAACCTGCAATTACCATAGTAATTCTGAGCATCCAGATTGTATAAACAAAGATAACTGCTCCTGAATCTTTCTGTGTGCCTGCAAACTGCACTTGATGTAACTGACGGGGCGGAGTCACGTGACTAAAACCGAAATAACCGACATGGGAAAATTATGTCGGTTAGAGGTTCTGAATGTCGGTTTCGATTACTTTTCGATTAATCGTCCAGCCCTATGTCAAAATATAAATATAAGTCTACTGTGTATACTGCATTGGTGACTTTGACTACAATCCAGGGCTTTTTTTGTCAAAGACTTCAAACATCCAACCGTGATAAGCATCAGTGTGTTATCTTGTCCTTTTCCTGACTTTAATGATAATGATAATGATGTTGATTGCTCAATCCTATAGGAGATAAATTAAAGAGAAAAAGTCAAAGGAAGCTGTGCTGGTCCAATTCTTCTTCTGGACAAGAGACAAAGAGGAAACGCTCACTACAGCAACTTATAAAGAAACAACTGTGAGGGTTTGCGGTGAAGGAGGCACTGAGCACAGGCAGAGATAAGTGTGTGAGTGTGTGTCTTATTACACTTCTATTTTCAACCACCAGAGTCTGGGATAACTGTCCAGTGGACTTCGCCTTAGATTAATGTGCTTGTTTTATGCACAGCTGGGTTGGAGGAACAAAAAGAATTGGACTTGTCTGAGTGTGTGTGTATGTGTGTGTGTGTTTCTCTAAGGGAAAACAGGTGCAATTCAGCAATCAGCAGTAGAAAGAAAATACTCATAGCTCTTAGTTGAAAGGCTTACTTGAACAATATTGAACAAAAAAAGAAAGAAAAAGAAATAGAGACCATATCAGGAGCAAAAGCCAGCTTATGACCACACATCTTTCCAAAGCACATTACTTAATGAAAAAAACACAATTTACATCTTATTCTGTTCACATATATGAATAAATTCTCTATCACACTTCAGTTTATTATATAAAACAATGAGATTCTTTGACGAATATAAAGTCGAATAGAACAGCATTTGATGTGAAATAGAAATCTAACAATTTGTAACAATTTAAATGTACTATCATTTAATTCAATTTAATGCAAGTGTAAAATGTCTATAACAGCATTTATTAATTTCCTGCCTTTTTCAAAGCACACCTTGTTTTTTTGCTAAAACAGGTGTGTGCAGGATGTTTGTTTGATGAATGTGAAGAGTGAAACTTGGTTAGCAGAACATGAAACCTTATCTTCCACTAAAGATCCACCACAACCCAGGATGTGTAACTGACTGTCAGCGGTTTATGCAGATTAAAGTGTGATGCTCATAAATTTTACACATCACTCAAATGTAGAGTATTTATGGTACAACCAAACCCTCTTTGTAAGTGGTAAACGTAAATAATCCCACACAATTTGTCCTACAGACAATGATATCTTAAAATGTGTCTTGTTGATTAGGGGTGTTTACTACTGTTATTATCAAACTTACAGTTTTCAACAGAAAAAAAAAAAAAAAAAAAAATTAATTCATTGACTTAGAAGGTGGGACGTGAGTCATATTTAGAAAGCAGAATATCATAAAGAACTAGGTTGGGGTCATTTGACCAGAACAACCCCCTGACAACAATCTAACATCACAGAACAGCCACAAAGCAACAAATAAACACAGTTTGGAACCACAGCACAACAGCCTGGCAACCACCCACTAATCTAGTTTCAGTAAAGTTCAGAGTTTTCAAGGTTACTCAGAATGTGAAAGACTGAAAAAGCAGCTATAGCTCAGCTTATTTTACTTTTAAACCAAGAAGAGACAGACTTATTTTTTTACAGTACAAGTTTAAGACAGGAACATGTGACACACTTCTGTTTAATATTGTAAACACTCAAAGAGCTGCTCATAAATAGCATTTTTCCCCATTCTGAGCACAGAAGATTAACCACCAGCATCTTTTTTTATAACAGCTGTTCTGTTGTATCACAAAATCACATTTCCTTCTGGTCCTTATGATCCAAAAGACTGTAAATTGTCAAAGAGATTCACAACTACCATCTGATAGCGGCAGACTATCAAAGCATGCCATACAGTAGTTTTGCTCAAGGTCAATATGGTGAGACATATCGGATCTCAACGGTATGTATTCTGCAGTCTGCAACCCCTATTATGTTCTTCCTGTCTGGAAAACTGAAGGTGTTTACAGTTTTAAAAACGCTGAACTCAAAGTGTGGCAGAGAGAACAGCTGAGCTCACAACAGTGGGGAGATGACTGCATTGTATTTTATTGTTCAAATGAGAGGAATGAGACTTTTACAAACAACGTGAAGCCAATCAGGTAGTGAAGAGTCTATAGCAGGAGTTAAAAATGAGAGGACTGTGGTTCAAATCATTTTTCATAAATTAATATAATTAAAAATAAACATTTTACTGCAGACAGAAAACAAGCGACTCACTGATTGTCATGACAACGGACAGCCACCTCTGGCACCATGTTTATACTGAAGTAAGCAGCATGTTGCAACTCAAAACTAGATCACACTCCATTTGTAATCAATGGATTGCCTGCTAAGCCACTTCACTTTTCCTCTGTGTCTTCAGAAAATTTGGACTAAACCGCTCAATTCATATCGATTGGTTTTACGATCTCTTTATGAACATTTTAAAGCGTCAAAGTGGTAGATGTGTAGCTGTCAACATAGGGACAGAAAGCTCTCAGATTTCATCAAAAAGATCTTCATTTGTGTTCCGAAGATGAACGAAAGTCTTACGGGTTTGGAACGTCATGAGGCTGAGTAATTAATGACAGAATTTTCATTTTTTTGGTGAACTATCCCTTTAAGTATTGCTGACATGCACTCTGATACCTAGCCTGTGATGGTCCTTATCCTTATGTTAAAACTTTACTCTCATTTGAAGGTTTTTAGGGACAAAAGTACACAAAATAAGTCAGCTGTGTGTGTGGACATGAGCCAGAGAGATAGAGTCCGTGGCCCAGTGACCTACTAAGGGCACAAAATTCCTTGCCCTTTTAAAGCAGCACCATCTGTTAACAATCACCTCATTCAAACCAGCAGTACTGTACACTAGAGAGAGAGAGAGAGAGAGAGAGAGAGAGAACGAAAGAGAGGGAAAACAAAGGAAATGGGGGGATGGGCGCAGAGAAGAGGCAACAAAGATCATCTGAGAATGTACAAGCGAGAGAGAGAAGACCGAGATGAGTGAGGGAAGAAAAAAAAAAAAAAGAATATATCCTCCAATGTGTACATTTTTCTGGAGTTTAGTGAGTCAAAATGGGGCAAGATACATTTTGGGGGAAGTTGGAGGCTATAAATATTTCAATGCTAACAATAAATGACAGATGCTCAACTGTATGTCATGCTAATACAAACGTACATGGTGTTCCCCTATAAGGATTGTTCTAAACACAGCACTGCTAACACTTCTCACACAAGAAGAGAATCTTCGGCAACTGTTGTGGTGATGGCATTTAGGTCAGAAACACACTCATACACAAGTATGGAAATGCAAATAGGTACATACTTAAAGGGACCCTAAAAATGAAAATTTAGTCATCAGTTAATGACCGCTACTTAAAGGGGGGGTGTAATGCTATTTCATGCATACTGAGCTTTTTACACTGTTAAAGACTTGGATTCCCATGCTAAACATGGACAAAGTTTCAAAAATTAAGTTGGACGTTTGATGGAGTATTTCTGTGCCAAAAATACTCCTTCCGGTTTCTCACAAGTTTCGGAAAGTTTTTTTCGAGTATGGGTCTGCATGACGTCAACAAGGGTGCAATTTCCTTGTACGGGCCGTACGGGCAATTCTCCCAGAAGGTCGCGCGCGCACCCGTCGACCAGAGCGAGAGAGCGAAAGCAGTACGCCCATCAAAGCGCTTTGCTTGGCTTTAGGGAAGTCATTGGCTGCGCTGCGCTGCACAGGTCACAGGACTTCAAGAAATCAACAATGTCACCACAGAAGTGTGTTTTTGGTTGCCAGGGCAAGACAACCCTGTACAGCTTCCCAAAGAACCCAGCGTTAAGGGAACAGTGGATGGAGCAGCAGCGAAGTTGTGCAAGTGTTTTTGTTTGTTCCCTGCATTTCGGCGACGATTGTTTTATAAACAAGGCCCAATTCGACGCCGGATTTGTAGGTCGTCTAATGCTGAAGGATGGAGCGGTCCCAACGATAAAGGTTCACGGTCGTGCGTTGGAACCACAGGCGGTGAGTAAAACTGCTTCAAATGTCTGTGTGTTTTTGGCTATCGGCGCGTAAGTGCACATCAAGTAAACAACATGATCACGTATAGTTAATTTATCAATAGAGCATGCGATGTATGGTGTGTGTTTAAATACATTTGTTTAGCTGACCACTATAGGTGTCTGTTTGTTCGTGTCTGCGAGCGCTCGTGATTCTTTAGCTCCGCCCACACGATACGCCTCCATCCGCACGGTTTTATTCGGAAAGACTCGCTACAGTGTATCTTTCTTCTATAAATATAATAAAACTAAAGACTTTTCGGAGATATGAAGGATGCAATACTACTCTATAGGTACTCAAGATTGACATGAGATTGACAGAAACTGAGTGTGATACTCCCCCTTTAAATACTGGTCTTTTTCTCACACATTGACAAAAAGCACTAATTTGACTGGAAAGTTCAACACTAAGACCTCCATGAGTTTGGAATCATTATACATTTTGACACTATATCATGGGACTAAATATTGGCAGGAAAAAAACTTTAATCCAACACAGCTGTGTAGAGTTGACATCCCTCCATCTCATTCTGTTTCAACATCGGAGTCGCTCTCAATATCAAACTGTTATTTCCACCAGCTTGTTCCTGCTACATGTCACAGTCACATTAAATACGGCAATAATGACAATATTTCCACTATAATCACTGAGCATTACGAGTGCTCATCTCTGAACTAAACGCAAATATGGAATCATCCCTCTCAGTGATATTTTCAGCGAAGACTGAAGAGGGAAGGCTTACTTAATCTTGAGGATGCATGAGAGAGCAGATTACACAAACACTGGCTGCTTGTCAGGAAGAGAACAAAACAAGCCTTCTGCAGATGGGACTGCCGGGCAGAGAGTCTGAGAAATGCATCAGGGTGAATCAGAGTTGTGTCAGGAAGCATGCGACCATTCTCGCTGCTGCAGATGGCATTCATAAATGCATAATCACATCATGCACAATTTAGCTCTGTGTCTAATTGCGAAAGAATGCTAGGCTCTTGCGAGAAGTTGTTTTTCTAAGAATTGCACTGCTAAATGCAGTTCTGGTTAGCACCTATATGCAAGCAGAAGCTGCGACATCCTTTTTTCAAGGTGTAGCTTCTTTGGTGAAAGATTAGACATATGTTTTTAAGGCCTGGTTTCACAGACAGGGCTTAGAAACTAACCCTTAGGGCCTGTACTTAACCAAATCAATTCAGAAGTGGCACGCTCAATTCAAGAAACCTGGCAATTGATGGCAGATCATTTAACACTTTTACATTTCTGCTATAACCTACTAGTCAATAATAAACAACTAAAATAAATCTCAGCCCAAAAAAATATATACACTACATTGCCAAAAGTATTGGGACACCCCTCCAAATCATTGAATTCAGGTGTTCCAATCACTTTCATGGCCACAGGTGTATACAGTCAAGGACCTAGGCATGCAGACTGCTTCTACAAACATTTGTGAAAGAATGGGTCGCTCTCAGGAGCTCAGTGAATTCAAGCGTGGTACCGAAATAGGTTGCCACCTGTGCAATAAGTCCATTCATGAAATTTCCTTACTACTAAATATTCCACAGTCAACTGTTAGTGGTATTATAACAAAGTGGAAGCAATTGGGAATAACAGCAACTCAGCCACGAAGTGGTAGGCCACGTAAAAATCACAGAGCGGGGTCAGCGCATGCTGAGACGCACTGTGCAGTGAGCAGCTGCATCCAAGGCTTACATTACCAAGTGCAATGCAAAGCGTCGGATGCAGTGGTGTAAAGCACGCCGCCACTGGACTCTAGAGCAGTGAAGACGTGTTCTCTGGAGAGACCAATCATGCTTCTCTGTCTGGCAATCCGATGGACAAGTCTGGGTTTGGCGGTTGCCAGGAGAGCGGTACTTGCCTGACTGCATTGTGCCAAGTGAAAGGAACTCTTAATGCTTCAGCATACCAAGACATTTTGGACAATTCCATGCTCCCAACTTTGTGGGAACAGTTTGGGGATGGCCCCTGCTTGTTCCAACATGACTGCGCACCAGTGCACAAAACAAGGTCCACAATGACATGGATGAGCGAGTTTGGTGTGGAGGAACTTGACTGGCCTGCACAGAGTCCTGACCTCAACCAGATAGAACACCATTGGGATGAATTAGAGCAGAGACTGCAAGCCAGGCCTTCTCGTCCAACATCAGTGCCTAACCTCACAAATGCACTTCTAGAAGAATGGTCAAAAATTCCCATAAACACACTCCTAAACCTTGTGGAAAGCCTTCCCAGAAGAGTTGAAGCTGTTATAGCTGCAAAGGGTGGGCCAACTTCATATTAACCCTACGGATTTAGAATAGGATGTCATTAAAGTTCATGTGCATGTAAAGGCAGATGTCCCAAAACTTTTGGCAATATAGTGTACTTCACACATGTAATACCATAGACGAAGACGGACAAACACAGAGAGAGAACTGAAGGCGGAGGGAGTGGAAGGAGTGGAAGTGGAAGGAGAAAGCAGCCAAGGAGGAGGCATGGTGAGGGGGGTGGCAGAGCCAGGGGGGTGGCAGAGCCAGACAGAGCCAAAGGCGCAGGCTTGGCGATGTCCGACCAAGGTGCAGCCGGAGGGACGAGGGAGCCTGGTGAAGCCGTATGGCCGATGGTTTCTGGTGGAGCCGAGGGAGGGAGGAGCCAAAGTAGAAGGGGATCCTCTAGGCTAGGTGGAGCTGGTGGCCTGAAGACAATTGGCTGATCCTTGCTGCATGTTGGAGATGCAGAGGAGTTGAAGGACACAAGTGAAGGAGGGGCTGAGGAACTGGCTGTTTGAGGAGGTGGGAGAGGTTGGTCGGGCATTCTGGAGACACAGGGGGCGCTGGAGATACATGGGACGCTGGAGATACAAAGAACAGTGGAGATTCAGGGGCATAGGGTATCAACTCTCCAAACCAGTCTATCAAATCCTCCTCAAAAAGGTCTCTAAGTTCCTCCACATATCCTCCAGAGGCCAGGCTCAACTCACTCACAGAGGCAGGAGTGTGGGCGGGGCTATCCTCCAAGACAGGAGGATGACCCCTTCCAACCTCTTCCTCGGTTCAGGCTCGTCAATCGCGGCAGGCCGGTCTCCATGGTCTGCGGTGGGCACACGCAACATCTCTGTCGATTCGCTCGCAGGTGGTGGATAGCTGGTTTCTGGGGGTGCTAGAGTGGGGCTGGTGACGACGTCATCCTCTGCGGGGCCGCTGGTAAAAGGTGAGTTGTTGTGCACCAGCATCCACTACACATACTCGGCGCAATCTCCCCGAGGACCCACACCAGGCAGGCGTGCCTTAATTTCCGCGTTCAAGCTGGCAAAATAGAATGTGCACAGTGAACGGTCCGGGAAGGTGGTACGGCATTCCAGGTTGTGAACACACGAATGTGAGTTGGATAGTCCATAGTTTACTCACTTTGAGGGTCCGTCTTTCTGCCATGTAACGTCCTGATAAAAGCTCACGAAGATGAGGAAAGATTAAACAGGATTTTTAATAACAAAACTCTCACAGAATATACTTCACACACATAATACCATAGACGAAGACGGACAAACACAGAGGGAGAACTGAAGGCTTAAGTACACAGAGCAAACAAAGGAACAAATTAGGTAATTAATGGACGGTGAATAGGATTACTAATTAAACAGACTGAGGAAAACTAGGACACAGGACAGAACCAAAAACACGATTAAAACAACAGAACAGGGTACACTCGTTACAGTACCATGTCTATTAATGGGTATAGCGACACTAACGTCTTCAGCAAGTCAGCTTGAGATCCTTTCCATCTGAACTGGTTATATCTCTTAAGCTTAGTAGTGAATGTTTTATGAGCAGTAGGATAATATTCATCTGCACAGTCACGCAACAATGTTCTTCCACAAAATGCATGCAGTTTAGTTTTTTTAACTAGAAGGCCAAAAGTTACAGTGTCCCTTTAAGTGTTTGTTTTTTAACATTTTTTGTGTTATCTTAAAATTGTAGTACTTATGGTGAGAGGATGTGAAAACAGTGAAATGTGACACAACGGCTAAAACGTGCATGGCATATATATATGCCATATATATATATAAAAGAAGACTGAATGCAAGAAAGTGTCCTGCGTTAATAGGCCATAATCTGCCTCTGACAGACTGACAAATTGAATAGATTGCTCGGGACTATGAGCCAGTGATGGGTTTATGTTTAATGATATGAAAATAAAACAATAAATATATCGACTTTATAATATAAGCCACTAATGCCTTAAATTATATTAATTTGGGGACTTTTCACAACTAATAATATATGTGATTCATTTGATTAATAAGCAAGCATACAGTATCATGTTACTAATTAGATGAAAAATCTAATTCGATTGACAGTCCTAACAATTAGTGATGCCATGACACCTCTGGCAAGGTTTTAAAAGTTCATGAGTTATGACTGTGTTGAATTATAAATACAGCTGTTGGCTTAATCCTGAATTCCATAAAAAATATTTAAAATATCATATCCTCAGGGATGAATACATTAAAATATTCATAATAAAATATGTAGGTCAATCACTTCAGCTCTGATGGGATATGAGGTTCGGATCTTGGGAGCTCAACTGCCAATGGAGCTAAACCACAACCACCTGTTAGGACTCTTCATTTCATCCCCCTCTCGTGTTCTTTTCAGCCCTCTATCCTCTGTCTCCTTATCACCAGTCTCCATGCCCAAAACCCCTCTCGTCCTCCATGCTTCTTTATCCCTTCTCCTTCACACCATCAGTTTATACTTCTCAAATACGTTCCCGCTCTCTCGCACGCCCTCCAATCACATTCTTTCCGTTTAGTTTCTCTCTCTCATATTAAGCAATATAAACTCTATTAATCTCTTTCCCCCTCGATACACCACGATCTCCTCCCATCTCTCTCTAAAACGCAACCTTTTCACAAACCACTTGACCTTAAAAGAAACCCACAATACTCCACAATTCCAACGCTAGAAATGAGATGGCTAACATAATCATTGTAGTACCTTAAAATACCAAATGTTAAAGGACAAACTTCTGCATAATTCAGTTTAAAATTTAATTAAAATATGTGGTAAGATCCTCTCCAGAAGAGATTAAAACTCATTACTCCAGGTTATAAAAACTGCCTTGTGCATGCCCATCATCTGCCTGTATCTGCTCTTTCACTCTCTTTAAACTGTCTATCAGCCTTTCAATTAAATACCAGCTTAAATGCAAACACACACAAACATGCTCATTTACATCACAAATAACTTGACTATGAATAAAATGCCAAAACCTCGCACTTATTAGGAATTGTGTGGGGGGGGAAACACACACACACAACATTGTACCTATTTCTTATTGTCATTTGCAGAACGAGAGCCTCTTTGTTATTCTCATGGAAAGAAAAGATGTGGGATAGACAGACTCACTGTATGGAATACACAATGGAGCTATTCAAGAACCATTTAAATTATGCCTACATTTTCACTTAGAAAGCTTAAAAAAAGTACTTCCATAAAAGGAAAAAAATATGCCTGGGGGTTTTCTAGAGGTTTTTATGGTCATGTTATGAATCACACATAATGCAACACAGCCATAAGAGCAGTGACCCCTAACCACAGCTGTCAGAGGTCAGAATGTCAGTCTAAGGTTAGACGATGATCTTTACTGATGTTTTAAAATAAACTACCAAGTTTGTACCAAAGTTCATTCTTTTACTCTGTTTATTCAACTTCTTTATCAAGTGGTTGGTGTACTAGAGCTGCACAATGAATAATCTCATCTATGGTTATGGATAATTTAAATCTACCTGCATTCCATTATTTTGTATTTTCTAGCGTGTTTATTTTTTTCTTGCAGCGGTTGAGAATTTAAACCAATCACTGACACTTCTGTTGTGTTAATAAATGCAGATATTTAAAATTACCAGTACTACAACCAGTCCTAAGCAAAGTTAAAACAGTTCCATCCAGGTTAAAAGCATTTTGTTACACTTCCATTTGCTGTGGTACACAAAAACGAGTACTGAAGAAACACTACCTAACACCAAAAGAAGCTTCAAAACATAAAGCACTGTTAGTAATTTGGAATTATTTTCTGGTTTACTATTTAGATTGCACTCTCTTGCAATGTAGACATGTAAAGGTGTGGTTTATGGAAGTAAAATAACAACAAATGTTGTGTTAAATGAAATTTTTATACACAATATATACACAAAAAAATGTTTTTATACACAATATCATTATTACAAATTCAATAATCCATATTCACCTTCCAGACTTCATTTCCAAAATATTTAGTTTGTTTAAAAATACCACCTATAATATTCAACAGGCAATTTTCAGTCCATTTTATTTTGCTTTACAAATTCACTTCGACAAATTTAGTGATTCAAATTAACCTTACGTCATACACTCCAGGATTACCTCCACAACCCCCATGCCCCCCTCCCCCTATTGTGGGCCAGTATAAAACAGTAGTGCCAGTAGTGTGAAAATACAGCCTTACCTACTACAGTAGACTAACCGTGATATAAAAAGACCAAACTCAGTCAGTAAACACTTCATTAAGAAACCACAACTAGATCCAAATGAAATGTCAAATTGCAGACCCATTTCAAATCTTCTATTTATGTCTAAAATACTGTGCTCCTTGCAAAAAAAAAAAAAAAAATATATATATATATATTTATAAAAAATGTCAGTCAGGATTCAGGCCCCATCATAGCACAAAAACTGTGCTTGTTAAAATGACTTACTTCTAGCTTCTGACCAAGGCTACATCTCAATACTTGTTTTACTTGATGCTGCGTTCAACACTATAGATCATTACATTCTCTTAGATTGATTACAAAATCACACTGGTATTCAGGGACAGGCATTAAGATGATTTAGATCATACCTATCTGACTGTTACCATTTTGTTTATTTAAACAGGGAATTATCCAAGTTAAAGTCAGTAAATTATGGAGTGCCACAAGGGTCTGTTTTAGGCCCTCTGCTATTTTCAATATACAGTACATGCTGCCCCTTGGTAATATTATTACAAAAACGTGGAATTAGTTTCCACTGTTATGCTGATGGTACTTAGTTATATATTTCCTCACATCCAGACGAAACCTCTAAATTATCCAAGTTGAAGTGTGTTATAGATATAAAATATTAGATGACCAGTAATTTTCTTCTATTAAATTCGGATAACACTGAGGTATTACTTATTGGACCAAAAATGTGTACACTCTTAGAATACAATTTGCATCTAGATACTTTTTCCGATGCAGAAAAGCTAGTGCATGCATTCATGACCTCTAGACTAGATTACTGCAATGCACTACTAGATGGTTTCCCTGCATCCTCAATAAACAAGCTACAATTAGTGCAAAATGCAGCTGCTAGAGTTCTTACCAGGGGCCGATTGCATAAACCACTAAGACTAGTCTTACAAGTTAGTCATCTTTTTTTTTTTCTTTGAGACTGTTCATAACTTTTTCATAAGTCAGTTACATAAAAACGTAGATTGGCCTAATTTGATACCAAGAAGTAAGACTGACTGCCCCTTGACTAACTGCTAGTGGGTCATGCTAGATCTTAAGACACTATCTTTTACACAATGGATATGTTTATGCAACTGGCCTCAGGTCAAAAAATATGATCATATAACCCCAATTTTACCATCTCTACACTGGTTAACTATTAAGTTCTGTAAGTTCTGTAAATGTGTATTTAACCGATATTCTATCACGCTATTTAAGGTCACAAAACTCTGGACTTTTGGTAGTTTGTTAGTTGGTCGTTTTTACATTTAACTCCTAAACTCTGGAATAGCCTTCCTGATAATGTTCGGGTTTAGACACTCCCTCCCAGTTTAAATCTAGATTAAAGACACATCTCTTTAGCCAAGCATTTACATAATGCATCTCATAACCTTGCACTCCAGTTATATCAGATCACATGCGCATGATCTATCTATTGCTTGAAATGTTATGAGCAGCTACGCTAATTATTTTTCATTTGCTTTCTGTTTCTACCTAGATTTTAGATGACCCAACACCTGTGAAAAGAAGACGTCAACCACTGCGAGGACTTCAGATGACACCAACTCTGAATCAACATACACAACTGCCAAATTTTCTATATGTTTTAATCATTACGATCACAGCTTGTAATAATTGCTTTAATGAGCTTATTGTTTCTGCCTAAATGAATACATGATGTTAGCTAACAACATGATTTGTATTATCTTAGAACTGTAATCTGTAATTGGAATCTGGGAAGAGGGCGAAAGATTTCCCCGCATAGATTTCGCGACAAATTCAAGCTGGTCACGTGAATTTGTCACATTGACCAACAGAAAGCTGTTTAGTTTGAAAGTGATTTCTCTGTGATCTGTGCTTCATACATTGCTACACTACTGACAATAGAAAACTGTCCTTTTTTGCCCATGAAATTTCACCCTAATTTCACCTGAAAGGCATAGACACATTGTTAAGAATTCATTGCACTGTAGACAGCTTCATTGATTATAATGGCAACTTTTGCAAGATACAACAGTGTTGTTACTAATAATAGAGTCAATGTGAGGTTGTCTTGATTTACTGAAGCATAACCAGCAAAAACGTAATTCAGGAACACAGATCTCTGCTTGCTGAGACATTCAGTTGCCATACACAAAATAAGTATTTTAAAATATATAAATGTTATAATCGTCTGTCGTTAATCGTTAAATAAACACAAGTTGTTTACTTATTCAGGCCGATTCGAGAATGCGCATGAAATCAAGAGGCGGGATTTATCGCGTGAACCAATCAAATCCAATCATAACCGATCATATCCAATCATAGCGCGACTTTGGCGGGTCTGTTAAAAGTCAATGGGCTCTGGCAACCCGCAGTAACTTTACCTGCGGGTGTTGCTGTTGGACAGTGTTACTTTATAAAAACTAGTGATTTTTATACTTTTTAATGTAACATTTTTTAATATTTGCATTGTTTTATTTTTGTAATATTATATATTGTCGCTTTCAGTTTTTTTTGAGGAGACACTGCCTCTCGTCTCCTTGACAGCCTACATTTCGAATAATAGCTTTGATTAATGATGAAAAAGGTCTAAAAATCATGATTGTTTGGCTTGTTTTTTCCTGCCGTTGAGCCACAGGCATTCACTGAATGATCCATATGGCTCGCGAGCCTAGAGGTTCCTGACCGCTGTTGTAAGCAGACATTTTGGTCACAATTATGAATATGGGATTACAGATACAAACTTATTGTATTTTACTTTTACAATGAGTAGAATAATTACAACAAAAAGGCAGTGTCAGAATGAGCAGTCAAGCAAGGCGTTATGGCAACCACATTTCAGACTGACAGACACGTAAAAAATAAGACTTTTGAGCGCTTTGTTACTGTTTTGTACACGTTGTTATATTAATTATAATTCAAATTCTGTTTTATTGGCCACAATATTATTGATGATTGTTGAGAGGGGCACTTTTGATTAATTTTCAAAAAGGGCAGGGGCTCGAGCCCCCAAAGCCCTCCCCTCTGCACGTGCCTGGTAAAAAAGCAATTAGACAAATGGCATATACACTCAAGTAATGCACCTTCCTTTATCTAGTTCAAGAAAACCTTAGTCTATAGATTGAGTGTATTCATTAAAATGTCCTCAAGCTATCCTCCATTTCCTGGATCCATTACAATGCGGCTGTGATCTAGATTCTATGCCAGTCCTCTATGCCCTGACTTTCCTCATTTTCTTCACTTCGACCTGCTTGGAGAGAACTTTGTCTTGTAAAAACTCCAAAAAAAGACTGTGGGACCGCTTTGAGGGTTGCTTTGAGCCTCGAAAATACTCAGGAAGTCAGGCTGCTCGGTGTTTATGTCTGTCAGTGTGTGTGTCCTTTCTTCTGACCTACATTTGGAAAGCCAGACTGGGAATGCAAGGTTCATATGTGGTTAAAATAAACATTAACTTTGCCAAGTAACATTAATGTGGTCCTGCAATTTCTGAGGAGGAAAAGGCAATCCACCCCCAAAGGTTTCCAGTACAGTCAGACTCAGACTATGACTCCATGGCATTGGTTCATCTCAGCATTTGGCAGAACAATCAGAGGGTGATAGAGATACCTGTTCCCTTTTCTTGGAAGATCTGAGGCTCAAGTCATTATTCAACTATCTAAACTCACTTCCTGGGGCCATTTTACCACTTGCAGATAAATTCAGAACCACTCCCAAATCTTCACCTTATTAGCTAGATCTAGATGCAGATTTTGCCATATATTTTATTTGATATGTATTAAACATAGCAATTCAAAAAACTTGCATTAAAAATCTGTCAGAAGATATTGAATGTTTTTCTTGCATAATAAAATATGCTAATGCTCAAATCTTTGATAAAGGCTTTTTTATTTACTAAAAGTAAATACTGACCGCTGAGGTGGGAATTATGAAATCTTGTAGTTAGTCAGTGAGATGTATGAAGGAAACAAGATAAATCATTTCAAAGATAGTGTGAGGGTATTTTGCAAATGTCAGTCTGTCAGTGCCTGGTAATCAGATATAGTTTTCTTCAATTATGTGTATGAGATAGTCATTTTAATAGGTTACTTACTGATTCCGTTCAACTTGTAGAACCAATTTCAAGTCCTGGGCTGAGACCAGAATCTCCCCCCTCTCTGGGAACTGGTCCTGATGAGCAGAAAATTACAGATACAGGTCAGTAAATCTTACTTTTTAACAGATTCAGATCAGTATATCTTACTTTATTATTTAGTATTTCTTACTTTAATTTAAGAAATGATTATGCAGCAATAAGGCATGAAATTTATCAAAAGTGGCAGTAAAGACTTAAAACACTTAAAAGGGATTTTCTTTTTAAATGCTGTTCCTTTGAATGTCCTATTCATCAAAGAATCCTGAAAAAAAAAAGTGTATAACGATTTCCACAAAAATATTAAAGTGGCACAATTGTTTTCAACACTGATAATAATAAGAATAATAAGAATGTTACTTGAGCAGCAAATCAGCATATTATAATGATTTCTGATCATGTGACTGGAGTAATGGCTGCTCAACATTCAATAATATTAACTGTGTAATTACATTTATGTAATGATTTTTCTCAATATTACTGTTTTACTGCATTTTTGATTAAATTAATGCAGCAGGAACTGAATGTTAGTGTATATTTAAATAAATATAGTCAATTTCCATTGAATGCTGACTTCAAACCCTCTAAGCATTATGATTTAGTGATATTGTCAGTGTTTTTTAAAGTTAATATGGAAGTCAACTTCAACCATGTCGCCCAAAACAACTCTAGTCTTTTGGAAAAGAAAATTAGCCTCTTTTTTTTTTTCTTTTTTGAGTCAGCTGCACACTTAACTCTTGCCTTTAAAGGCACAATATGCAATCTTTCACCACTAGAGGTCGCTTATTCAAAACAAAGGCGTAGCTTGATGACGCCTTGATTTCGTGGAATCATGGGAGTTGTTGTCTTCACCTCTACAGCCGGTGGAAAAGAATCCCATGGGACTCGGGCAGAAATCATATTCATGGATGAGCTAATGTATTAAAGATTTATTAACATTACTGTAGTATGAAGCAGGGTGGGGCTGAAAGTCGTTGGAGCGGAACGAAGCCACTGGAGAGATTGCTAATAAGAGACAAGCGCGACACACGGCTCAAGAGCAGTGGGCCTAAAATCATGGCTCGATGACGCACTGGAGCCACTGAGCATGGCCCCTCCTGCAGTGATCATTTTACACCGGATAGTTTTATAAACTTTCATTGGAGACAACTGGGATTCACTGATAATCCGCTTTTACTGGTGAATGTGGCTGAACCAACTATCTCCCGCCCCGGCCTTCTTCCTCCCGTCCCACCGACAACTGGTGCCATCGTCGGCAGTACGTGCCCACTAATGAGTGTAAGTTGTCTTGTGTGCTTACGGCAGCTTTCCCGCGAGTGGGCGTGGTTTCAGCTCAGACAGCGGACACGCACCCAGCTTGTTTTTATCATTCAAATTTGGCTGGGTGGTTAATAACACATTTTTCTGTGGTGTGACAAACTAAGAACACATATTTAATTTTGACTCTACATGGACTTTAAACATTCTTGGAAACATTTGGGATAATTTAAGTACACAAGTCATCAAAATATATAACATTGTTCTAGTGGTTTTTGGATATTTTAATTCAAAAATCTTACATATTGTGCCTTTAAGGAAAGACACTGTGTTGAAGCCAACGGCCAGAGTTATAGCTTTTAGCATGTGTTTGCTCTGCATGCCCTGCTTGTGGTTAGCTGTGCTAGCAGATAAAATGGGTAGGAGGCTGACAACTTTGATCCTCCATGTAAACCCTTGTAGTATGAAGCAGGGTGGGGCTGAAAGTCGTTGGAGCGGAACGAGGCCGCTGGAGAGATTGCTAATAAGAGACAAGCGCGACACACGGCTCAAGAGCAGTGGGCCTAAAATCATGGCTCGATGGCGCACTGGAGCCACTGAGCATGGCCCCTCCTGCAGTGATCATTTTACACCGGATAGTTTTAGGGCCAGAGTTATAGTTTTTAGCATGTGTTTGCTCTGCATGCCCTGCTTGTGGTTAGCTGTGCTAGCAGATAAAATGGGTAGGAGGCTGACAACTTTGATCCTCCATGTAAACCCTTTCCAAGAAGTCCGAGATCAGTAGACATTCCCACCTCCCTTCAGCCATCCAAAGTCCTGCAATACAAATGGGAAATCTCTTAGTCCAGCGGCAACCAAAGTCAGTAAGATGCTCAACAGACCTTGGGGAGAATGATGTATAAACAGTACCCCTATAGGGACCACACATGAAATGACTGGAGCAGCAGTGAAAAGTGATGATTCCAAATGTGAAACATCTGGCTGCTAGCACATTCTGAGAAAGTAATTTGATGGTGGCAGTGTTTGTGAATTATGACTATCCTGCTTGCTATTGCTCATATAGCAAGATGGAAGATGATAAAACCAGCAACAACAACAAAAAAAAAAAAGTAGACTTACAATGAAGGAGGGTCTCTAGATATATCTAGGGACAGGAGAGACCACAACACCCTAGAAACTTTTGCACAGCCAAACCACCACTCAATTTTTTTATTTAGAAAATGTAGCAACAGCATAGCAACAACCTGGGATCCACCCACAACTTTTGCATGGGCAAGAACCACTCCAAATATAGCAATCACACAGCAATACCCTGCCATCCACCCACAACTCTCTTTAAACTTTTGCACAGGCAAGTGTCACTTACATTTTTCTCAAAAAATGTAGGAACCACATAGAAACTCCCTGGCAACCCCTATAAAATACCCTAGCAAAGTTTCTTCAAAAAATGTAGAATCAGCATAGCAATGCCCTGGCAACCACCCACAACTTTTGCACAGACAAGAACCATATTTTCTTTAGAAAATGTAGCAACACCCTTAGAAACCACATAGTAATGCCCTGACCAACCACCCACATAACCTTAGCGACTTTTACACGGGCAAGCACCACTGAAATTTTCCTCAAAAAATTTATAAAATGTCAGAAAAAGTAAAAATCTCGTTTCAAATGAAAATGTGAAGGATTTATTGGAACATAAAGACATATTTTCTATCTGAAGAGAGGAAATGCATTAGAAACCACAGCACTACACATACAGACATCAGTCAGAATGTTCTAGGCTGAGGGGGAGTTTCGCTCCATGGGATAAAGGAAGACAAGACGAGGAGGTTTGAGTCAAGTTCACATCTCACAAATCAAATGGGGAAAGGCTGAGATGGAAGAAATGAGGAGTTGCAGAGGAGGTCACTTTTCCTGAACATGCATTCTAACCATGTGCTTATGCTCGCAATAATAATAATTATTATTATTTCATTCTAATGCTAAAACTCTGTAAGACAATTACTTTATGAATTAATAGCATTTAAAATATCGCCAATGCCAGGCAGAAAAACCACGTATCTCCATTTTTCATCATTATTATTTTTTCCCCAAATCATCACTATTGGTCACCCTTTATGTCTGTCTATGGATTCTGCAAATCTTTAACCAATGAAAAGTTGTGACTCAACCTTGTAACTCCATTTGCTCGTCAAACTGTCAGTAAAACCTCATAACTCCACTGGCTTCTTAAATCTTGAATGAAGTGCGGCACATAGTTTTGACCGTCTCTGCTAGCTTGCAATGCAAAGGTAAAAAAGAACGGGTTGTTTGAATAAGAACAGCGTTTTCTTTACTCAAGATATATATATATATATATATACACTCACCTAAAGGATTATTAGGAACACCTGTTCAATTTCTCATTAATGCAATTATCTAATCAACCAATCACATGGCAGTTGCTTCAATGCATTTAGGGGTGTGGTCCTGGTCAAGACAATCTCCTGAACTCCAAACTGAATGTCAGAATGGGAAAGAAAGGTGATTTAAGCAATTTTGAGCGTGGCATGGTTGTTGGTGCCAGACGGGCCGGTCTGAGTATTTCACAATCTGCTCAGTTACTGGGATTTTCACGCACAACCATTTCTAGAGTTTACAAAGAATGGTGTGAAAAGGGAAAAACATCCAGTATGCGGCAGTCCTGTGGGCGAAAATGCCTTGTTGATGCTAGAGGTCAGAGGAGAATGGGCCGACTGATTCAAGCTGATAGAAGAGCAACTTTGACTAAAATAACCACTCGTTACAACCGAGGTATGCAGCAAAGCATTTGTGAAGCCACAACACGCACAACCTTGAGGCGGATGGGCTACAACAGCAGAAGACCCCACCGGGTACCACTCATCTCCACTACAAATAGGAAAAAGAAGCTACAATTTGCACGAGCTCACCAAAATTGGACAGTTGAAGACTGGAAAAATGTTGCCTGGTCTGATGAGTCTCGATTTCTGTTGAGACATTCAGATGGTAGAGTCAGAATTTGGCATAAACAGAATGAGAACATGGATCCATCATGCCTTGTTACCACTGTGCAGGCTGGTGGTGGTGGTGTAATGGTGTGGGGGATGTTTTCTTGGCACACTTTAGGCCCCTTAGTGCCAATTGGGCATCGTTTAAATGCCACGGCCTACCTGAGCATTGTTTCTGACCATGTCCATCCCTTTATGACCACCATGTACCCATCCTCTGATGGCTACTTCCAGCAGGATAATGCACCATGTCACAAAGCTCCAATCATTTCAAATTGGTTTCTTGAACATGACAATGAGTTCACTGTACTAAAATGGCCCCCACAGTCACCAGATCTCAACCCAATACAGCATCTTTGGGATGTGGTGGAACGGGAGCTTCGTGCCCTGGATGTGCATCCCACAAATCTCCATCAACTGCAAGATGCTATCCTATCAATATGGGCCAACATTTCTAAAGAATGCTTTCAGCACCTTGTTGAATCAATGCCACATAGAATTAAGGCAGTTCTGAAGGCGAAAGGGGGTCAAACACAGTATTAGTATGGTGTTCCTAATAATCCTTTAGGTGAGTGTATATATAAAGGCTAATCTTTTATGTATTTGAGGAGCGGAGAAGAGTGTCTTAGTCTTGCCATCGAGTCATCATTGAGTGCAACATTTGGGTTCCGGAAGTAAAAACTCCATTCATTTTCTCCATAAGGAAATTGATTTTGAATGATAACTTATAAACCTTTAAAGACAAGGTTACACGGTATTTGCTTCTGCTGAATCCGTCAGCCCTTATTGTTATTTTAGCTTATTTTTTAAAAAATCGTGTTTAACAGTAGAATTCCTGGTGAAAAACTACATTACCAATGATGCTGTACTGAATGACACCAATCAGAGAGTTGAATTTTTTTTTTCCAAAATAGCTCTTAACTCCGCCAACTCCCACAAAGCACTGCGAATGACTTAATCGAGTCGATCTCCCTACGCTTTCAAAATACTAATGTTTGTATATATGTGCATATTTTACAATAAACTTAAAATATAATGTTTTTATACATTTGTAAATTAGTAGTTTTATATTTCTCCATCGTTTTTAATTCAATTATGCTGCAATGCTTCATGGGCTTGTAGTTCTTTCCTTCACCAAAACCGTTAAGTACACAATCTTGTACCTTTGTCATTTTGTCTGATTTTCAAAAACTTTTTTGCTTTAAATCAAAGTTTGTAGTGTTGTGATTCATCTAGCTGATTGTCTTGGTTCATGGCTTATAACTCTAAATTAAGACTATTTTAAAATCCCTATGGGAAAAATAAATGAAAAAAAAATTCAGGAACCAGCGCCACTGAAAAAGGGGGCGGGCACTGTTACACTCTATTGCCAATACTGTCTTAAATAGCCTGCGCGTAGCACTTCATCTTTTTTTTTACATGAGATTTTGGCCAAATGGCCCAAAAATGGAATTTGCCTATGTCACAATATGAGGTACAGTGGGGAGAAAAAGTATTTGATACACTGCCGATTTTGCAGGTTTGCCCACTTACAAAGCATGTAGAAGTCTGTAATTTTTATCATAGGTACTCTTCAACTGTGATTGACGGAATCTAAAACAAAAATCCAGAAAATCACATTGTATGATTTTTAAGTAATTAATTTGCATTTTATTGCATGACATAAGTATTTGATACATCAGAAAAGCAGAACTTAATATTTGGTACAGAAACCTTTGTTTGCAATTACAGAGATCATACGTTTCCTGTAGTTCTTGACCAGGTTTGCACACACTGCAGCAGGGATTTTGGCCCACTCCTCCATACAGACCTTCTCCAGATCCTTCAGGTTTCGGGGCTGTCGCTGGGCAATACGGACTTTCAGCTCCCTCCAAAGATTTTCTATTGGGTTCAGGTCTGGAGACTGGCTAGGCCACTCCAGGACCTTGAGATGCTTCTTACGGAGCCACTCCTTAGTTGCCATGGCTGTGTGTTTCGGGTCGTTGTCATGCTGGAAGACCCAGCCACGACCCATCTTCAATGCTCTTACTGAGGGAAGGAGGTTGTTGGCCAAGATCTCGCGATACATGGCCCCATCCATCCTCCCCTCAATACGGTGCTGTCATCCTGTCCCCTTTGCAGAAAAGCATCCCCAAAGAATGATGTTTCCACCTCCATGCTTCACGGTTGGGATGGTGTTCTTGGGGTTGTACTCATCCTTCTTCTTCCTCCAAACACGGCGAGTGGAGTTTAGACCAAAAAGCTCTATTTTTGTCTCATCAAACCACATGACCTTCTTCCATTCCTCCTCTGGATCATCCAGATGGTCATTGGCAAACTTCAGACGGGCCTGGACGTGCGCTGGCTTGAGCAGAGGGACCTTGCGTGCGCTGCAGGATTTTAATCCATGACGGCGTAGTGTGTTACTAATGGTTTTCTTTGAGACTGTGGTCCCAGCTCTCTTCAGGTCATTGACCAGGTCCTGCCGTGTAGTTCTGGGCTGATCCCTCACCTTCCTCATGATCATTGATGCCCCACGAGGTGAGATCTTGCATGGTGCCCAGACCGAGGGAGATTGACCGTCATCTTGAACTTCTTCCATTTTCTAATAATTGCGCCAACAGTTCTTGCCTTCTCACCAAGCTGCTTGCCTATTGTCCTGTAGCCCATCCCAGCCTTGTGCAGGTCTACAATTTTATCCCTGATGTCCTTACACAGCTCTCTGGTCTTGGCCATTGTGGAGAGGCTGGAGTCTGTCTGTTTGATTGAGTGTGTGGACAGGTGTCTTTTATACAGGTAATGAGTTCAAACAGGTGCAGTTAATACAGGTAATGAGTGGAGAACAGGAGGGCTTCTTAAAGAAAAACTAACAGGTCTGTGAGAGCCGGAATTCTTACTGGTTGGCAGATGATCAAATACTTATGTCATGCAATAAAATTCAAATTAATTATTTAAAAATCATACAATGTGATTTTCTGGATTTTTGTTTTAGATTCCGTCTCTCACAGTTGAAGAGTACCTATGATAAAAATTACAGACCTCTACATGCTTTGTAAGTAGGAAAACCTGCAAAATCGGCAGTGTATCAAATACTTGTTCTCCCCACTGTAAATCCAGCCCTGCATGCCGCTGTCAAAGAGACAGGTGAAGGGACAAAAGAAGAACAGCGGGAGAAATTGATGTTAGAAAAGGGGAGATAGAAAGATGAAGGCACAAAAACAAAACTGCTCGAAGTAATTGTACAGAAGTGTAGATGACAGAAGTTGTCGTAATGTTCTGTGTGAAATCCCGTAAGTAATGCCGTTGGAATTCAGATTCCCAGACTTAGCAGTCAAAACATGTCGACACACCCTAAATCTGTTATCGTTTAACATTTCATTCCTGTCAAACGCTTGATTTATGTTAGTTTTATTTGCACTCTATGTCACAGGCACAGCCAATTTAGTTTTGGTCACTTTGGACAAAAAAAATCTTCTGAATTGAAAATAAATGTTACTTATTTCCCCAGACACCTTCCTCTAATGACGATATCTTGCTTTTAAAAAAAAGTTTAGATTAAGCAAACCCTTTCGGACACCTCTCTAGCCTCTTCATCACCTCAGTTTAAATATTTATATGAGGGGAATCAGTTGTTCGCTGTTGACATGATTACATCTGAATGATAAATGAAAGAGCAACACAAAGCAAGAGAGGTGGGCATTGAGGCGTGTGGTATCCGCAGTCCCGGAGCTCATGCTGGGCTGCAAGCTTGTAGTCTTTTGAAAGACTGCACCATACTGGGGCTTTACATTTGTGCCAAGGCATGCATATCAGAACATTTTCATACATAATAGAACATATTAAAAAGAACATTTTAAAGTAATAGCTACTCACCTTCATGTTTCTAAACCTGTAATACTTTTGCATTGTTTTTTTTAAATGGAACACAAAAGGAGGCGTTTAACAGAATTCCAAATCTTCTTAAGCTTAGTAATAACTTTGGCACTGACTGTAGACAAAAGTGGCCCAAATCTAATTCTTTTGCTCATACAGAACCTCTCAAAATTTTGGAAACATTTTTTATGTTTTTGAAAGTAGTCTCGCTCACCAGGACTGGATTTATTTAATCAAAAATACAGTAAAAACAGTAATATTGTGAAATATTATTACAATTTAAAATAATTGTTTTCTATTTGAATCTTCTTTGTAATGACAAAGCTGAATTTACAGCATTATTACTCCAGTCTTTAGTGTCACATGATCCTTCAGAAATTATTCTAATATGCTGATTTGCTGCTCAAGAAACATTTATTATTTTTATTATTATTATTATTATTATCAAGAAACATTTATTATTATCACATTTGTGGTAAGATTAAAAAAGTGAGAAATTAATACTTTTATTAATCAAGGATGCATTAAATTGATCAAAAGTGACAGTGAATACATTTATAATGTTACAAAAGATTTGCATTTAATAAATGCTTTAATAAATGTATTAAATGCAATTAATAAATGCAAATAAATGTTGTTTATTGAACTTTCTATTCATTAAAGATTCCTGAAAAAAGTATCACCATTTTCAAAAATGTTAAGTAGCACAACTATTTTCAACAGTGATAAGACTAATAATAAGAAATGCTATCTGAGCAGCAAATCAGCATCCGAAGGATCATGTGACACTGAAGACTGGAGTAATGACTGCTGAAAATTCAGCTTTGCCATCACAGGAATAAATTACATTTTAAAATATATTCAAATAAGAAAAAGTTATTTTAATTTGCAATAATATTTCAAAATATTACAGTTGTTTACTGTATTTTTGATTAAATAAATGCAGCCTTGGTGAGACTTCTTTTTTAATGTTTCCAAACTTTTGACAGGTAACTGTATATAACTCCTGTCTGTTTTGTTTTTTTCTTTTTGTTCTTCATAACAATGTGAACAGCACAGACCACATGGAACCAGGAACATTTTTCTAAACTTCTCCTTTTGTGTTTTATTGAAGAAAGAAAGTCAAATGGGGAACTATATCCCTTTAAAAATTGAAACGCCCATGACTTTTAAAAGCACCATCCTTATGTTTGCGATTACTCTTCCAAATGATGTAATGATCTGTATCAATGCATTTTAGGTTAGGCAATCCCACACTGAAATAATGAATTCTGGCAACGAGAGCTGGAGGAGTTGAAAATAATGTATTGCCGTGTGAAGTGTTTTGAAAACATTAAAAGTATAGAGATGCATTCAAATTTGAAGTGTTTTCACACTCTCTTTTTCACATAGCCTGCTTCACAGAATGCCAACTTGGGCTTTGCTTCGGTTAATATTCTGGTAAGTTTAGAAACATGACATCCTTTTTCAGAGATGAGAGCATGATAGCACATAATAGCAAGCTGGGACCACAGAGGAACCTCATGAAAGTGTGTTTACATCAGCTGAGGGAATCAAAGGAAATGTAATTTCACGTTAAATCTTTTCGCTTTTCAGTGTGACAAATTGTCCCAGTTTCATATTCACTTGGTAAGGAAGCTAATTCTCAGTTTATCGTGCATACATTTTCCTTTGAACTTACTGGACACATTTTGACTAATGGAGGTAAGAAATTATTGAGCTTCCCGGCGCTACACATATGAGACCTTTTATAGCGCAGTTATCAGCTTTCATAGACAGATGGGCTTGAGAGATGTGGAATCAGCTATGAGGACAATCTTTTTAATATAACCTGTCTGCCATTAAGGGAGCTGTGTGCACCAGATCAAATTTACCACAGTCTCCTCATGATATTCTATCCTGAAGGGCTCATCATCGCTCATTCTTTGTGTGTGACTATGTCAAAGAAGAGTCACACAAGAGATGATTTGTGGGAAATTAACTGGGCTAAAGTCAGCTAGCCACATCCCAATGGTTCAAACCAACGTCTCCTGGCCATCAAATATAGGAATCTGATAGAGATTACTCTTCTATATTCATCTAAGACCTCAGTCCCAGACTTTTGTCTATCTTGTTCAGTTTATTCTGACCAAGAACCTGGCCAAGGAAGAGACTGACTGACATGTCAATGACTTACAGTTTGTTTTGGTTTTACATGCTGAGGCAGGTTTATTGGAAATATGTAGATTTTGTTTAGATTTTCTAATCAGAGTTTCTTTCCATCTAAAAATAATATGTACTGATTATTTAACAGACATACATGCAATATATTGTTCTACTTGTGGATATCTAGTCAACTTGATGCCACTGATCTGGCAAATTTATAGCAAATCCAGTAATTAGTTCTTCCTCAACCATGTATATTGAAAACACCACTTGAACTTGAGACTGACCCAAGTGTCCTGACTCCCAGTTACGTAAAACTAGCCAATCAGATTAGAGTTGGCCAGATCAAGATAAGGCTTTCTTCTTCTTTTTTTCTTTTTCTTTCCTTTCCTTTTTTTGGTAGGGAAAGAACAAGCTGGGGACAAATTCACAAAAAATTCTTAGGATACATTTTAAAAAGGTGTAAGAATGTTTCTAAATGCAATTCTTGAAAAAAAAAAAAAAAGGTGTCCCTATTATGCTATTTTAAAGTTTCCAAATTTTATTTTGGAGGTCTCCTACAATAGGTTTACATGTATCCAAGGTAAAAAAACAAAACTTAAATCTTCTCATAACATACACTGCAGCATCACCTCTTTTCTCAGTCAGTGTCTGAACTGGTTTGATAAAGGATTCGTTCTCTCTAAACACCTCCTTTCCAAGAGCCTCTGCTCTGATTGGTCAGATGGCTCAGTCTGTTGTGAATGGTCTACCGCTTACAGCGCATGTCGTAAACTAAACGCCCAAGACCATATCCTCAGCACTTGTATACACAGTGATACAAACAGTAACGATGGCGTCGGTTTTACAGTATCAATTTGAACGCCAGCCCTCATCCTTTGGAAGTGTATATGGAAGTGTATTTGGAAGTAAATTTGCTTTTGCAGCATATAAAAAAACGTTTTCTCGACATCTCGACAACTTGAACCAAACTCTGCCATGCCTCAGCTACAACGGAAGTATTTGAGGGCGGGTCAAAGTAGTCATTGTTCACGGGCAGCCAATGAAGATCATAGGCTGCTGTAAAAAGTCATTCTGTGGGTTTGTAGATTTCATGAAATTTAATATGTAAACTTTATTTAACAATTTTACAAGCATTTCCTCTTAAAACGCGCTTTGATCACCTCGCCAGCACGAGGCACGCATGCACTGGAGTTTCTGCAGACAAGTCATATCTAATTGAGCAATTGTTTCAATTTGCTTAGTTTTATCTTAATAATATCAATAAAGGACATGGATTAATGTCAAAAGGGCAGCTGTAAAACTATTCTCCACGACTCGAGGCCTGTAACGTTACCGGAGTGTCCCGCTGACAACCTGGAGGCAAAGCTGATCGACGCTCTTTTTTCATTTTATTTCTGGTAAGGAAGATTATTTAATGTATATATGAAAAAAAAACTGTTGTAAATTGTTAAAGTTGTCTATTTAATGTAATATGAACGTCATTAAAAAATATTTATTGATGGTAGTGCAACGTTATAGTGCTCTTGAAAAATAAGGCAACTAACTGATTCATGTAGCCAATATGTTTAAAGATTACTACCGTATTGTAACTGTAATGGGGAACGAGCAACATTGTTTAATATTGGCCGTAGTGTCGCATTTGCACTGAGCACAGAAGGAAAAATTCTTAATTTGCGTCTTGCTGGCTCCGTACATGTGAACGTGGGTGTTGCTGCTCATAAAGTATGTTTTACCCCGATTAATGGCTGAGGTGGATAACTGTAAAACTATTTAGCGATGCTGTTGAACAGTCAGTGTGGATGCTGTTTCCAGCACTCGCATGCACTTCTCTATTTCAATCCCTTATGTTGACGTAATACGAATAACAATCCCTGAACAAAATGCATTTTGTTGCACAGACTATTTAAGTATTACCTTGTATTAATCATTAAATGATTCAATACTTTAAACTGGAAGTGAAAATAAGCATTGTATAAGGAAAATATACAGTATATATATATATATATATGAAATGTGTTAAAATGTGAAATGTATCATTTGGATTGTCCATGCTCATTTAAAACGTGGACTGCTCTCTGCACATATCTGTAAAGGTATTGCTATTTTACACCACTAAATTAAAGAAACCTCTACGAGGAGGAGATATCATTAATTCATTTTTTTTTTTTTTTTTTTTTAGGATGAGCAGTGTTCTGTTGATATGACGAGAGAGGTGGTCATCTGCTGCATGATAGAATTCCTTGGGGAACATGCATGCAGGAGATCTCATCAAAGAATTCAACGTATGTAATCTTAATTTCAATATACCAGATGTGTGAATTTAAATCAAAATTATTGTTGGTTACTTCCCCAAGAGGCCATAATATCGTTGATTGGACTTTATCTATATCTTACAACACTGCTCAAACAAATTGAGTTTCAGATTTTCTCTTTTGATCAGTTTTTCTAAGGTTTTGAGTCTCACTGCTGTTTAATGTTGCAGGACAATGAAGAACAGACAGGAGTTAAATGGCACGTGATGGCAGTAATTGTGACCAGGACAGGAGCTTCAAGTGACAGTCCAAATGGACACTGGAATCGTTATCGAGGGCATGAAAGTTCTTACAGGCCTTGAAGATGTTCCCAAGGCTTGCTGTGTCCTCCTTTAATATGAGATTGTTATTAGATTAACTAAATCCAGTTGTTCATATCTAGGTGGAAACCTTCTTTCTTATATCTATTTTATTTTAAACAATGCAACTGCATTGTGTATTTTAAAAAATGTGTGCTTAGAAAGAGAGAAATCTAAAAAGAGACTTTCTGCAAACTTGCACTGTTCTCATCTTATGTGAATTGATATGCTTCAAAAGGTAATTGGAAGATGCAGTTAGTTCTGTTGATAAAAAGTAGTGAATGTTCACTCTGAGAATACGAATTTTTGTGACTGTTGTTGGCAATAATAAAGGAGTTTGTAATTCATCTTTGACCGTCTACTGTATGTCTGTCATTCATACCTGAAATCAGGTTTAATTAAATTATTTTAATTAATTCACTCATTAAAAATAATACCAAGTTATTTTTGTGTTAAATCAAAATAATTCCATTAAGTAGTATTCATTAGAATAGTGTTTTTTTTTTTGTCCAAGGAAACCAATATTTTTGTTTAAATTGTACTTAATTTTTGTGTGTACTATTTGCAGTTACTCATTTTAAATGGTTGATTTTTAAGGAGCCCATTTGATTAATTCTAACTCAATTCTTAAGTGTAGTTGAATTTAATTAATAATATTGCTTGTAATCTGTTGCCACAATTTTATTGAGTAGATATAGTGTACTATTTTTCACACTGCAGTATGCAAATTTGTTACAAACCTATTTAATTTTGTGCAAGAAGACTAGAATTTTTGACAACTCGTTTCAGGCAGTTCAGTATCGGTTCTTTCTTTTGATTGACAACAACTCCATGCACTTTGATCTTTGCAGACCTTTTACATTCACAAACAACTATACTGTACACTACATTAAAGATAATTACAATATTGCGCTATACTCCCTAAAAAAAGTAACTTATGTTACTTTTTATGGAGAGTAACACGTTATGTTACTTTGGCGTTACTTTTTCTCACCTGGGCTGGGCTTGCTTGTTTGTTTTTAATAACAAATAAAAGAGAAAAGTTCTGCTTTGGCAAAAGTCACACCAAAAGTGAAATGAATAAGCCTTAGGCTGAAGGAAATGCACAGCTCAAACAAATCTTTCAGCTGTGCTGTCACTCTGGATTGCTGAAGAATAGGAAGCAGAAGAAAGTTCAACACAAGTTTTAAAGTTAAAGTTTTTTTTCTTCAGCAAAACTCAAGACACTGGGTTTTATTTGGGTTTTTTTTAATTGTTATAATTTTCTGATTGTATATTGTTTTATTATGTTGGTTGCACTTTGTAAAGCACTTTGTGATTTTATCTGTGAAAAGCGCTCTATGAATAAACTTTACTTACTTACTCTTTCAGGTTCACCACCTGATCTCTGAAAGGAGTGGTGGGAACCTTGGGCACATATCCAGGCCAGGGTCTCAGGATCACTTGAGAGTTAGCCGGCCTGAATTCCAGGCACGCTTCGTCAACCGAAAATGCCTGCAGGTCCCCTACCCTCTTGATGGAGGCCAAAGCGACCAGGAGCGCTGTCTTCATAGACAGGAACTTAAGCTCCACTGACCACAAAGGCTCAAAGGGAGCACTCTGCAGGGCGGATAAGACCACTGCGAGGTCCCAAGAGGGTAAGAGAGGAGAGCGAGGAGGATTTAGTCTCCTAGCCCCCCTCAGGAACCTGATGACCAGGTCGTGCTGACCCACTGTTTTCGACTCCACAAGGTCGTGGTGCGCAGAGATAGCGGCCATGTAAACCTTCAGGGTGGAAGGAGACAGCCTTCATTCCAACCCTTCTTGGAGGAAGGAGAGCACGGACCCGATCGTGCATTTTCTGGGGTCTTCTTGGTGAGAAGAACACCAGGTGACGAAGAGGTTCCACTTCAACGCATAGGCTTGTCTCGTGGACAAAGCCCTAGCGGAAGTGATGGTAGCCACAACCTGTGGTGGTAGGGTACTCAAACCTGTCGCGTCCCGTCTAGGACCCACATGTGCAGATTCCATAGATCAGGACGTGGGTGCCAGAGGGTGCCCCGTTTCTGAGAAAGGAGGTCCTTCCTCAGACAGATAAGCCAGGGAGGGGCTGTCGCAAGGAGTACGAGTTTGGAGAAGCAGGTCCGGTCGGGCCAATATGGGGCGACCAAAAGGACCTGCTCCTTGTCCTCCCTGATCTTGCACAGGACCTGTGCAAGAAAGCTCACTGGGGGAAACGCATACTTGCGTAGGCCCCGCAGCCAACTGTGCGCTAATGCATCCATGCCGAGGGTCCCCTCGGTCAGGGAGTAAAACAAGCAGCAATAGGAAGAGTCGTGGGAGGCAAACAGATCTACCTGTGTGTCGCCGAACTGTTCCCAAATCAGCTGAACCGACTGGGGATGGAGTCTCCATTCACCCGGAAGTGGCTGAAACCGTGAGAGCTCGTCGGCTGCACGATTCAGATCTCCCGGAATGTGAACGGCACGAAGCGACCTCAGATGCTTCTGACTCCATAGGAGGAGATGGCGGGTGAGTTGCGACATCCGGCGGGAGCGTAGACCACCTTGTCGGTTGATGTACGCTACTGTTGCTGTGTTGTCTGAACGGACCAGTACGTGTTTGTCCTTCAGCAGGTCTCGAAAGCGGTGCAGGGCTAGACGTACGGCCAGCAACTCAAAGCAATTGACATGCCATAGGCGCTGAGGTTCTTTCCAGAAGCCCGTGGCAGCATGACCATAGCACATGGCACCCCAGCCCGTGGCGGAGGCATCTGTTGATACAACAACATGCCTGGAAACTCGTTCTAAGGGCACTCCGACCCGTAGAAAAGTGAGGTTCAACCACGGGGTGAAGGTTTGACGGCAGGCCAGAGTGACTGGGACCCGGAGCGTGCCTTGTTGCCATGCCCATCTCGGGACTCGATCGCGAAGCCAGTGCTGAAGTGGTCTCATATGAAGCAGTCCGAGCGGCGTGACCACCGCTGCGGATGCCATATGACCCAGGAGCCTCTGAAATAACTTCAGTGGAACCACACTCTTTCCCTCGAATTGACGAGGGCAGCAGTGACTGCGCATGCTCGCTTGTAAGCTGCGCGTACATGGCGACCGAGTCGATTTCCATACCGAGAAAAGAGATCCTCTGCACGGGGGAGAGTTTGCTCTTTTCCCAGTTGACCCGAAGGCCCAGACGGGCGAGTCCCTGTGTTCGCAAACCTGGTCTCGAGAGTGAGCTAGTATCAGCCAGTCGTCGAGATAGTTCAGGATGCAAACCCTGTGTTGCCTGAGTGGCACAAGGGCTGCCTCGATGACTTTCGTGAAGACGCGAGGAGACAGGGCTAACCCGAATGGGAGAACCATGTACTGGTATGCCTGCCCCTCGAAAGATTACCGTAGAAACGGTCTGTGTCGAGAAAGAATGAAGACATGAAAGTACGCGTCCTTCAGGTCGATCGCTGCAAACCAATCCAACGGACGAATGCATTCGAAAATGCGTCTGGCTGTCAACATCTTGAAAGGAAGCCTGCGAAGGGCTCGGTTCAAGACGCGCAGGTCCAGGATTGGCCGTAACCCACCGGTTTTCTTGGGTACAATGAAGTAAGGGCTGTAGAAGCGGACTTCATTTCGGCTGGAGGGACAGTCTCGATCGCACCCTTCGCCAGCAAGGTAGCGACCTCCGCACGCATGACAGGGGCATTGCCACCTACCATGGTATAGCGGACTCCCCGAACGGGGAGGAGACCGTGCGAACTGAATCGCATAGCCGAGCCTGATGGTTCTCGCGAGCCAGCGGGACAGGTTGGGAAGCTCTCGCCAAGCTCCCAAGAACTGAACCAGCGGGGTCATGTGAACCACCGACGTACCCCGGGTGGGGCTGTGAAGCGGAGTGACCGGCCCGGACGTGGGAGGCGGAGCACGGTCATCTGCCGCATCCTGACAGAGGAAACCAGGGAAGGACGTGCGTGGCCCTGCTACCACCTCCTGGAAAGAACTGGAACCCATCTCTGAGTTGTCCACTTCAGGAGCGCCGCTTTCCCTGGCGTTTGGCAGGCTGCGGGGCTGGAGCGGACTGGGGCGCCTTCCTGCGGCGACCTCCATGGCGCGGCCCGAATGAAGGCTGCTGCTGGGGTCAGGCGGCCTCAGTCTGCTTCTGGGCGGCTGAGAACTGTTGGGCGAAGTCCTCGACTGCGCCGCCGAAGAGGCCAGCCTGGGATATGGGAGCGTTGAGGAAACGAGTTCACTCAGCCTCTCTCATATCGGCCAGGTTGAGCCACAGGTGTCTCTCCTGGACCACAGCTGTGGACATCACCTGACCCAGAAAAAAAATTTGTAATTATAAAATTAAACACAATGTCGTTACTGAAGTTGTTACTGAATTCAGCAAAAAGTCACGTCACACATAATCATGATCGTTGTTTACGTTATCGATCATTGGTGTGAATTCAGAGTACTCGTGCACATCCCTTGTACTAGAAATAAATACATGTCGTGTCGTTCCAAACTCATTAGACCTTTGTTAATTTTCGGAATACATATTAAGATATTTTTGATGAAATCCGAGAGCTCTCTGATCCCTCCATAGCCAGCAATTTAATTACCACTTTCAAGGCCCAGAAAGGTAGGAAAGACATCATTAAAATAGTCCATGTGACTACAGTGGTTCAACATTAATTTTATGAAGCGACGAGAATAATAAACATTATTAAATAATAAAACTGGCCATGTTTTTGTGTGCTGCTTTATGTGCCGATGTTTTTGTGTGTGTGTGTGTGTGTGTGTGTGTGTCTGAGCATTCAGTGCTGCTTTTCTAAACTCCCTACATCATTTTATATAAGATTTGCTGAACCGTACAAAAGGCGACATTCAGTTGGGGCATGTGGACTGTGCAAGACTGTCTTATTATGTTGCTTATCAATTCTTTAACACACCTACCTACCTTCAGACTAGCACAATTCTTTAACACACACTCAAATAAAAATTAAAAAAAACATTAAACCAGTTCATAAAAGTTTTACGTATTCTTTATCCGAGGAACATGTATTCACCTACTTGTATGTATGACCCAAATGCCAGGCGGGTTCATCTCGGGGACTTACGGCCTGAGACAAATGAGCCTATTCCATCATAGCTGCAAATTCAGCAGCAACTTCAATTCACTTCTTAAAGTGGGACTTCATGCTCAATTCAATTCAAGTGTTGGCTTTACTTCTGGAGGTCAAAAAGTGTAACACTTTCAGTGCAAAAATGGAAACAAGAGGAGGACAGAAAAATGCCTTTGGAGGTAGAGAAAGGACAGGAGGAGAGGGAGTTAGAGGGATAGAATAAAAAAGATAGAGCCATACGGAGAGTGACTGTGATGGAGCAGCGAATGAAAGGGAGGACAGAATGATTGAGAGTGAAAGCCAGAGAGAGAAATAGAGGAGAGAAGAAAGAGGAGCGTAGGGTGGGGGAAAACAAATCTAATTCCTTGCAGGATTGTTGGTGTCAAATGTGCTTATTTTAGTTTCATTGAATCTTCCCAAGTAACTTCTCACTTTCGTTCTTTTGGTTCTTGTTCTCTGAATGAACTCTGAAGGTATTCTCTCTCTAGTCTCTTAAAGTTGTATTTCTACTAAATTGTATTCTATACAGAATGTCAAGTCTAGTGTTCTGAGTACCGATCATCACATACTATCAGGTGGAATTAAAATTAAATAAAATGAGGAAGAAATTACATAAAAGCACAAATATAGAAACAAAAAATATATTCTGTAAGTAATTTGGCACAACTGTTTAGTGAAGCTCAACCTCTTCATAGTTATCCTTTAGCCTTTTATTCGTTCCTCTGTCCATTCATCTTCTACTTTTTCAAGGGGATAACATTTATTTTTCAGATCAGATCTAGAAAGAGCTAAGGAGCTCTACCTTTATAAACATGTTGCATTTTCAAAAGTTGCAAAATACACTCTTAAAAATAAAGGTTCCTAATGGTGTGTGTTTTGCAGTGATGCTGTTAAAGAATCATTTTGGGTTCCTCAAAGAACCTTTCAGTGAACAGTTCTTAAAAGAACCATTTTTTTCTTAGTGTGAAGAACATTTAAAAAATCTAAATAACCCTTTTTCACTATAGAGAACCTTTTATGCAATGGAAAGGTTCCACAGATGTTGAAGGTTCTTCATGGAACAGATGCCAATAAAGAACCTTTATTTTTAAGAGTGTATATACTGTACATATTATATTATCATTGATTATGATATGCTGTAAGTGTACTGTATACTTGCTGTAAATTCTGGCCATTCAAGGAAATTTTACCTCTCATTCAGAGCTGTATTTTCAAGAATAAATAAGGACCAAAAAATCAGCTGTTCAATTCCTTAATTTCACAATAAATATCATCGACCTTTTAAGTGGTCTTAATAAACGTGGCAAATCAGATCAGTCTCACATTTTCAGCCTCTTTGGAACAACCATTGGGAAATTTTGTCAAAAATCAAATATGGCTCAACACTCAGGAATATCATTCATTCCTGCTGTCATGTATGCTGGTGGCACCATCATGCTCTGGGTTGCTTTTCAGCAGGAGGGACTGGAAAATTCGTCATCGAGGGTAGTATGGCTGAAGCTAAACTGACAGGTCCATGAGAATATTTTCCAGCAGTAAAGTGACACAAAGCAAAAACATAAACTTGAATAAAAAAGGTTTGCTTTCTGAAATTATTTGTGTGTAACTCGAGGCAAAAGATACAAAACAATATATTATATTGCACTCATCATGAATGTGGTAAATGTTAAGTATTTGCCTAAACAAACCTGACAATTAGCTCATATATCAAACATAACTCATTAGCCTCGGCTCATGATGGTGTGCTCATTATACATAGCTCAGCTTAGTGCCTAAAAAAAAGATTTTGAACATCTTAGTAAAAAATATGATTTATGCCTTCTCTGAGTCAATACCAGACAAAGTTAAGTGTTTGGACAGTGAAAAACTCTTTTGAACACTGAAGTCACACTTAAAATACCCATTTTAAAATGTCATTGCATTAGACACAAAATATCCAACCAAGGGCCAGATTTACTAACAGCTTGCGTCAGCGAAAATGCAAACCGTCAGGCGCAAAATTTAAGGGAGGAGAGTATTTAAATGAATCATGCAAGGTGATTTACTAAGGTTTGCGCTCGTCAATGTACTGGTGTTTGCACCATTATTTACCAGCCATCTTAAAGCAGACGCTAACTGGTAGATTGCGTTAGTCCTTATGGAAATGATCCGGCTGCGTCTGTGTTCAATAATATGCACGTCATCAGTAGATCACGCGCAGAATTTTCCACTCCCATCAGCGTTTTTTTGGAATTGCACTCTCGCGCTAATTTGCCCTGTTTAGTAAATCTGGCCCCAAGTGCCATCTGCAAACAAATTTTCTTAAAGCGGGACAACTAATAGCCATTTTCTGCTATTAGCTATTTTCACACATTAACATTAACAAAATGTACAAATACGTTTCTGTTGTTTTGTGATTTGCAACCTAACACACTTATTTTTGCTAAATGTTTTGCAAAGACATTTACATTTTGTGTCTTACATGTACATAGGCCTTTTTGTGAATTATGTAAATTTAACAAATAAGTGTTTGAGACCAGGAAAAATGGAAAAACTAGACCATATGCTCAATGCTTGGTGAGACACAAAGAGCCAGAGAGTGATTTTCTTTTGCTGTAAGTAGCTAACATTTTTCCTTCATACGCTCAGTGTTCTGGCAGGAGGCCTGTTCCCCCCTGCCCCCATCCTTAGGGAAGAGTGTCTGTATGTGTCTTTGTTTCAGCGTATAAAATTACATCCGCCTGACATGCATCCAGCCAAGCTCCAAACAGCACAGTGACTCATTACATCATCACCAGAAGAGCCAGAAGTTCAATCAAACGTCCAGATTCTCATGTCCTGTGAGTGAGCACATAGTGAGAGTTTTTTTTTTCTGTCTATTTGTGAAGTCAACTATTAAGCGAACATGTGAGCCTGTGACAGACACCAACAAAGCTGTGTCCACAGTGACAGCTAATAAACTGCTTGAGATTGTAGAGCTTATGAGCTGTTGGTTTCTAGTAGGAATCTCCTCACTCCCACTGGTAGTTGTCGCTTTGGTCCTCATCTAAGTTGAGCTCTGCATGTGGCAACAGTCACTGTAGCCAGTGTTGCAGGAAATCGTCAACTCTTATAGAAAATGAATGATATCCGATCATTTTTGTTGAGTCGTATAAAGTAATTCATGTTCCAGTAAATTGACTAATCTTACCATTTCCATGAAATCTGGAAATGTGTTTGGTTATTCCTCTCTACAGATGGTGACATATTCACAGGCCGGACCTAAATGTCAAGGAGTTGCCAACACATCAATAGTCAGACTCAGCACCACTAGCAAAACAACAGCTGACAGAATCTGTTTGGTTCAAAAGCGTCACATTTATTCAAACAGAGCACATGCTTCCGTTTGTAGCGACTGAGACAAATCAGACAAAATTATTTGTCCAATTTAACAAATAATCTTTAAAACTCACTCTGAGGTCTATGGACCCATCCCCCATAAGAGCAAGAAGAGGCCTCTGGTTACAGGTCACATGGGAACTGATAAGGTTTTGCGACCAGAAAGAATTTGCAGAGAGCTGTGACTCCCACTTAATTCTTTTTACAAATAAACCATCTTAAACCCATATAGCCTATATATAACCACTTGAGAAATATATAAACATATATCCCTCTCATGATTTGTCTTTATAGGGTTTGGTCTATGTATTAATTCAATTTCTGTTGGATTTATGTTTCAGAATTGCATACTATGGTTAACGAAAATCATGTGTATGGCATGTTCAGGGTCTACGAAATTGTAATTTAAAGATCTAAATGATTGTGTATATGATATGTCGATACCTGTGCAACATATTAGTATTACAAGAATCTTTAATAGTTCCTTTATCAGCAACCAATCTGCAAACGATCTGCTTGAGATAAAAGGATCGTAAAACTTTCCCTCCAAAAGCCTGAATACGATTGGCTCACTGACTGAAGAGGTGGTGACTTCTTGCAGAATTTTAAGAGATGCACAGATCCGCCCTCTGTCTCTCCCTTGCTGAACCGACGCGTCATTTTGGCTGGCTCTCAGCCAGGCCAAAAAGGCCAGACTGATAAGGCCTACACACACATGTGTGTGTGTGGGACAGGAAACCCGATGCCACCACATGGCCGGTGGGCCAGCAGTCCCAACACCTCAAGCCATGTGCAACTTCCTCAACCTCGACGGAGTCGAAATAACCATGCAAGCACATCATTTCTTCTTCAGTCAATGCAGAAGAAATCGATTGCAACACCTTCGGACCGAACTATCAAGACTTTCTCCTGCGATTTCACCTCGGACACTCTTCTACAGCTCAGGCTAAATGCAAGTAACGTAGGATATACAAGTCGCTGTGTAGTTAGTAAAACTGTAAACCCCTTTGTTCAGACAAAGGGTCTTGTAGTCAATAATGGTTCTCCCAGGTGTTTCCATAGTTTCATTCCTTTGTTCTGACCCGGTTTTTCATTCTCTCACTTTACGTCGTACCATGTATGTGTGATGTGTATGTATGCTTTTATGTTAGTTTAGTCTTGTCAGTGATTTAGTTAATAAACTTTGTGCACAATGTATGTTTGGTTCTGACTCCCTGCCTGCAAACAAATTGTCACTTAAATGATCAATCTTGCTGTGAATACAAAGGAAGAATTATTTTTCTGTGGCCATGAAAAATATCCTTCTCTTAGAATTAATTAATAATCAATACTGAGTGTTCACAGGATGAACTGATTGATTGATTGTAATGTTAATGTAGCTACATCAAGTTAATCTCATTAACTGATTCAAATATTCATAATTAATCATAATGAATAATCATAATGAGTTATGAATAATTATTAATATTTCCCCTCTGATCTAATTCGCTACACCTTCTAATTTCTGTGGATTTTAAATAGAGAATTTGAAATAAATAAATCAATACCTAAATAAATAAATAAATGTAATCACCCATTCACATATCTTTCACAGATCAGTTGCTTAAAAATCTTGTATGACTTTTCCCCATGGATCAAAGTGTTAACGCTGGTCTTTTTTATGCATTGAAAATGTATGGTGGTGATCACAAGTTAAGTTGTAATTTTGCTTGGTTTGTTAATAATAATAATAATATACTGTTAGGTTAGGATTTGACCAGTAGAGGCTCCTGGCCATAAATTTAGGTAGGGCAGATTAAAAAAGACCCAGGTCTTAGCGCTAGTTTATGATAAACATTTTGTAAGTTTTATTTTCTAATCGCTGAACACATCAGACACACTTTTGTCAGAATTCTAATGTCCTTGCGTTATTCAGCCTGAGGGTGGCGCTCTAATGACAGACTTTGGTATACATGACAAAAACTTGGGGCCCTATTTTAACAATCTGAGCGCATGGTCTGAAGCGCATGGCGCAGGTGCACTTAGGGCGTGTCCGAATCCACTTTTGCTAGTTTAACCACGGAAAAAATGGACAGCGCGCCCGGCGCATGGTCTAAAAGGGTGTTCCCTATTCTCTTAATGAGTCATGGGTGTGTTTTGGCCGTAACATGCAATAAACCAATCAGAGTCTCATCTCCCATTCCCTTTAAAAGCCAGGTGTGCTTGCACCATGCAGGATTCGCTATTTATATTGCGGAATATAGACACCTGACGAGTCAGTTTAAATACATGTGTGTATTGCCACGATTGGTCAAATAATTAGCCAATTTCATTCATCATTACTGCAAATAGGTAATTCTGATACATGCAATGACTATCCATTATGACATGTATGCATTTTTATCTTTATGTACACAATAATAATTTTTTACATTGTAATCCTTTTATTTTTAATATTTGGCATGTTTGTGTGCTGCTGCACGTCCCTGTGTGTGTAATAAGCAGAGTGTGCACGCGGTGTGCACCCGCCTATAGGCGCATAATACTAATGCGCCTTTTAAATAGCAAAAAAAAAAATTGACTTTAGACCAGGTTTTTGTTGGTCAATGGCGCAGTCGTTTTCAGTTGGCTCAAAACAGCAACACGCCAACAGACCAGACCAGCACGCCCATTGGCGAACAGATGGGCGTGAGTGATTTGCTATTTAAACAATGTGGCGCAGGACGTGAAAATGATAACTGCGTCAGGCTGAAACTAGCAAAAACACTTGAATCGCGCCGGGTGTATGATAGGGCCCATAGAATGTCATCAAAAAATTGCCTTAATGTAGTATTTACTGCCTCTGAATCTTCTTTTAGAATGTTGCAAGTTGTGTAGGAATTCCAGTGAGGAAAACAAAGTCATGTCTATTCTCAGAACAAACATAAAACAAACTCAACAGAACTACTGTATATAAAGGCTATTCACATGAGCAAACTAAACTAAAGGATTTATACTTTCGTTAATTTGATGCGCTAAAAAAAATAAAAAAAAATAAAAAATATTGGATGACTAGTAATTTCCTGCAACTTAATTCAGAAAAAAATTAATTTTTTATTATTGGTCAAAAAACCTCTACAAGTAGTAACCTAGAATACTGTCTAACACTTCATGGCTGCTCTGTCAAGTCCTCGTCATCAGTTAGGACCCTGGGTGTGCTCTTTGATACCAATCTTTCATTTGAAAGCCACGTTTCTAGCATCTGTAAAACTGCATTCTGCCATCTTAAAAATATATCTAAATTACGGCACATGCTTTTAATGCAAAATGCTGAACAGTTAGTTCATGCGTTCATGACCTCAAGGCTAGATTATTGTAATGCTCTACTGGGTGGTTGCCCTGCTCGCTTAATAAATAAATTGCAGCTGGTCCAAAACGCTTATTAAACATCGTATACATTTTAAAATCTTGCTAATTACTTACAAAGCACTAAACGGTTTAGCTTCCCAGTACTTGAGCGAGCTCTTAACGCATTATACTCCATCACGTCTATTGCGGTCTCAAAATTCTGGCCAGTTGATAATACCTAGAATATCAAAATCAACTGCAGGCGGTCGATCCTTTTCCTATTTAGCACCTAAACTCTGGAACAGTCTTCCTAGCATTGTTCGGGAAGCAGACACACTCTGTCAGTTTAAATCTAGACTAAAAACACATCTCTTTACTATGGCATACACATAGAACATTATCAATTTATATTATTCAAATCAGTTAAATGATTGTTTTAGGCTGCATTAACTAGGTCAGCCGGAACCGGGAATGCTTCCCACAACACCAGATGTACTCGTTACATCATAAAAAGAATGGCATCTACGCTAATGTTAGTCTCTCTGTTTATCCCGAGGTTTGCTGCAGTAGGCCAAATCCGCTCCGTATCCAGATCAGATGGCGGACCTGTGCCTAGACATGACCAACGCATCCCTGAAATGTCTGCAGAGACATTGTAAATTAGACTCCCCCCCTAAATGCCTCATCGATACGACATCCTCAATAAACCCGTCTCCGGCGTGATGACTCCGATCTTTCGAATATTCCGATCTAATATGACTTCTGACCTGTAATGTTGCCAGAATCATAATCATACACTTTATGTTCGTTGGCCAGAGGAGAACTGGCACCCCGACTGAGCCTGGTTTCTCCCAAGGTTTTTTTCTCCATTATGTCACCTGATGCAGTTTTGGTTCCTTTCCACCGTCGCCTCTGCCACTTTGGCTTTTGGCTTGCTCAGTTGGGGACACTAAATATTCAACTATATTACTGATCTGCCCGCATTGACACTATATGATAATTGAAATGAGCTGGATGACATCACCGTTTTCTCCAGAGCGGCTGTACAGCCGAATCAAATTCTGTTGCATTATTTTCCTGTTTAACACTGTGAAGCTGCTTTGAAACAATCGGCATTGTAAAAAGTGCTATATAAATAAAGGTGACTTGACTTGACTTGACTCCACATAGGAAGAACAGACTAGACCAACTAGGTTCTGACCTGACACAGACTGAAGTGAGGTTTATGTGAGGTAACGTGAAAATAAGCGGGGCAGCCTGAAATCTGCCCCAATGGCTCTCAATTAGCCAGTTCCATTTTTCACCACAGATTTACATTGGAAATTTGTGGGGCGCTGTAGACCTGGGGAGGGCTCTGAGACCGGCTGCCCCGCTTGGTATCATGATACATGCCTGCCGAATCCATGCGCTTCATTTTAATATACCCTGCTCACTTTACAATTAAAATAGTCTAGAAAATCCGAAAAATATTTTTTGCAGAATGCTGAACACATTTACAATTTATCTTTAATTCAGTGTATATAGAGGTCTATGTTTGGATGAATATTTTGGTGGGGCTCTGCCCCACCTGCCCTTACAGATGAGCCACGGCTGGATTTGACATTATACTTTACCACTAGAATATCCCATCATACATTTATAAAGAACTACTAAATAGTTAACTCTGCTGAGTTAAGCCATGGCACAATAGTAAGGCCCATAATAAAGACAGACACTGAGCCAATTACAAATACTGAGGAATGACAAAATTCCCACTAAGAGCCACACACATAGGACCAGATGTCCATAGATTGACCATGCAACAAATTATAAGTAGCAAAAAACTTATAGGATCTCTGTGCATATAAATATAAATTATATTAGTGCTTATTATTGTATGTTAATCATTGTTCTAATGTAGGTTCAACTGGACTGAGTTTGTTTGAGGCATTTAGCTTGACATTTGAAGGCTGTCTCAGGGTTTCACAACAAGCCAATCAAGTTAGATGCATCCGAAGGGCATCGAGTTTGAGACCAGGCACAGATGTCAATACAACAGAGAAGAGGGCAGAGAAATCAGACTAAGTGGATGTTCCAGAGGAGTGCACAAGGTTGTGTGCACATTCACATGTGTGTGGCCGTGTATTACAGCACATGAAATGCAGCAACACTATTCAAGGACAGGAAAGATCCATTTGAGTGCAAAACTTTAGTAGAGAGAGCTGGGATTTTAAATCAGCCAATGGGATTCCTCTGGGCAGGTCAAACTATTTCACTAGTGAACTTTATGGATTATTTATAAGATATATAATATTTATGTGGGGGTTTTCAATGGCCAATACAGACAACTGGAGAGTGGGTGGTCGATATATATGGTATATAATATTCATATGTTTTTTTAAAGACATCTAGAGGGTGGATAGATGGGTAAGTAGATGGAGAAATGGATAGAATAATACTCATCATGTGACAACTGGACACATAATCAAGAAACATGATGAGAGCAGGTGCCTGAAACCCTTCAACATTGTTGTCATTGATTTGAACAAAAGGGGCCTCTTTTAGATCCTTCAGAAGGCAGGCAGTCTCCTAGGCTGCACAGAATCATCAAGCTCTTCCAAAAGAACATGAAGGGAAACCTTTTTAGTTGCTTGTTAGAAACTCTGAATGCTAGAACACCTGCAGCGGGCAAAAGCAAGGGTCTGTCTGGATTCCAGCCTTTCCTCTTAATGGAAGAATCTTAAATACACACCACCACAGTTCGTCTACAAGCTTTCATAACTCAGACAATAATAACCAAAACCCTAGGGTGCTTATCAGGAGCTGTTTTCTGGTAGTGATGCCACTACTGCCAGCTGTAAGAGGTAACAACTACATCCTCATGGACTGGCTTGTAAGACGATGGCTTGACCATTTTCATGAAGAGAAAAGTCACTATGTTGTCTATCATATTACATATCTGGGGCACGGAACCACTAAGAACGTTTGCCACAGTGCTGAAATCCACAAACACATTGGCCAAGCTGCATCCAGTGTTGCTCAGCTTTCCACATATGTTTGGAAATGTAACAACTCCGTGCTAAGACCAAGACAACAGTGTAAATGTGTCTTTAGTACACTATCTAACTAAATGTCACCCTAGTGAGAAGTGTCCTGACAGTTTGCATAAATAAAACTGATCAATATTTTATGTTACATACAGTGAGGAGAACAAGTATTTGATACACTGCCGATTTTGCAGGTTTGCCCACTTACAAAGCATGTAGAAGTCTGTCATTTTTATCATAGGTACTCTTCAACTGTGAGTGACGGAATCTAAAACAAAAATCCAGAAAATCACATTGTATGATTTTTAAGTAATTAATTTGCATTTTATTGCATCACATATGTATTTGATACATTAGAAAAGCAACCTTTGTTTGCAATTACAGAGATCATACGTTTCCTGTAGTTCTTGACCAGGTTTGCACACACTGCAGCAGGGATTTTGGCCCACTCCTCCATACAGACCTTCTCCAGATCCTTCAGGTTTCGGGGCTGTCGCTGGGCAATACGGACTTTCAGCTCCCTCCAAAGATTTTCTATTGGGTTCAGGTCTGGAGACTGGCTAGGCCACTCCAGGACCTTGAGATGCTTCTTACGGAGCCACTGTCCCCTTTGCAGAAAAGCATCCCCAAAGAATGATGTTTCCACCTCCATGCTTCACGGTTGTGATGGTGTTCTTGGGGTTGTACTCAACCTTCTTCTTTTTCCAAACACGGCGAGTGGAGTTTAGACCAAAAAGCTCTATTTTTGTCTCATCAGACCACATGACCTTCTCCCATTCCTCCTCTGGATCATCCAGATGGTCATTGGCAAACTTCAGACGGGCCTGGACATTCGCTGGCTTGAGCAGGGGGACCTTGCGTGCGCTGCAGGATTTTAATCCATGGCGGCGTAGTGTGTTACTAATGGTTTTCTTTGAGACTGTGGTCCCAGCTCTCTTCAGGTCATTGACCAGGTCCTGCCGTGTAGTTCTGGGCTGATCCCTCACCTTCCTCATGATCACTGATGCCCCACGAGGTGAGATCTTGCATGGTGCCCCAGACCGAAGGAGATTGACCGTCATCTTGAACTTCTTCCATTTTCTAATAATTGCGCCAACAGTTGTTGCCTTCTCACCAAGCTGCTTGCCTATTGTCCTGTAGCCCATCCCAGCCTTGTGCAGGTCTACAATTTTATCACTGATGTCCTTACACAGCTCTCTGGTCTTGGCCATTGTGGAGAGGTCTGTTTGATTGAGTGTGTGGACAGGTGTCTTTTATACAGGTAACGAGTTCAAACAGGTGCAGTTAATACAGGTAATGAGTGGAGAACAGGAGGGCTTCTTTAAGAAAAACTAACAGGTCTGTGAGAGCCAGAATTCTTACTGGTTGGTAGGTGATCAAATACTTATGTCATGCAATAAAATGCAAATTAATTATTTAAAAATCATACAATGTGATTTTCTGGATTTTTGTTTTAGATGCCGTCTCTCAGTTGAAGAGTACCTATGATAAAAATTACAGACCTCTACATGCTTTGTAAGTAGGAAAACCTGTAAAATCGGCAGTGTATCAAATACTTGTTCTCCCCACTGTATATATATAAGAATATGTATGTGGTGAATATTTAAACATATTTTTTATTATTGTTACCTAGTGCCTTACCTTAAATGCAGTTTCAGTTTCTTGCTGTGCTGTGCCGTGAGAGATCCAGTGTGCCGTCACTCTCTGTCCCCTGTCTTCCACTGAAAAGAAAGAGATACATAGATCATGGGAAGGGGAAAAAAATGTTTACTGACATTTCAACCTCACTTTTATGAAATGGCATATAAGAGTGTCCATGATAAAGAAAAGTAAAAATGAATACTTCCATTCAGCATGGATGCATTAAATTGATCCAAAATTACAGTAAAGACATTTATAATGTTATATTTAAAATAAATGCTGTTCAGTTGAATTTGAATCAAAGAATTCTGAAAAAAAAAAAAAAATCCACAAAAATGTTAAGCAGCACAACTGTTTTCAACATTGCTAATAATGGAAATAATGTTTCTTGAGCACCAAATCAGCATATTAGAATGATTTCTAAAGGATCATGTGACACTGAAGACTGGAGTAATGATAATGAAATTTTAGGAATAAAATACATTGTAAAATCTAATTAAATAGAAAACAGTTATTTTAAACTGTAATAATATTTCGCAATATTATTGATTTTACAGTATTTTTGATCAAATAAATGCTGTCTTGGTTAACATTGCCACACACCCCCCCCCCCCCCCCCCCAAAAAAAAAAATTCGTATTGACCCAAAACTTTTGAATGGTAGTGTATTTCTTGTATTTTATTTACAAACCCGATTCCAAAAAAGTTGGGACACTGTACAAATTGTGAATAAAAAAGGAATGCAATAATTTACAAATCTCATAAACTTATATTTTATTCACAATAGAATATAGATAACATATCAAATGTTGAAAGTGAGACATTTTGAAATGTCATGCCAAATATTGGCTCATTTTGGATTTCATGAGAGCTACACATTCCAAAAAAGTTGGGACAGGTAGCAATAAGAGGCCGGAAAAGTTAAATGTACATATAAGGAACAGCTGGAGGACCAATTTGCAACTTATTAGGTCAATTGGCAACATGATTGGGTATAAAAAGAGCCTCTCAGAGTGGCAGTGTCTCTCAGAAGTCAAGATGGGCAGAGGATCACCAATTCTCCCAATGCTGCGGCGAAAAATAGTGGAGCAATATCAGAAAGGAGTTTCTCAGAGAAAAATTGCAAAGAGTTTGAAGTTATCATCTACAGTGCATAATATCATCCAAAGATTCAGAGAATCTGGAACAATCTCTGTGCGTAAGGGTCAAGGCCGGAAAACCATACTGGATGCCCGTGATCTTCGGGCCCTTAGACGGCACTGCATCACATACAGGAATGCTACTGTAATGGAAATCACAACATGGGCTCAGGAATACTTCCAGAAAACATTGTCGGTGAACACAATCCACTGTGCCATTCGCCGTTGCCGGCTAAAGCTCTATAGATCAAAAAAGAAGCCATATCTAAACATGATCCAGAAGCGCAGGCGTTTTCTCTGGGCCAAGGCTCATTTAAAATGGACTGCGGCAAAGTGGAAAACTGTTCTGTGGTCAGACGAATCAAAATTTGAAGTTCTTTTTGGAAAACTGGGACGCCATGTCATCCGGACTAAAGAGGACAAGGACAGCCCAAGTTGTTATCAGCGCTCAGTTCAGAAGCCTGCATCTCTGATGGTATGGGGTTGCATGAGTGCATGTGGCATGGGCAGCTTACACATCTGGAAAGACACCATCAATGCTGAAAAGTATATCCAAGTTCTAGAACAACATATGCTCCCATCCAGACGTCGTCTCTTTCAGGGAAGACCTTGCATTTGCCAATGCCAGACCACATACTGCATCAAGTACAACATCATGGCTGCGTAGAAGGATCCGGGTACTGAAATGGCCAGCCTGCAGTCCAGATCTTTCACCCATAGAAAACATTTGGCGCATCATAAAGAGGAAGATGCGACAAAGAAGACCTAAGACAGTTGAGCAACTAGAAGCCTGTATTAGACAAGAATGGGACAACATTCCTATTCCTAAACTTGAGCAACTTGTCTCCTCAGTCCCCAGACGTTTGCAGACTGTTATAAAAAGAAGAGGGGATGCCACACAGTGGTAAACATGGCCTTGTCCCAACTTTTTTGAGATGTGTTGATGTCATGAAATTTAAAATCAACTTATTTTTCCCTTAAAATGATACATTTTCTCAGTTTAAACATTTGATATGTCATCCATGTTGTATTCTGAATAAAATATTGAAATTTGAAACTTCCACATCATTGCATTCTGTTTTTATTCACAATTTGTACCGTGTCCCAACTTTTTTGGAATCGGGTTTGTATTTGTTTGTTTTTTTACAAATCATGAATTATTATTTCACTTATTCATTTCAATAAAGTTTGAGGGGTTGTGCCATATGACAAGTTTGCCTGACCTTGTCATTTCACACAAAAAAAAGCCAAAGGATCTGACATTCTCTAAGATTTATTGAATTTGGGGCATGGTCAGGTTTCTGTGCGTACCCTGAGATTAAATCCTGCAGGCGTCCCAGACTACTAACCATGTTTGTGCTGTTATCAAGCCTGAAACCTTTTAACGGTTGAACATGGACGTGTCACTTATGACAGTACAATATAGTTTGGCAATCCAGGCTTGGTATTCAGTTAATCGACTCTAGAGAGGTGTCTGAAAATGGGCAGTAGGTCAGACTATTAATCTCCCTCAATCACTCATGATTAAGAGGAATAATCATCCTCATAAATCATTTTGTACAGCTTTCATGCACTTGATTTAAACCTCTAGTGGGATCCAAAATTAGACACTAAAATTACAAGCTTTTACAAGTTGATTATCAGCCCAGCGAAACTGGCTATTCATTCTCCCTGATAAAGTAACAAGAGAGGAGAGGTGATGAAAGGTATAAGGATTTATCTTTTACCTCCCTCTCTTTTCCTCAATGATAGTTCTTTTCTTTGCAAAAAGAAACAAATAAGCATCCCCTCTCAGCTTGACCTCAGACATTTAGGGTCTCACGCAGAGCTGTCATGCACACAAATGTGGAAAAATAAGATCATTACCGACCTCGCCATACCCATTTATGGCTGGAGTTTATAAAATATGACACACGGTAAAAGGAAGCAATAGAATTGATCGGGAGGGGAGTGTGTCGGCATGCTCTTCACAAGACCATCCTTTTTCCAATTTTCTTTTCTATTTCCAAATTGTAATGGTCTCATCTCTTCTAATGCTAAAATATCAGACTTGTCTAAAGTCGGCGTGATCTAAATCACTGCGGCTTGTCAATCAGAATGTATCGCAAAGTCTGTTCTGGTTGTAGCCGTGGTTCTTTTCCACAATAAACATCATCAAAGGCCAAGTTTGAGTTCTGGGACGTAAAATAATCAGCCTGTCGCCTGCACGACACAAATCCAGAGAATCCATCAACCCAGACTATGGCCCTCTAGAGAAAACCATTTTCCAAAACTAATAGGTTTAGAGAAGGCATTAGCTGCAAGCCAGCCTAAAACATTGTTCCCGAAGAATGATCTAAGAAGGCCAAAGCTGGCTTGAGGGCAGTTGCTCTTCAAACACAGTGAAATTGACCTTCCTCTGGTTGACAATTATCTGCCCGTCAAGTCATTCAACTGCCATGGGGGTCCCACAGAGCCTTTCTTTTTCACTTCCTCTTTTACCAGGCTTTTTAGGAACAGACCTCAGGAGAAAAGTGGAGGTCTGAAGGAGAAGAGGATTAGTATCCTTCCTCTTTCTGCTTTCTGTTCACTTCCCTCTCTTGCTTTCCCTTGGAGTCTCATTAATCCAAAGAAAAATGTCAACTATAATATATATATATATATATATAGTTAATTCAAATATTAATTTACAGTTTTGCTCAATTTATGTACAGCTAAAAAAGGAAGAACTATAAAAAAACAGTGATTTCCTCATATTTTGACACCTCCACAAAGGAATGTGCATAAAGTTGTCGATTTCCTGGTTCTCATGCCTCATTACGGCACTGAGCAGTATTAGGGTCGGCCCTGAGGATGGGCTAGGTTGAGTGTAACTGACAGATTTGACCGGATGTCAGCTTTTAAATGTCACAACTGAAATATTGCACCAGATGTTACAAAAGCAGGTTACACACATGTGTGTCATAAGAGGCCTAATGAGTGTAATCCAGACATCCAACACAGATGTAAGAAGGCACATAAGATCCATAAAGCAGCATTGCTGCTAGGATTACGTATCGATCACTCAGAGAGGACCGAATACAAATAGAGAGAAAAACAGATAAGATTATTATGATTTCCTGTCACAACTGAGAGAGATAGAAAGGGAGAAACAGACGAAAGGAGTATTTACAATTTAGAGACCAATATGGGTAGCCGACCTAATGCAATTTAATAATCACAAATGAATTTCAACATACAATATTGAAATTCAGTGACAACGTATTTTGTATAATATTTGCTCAAAAACAAAGAGATTAAAGCTGAAGTGTCAAATTTTTACATTTTAAAATATTTTGCTATTTCAGCCTACTATTCAATAAATATGTAATTTGCAGGTTGACTTTTCCAAAAAGTGTAAACACTGTGGTATTTTGGCACAAAAAAAAGCCAGCTTGACAAACATTAGCACAACTATTGACATATATTTGGGTCGTATCGGTAAAACTCTGTGTTTACAGTGTAAAAACTTGTATAAAACTCTGGCATTTTTAATTCAAAGTAACATTACAATATCTATCTATCTATCTATCTATCTATCTATGAATTAATAATACATTTAATACACACATTCTAGTAAATAATACACTTGCCTTATGAACATAAAACATTATGTTCTTGCCTTTAATGGGTTTAAATGGACCATATCAGTCTATCACAGCAGCTGTCTGGCTAGACATCTAAGGATTTCTACAGACACCACAGCCATCATCTGTGTGATTAACCAATTTATAGACCATCGCTGAGAGACGGGGACTAAAAAACATGTCAATATCAGATTGACAGGAAGCAAGTCCAAAACACTCTAAAACATGCTGCATGGTGCATTTGGCGGATTACTATTGTGTATGTGTGTGTGTGAGATAAGCTGGCACAAGATTGAATGTTGCTTCTGTGTGGGGGATCTCTTCTCTGAATTGTGCCTGGTGCGTGTGAGAGAGAGGAGACAGAAAGAAAGAGAGATAGAGCGGTTTGAATGGAACTGTTTCTATCACTGTTTCCAGGGTGCCGTTTTAAACCAAATGCAATCACTAAGTGCTGCAGGGACCGGGCGTCTTCAGTGACAGCTCTAAACAACACAGGCAAACTCCTCCCTTACCTTCCAACTAACAGCTCCGCCACACTCCCATCTCTGTCTTTAGCTTTTTGTCTCTATGATTCACTCTCTGATTACCTTTGTCTCTTTGTCTCTTTTCTTATCTTTCTTTCTCTCTCACAAACACACACTATCTCTCACGCTCATTATATAGCACATAAGAATGTCAATTTATAATGCAATCTGACTCATACGGCCTTCCATATTTTTTGTTCAAATGCCACGAGCACTGATTGCGTAGGAGTGCACTAAAGTCCCCTCGCATTTCCAACTGTTCTAAGATACACTAAAGCACAGTCTTTTTCAAAGAAGGAAAAGTTTATGACTAGTCAATGCACAATGGACACACAAAGTATACAAGCACGTTTGAAATGCTAAAATCATAAACACTACACTTTAGCATACTTTTAAAAAGAGTACTTATTATGTAAATGATATACTTTAAAAGAATATACTTAAGTGCAAAATGAATGTAATGTTTGTGGACACTTAACTGCATGTTATTTACAATTAAATGGAAATCTGTTATAGTTTACATTTATGTTAAATGCAATTAGTTAACCTTAAGAGTGCTTTTTGACCCACTTAAGTAGGATGTAAGTACATCTTTATAAGTAACTTCATAATTATTTTATTGTCTTTAAAATAGTGTTACTGTTGTGTACTGTCGAATGTTCTGACAAGCATTTATGGTAAACTAAAATATACTTTAATGTCATTTCCACTAAAACTTATGTAATGTATTTAAATATATTTTTAATTACACATTTGTAATGATAAAGTTGCAATTAAGTACATTTAACTTTAAATGTAACATTAAATACAGTACACTACACATTGAAATTATAATCAAGTACTTTACATGAACTTTAGTATTTAGTCAATGCATCAAAGTGTTCTTTAAAGCATGAAAAAATAATGATTTAAAAATAAACTTTAGAGTAACACTTAATTTGACATTATTACAAAGTTCTTAAATGTTTTAAGAAATATTCATGAAAGTCTCTGTAAGTACACTTAAGTGGCTTTTTATTTCATTAATATTATATTATCTGCAAGTACAGTTTAAGTACACTTCTTTTTTTACAAGGGAGGCAAGCAGTAAAACCTGATAACACAGAATTTGAAATATATGTGGTATTTAAGAAGACAGAGATGATTTATAATGACGTGCACTGGGCCTACTGCTTGAGAAAAGAAGATGGCGTTATAATAATATTCCATGCCACAAAAGTCGCTTTCATAAGGAAAAACAACCATTACCTATTGTGTGAGCCAATTTATGAAAGTCATTATCTTGATAGAGAAACTGTAGTCCAGGGACTAATGGAAAATTCCAGGAACAAGAGGCTTTTTAGACATACTGATGAAACCCAAAGTCATCCATCTTTCTTCTCATTGCATAAACATAAGGCGTATAAATGAATAATGGCGATATAACTAACCCATGCAGCTGTGGAGAGCACAAAGCACTGTGAGTAGACCACTGCAAAAAGTCTGCCTTATTTATACCTCCTGTGCTATTATATACATATTTCAAATAAGTCTACAATGCATGAATCCTCGAAGAGAAGAGTTCTTTCCTATTTTGCACTGTAGCATGGTTTTTATTTGATTTGACGTAACCATTATTCTCTCATAGTATTTAATTGTCATTCTCAACTTTTTAAGCTTTCAAATCATTTTGCAACAAATAGTGCAGTACACAGAAAATATGTAAACTGGTCCCCAATCGAAATCCCAGAATAAGGCCACTGAATAATAAGACTTTTTACTGTGCTCACAAAGCAATGCTACTGAAATTCCTCTTCTTATTCCTTTTCTCTATAATTTCTTGCAATTAATTCAGCGTGAACTGCTTAAAGTACAGACCCCTTTCAAACTATATTTCAGTATTTTGCCTGCTATGGGTTGAACAAGGTCACTTGACTCAGGCAAGTTTTTTTTTTTTACAAGTAATTGTACTTTCTGTATTTTTCCATGTCACAACCATGATAGTAGGTCCTATCAGTAAAACATCAGAAAAGAAATGCCTCCACCAATTAATACGTGTGATGCGCCAAATATGACTATATTATCACACATTCCTTAATTTAAATGAATGCTAGATTTGTAAATGTTTATAATACTGTAAGTATTTGACACACAATACAGTGGGGAGAACAAGTATTTGATACCCTGCCGATTTTGCAGGTTTGCCCACTTACAAAGCATGTAGAAGTCTGTAATTTTTATCATAGGTACTCTTCAACTGTGAGAGACGGAATCTAAAACAAAAATAATTATATTTGCATTTTATTGCATGACATAAGTATTTGATCACCTACCAACCAGTAAGAATTCCGGCTCTCACAGACCTGTTAGTTTTTCTTTAAGAAGCCCTCCTGTTCTCCACTCATTACCTGTATTAACTGCACCTGTTTAAACTCGTTACCTGTATAAAAGACACCTGTCCACACACTCAATCAAACAGACTCCAACCTCTCCACAATGGCCAAGACCAGAGAGCTGTGTAAGGACATCAGGGATAAAATTGTAGACCTGCACAAGGCTGGGATGGGCTACAGGACAATAGGCAAGCAGCTTGGTGAGAAGGCAACAACTGTTGGCGCAATTATTAGAAAATAGAAGAAGTTCAAGATGACGGTCAATCTCCCTCGGTCTGGGGCACCATGCAAGATCTCACCTCGTGGGGCATCAATGATCATGAGGAAGGTGAGGGATCAGCCCCGAACTACACGGCAGGACCTGGTCAATGACCTGAAGAGAGCTGGGACCACAGTCTCAAAGAAAACCATTAGTAACACACTACGCCGTCATGGATTAAAATCCTGCAGTGCACGCAAGGTCCCCCTGTTCAAGCCAGCGCATGTCCAGGCCCGTCTGAAGTTTGCCAATGACCATCTGGATGATCCAGAGGAGGAATGGTAGAAGGTCATGTGGTCTGATGAGACAAAAATAGAGCTTTTTGGTCTAAACTCCACTCGCCGTGTTTGGAAGAAGAAGAAGGATGAGTACAACCCCAAGAACACCATCCCAACTGTGAAGCATGGAGGTGGAAACATCATTCTTTGGGGATGCTTTTCTGCAAAGGGGACAGGACGACTGCACCGTATTGAGGGGAGTAGGATGGGGCCATGTATTGCGAGATTTTGGCCAACAACCTCCTTCCCTCAGTAAGAGCATTGAAGATGGGTCGTGGCTGGGTCTTCCAGCATGACAACGACCCGAAACACACAGCCAGGGCAACTAAGGAGTGGCTCCGTAAGAAGCATCTCAAGGTCCTGGAGTGGCCTAGCCAGTCTCCAGACCTGAACCCAATAGAAAATCTTTGGAGGGAGCTGAAAGTCCGTATTGCCCAGCGACAGCCCCGAAACCTGAAGGATCTGGAGAAGGTCTGTATGGAGGAGTGGGCCAAAATCCCTGCTGCAGTGTGTGCAAACCTGGTCAAGAACTACAGGAAACGTATGATCTCTGTAATTGCAAACAAAGGTTTCTGTACCAAATATTAAGTTCTGCTTTTCTGATGTATCAAATACTTATGTCATGCAATAAAATGCAAATTAATTACTAAAAAATCATACAATGTGATTTTCTGGATTTTTGTTTTAGATTCCGTCACTCACAGTTGAAGAGTGCCTATGATAAAAATTACAGACCTCTACATGCTTTGTAAGTGGGCAAACCTGGAAAAACGGCAGTGTATCAAATACTTGTTCTCCCCACTGTATGAACGCGAAAGGAGACAACGGCAAAACATACAGAGAACAGCAGCTTTCGTTTCTGCTCTGATAGCTGCAAGACCATGCCAAACGCTGTGAGTGCATGCTAGAAATCAGGAATGGTGAGAGAACAGACGTTTTTCGTCTTCAAACCAAAATTAGGTCTTCAGCCGACAAAGTTAAAATCCCGTCTGGTTAGCACACTTCCAATGTTTACGCATTAGGTCAGTAGGTGGGAGAGTAGGCCGTTTGTGGTTGTTCAAATGCATTCAACCACATGAGCGTCTACACTACAAAAGCAATCCGGTCGAATGTGTTTTCGACTACCTCTGGAAGTGGTCGAAAGTGGACAAGCTCAAAAGTTTTAGACCCCGTTTCACACTTGTATTTAGCGTCGTCCACTTGTTGTGATCGGATTGACGAAAATGCAGGTGTAAACAGGGCCTTTAATAGAATGAGCAGGAGACTGCACCCAAACATAACAATAAAGCGTCATACTTTAGATTAGGGTCCAATTCTCAGTCTTAATTAACTATTCACAACGACTTTTGCCTCAATAAACTCCTAATTACAGCTTATTAGTAGTTAATATGGTAGTTGTTAAGTTTAGGTATTGGGTAAGATTAAGGGATGTAAAATATAGTCATGCAGAATAAGGCATTAATACGTGCTTTATAATTACTAATAAACATCCAATATCCTAGTAATATGCATGCTAATCAGCAACTAGTTAATAGTGAGAATTGGACCCTAAACTAAAGTGTTACCCAGTAAAGTTTTATGTACATCATATAAGTAATCCTGAAGTCCTCCAAGGCCAGCTCTACTACGGTATCTGTTTTGAGTTGAAAGATGGCATAAATTAACAACTTGTATTGTATGAGAGAGAGAGAGAGAGAGAGAAAGAGAGAGACCGCAGAAATACCTGAGACACTGTTACGTAGGAAATCAATTGCCCAGATAGAGCAGTCAGTTATAGAGAGTTGCACCAGAAAACTGTCATTACACAAAAATACTTGAGCAGAATCAAGCATTTAGAAAGCTGTCACAAAAAACCAAAAACCTTTTTTTTTGTTTTGTCCCAGTATTCAATAATCAGTTATTGGAATGTTTGCTACTGAACACTGAAAATGAAGTTATGTCATTTTAATATTTGCTTTCTAAATTAGAATCTCATTTCTTGAATTTACTTGAATTTTCTTGAATTTGTATTGGTCTTTTCCTCATTACATATCCAACTGAAGCACAGAACCCAGCAATCTTTCCTTTAGGAAATGCAAATATACTGTATATAGGTTTTATTACTCCAGTATGTCACCAGACAGTCTTCTAGTATAAAGTAATAGGAGTATATGGGCTATATGTGCATCGTTGATAATCCACATGTAGGTATAAACAAGCCATAAGTACATTTTAACATCAACTTCTCAGCTCAGCAGAATATTTGCTCTTGCTAATAGCTCTTGCCTGTCGTAGATAATATCGCTAGGCTTGTTATAAATGCATTAAAGGTCTGTCACGCAATATGGAGACTGAAGCTCAGCGCAGGTCCCAGAGTCCCCGGTCAAATCTCAGAGAGATGTAGCAACTTCTCCAAACACGCAGAACACGCAGAGAGCTCGTGTAGTGGATGTTGGAACAGGACTGTGAACTTGATATCCTGAGACCAACAGCCTGTTTGAGTTTCTTTAAAACACACCGTGTTTAAATGACAGAGAAGCGATGCCTGTGATGAAATATTCTTATGAAAAAAAAAATTAGTGGGTGTTGTAAATGTGACCTTTTTGAATGCTGGATAAAGTAAATTGAATCTTGTTGTGGTTTATAATATTGACAGTAACGGATTTGCAACATCAATAATAGTCTTGTTTTAATGGAGAACTGTCATCGAGACTCACATCACATCATTGTTTTAAACAACTGAAAGATTGACCAATGTCTAATGATCAAATCGATTAGTTGAGTTGGTCTGACTAATATGTATCGCTAATAGGAATTTGCTAGACTGGGTAAACCCAGCCTGATCTGCCAGCGATTTGATTTCGCCCTGCAACTCAGTCTGGAAACCTGTACATTAATTTATCCTGCTTCTGTTACACTTTTGCGGGAACCAATCACAGACTGGCTTATCCACCTGGCGCGCTATTGGCGGGTTTAACATGATGACGGATAGAGAAGCGATTGGTCGTTGCTCGTTGATCACGCCTCTTGTGGTCTGATTGGTTGAAGGACTATCCAATTGCGTACAGAGTCATTTGAATAATGCTCGTTTATCAGCCTCTTGTGCAGTAGAAAATACAGAGCAGACTCTCCAGACCAATGTTCAATCTTAAATTGAGCTTGGTCTGGTGATAGCCAGACAAGGAATTTGTGGTTCTGAAAATGATTAGGCTCCATAATGTTTCTTTCAGTATCTTGGATCAAGAAATACTTGGGGGAAAAGATTTCAACAGAACATATAATAGTCAATATTTATAGTCATAATAGTCAAATCAGAAATATATTTAATACAATTCTTTCAAAATGTATGCTTACACATAGGCTACATCAGGGGTTCTCAACTCTGGCTCTCGAGATCCACTTTCCTGCAGAGCTTAACTCCAAACTTGATCAAACTTACCTGCCTGTAACTTTCTAGTAATCATAAAGACCTTGTCTGCATCTGAAATCGCATATTCTCTCTCTCTCTCTCTCTCTCTCTCTCTCTCGCTCTCGCTCTCTCTCTCTCTCTCTCTCTCTCTCGCTCTCTCTCTCGCTCTCTCTCTCTCTCTCTCTCTCTCTCTCTCTCTCTCTCTCTCTCTCTCTCTCGCTCTCTCTCTCGTACTTATTTTGAATAAGTAATTACTTTGTGTCTGCTGAAAAGTATGTTCTATATAGTATGAGTGCGTGTAGTATGAATGTAATCTGGACATACTACATTCATCATGTTGTCATTATCACATGCCCTACCAGCGTCAGTTGCATCGCTTCGTGTCATTCACAAATCCTCTCCCGTGGTCTCATGGGACAGTAAAATGTCCATCATATGTACACTTCAGAAAAGTAGGTCATCCGGCCTACTCTTTTATGAGTACTGTGAATTCGGACATACTACTTATGTCCGGGAAGTATGCGATTTCGGATGCAGACCTTGATTAGTGGGTTCAGCTATGTTTGATTAAAGTTAGAGCTAAAAAGTGGGTGCGTCTCAATCAGTTCCCTAGCTCCCAAACTCGTGATTCAGTATATTGTGTACACGAGTTCGGGCACTGGTAAGGATGGTAAAGGACACTGACTCACTACACATTGGAACACTGATAACTCTATTTCCGGCGAAGTGACAACGTCCTCATTGTACAACACCATTACTGGTATTTATGAACAACAGCAGAGCTGATGTTTTTTCTGACATTATTTGTAATGTTATTTAAAGTACATTATCATAAATACTTTGATGTTACATATACACTCACCTAAAGGATTATTAGGAACACCTGTTCAATTTCTCATTAATGCAATTATCTAATCAACCAATCACATGGCAGTTGCTTCTATGCATTTAGGGGTGTGGTCCTGGTCAAGACAATCTCCTGAACTCCAAACTGAATGTCAGAATGGGAAAGAAAGGTTATTTAAGCAATTTTGAGCGTGGCATGGTTGTTGGTGCCAGACGGGCCGGTCTGAGTATTTCACAATCTGCTCAGTTACTGGGATTTTCACGCACAACCATTTCTAGAGTTTACAAAGAATGGTGTGAAAAGGGAAAAACATCCAGTATGCGGCAGTCCTGTGGGCGAAAATGCCTTGTTGATGCTAGAGGTCAGAGGAGAATGGGCCGACTGATTCAAGCTGATAGAAGAGCAACTTTGACTGAAATAACCGCTCGTTACAACCGAGGTATGCAGCAAAGCATTTGTGAAGCCACAACACGCACAACCTTGAGGCGGATGGGCTACAACAGCAGAAGACCCCACCGGGTACCACTCATCTCCACTACAAATAGGAAAGAGGCTACAATTTGCACGAGCTCACCAAAATTGGACAGTTGAAGACTGGAAAAATGTTGCCTGGTCTGATGAGTCTCGATTTCTGTTGAGACATTCAGATGGTAGAGTCAGAATTTGGCGTAAACAGAATGAAAACATGGATCCATCATGCCTTGTTACCACTGTGCAGGCTGGTGGTGGTGGTGTAATGGTGTGGGGGATGTTCTCTTGGCACACTTTAGGCCCCTTAGAGCCAATTGGGCATCGTTTAAATGCCACGGCCTACCTGAGCATTGTTTCTGACCATGTCCATCCCTTTATGACCACCATATACCCATCCTCTGATGGCTACTTCCAGCAGGATAACGCACCATGTCACAAAGCTCGAATCATTTCAAATTGGTTTCTTGAACATGACAATGAGTTCACTGTACTAAAATGGCCCCCACAGTCACCAGATCTCAACCCAATAGAGCATCTTTGGGATGTGGTGGAACGGGAGCTTCGTGCCCTGGATGTGCATCCCACAAATCTCCATCAACTGCAAGATGCTATCCTATCAATATGGGCCAACATTTCTAAAGAATGCTTTCAGCACCTTGTTGAATCAATGCCACGTAGAATTAAGGCAGTTCTGAAGGCGAAAGGGGGTCAAACACAGTATTAGTATGGTGTTCCTAATAATCCTTTAGGTGAGTGTACGTGCAACATTTCAGATGTAAATAAATTATAAATGTTAGCTAGATTGTGTTCAGTGCCCTGACTACTGAACTAGGGAGCTGACTGAGACACACTTGGTGTGTTATCACTTTTTAGCATGATAGTAAAGTATTATTGGCGGCACCGTGGCTTAGCGGTTAGCAGTGTTGCCTCACAGCAAGGAGGTCCTCGGTTCAAGCCAGGAGGCCTTTTACGTGTGGAGTTTGCATGTTCTCCCGGTTTCCTCCCCCACAATCCAAAAACCACTATAGGTGAATTGGAGACGCTAATTGGAGGCTGTTGTGAATGCGTGTGTGAGTCCCAAGCCATGTAATGGGGAGGGCTGGGGAAAGACTTAGCTACCTACCCCAGAAAAATCATTACCAAGAAAAAGAGATGGCCCATAGAATCATTAAGAGTCTGATACGACTGAAATAGTTAATGAATGATACCAATAATTAAATTCATAATAGGCTCGATTTATTTTTTAGAATTTATTCATTCAATAAAATATATTTGATTAGCTACAACAAAAATCCAATGTTTATCTCCAACCAGGCTACACGTTGTCATAACAGCTAGTAATCTGTGATTTAGATATACTGTGTCACTATTCCTTAAACTCTGGTTTATTTCTAACATGACCAAAGTAACTTGCAATATATTGCAGTTTAATTCAGTAATCACTCCAAATGATTTGTATAGTGAGTGTCGACTTACACAATATTTTTATATTGCCCTCTAGGCATGTCGCCTATGTTTTTGATTCACTAAAAATTCACTTTTTATTTGCAATGTATGTTTTTGATTAAATAAAAAGAACTGATTTATGGGAGTCATTCATTTGGAATTCGGATCACACGGGTTGCGCTGTATGTTTTTGATTCACAAAAAGAACCGGCTCATAAGACTCACTCGTTTGGGAATCTGACTACACTGATCACGCTGGATGTTTTTTTTTTTTATTATTATTTATTATTATTCACTTAAAATAATCTACTGATTGAGCCATTTGTTATAGAATGGCGCTGGGCGGCGCGCTGAACTGTTATGTTTCACGCTGTATAGATTTAGTAGCCTATCAACGGTGCACTGAACTTAAAAAAATGATCCTACTGTGAAAAAGTACTGGTTCTCGGTCACTAACCCTGCTTTTAAATGTCTATGTTACAGTCGTTCTGCTTTGTTAGATTGAACAAATAGAATGTTATACTACAAGCTATAGACTGTCACATTTTCTCTCTCGCCTTGCATTGTTGAGGTCGATCTAAGGTGCAATCACATTTGATGTCCTGACGTTGATTAGAGTCAGTTATATTAAAGTAAACAATCAACTGATAATAAAGTAGTCTTCATGCATTATAGTCAACATGGGCAACATAGCCATCCTTATATGGAAGGGAAATCACTGATGAATTACTTCTCAAAAGCTTTTGTTTACACAGTAACCTAAGCAAACAATGTATTTATGCATCAAAGCTACACTTTTCGAAGAGACTTAAATGCGTTTTCCCAGCAAAACAACTTCTTTGTGGATGCGCGCAACTGGTTGATAAAGGAGAACAACTTTTTAAGTAGGTTCTGGATAAGAAAGCGCTGTCTTACCTTCCTCCCGAGGATTTCCGCCAACAATTTCCAGTAAACCGTTAAACAGAAAAAGCGATAGCATTAACAGCACATATCGTGTCGATGAAATGTGTCCGTTTTTCTGTCTGTGTTTGGTATACATCCCTGTGGCGGTCGGTGCTGTTCTCCGTCTCGCCTCGCGCTGTATTTACTCGCCAGCGTGAGAGGAAACCAGAAGAAATAGATGTAATTGAGTCAGCTAAGCTCTGCCCTCTCGATTTGCGTGAGCCACACGAACCATTATATGTTCGTAAACTGTCCTACTATAGGAGCAGAGAACACAAGCAAGGCAGGAAGGATGAGAATCGTAAAGCCTTGGGCATTTGAAAGCACGCGCACATTGCCAGGGCTTTCCTCCGGGCATAGTGAATTTATGACTCATTGATCACTGTATTCAGCAGACCCCATGCTGAGACAAAACAGCTTAAAACACTCTAAGCTGGTTTGCTGGTATGAAATGGCAAGGCTCGTTTTAGATGGTTGGTTTATATGACTAACGTGGAAGCTAATTTCAGCCATATAATATAATAACAAATATTCTTTGGTAAATCAGAATTATGAGAATAAATCAGAATAAAACCTAAATTATGAGATAAAAGTCATAATTATGACATAAAAAGTAGAAAATGTGAGACAAAAAGTCATAATTATGAGTTAAAAGTCGAAACGACGACAAAATTGAAATTATGAGATAATCAGTCATAATTAGGCTATGAATTAAGTCTAAATTATGACATAAAATATATGATTGTGAAAGGTCAAAATTATTAGATAAAATTCTCATTATCTCATTATTTGAGTTAGAATGTCATAATGTTGACTTTTTTATGTTATAATTAAGACTTTTTGTCTTTTTATCTCAGTGTCATCATTTAGAGTTTTTGTCTCATAATTATGATTTACTAAAGCTTAGTATTTTTTATGTGGTGGAAATGGGCTTCCATAATTTGATTGTTCTTGCATGGAATTCTTGAAACGATTATACTGTATTTTTAAAAACATAATTTCCCATAGATTATGAGATAATTCTTACTTAATTTAATTAAAAAAAAATTAAATGTAGCCTAATGTTTTGCCATTTTTCTGTTCAAATTACTGGTAACACTTTATACATTAATAAAGTAGTCTACTTAGAAATCATTAACAAACTATTCATTTATATAATGTAGTATATATAGGCCTATATATATATATATATATACAGTATATATAAACATTTTAAGTAACACTTAATACTAATGCAATTAATGTCTAATAAAGGTTGGTTTGACTTTTTTATTTTTTATTTTCCATGACCTAATCTAAAGTGAGAACTATTTACAGTTAATATGTTATTAACCAAGCATAAAAACATTATCTAACTCTTTACATACAAGCTAATTTAACAATCATAATTTTGTTAATTACCGTGACAAGGAATAAAGAACTCACTATAGCCCATTAATATATTAACAATGTATTATAGACTACAATATATGAACTATAAATGAACTATAAACTAATAGTTTGCAAATGATTTGTAATTATACTGTACTTATTATAAAGTGTTGCCAACATTTCTTTACAGTTCTGCATAAGCCAGTTTAGAGCTTAGGCTGGTTTAAGTTTAAGCTTTTTATTTCCAGCAGGCACATAACAACATCGCGATCCGAAATGTAATGCTGGCAGTGGGCTGTGGGCTTGAAACAATGGATCTTCTAAACGGATCATGCGCAGTATGTGGTTTCTGTGACTATCATTACTCAGTCATCGGGAAATGTTAATGCCATTCTGTTTTTAAACACTGCAATAACCATCAAAGCAAGCATACAAATGGTTTACAACACACACACAATAGTCTTTTTTGCAACTTTGTCATAAAAGAGATTGTGTAGAGCCAACCAGTCATGTAATTCAGACTGTGGGAGTTAACGCTTTGGCCAGCTGCCTGCAGTTCCTTGCCTAAAGAAACATACAATGGTGTAATATATACTTTTGGCTCCACAGTGCCATATGCTCTGCCACGTAAGCTTTGGGAGTACAAAACAAGTCACAGAACTGAATCAAAGGGTTAGAATGGTCAAAAGTTAATGCACGTAACAGAATGTTTGTGCAGAGTGGCGTGCCGTGAAATGGCTCCTTGCTTCCCCACATCACAAAGACTCTTTGGATTATAATGCACTTATCTAATAAAGCATGTATTTAAGTGGGTTTGACTCAGAACAGTGAAAACTTTGAGCAACATCCCATCTCCTGTGGTCATGCCACAGTACACAATATACCTTAGCCCAATGAAGCTACACGATAAATATTGAATTTGCAGACAGATGATAAATGATTTATTCTTGACCCTTAGTTGTGTCTTTTATAAACTTATTTTTGGATGGATTGTTTAATGGAGGCAGTCTGGTGAAATAGATCTGAAATAGAGCAGTAAATCTTCCCAACAGGTAATTTGGCTATCGGTCTGTCAGAAGTGAGCAAGGGATATAATCTTCTGCCCCCGACTCTCTGGTGCACTTCAGCTCAGTCTTAAAAGGCTGGTGGGTTTGCTCAATAATCAGAGAGGGCTTTAATCATGACTCAATGAGGACGTCTTGATGACCCGTATACCAGAGTTCCACATGTAAATGAGTGCAAATAACCAACATGTGGCTGTGAAGGTCCTTGCCCAGAAAGTCTAAATGAGCCATGCTGTTTCCTGATTACTATGTAAATGCGAACTATTAAGCAAAAGGTGTAAATTTATTGTTTTGTTCTGATTAGATTATATAAGTGAAGCCTCATTAATTTGAATGCAGATAGGAATGGATGAGCTTCAGATAATGCATAATGAAAACTTTTTGAATAAAACATGATTTGAGTTTTATACCTAGCAGATTTCTTTTCAGTTGTCACAGTGACAACTATTAGTGGGATAGTTCACCTAAAAATGTCAATTCTGTCACCATTTACTCACTCTCATTGTCGTTCCAAAGCTGTATGACTTTCTTCTGTGGAACCCAAAAGAAGATATTTTAGCAGTTTTATATATGGCTTATGGGGAAAAAATTTTAATATTTTCTTTTATGTTCGATAGAAAGAGAGTCATACAGGTTTGGAACGACATGACGGTGAGTAAATGATGTACGAATATACATTTTTGGATGAACTGTCCCTTTATTATAGACTTTTTACCAACATCACAACAGTGAAATAATTTTAAAGAAACGCACACACACACACACACACACACACACACACACACACAATTGTATAAAAGCATAACATTTTAAACATTAATGACAGTTTGCCCCAACCTGACATTTATGAAAACTCTTGAGCACACAATTAAAATCTTAATATAAAATTGATTGTTGTCTTCGTTTTCAGTGTTATTTTATTATCTTGTTTATCCAATAGCTGTTATAAAATATGATTAAATATTACATTTTTGGATTGCTGTAATTTAAGAGGGTTTGAAAAAGACAGAAAAGAAAAAGACTGAAGCATTTCTGTAATTTCTTAAAGCCTCAGTTATTAACGTATAAACGAAAAAAGAGAGAAAAACCTAAATGTGTATAAGGCCTTTTGCTTTGACAGTGTAATGATTCTTAACTGGACAATAAAAGGGTTGATTTTTTTTCCAGGGTAGATGCATATTTTGTTTATTTTTTTATTTCCTTTACTTTTTAATTTGTACACTCATTCGCCGTTACCAACTATTCAGTTTTGATACTTGACATATGCCATAATTTGCAATGCCATTCCAAGACATATAGTGTTTTGTCTCCATCTAGCGTATATCAAGACGTGTTGCAGTGCCAGTGCATTTCTGTACTCCAGTCCTGCAGGGGTCAGTAATGTGACTATCATCTGCGATGACAGACACTTTTCTCTGTTGAGTAGACTGTGGTGACTTATTCTGAGTTACATATTCTTTAAGCATGTTGATTTTCATTAGTGTTTAAACTTTGTTTTGATCACAGTCCGCTGATACACTAGCGTTGTTTATGACTGGTTTAAAGTGTTAATTTGGCGAAAAACATGACTGCCAATGAAGACCAGGAGGTGAGACAGAGACAGCTAAAGCTAACGCACATGAGCTAAAAGATGCTCATAAAATACAGTGTGGAGGTTTTATGAAGGCTGTCTATTCTAACCTAAACACAAACTTAATGAACATTATGTTTATACCCACATTTTCTTCTGAAATGTAATATTTAACAAAAAGTAAATTGGTACCATGGTACAATGATGATATTACTGTATGGGGTTTCCATTTTTATGTTCCATGATATTTCAATATAACTTACTGGAACTATACAACGGTATATGTTCAAAACGTGGTAATACCATGGTAGTGCAGTGTTATTGACTATGTGAAGTGTTCGTGCAGATGGAGTTGGAGGCTCTGCGCTCAATCTATGAAGGAGATGACTGCTTTAAAGAGCTCAGCTCTGTTTCTTTCCAGTACAGGGTAAGCACTGCTTCTCGGCACAAATACTTCAGTTCAGTGGTGTGGAAAAAGTCAAAAATACACCAAATACTGTCTAATTTTTCTTGCAGTGATGTTTTATTTATGCCTTACATATACAAGTAACACTATTTACATGTATTTATTTAGCAGATGCTTATCCAAAGCGACTATAGAGCCAACCGTATATATAATATACCAGGTTTAGTAAAAAAAAAAAAATTTAGTAAACTAGCTAGAGCAGAAGTGAAATGCATTTTTAAGTAAATACACAGGAGTGCCTTGGTTTATTCTTTAATGGAATTACACACTTATAAAAGCACTTTGGCAATGGTATAATGTGATACTACATTATATAATGGATTTAACTGATTACCCTATTTATATATTAGAATACCCTATTAGATGATATTGTATTAATACTTGCAAAAACACACAACGCTACTATTGTACCATGTCCAAAAGTTTGTGGTAATGTCATGTAGGGCTGCACAATTAATCGAATTTGTAATCGTAATTATAATTACGGATGCCACAATGATGTATTCATTCAAAGGCGCTATTACAAAAAAAAAGGTCCACTTACATTATCCTGTGCTTAAGATGTGTTTTTTTCTACAGGTTATCTTAAGGTTTTTTTTTTTTTCCATTGTTTCAATTTTAGTTTTAGTATAACATTATAATACCATGCATATTTTTACTTTTTTTTTATTGGAAGAAGAACCCAAATCAATGTATATTTGACATTTGAGGCTGAGAAAAGCAATAAAAGTTTTTCAGGAAGAATGTTTTCACCTTGTTTATTTTGGTATAACAACAATATGGCATGCAGTCGCTTCAAACAATGGCATAAAGCTATTCAAAACATCATTCAATGTAAATTGTGATAAATCGTAATTATTATTAATCGCAATTACAATTTCAAGGGAATAATAGACAATTATGATTTTTTTTTTGTCATAATTGTGCCAGGCCTAAGCTACTTTTGTGTCTAAATTGTGTTTTTTTCCTTCTTTTTAATTTTTTTTAATTTTATTTGTAGATAGGAGATCTTGATGACACTAAATCCTTCCTGCTAGAAGTGTCTTGGCCAGAGAACTATCCTGAAACTGCACCGCACATATCATTAGATACTTTTTTCAACAACAGAATGTAAGTTGTTTACAGTATAATTGTTTTAGCCTTTAATTGTGGCTAAAATGTTCTGACCTAAGTTCATAGATTGTACTTGACTAAGACATGTCAGATTGTTTGCACTGGGTATGTTTATACTTTTAATATACACAAGTGTTCAAAAGTTTGGGGTAGGTAAGATTGTTAAATGTTTTTTATGCTTACCGAGGCTGGGCTTGATCAGAAATACTGGAAAAACTGTGATATTGTGAAATATTATTACAATTTAAAATAGCCTTTCTATTTAAATATATTTTAAAATATAATTTATTCCTGTGATGGCGAAGCTGAATTTTCAGCATCATTACTCCAGTCTTCAGTGTCACATGATCCTTCAGAAATCATTCTGATATGCTGATTTCTTATTATCATCAATTAATGTTGAAAACAGTTGTGCTGCTTAATATTTCTGTGAAAATCGTGATATAATTTTTTCAAGATTCTTTAAGGAATATTTTTGTAACAATGTAAAAATCTTTACTGCCACTTTTGATCAATTTCATGCATCTTTTACTGAATAAAAGTATACATTTCTTTCCAAAAAAAAAAAAAAAACCCTTACTGACCTTTTGAATGGTAGTTTACATTCTATTAGATTTATATTGAATATAATATTTCATAGTGCAAGTAGGTTAATGGATTTACAGGATTAAATGAAACATCTAATTTTAGATCGCTGGAGACGAAGCAGTACATTCTCTCGAAAATGAGTGAACAGGTGGAGGCCAACCTTGGCACTGCCATGATGTACACACTTTTTGAGTGGGCCAAAGAGAACCAGGAAACACTCATGGAAAACCACCAGCCCATGACATCCGCTGTGGTCTGTATCCTTGACGTGTTTGGCTCTCTGAATATATTGTGCAATCTCTAGACTAGTGCTTTATGATATATTTGACATTATATCTTTAAACAATCACATCACCTCAAAAGAATACAGCAGCATATCACCATAACTAGTGAAGGTGTATTGTAGCTATGGCAACTGCCGCGCTGCGTTCAGATTGTTCAGAATAATTTTGTCACAGCTCCTGTAAAAAAAATGTAATGATTGGTATTGTTTCTCAGACCTTGATATCCAACAGCGATGTCATGAATAATTCCTCCTCTGTCAGTAAGAAGAAGAAGGAGAAGAAAGAGCAACTAACCAAAGCACAGAAGAGGAAACTGATTGGAAGAACAGGTTAGTATTGTTGGCTACAAAACGAAAGAAGTTTGGCTTTGTTGTTTGAATGCACATTGATGTGAAACTGCTCTTTGCAATGAACAGATAATAAGGGTGAACTACCAAGAGGTTGGAACTGGGTAGATGTTATTAAGGTAAGTTGATATATAATGATTTCCATAAGTGCACATTCTTAAAGGGCCCCTGATGTACTCATGGCGAAGTTCTTTTTTGTTGTTGCTTAGGTATAAAAATAAATTCGAAATACGTGAGCGGTATACTGTTTAATGTTATACGGTATACAGTACAATGGTATACGTATAATGGTATACTGTTAGCGAACGTCCCGGCGCCGCCCACACTGCTGAGAACGCATTTAAATGAATATGTTAATATGTGCTGCACACTTTTCTCTCAATAACAAAATAAACACACAAAAAATGACAGTTAAGAAAGCATCTGATCATAGTGGTGTGGATGTCTGCACAATCTCTGCAATTCAGCACTCCAGTAAAGTCACATCACATTTATTTATATAACATTTTATACAGTAGCAAGCAGCTTTACAGTATTAAACATGAAAAAACAGTGTCAGTGGCTCCTTCAATTAGAACTACAACTTCAATTTATTATAATCTATTATAAAGCGGCTCTCCAGTGTGTTCATGTTTTTGCTTACGTCTGACATCGACGGATTGAACAGAAGAAATTAGTCAGACGCACCGGTACCAGTAGTACTAAAAAAAAGAAAAAAGTTGACTGTACCAGCATTTCTGCAGTACAGAGTACTGGGTATATATGCTGCTCCTGCTAGATGCTGCTTTCAAATGCTTTCATTCGTGTTTTTTGAGCGCGCTCTGAGCGTCAAATGTTTCTATTAAATGGTTAGTTCACCCAAAAATAAAAATTCTATCATTTAATCACCCTCATGTTGTTCCAAACCTGTATAAGTTTCTTTCTTCTGTTGAACACAAAAGATGATATTTTGAAAAATGTTGGTAACCAGACAGTTGTCGGTAGCCATTGACTTCCATAGTATTTTTTATTTCCTACTATGGAAGTCAATGGCTGCCTTCAACTGTATAGTTACCAACACTCTTCAAAATATCTTTTGTGTTCAACAGAAGAAATAAACTCATACAGCTTTTCTCTTGCTTTCTGTCTATTACCCATTCACATTCAAGTTTACAAACTTTTTTTTAACGTTTCTTTAAATACAACCGTATTTAAATGCATGATTAAATCAGAAACTGCGATGATTGACAGTGATAACTAGCGGATGAGACAGAACGGGACCACATTTTTTTTAGAGCACTTATTTCAACAGTTTTTGCTTTGGTACTGAAACTGCTGAAATTTTGGTACCGTGACAACTCTAGAAGAAATTAACCAAAGATGATTTCCACGTCAAAGAAGGCGGAGCCTCAGAGCCACACCTACCTATTACATAATCGCCACGGACCAATGGTAGTTCGAAGAAGTTTACCAGCCAGAGTGAACTCTTCCCAGAAAATCTGGCAAGCTGTTTCAAACTCCCGAAAGGAACACCAAACGAACTTCGTTTTGCCCTGATTTTGTTCGAAATCAGGGCAAAATATAAATGTATATAAATGGCAAATATAAATGAATATTCAAATAGATTTATTTAAGTAGAATATTCATGAATTCGAATATTCAAATATAAATGAATATAAATGAATATTTATATTTATATTCAAAGACTTGTTTTATAATGTCTGTCTTTTTTCTCTTTTTGTATGGGGATCTTGCTCATACGTTGCCATGTTTTCTGTCCACCAAACAGCACGTAAGCTATTTATATTTTAAAAATATAATATACAGTGGCCCCAAGATGTATTTGGACTCTAAGGTCATATTTAAGACAAACTGTTTGAATGTTGTGACATTAGATAACGAATATCAAACCAAACTATGTTTATTTTAAAGAAAAACAGCACAAGCATTTCACATAAACTTGAAATTGATGCTTTAAATAATTAAATAGACAAAAGTGTTTGGGCACAGTTCATATACTCTACTATAGGACACCTGTGTGAACTTGAGGGGAACTGACTTCACTACAAATCACCTTGGGAGGAGATGGTTTAAAGTAATTCAAAAAGTTAGTTTTGAGAAAATGTCTACCATCATATATTTGAAGATGCCCCTTGGTTTGAATTTTTTTTATCTAATGCTATGGATACATACAGATTATGTATGGCTAAAGTATTCAAATATTTTTTGGGGCCTCTGTATTTTGAATGAAATATTCATGTAATCATATCAGTGAATGACAATGAAACAATGTTTATAAATTTTAAACAACCATTGTCACAATGAAATATTACAACTTCTCTCAAATGGATTATGTTGATGCATACACTACTGTTCAAAAGTTTGGGGTCAGTAAGATTTCCTTTTTTTTTTTTTTAAAGTAATACTTCAGCAAGAACATTAAATTGAAGTGACAGTAAATGCATGAATAATGTTAAAAAAAGATTTATATTCTATATTTCAAATAAATTGTGTTATTTTGAACTTTCTATTTATCAAAGAATTTCCACAAATATTAAGAAGCAAAACATTTATAATAAGAAGAAATATTTCTTGAGCAGCAAATTATCATATTAAAATTATTTCTGAAAGATCATGTGACACTGAAGACTGGAGTAATGATGTTGAAAATACAGACTTACCATGACAGGAATAAATAACATTTTTAAATATATTCAAAAAATTACATGGCATTATTTCCATTTTATTAATTGTTATATTTCACAATATTACTGTTTTTACTGCATTTTTGTTCAAATAAATGCATAAGAGACTTTCAAGAACATTAATAAATATTACCAATCCCAAATCTTTGAACGGTAGTACACACTTATAATATTTTTACATATTTCTTGTCTTTTTTCTTATATTTTTCAATAGCTGAGCAAAACTGGAGGAAAAGAAGAAGATTAGAGAGATACTTAAGAGGGAACGATGGATTGATGTAGTGCCGGTTGAATGTATGGATGAATTGTGTCTCTGTGCACTTGTTTTTTTTTTTTTGTTACGAAAGCTGATCTGAATTCTCTCCGGCCATGATTTCAATTCACCTGAGGCTGCCACAGAGCCGATTTGGCACTGAGTGGAAGGAGCTCTGCCGTCACAAAGACACGTGTCCTCACAGCCACTGTATTGTGTGCTAAATTAGCTGAGCCACACATGAACATCATGAGGCGTGTGATAAGTAAACTAACACAGGTTGAAATGCTTGTATTTTGGAACTGGTAGAACAGTTGGGCATCATTTAATAAAGATAACATCGGTGTGATGTGCAATTTTTTAATCTAGTGTAATTTCATTTAAAATGCATCATGGGTAGTTTAAAAGCGATATTCAATCTGACAGGGGTTACTAAAATAAAACAAGTATTATTTAGCTGGTCATGTGATCTCAACATGAAAAAAAAAAATATTCACGTTTTTGTTATATGTGGAATATATTTTATAGGGGTATATATGTGTGTGTGTGTGTGTGTTTTTTTATAAAGAAATAGTGTTTTAAAGCACAGTCTTTGTTTGTCTTTTAGTTAAAATAGTGCTACTCTTGGTTAATGTGAAAACACTGTGTACTTAAGAAATATGTCAGCATAGTGCAATGTAAGGGTTTATTGCTGAATTTGGAACCGCATACTACTTTTACCATATCTTTCTATGGCAGAAATTGTAAGAGTAGTATGCAGTACCGAATTCAGCAGATTTGCTTTTCAAAGAGTATCAGTCAAAGTGACTTGAAAGCTACAGCCTTTGCACAGATCTCTTTCAAGTATTCTTTCGATATCAAGAATACTTGAAAGAGAGAACGAGATAGCGAGCATTAACAACATGAACTACTTTTATTAAAAAAACAACAAAAAAAAAACATCAAGAGTTAATTATAAAATACAACAACATATTGTGTGTTTCACCCATTTGAATCAGATGAAAGTTACAAACAGACGGTTAATCGACAAGCATAGATGAAATCAATAGTTCAAAATACAATATTAACAAATTAAATGACAAAGAAAGAAAAAAAAAATTGTATTTTCCCCCAAAACAAATTCAAGATCCGTACTTTTTAGGATTGTATAGTAGCGGCATTATATTGAAGAATTTGTCTATAAAGTTTAATGTTTTTGTTCATAAGTAAGAATTTTGCAGCGATTACATTCTGGAATATACTTAGGAATATATGTTATTAAAAAAACCCAGATGATTAAAGACTATAAAAATGGAGGTCTGAAAGCCACTGAATTTGAATTAATGATTGGAGTACTCAAACTGAATTGTATAAAATCATATTTAACACAGCCTAATTCAATGTGGTTTCATATACGATAGAATTTTTGATGAAATGTGATTTTGAGATTTCTAAATTGCCTATTAAGCTTTCAAATTTCCACAAGCAGATATTGCACTACTGGAAAATTATATTCACCCACAACTTCACACCTCACGGCTCCACCCTGTGGAATAATAGGACCATTATAGTAAATAGGAAGACATTCAAACATGAGTGGTTTGAGAAAAAAGTTGTATATGTTGTTGATTTGATAAATGAAGATGGTCAATTTATTCAATATAATACATTCATGGAGAAATTTGCAATAAAATGTTGTTTTAGAGAATTTATTTGTCTGTGTAAAGCAATCCCTCTTTCATTAAAACAACTAATATAAAATACTCTTACATATTCAAATGTAATTGTTAAATTGGCTGAGTTGAAAATTGGAGAAGTGTACATTGGGGACAAAAAGTGCAACAACAAAATAATAGGAAATGCACTAAAATGTAAATTATTCTACGATTTCAACACACCAGCAAAAGTTAACATTTTTGATAACGAAACATTTAAAAATAAGTATTGTTATTATCTTAAATGGCCAATTGTACCTAAAATTAAGGACATTCAATTTAGAATGATCAATAATGTTTATCCTGCTGCCGAAACTTTATGGAAAAGATTCCGCTTTGAAGTAGAGTGTTGTGGATTCTGTTCAGTAGAGCCTAAAACCATTGAACATTTATATTTTTCTTGCCCGGTCCCATTGCCGTTCTGGCAGGATATTAACAGCTGGATAAATATTGGTGCTAATATTCCTTCACTAAATTTATTTCAGGTTTTGATCTATGTAGATGGTCTCTCAAAAAAGATGTAATTGATGTTAAATGTTATTGTTACTATGGGTAAATATCATATACATAAAAGCAAGTGGAATAACAATAAACCCTCTTTAGCTTGTTTTAAAAATGAATGTAAAAAGTATTTAGCATCCATAAAATTCTTATCCAAAGGTAACCAATCCCTTAGTGAATTGTATGAGTCTCTTCTAAGATTGTGTACGTGCTTCTTTTTATTTATCTATTTTATTGTTTATTTATTTTTTATCTTTTTCCTCCTTGCCACCCCCCTTAAGTGTTTGAAGATTATGTTTTTGTTTGTTGTACTAAATATGCTGTTTTTTTTTTACACATGAACCTAAGCATAGGCTTATATGCACAGATAAACAAGTGTAGATTATTTGTGTATATTTTCATATGCATATTATTGTTCCCTATTTAAGTTTGTAAATTGATATTGTTCAATAAAATTTAAAAAATAAAAATAAAATAAAAAATAGGAATATATGTATTTCCGGGTTTCCTCTTCTTCTGTGTTGCTGCTTGTACATAGAATAATGCTGCCTCCTGCAGGACTGGAAATCTGCATGCATGCAAACTATAACACCATATGTGTTGACAGGACAATTTTGTACGTAAAAGTATCTTTACAACGGCTTTTGTCCTGGGGATTTTACTACTTTTGAATCCGACTAAGTCCACCGGACCGTGTGGGTCACCGCTTTGAGTGCTGTACGGGGTTACAACTTTAAAAGTGGGATGTTCCTCATAGCAGTGATAAGAATGAGGAAACACCAGTAGCCGTGAATGTAAGCACTGCTCAAAGCTCACGAGTCTCTGGACACTCCAGTCCGTGTCCGAGTTCATCTGTGGAGGACAGAACGTCGGTCACACGGGTGGTCCGATGGCAGATTCCTTACCGCACGAGATCGCGCCAAGTAAGTACCCACCCGCTTAAGACATGTGCTAGACAGATCGATGCTGTCCTTCTCCAGCAAATGAAAATAACGCATCCATTCATACGCGCCTGTATCGTATCAGTATGTTTGTGGCGCACTGGGGTGAATGCTGGGGGTCCTTTGCGCAAGGTGCGGCTGTCTATCTTAAAGTTATTGGCAGATGACCTGGGATTGTTCCCGACCCATCACGCGCTGATGCTGCCGCATGACCGAGGATCGATATTTGGTAATATTTTAGTTCATGGTCGTGCGAACAGACGTGTTGACATTAGAAATTGCACTGTTCAAGCTGCTCTTTTATATCTCAGGAGACTTAATTGAGTTCTCAATTATGATTCATTTAACAATCAACTCCTAAAATTTGTTTAAAGGAATAGGATATGACATAAATGAAACGGCATTAAGGGCATCTCTAACTAAGCAGTATCACATGCAAAAGAGTGTTGTTGTTATTGGTTTAAAACAGCTGTTCTATAAACAGTAGTACATACGTCGTCTTTGCTAATGAAAATAGTTCCAAAACATCAAAACTTTTTGTCACCCAGCAACATAGACTGAAAGCTGGACTGGAACAGAATGTGTGAGTGGACAGATTCCTCTTGCTGACTCAAAGCTTTCGGTAATCTTTGGAAGATTGTTTCCGAAAAAAAAAATAAAATAAAAAGGTAATTGTGACTTTTTATCTCACAATTCTGAATTTTTTACTCGCAATTGCGAGTTTACATCTCGCAATTCTGCCTTTTTTGTTCGCAATTGTTTATTCTGTGAAAAGTCAGAGTGGCGAGTTTATATCACGCAATTCTTCCTTTTTTCTCAGAATAAACTCGCAATTGCGAAGAAAAAAGTCAGAATTGAGAGATGTAAACTTGATGTCAGGATGTCTTGACTTCACAAATTAGCTTTTTGTTGTTTACATGGAGACGATATCGTTATCAAAAACTTGCACTTTGAAACCGACTTCAAAAGCTTGCGTTTTCAGGCCACCAAAATGGCGTTTTTAGTTGAAAACGGTGTCGTGTAATCGGCCCCTGAGTAGGCACTACATTTGAATTTGAATAAATGCTGCCTTCAAGCCATGTCCCAATTACCGTAATTTCGAGATGGCAACACGTGACGTTCTCGGACTCGGAGATGTTCACATCCTCAAACTGAGATTTATGCGTTTCTATGCCAACACTATCAATGCCGCAATTGACCTGTTGCGTTCAGGTAGTACAGAGGTGACGTGGTACAAGTAGGAGCTCTAGGAAAATTCTTACAACTTGTTATTAGGAGCTATATGAAGACATGAAAGCTTTTTTACAAGTTGAAAGCTCGTAATTACGATATGGCATGAACGCACCTTTACTTCGCAAAAGTTTAAAAAAAAATTATAGTATGAATGCAGGTAGGTAGTATGAATGAAATTCAGGTGTACTACATCCGCCATGTCACTGTCACGTGATCCACCAGCGTCAGTTGCGTCGCTTCACTGCCATTCATAAATCATCTCCCGTGGCCTCATGGGATAGTAAAGTGTCCATCAAATGCACACTTCAGAATGTCTGCGAAGTAGTAGGTCATCCGGGTACTTTTTGCCTACTGCCCGACAATTTCTTCAGCGACCTTGGGGCAGAATAGAATTTATTAAAAAGTCTTTTAAAAAGAGTTTTCAAACTGTGAATTAACCAACCAGCTTCAAGGTGAATCACAACATTAATAACTTTGGTATTTGAAATTCAGACAAAAAGACAAAAGTAAAAAAACTGCATATGCCATGCATATGCCATCAACCTTGTAGCTCAAGGTCTGTCTCTAAAGGTTTGTAAGTAAAGCTATCGTAAAAAAGTGATCTCTTACTTCCGGAACCCGGCTGTTGCATTTATAGAGAGAAACCCCATCTAAAACCCAAAGTATACTTTGCTTGTCCAGTACTTTGCAGTGCACATGATGTAAAAACACAGACGCTCTTAAAAAATTTCTGAGACAACGAGATATTTTCTGAAACTCTAGAGTGCTTAGCATGAGATAAACGAGAGATTGCATTTTTACATTACAGTTTTCCAGAAGAAAAATCGAAGAAGAGGGAGACTTAAGTGAAAGCCTCCTTTTTTTCCCATTTAAAAAAATTCTTTCAGATGATAAAACTTAAGTCTGTACTGACGCACATAATATCCTAAAGTGTGTTGTCAACATTGTTCTAACTTGCCATTCTGATTGCTGATCTAAATTACATAATACTAGATCCAGGAGTGAGGTATGCAGTTTATATAAGCAAAGATCTGTTTGGAATTTGGACAGAAGAGAATAGAATCCATATCAAATTTCCCACCACACCCATTTCTGACAAGCCTGTTGTCTAAAAGGACAGCCTCCCTTACGTTATTGATAAACAACAGTCACATGTTTGGATGGCTAATTGGAAACTACCAGTATGAAATCTTTCATTTAACTGCCTGAATGTCGTGTCGCTGTTTGCGCAGATATTGAGATGAGATTGCGATTGGAGCAAACAACTTTGACGTCAAAGTCTTCCCGTTTTAGTGTTCAGTTAAACAAGCAGAATGAAAAAGAAAGATTGTTTAGTTGGAATGCCTTCCCACAATGTACTCATTTTTGAACTGCGCAACATCCATTTAGCTTACACTGTCATTCAGTTCCCCAGAGTGAATCGAGTGTATTTTTATGACTGCAGTTGTTGTAACCTTAGATAATCTTTTGGATTGTTACGCCTGGTTGCAGAAGTGGGCGGTAACTGTAATACATAGCTTGAAATGTTTATTGTTCACGTGTATGTGAGTCACTTCAGATCACCGTCAGAACTGTTTTGGCATCGAGCCAGTTCAACAAGATGAATGGTCACTTCCTACGCACCCAAAATCACTGTATTATCATCTGTGTAGGCTTACTAGACCTTAGTATAGGGATGGGCATCTTGAGTAATTTTGTAGTTGAGTTCTATAATCTATAATGTAAAAAAAAGGGGGTTATCAGTTTTACTTTAAAAAAGTTAAAGATATAGTCCACCCAAAAATGAAAATTCTGTCATCATTTAATCACCCTCACGTCATTCCAAAGCCGTACGACTTTCGTTCATCTTCTAAACATGGGTGAAGATATTTTTAATTAAACCTGAGTGATTTCTGTCCACACAAAGTCCACATAACCAAATCTTTGACATTTTTAAAAAGTTCATAAAGACATCATAAAACAAATCCATACGAATTTAAGTTTAATCCAAGTTTTCTGAAGAGACACAATCGCTTTATAGGATGATCAGGCTTTTATCTGCATATAAACATTAGTCATTCAGTACACATAGAGCACATTAAATATGGCCAACAGAAGCTCAAAAACGCTTTCTTGACGCACTTGATAACTAATATTAGCGAGTGCATCTTGATTGCATGATGCACAGGCTCAAATTGTGAAAGAATGGTTGGGAGGGAGCATGAAGAATCATTTTCACACATGAATTAGCACCTTAGTCCAGACCTTCAATTCTTTGGGATGTGCTGGAGTAGACTTTACAGAGTACATTCTTATACAATTTGAGCCTGATGATTCTTGACATTGTCATCCTGGAATATGTCCATGATGTGTCTTCCTATATGCTTGTTTAAGAAATGTAGCAAGTCCAAGCTTCAATGCATGTGATATGCAGACATGCAGTAACACATTACAATTGGCTCTTTGTATGCATGTGTGCTTGGCGCATAGCTTGTTGGGGGTCAGAGTTCAGTACCAGAGACTGAGCAGGAATGCCCAATATACAACCCTTTGAACTCTGGTGTTCAAGACATTTTTAAATAAAGATTTAGATATTTGTGTAGCGTTCGGTTTTACAGATAAGAGAGTGTTGGGTGAAAGACAGGTGTTGGTGTGTGTATTGATTATTCTCTTTTCTGCTTTTATGAATTTATGAAGGAAAAGAGACTGAGAGAGAAACCTGTTCGCGGCTCCTCGGTAACTGAGGGAGTTGTTTTAAGAAGGTAAATTAATTTTGTATGGGATCAATGGAGACATTTCAACTGAAGTCAACTACCGATATTCTTCTCAAGAACTACTGAGAAATACTAGGAACAAACACTTGATTAAAATCTACATTACCGCCAGTTTCAGAACCTGTTATGAATTTTTTTTTTTTTGCGATGGAAAGAAAGACAAGAATTTTCAGAAGAAAATTTGAATGATATGATGCTAGTGCGATGTTGGTGGTTGCCAGTGTTTATATACTGTATGGTTGCAAAGGTGTTCTGAATGGTTTTTAGCACATGGTTCCTTGGTAATTTTGTGGTATTTTTTTAAATCCCCTGGAGTAAAATGTAAATTCCTCGGTAGGTACATGGAAATGGTTTAGTATCATGGAATATATCAGAGTACCATGATATTACTTGCATGTAATATCTTAAAGGGTTACGAGTGAAAGATGTAGAGAGTGATGAAATGAGTGAGAGTGAGTGTAACTGTACAGTGGAAATTTACAGGGATTACTGCGTCTCCTGAGTCACTCCCTGCAGGGTACCATGCCAGTGTCTGTCCTCTGTGCTGTTCTCCGAGGTCATTCTTTCCCTCTGCAGCCTTTGCTTTCACTCATTCTTGCCCTTTCTGTCATTCTCTATACATTTGACTGACCAAATACTTGGTCTGTCTCATTTTGAGCTGTGTAATGTGTTTTTCTGTCTGTGCAGACACTAGCTCTCAGCACTTATTCAATAAACTCTGCTGTTAGCTCTCCTCTGTGGCAAAAGTTTCAGACTATAGTAACTGAATAAAGCTATGATTTAATCTAGGAACATATCAACTAAATTGTCGATTAGTGAGGTCGAAACAATCAAATCGCACCAAAAGAACTCTTTAGTGCCCACCACTCCCACACTGTTAAATTAGGGCTGCACGATATTGAAGAAAAATGTGATATGCAATCACTCGTGAAATAATGCGATACGTTATTGCTTTAAGTGTGTAAAATATATTCAAAAACTGAAAATGATAACCAACATCCATGTTTCACATTCTTTTTGTAACAAAGCATCCCTAAAATTTCGGAAAGTGAACAGTGTTTTACTGTAGCATTACATAAAAGTAAGTGTCATTTTAACGTCAGTGTAAACCAGGGGGGTTTAGGGTTTCAGGTAGGCCTACATTAGGTTTATTTAACAACAGAAATTGAATAATCAAATGTAAAAATATGTACGTATGAATTAAATGTGACCTGTGCTGGCAAAATGAGTCGCAATAAGCAAATTTTCAAAAATGTAGTTTCAAAATGCAAAATTCAAAATGATGTATAATTTGCTTGACTCGGACAAATGACTGAGGCTACACATGTTTAAATTCAATAGAGTCAGCAAAGTCAGTTTTGAGAAAAATCGAGTTAAAGTTTTCTGAAGGTTCCAAAACAAAATCACCTAGCAACCATACCTTAAAATCCCTGGCAATAACTCCAAATTTGGCACACACCAAGTCAAAACCCATATCTATAGAAAAAAAATATATATATTCAACTTTTTTTTTTCCATGATACCACAATTGTTTGATTAATGAAACAGGCAGTCTATATATTAAGACCTACTGTGCTGCACGGATCTAATGTAACACATCAGATGTTTTCCCAAACAGTTAACCAAACATTCACACAAGACAGATAATGTTTGCGTGAATACTCGCCAAGACAGATATTTTGAATACTGTAAATCTGTCTATATGTGTATATTGGGATCGCGCGCTGTCTGAGACGTCTTTGGATCTGTCAGTCAGCGTGAATAAGATAATTTTTCATGGACAAGGGGAAGGTACTCCTCTCAGAAAACGTACAAATAAAGATACTTTTAGATGTTTGATTGCTATTTAAAGCATTGGGATCGCTAGACGAGGGTTTAATTAACTAATTTTTGTGAAAAGTGAAAAATGTCGATTTTGAGGTTGTTTTGCCTGATGCTCGAAATTATCCCGTGCGCATTCCGACTCATTTTGCCAGCATGGGTCACATATACTGATTCTTATTAAAGCTACAAAAATTAGTAGAGCAGTGAGTGATTTTCTCTTCATCTTTCGTTGTTTGATTAACATTAAGCACACAGACCGAAGCAGGTTTATTAGGCTGCTGTCACTTTAAGAGCTGCAGGGATCCAGTATATTGTTACACATGCGCTTTCTTTCTCAACTCATTACTCCACTTAAGACATAACTGACTGTGTTTACGTGAATACTCACCAAAACAGGCGTTGACATAATATTGTGTGTATTTGGCCATATAAGTTGCGGAAGAGAACTGAATTCAGGATTACGCCCTGTCCAAGGGAAACCTATGCGAAAAATACTTCAGGAAGTGAGGCTGTGGAAAAAGTGGGTGGGCAGTTTTCAACTCCTCCCTCGACTGCAAAGCGGTTAAATCCAGATGAAGACACCTAGATGCTATAAGGGGGAGGGACATTTTCGTTGTTATCTCATGTTATTGTACAATTTTTATACACCCCTGAGTGCAAGATGAGTCATCATTATTTTTGGTCCATTTTTCCAGAGAAGAGAATGTAAATTTGTAAAGCAGCTAAAAGTTAATTTGGTCAACTTTAAGGGGCACGCTAGTATATAAAAGCTAACAGATATGTACACAAAAGCTGTTTTAGTGGGGTGTTGTAATGGCTCAAACTGCCTTTCATATCTGTAAAAACTATAAAATCCATCTAATCTGACTAATCTCTGTCAGTTTGTACTATATAGAGCTTTTGGTTTAATGCATTATAAAGAATAAAGATATGCATAATGTATGTTATAATGCATTATATCTTTTTATAAATAATTGTAGCCAGTTAAAATGCATTATAATATTTGGAGATTCTGAAATTGGTCGTTTGTCATGTGTTTTAATGCATTATAAAGGTGTGTTCAATGAATAGATCAGTATTATAAAGTATTATACCAGCGGTTACAGTTATTCATACAGTGCATAAGTTGCATTACAAGGCATAATTAATGCATTAAAATGACTTTTTATAATGCATTATATATAGTTATATGCAGTATAAGACATATTATATATAGGTTTTAAGTAAAGTGTTACCAAACTTTTTTTATTAATGGATTGTCTCCTCTCTTCAGCTAACAAGAGTGATGGGAACTCGGTAAACCAGAGTATATTGCCTTTTTTTTTGGTGCCTTTCTTCTTTCTGCTGGGGCTTCTGGGAGTCCTCATCTGCCACATCCTGAAGAGGAAGGGCTACCGCTGTACAACTGATTCAGAGGAAGATGAAGAGCTGGAGAAAGAGGAGCACGAAGAGGCTAGAGATCCAGAAAAAGGAGGTGAGTGCTTTGTTGAAATTTTGTTAATATTACACATATATTGACCATGTTTCTTGAAACTTCCTCCAAAACAAATGACACCTCATCATTCAGTTCCTGTGATTTTGTTATGGTCAATGAAATTGTAGGAAGGAGTTTGTGAAATCAGGGATCTTAAAAAGAACATTGGAGTTGCAGCTATTAATTTGTTTATTATTAATTGGCTCCTCATTGCTTGAAGTCAGATGGTTTGTTTATTGAAATGGTCTGAAAGTTGTATGGTTTATAAGCAGTGGATCGAAATGAAAATGACTTGAGAAGTAAATATTTTAAGCTACTTCCCTCATAGCAATCAGCTGAAGGATCATTTAAAGTGGATACGTGACCTCATTGCATGGTGTGCAAGTGCAAGTGCTTGTGGGATGGCGGATTTAAGCTGAGGTTTATATTCAGCCCACTTGAAAGCAAATGTGTTTTTCTTGTTTTCAGACATTCTTTGCTTAGGAAGAGAGGTGAAGAAATGTCATGGAAAAGAAAAACTGTAGCCCCTTCTGTTAAGCCTCTTCTAACACACTCACTCTCGTCTTATTTTATCTCATAAAATTTTTTTATCTTCTCATTATTTTGACATGATAAAGTATTCACAGTAATCCGTTTTAGTACCGTCAATTTTAGATTGGAGAACAGCCAATACTTAATACTCCACTCCGTCGTGTTTCTTCCTCATTAGGGAGTTTTTCCTTGCCACAAGCTACAGTTTTCTTACTGATGGCATTTAGCCTTTATTTTCTGAAGTTGCTTTGAAAAAACATGTATTGTGAAAAGTGCTGCACAAACTAGAGTCACTTTCATTTTCTTAAAGGGACAGGGAAACCCAAAAATGAAAATGTTGTCGTCATTTACTCACCTTCATGTTGTTGCAAACCTGTATGAGTTTCATTCTTCTGTTGAACACAAAAGAAGATATTTTAAAGAATGTTGGTTGATGGCACCCATTGACTTCCATAGTATTTTTTTTTTTCCTACTATGTAAGTCAATGGGTGCCGTCAACTGCCTGCACATGACGCACCTTGTAGGGCTGGCCACAGTAATTCAAATTGTATTGTATTGTTCTTTTGTCTTTGCGTTGTTTAAAACTGTATGTTTGTTTACTTCCACTGCTATGGTGGTGTCTAGGAGACTTTTTTATCCACATTTAAGCTAAAGGATCACATGTTATTTTTCCAAATTATATGTTTGTTTGTTTTTTTTAATTTATTTTTAAATGCAAGTCTGTATGGTTTGCATGTTTTTCTAGGAATGTTCACGTGGCATTTTTTTGAATTCTAGGAAACTTAAAAGTGTGTGGACTTGTTCAACCTGACACAACCTTCTTGCTCTCTCTTTTTGTTTGTCTTCAAATATTTGGATCCATCCATATTCAGTTGCATGTGATTGAGCACTAGAAATGTATTTTATCCCTCAGTAATCTTTTTCATTTATACAAGGTCATCTGCCTGGACAGTGTTTAGTATTATTTATATGGTATTATAAAATGTATCAATATTTTAAATTGGCTTTTAATTTTTGTTTTAGTAATTTTTTTTTTATATATATATATATATATATATATATATATATATATATATAATGACTAATAATAATTATGATATTATTGCTAATAATATAAGCACAATGTTTTTATATATATATATATATATATATATAAAATATAAATATAAATACACACACACACATATATACACACACACACACACACTTTTCATTTGTAAAAAAAAAAAAAAAATCACATTTTAAAACGCAAATCGCAATTTTTATATTTTCCCCTAATCGTGCAGCCCTACTCTGCTCTCATCAGGATCTTTGGGCCCAGTGATCTGAATTTGTGGATAGATTTACAATAACTGTGGCTCTGATTAGAGAGTAACTGTATCGTGGCTTTGGGTTGCATTGTGGGTCTAATTTTGGCTTTTTTGTTGTTAGTAAACTTGGACTGACCCTATAGGTATTTTGCCATTGTGTATGGAAAATATTTAGCTGTAGATTAATACATGCAAATCCAAAACTAACAAAAGCAGATTAGTAGTCATAAACTTTATATGACTCCAGAACTACATATTTCTCTGTCTGGATCCCCAGCTGTAAAAGCAAATCCAACACAGGAAGTCTGTCCTTTCGAGCAGGGGTCCATGGCTTCAGGAAGGACATGGGTGGTGTGTGTGTTTTCTGAGCAGTAGTTTTGCAGAAATACCCTTCCATTTTCATATGCCTTTTATGAAGCCTTTAACTGAAGTCAACAGACCATATTTATTGTTAGTATTGTAAATGTCAGTGTTTTCTGCTATCAAAAGCAAGTCCTTTGAAGTACTACTGTGTCAGCAAAAATAATGTTTCATTCCACCTGCATAATGGCGCATAGTGATGAAATAACAAACACTAATAACAGTTGTTTTGTGATGACAGTTTAAGACGAACCAGCACGCTTTCTCTGGATGTTGTGTCGCCAGTTGTTGCATTTCTGCTTTGGTTCTGCTTAACACTAAACAAGCTGTGTTTTTTGTTTCTGTTTTTGAAAAATACATATCACTTTTACTTTAATCTTTACTTTTTATACATTTTTCTAACAAAGGCAAGTTGACTAATATTCAGTAGAATAAAGTGTTATAATTTCTATTTCTAACACAACCCATCTCTTTCTCTCTCTCTGTCAGATCTGAATGACACCTTCAGTGATGCCAACGCTGACACTGTGGGCCAAATCGTTAACTACATCATGAAAAATGAAGGTAAGGTGAATGAATGTGAGGATAAAGATGGGTTTAGACATCCCACTACTTGCTAATAATGGTTACATGACCAGTTTGACAAACCCTGGTCAAGATTAGTCCAGGACGCAAGGCCTCTCAGAACTGATAACATGTCTTTGTGGGTTTGTACTATACACTGAGGGAAATATGAGATGTGGTAACCAGTCAGGCAACATTGATCGTGATGCAGCATTGATTGTGTCGGAGCATTAACAATCCTCAGCTGACCTCAGAGCAGTGAATCAACATGAGGTCACACCAGACAACAGCTGGTGTCTCCAGGCTGATTCAAAAAAATACCTTCAGCTGTTTCAACTGACTGCACAATCTACTTAAACTTGGAAATAATTGTATTAAATTTTTATAATAATAATAATAATTTTATTATAATATTATGAGAGTTTTGAAAAAAAACAAAACAAAACAAAAAACAACAGAGATGAGTAAGAAATAAATAAGGGATAATCCATGGCTAGCTGTGCATTAAACAGTTTTAATGCACGACTTGGATGCCAAAAATTGCCTGATGCGAAGCAGGGGGTCAAATCGTTTAATGTACAGCTAGCCGTGGATTATCCCGCTTATACCATGGTCATTTGCCAGCATTGACAACTTAAAGCTGTTATTGATGTTTGCAGCGCAATATTTGACCGGAAGGGTAAAAATGACGGTTATTTTTGTCAGTTACAGCTTGTTAGATCTAGCATTCTCCCCGCTTCAAATCAGACACAGAGATAAAGTAGTGTGTAATATTACATTTATTTGAATGAATGAATTCAGAGAGAGAGAGCGAGAGAGAGCGAGAGAGAGAGAGCGAGAGAGAGCGAGAGAGAGAGAGCGAGAGAGAGAGAGCGAGAGAGAGAGAGCGAGAGAGAGAGAGCGAGAGAGAGAGAGCGAGAGAGAGAGAGCGAGAGAGAGAGAGCGAGAGCGAGAGAGAGCGAGAGAGAGCGAGAGAGAGCGAGAGAGAGCGAGAGAGAGCGAGAGAGAGCGAGAGAGAGCGAGAGAGAGCGAGAGAGAGCGAGAGAGAGCGAGAGATGCGTGTGTGAATTACCTATGTCTGTTCAGCGTCTCTCTCTCTCTTTCTTTCTTTCTCTCTCTCTCTCTCTCTCTCTCTCTCAACAATGAAGCTGTGAGTTTAATTACTTCAAAACCAGCGACCCCCATCGTTGCTGAGAAATATAATGTAGCGATTCAGTGGTGAAACTATTTTATTAATAAAAGTCTTAATAAAAGCGATCTCCGATCTGTGTGTGTGTGCTTCAGTGAAATTCAATGAATGATTAAACTGACTTGGAACGGTTTTAACGAACACCTTCCAGCCAATCAGAATCGAGTATTCAGACAGACCATGGTATACAGTCAAACCAAAATTTATTCAGACACCTTCAAACATTTCTCACATTATCACAGTTTATTCACTATAGTTTAGAAAATGGTAATAAAATATGACAAGAACTCAGAGTTAAACTGTGTCAGAACAAATTCATCGTGATAATGTCAGATAACTTTGATAGAAAGGTATGTAATGGATTACAATCAACCAATCAGCTGTCAGATGTTAAATTTAAGTACACAATAAGATAATACCAATTTAGTTCAACCAATTACCAAGCAATGCTTAATGTTGTTCAGTCTGTGCTGTACAAGGTCGCATTAGCAATTAAAGAAAAAACACTTAAGCAAAACATGGTCAGGTCAAAGTGTCTGAATAATTTTGCTCCCAAATTTTTATCAATTTTACTGATAGTCTACTGTATGAAGAATTTTTGGGTATAATATGTCACAGTTTACTTTATTTTGCTATCCTCACTTACATAAATGAACTATAGTGTCCTGCATCCACTAGTAAAAACATTATATCTGGTGTCTGAATAATTATTAATAAAAATTTTTTTTTTTTTAAATAATACTGGAGAGCACGTGATCATCAGGTTTGACACTCGAGTGCTGCTTTCATTACAGAAAAAGAGGACAAACCTTTTCTTTTTTGCTTTTTACTTTAATTTCTAATAATAATGATGAGTGATTTCCAGTGAAATAATGTATTACATTGAATAAAAATACAAAGTGGACTTTAGACACCACTATACTATTTCTATACTATACTATTTTCTATACTATATTACTTTTTTTTTTTTTTTTTTTTGTAAGCTGTATTGTGTTTAAATTCAGACAGTGTTGCTGTTTCAGGCTTTGTAAACCAGTCGTGAATTTGTTCACCTTGATTTCTTGATGGCGTAAAGGCCAAAAGGTGTTTTTAACAACTTAACAACTTTGAAGGATACAAGGAAATTTCAGTTGTGCATAAAATGAAAACACTGATCTGAGAATGAAAAATAGCAGAACTGTAGTTTTAGTTTGGTTGATCTATTTAGACCTGTTCAGAAAAAACATCAGTAGTCATTCCCTGGTGACTCACCAGCATTTCAGAATGTTTCATTCTCCTGAGTGTGACATGTGGACAGAAAGTGGTATTACTGTTTCTTATATCTTCTCTTTTATGTTTCACCATCTCCACAGCTTGGTAACAATGCATGACTAGCAGCACATTAACCTTATTTCTGCGCCTCTAGTGGAAGAACACAATTCATGTTGCCGTCAACTTCTTAAAATCCTCTTGTGTGTAAACGGAAGGAAGTGAAATGTAAGGCACATTCACTGCCAGTGGTTGCACAATTCAAGTGCTACCCTATGAAAATATGAACATTTTGAAGTTGACTGCCTTTTTAAAGACATTTAGTCCAGCATCTCCATGTTGTCTTCCTCTATTGATAGATATATATATATATATATATATATACACTCACCTAAAGGATTATTAGGAACACCTGTTCAATTTCTCATTAATGCAATTGTCTAATCAACCAATCACATGGCAGTTGCTTCAATGCATTTAGGGGTGTGGTCCTGGTCAAGACAATCTCCTGAACTCCAAACTGAATGTCAGAATGGGAAAGAAAGGTGATTTAAGCAATTTTGAGCGTGGTTGTTGGTGCCAGACGGGCCGGTCTGAGTATTTCACAATCTGCCTTGAAAATGCCTTGTTGATGCTAGAGGTCAGAGGAGAATGGGCCGACTGATTCAAGCTGATAGAAGAGCAACTTTGACTGAAATAACCACTCGTTACAACCGAGGTATGCAGCAAAGCATTTGTGAAGCCACAACACGCACAACCTTGAGGCGGATGGGCAACAACAGCAGAAGACCCCACCGGGTACCACTCATCTCCACTACAAATAGGAAAAAGAGGCTACAATTTGCACGAGCTCACCAAAATTGGACAGTTGAAGACTGGAAAAATGTTGCCTGGTCTGATGAGTCTCGATTTCTGTTGAGACATTCAGATGGTAGAGTCAGAATTTGGCGTAAACAGAATGAGAACATGGATCCATCATGCCTTGTTACCACTGTGCAGGCTGGTGGTGGTGGTGTAATGGTGTGGGGGATGTTTTCTTGGCACACTTTAGGCCCCTTAGTGCCAATTGGGGATCGTTTAAATGCCACGGCCTACCTGAGCATTGTTTCTGACCATGTCCATCCCTTTATGACCACCATGTACCCATCCTCTGATGGCTACTTCCAGCAGGATAATGCACCATGTCACAAAGCTCGAATCATTTCAAATTGGTTTCTTGAACATGACAATGAGTTCACTGTACTAAAATGGCCCCCACAGTCACCAGATCTCAACCCAATAGAGCATCTTTGGGATGTGGTGGAACGGGAGCTTCGTGCCCTGGATGTGCATCCCACAAATCTCCATCAACTGCAAGATGCTATCCTATCAATATGGGCCAACATTTCTAAAGAATGCTTTCAGCACCTTGTTGAATCAATGCCACGTAGAATTAAGGCAGTTCTGAAGGCGAAAGGGGGTCAAACACAGTATTAGTATGGTGTTCCTAATAATCCTTTAGGTGAGTGTGTGTGTGTGTGTGTGTGTGTATATATATATATATATATATATATATATATATATATATATATATATATATATATATATATATATATATATATATATATATATATATATATATATATATATATATATATATATATATATATATAGGGTTTAACCCTAATTCTGCTGTGATCTGACTAACTTTTGTATGCAAGTTCAATAATGTGAGTCAGCTATAAAATGTGATTTACACTAATATTTGCAATGTGTGTATTGATGGCCTGAAGCTACCCTGTGTCCACAGAAGGCAGTCAGCTGCTTTCATTAGTCAAAAGAATCCAGTCAAGCAAATGGTTCTGCATCTAAGGCTGCAGACTAATTTAGGAAGTCATTTAATAAACTCTTTCATTCTCTTCCACCAGCCAACTCCGATGCACTCAATGCCATGGTTCAGGACAGTATAGACTCAGAGGGGTAAGTGCTCCTTTATGTCTTTCATATACCTGATGTTCTGAACTAGTAGTTTTGTTTTTCTTATGTACATCTGCAGTTTTAATTTTTAGTTGTTCATAGTTTGCACAGATGGTGTTTTGAATTTGATTCAAAAACAAATCATACATGCATACATACACATTGCCACACATGCACACACGCATGTCTGTTTCACTATATTAGACTAATATTTATTTTACATATCAGGTTAAACGCCTAACTAACCCAGCCTTTACCCCTAAACGTACAAAATACAAAAAATACACACAGAAACGTACAAAACACTAGGGTTTTTTTTAAATAAAAATATGTTTTGGCCGATTTATAAGCATTTTTAACTAATGAGGACCAGTAAAATGTCCTTAATAGTCGGAGACATTTAATAATAATAGGACATTTGGCCCTCACAAGTAAAGTACACACATACGTACACAAACACTATGTACGTGTGTATATATATATATATATATATATATATATATATATATATATATATATGACAGTGGCGTCAAGGATTTAAAAGTGTATTTAAACCAATGTTATTTTAGTTTTTACTTTAGTTTTATTAATATTTTGAATGAGCTTTTATTTTAAATTTTTAGTGTTCATGTTAATTTTAGTATAATTTATAGTAATTTAATTTAGTAATTTTGTATTTAATTAATTTATTATTTTTATATTGTTATTTAGGTTTAATTTATTTATTATTATTTTTACATTGTTATTTAGGTTTAATTTAGTTTTGTTTTAGTTTTTATTTATTTCCAGTTAATTTTCAACTTCAGTTTATTGCCAAGGCAACATTTCTAATTTTCATTCAGTTTAAGTTTTTCCAATTAATACTTATATTTTATTTTATTTCAGCTTTATTAAATTAACAGAAATGTTTTAAATAGTTTTAGTCTTAGCTAACGATAATAACCCTGATTTAACCTTTAAATTTGTTTTTTCATGACATAAAAGGAAGTACAAAGAGGGACAAATAAAATATATTTTAATTATATAATTAAACTTATCACTATGTATATTATGCTGGTAATTTAATTCCATATGTATTCAAAGTATTTTCACTAGCGGTCTCAGACATTTGGATCTAACTTTATATAATAAACAAACTTTTAAAAGCACAGTAGCATACTTGTAAAACAATGTTTGAATGTATGTGATCAAGTGAACCTTACAAAATCTTATAAAACTCAAAAGGTGTTTTGTAAAGCAGTACCTCATCCCTCCAAAAGATGGCGCTGTCACTTCTCAAATAACGGCAGCAGCAAAACAGGACAGACTCGTGATGAGGGATTGAGGTGGTTCTGTCGGTCTCATATGACACATGGTGAGGAAAATCACCATGAAGCAAAAAAGCATCAATCATTGACAGTGCTGCAAGCCAGAATAAGATCCAGGAAGACTTTCAAAACCACATATACAGAAGAGGAGTCATAGAATATGAGTCTGGGTGGAGCAATAGTCTCCACACTAATATACATAAAAGTCATCAGTTTTATCATGCTCTATTTTACCAGCATGATGACATCAGTTTATAGATGGTGACAGTTCATTTCCTGGTACTATGACTACTATCATCAAGATGAGATTACAGATGAAAATTGTGACATTTCACTTTTTTTCTTACCTCAGCTATACTACACCATATTCCTGAAACATTTCAAAATACATGAGTGAATGTTTATTCATCCTGAGATATTATATTGTAACTCCATTTTATTCATCTTATGTAATTCACACTTACACATCAGTCCCTAGATTAAAGGGATCGTTCACTCATAAAAAATGAATGTTCTGTCATCATACACTCACTCTCATGTCATTCCAAACCTGTGTGGCTTTATTTATGCAGTGGAACAAAAAAGTAGATAAATGTACTGGTTGCTTTCAAGCTTCAACTAGAGTTCAAAAGGACCATGAAAGTATCTTAAAGGGTTAGTTCACCCACAAATGAAAATTCTGTCATTAATTCCTCACCCTCATGCCGTTCCAAACCCGTAAGACCTTCGTTCATCTTCAGAACACAAATAAAGATATTTTTGATGAAATCCGAGAGCTCTCTGACCCCTCCATAGACAGCAATTTAATGAACACTTTCAAGGTCCACAAAGGTAGTAAAAATATCGTTAAAATAGTCCATGTGACTCCAGTGGTTCAACCTTAATTTTATGAAGCCACGAGAATACTTTTTGTGCGCAAAAACAAACAAAAATAACGACTTTATTCAACAATTTCTTCACGTCTGTGTCAGTCTCCTGCGCTGTTGACGTAGGAAATACAGTCCAGCGCTTCCAAGTTACGTCAGAGCTATGCCAGCACGCCGGCTTACCATTGACCGATGCTGTTCACGTGAGCACCACGACGCATGCGTGTGATGCTGACGCAGGAGCTGACCAACGTAAACTGTGTAGGAGACTGACACAGACGTGAAGAAATCGTTGAATAAAGTCGTTATTTTTGTTTGTTTTTTGCGCATAAAAAGTATTCTCGTTGCTTCGTAAAATTAAGGTTGAACCACATGGACATGGACTATTTTAACAATAGTGTTTTTTCTACCTTTCTGGGCCTTGAAAGTGTTAATTAAATTGCTGTCTATGGAGAGGTCAGAGAGCTCTCCGATTTCATCAAAAATATCTTCATTTGTGTTCTGAAGTCTTATAGGTTGGGAACAACATGAGGGTGAGTAATTTATGACAGAATTTTCATTTTTGGGTGAACTAACCCTTTAAAAGTTGTCCTAGTGTAAATGTGTACTTAAAGACTTCTGATACGATTGTCCTTATTCAGTGATAATCTTCCCCTCCTGCTGAAACCAGATCAGTGAGAGAACATGAATCAATAATTTCGATAGGTTAAACCAATTCATTGATAGCGTTACACTCATTTTCACAGATTTAAAAAAAAATATATAATTTACTTTGAATATAAAAAATACTACAATACTAAGTACAAAAAATATATTTAAAAAAAAAAAAGTACTTGATACCTTTTATGGTGCTTTTTTTTTAATCCTTATTGAGGCTTGGATATCCATTCATTGTAAGTACATTTAAAAGCTCAACCAGAATATTTTTCAAAATGTCTCCTTTTGTGTTCCATGGAAGAAAGAAAGTCATGTGGGTTTGACTCAACAGGAATGTGAGTAAATGATGACAGAATTCTCATTTTTGGGAATTAATTCCTTTAATACTTTCTTTCCCCCAAATGTCCTCCTCTAATGTTGTGTGTGTGTGTGTGTGTGTGTGTGTGTGTGTGTGTGTGGTGTATGTTTTTTCTGAGCATTCATGTGAATACCAGATTGGGTTGAACAACGAGGTCACTCTGCTTGAGTCTCACATGCAGTATAAGCAGCAGAGTGAATTTGCTTCCTCCAGTCAAGAATAAGACAGATATAAAGAAGAGTGGAGCATAGGGAAGGTGAAAGGTTTAGAGCAATGGAAAATGTAAAAAATAAGGAGTGGTGCTCAGAATGATGTGAATGATGATGGCTTATACTGTAAATGGCAAACTTCACCCATCCACTCATATGTTATTTGCGAAATGTATTTTATCAGAATACACAGCTACTTCTAACTAGTCATCAGTGAGGAAAGATGACATTGCCACTTGCAGTGTTGGAGAAGCTACTTAAAGGACCACTGAAGTGCCTTGAAACACGCAGCATTATTTAATGTGTTGACTTAATTTCCCCTGAAACAGGAAGACAGGGCGGGACAAATCAAGCAGCTCCTCCCCTTTTTTTAAAACGGCCAATAGCGTTTTGTTTATATCACAGTTTGACTAGAGCCTTTCAGCTCGGTAAAGCCACAGTTTCCTCCTAATCTCCAACCGTTTCTCATCATAATCTCCTCCATATCGCTTTGAAATACATCATTCTGTGCAGAATTCAAATGGGTCCGATATGTTTTGTTGTCTGCGCTGACTCGCGCATATGATGTGCTCTGTGCTATTGTGTCTCTGGACCGGAGCAGACTGTGTGTGTGCGCTGCGGCGGTGCACGTGAAACTAAAGTGAAACCAGACTTCGTTTGCCTCAACTGACACTATCTGAATCGTTCCCTATTCCCTATATAGTGCACTGTGTGTCATTCACAATGTAGAAAATAGTAAACGCGTGAACAAGTGACCGATTTCAGCCGCAGCTTCAGCGTCTATTTAAGGGACGGGACGCTTCAGATTCTAGAGAGCATTTGATTAGACAGAAGATGTGATGAGAAGCTGAAGTCCGCGGTGATGTCATAAAAATCTGTGACCCATTTTAGCGCAAGTGAGAGACTGTAAGTTTTGAATGCTTATGTCTTCTAAATGCAAATTTTGTCATTGTTTTGGAACACACCAGCTTATTCATAACCTTAAAGCTAACACATTCATACTAAAAGCTAAAAAACTTACATGTTGATTTTGGCCTTTAAAAACTGTAGCTTTCCAAGTTACAAGCTGCTCAATTTAGAGTAGTTCAACTACAGACAATACCCTTCTGAAAAAGTAGCTAATTACTCTGAAGCTACTTAAAGGGGCAATATTTTATATTTATATCTTTATTTGATTACGGTTAGCAAATGACAAATAACAATGTATATATAATGTATATGTATTATGCTTTAAAAATGCATTATTGGATCATTCATTGTGCACTGTTCAGGATATTTCTCTCTGATCCACATGGAGCTGAGAAACACAATATCCCACATACTTGGAAGAATAGAAATGAAAATCCCTCCATATGCAATAAAAAAAGGGGAGAAAAGGGGAGAAAAACAAAAAGGAGAGATCACATTTTTCTTGTCCATTGTTAAAGGTACAGAGTTGTTTACAAGCTGTATATTCCAGGATTGTTCTCGGTGGATTGTAGGTAAATATTCCACTTCATTCAGATAGCTGTTTTTCTTCCTCTGCCCTATCATTATATATCTCTACTGTTTTACCACAGCAAGTGTTTCAGTGGTTGAGTAAGCAGGCTGAATGATTCAGACTGAATCTCAAACTGATTCGGATTGTTCTGCTTACCATTTGACGCTTACATTGAAAAGAACAGATTTAAAAGAGTGAATAATTTGCCAGTCGGGCATCTTAATATAGTGATGTAGCATTTCATTTTACTACAGGCTACTTGATTGAAAAAATGGTAACACTTTATTTTAGGGTTCAGTTCTCGCTATTAACTAGTTGCTTATTAGCATGCATATTACTAGGATATTGGCTGTTTATTAGTACTTATAAAGCACATATTTATGCTTTATTCTGCATGACATCCCTTATTCCTACCCAATACCTAAACTTAAAGGCTAAAAAAAAACTACCTTACTAACTATTAATAAGCAGTATATAAGCATATGAGTTTGAGGCAAAAGTCTTAGTTAATAGTGAATACTAAAGTCTTACAGATATTAAAGTGTTACTGAAAAAATAGCCTGCTACTGAAAACGCTACACTACTTTAAAAGTAGCGTCACTACTGTCAAGCTACTGAAAAATGTAGTTAAGCTATTAACGTTGCTACTTGCAACTACTCCCCAGCACTGGCAGCTAGATGGTGCAGTTACAACATTTACCAGCAGGGGCTAACAGGACCATGGCAACCAGCAGAAACTTGACCCCCTAATGACTGTATTAAGGGGACAGGACCATTAATGTTTATAAATGATCAAACTGATCTTGCACTGTCATGCACGGAAATACTTCTGGTGTAGTGTGTGTTTGCATGTGTGTCTCTTCCTCCTTTATCTTCCAACTTTATGTTCCTCATGCCCCTGCAGGTGACAATTGAAGTATCTCTGTCCTGCTCTTCCTCTGCCTCTCGAGTGAGGCATGCGCGCATATGCACACAGAGCAGAACAACATCCCGCAGTGTAATGAAGACAGATAAGAGACGACCACTACATTTTCCTCTTTTAGCTGGCAGAGTGGAAGGACAAAATAAATAGAGGGAGAAGGAGAGAGGAAAAGACAGATAAAGCAGCAGGGGGAGAAAGTTAGCCTGTCTGAAGTAACTGATCCAGTTATGCTGCATTTCAGCTAAAATATTATATCTGTGAAAGGTGAAGCTTTTTTAAGTGTTAAATGCATTCTTCTATCTTGCTTTATTGTGTGGTAGAGCTCAGCGAATATATATTAAACACCAGATTTCTAAAATATTGTAGTTATCTTAAATATTTTAAATATTATATCCTAAATATTGTAGTGTGTGTATGTGTGTGTATATATACACATCTGAAATTATATATCTGAACTGAGTCAAACAAGTAGATTCAGTAAGAAATTATGATTTTCACAAAATGAAGGCTAAGAAAGAATATTTAGTACATGGTAATAAACAACATGTACCTAAATATGGTTTTATTTAAAACAAGGCTGCATTTATTTGATGATAAAATTTAGTTCAGACTGTCTTTTTAGGTGAATCGATTCAAAACACACATTCAATAACATAATCACTCAAAAATGTCACTGAAGTCTCAACTACACTACCGTTCAAAATTTTGGGAATTCAGCAAGGATGCCTTAAACCCACCAAAAGTGACATTAAGGACTTTTACTTTGTTATAAAAGATTTCTAGCTAAAAACGATTTTTATTTCAAAAAATGCTTTTCTTTTGAACGTTCTATTGATATTATAATGAAAGCATATTAGAATGATTTCTAAAGGGTCAAAAATTCAGAAAATCCAGATTTGCCACCACAGAAATGAATTAAAATATGTATATTAATAATGAATCAAACTTACCAATTGTGATGCTGCTTTTACTGAAATTTTAAACAGATGCTATAAAAATATTTAATGATTAATAGTCAAGTCTCCTTTATTTATATAGCGCTTTTTTACAATGCAGATTGTTTCAAAGCAGCTTCACAGTGTTAAACAGGAAAATAATGCAACAGAATTTGATTCGGCTGTACAGCCGCACTGTAGAGAACAGTGATGTCATCGTCCAGCTCAGTTCAATTATCATATAGTGTCAATGCGGGCGGATCAGTAATATAGTTGAACATTTAGTGTCCCCAACTAAGCAAGCCAAAAGCCAAAGGCGACAGAGGCGACGGTGGCAAGGAACCAAAACTCCATCAGGTGATAGAATGGAGAAAAAAAACCTTGGGAGAAACCAGGCTCAGTCGGGGTGCCAGTTCTCCTCTGGCCAACAAACTAACAGTGTGCGATTATGATTCAGGCAAACATTACAGGTCAGAAGTCAGATTAGATCGGAACATTCAGAGTATTTGTCCAGTTCCATCTGGTTGAAGATCGGAGTCATCACGCAGGAGACGGGTTTGTTGAGGATCAGTGCCACTGGATGACGTGACGATGAGGCCTTCACAGGGGAGATTCTAGTTGGCACGGTCTCTGCAGACACTTTAGGGATGCGTTGGTCGGGTCTAGGCGCAGGTCCACCATCTGATCTGGATACGGCCCGGATCCGGCTGACTACAGTAAACCTCAGGATAAACAGAGAGACTAACATTAGCGTAGATGCCATTCTTTTTATGATGTAACGAGTACATCAGGTGTTATGGGAAGTGTTCCCGGTTCCGGCAGACCTAGTTAATGCAGCCTAAAACAATCATTTAACTGATTTGAATAATATAAATTGGTAATGTTCTATGTGTATGCCATAGTAAAGAGATGTGTTTTTAGTCTAGATTTAAACTGACAGAGTGTGTCTTCTTCCCGAACAATGCTAGGAAGACTGTTCCAAAGTTTAGGTGCTAAATAGGAAAAGGATCGACTGCCTGCAGTTGATTTTGATATTCTAGGTATTATCAACTGGCCATAATTTTGAGACCGCAATAGACGTGATGGAATATAATGCGTTAAGAGCTCGCTCAAGTACTGGGGAGCTAAACCATTTAGTGCTTTGTAAGTAATTAGCAAAATTTTAAAATGTATACGATGTTTAATAGGGAGCCAATGCAGTGTTGACAACCGGGCTAATATGGTCATACTTCCTGGTTTTAGTAAGAACTCGAGCTGCTGCATTTTGGACAAGCTGGAGTTTTTTTATTAAGCGAGCAAGGCAACCACCCAGAAGAGCATAATACAATAATCTAGCCTTGAGGTCATGAACGCGTGAACTAACTGTTCAGCATTTTGCATTTAAAAGCATGTGCCGTAATTTAGATATATTTTTAAGATGGTAGAATGCAGTTTTACAGATGCTAGAAACTTGGCTTTCAAATGAAAGATTGGTATCAAAGAGCACACCCAGGTTCCTAACTGATGACGAGGACTTGACAGAGTAGCCATCAAGTGTTGGACAGTATCCTAGATTACTACGTGCAGAGGTTTTTGTTCCAATAATTAAAAATTCAGTTTTTTCAGAATTAAGTTGTAGGAAATTACTAGTCATCCAGTTTATTTATATCAGCTATGCATTCCGTTAATCTTGTGAATTGGGACGTTTTGTCAGGGCGCGAAGAAATATAGAGCTCATGAGTCACGACACAAGGACTAAACTAATAACTCTTTGGCCAAACCTAGATTATCTGTGTGTCCGAACAATAGCATAAATAGTTATTTTGTGTTGGAAACTCAGAAGCGAAGACCAGGAGACTTGCTCTGTGTTGATTGTCTGTAGTGACAAATGGCATGCTGACACAGAAACAAACATGCAGCTAGGGTCCGTGTAGTTCTTAAGGGTAATAGTCTTTTCTGGTTGGAACGGTCCTTTCCTCGTGGGTCATTTATTGAATGAAACAACACTTGTTACTGTGGACGCATAGTACACCAGTAGGAAAAACAACAGCAGAATTGCTATTTCCTGGATCCACAGCCAGGGTTTGCCTAACAGGTTTCCGAACCATGAAGAATTATCTTCAGTCATCTGGTGTAATTTTGCTGAAAGATCAAGAATGTCTTGTTGGTTCTCTGTTGGATCCATTAACCCGGTACAGCACTCAGGTCCGATAATGGTGCATGCTCCTCCTTGCGTTGCAAGAATGTAATCCAAGGCCACTCTGTTCTGTAAAATCATTATCTTGTGCGAAGCGAGAGTGTCCGTGATGTTACCCAGGGCCAAAGCTGTATCATCGGCCAGTTTCTGTACAGAATTCGATAAGCTTCTGACTTGATCAAGGGCCTGCATGACACCATAAAACGGGATTAATGCTCCAAGAGTTCTTGACCACCATGTTTGTGCACAAGTCAGTCCTGGAATGCAGCCATCTTCTTTGTTTGTGGTAGGAGCTGAATTATGTAGATGTGGATAGCTTGGGGTGGAGTGTGTATTTTCTCTGATAGCTGGTAGAACATAAACCAGGGTGCACCTGCCGTTGAATTGACTGGGTAGGATGTTGTAGACAGAAGTTCCACATAACCAAAAGGTGCCAGTCGGTGGAGGAATCATACACCACTGATTTATTGCGAAGAGTTTCTGGAGAGATGGTGTCCTGTGGAGACACCCTTCTAAGTACTTTTCCTCTCTCCCTGCTGAAGGAGTAATGTCCACATGGGATTCTGTTCTCATTTCAACCACAAGGTTGCAACGTTCACAAGGAATTTCACCCAATGGAGTCGAGGCTGTAGCATAATTTTCCACGAACCAAGAAAAAGTAATTGGCAAGAGTAGATCTGTCATGATGGGAGTAGCTGAAGTTAGGTTGCAGGATGGTAATCCAGGAATGCAACATGGAGAAGCTGGAGGAGTTGTGATGTTGTGACATGTACTCTTGTTGTATATTCTACTGGTATGAACTTTGAATAAAGTACATGTGTCACAGTTGGAGATGGGGTGTGCCACCCATGGGATTCCTGCTCCTACTGAAGGCGGGTGTGGCATGCAAACGTTCTTTCCAGCAAACAAGGTGTTTCTTGACATATTCATCAGCTCTAAGAATGTTGTTTCTGGAGTCTACACTTTGTGCGATGTCCATGATGATTACTAGTATGACAGTCTTGATAATGTTGATGGATGACTGAAGTTCCCGTATGTGATTCTCTGCGTTGTGTATTTTTTATTTATTTTTTTCCATGACAGTTGGCTCGGTAGTGGGTCTAGTTGTCCTTTAGAGGTTGTGGCTTCATACGCAGGTGAGGAGGTTGGTGCGTATGGGTCTGGGCACAGCCATCAAGTGGTATCTGCACAGAGTAAGAAAGAAAACAAAAGACAACAGAGCAGTATTTGTTGTAAAAGACTGCAAACATTAGGGTTGTATCCTCTGTTCAATCTGAGTCTGCTATTGTTGTTCCTTCTTTCCCTATTTCTTAATTCCTGCGACACCTAAAGAACAGTGAGGTAAGGATGGACTAGTGGGTGGGGGAAGGGAATCTTCACCGCAGGATTGGCCCCCGAAGCCTGTTGCATTCGGTTCTTTCCTGGGCTCCTCACTGGTCCGTGCGTCCTATCCTATCCCTGTAGGTGGGGGAACAACTTTACACAGTGACACGATTCCAGGTTTTCCTTCCCTGACACAACACTGCAGGTGCTGTAATCAACATCACTTGATGTGGTCCGTGCCACTTAGGCTCTAACGGCTTGCTTCTGAATGACTTTATCATCACCCACTGACCTGGGATGATCGTGTGTCCACTTTCTGGTGGCGTCTGCCAACACGACTCAACTCTCTCTCTGGCACTCTGTAGTGCCTTTGTGAAGTTTTCACAGTAAGTGATCAGGGCATCTGAGGCAATGTGTACATCAGCATTTCTAAGATCAATCACACCTGGCATCTGCATTGGGCATCCTGTAATAATCTCATGAGGGCTCAGTCCTACTGATCTGATCTACGCTCTCATACTACACAGTACCGGTGGCAGCGCCTCAACCCATGATACTCCTTCCTGATGCATTTTGCTTAGCCTGGTTTTGATTGTTCTGTTCGCTCATTCAACCTGTCCTGATGCTTGTGGCCTGTAGGGGCAGTGAAGATTCCACTTAATTTTCAACATTTTAGACACTTCCTTGACTACCTGTCCTGTGAAGTGTGTACCTTGATCTGAGTCAATGGAATCTGGTAATCCCCATCTGGGAATGAGATCAGTGACAAGACATTTAGCAGTATGTGCAGCTGTAGCACGCCCTGTTAGATAAGCTTCTATCCATCTCGAGAACTTGTCTATTACTACCAAAACGTCAGTTTTTCCCTTACAAGGAGGCAACGATATGTAATCAACTTGCAGGTGACGAAATCGTCCTGGTGGTGTTGGGGTATGTTTTGCTGCGGTAGATTTTTCTGACATGTAACGCATCTCTTGACTGTTTCGGTGGCTACATTTCTAAATTTTGGATTCCACCATTAATTTGAGAACCTGTGATTCATTATTATTTTCCTGTTACCACTGTGAAGCTGCTTTGAAACAATTGGCATTGTAAAAATGCGCTATATAAATAAAGGTGATTTGATTTGATTGTTGCTGGACCACTGTGACCCAAATTGTGTATTTGTTGAGCCAAATATGGCAGCAGTGATTCTGGAGCAACAAACTTTCCCCCTTTGGCTCCTTTGTCTAACCATGTCCATGCCTCATATAGAGGAACGTCTTTGTACAGATCAATGATTGATTCATGAGGCAGAATTGTCTTCTGTGCTGTACTACCTGAACACACTTGTACAGTTGCATAGGAACAAGCTTGTTTAGCAGCTACATCAGCAAGAGCATTACCTTTAGCTTCCATAGTATTAGTTGTGAGATGTGCTTTCACTTTGATCACCGCTAATTTCTTTGGAAGTTTCATGGCAAACATTAGATCTTTTACTAATCCAGCATGCTTAATGGGGGATCCAGCAGACGTTAGAAACTGTCTACTTTGCCAAATGACACCAAAATCATGAATTACCCCAAAAGCATACCTGGAATCAGTGTAGATATTTGCAACCGATCCTGAAGCTAGCGTGCATGCTCTAGTTAAGCCTACTAGTTCTGCAGCTTGAGCTAAAAAATGATCTGGAAGATGACCTGAAGCTACCACTTCAGTGGTGGAAGTGACTGCATAACCTGCCTGTCTGTTACCTTCAATGACTTGAGCTGAACCATCAACAAACAACTCCAATTCTTTATTCTCTATGGGAGTTTCTGTTATTTCACTCGTAGCTGCATATGTAAGCGTAACACAATCGTGAGTCATTTCTCCTTCATCCTCTATCACAACTTCAGTCATTGCAGACATCATACATGAGGATGGGTTTGTGACTGGCGCACGCTGTAAAACAATGTTCGGGGCTGTGAGGGTTGTTAACCAATTTCCCCAACGAGAGGAGGTGACAGAAGTGACTTTTGCTTTATTCATTAGTGTGGACACTGCATGAGGGCATCTTACGTTTACAGTCTGTCCTAACACCATTCCTGATGAAGCCTGAAGTGCTAGATGAACTGCCTGTACTGCTCTAAGACAAGGGCCCATCCCTTGAGTGACTATGTCAAGTTTACCAGAATAGTAATGAATTAAGCGTAAACTGCCCCCATGATCTTGCATTAGACATGCAGTCATAAAGCCTAAGTGTTCATGGACATAAAGCACAAAGGGCCTATCAGATTTTGCAATTCTTATGCTGGTGCTTGACATAGTGCTCTCTTCAAATCATTGAAAGCTTTGAGCTGAATTTCTTCCATACAAACAGTATCAGAATCTTTAATTTGGCCTTTCAACAAGTCATAGAGAGGCTGAGCAATCAAGGCATATTCTTCAATCCAAGGTCTACAGTAACCTGCTGTTCCTAAAAATGATCGGAGTGTTTTAATTGTATTAGGCGGAGGTATGGCTTTGACAGAAGCGGTTCGATCCTGTGTAATAGATCTATTTCCTGCACCAATTGTTTGACCCAGAAATGTGACTTGGTTTTTAGCAATTTGAGCTTTGTGAAAGCTGCATTTGTGTCCTCTTTTCTGCAAATAGTCCAACAATGCTTCCAATTCAGTTTGATGTACCTCTTGATCTGTAGAGGCGATCAAAATATCATTGACATATTGAATCATAGTGGACTGTTTGACTGGACATTCTGGGTCACACAAATCACGTCTGACAGCCTGATGGTATATGGTTGAGGAATTCTGAAATCCCTGTGGCAACCGTGTCCACTGGTATTGCTCATAGTCAACTGTGAATGCTAACCATGTCTGGCTGTCAGAGTGCAAGGGTACAGAAAATAATCCAGTAGACATATCGATTACTGGAAAAACCTTACAATCTAATGGTAAGCCATTACAAATTGTAGATGGATCTGCTACTAGGGGGGTGGTTTTATCAATATGTTTATTGGCTACTCTGTAGTCTATGGTGAGTCTCCAGGTCCCATTGGATTTCCATATGGGTGAGTTACAGGGACTGTTGGTTTTAACTAGCACTGCTTGCTTCAGCAATTTTTCTACAATAGGATTGATTCCCTGTATAGCTTTCTTATTGATCGGATATTGTTTGGTTACAGGAGGTGGATTTCCTGTCAATTTGACTGGTTCTACGCCTGTCAAAAACCCACAATCATCCTTGTCTTTAACCCAAATTGGATGATTCTGTAAGAAAGCATACTCAGGAGTGGTTGCATTATTAGTAGAAACTTGTGCTGAGGAAATTTTTATGCTAGCAGATTCTGAGGACATGTCTTAAGTTAGATGTACTTGTCTGAGTAGATCCATGCCTAGAATTGCACCTGTATTTAATGGAGCACATAGCAATTTTGTAGTCAGAATCTTCGGGCCTAACTGTACCTCTATGGACGGGGTTTCATACAAAACAGAATCTTCACCTATTATACCAGTTAAACAAAGTTTAGTTTTCTTGTATGGGATGTTTAAACCTGTACAGGATGTTTACTGTAATTTCTGCACCTGTATCAAGCAAAAAGTCAATCTCTCTTTCTCTTGTATGCTACCTTTCACAAAAATTATTTTGTCATTGTGATGGATTACAGGGGAAAGATAGCTACTCACAGCCCCAACAATTAGTTTTTTTCCTGTTCTTTTTGTGCTTTTAGAAGAGCCTGAGCGAGCTGTCCTAAAGTTTTCATGTACCTTGGCGGAACTACAGGGTTGTAGGCGGGCTGAGAAGGAACAGAGTTATGCATAGTATTTCTTTTACTATCTTGCAACTTCTTCCTACACTCTTTCTCTCAGTGACCTGATTTTTCACAGTAGTTGCATTTGCCTTCTCTCTTAGGCCGTCTTGATTCCTACTCTCACTTTTACCTTAACATCAGCATCTCTTTCCCATGTAACTAACCTTTCTAGGTTACTTCTGAGGGTTTTGTTAGACCAAGTTAGATCTAGGAATGGCAATGCTTTTCTGTACTCGGCTAAAAGGCCATCTGACCAGATGCGGACTAAGGGTCCCTTGTCATCTAGCACACATTCAGAATCATCAACTATTCCACTGTAAATTACAGCTGACTGACAAAACCTTTCAGTGTATTCACTCATAGTTTCTTCTTTCCTTTGCACACAGTTAGTGATATTAGCACGTGATGCTAATCTTCCCTCCCTAAACAGAGGATAACTTTCATCTCTAAAAGAAAATTTTTTTAGAGGATAACTTAGTTAACCAAACCCTACAGCTGTCTGTTAAATCTTCTCTGACGGCGCAGAGGATAACAAATTTGAACTGGTCTTAAAGGTTCTTTTGGATAGAGTGGCATCACCAACCCTTGGTTGTACAGAAAAATTCAGTCTGGAACGAAGTCAGATCTTTGTTGAGCTTGAAGTTTCAATTTGGATTCAGGTGAGGAGCTCTATCCGGGTCACGGCACCAAAACTGTTGGAAACTCAGAAGCGAAGACCAGGAGACTTGGATGTATCTTCAGCAAGAGTCTTTATTGAGAACACGTGCTGTTGGTAGCTGCAGTCATCAAGTCTAACTTAAGCAGTAAGACTTTGTAGTTTATATACATTTTAGGGGGAGGGATACATAGCAAATGGGTGACGACCTTAAACAAAGCATGCAAATGAAATATCCATGTAAAGGGACCCGCCCCAGACTCTTGAGTATCACCAGTCCTAATCCAATCAGCATAACGATTAAAAAAATGGGACAGGGGCTCCAAGAGCCATTAAAGATAAAAGGTGAGAATCTCAGTAATCTGGCTCATTTGACTTACAATAAAGAGAACAGGAACTGTCAGAAAACTCTCGCTGGAAACTTTGCTTAACAGAATAATTCATCTGATGTAACCATCTTTACCTTAAATGCTAAATACAATGTACTTCCCTTAGTTTTAAACAGATTCTTAAATTTGTAATCCCACATTTGTTTAAATAGTGTGTGAAAGTGTGCATTATGCTATGATACACATTTCAAATATTAGTATGCTTGGAGAAGGTCAAGTCAAGTACATTGTGGGTCATATTACCCAACGTAGTGTTTTCTGTTGTACATACCTGTACCAAGGGCCAGATTTACTAACAGCTTGCGTCAGCGCAAACCCTCTTTTGGCGTTAAAAAACTACTTTCAGGATTTACTAAAGACACGCAGTGAAAAATTAGCGCTGAAAAGGTGTGGGCACAGTTATTTTTGTGGCTGACCTTATTGCATATGCATTTGTAGGAGTTTCCCTTTCAGACGCAAAATTCATGGCAGGAGAGTATTTAAATGAATCACGCCAGATGATTTACTGAGGATTGCGCTTGTCAATGTACTGGTATTTGCACCATTATTTACCGCCCAAAAAAACTCATCTTAAACCAGATGCTAACTGGTAGATTGCGTTGGTCATTATGGAAATGATCCGGCTGTGTCTATGTTCTTTAAATTGTGTGTTGTCAGTAGATCATGCACAGAACTCCCCATCGTCGCTTTTTTGGAATTGCGCTCTCATGCTAATTTGCCTGTTTAGTAAATCTGGCCCCAAATTTTGGCAAATGTAACTGCCATCTTGGGTATTTCATTCAGTTAAGCTGATATTTTTCTGTTTCATTTTCTGCAGTGGCCCAGTGACGCCAACCTCTCCAAACACACCCATGAGCCCAGAGAGCCCGGCTCTGCCAGGGCTGCCACCCAGCGCAGCCAAACACACCTGCAATCACCTGCACACCATCGGAGGAACCGGAGGACATAAGAATACCTGCCACCGTTGCAACCAGAAAAAATGGCCTCTGATGAGACGCTCGTCTATTAAGAAACTGGACAGACGCAGTCACATAGGAGAGGTCACCGTGTTGTCTGTGGGCAGGTGTGTTTTACATACAGGAACACTAAGGGTGCTCTAATCAGGGTTTTTGGGGCCGATCACAATTAGCGGTCACTGGAAGCAGCGTTGGCCGATAACAATCAACGATACCGATCACCGAAATGAATACTACTACATGATAAATAGACGGCTTTAAAAAGATCCACTGCGGTTATTTAGCTATTCTTAACAACAATGCAATTTTTAAGTATAAAAAAGTTAGAAGACAAGAAAGTATCATGAATGGACAACTCTTTTATTAGCAAGCAACATATTCCATTCCTTCTCTTAAAGGTGATTAGGAACGACTTAGAGCTTAACAAATATAGCATTTCTGTGAAATATGGTAAAAAAAGAACACTTTAAGACCTAATGCACAGATCCAACATACTGTTACACGTGCAACTTATTTCCCAACTGTTTATGCTCACTTAAGACATAACCGACTGTGTTTAAGCGAATACTCACCAAGCCGGGAATTTTGACACATTTCTGTGTATATATTTGACTGTTTGGAATGTTTGGACACGAACCCGGAGCTCAAAGTATACTTTGCTTCTCTGTGTTCCATTTCATCTCGGAGTGCGCGCACAGAAAGTCGCTTGGAGAACAGCAGCTTAATGCAGTTTCAGCAACTCTTTTTAATATCGAGCACATCCTGCAGTTTACCAACAGTAGAAAATCTAGCTGATTTGGACGTTAAGTGGCTTTTAGGGAGGAACGAAAACACACCGCAGTGAAGAAAAGAAATGCACTAAATCGCACAGCTCTAGTTTTTTTTTCTGTCATTGCTGTATGGTTTCTGTCATTGCAATGTCTCCGCAAAGATGTTGCAAATGTATTGTCCTTATCAGACACCTGGTAGAACTGTGAATGTAGTAAAGCAATTTTAGCTGCACATAGAAAAATTCTGGTCTAGGGATGCGTCATCTGATCGGCCTTTATAGAGACCACTGATCAAACTTTATAAAGCTATTATCGGCCGTTAACGATCGGCGCCTGATCAATCAGAGCATCTTAAAAAATCCACCAAGCAATCCACCCTTAAAAAACACACTTATATATGCAGAATATATGAGTCAGTTTTAGTGACTCTAATAAATAACAGGTGTTTTTATGGTGTATGTTAGGGTTACGATAACAAAATTCCAGTAGTCAGTACTACTATATACTATATTACATGTTATCTGTATATAATTATATCCATTTAAACTAACTGTTTAATAATAATTGTTAAACTAAAATTGCTCATGTGTAACGGATTAGGGGTATAATAATTATATAAATCATATAACATAATTATAATAAATAATCATTGCTAAAAGCCAGTCAGTTTCGTATTTTAAAACCTTTTACTATGTAGTGACCTTTAATTTGGAGCAAGAATAACTGGGGGAGTGACTTTTTGTCAGAGATGTCACTTTGCTCACAGCTGATTGGTCCAAATTTGGTTTAAGCTCTCTTACCCAGAACATAACCTGCCCTAGAGCAGGTTAGCCGTGGAGCATCAATTCCACATCCGGATACGTCTTGCGCGCATCATGTCCACACAGCTTTTAAAGTATACTCAACCGTGGATGAGCACGGATGGCTGAGTTCGACACATGTGCAGTACAATTGTGAGTCTTCTGTCTATTCGGTCTTTCTTGCGCATGCGCTGTAGTACGTGCACCGTCTGTGCGTTCTCAAAAAATTACATCACGTGGTGTGCAGATGTGGACGGCCGAAGTATATGCTGGACTTAAGTTACTATGGACACCGCTAAAATCTGAGCCACTTTCATGGTGCCTAAAACCCAGGATTGATGCAAACTAAACTGAAACATAGCTGACTATCCACCTAAACCATCTTCATGGTATAGTCAAGTCAAGTCACCTTTATTTATATAGCGCTTTTTACAATACAGATTGTTTCAAAGCAGCTTTACAGTGATAACAGAAAAATAATGCAACAAAGTTTGTTTCGCCTGTACAGCAGCTCTAGAAGAAAATAGTGTTATAGTCCAGCTTAAGTAAGTTCAGTGATGCAGTCAGATCAATAATATTGTTGAATATTTAGTGTCCCCAACTAAGCAAGCCAAAAGCCAATGGCGACAGTGGCAAGGAACCAAAACTCCATCAGGTGACAGAATGGAGAAAAAACCTTGGGAGAAACCAGGCTCAGTCGGGGTGCCAGTTCTCCTCTGGCCAACGAATGAACAGTGTATGATTATGATTCAGGCAGCATTACAGCTCAGAAGTCAGATTGGATTGGAACATTCAGAATATTTATCCAGTTCCATCTGGTTGAAGATCGGAGTCATCATGCCGGAGAAGGGTTTGTTGAGGATCTGTTCCACTGGCTGTCGTATCGATGAGGCCTTCACGGGGGGAGAGTCTAGTATAGGCCCTTGGACTGGCCCTGGCTCACTGCTTTTGTTCCAAATGTGCTAAATGAGGTTCAGGTCTGGGCTCTGTGCGGAGACTGCTCTCATTACATCCTCCTTTCTTTCTCTAGATTCCGGGTGACAAAGTGTGACCCCAAATCGGCCCGGGATAGACGGACGTTGCTGATCACTGAGCCCAATGGAAGTGTCCCTGCTTCACCTTCTACCACTGACCCCCCTGAACGCAGCACAGGATCACAGTCACAGGTGAGCGGCTTTAGTGTAGAAGAAAACATACTTTTCCTCAGGATGGTCTGTCATTCCTAAGGTCGTGTGTCCACCAAAAACAGTTTTTTTTTCAATTGTCTGCAAAGGGAGCACTGTATATTTAAAAATGGCAGCAGCGTGACGTAACCTCTGAGCGGCAATATAGGTAAAACGAAGCACTTGTCAGTCACTTTTTACTCAGCTGTCCAATAATAGTAGAGGGGCGGGACAAATACCAAACTGACCAACCGTCACATCCTATTTGCGCAACGACTAAACAACAATGGAGGAAAAGTTAATATTGCTGCTCTCTGTGTTTTCATATCTTTGCCAGATGGCATCCCTAGACTACCACGATATTAATATGAAAATGAATGCTTGAAGGAATGTTTAGCTCACTGTCGTCTACCAGGTAAGGAGCTAAACACTGTAAGCTTCTCAAGTGCAAAAAAAACACTTTGATGGACACACGGCCTAAAGGTGCAGTCACATTTACTGTTGTTCTGTAAATTTTCGTAGGCAAAATCCAGTCACTTAAATAGGAATACACACGGTCGGGAGTTTGCAGCGGGTTCAAATTGGTCATGCGTATTTGCCAGGTTATGAACAGAAAGCTCAGGGTTCCCACTCGTCCTGGAAAACCTTGAAAACCTGGAAAATTGATTTAAAATGTTCCAGTCCTGGAAAACATGGAAAATTAGAGCAAATGTCCTGGAAAATCTTGTTGTTGTCCTGGAAAATAATTTTTTAAAAAGTTCTTTGTTTTTCTTTAGCGCGAGTACAACGAGTTTATCGCTGGCCCAAACAATTACCGCTAGTTGCAGAAAGTGCCATGTTCAGGGATGCTGATTTTTGACACATGAGACGAGTGTTTTGTCTTGTGTTGCCACTTGCAGCAGTTTGATAATGTTATTAACTGCTCAAATGAACTGGTAAGCAGCTACCTAATCACATAATTTTTATATAAACTCACAATTGTGTGTTATAAAGTCAGAATCGCAAGATATAAACTCGCAATTGCGCAAAAAAAAGTCAAAGTTTTCTTTTCTTTTTATTCTGTAGTGGAAACAAGCTTCCATAGTCATAGTGTATGATTAAGAGCTCATATTAAAAACAGTTTTTGTAGTTAAGCCATGGCAATAAAGTAGTAAAATTAAAAATGTCCTAGAAAATGATTGCTGAAAAAGAGTGGGAACCCTGAAAGCTGCTTGGTTTGAAAGTGACTTCTGTGTGAGCTGTGCTTCATACATCACTACACTATTGACAATGGAACATTTTGTTTGGGAAAGTTTGCAGAAATTTCGCTAATGTGACCGCACCTTAATGCACGTTAAGCAAACTCTCCATAGAGTTTAAAAAGTGATATTTTATCCTTGCGTGTAAACGTGTATCGTTTGTTTTTAGGAGAAAGGAGATGGTGCAAAGTGACATCTGTATAGTTCCAGCTGCTTCTCGGGTGACATTTTTAAAAGATTTTAATCCAGAAGTCACACTTCCAGAAGGGAAAACGCCTCAAACTGATGATGATAGATGTGATAATAGAGGAGGAAAAGAGGATGATGAATGCAAACCCTCCTATCCGTCATGTGACACGTCAATCGTGGAAAGGCAGCAGAAGCTGTTTTATATACATTAACCTGTCACCATGCCAACCCACCTTTCTCAAACATCCTCACGTCATTATCAGTGGTGGATGGCATCATTTGCGCTTGTTAATGGCTATGAGCGTGTCAATGGTTAATCCAACCTGGCGCCGTGGTGAGAGATCTTCGTTTGTGTCTCTCTGGGCTACTTCCAGGAAGTGGAAAGTTTTGTTCAATATTTTTTTTTTATTGCAAGCTGTGATAAACATGGAAAAACAGAGCCATGAAATGTCTCACTGGTTACAATCCAGACCAAACTTTTTTCTTAACCTGTCATTGTCTTAAATAGACTGGGCTTCCATCTCTTCACTAAATACACCTTTTCACCTTTTGTTTTTTTAATGACTTAAATTGGGTTTTGAAAACATTTTTCTGTTAATCAGTTTAAAATTGCATGTTTAGTAGATTTAGTTATCAACCTAGCGCAACTTAACTTACTGGAAGATTGCTTGGTGATGTCTGGGTTTAGAGCACTGCGATCATTTCACTAGTCTGCCGAACACAACAGTTTAGAAATGTTAAACATTCTTAGTTTCATGATTCAGTATAGCTTGCATGTGTCCACATCATTCATAAATTAATATAATGCCGGGTGTATACAATAGATAAGACTGTATCCTTCACTATACTTAACATTTATTGTTATCTTAGGGAACAAAATGTGTGGTACCTCCAAAAAAAAAAAAAAAAAAAAGTGTCCTTTAGTGCCAACCATAGGCAAAAAGGCAAAAATAAAGGACTTTGAATAGTTCTGAGCATTTTAACCAAAACTAGTTTCCAATAAATATTGAAATTTTTTTTTATGTATTTTGCCTTTTATTAATATTTTCATTATTTTGATATTGTGCCAGTGATTTATGTTTTGCCTTATTTTTGTTCAAGCACCATACAGGTAGACCTCTGGATGTCTGAGGTTTTCTAGCTCAATACAAATGAGCTTGGTAAAGTGCTGAAATGATTAAGATGCCCATAGCCTTCATGATCAAATTTTAGCTGAAGGTATTCAGACAGAAATTATATTAACCTCAAATCTGTGTACAGAAATGGTCACTTCTTGAACCGTTACTTCTAAAACTGACAAGAAATGTAGAAAATGTGTAAACAAAAAAATTGATGAAACATTCTGAGTTGTTCAAAGAAAATGAGTGAGAATGTGCTGTTATATTTTACTGAAAGTTTTGTACCCAGAATTTATATACATTAAAAAGATTAAACACACATTGGACTGTTTGGTTTGCTGCTGCTTTACCTGAAAACCACGTCATCTCCATGCTGAGCACAAGACAGAACACAGATTCCCACACAGAATGTACTTGCACTTTTGCTACACTTGTTGGTGTAGCTCAAAGGTAATGGCTTTACGGATTCTTGGAAACTTTAACTTCTGTATGTCCTTCCAACTTTCTCAGCACAGCAAACTCTCAAAGCCTTCGTCCATAGTGAGCCCTGAGAAGTCCTTGGATCTTTTCTAGTTTTCTAGCGCTCTAGGTTAAAGATCAGTAAGGGTCTGTTAATAGGTGACTGGTGCGGCACTAATGACCTTCAGGTCTGTAGCTTGTCCAAAACTCAGACGCTGAAGGCTTTTCTTTCCCATCTCTCCATGACTGCTGCCTACTTAACCATGACCTGTTGAAAAGTATGTGACCTTGAGCATTATATACATTGTTTTTGTAAGTCAAGGACTATTTTTGTACTTTAAGCATCAGTGTATTTCTTAGAACAAAGAATCATTAATCAACAAGAATGTGCAGTAACAGTGTGAGTCTGGAGAAAATAAATGGTTAACCTTCTGTAGAGTATTATTAGTCTGGATATGTTTTGGGATTCATGAATCATTAACTCAAGCCCACACAGACTTTAAAGAGACGTGTACACGCAGCTGCAGATTTATTCTGCTACTTTTATGTTGTCTGTGCTGTGTGTACAAACAGCTGGATATGGTGTTGATCATTTGTGTTTGGCTTTAAAGGAAACTGAATTCAGGGTTTTAGTTATTGCACAAATGGTGTATTTAACTTCTAACATACTGGCTTAATTTATATCAAGTTAGTAAAATTTTGTTTAAAAAATTGTTGCTTTCATTCAGTAATTGTTTCAAATTAGGGGTGTAACGGTACACATGTACAGAGTTGTAGTCCATTAACCACTTTTAACTACCATTAACCACCAATAATCGCAATAAGCTCTGTTTTGTGTTACTTTCAATGAGAAACAAAGTCTCGTCTCAAATTCTGTTCATTTTATCACGAAATTCAAACGATAAATGCCGTTTTGACGCTCGTTGTGGCGTGACAAATCGATGTAGGCTATAGACGCCGTTCAAGGTAGCGCGATCATCTCTCATATATATATATATGTTTAATGTATGTTTGAATAAATCTGTCATGAAAATAAGTTATGATGGCCACTGTTTTACCAACGAATTGGAGTAGAAACATCATTTTATAATTATATTTAGAAGTTAATGCAAAAACTGCCTTATATGCAATTTACATGTTTCCATACAATTAAGTACCAGTTTCCACAAAAATATTAAGCATCACAACTGTTATCAACATTGATAATTAGCACCAAAGCAGCATATTAGAATGATCTCTGAAGGATCATGTGACACTGAAGACTAGAGTAATGATGTTAAAATGAATGTTTCAGTTTTACTGTATTTGATCAAATGAATGCATACTTGGTAAACATTAGAGAATTGCTTAAAAAGAATTAAAAAAATCTTACTGACCCCAACCTTTTGAACGTTATTGCATTATTTTAAATATTCTCATCCCATTTGAGATGCTTAACATGGAGCAGAAACTTCTAGAAAAATGTTAAACCCTCATTATTTGAAATTTGAATAACCATATTTTCATTGGCATACAGAATCAGTTTTAACCTTGAGGTTTTGCAAAACAATTAAGCTTTTGATATTTTGACTTTTTGATCAGGACTTTGCTAAAACATCAGTCACTGAAAAGTTGGTTTCTGTTATATATCTATATCATTGGTACATTAGTGGAATCCAATAATATTCCATAACCTTTGAATTGCCACAGTTTTGCAGCAACCTGCCAAAGCATATACAATTCTCTGTTCATTTCATTTGTTTGATCTTTTTGACAATAGGTCTGGGGCTGAGCAACATAAATGAGGGCTCACTAAACTCCACAGATACACAAATGATACAACTCGCTCTTGCTCATCAATCAAACCAGATACAATTATGTGGCGCTCTCTTATATCCTAAACACTGATGTCATAAAATAATAATAATAAGATAAGAAATAGAAGAAAATTAGACATTTACCTTTAGAGATCAAAGCATAAATACAAAAAAAAAGAAATCATTAAAAAAGGGTTTTCACTGTGCAGAATCATTGAGAATGAATGCGAAGGTAAAAAACAAACTGATGGATTTAAAAATGGATAAATAAATAAATCTTATCTCATAGTTCCCAGAAAACAGAACTCCAGGACTAAAATCTTTTGAAACAAAGTTCATAATACAAGCCATTTAACAGTATACCCAGTCAAGCATGGCTTATTTTCACCCTTGCACTCATCCGAAAATAAAATGATTCATAGCATCTGTATCTTAATCATGTTTTAATATTTTATAATCAGGCCTTTGCAGAACTGTACAAACCTCACAATTCTCAATATGTGAGCTCTTTGGATTTCAGCACAATATAACAGTCATACACATACTTCAGGACACGTCTTGTACTGTCCAGTGAGGTCTGGAGGGAGATATGATTAGATTATATAAGAGGCCCTATGGCAACATTAGCCACAAGACAGAAATGTCAACAGATTGCATCGCAAGTCTTATGATCAAGCACATTGTTTTTATTTTCCCCTGGTTCATGTGACAATTTAGTCCTCTGGTAAAGGCAGAAAGAATGGAATATAAACAGTGAATTCACTGTGAATGTGCAATAGATTCAAATCATTCAATGCAGTCATAGTGCTATGTCATTAGAAAATCACTTCCTGTCAATAAAGTTTACTCATTAACAGGTTTAAAAGAAATGATTTTGACCAATACATAAAGTTCAACCAATGCATACTTGGTAAAACATTTGGAAATACTTAATGACCTTCATAAAATAAAAACAAGGACCTTCATAAAGTACCGTGCAAATAAAAAAAGAAAATAAAATGTTCTATATTGTAAATGGGGGTTACATTCATTGTTTTTTTTTTGTATGTATAGGCATGTATAGGAATGTCTGCATGAAATAAGAGTTATATTAGGTGATCATAGTAGGGTTCTTTTCATCAGGCCTCTGATAGTTAACCAGGACTAGTTTAGCACATAACCCCTGAGCGTAGAGCATCAACTACCATCATTGGCCTAATTCCGCTCTACACGCTCCCATTTTCGAACCCTAATAGTCCACAGTGCACCTTCAACATAAATATACAAGGGTGAATCTCACAAAATCTATCATGAATAGATCAGATTTCAAAATCTAAAAGGAAAAAACAAAACAAAAAGAAATTATATTTTGCACCATTAAGATGCCCTCAGATTTTCTTTACTGCACTGTCAAAAGTCTCAAAATATATTACTTATATTGTAAAGTATTTATACATCATGATTGTATTTTTTTTAACATTAAAATATTTCATTTCAAACCCAGAATAAATATGCATTTTTACGCAAAATATAATTTCCCATTTTTATGTCAGGTTGAAATCTGTTTTCATGAGATTCACCCACAATCTCCTTGCATTTTTTGCTGTACATTTATGTATACAAATAAAGCACATGTCGTCCTACAGCTCTATGAGGGTATATGATATATTCACAGTGTAACAAGCAAGAAATAGCATATTGATCTGTTGAGACTAAGTTGTATGAGCTTGATTTCACTGTATTAAGCAGTTTGATAATTATATAACATCTCTAAAAGTGCAATAAGCACAGAAGTAACCCCACACCAGGAAACTGGCTTATTTGCTTTTCACCACTGCTTTGTATAGAAAATGTATGAAAATAATTATGTAGTGCTTTGATTTAGCTCGGCCTCCACACAGAAGCTACAGGAGGAGAGGACGATAAGAAACAGAGCTTATTTCATTATTATGCTGTGTACACAACAGCACTGAGAAAAAACACGCAGGAGCCTGGTCTGTTTGGTCTGAGAACGGAGTTTGTCCGTGCCTCCGAATCGCACAGATGACCTTCATTTGCTCAAGTACATCTCATAAATAGTCAGTTTTTGTTGTGTAAACAAACAGCAGTTCCTGTTATCAAGTCTTCATTTTTTTCATTCAAAATAAAAGTACCTACATACAGACTGTAGGAAAGCTTCATTTTATGAGCACTATTATTTGGCTGTATTCAAATGTGGAGAGCGAGCGAGAGAGTGAGTATGGAAATCTCCCATGTAGTCGCCTGACCGTCACTCAGAATCCTCTCCCGCAGTCGCTGCGTCCAGGGCGGCCAAGGCCTCGGCCACCATTGATTCAGTGACACTCACACAATCGATCTCTTTCTCTCTTTCTTGCTCTCCTATCACAATCGAGGGTTCTTGCTCTTCTCTATCCTCTATCATGAGCTTTGTGTCTGCTGAGGAGAGGCTTGTACTGCTGGTGTGCATGTCCACAGACAGCACGCTTTCCTCATCGGCTGTGTCCGGAGTACCGGCCAGCCTGCTCTTCCTGTCCTCGTCTTCTTCCTCTTGTCCATAGGGATAACCATCAGATCCCTCTGTCCCTTCTGTTATCCCCCCGCCGCCCAGGCCAGAGTCTCGGAATCTCTCCTCTCGCTTACCTGGTTCCGTTCCCAACATCGACTCGTTCTGTATGGGTTGGCTGGTGCGTAAGTTTGGGGCAGCTTTTATGGGCGTCCCCTCGTCTTCGGGCTGGAGGATGTAAAGGCTCGGGTCATCTTCCGCTGGGCTCGATCGGATCTGCTCACCTGGAATATTAGCATGGAGCCGGTTGATGTGGTTGTTGTCTATGTCGAGTTTGGTTGGGCTGGGCTGGGTGCTGTATCCCAGGTTGTGGAAACCCTGCTTCTTGTGGATGTGGTCCGCCTCCTCTGGGAATGTGTGAGATTGATACAGAGAGCTGCTGGTGGGGTCCCGCTTCCGACCAGGAACATCTACAGGGACTGAGGGGTCATAGATGTAACTGAAACAGAGAGAGGGTTGAGGAGAGGGTATAATGAAATGACTTCTGGTGAAAATAAACATTATAACCCAGTTTGGATTCAAATAAAGGCCAAATAACCAGTCATATAAGATATAAAGTCAAATAACACTATCAAAACTAGTGGTTGACCAATTGTTGGCCTTGAAGCAAAGAGCATTTTATTTATTTTTTTTAAGTTGAAGTGTTGTGTTGTGTTCTCTCTCCCTTCAAGGTCATTCCGATACTGAATATATTAGCGGCCAGAATGAAAAAGATATTTGGAAATATATCAGGATTTGTTGTGGAATTTCAAAAGACACTGTGAATACACAACTTTTAAAATACTAAAATAAAATCTGTGTAATATCAGAACTGTACAGAAATTGTGCAAAAATTATATTACTCAATACATCTTGTTCCCAGGTGTTCATGACCGAAAATACTTTACAGCGGTGAAAACCTGGATTGGAATTGGAATGGGAAAAAAACATCAAAAAGTCAAATCAATATTGCACAGATTCCTGTCGTCCCCTCCACCTCATTATCCCATTTTTTCCATCGGCTTTTGGATGATTGCAGAAAATAAGCTCTTTGATCAACAAAACGTTATGATTCTTACACATTTTTTTCAAGACAATCTTCACAAACGAACACAACATTATGAATTTTGAAGCCTAAATACATTTGCCAGAAATAAAAAGCCAGAAGTAAAAACTTAGCCTAGAAAGGAACAACACCATTAACATCAGTACGTCACCATCACTACGTTTTCTGACACATTAAATCTTCATAATACTAGTAAATTGACTAGCGTAAACCTTAGTAAATCACCTCGCGTGATTCATTTAAATACTCTCCTCCCATAAATTTTGCATCTGAAAGGGAAACTCCTACAAATGCATATGCAATAAGGTCAGCCGCAAAAATATATGTGCCCATGCCTTTTCAGCACTAATTTTTTACAGTGTGTCTTTAGTAAATCCTGACAGTAGTTTTTTAATGCCAAAAGAGGTTTGCGCTGACACAAGCTGTTAGTAAATCTGGCCCTAAGACTGTAAAAGGAGACTAAAACTTGAGTAGATGATTTTTCCTCCTCGGCGTGATAACCTCTGTAGTCCCATTTATCCACTTGTTAGCAAATGCTTTTTTCAAGACACATACAAGCTTAAAGATCATGAGTGGGGCATTACTGATGTATTTTATGTAAAGAGAATAAAAATGTCAAAAAATCTTGAGCTTGTGTTAACCATAGACCTTATTTCAGCAATTAACCAAAAACCCACTGATTTTTTGAAATTCAAAAATGCTAACTGCTTTCCGGGTTTTAGGACTCATTCCTGCAGCACTCTATTAAACACATCTGAACCAGCTAGTCAAGACCATCAGGATCATTAGAAACTTACAGACAGGTGTGCTGGAGCAGTTTGGAGCTAAACTCTGCAGAAAGGTGGTCCTCCAGGAGCAGGATTGAACATCCTTTTACTATATTCATACTATTGTAAAATTCACTAATTTTCTTGGTGTTTTCTATATAGCCGTTTGTGCAGATTGGGACAGCAGTATTTTCACATTTACATTATTTTGAATAATTTGAGTTTTTCCATGGCAGCCTATTTTTGTAGTATGATTGATTTCAGATTCAGTCACTCCTAAATGACATGTAAAACACTGTGCTGGGAAGCTGCAATAAGCCAATAATATCCATGTCTTTACACAAACAAACCCAACTGTTATCCATTTATCCCCCGTACAATCTTGACTGTCATTCCAAATATTCATCTATATAAATTCTCACTGGTTGTCAATTTCGTCATTATATACAAAATGTGGTGCCTTTTTCTATTTTTTTTTTCTGGCAGGGCAGGGGGAGGGGGGTTATAACCTGATATGTGCAGGGCATTTCAATGCACTCATAATTTGCATAGCACAGGCAAACGGCCTTACTGACGAAAGCACAGTCAGTGTAGCGAAACGACATTTGTAAAAACAGGTCTAAGAGTGATAACATTGTATTGTGTCCTATTTCCTCTTTTAGGGATTTGTTTTTCCACCTTATGACATAATATTTCCATTTCTATCATTACACCAAATTACAGGCAGTAAACAGGGAGTGAACAAGAATTGTGAAAACAACAAGAGAATGAGAGACATGCATTAAAATCTATTTTATGTGTGTGTGTGTGTGGCAAAGGGTGCCTGGTGTATTTGTGTCAGACACTTCCTGCTGAGATCCTTCTGTTTTTCACACCCTTTGCCCTGCCAAAAACCCACATGGAAAAAGAGAGGCAGGTTATTCAGCCAAAGTCAAACTCAAAAGATGTTCATGTATTTATCTGTCTGTCCTTGTGCGTCTCCGCTGTCATATTTAATACATTTAGTGTATTTGATACAATGTATCACGAGACCATTTTCATTATACAGATTCATTATAAATTCTCCACGTTTGAGCACCCATCTCTGCTGAAATCCATTTCAGATTAACAGTTTCAGGGTGGATAAAATGGAATTTTCCACTCTACCTGACAGGATAAGATACTTTACCCTTAGTAAACATTACCCCCATAAAACAACACACACCGCCTACTAGTAATGTGAGCCATTTTTGCCTTGTAAAAGTTGCAACAGAGTAGAATGGTAATGTTTATCAGAACCAGGATCTGACATAATGCAAGAAAGCCTGGGAACTTTTCACATTCTATCCACCCTAAACAGTTCCCAGACTGCATACTTTTCCCAGTGGATTTTCATATATGTGCATCTTTTCACCTAATATTGCCCATAACCCCTTGTAAGAGGGCGATTTTGTGATGTTTAAAGATATGATTTTGAAGAAAAGTGGTCACTACAATTTTAAAATACATGAACAATGTATGAAACCAGGGCCGTAACCACCATAGACATTGAGGGGGACAAGTCCCCCCGAATAATTAGAAATGGCCAAATTGTCCCCCCCAATATTTGATATTCTTGATGACCTCTGTTACACACCACTCTGTTTGTTGCTAGGATGACAAAAGTAAAATGTTACATTTTTAGGTCTAACAGTGCTCGTCACTGTCACAATGAGTGAGATGGCCAATCAAATCAAAGAAGGGGTTACTGTTAGTGCAAATTCCAACGCGACACTTTAGTTATAGCAGTGAAAGAGTGCGTCGTAAGATGTAAGTAGCTAAACATTTAATATTTGACAACTGTTTTACGAAATAAACGTTCAGCGACCAACAGTAATATCAAGTGATGCAAACTACTTGACATATTTTATGAAATTTCACCATTTTGAATTGAAAAGACATTATTTATGTAAATCATAACTGAATTTGACGTGGCAAGAAACCCTTTGCATTTTTACATATTAGGCAGATGAAAATAAGAGTGAATGTGTGCATATTATTTGCAAATAGTTTACTTCATAACTACAGAACTGGAACTTTTACCGTTCTTATTTCTTTTTCTAATAAATGCCTCATCGACACGACATCCTCAATAAACCCGTCTCCGGCGTGATGACTCCGACCTTTCGAATATTCCGATCTAATATGACTTCTGACCGGTAATGTTGCCAGAATCATAATCATACACTGTTTGTTCGTCGGCCAGAGGAGAACTGGCACCCCGACTGAGCCTGATTTCTCCCAAGGTTTTTTTCTCCATTATGTCACCTGATGCAGTTTTGGTTCCTTGCCACCGTCGCCTCTGCCACTTTGGCTTTTGGCTTGCTCAGTTGGGGACACTTAAATTTCAACTATATTACTGATCTGCCCGCATTGCCACTATATGATAATTGAAATGAGCTGGATGACATCACTGTTTTCTCCAGAGCGGCTGTACAGCCGAATCAAATTCTGTTGCATTATTTTCCTGTTTAACACTGTGAAGCTGCTTTGAAACAATCGGCATAAAAAGCGCTATATAAATAAAGGAGACTTGACTTGACTTTATTTCCTTAAATCCCTTTTAATCCTTTAATAATTGAATTCCTTTAAATAAACAATAAGACCAATTTTTTTATACTATCTTGCTAAACGCTTAGAATTTTATACTTTTATATCATATTAAATCAAGTTCAAATGTGTGGGTGTTGTTCAGCAGATTTGACACAAAGCCAATTAGACTAGTACACGCTAATGTTAAATGCCATAAGAAAGCATGTATTTGTAGTATTTGCATGAGGCAATTCTTGCAGCTCAAGCTAAGCCCAGAAATGTGACATTCTGAGCAATTAAAGGGCAGTTTGAGAGTGTGAATCTGTGCGTCTGTGAATTAAACTCTTTGCATCAAAACAACCCACATATATTTTGAAGTGTAAGATATAAACCAAAGGAATACATCCCTTGACAGAGAACATAGCATTGCTGAATCACAGTTTCAACCAAAAACTGATCTCAGGTCAGCTTTTGAGAGACTACAATCTGACTTTGCTGTTAACAACAGCTATGTGAGAAATATTTGGATCTTCAGGACAGAATACTTGAGAATAAAGAATCTCTACTATTTATACCTTCTGTCTTACCTTTTTATCATCCTACAGCAACTGCAACCCATCTGGACAGTTGTGTAGAGAGCCTGTGGAGAGACAAAAAAGGGGTCACTGTTTGTGTGTGTGTCGTATAACATTCTAGAGATTGTACATGAGCTGTACTTACCTTACCAATACCATATATGTTTTTATTGAAAAATACTGTTAATAAAAGGACATTCCCATTGATTGTGATTGTATTTTATAATTAAGTAATTGTATTTATTTTTGTCACCAATAATTAGGGTGTTTTGTGTTGTATGTTGTTATTCATGTTTATTGCATTATTTTAGTGTCGTGTGTTATCGACCCTGTGCACCGTCTACATATTGGTCATGTTTTAGGGACGGGCCACTTATGATGATCTCTCATTATGTGTCTTTCTATGTGGTATTTATCTGTACATATTAAGGCACAAAACAGACTTTGGTAGCTTAAGCATTGGTATAACAATATATCACAATGAAATATATACAGACACCAATATCCCATCCCGTAATACCTAAAACATTGTTACCATATATTTTTTTTTTTATGGTGAATTAGAGACGTTTTATTTTTTAGCATAAATTCAACAGGATATTTTTTACAGTGTACATGTAGACTATTGTGTTGATTGAAATATACAAAGTTACATTTGTTAAAAAGGTATTTGAAGAATGAAGTGTTGTGCCAGAGCTAGGCTGCTGAATCAGTGCTTAGGAGAGTGAACATGATTTCAACAAAGGGCTATTCAGTAACTGTGCTAATTCTTCACCTCAGCTGTTGGAACATGTGGACGTGATCACGGTTATATCAGTGTAAAGAGACCTGCTGACACGGGAAAGAAATCGGAACTACTCAAGGATAAACTTAAAGTCGCCAAACTCTGTTAGCGAACAACTGTGAACCATTACAGACCATCTTCACAAGTGGACTCAGATTTCGCTTGTGCACACCAACCAAATAAACCAAAACATGGGTCTGCACCAAATGTGCCATTCCTTTTTTCAAACTCCACCTACCCTGCGCCCCATTGTGCATACTATCTATCCTAAATAGTATGTGAGATAAGATTAAGTGTGTTCCAAAGCATAGTATGTTGAAAAGAGTATGCCAGAAGTCCTTGGATGGTCTAGTATTTCCGGTAAATTTTCAAAGTGTGGATCCTTGCACACTCTAACAGCTAATACTGCCCATAACCCATTCTGCTTTGGAGGAGGATTCAGTTCAGAACTACAAACATGAACAAAACGTGTTAAAAAACTACAAACATGACGGATGTGCACGACCAACGGTTAAGTAGAGAGGTTTAATGGAGTTTGAGTGAATAATAATCAACATTTAACTTGATGAATATATTTAATGTTATATCTGTGTTATATTTCATCTGCAACAACAGTGTGAACTTTTATAAAGATCCGTTCGGCCATTAACTTTTAAATGCATCATTATGCAAAAACATGTTGAGAGTTCTCGGCATGAAAGACCCACGACTGGCAAAATCAATATGCCACTTCTTTTCTCTCCAGTACGGTAGGAAATGAAATGAAATTAAATGTGGAGGATGTTAACTGTAACACGATGATTGACAGGACAGTTTATGGTGACAGGATGCACGTAACTATGCAACAGAGCATCCATTTAAGACGCAATTTTATGACGTGATAGAGTCTACTCTTCTGCTACACACTCAAAAGTATGCACTTTTTATGTACATTTAGGGTGTAGTATGAGTAGGCGAAGTGGGACGCAGCACTAATGACAGGCAGAGAAGTGCTCTGATTGGCTAATGTGTTCAGAGTCTGTTGTGAGACAGGTGTGATTTCTCAGAACAACTACTTCAGTAATATCTGCCAGGCCGTAGGGACATTTCATTTTGTTTAATAGTGACATGACATATGGAGTCAACTTGACATATGATATTGTCAGGTATGTTGCTTCAGGACACAAGAAAAGACAGTCACATGTGTTTGTGACATTCTAGATTACTCCTCACAGTGGCCAGTCAAATAAAATGTTATTAATACACCTTCATTTTGTGAAGAGCAGCACAGATGATTTGACCTTTCCACGGCTTGTCGCGCCATTTCAGGCTTTGGCATTTCTTGTGCTCTTTATGAGCAAGATGCCTTGTAAATAATTGATAGTTCAGTCTGGGGGAAAAATCCATCTAATAAGACAAAGACACACCCAGACTCCCTGTCTTTCTCCTGAGAGAGGCAGCAGCATGGAAACGTCACCTCACGTGTCCCATATGTTAGAGACAAACATTTAAAGCCAAGCGAGCAATGCAGAAGAGACCAATATATAAAAAAATAAATAAATAAATAATAATAAAAAAAAAATTCACAATGTGAAGACCATTTACATCAGTTATTTTAATATTTAGTGGAAACACTTTAGTATGGGGTACACATATTAACTATTAACTACAACTTTTGCCTCAAACTCCTAATTTACTGCTTATTAATAGTTAGTAAGGTAGTTTTTGTAGCGTTTAGGTATGGGTAGGATAAAGGGATGTAGAATAAGGTCATGCAGAATAAGGCATTAATATGTGCTTTATAAGTACTAATAAAAAGCCAATATCCTATTAATATGCATGCTAATAAGCAACTAGTTAATAGCGAGAATTGAACCCTAAAATAAAGTGTTACCTATATGTGTTTATTGCATTAAAGCATTAATTTGAACCACAATCGAATTAAATGTAATGTTAGTATTAAGGAAGCAACATTGATTGTAGCTAAGACAAATAAGGCAAAATTTAACAGGTATATCAAGTTGAGCAATATTTGTTGTGCAGGTTTACTGAGCCAGTCGCTGTGACAGAAAGGCAAATGGTTTAACAAATGGAAAAATTCAAAACACTGCAATTAGACTAGAATACTCTTTGCTGCGAGTCAATGTGATGTCTGTATGTGAAAAAAAGTAAAGAAGCCTTTTAAAATAATATTAAGAACTGAAGCCTTCTACCACTAACTAACAAGTTGGTATGATGTATATATGACATTCATACAATGTTAAGTATACTGTAATTCTATTTACTGTGTTATTAAGATACTCTAATTAAAAATTTGGAAGACATTTATACACAAATTATCCTGAAAAATAACTCACACTTTACAGCTCTCAGGCTATTACCATGGACACATGAAACTGACCAGACCTTTGCTTGGTGATTAGCAGGCAGATGTGTACACCCGTTTGACAGCAGGAGTACGACAAGGGCACCTGGCAACCTCTTTGTCAGCTGCTAGGGATTATTGCATTTTACAGTAGTCAACACAGCACACCGTCTTCCTTTACATCTATACAGTGACAAAGGTTTCAGGTATGGTTAACACACTTATTATTAGAATGAAAGAAATTTAAAAATCGCAAATAAACAGGAGTAGTGACAATTTCTTCTGTAGTGTGACGTACATCCGCATACAATGGATTATCGGAATAAAAATGTAGGACGGGGACTTGATTCTATCCATCGTTTGTTGACTGGATGGCAGCAGATTTTAATGCGAGCTTGCAGTCGATTGTGGAGGGGTAGAAGTCACCAGCAAAAAATCTGTCATTTTCACTGGAAGATTGAGATTTGGGGTAAAATAATGCCCAAAAAATTTGTTTTAATTTCATTTAATTTCAGTTTTAGTTCAACTTAAACATTTTATTTCAGTTAGTTGCCAAGACAAAATGTATAAGTTTTTCCATCTAATATTTCTATCTTTTTTATTTCAAGGAAATTTTTTAGTTAACACTGGTTCAAAAGAATCATTAAAGGGTCCATTCATTAATCATTAAATCATTCACAGCTGGCAAGACGGGCTTTTAATAACACTTGACTATAGAAACATGAAAATAAATTAAGTTTGAGCTACATGATGTTTTATTAACAAAGTTCGGAAAGAACATGTTCAAATGATCTATCCAATCAGTACGAGAGGAGACCAATATAGCCTATACTGTATTTAGCTATATACCATAGCCGACTTATTTTGATTCCTCAACAGTTTTCTGCATCCCTCCGCCACCCCGACTCCTCGCTACTGGCTGGTTCCTATCCCAGCCAGGGATACGGGGGGAGTACTCCGGGTTCGGGCCAAATCCTAAACTCAAAGCACAAATATGCATACTCTTTTACTCTGATTATTTGTAAGTGTGAACTTGTGAAATGAGTAGAGAAAACAGAGAAAAGGGGCTATGGCGTTGCCTTTTGCCAAAAACTTCAACACCCACAATGCACTTCTGATTTTGGTGCCATACCTCTGTCAATTCGACTCTTGATTGGCAGAAATACAAAAATGCGGAAGTTTGATCTATAGTTTAAAAAAAAAAAAAAAAAAAAACCTGACAAATTTAGCAGACATATTTAGCTGACAAATAAACAGGGATATCTGGGTGCAGGTAACACAGAAAGAGTACACATTGTTCCTTTACATATACTAGTACCGACATTGCAACAACACAAAAGCCGCGTTTCCACCGAAATTACCTGGAACAATTTGTCCCAGAAACTTTTTTTCCCACCAGACCTGATGCTGTCTGCGTTTACATCACGGTCTAAGGTACTGTGAAGATTAGGCAAATTAGTCAGGTGACATAGGACTGCGCGCGACTTTCCAGTTCCCGCTGGATTTCGTCCTCCGCATATAAGCTTAATAAAGCCTGAACCTTGACGTCGGTCCATCGGTCGTATTTTTTAAACTCCATTGTTTAACTCCATTAAACTCACTTGAGTTAACCAATCAAAATGCTGCACGAATCCAACCAATCAGCATGTTCAGTGCTCAAGTCCCACCCCCGAAAGTTCCTGAACTTTGAAAAGTACTACCTAATGAGCAGGTACACAAGAAGGGGGACATTTTCTGAGGGGGACATTTTTACCTGGAACTTTATTTAGACCCTGGTCCCTGCATTCGGAACACACCGATTACCACCCCAAAGTCCCTAGTTCCTGGGAAAAGATCCTGCGTTGGAAATCGGCAAATTTACCATCTAAATCCATCATGAATTTCAGCCCTAACCATGCTCTTTCAGAAACACATCAGGATCTTACTAGAAACTCTCATCAAAGAAGACCAGAGGATTAACAGATTACAAGAGAATTTGATATGAAGTTGTGATGAATGGCATATCCAGGACTCTATATCCAGAATTGAAATATTCCATGGAGAAAGGTGAGTCCTTGAGAGATTACTGGAGATTGCGGGCTGAAACTGAGGTAGATTGAAATCTGAGCTATATGCCATTGGCAGACATTTCTCCATTGGAATAAATTGGAGAAGGGAATTTCTCATCACTATAGTATGTGTGCCCTCCAGCTCAGCTTTCTGGCCTGTGCCTTGAAAGTGACAAATGCTTAATCTCCTGCAACAAAATGAGGGGGCTTTTCCATTCCCCAGCCCTTAACCTATAAGACGCGCACACACACACACACACACAAACAAACAGGTAGGCATCCACACACACAGAGATAGCATTAAATCACAGACGTACGTGTTTAAGCTCAAAGGCAGACACACAGTATTACTGATCGACGCACACACACTAACTCTTTTTAGAAGCTCTGCTCTGAGCATTACTCAAATGTTTAAATCCCTTCAACTGGTTCAGCTGCGGTGTGTGCCAACACAAACCTACACACATGCACTGGCCTTTCACAGCCAAGATAAACAAACACACAAGCCGCTAATGGTTCATTTCCTTTCAATTTGTTGAGAACAATGTGAAGCAAACAGCCAGATAAACCATTATCAAGAGATAATTAGAGCTATTAATGACCAGCTGATTTCACTTATACCTCTCGCAGACACCTGTAAGACGCAGCCGCTGTGCTGTTTTCTTTATATTATTGCTTCATAGAAATGCTTGTTTGAAAAAAAGTTACCAGACAGCGCCAGCATTTGATTATTTTCACAAGTTTCGTGGCCCCCAGGATATTTTCTTGTATGAATATCTGAACATACAATATATCAAAAGAAAGAACAGACCCTCATTCATTCTTTTTTTAATCAACACATGAATGTGGGTAAGTTTCATATATATAAAAAAGCAACTGAGCCAAAAGCTGAGGAAAAAAAAAAAAAAAAAACATTTGTCAAAGACAAAGTCCGTATCGTATTCAAAACATAAATCTAATAGATTGCATCCAAAAGCACCCCCGAAGCTTGCACAGTCCTGTACCTCTTTCTGGGTCAGTAACATTAGGCAGTTTTGATTTATATGTTGTTTAATGTTAATGATCGCGTTATTTTACATGTGCATCTGCTTACATATGCTATTGCTTGTTTCTGCTTCTTCTTCGCCTGTGTTTTGATCCAGAGATTCAGTACTCTTTCAGAAGATGTGTAATAATGCCTCCTATACCATATAACAGTGAAAACATGAATTGCTGTAAAATTCCATCAATGGCGGGGAAAGAGTTAATGGCATTCTGTGCTGGAAATGACATTTCAAACATTTTTGGAATAAAATGACCAACTCTTTTGTCTTGCGATGGCTAATTTATAGCTAGCATTTCATGAACACAACATAAAATGAAATATATATTTTTTATTATTATTTGACTAAATTACAGCTGGAAATGATTCACAATAAAATAAATCGGTTTACAAGTAATATTTATTTCGTTGTTTGTTTTTAAACACACGTCACGTCTCATATTTCACTGACACTGTTGACATCTTGGTAACCAAGTACATTAACTATTTACAAAACTATTAAGGGCAGTTGTTGGTCCTGATGGAAAAGATGTAAATCAGTTTTATACAATAAGTTTTGAAATGGTTTATGATTCAGTATTTGTTTAGAATCATTATATATTTGTGTTGTATAATTAATTTTACTATAAGAACATTTTATGTGCATTGTTTAAGAATGAATGTCTGGCTCTGGGACAAGGGTAAAATAATAAAATCTATATATAAAAGGAGTTTGAAAAGTATGAATGATAAAGGCATTGCAAGAAGTTTCCAAAAAAAAGTTAGGGTAAACGTACCTATTAAGCACACTACTATCTTTGAGCTCAGATTATAAAAAGAAGAAAATAATTGATCATCCTACTTGATGTCTTAATCAACTGATGTGTTTGTTACTATATTCCTCCTGTAATTTCAAGCTAATCAGACCATTGCACACTGAGATATGGGTATCCATGTGTTCATACTGTCTGGTGGCTATTTTGAAAGCTGTCTGAAAACTTTCACCTTAAATGTGCATTTTTTAGATGTTTAAGCCTTTATTTTGGATAAGTATAACTTCTTATTGCAAAATTAAGAGATTAATGTTTAGACTTTTGCATATTATAACCTGGAACCTGGATGTGGGAAATAATTACAGTTAGATCCAAAAGATAGTTTTAGCAACATAGCGCAAATGCTACAGAACATTTTTAGCTTACTAGCTGTATAAGATTGTGTGCTACACTAATATATTACTTAACAGGCATTACTGGCTTGTACTTTTAAATCCATTATATTATAAATTTACAGTTTATTGATGTTCTGTGGTTTTACACTGCTGTAATTTTTAAAGACTTCATATTTTAAGGTGAGCTTAAAGGGTGCACTACTATGAAAATCACACAACTTCAGTGTGACACCAATAAGAAAAAGTATAATTTCATAGATATTTTCAATAATAGCGGTCCATATTAAAATATGTATGAACTTAATACATGACCTAGATTATTTATTTAGCAAAATTGTCCTTTTAAATTTAATTTAATAATATTTATTAATAAAAAAAAAAAAAGTTTGCTGTTCCAATTAAGCTCAGTGTGCTCCCTTTAAGCTCATCCGCATTGAACGTCTATGTAAATACTTCATAAACAGACTTTAAATATCAACTGATGGTTGTCACTTCAAGTTAATCTTTATAAAATTATTCTTTAAAAATGTTGTTTAAAATAAACAAGAATTAAAATTAAAAAAAAAAAACATGTTGTGAGCTTAATGGGAACAGGTGTGCTTAAAGGGTACAAACATTAATTTACCCATTAAGCACAGCCAGACTTTTTGCATTTAATGATGTACATCTTAATTGAAATGCCTTTGTCATTTAAAATAAAATTAAATATTAATCTCTCACACAATAATCTTTTATTTTAACATAACTTCTTATACTGAAACCAATATCCTGTGCACTAAAATGTCTCAATGTAGACTTAATAGGTACATTTACCCTATGTGCTATTTACTTGAAAAAAAATTATGGTAACAATATTACACTTAGTTTTTAAGGATTTCTTTAATGGAATCTACCTGAAATAACCATGTAAAATCTCCTGAATTATTTATTGAAATTAATATGTTTAGTGAAATATGCTTTTGTATTTTAAGTTGACTGAAGTGTGTGATTTTGAGTGAACAGAAATTACCTGTTTGTATTTGACTTTGAGTTATGTTGTACAATTAAAAGACTGTATGCTGCTAGCACAGCACAAGCAGGAACAATCTTGCTACTGCACTGACATTAGCAAAGTTATTGCTCATTGAACATATTTAACAAGCTTCATAGTACAGTGTAAACCCTAACGCTCAAAATAATTAATTGGTTTGAGTAGAGCCAACTCAAATTAAACAAATTAGTTCAAACAAATTAACTTTTATGAGTATTTAGAACTTTCTTCTGAGTTCTCAAAACTTACGCATTAAGTAATCTGAATTGTTTCACTGTTTTGAGTTTTATGAACTTAATTTAGACTAACTTAAATTTAACTGATACTGGGCTGGGATTTCTATTTCCCAGCATGCTTTGCCATGACACTAAATGCCAAAATTAAGTGTTATGTTTTTTTTTTGTGTGTGATTAATTTAAGATTAACGTTAAGTAGGGGATTTAGTAGTGTTTAATGTTTTGTTATGCTAGTTTAGAAGAGTTTCTGTTATGTTGGTTTTTTTGTAGGGTTGTCATCATGGTGACGAGTGGAGCATGAGCTTAGTTTGAGAACAGATATATGTTAAATGCTCTATATTGCTGTCCTCATTCAGCAAGAGCTATGCTATGCTAATGCTACCAAAGCATTGTGTAACCAATTAGTAAGGTGGCATTTATTGAATTAGCTAGTTAAAGCTAGTCAAGTTTCCACTACAAAAAATTTGAGATTACATGATATTTTTAAGTTAAATTTATGAATTAGATTACTCAAAATTTCAAGTTCAAAGCAATTAAAATGTATGATTACAAAACAAAAATCTGCAAGTTCTGCTTACTTAAACTCTTTCTTTTCTTAACTTAAATTTGAGGCAACGGATTGCCTCAATTTTTTTTAGTTTTGCTAACTTATTCGGGTTTACAGTGTATTAGTACATGTACTACAACCTAACCATAAGCTCTACTCTTCTGCACAATGGTAAAGATCAAAACTTTAAAATAACAGAAACTCTTTCAAATGTCAAACATAACTAAATATTAAAAGATGTATCCTTTGACTCAAAACGCATAAAATAACACTTAATTTCAATATTTACTCTCCATTTCCAGCCATATGCAAAGCAATGGTTAGCAATGGAACAATGGTTTCTCTAAAACCACATAAATGAACTAATTATCTGATAAATATATAAATAGATAGCCTTCTTTCCTTAGTTTTATCAGCTTAATCGGTTCCTCAATTCAAGCCTCAAAAAAAAAAAAAAGATGTTTTCCTTAAAAACCCATGATTTATTTTTTACAGTGATGCTTTCACAATTATTTCAATTGCCTGTTCTGATTGCTCCCCCCCGAGATTGATTGTGTTCACATTATATTATTTGGGTGCAAACCTCGTTCATGCATTTGCACCAAAGCAGCAGCTGTTTACCCCTGTTGCTTGGTAACAAAGACGCAGAAGGCGGCGGCAAAATGCTTAGCATTGCTCACCTCACTTTTATATTTTGGTTTTTGAACCTTTGTTTTGTTTTCAAAGCACCAGCACATAACGGCACTTGCATCCAATCTGTGTACTGCAAATCTTCTAAAGAGCATGGGAGTCCATTTCTGCTGAATGCTAGAAGAAATTATACATACATTCTCTCTTCTTGCAGTGCGTCAGTGTCTATAGCTGAAGAAACACCCAGCTTCTTTACATTACATCCACGCCATTTGTTGTGTGCAATGCATCTAATGTACGAGTGAACAGGAAGCTGATCTCTGTTGTGGCAGCACCTCAGTTTAGTCTAATAGTCTAAAATGCTGGTTTATGTTATCAGTCAAAACATTACACAACCCTGTCCACCTGAACACAGGAAAAAAAACTAATTTACATTTCCACAAATCAAAGGCACACACAGTTCTGGGTCATTTACAAGGACTTACATTTATATATACGCCTCTGGGGTAATGGCTTACTCTTAAACACTATTTTTTACCATAAGGACAGGGCCAATGTTTCACAAAGTGCATCGACTAATACACAAATAGAGAGAGAGAAACAGACAGAGAGGGATAGTAAGGGATATTAGGTTATCCACCAACACGGGGTGTGTGTGTGTGTGTGTGTGTGTAGTATTGGATGATGTGTCTGTCTTGTACAGGTGGAGGGTTACTACATAGAGGGATCAGATTCATGAAGGTGTGGTTTAGACACAAGTGGGAAAACTGGTTTAGCATTTCTCTTTCCCTCAGCATGTGTTATGTTCCTGTTCCAATTTTATTTATGCCATACGGAAACAGACAGATGGCATGAAATTGACAAGGGTCATTAACAATCGAAAAAACATGAAGAATCCATCACAAAGCTGGAAACATATAAAAGTGTATTCCCCTAAATTTCAGTTAATATTCCCCTGTTTGTATCTTTATTTATCTGGTTGGATCTTTAAAAAAAAAAAAAAAAAAAGACTATCCAAAGGCAAACATCTCACACATTTCTCCATATCTTTGGACCAGCTAAATATCACATCTGTGTAAAATATAAACACGTTCAAAGCTCCTTTTAACTATATCTTGTACGGCCAAATATGGGTGTGTTGCCCTGGACACTGTTGCCATGGCCTCATTACCAGAAGATCAGCTCTTACAAAATCATCCCTCTTGAGAGTGCCTATATCATCACTTAATACCACGCTAAATATACAAAACAAGGATCCACCTTACATCCTGAGGCATCACCAAACACACACACACTGCTCGCTATTATTCAGCGGTTTCAGTTTATGATGTGGGTTTTTATGTGTTTGTTAATAAAAACTGAGTCATACTGATAAAAAAGAGAGTATTTTTTTGCATTTAGTTGCTTGCAGGGCTAAAATTCCAACATCTCGTCTTCAAATGCCACTTCCTTGAACAAAAATGCCTATTGTCTTATATGTGATAAAAAAAAAATCTGAATATCGTAATCATGTCCATAAATCGAGTTAACCTAGCGCTATAAAAAGTGAAATTGTGAGGTCGTTACCTTAAGATGTCATTTCTACCTCATCTGACCCTTGAAAATTACTTTTGTTGTTGTAACCAAATGTAGTTAGATTACTGCATACTATTGTAACTTCAATAAAACCAGTTATAAAGCATCTTATACAGTGAGAGAACAATACAACCTTTTAATAAATGCACTTTTTAAAAGTACCAATGTTTTTTTAAGTAACAAAAAATGTGAACAGGCTGAAATTCAGAAAGCTTAAAAAAAGTAAATGGTGGATGCCTGGGAATCAAACTTATAACCTTCACGATGCTATAGCGACATGCTCTACTGTTTGAGCTACAAGAATGCCAATTGTAGAAATAGTTATCATTGATAACTAATAATGGTCCAGCTTCACTTTAAGAAATCCTTTTTTTAGATTATGTCTATAGTATAATAAATTTGATAATATATATATATATATATATATATATATATATATATATATATATATATATACATACATACACACACACACACACTACCGTTCAAAAGTTTGGGCTCAGTACATTTTTGAAAGAAGTCTTTCACATACACACATATACATACATATATATATATATATATATAAAAGTTTGGACACACTTTCCCATCAAAGACAATGGGAAAGTGTGTCCAAACTTTTGACTGGTAGTGTACCTATATATTTTATAAACATTATACAGTGCCATTTGATTACAATTACAGCAGCTACAGCACAGTGGCAAATCAATCATGAGAGATCGTCAAATGAACATTTTCCAATTCCAATCATTTACATCTTGACTGCAGTGCCAAAATGAAGCAAAAAACGGAACAGCTTTATTTCCCATGACGCTCAGAAACAGACTTCACTTATTTGCTCCGGAGCAGCAAAACCTTCTCCAGTACATCTACGAATGCTGCGTTATTACATGAACTGCACTTGAAGTCTACGCAACACTAGTGCTTATGATCAGAGATCCACAGTCATGGGATCACACAAGATGGAAGACGCATTAACACACAGGCCCTGGGTGGTTTGTGCATCACATTATTTTTTTGTTGTTTTTGTTTTTTTTGTAGACTACTAAAAAAAACCTTATCTCCGTTAAATGTGCTGCCCTTCAAACAGAGCCATGCTTACAAAGTGGGAAATGGCTAAAGGGAAAGAGATGGAGAGATTAAAACTGTGAAAAGTGAACCATGGAAAAAGGTGCTGCTTTGTGTTACACAACGTCACACTCAGATGTAAAATGTAGGCTAGTCTGTGTACACACTAGCAGTGTAAATGTCAAGGTAAAATGCCGGAGCCTGATGGGGTACCAGGCCCAGTGGCCCTTTGTTGGGCACCTCAGACCACACCTTACACAGCACAGCAGACCTTGCTCAAAAGTAAACAATGAGTCTGACTGTAAACACAAACTGCATAAACCTGCTCAGTCCCCCCTCACAGCCACTGTAAACATTAACACAAGCCTACCGAGCATACATGGAGACTGACTACCAAAAAAAGGCTAGATTATACTTTACAATATGAAAAGTAGGCCTACATCAAAATCACAAAACAAGCTTAGAATTTTGAAATTGTCAAAAGTGTTTAACATGATGTCATCTAATTCACTTCCGTTCAGTAGTTTGGGGTTGGTAAGATTTTTTGACAGAAGTATAAGAAGTCTTATGATAACCAAAGCTATATTTATTTGATAAACATTCAGTATAAACTAACTAACTAAACTATTTTAAATGTTCTATTTTAATATTTTAAAAATGTAATTTATTCCTGTTGGATATTCAGCAGTCATCACTCCAGTCTTCAGTGTCACCTAAACCTTCAGAAATATACACCTTTTACAAACTACACACCTTCACCTATAAGGTAAAAGCCTTTTTTTTTTTTTTACTTCCATCGGTTCACAATAAACATAATGGCAATGACAATAAATCGTGACTCAAAAGGGTATCAATGATTCAGTCACAGCTGTTAAAAGTCAATGAATAGGAAGATTTTCTGTGAATAACAACATATATTTCAGTCTGTTCTTCACACAAAGCTCCCATGGCATCAGAATACAGCAGACAAGTCACATGTACACCTTTTATCATATTTCCTTTTTGAAGCTTTAGATCTTCAGTCATTGTTCATTGTAATTGCATAGAAAACGTTGCTCAGCACAGACTCTCAACCTTCTCCATTTGTGTTCCACAGAAGAAAAAGTCATGGGTTTGGCATGAGAGTGAGTAGATGAAAGAATTTTGGTTATTTTGGAGTAAACTATCTTTTTAACAGTGCAAGCGCAACAAAAAACAAACTAAACTAAGTCGGCTACACTACAACACCTCCACATGACAAGGTAAAATCGTGTATCTTCTGGCGTACAAGTACATGCACAGGCTTCAACAACATTTAAAATAAGTATTAGCAAACACCAGTCAATCTATCGCACTCACTTTTTATGTTGTTTAACATCATTCAATTATCACTCATATTCCAGAAAAAAGCGATGATACTTTCCAAATATTTTTTTTTAGTAGGCTAAGTAAAGTAGACTTACTGTTTATCTTTTAAAGATGTGTCTTCATATTGTCCAAACGGAGCTCCGCGCAACAGGTGAGAGGAAAAACTTCAGCTCTTATATGATAAAGCGCGTTAAGAGAAAACCTTTACCTGTTCCACTGATGATGAAGGTGTGGCAGTTGTTTGCCAGAGGGGCTACAATTTCACGAATAACTCCGGCGTACATTTATTTTCCCAGTTCGTATCTCCTAATATACTAAAACTGAAGCGATCTCAAGAAGCGAAGTGTCCCAAAAACTTCTTCCATGACCAGAAGACGTCGCGCGCACATCGCAGCCGCTTCCTCCTCCTTCCTTGTGTTTATTTTCCCCTTGTGTTACTGCTTCCGACTCTGAGTTGAGGAAGGTCCCCCGTGACTCCGCTCTGCCGTGCCTCCTGCACACGTCCATTTACATTTCAGATGGCAGTCTGAGTCCAAGGAAGGGCCTGTGCTTAATGACAAACCATGTGACGAGGGATCAGGAAAACGCAGCGAACTGGGAAACACCGTTAAACCACTGGCACGCGGAGAAATAATTACAGCAGCACAAATGACCGTCATGCAGTGTAGGCAATGTTAGACAGGCTGAGCAGGTGCATTCAAGTGGATCTGAACAAAATAAAGCAATTAAACCTAACTATTTTGCATATAATATAGCCTACTGTATATTGTAAAAAGTGAACTTTTTGTGGTGTTCACAGTAGGCCTTAAAGACTTAATATCAGTGTGACCTACTAAAAGTGGTTTTATTTTACATGCTATGGAGCAAATACTACTGGCTTTATCTCAAGTAATCCCTCTGTTATTGGTCAGAGTGTTTGCTCAAAATTAATCAGTAGACAGGAGTAGAGAGTGTGATGCCATGGGTTAAGCAATAATCTGATCGACTAGTCTGAATTTTTGTGATAAATGATTCTCACCTTTAAATGGCAGCTGAAGGTGACATGTAGGGATATATTTGTGTAACTGTCAACAGACGCTTCATGTAAATGAGTCACAAGTTTATTTCTGAGTATTTATATCAAGTCAAAACATTCTTTCTGTTTCTTTCTCTACAGGTGTGTGTGTGTGTGTGTGTGTGTGTGTGTGTGTGTGTGTGTACCCATCTATTTAACCATACTGTGGTGACAAATTTGTACATAAGTGAGCTAAATCTGACAAAACCTCCTTTTGGGGATGTCCTCATTTGTAAAAACAGTCAAAATGCAGAAAGTTTCCTGTTAGTTAACTGGCTCTAAAATATAACCATAGAAGTCTATAGAATGTCCCCATTTGTGTGTGTGAGTGAGTGTACAGGTTTGGTTATACTTCTGAGGGCCAAAAGTTTGAAAATGTCCTCACAAATATAGTGGAACATGGCAAAAACTGACTTCTTGTGAGGTGTGAGGATATTTCAAATGGTCCTGACTGTTTTAGTTGCCCATAAAGCAGCTAAATCATATTTCACATTAAATTTACTGATCTCAACAGGTTTGTGCAAGCCTGCAGGGCTTAATTTCAGATTTAGGAGTAAATATAGTTATCTGAATAGTCCTCACTGGTAAAAAAAAACAAACATATGCACACATGTGTGATCTTGGTGCTCTTTTTTTTAAGCTATGTTAATGTTACTGTCATTTTCTTGGGCTAGTAGTGTCTGTGTCTGTGCATGTGTCCACTGCCACTGCTGTTATAGAGATCATATGTGGGGACCGGTTTTTCCATGTGTGGGAATGACATTGGTTTGAAAGAATTAAGCATATATATATATATATATATATATATATATACTTTTGTTTGTATTATATATAATACATCAAAACAGTTTGATACACAAAAAAGTTTGATTATCATTCAAAATAATGTCCATGTGACCCTATAGTGCTTAGTGAGGATGACAACAGGACACAAATTTGCATTCTCTTACATGGGTGTGTTTATTCTTTCTGTCTCCACTGGTCTGTCAAATTTGCGAGTTAAATAATTTTTTAGATAGGCTACACATTTTGTTTTGTTTCATAATGTCATGACCTTTCATATTTAATTCTGCAGGCGATCACAACTGCAAGTTACAATGAGATCCAATACAGCTGCACTGTAAAGTAATTTTACAGTAATAAAACATGAAAGTGCTTGGGTGTACACCAAATTCTCCACACCTTTTCCAACCTCTCTGTTCAAATGTTCTTATCGTGATAATAGATTTTGTAATGAGGTTTGAATCCTATTTCAATTTAGTCAAAACTATATTTATAATTTAGAAAAATATTTGTCAATCCATTGGAATGAATAAAAAGTCTGAAAATGTAAGCGCAACATAATGGGCATCTGTTTGAGATGACATCAATTGTTTATTTTAGAATTTCTGATTTAGTGTCACATCCTGACCCCAATACTGTGGAAAAGTGATGTAAATCGAGACGTCCAGATTAATAAAAGATTTCAGAGCTTTTCATTGCAATGGTCAATGAAATATGAATGTTGTTTCTGATTTGTTTCCCCCAAATTGTCAAGTGGTCATGATTTACATAATCAGATTATATTTTAGCAGTCATCCATTAAGAATCCAAGAGGGTTTGCTGAATTTTTCTGACAACTGTATATTAATCCTACAATCTAAATGACCAACACCTAGTTCCTTTGTCCTAATCCAACACAAACCTCTCTTGTATCCATTTTTGTTCCTGCTATCAACATCATGCAGTCTGCAGCTTTTTTATACTTGTATGCAAGGATGCAATTGATCAAAAGTTACAGAAAAGTATATTTCAAAAAATGCTGTTCTCTTTCTATTCATCAAATAAAGCAGTATAACAGTTTTAACACTAATAAAAATGTTTCTTGAGCACCAAATCAGCATATTAGTATGATTTCTGAAGGATCATGTGACACTGAAGACTGGAGCAGTGGGTGTTCAAAATTCAGCTTTGCCATCACATGAATTAATTACATTTAAAAATATATTAAAATAGATTTTTAATCAAATAAATGCAGTCCTGGTGAGAATAAGAGACTTCTTTCAAAAATCTTACTTATGAACGGTAGTGTGTATATCAAAAGTGTGTTTTATTTACAATTAAGAGTAAATTTGCACATATATGGTACAAAATGAATACTCAACAGGATAGTTCACCCAAAAATGAAAATGATGTCATTAATTACTCACCCTCATGTAATTCCAAACCCGTAAGACCTTCGTTCATCTTCGGAACACAAATGAAGATATTTTTGATGAAATCCGAGAGCTCTCTGACCCCTCCATAGACAGCAATTTAATGAACACTTTCAAGGCCCAGAAAGGTAGAAAAAAATAGTCCATGTGACTCCAGTGGTTCAACCTTAATTTTATGAAGCGATGAGAATACTTTTTGTGTGCCAAAACAAACAAAAATAACGACTTTATTCAACAATTTTGTTCTAGCCTGTGTCAGTCTCAGTTTACGTTGTAAATACAGTGCAGCTCCTGCGTCATCATCACACGCATGCGTCGTGGTGCTCACGTGAAAAGCATCGGCTGCCGTAGAACTCAAAAGCGCTGCACTGCTTAACAGAAACTGCACAGGAGACTGGCACAGGCTAGAATGAAATTGTTGAATAAAGTCGTTATTTTTGTTTGTTTTTTTGCGCACAAAAAGTATTCTCGTCAAAAAAGTAATTAATGACAGAATTTTCATTTTTGGGTGAACTATCCCTTTAATTGCTGTAAGACTGCATCATACTAAGAAAGAATTTGCAGCAGGAAATGAAAGCAGAAACACGAGGATGATCAGAATACACTTGGTAGGCTATATTTAGTAGTACAAATATTGACTATTTGATGACAATTGTTCAGTTACAGCACAGTGACTTCCTGGGGAGAGATGACTAAGGGCGTCTATGCTGTGATGAGTTTATGTAAAAAAGCAAATGCATTTGTTTTTCCCTCATACACAATGTTGATATGCCAGTTCCATAGTCATCACTACAGGGGGCAGATGCCACTGAGGGTTCAGTTTCCATAGAAACCACAAACCAGCATTCCTCCCCTGAGCTAGAATTTGTTTACGGTGGTGTTTGTGTTGGAGCCTGCACTGCTGCACACGTGTGCGAGAGAATCCAGGTGTGTGCGAGCAGTAATTGAAATATTGATATGGTATAGCACCTGCCAACTGATTGGAAAATGTTTAACACACCTGTTTGGGAACTGCACAGGGGAGTAAAACTATTATCAGCCAAATCATTCAACGTCTCAGCGTCTGATTGTGCCATGTAGGGAATCTTTTTAACAAAGCGTTCCTAATGGAAAAAATATGCCTCATGAGGGATCAGTGTGATAAAATAGTTCAATAAAGAAAGGCTTGATTACAAAAGGTATAATATAGCACAGCAATTGTTTTGAAAAATTAAGTCAGCTACTTTTACATATCTATAAATCACTCACATGTCTCACATTTTCTTTCCAAAACAAGACCCCAAATAAAAGTAACGAGATTTTATAGGCAGAAAGAAAACTATTTTATTACATTAAAATGTTCCATACAAACAATGCATACACACGAATCATATTGCTTTCAGACACATTTTTTTCTATTTTCTTCGCAGAATACTTAAACAACTTTGTAACAAAATGTAAGTACAACATTTATGAAAATATATATCTCTAAACAGGGATCTTCAATCTTGACAATACAAATAATACAATAAACACATTCAATACCTGTGAACTATGTTTTTCAAACATGTAGTTAAAAGTCATTCAAGTTACATAACATATTATATACTGTTCAACTGCTCTCATATCAACACATTCAAATATACTCTAAAACTGGCATTCCAATATAATAGAGATGGACTTCGTCAATATCTTAGCAAAGATAATGCATGTTCTTTTTCATAGTTATGCTAGCAAACACAACAAAGCTAAAAAAAAAAAAAAAAAAGTCCATAAAAGTAACGAGTAGGTCACAACACCATTTAACATTCTGAAATCAAATAATAAAAATTAAATAAAAAAATAAAAACTTTGGCAAATATTGTATGATATCTATAGGTTATAAACACTTCAGCGGGAGAGGCTAATCTCACCTGAATACTGCTACAGGTTGTGGGTTGTGAATGGGCCTATGTGTCAGTATTTCCAGAGGTAAACATACAATTTGACGGAATAGCCCTTGAGTTATGGAGAGAAGAGTTTGAATGGGGCAAGGCTGATCGTTTTGTTGAAACTACTTTTGCAACATGCCAGAGAACCGAAGGCAAAAATCGTATAGTTAGCATTTGTGACACGCCTATTGAAAGCCAACCTCGGTGAACAACCCGTTTAAAATAAAGTGCAACCACCAAACACTGCCTTGGCAAACACCATTTATAAATCAACCTTGTTTATGATAATAGTCTTTTCATAAATATCTCTAAGTCACCTATAACATGAAAGTACAAAGTATTATTTTTTTCAAGCACACATTCAACCTTTACCTCACAAAGAACATGAGCTAACAATAACAAATACACGTTTGTATAAGATGATCAACTGTTAAGGCGTAGATACTCTTGGTGAGATGCTACACGTGACTCTTCAATAGTGGTTTAGTCCTCAAATCAAAACTCGACATTTGTAGCTTGGTACAGTTGTACTATCCTTTGATACAATGAGTTACACATTCTTTAAAAGTAATGCCATTAAAAGTGTTAATATCTTGGATTTAGTCGAGACAGTTGATGACCTGCTCAGTATCAAGTTTGCCAGTTCAAATACTTATTGATCGGCAAGCTAGAGTGACAGTAATTATTGGCATTGATAAATAATTAAATATGAGGATGGATTTAATACTGTCTGTCAATTAGAGCAATTGCCACACATGGACTTTCATGCCACTCTGGTCAGAAAAAGTCTAGAATGCATTCTGAATTTACTAAGAAGATGACTCCAGACAATACTCTGAATACTGAAATATACTTTCCAACGATCCTCATTTGGATGCTGTAATTCCAAATTAACCAAATTTGTATTTGTTGTATGCTGAATGTTTATCATAATGATGAATATTTGTATCAAGGTATTTTTGTTTAGAAATTCCCTGCAATTTTTTCTTTATCAGTTTCTGTAACAAAGAAAAAGTTCAAATCCAGGCACTCACTTTGATTGCATTTAGCACAACGTAACATTTTTAAGTAGTTGCACAAACTGCAGCAGCCAAAATACATATGTACACATATGTACATACGTTTCCATTACAGTACCAGAGGACGTTAATAAACAGACACATTTAAAAAAACAAAAAAACAAAAACAAACAAAAAACAGCAACACTTATATGGTTACAAATGTATTACGTTTCTCAATGCTTCTGTATAAAGTGACATTATGGCTTGATTTTACTAAACTCATACAAAATCTGAACTATATGGCCACATTGGCATACACATGACAAGGAAGAACATATCATAAAGCCGATTGGACTGGCTTTTGCAATGAATGGCATTTGTTTTTAATTATTTTTGTTCCTTAATATGATATTGAATTCAGCGTGACAGTAAGTTGATGATGGATAAGAGAAATCAAGGTGACTGATTGCAGCTTAAGTGCAGCTTAATAGCAACTGGCCAGTTGCTGTGTGTTACCCAGAGAACTGATCTGTGCAGCTGAATCAAAGTTGCTGTAAACAATAATCACCTGTAATCCAAACCTGGCCTTGGTTCCTTCATGCCCATAATGTCCCACAGAGGGCGCTCTCATTGCAGCAGTTCAGTTTTCTTTGTGGGTGTGGTGGTCTCTGGCTCCCCACTGTCAGACACATTGATAGGACTGTCCCGAGAGAAAACCTCAGTGGATTCTCTCCACACACAGTCAGCAATGGTCTTGAAGGCATTGGTGCTACACTTGGGTCGTACTTTTTGTGAGGCATTGTTAACGATTTGCCGACTGTTTGAGGTGGCGATTTTGATTTTCAGAGCGGCATCCACACGGTCTACAACTGTGTAGGTGCCAATGCTGCCATCCTCAAATCCCACAATGATGTTAAGAGCTCGCTGTGATAGGCACAGATAGGTTGGTGTTTTGTAGAGGGAGCAGGTCCCGATGCTCTTACCGTCTGCCAATCTCATGACAATCAGACTTGAAACCACACCTGCATCATCATCTTCATCGCAACTCCGGAAACAGATGTACACTAAGTAGCGTCCGTCCCGTGAGAGCTTTTGCCGCCATATTATGCCAGCAGCATGGACCAGACGCAGTTTACCACTGTGCAGGTCTAGGACATTGATGTTCTCATCACCTTTCGACACAATGCCCAACTTTCCATTCGGTGATATTTGGAAATCTTCCAGGTTCTTTAAGAAGTTGCTGGGCAGCTGTACCCGCCTACACACAGACTCATCAGCGACACTCCAGATGAAAACAGTTTCAGTGGAGGTCATGAAGACGACATAATCTGGACTGTCAGGGATTAATTTAAAGTTAACAATTGTGATCCCATCGTCACAGATAAATTTTTTGGAAACACTGCCTGACCACAAGCTAACAGCCAACAGCTTATTCTTGTTGGTGCCTACAAGGAATGTGTTTGCTGTGGTAATGAGGGCATGCTGGAGTGTTACCAGAATGTTGCACACCTTGTGACCAGTGGCGAGCCTCCAAACACGAGAGGCGTTCTGCTCGCAGAGGGACACAACAAACTGATCATTGTGCGTGATGAGAAGCTGTGAGATCCTCTGGCCATTGATACGGAATATATTTTCACCTGTGGTCGTATGCCAGATGTACTGACTACTTTTATCATCAGATGTCACCATTAGGTCACCTGATGTCGTCAGGACGCAGTTCTCAACGGGTCCTTCATGCTTGAACACCATCTCAATGAAACCTGTGCTGTAGTTCCACTTGTGAATGACCTCTGACCCATCCGTGGTGTATACAAAATCCTCTCGGCCAGAGAGCTGCAGGCTTTGGATTGGTTTTCCAGTTTTATCAATGTTCGACATGGCTGTTATAATGTCGATGTCCCACACAGAAAGCACGCCACTGCTGGCCACAGACAGCAGCAAGTTATGGTGTGTTGATTTGATCAGCTTTACAATGGCTCCGGATATCTCTATCAAGCTGGCCATGCACTGCCCACTATCTCTCCTCCACACAAAAATGGATGATGTGTTCTCCATGGAGGCTATTATACTTTGGTTATTCTTGGAGAGAACAGCCGCCACAAACTTTTCGCTTCGCTTGGCCTTGAACTTCTCTGCCATTTTCCAAATCTTGGTGTCCAGCACCTCAATGCTACTCGCTTTGCAGATGAGGATGGAACGCTGGTCCTCTGAGAGCTCTATGCCCACCACCTCACTCTCATCTCCTCTGCAGTCATAATCCTCCATTAACTTGGGATTTGTGATATCTTTGGTGTTCCACACGGAGAGACTGCCCTCATTGTCGATCATCACCATTTGATTGATTGTGTCAAGAATCAGGATTGACTTAACAAAACCACCAGAGAATTCAGAAGTCATTGTGGCAAGCTTGTCCCCACTACCAAGGTGGAATATGGTGGTCGTGTTGAGATACTGTCCGCAGAAAGCATACATTCCATCTGGGGAACACTGGACACAGGTTACCTCATACCAGCAATGAAACTGATACAACGGCCAGCCATAGAGCAAATCAATCACATTGACGTCTTTGCTTGCCTCCAACCAAGCTAAGGCATGGTGGCTGGACAAGGTGAATCCATTGATGAACGCTACCCCGCCAGTGATGCCACAGTGCTTGGACCCTTTTACATCGACCTCAGACAACAAACAGGACTTGTGGTTGTCGTAAATGAGCAGTGTATTTTTTGTAGTGGCCACTACCAGATACTTCTCATCTGTGGTTAATCTGATGCCAAGAACAACTGACCTTGCTGTGTCTATCTGTCTTAGCAGCTGTCTACTCTCAACATCCCACGTGCTGACGGATCCATCTTCGAGGGCCACGATGACTATGTTTGGAGCTAATGTAGGTAGAACCTCCACAATTTGCATGTAGCTAGAACAGAGCGGTAATCTCTCAGGACTGTAGGTGACATCCATGGATGAATGCAGTGGCACAATGGAGCAGTATTTAGGACCGTCCTTGTCACACTCAAGAAGTAGATGTCTGAGCTTGGGAAGGGATGTGACAACCGGAAGGAGCCTTTGCTGTAGCTCAGCAGACAGTGACGCAGGATTCTTTGTCACTTTGAGCTTTATACTGCGGAGCGTAGTTGCGAGAAACTTTAGCTCCTTTTCTTGCGTGTAGCTGTAAGCTAGGTCAATGTCTGACAGGGCCTTGTCAAACTGCCCTATCTTTATCATAGTGTAGAGCCAGCTAAAGTTCATGATGACACCATACATGAGATCATCTGTTCGGCCGCTCCTTGTCAAGTGGTATGTGAGCTCTGTCATCTTTCGGTGGTTGACAAAGAAGATGTCCGGCTCCAGCAGGTTACACTGGAACACCCAGGGTTGTTCGGGTGTCTGCCTGTCATAAGAGTGCTTGTCAGCAGAAGCTTTGTCATGGCCATGAAGGCTCTGCTGTTGATGAGGGTTTCGATGCTGGGAGATATTCAGTGAAGCAAAATGATTATTGTCGCAGTGGAATATCTTCTTTCTACCACCTGCCCATGCACCAAGGAAGTATTCAGCCAAAAGGCTGTGCATTTGATGCACATCTTCTTCATTACTAAGGTATAGCTTCTGTGCTATGAGATGCAGATGGCGATTTGCCCACACCATTAGTGTTACATTACGGACTTGACGCTCCACTAAATAACCTTCAAGTTCTTCTTTTAGCCGGGCTATGAAATCGTAAGAAATACGCAGCGGGCTTTTAAGATTAGAGCTCACCATGATGTCCCCAAGGACACTGTTGTCCAAAGATAAAATATCCTCTAGCTCCAGCTCTGTCAGGCCTGCCCGTGCCATCGTGATGTAGCCCAGTGCCCGAATGACAAAGCGTGAGCCAAGCTTGTTTTCAATAGAGTAGAAAAGCTGCTCAATGCTTTCATGCACTGTGGAACACAACGATTTGTCATCCACATCCTTGTGCGACCGCCAGTGAACCACCTCGCGGTAGATGAGATTGACAAACATGGGCAGTGTACATTTTGCCATTGCCTCGTTCACATATATCTGTTGGCCAGAGGTCACCTTCCTTTTGACACCCAGAAGCTGCTGTTTAAGTGTCTGACTGCAAGCTTTGCGATCTCTTTGCATCAGTTCAACATAGCCATCCTCGTCATGTATCAGGCAACGTAGTTTCTGCAGTATCCCATGCTTGTTGGGCAGGGTGGACACTACAATTCGGACTGTACGTGGCAGGTGGACAGGCAGCCACCACAGCTTTCGGGCCTCATCAGCATCTGACAACTGCTCTAAGGCATCCAGAATGATGACAAGAGGTCGGTGGAATGATGCCTCCCCTAGCAAATTCACCAGCAGTTCCCTCATTTCCTGGATCTTGTTTGGTAAGAAATGGATCAGGCACCGATAGTTCATGGCAATCTGCTCACAGATGCTTTGTAGAAGGGTGCGGAGGTCAGTAGAGAAGTCAGTGGAGCTGATGAATCTGACAATGACCACTGGGTCTGTTTCTGGTCCCATCTCTTTCTGTAGCCACGAATAGGCCTAAACAAATGAAAATGAAACAGAAGCTCAGAAATGCAGCATACATGTACAGTTTACTGAATGTTCTCCAGTATGTTAAGTCATTTAATATTTACAATTAGGATATATACAATTAGCAAAAGCTCAATATGTTATTTTGTGCAAAACTGATCATTTTGTAATCTGATTATAGCAGCTTAGCCATTTGAAAATGAATATGATCTACATAAAATGCAACTACTGTATACATTATTATGTCATGTTTAACAGGATCCTGTGTCCTGTTCTTATAAAAACACATGTGGTTAAAAATCTAGGAACTGCTGTGACCTATGAGTATGACTTTAGCAAACAAAACTCGAGTGACTCCAGTCCATCCATTATTTAGTAGATCCACTGTACACTAACCTTAACAACTGTGAGTGTGAGGAAGCAAAACCAATATGAATGACTGTATAGCAAATAATCAAATGTGCTCAACAGCAATAGAGTCAGCACTGGATTTCTTGTGCCAAGGATTTTCTAAATCAGTTTGAATTGTTCCCTCATCCTTAGCACAATACCTCTTTCTTGGACGTGGTTAAAGGGTGCCCCCAGCTGTGATTCAGGGAAACATTAAATATTATTTATCTCTGTCTGGAGAGGCTGACAATTAATGATAATACGCTTTTCCAAAGCCACAATGTTCAAGAGGACTGTGCATTTGTGTGATTAGCCAAGGGGTGTGTGTGTTCAGATTGCTGCTTGAATGCATCACTGTGCTCATACTGGCTGCATGGGTCTTAGTACAGTACTGCACTGACATGGGCAGTGTAAAACATGCTAGCTGTGCCAAACATGAGATCATGCTAGGAGTAAGTAATTGATTATAAAAATAGTGTATGCAATGTGTAGAAGGACAGTGTGTGAGAGAGAACATAAGCAAGGACGAGGGAGTTAGTCAAGGTCCCCAGGCTCATCATCTGTGAACTAACATTAGAGGCTGAGGTCTATGACGGGTTGCCATGGGTGACGGGAAATGTCAACACTACCCTTCCTCTTTTGTTCCTCGCCCCAAACTTATCAACACAGTCGACTCTGACCATCAACACATGGCACACATATACACTACTGATCTCCATAAGCGCTAAATATTGGCTGAAGCTGACAGATAAGAATAATTATATCTAATTATTATTATCAATTAAATTATATCAGCGATTTTTTTTAAGCTTGTAAATGCAATCATATGTATTTGGATTACTGTGTGCCTCCAAATACACATGGGAATGCAAAAAAAATCCTTTAACAATAGCCCAAAATACCTTAATGTTAATTTGAATCTCATGCCATGACATCAGATATTAAGCCAGAGGAAGCAAAGAACAGCTTTAGGCAAAATACAGGCATCCTGCAGCATTAATCTAACATGCCGGCATCCAGATGGCCTTAAAAAGCAGGTCAGTATGTTCACACTTGCTTTCTACCCCACCCCCCCCACCTCACCCCACCCCCCACACACCTCCACACACACACACACACACACACACACACACACACACACACACACACATACATGCATACTATACATGCTTTTCACCTGTTTTGCCACTTCAGCAAGTAACAAGGTTTTTCCAGTGCAGGGTCCTCCATACACCACTAGGGGAGTTATTCGACCACCTTTAGAGGGGTACAGGTACTCCTGGACTATGTCCAAAGCTTCACTCTTGTACACATAAAAAGATGCAAACGTCTTGCACAGCGACAGATGCTGTATGGTTTCGTCATAGAGTGTATCTGTCTCTGTGTCAAAGTTCTGTTGGACCGTGGCCTGGATGATATCCACCATGTCTTCATAAAACTGTTTACATAGACCTTCGACGTAGTGGCTCTCTACTTCCTGCGAGTAGCCAAGTTTCATGTCACAGTGAGTGACTGACGAGTAGACTCGAAGATTGGATGCTGCCACCACCATCGGAACGAACTCGTCTCTGACCTTCAGAAGACGCTCGTAGGCTTCCTGGTTTCTCATGACACGGTCGGCGCTCACAACGATGTCCATGTAGCGTGCCATCTCGGGGAGTTTAGCGAAACGGTCAAAGTTGGATATCTTCCGAATGTAACATACACATTTCTTGAGGAAGGCAGGGGTCTGCTTGCCTAATGCGAAGTCCAGTTCATCCTCTAATGCTAAAAGACAGGACAAAAAAAACAGAGAGAGCATAATAATTACCCAGTTCTGCATGACAGAATGTTTTAGTTTCATTCATGGTTTTCATCTCTGCCACTATTTAATCACAAAACACTTCAGTGGCACTTTTAGAAAACACACTTAATTTGATGTCATGATGTGAGCACTTCCTTCATGTTTGCCAGTCTTTAGCAAATGATTAGATCCATCTCTTTGAGCCGCATTTAAAAAAAAACAGTGATATGATCTCTTAATCCAGGCTTGCCTGGTTTTATCAAAGACCTCCAAAGGCAGCATTCCAATGATAGTCTGCCAACCTCGTCAGCTTAGTATCGCATACTTGCAGCTTGTTTTGTAAACAAGAAGAGAGGGGGATGCAAAGAAGGCAAGTAAACGACTGCAAATCCCCCAGGAAAGAGTTTCCTTATTTAAATCTCATATGCATTTCCCTCACACTCTGATATTAATAATAAAAAAAAAATACATTAAAAACCAGTAGGGTTCAACTGCTTAAGGATTTTTTGGTCACGCTTTATATTAAGTGTCTTTAACTACTACAGTGGGGAGAACAAGTATTTGATACACTGCCAATTTTGCAGGTTTTCCTACTTACAAAGCATGTAGAGGTCTGTAATTTTTATCATAGGTACACTTCAACTGTGAGAGACGGAATCTAAAAAAATCCAGAAAATCACATTGTATGATTTTTAAATAATTAATTTGCATTTTATTGCATGACATAAGTATTTGATCACCTAAGTGATAAACCAGTAAGAATTCCGGCTCTCACAGACCTGTTAGTTTTTCTTTAAGAAGCCCTCCTGTTCTCCACTCATTACCTGTATTAATTGCACCTGTTTGAACTCGTTACCTGTATAAAAGACACCTGTCCACACACTCAATCAAACAGACTCCAACCTCTCCACAATGGCCAAGACCAGAGAGCTGTGTAAGGACATCAGGGATAAAATTGTAGACCTGCACGAGGCTGGGATGGGCTACAGGACAATATGCAAGCAGCTTGGTGAGAAGGCAACAACTGTTGGCGCAATTATTAGAAAATGGAAGAAGTTCAAGATGACGGTCAATCTCCATGCAAGATCTCACCTCATGGGGCATCAATGAGGAAGGTGAGGGATCAGCCCAGAACTACACGGCAGGACCTGGTCAATGACCTGAAGAGAGCTGGGACCACAGTCTCAAAGAAAACCATTAGTAACACACTACACCGTCATGGATTAAAATCCTGCAGCGCACGCAAGGTCCCCCTGCTCAAGCCAGCGCATGTCCAGGCCCGTCTGAAGTTTGCCAATGACCATCTGGATGATCCAGAGGAGGAATGGGAGAAGGTCATGTGGTCTGATGAGACAAAAATAGAGCTTTTTGGTCTAAACTCCACTCGCCGTGTTTGGAGGAAGAAGGATGAGTACAACCCCAAGAACACCATCCCAACCGTGAAGCATGGAGGTGGAAACATCATTCTTTGGGGATGCTTTTCTGCAAAGGGGACAGGACGACTGCACTGTATTGAGGGGAGGATGGATGGGGCCATGTATCGCGAGATCTTGGCCAACAACCTCCTTCCCTCAGTAAGAGCATTGAAGATGGGTCGTGGCTGGGTCTTCCAGCATGACAACGACCCGAAACACACAGCCAGGGCAACTAAGGAGTGGCTTCGTAAGAAGCATCTCAAGGTCCTGGAGTGGCCTAGCCAGTCTCCAGACCTGAACCCAATAGAAAATCTTTGGAGGGAGCTGAAAGTCCGTATTGCCCAGCGACAGCCCTGAAACCTGAAGGATCTGGAGAAGGTCTGTATGGAGGAGTGGGCCAAAATCCCTGCTGCAGTGTGTGCAAACCTGGTCAAGAACTACAGGAAACGTATGATCTCTGTAATTGCAAACAAAGGTTTCTGTACCAAATATTAAGTTCTGCTTTTCTGATGTATCAAATACTTATGTCATGCAATAAAATGCAAATTAATTACTTAAAAATCATACAATGTGATTTTCTGGATTTTTGAATAAAAATTACAGACTTCTACATGCTTTGTAAGTGGGCAAACCTGCAAAATCGGCAGTGTATCAAATACTTTTTCCTCCCCACTGTATGTACTTACATCAAAAATAAGTACAATGTTCTTATTGTGTTCATTTTGTATTGCAAAAACACTTTTGGTGGGATACGGGTAAGGTTAGGGACAGGTTTGGTGGTATGGGTAGGTTTAAGGGGACATATTATGCAAAATTCACTTTTATAAGGTTTGAACACAGATGTGTGTCCACAGTGTGTGTAAACAACCAGCCTATAATGGTAAAAATCCACCCAATACTTTTTTTTTATAATCCCATCAATCATTAGCAAGCTCTACGTAAGAGTAGGAAACCCCACCCATGACTGTTGGTGATCTGCCCTTTTAGCATAGACACACCCCTGAGTGAGAAGCACAGAGACCGCCATTTCTGTTTACTCGCTGTATCAACTAGCTAGAGTATTACAATGTCTGCGCCAAAAACATTACAAATGTTCTGTTGTTGGATGTACCAACGAACATAAGAGTCTCCATAGACTCCCAGCATCCGAGCCACTGAAGACACACCGTGGTTGAATTTCATTTTTTAAGGAAATATGCAGAAGAATGTCTGTAAAATATTATATATTTGCACAAATCTTTTTACGCATGACTGCTTCAACAACGAGGGTCAGTACAACACTGGATTTGCAAAATAGTTTTTTCTGAAGAATGGGTCAATACCAACACTTCGTGCTCTAACTTCATATCCAGAACAAGTAAGGATGGCACTTCATATTTTGTTAATGTTTGCAAATTTCCTTTCTCAATGAGCTTTCTAGAATGCTGTACGGCTAATATGGCTAAAGTTACCATAGTCTCTGACTGTATACACAGAGACTAGAGCTATGCCGTTAGTTTTATTCCGAAAACGCTCACCGTCTGCATAATTCATAAACGCACATTTATTATGCATTGTATAGTCAGGTGACAGACTTTTTTACATTCCCACACGAGCCCCTATACAACAATTTATAGATTAACATGACGGTACATGCTAGTCGATGAGTTGAATCAACGTAACTCCACAACAACTAACGTTACATAATTGTATCCACTAACCATTCAGAAACGTCCAGGTGCAGTCTAAAAGTTGCAACCTCCTCCTGAGTCTCTCCATCTGTGTCCGACTCCATTCAAACATGCAAGGCTGCACTCCACAACTGGTTATTTCTGACATTTAGGCTGAGTGAGATTATTCGCCTCTATTTTGTTGTTGACGGAGTATCCGAAGCTCGTGCCCTCTTCTGGAAGGGGGGACGGGGAGCAGCAGCTCATTTGCATTTAAGGGGACACACACAAAAACGGCGCGTTTTTTGCTCACACCTAAATAGGAAATTTAGCAAATTTGACAAGCTATAATAAATTATCTGGGGGGGTATACTGAGCTGAAACTTCACGGACACATTCTGGGGACCCTTGTGAAAAGGGGCATAAAATGTCCCCTTTAAGGTGTAGGGAAGAGTCAACAGACGTAATTACAGAATTTAATTAGAGCTGTAATTATATGCAGGTATTTTTTTAAATATATGTACAACGTAAAAACATGTACACAATAAGTGCATTTTATCAAATTATTAAATCATGGTAAGTGTGTGTAAAAGGCCTACTACAGCAATGTAGTATATACCTGTAGATATAAGGGCAACACTGATATGGCAAGTCAATATCATTATTTATATACACAAAGTGCTTCTAGAAAAACTGGTCACCATTTGCAAATACTCTTAAAAGTATATTAGTACCATTCAAGTACATACAGTTCGAAATAAGTACTAAAGCAAAGTGCACCAACTGTATCTTTTGTCATTTCATAACCTCTGAACTAAGTATTTTATAAGATTATCATTTTGTAGAATGTGGTGTATTTCTTGAAGCTATAATATTAGTGCATGCATACATCACTTTTGAATCTCCATAGTAATTTGAGCAGTCAATGTAAATCCACTATGCAAGTTCATTCCCCTAATTTCTGGAAAATAGTGTTGTTACAGTTAAGGAAGACATTTTGATTTTTTTTCCAATGCTAAACAGTGTTTTTGTGGGTCTTTTCATGGGGTCTTTTTACCTCAAATACCATCCTGGCACTTATTACAGTTAGTTAAAAACCTCTGTCTAAAATATGTTATAATTTATACATTTAATAAATGTAATGTAATAAATGTAATACATATTAGATCAAATTACCTCAACTTGATCTTTTGTCATTACATGTGATGTCTAGTGTTACAAAATAAACTGATCAAGAGGAGACAGTGGCAATCTGATCAGACCAACAGTCTTTGTTCTCAGAGAACACTTGCATTTTTTTCACAGTGGGACAGGTTTGCAAACCTGCAATGTGATACCTATTTCCAGTGATGCTTTTTTAATAAAGACCCACAAGATGCCACATTCGTCAGATTCGACATCAGAGAGGGCACACGAGCAGTTCAGGGGAAAATTCATTGATGCTCTGAAGTCAGACAGAAGACCTCAGTTTTAATGAAAGTATGTAGTAGTATGACTCGGCTACATATGTTAATAAATTAAATTAGCTCAATAGGGAATTATGGGTGTTTATATTTAATTATTTATAATTAATCGTAACGTGTTATGATCAAATTATAAATCTCTAAATCACCCAAAAAGGGAAATACCTAGCCTAAGGATTTGTACAATATATATAAATATATATATATACAGTGGGGAGAACAAGTATTTGATACACTGCCGATTTTGCAGGTTTGCCCACTTACAAAGCATGTAGAAGTCTGTAATTTTTATCATAGGTACACTTCAACTGTGAGAGACGGAATCTAAAACAAAAATCCAGAAAATCACATTGTATGATTTTTAAATAATTAATTTGCATTTTATTGCATGACATAAGTATTTGATCACCTACCAACCAGTAAGAATTCCGGCTCTCACAGACCTGTTCGTTTTTCTTTAAGAAGCCCTCCTGTTCTTCACTCATTACCTGTATTAACTGCACCTGTTTGAACTCGTTACCTGTATAAAAGACACCTGTCCACACACTCAATCAAACAGACTCCAACCTCTCCACAATGGCCAAGACCAGAGAGCTGTGTAAGGACATCAGGGATAAAATTGTAGACCTGCAGAAGGCTGGGATGGGCTACAGGACAATAGGCAAGCAGCTTGGTGAGAAGGCAACAACTGTTGGCACAATTATTAGAAAATGGAAGAAATTCAAGATGACGGTCAATCTCCCTCGGTCTGGAGCACCATGCAAGATCTCACCTCGTGGGGCATCAATGATCATGAGGAAGGTGAGGGATCAGCCCAGAACTACACGGCAGGAACTGGTCAATGACCTGAAGAGAGCTGGGACCACAGTCTCAAAGAAAACCATTAGTAACACACTACACCGTCATGGATTAAAATCCTGCAGCGCACGCAAGGTCCCCCTGCTCAAGCCAGCGCATGTCCAGGCCCATCTGAAGTTTGCCAATGACCATCTGGATGATCCAGAGGAGGAATGGGAGAAGGTCATGTGGTCTGAGGAGACAAAAATAGAGCTTTTTGGTCTAAACTCCACTCGCCGTGTTTGGAGAAAGAAGAAGGATGAGTACAACACCGAGAACACCATCCCAACCGTGAAGCATGGAGGTGGAAACATCATTCTTTGGGGATGCTTTTCTGCAAAGGGGACAGGACGATTGCACCGTATTGAGGGGAGGATGGATGGGGCCATGTATTGCGAGATCTTGGCCAACAACCTCCTTCCCTCAGTAAGAGCATTGAAGATGGGTCGTGGCTGGGTCTTCCAGCATGACAACGACCCGAAACACACAGCCAGGGCAACTAAGGAGTGGCTCCGTAAGAAGCATCTCAAGGTCCTGGAGTGGCCTAACCAGTTTCCAGACCTGAACCCAATAGAAAATCTTTGGAGGGAGCTGAAAGTCTGTATTGCCCAGCGACAGCCCTGAAACCTGAAGGATCTGGAGAAGGTCTGTATGGAGGAGTGGGCCAAAATCCCTGCTGCAGTGTGTGCAAACCTGGTCAAGAACTACAGGAAACGTATGATCTCTGTAATTGCAAACAAAGGTTTCTGTACCAAATATTAAGTTCTGCTTTTCTGATGTATCAAATACTTATGTCATGCAATAAAATGCAAATGAATTACTTAAAAATCATACAATGTGATTTTCTGGATTTTTGTTTGAGATTCCGTTACTCACAGTTGAAGAGTACCTATGATAAAAATTACAGACTTCTACATGCTTTGTAAGTGGGCAAACCTGCAAAATCGGCAGTGTATCAAATACTTGTTCTCCCCACTGTATATATATATATATATATATATATACACTCACCTAAAGGATTATTAGGAACACCTGTTCAATTTCTCATTAATGCAATTATCTAATCAACCAATCACATGGCAGTTGCTTCAATGCATTTAGGGGTGTGGTCCTGGTCAAGACAATCTCCTGGACTCCAAACTGAATGTCAGAATGGGAAAGAAAGGTGATTTAAGCAATTTTGAGCGTGGCATGGTTGTTGGTGCCAGACGGGCCGGTCTGAGTATTTCACAATCTGCTCAGTTACTGGGATTTTCACGCACAACCATTTCTAGAGTTTACAAAGAATGGTGTGAAAAGGGAAAAACATCCAGTATGCGGCAGTCCTGTGGGCAAAAATGCCTTGTTGATGCTAGAGGTCAGAGGAGAATGGGCCGACTGATTCAAGCTGATAGAAGAGCAACTTTGACTGAAATAACCACTCGTTACAACCGAGGTATGCAGCAAAGCATTTGTGAAGCCACAACACGCACAACCTTGAGGCGGATGGGCTACAACAGCAGAAGACCCCACCGGGTACCACTCATCTCCACTACAAATAGGAAAAAGAGGCTACAATTTGCACAAGCTCACCAAAATTGGACAGTTGAAGACTGGAAAAATGTTGCCTGGTCTGATGAGTCTCGATTTCTGTTGAGACATTCAGATGGTAGAGTCAGAATTTGGCGTAAACAGAATGAGAACATGGATCCATCATGCCTTGTTACCACTGTGCAGGCTGATGGTGGTGGTGTAATGGTGTGGGGGATGTTTTCTTGGCACACTGTAGGCCCCTTAGTGCCAATTGGGCATCGTTTAAATGCCACGGCCTACCTGAGCATTGTTTCTGACCATGTCCATCCCTTTATGACCACCATGTACCCATCCTCTGATGGCTACTTCCAGCAGGATAATGCACCATGTCACAAAGCTCGAATCATTTCAAATTGGTTTCTTGAACATGACAATGAGTTCACTGTACTAAAATGGCCCCCACAGTCACCAGATCTCAACCCAATAGAGCATCTTTGGGATGTGGTGGAACGGGAGCTTCGTGCCCTAGATGTGCATCCCACAAATCTCCATCAACTGCAAGATGCTATCCTATCAATATGGGCCAACATTTCTAAAGAATGCTTTCAGCACCTTGTTGAATCAATGCCACGTAGAATTAAGGCAGTTCTGAAGGCGAAAGGGGGTCAAACACAGTATTAGTATGGTGTTCCTAATAATCCTTTAGGTGAGTGTATATATATATAGTCAACAACAATGGATTGCAATTAACTACGAATATATATGCCAAATCAGTAGGCTACAGAATAACTTTTAAAGAATTAATTCAAAATTCGACTGATTCGTTCGTTTAACGAACCGACAGTACAATCTTTTATCAACTCTCACAAAGTTTTATTCTCTCTATCAAATCTTCAGGAAGATTATCCTTCCGCCGCGAAGAATAACTTTCTGAACTATATATTAATTAAAGTATTCAACGATACTATATGCAGGCTTGTAGCTCGATCTGAACATTAAAGCGACTATATGTTTTTGTGAGCGGCAACAATGACAATCAAACGTGGATATAATGGTTTTAATAATTGATACTACGAATACATACGACTAAATAAAGAATGCATGTATATACAGAATAACAAAAAGTAACGAAAGAAAGAAAGAAAGAAAGAAAGATCAAGAATGGCAATTTCACGAACAAGTAACCCAAGAGAGTCAGCAAAGAATAATATCACCTTAAACAGGGGCACAAATCTTAAACGCATCTAAAGCTCGATAGAATTTATACTTGCATGGGTTTCTTTGTGTTGAGTATAAGAGGATGCGTGCGAGGCTTCTCAGAGCATTCTTTGAGCTGGAGCTTCTCTCTCTTCTGGAGATTGTGTCTCCGATCCGCGGGAAGTTTGAAGGTAGCTTGAGAGCGAGTGTTGCCGAAAAGGAGAAGGAAGAGATCGTCTCGTCTGAGTTTTTAGGAAGTTGGCTGAGCGCTAAGATGATCGCGCTGAGATGAAGCGCGCCGCGATGGAGCGCGCTGCCTGGCCGAACTTCAAAGGATCCAACCAACTACATCTAGCCGCATAGCCAGGGCCTGAGCCCCTCCGGCCAGGGGACGAGCCGAGATGAGATGAAGGGAGGAAGATGCGAAATTTACTGAGCCAAGATATGTTTGTGTTATTGTCCTTTAAAGCCCATTAACATACGCCCATCTTTCCTGAAATGGCCAATCATAGGTGTGGACTTTAGGCGGGAGAGAGTCCCTTTGTCTTGGTTTACAACCTAATGGCATGTCCAATTAGTACAGTTTTACTCCCAAGGGCTAAACATACTAATGATGCATCTCATAATCACATACTGTGCACCGTTGATTAAGAAAAAGAAAGAGGAACATTTAGGTACCAAACAAGCTTTGGCTTGAAGGTATAAAAGCAGAAATACACTTATACAAGCATTTAAAATGACTTTAACATTACACACATCATGACTTCGTAGAGTATAACAAAGGGAACATGCGTACACATAGGAATCATCATATACATTCTGGAATAGTTTAATTATGGGCTACATAAAGAAAATGTTTGTGTCTGTGTATTGGAATGAGTCTCTCCCTGTTCAGGCCCCTCTGTCGGTGTGGGATGGGGCATGTATTGATAGGGAGAGAGACTGTGTCCCCCTTTGAAGTCACCAGGGCTCTTCGAGGGGTTGTCTGCTTTGCATCGGCCAAGCCATAAAGGTGACAAAGGGGGCAATTCACCGTAGACGTCTTGGCACCAGGACATTAATTTATATGCAAAAATCAAGAAGATAAGAGTATCTCTGATGTTCAGTGGAACTGACCATTTGTGAGACACTCCAGATGCTACAAGTAACCTCTGCGAACTAAGAGCAAATTATCCTTTGCGTAAGAAAAGAAATTCCTTGCTTAGGGGAACCTCTGAATGTGGTTGTTTCATATCTACTGGATGTTGAGATGAAGACTTAACTGTATCAGTAATTGAATTATAAGCCCATGCTCCCTGAATGACATAAAAGAGCGAGCAGTAAATCTGTTCTTTCTCCGGTGCCGACCCACTGTCTCTAATGTGGGGTATGGTGATGAGACTTAACTGTATCACTGAATATTGGATTAACCTGGATGAATCAAGTTAACCTGATTAGATCTCCTCTTATGCTGGCTAATGCAGGCGAATTTTAATTTAGTCACAATGACTTTCAAGAGCGGGATAAAAATAACATTTACATTCATTATGAGCTTTGAATGCGGCTGCTCCCTGAAAACATAAAACTATAAACTACGACTCTGTTGCATGATTCAGCCTTTTTAATTATACATGTAATTCTACAGACAAACAACCTAAATGCTAAGCATCAAGCACCATTGAAGTGTTCAGAGCAAAACTGTGCCTTTTAAGACTCTCAGATTTCCTTGATGTGGCTGGCTGGTGCTTGAAAATTGCTTCACACATTGTGTCGTACACAAATTACACACACACACACACACACACACACAAACACACACACGTTGGGTTTCCATGTTTTATGGGGGCTTTCCATAGACATAATGGTTTTTATACTGTGCAAACTGTATATTCTATCCCTCTACACTAACCCTACCCCTAAATCTACCCATCACACAAAACGTTCTGCTATTTTAGATTTTCAAAAAAGATAATTCTGTATGATTTATAAGCTTGTTTCTGGTAAACATTTCTAGTATTACTATCCTTGTGGGGACATTTGGATCCCATATCGTCAGGTTTACCATGACCACACACACACACAGTTGGGTTTTCATCATGTTTTATGGGGACTTTCCATAGACGTAATGATTTTCCTACTGTACAAACTGTATATTCTATCCTCCAACCCGAAACCTACCCATAAACACAACCCTCACAGAAAACTTTCTTCATTTTTATATTTTTAAAAAACATAATTTAGTATGATTTATAAGCTGTTTTCCTCATGGGGACCAAAAACATGTCCCCATAAGGCCAAACATTTCTGGTATTACTATTCTTGTGAGGACATTTGGTCCCATAAGGCAGAATTTACCATGACCACACATACACACACACACACACACACACACACACACACACACACACACACACACACACACACACACACACACACACAAAAAAAACAATATAGTCTATTTTTTCTTATTTTGTCATAAAAACAGTTTTAAACAAAACCACAGCAGAACTGTGTCTCTGAGTAACACACAGCAGTGTTTCATTACGTAATGAATCCACATTTTTGAACAATTCGGATTTCAAAGACCAATTCATAAAGACAGTCTTCATTCCTGAATGAATCAGCCTGTGCCGTTTCTGCCATGCAAAGATGTATTTTGTCTGTACTGATGTCATTTGATTGGTAACAGTCTTTATAGTGTTTACAATAAATTGAATTTATTGATTACAGATTTTTACACTCGCTAGGACACATTTCTCAATAAGTCATTAATTGTCACTTTTGTCAAATTTCTTTACAAAATAAGAATGACACTCTCTATTGTTTAGAATTCACTGCAGTATGTTACATGGTCCAACTTTACATTACAGTGCAAAATTATGTATATTTCATTACTGTATAAATGTAGCAAATTGCTGTCTTATATTTATTTTTGTATTATGTTAGCTTTTGAACTTTTTTTTTTTTTGAGTTTAACAGTTTTGTATACATGTGCAAATTGTCCTGTAGGTCATAGAAAAATAACTGATGTCATTTGAAAGCTGTAGTCATTGAATGCATTTTGTGCAAAAGCAATGATAAATGATCCTCAGTTTAGCTCACATAGACTAATGTTGTGCTCACTGTGTGAAGAGTTTTGAAAAAGTAACCTAAGTATTGAGAAATGTGTCCTAGCAGCGATTGTAAAAAACTGTAAATGTAAGGATTTGATATAAAAGATGATGAAAAAACAGGCCTTGACAGGCCTTGAGTGATTGTATAAGCATATGTGTATAAAAGCTTTGTGTAAATGGCTCTTTAAACTACTATGCCCAGTCAGAGCAGCGTAACGTCATCACTATACGTCCTAACGTAGTGACACTGACATATCTCAGGTAGATGATTGTTTTTCAGAGTGCCATTAGCAAAACAGTAAATGTTTGGAAGAGCTACGACAATGGCCTGTTCCAAACTGTAAGTGTTGACAGTGACAGTAAAGATGACTGATAAACAAGTATGCATTTGTTTTCCGCAACAGAGGCACTAAATCAGCAACAGGGTAACGATTGTAAACGAGTGGTAACATTAGGCGCCACGATGAATCAAAACACATTTTGGGCAAAACTACTCATAGAACATGGAGGTTATTGGAGAGAATCATATCAATTATCAAGTTGTATTATAGTCATGATGAGTCTGTGAACCTTCAGCTCAGTGAAAAATAATTGATTTAAATTTGAGTGCCCCTGATATATATATATTTACATATACTGTCAATGTTCACACTTATAGAAGTGGCAATGTACTGCAAAACACATTCCAAACCCATTCAGGCATTTAAAGCCATTTCAAATAACACTAGACATTTATTAGCTCTGAGCTCGGTCATAACTGTAACAATAAGTAGAGTTTACCCGAGCAGAGAAATTTCTTGGCTTGATCGCTCTTCATGGTCCCCTTCTCCTGCAGCTGTAAAACAGAAGTTCTGAAGATCCTCTTGATTTCCTCTGAGACTGCCCTCCATGCCTTGTCGTTCTTTGATTTTGCTACAGTGCTTGACTCCATCTGTGGGGTAAAAGCACATATGGAGTCATCGAATTATTTAAGGTTCCATTGTTTGGATATTGTCCATTTAAACCAATAAAAAAGAAAACCCACATCATATCCTGTACCAGTTATATTAATCAACACTTCTCTCATTCCACTAAAAAGCAATAACAAATGCATTAGTACTCTATTTTAAATTTTTGGTTTAACTGTAATGCTAGACATAGCTAGCACTGCTAACATAGATTTTCTTGTTCTAGCACAAACTGCATTGAGGTTTTTGTCTTAGTACTTGATTTCTGTCCTGAAGGTGCAGTCACATTTACCACCGTTCAGTGAATTTTTGCGTCATTTTTGTGCTTAATACATCGCTACACTATTCGCTACTATATCTTTTTTGTCTGTGAATTTTCACAGAAATTTCACTACTGTGACCACACCGTAATAGTCACTGATATAATATTTTCATTGTTCTATACCAAGCCAAATCAGTTAAACAGCATGTGCCAAAAACATGACTGTTAAATTAAGTTATTTTTTCTATTTTTAATTCATTATTTATTTATAGGCTATTTATATGCTTGTTATAACCGACAGCCAAATAGAGGGAGAAAGAAGGGGAAGCGGCATCAGGACAGGACACAGGCCCGAATCAAACCTGAAACTGCTGTGCCACAGCTCCTACATTATTTTAGTTTTGTACTTTATGAATAACTTTACTAAATAATGACTAATTTAATTCTGGCTTCGGGTATCAGACACTTCCAGTTATTGTAGCTGCACAAAAACAGTGCTTGATACTGCAAACCGGTATTTGTTGTCATATACCATTATATTCGTATTCATAAATACATTGGTTTGTAGCACAAATAGTTTTACAGTTTACTGCAGATTGTTATTTACCTATAGCAGCTAATGAATTTAAAGTCTTGCACATTCACAGGAAATAGCTTATTTTCACATTGAAAGATGCAGTTGAATTTTGTAATTTATAATTTTATAAACACTTGCAAAAACTATGGCTAGATGATTAAAATTTTACAGCCAAGTAAAGTATAACAAGAAAAAACCCCATAATTGTTTGTTTAGAAATCCAAATTTTGAAAGTTTCTAATATTTCCATGACCACAAGAACCCGATGTAATGTAACAGGATGTCAAACAGTGTTCCAATTTACCAGAGTTCACCCAACAATACAAATTGCTCTGTCTGCCTGAACAGAGAAAGTGAAAGCAGACACACTGTATTACTGAAGTAATATTTTAGGAAGTGTTTGTCATGAACCCAGTCACCTACCAGAGAGACAGAGGACAGAAAAGAGTGAGAGAGAGAGAGAGAGAGAGAGAGAGAGAGAGAGAGAGAGAGAGAGAGAGAGAGAGAGAGAGAGAGAGAGAGAGAGAGAGAGAGAGAGAGAGAGAGAGAGAGAGAGAGAGAGAGATCAGTGGGTGTTTTTGCTGAGTGCAGGTAGAAACTCGGTCCCTGCTGTTTTTCTCATTTTAGTCCAACAGAGACCCTCAGCTTCACAGACGCTTTCTCAATTTGCAGCCACTCTGCGTTACAACCTGATTTATACACACACTATATGATTTCTCTGTGTGTGTGTGTGTGTGTGTGTGTGTGTGTGTGTGTGTGTGTGTGTGTGCATGCGTGCGTACGTGCGCGCGTGTGTGTGTGCATGCGCGTGATAGAAGGTGAAACTGTCAGGAGTATGTTTGGTTCATTTCTGTTCCCTTTGCTTGTTTGTTTCCATGGTTTCTGATTAGTTACGCACCTGTTTCTGTTCCAGTTTATTAGATCACTTTGTGTATATATAGCCCTAATTTTCTGTTCATCCCTGTCCATTCTCATTTCAGTGTTAAATTGGTGGCATGTATCTTGTTCTCCAGCATTAATCCAGTGCTCCGGTCATTCTGGTATTTTGCTTATATTGTTAAATATAGGGACTGCTGGATTAGATCCTGCCTCTCCTTGCTGCAACCAATGTGACCGAAACAGAGTTTGTGTGTGTATAAGAAAGGAAGAGAGAGCCCTTGGTAAGGTTTAATGAAAGGCAAACTGAATTTATTAAGCTAATAAACTCTGTAGACGGTGAACATTGTTCTCTCTCGGGCTTGCCATTTTTACAGCTCTCCATATAAAACAAAAACAGCACCGGTTAGCCACTGACATTTACAGGATATTTCTGTATGTGCGAGACAGGTCAGGTCTGCTGGAAGCTGAACATAGTCCTGGATGTAGCGACTTCCCTCTCATGTGCCTCAAAAGCAGTGGTGTGTGCTAGACTTCTGAAATAAGGCGTTAAAGTCCCCATATCTTGTTTTGGGTGTTTACATTTATGTTCCAGTTACATTTGTGGTTACACGATTGTTATTGGAACAACACTCTGAAAAATGGTAACCTAAAAATGTGCTTTGTGTGGTAACAAATTAATTGATTTTATTCAAAAAAAAAAAAAATGTTACTGAATCAACCTAAAATATATGATGTTACACCAACATAACTAAATTAAAGGGTAAGGTGAGGTAGAAATAGCTCTTTAATGTAACAATTGCAGTTTATCCCCTTGTACAGTGCAGTTTACCGTACACTTGGGACAAGTGAATCAATCAAAAAGCAAACAATACTTTAACCTGTCTCACCTCAGAGGTCTTGACCTTCTATGAACTGTATTCAACAATTAAAATGTAAAATATTTTTACATTGTGATAATCAAAAAATAAAACATTATTTAAAAAAGGTAAAAAACATTTTTTGTCACAAAAGATATTATCTCTTTTATATGAATGGTTTTCTTTTAAACTTTCCATTCGTCAAGGAATGAAAAAAGAAATAATATTTCGAATGATTTCTAAAGGATCATGTGACACTGAAGAGTGGAGCAATGGCTGCTGGAAATTCAGCTTTGCCATTACAGGAATACATTCAATTTGATAATATATTAGAATAGAAAACAGTTATTTAAATTGTAATACTATTTCACAATATTACTGTTTTTACTGTATTTTTGATCAAATAAAATAAATGCAGCCTTGGTGAGTATGAGACTTCTTTCAGACCCAAACTTTTGAACGATGGTGTACAGAGGAAGATGTTCAATCTTATCTTTTTTTTTTCCAATCATTTAACTCCATTAACCAAGATATTGTAAGAAAAAATTATCAATCCAAAATATTTCCACTTTAAAAGGGTTGATTTTTGTTCTTTGTTCTTTTCTTAGCACCAACAGGGATCAGCTATACTTTAATTATAATGAAAGCGTTTCATTGTTCCTAAAAGCTGAAGTCCTAAGAGGTAGCTGAGAATTCTTCAAATATATTTTCTTTTCTTTATACCTTCCTGCTCTACTTACAGAGTTCTGGTAGTTCTTCAGCATCTCAGCTTTCGGTTTTAAGTAGTAGGCAGGTGGGACCGAGTTCTCATCCCGACAGTACCACTCCTCCAAGATCCGTGTGTCTAGTCCCGCCTCCACCGCCGCATCCAAGATCATCTCAAACTCGGCTGACTCCACCTCTCCTGGGACCCGAATGCTGCCATACTTCTCTCCAATGAGCCCCTGGGAAAGAGAGAAAAAAAACTGTATTTACACCTCAATCACAACATATCAAAGCAACATGTAAAAGCAGGAGTAGAAAAAGAGACAGAGAGAAACACAAAGGTTTTCTCACACTGCACACAGCCCTGGCTTACTGGTTTGTTTGTTTGTTTTTTTAACCCCAGGACTAAGGCCACTTTTAACTGTGGGTAAATCAAGAGTTCAAACTTATAATTTTGAAGAATTGCACCGCTTTTAACACTGGGTTATTATGAATACTTTAAAGCTTTTGCGGTTGCATGCCAGTCACAAGCTGCATTCTTATTTGCATATTATGAAGTCAATAACATTGTAAACTGGCCTCATAAATATGCAAATAAGAATGTTAACCCAGGGTTTAAAAGTGAACAGTAACAAATCTTAAAACCTGAATACCCAGGATTAATTAAGTATGAACAGTGTGAAACCAGGGTTAATCATTTCAAATGTGAAAAGCCATACTTCAAAATGATAAACTAACTCTCACAGAGTTTATAAACAGAAAAGAGTTTGAAAGTAACAAAAAAAAAAAATAGACCACATGCCATTTAACAATACGTGTTTATAATGAGTTTATAAAACATACTGTAAAGGCTGTTAGCTTGAGAGCGTACCACTGCTAACCCTTCTTTCTTTAGTGAGCTATTTAGCTACTCATCTGTGATTGTTGCCTGTGCCACTGAGATTAGTAAGCGAATTACGTTTGCCAGTGTCATACTGTCCACAAACCCATAAGCACCAGTGGCAGAGCATTCAAATTGTGCCGGATAAGCCCATAGGCTAATGATCTGGTCCTTCTTCAAAAGCATATACTTTCGAGACTTGCAGGAGATGAGAAGGGTGTTGTGGGATATCATGGACTCTGATTAAAGAGGAGTAGCAGAATCGTAGATAAATTCTTTGCCTTTGCTCATATCTCTTCTGAAATTGTAGGTTTCCTACTGGAAAAAAATGTGACAGAGGTGCTGTGAGATGATTTATGTGACACCTAATTCAGTATTTTTAATGGCTACTGGGGTGAACATTTAATGCTTTGCTTACTCGACCTTTACATCACTGCGCATCTTGCTCTCTAAGTCTCTGTTTCGCTCTTTCTCAGTCATTTTAGCTAATACATTCTCTCTTTTTTGTCCGTCACATTCTTTCCAACTTCCGAAAGATACATTATACCTGTGAACTTTATAGCTCCAGTGTTTAGAGTGCAGTTCTGAGGAGTATCAGGACTCTGCCAACTAAATTAAGAATGAGGGTAATGAGCCAAACCCCAACTCTCTCTTGCCTTCTCCCTCTTAATACCTCTCTTATAAGCAAAGGGGATATGATCAAAAAAGTCACTTTTCATAAAAAATAGAATACAGTTTTGACCCAGTGGAGCGTGAGCTTATGAAACAGTCATAACTCATGTTTTTTTATGCTGAGGAGTCGAGGTGAGGGCCCCGGCCATTCAGTGGTGGTTCAGGGTTGTGGCAGGGGGGGCATAATGTCTCCGTTCCCTCCATCAGAGAATGAGGGTTACATTAGTAACCAAGATGTTCCCCATCTTTCAGTCACTACAACGTTATGTCGACTGATGAATGGGGTCCCTATGGAAAACACCACACCACTGAACTGTGTTACAAGTGATGGAGATTCAGATGCTGGAAAGCTGTAGTGTGCCCTTTTGGCAACTGCTCCCGTTGAGTCGTAACCTACCCAGCACCCCACGTAAGCCCAGAATGTTAGTCTTCCATGCCAGCGGGATGGAAGGGACAGGGCTTACCATGGAGATGGCCGTAGCTGCTGTTCTTTTTACATTTTATTTCATGGGTAGAGTGCTTCAGTTCAGTCCAGCCATGATCAGTGTTATTAATGCTGGGGAAGCGAACCTAGTCCAATGAAGAGGGAAGATACGGAAACCACACCACCTACCCATAGGGAGGAACAGGTGGAAATACACATATGGACTGACCCGTGGGGCAGTGCTACATATGGAAAGGCCTATGTGGTAGGTCCTGCCTATACATTAATAGAACTACTACAGACGCAGAGACAGGGCAGAGCAAATCTGCCCAGGGAAAGACAAATGTTTACCGACTGGGAAATCGTACCGTGGAAGAATACACATATGGGATTACCATACAACACATGGGGCAGCTAGCCCAGTACAGGGGCTGACCGAGCGGGCATGTACTCAAGTACTGGGCCTGGCGTCGAACGCCTCTGCCGCATCTGACTGTCGAAGGTTGCTCGGCGGAAACTCAATAAAGGGTTCGCCAAGTGGGGAACTCAGCTGCAGAGCCAAGAAGGTGCTCGTATCCCCCTCTTAGAGTGGGCCGGGTGGGCAGACCTGCTCCTCGTCCTCCCTGACCTTGCACAGTGTCTGTGTCCATCTCGGGACTCGGCTGTGTAGCCAGTGCTGCAGCAGTGCTCTGTGACAGTGGCTGCAGATGCCATATGCCCCAGAAGCCTCTGAAAATGTTTCAGTGGAACTGCTGTTTTGCCCCTGAATGTATTCAGACAGTTCAGCACTTACTTTGCACGTTGGTGAGATGTGCCATCATACTGACTGAGTCCAACTCCATACTGAGAAAAGAGTCCCAGTTGACCCGAAGTCCCAGATGAATTGAGGCAGAATCGAGATGTGGAAGTATGCATCCTTCAGGTCGATTGCTGCAAACCAATCTTGGGGACGAACGCATGTGAGAATGCGTTTCTGCGTCAGCATTTGTAAAGGGTTTCAAAACTCACAGATCCAAGATCGTCCGTAACCCACCACCTTTCTTGGGTACGATAAAGTAAGGGCTGTAAAACCCTGTCTTCATCTCGACTGGAGAGACAGGCTTTACTGCGTTCTTCGCCAACAGGACAGCAATCTGGGGGACGTCTGGCGAACCGCATCTCAGCAAGGTTCAATCAGAGATGACGTTTTTGGTCCACCAGAGTGGATATCGTCTGGCTGAGGGCCTGCACTGTGACTTTTGTCGCCCGGAGGGCAAGGTCAGTCGCCGTGCGCAGGTCCTGCATCAGCACAGTCTCAGAACTACCTTCATGCATTTCTTTGAGTGCTTTTTCTAAAACTCAGAGGTGAGACCCCATTTGTCAGTCGACAACAATGTAGTGACTGACAGATGGGGAACTAAAAAAATATTAAAAACAACTTTGTGAAGGCATTATTGATTTCATCTGATTGGTGTGAGTGCAAATATCACGTAATCACACATATCCTGACTACCAGAATGAAAAGAAAAGAAAAAAGCATGGTATCATCCTGCTCAGACCTGTGCACTGTTCAGCCTCCAGCAATTCTAAACATGTCAGAAAATGATTTGGTTTTAATTTCAGGCTTCAGACTCAGTCTAACTCTGAATCTTTTTTTTACCTGTCATAAACTGTATTTATTATTATTATTTTGGACATCCATTTTTGTGAGGATTCTCTTCCACCAATCTTTAATCTGGGGTTGTGAAAACTTGTGAAGATGCTTTCTTATGACTTTCTTATATCATTATTATTAATATTATGATGCTCAAATACAAAAACTGAAGGACATTCCAGCTGCTGTCTTTGTCACAGCCTCAGACAATGGATAACAAGAACAGAGAGACTGTGAGAAACTGGTCAAACGAGTGTTAGGGTGTCACTGTGGAGATACGTCCTGTTAGCAATCGAGACGCACACACTCAAATAAGAATTATACACACTGAAGATACACACTGTTATCCGTACCCTTGGGCATGAAGAACAAGGTGTGTGTGTGTGTGTGTCACTGTGGAGATACGTCCTGTTGGCAGTTGAGACGCACACACTCAAATAAGAATTATACATATACAATAGAACAAGCTGTGTGTGTGTGTGTGTGTGTGTGTGTGTGTGTGAGAGAGAGAGAGAGAGAGAGAGAGAGTCAGTAAAATGACACTATAGTGCAATCTGTGTTGCCTCTGAGATTGTTTGCTTGGTCTACTTACAGATAAACCAGTGTTTTTCCTTAGGCATGGTCAAAACGAGAGGATATTATATGCTTCACGTGTAGCCCCTCAACATTCAGTGCCAGTGGAAGTGATTACTCTAGACCGTGTGCTGAGAGACACAATCCCTTGATACTGTGCCACACTTTGATGGCACATGAACAAGTACTAGAATAAACAGACACTTTGAAGTTGTATTAGGAGTATAGCACTTTCTTTTTATCATCCACTCCTTATGTTGTTCTGTGGCTCTGTTGGAGTTCTCTCTTTATGCTTGTTTCATTCCTTCTGGCTCTTTCTGCCCATCTCTCTCTCTCTGTCTTGGTCTCTGCTCCAGGCTGTGTGACAGTGAGTTTCAGCTGCTGTCTCGTCTTGCAAGAGCTTTGATGTCTGTCTTACTGCTACTGTTTTAAGAAACCTTAACCTTAACCTAAGAGCAATGTGGGAAGTGGAGAGTGTGGGGAGTGTTGTTCAGGATTAAGCCATCTTTGAGGAATGTTAAGTTTGTTAAGTTATTGTTTAAGGTTCTGAACAGTTTCGAAAAGAAAATGTTTTTCAGGGCTCTAAATGCAAATGTTCAATGAAATAAATCACAATGAAAAGACAAAATTGCTCAGATATTTAATGTACACTCTCGTTGAAAAGTTTGGGGTCGGTAAGATATTTTAAATGCCCAACAAGGTTGCATTTATTTGATCAAAAATACAGTAAAATCAGTAATATTGTGAAATATTATTATAATTTAAAATAAATGCTTTCTATTTGAATATATTTAAAAATTTCAATTTATTCTTTTGATGGCAAAGCTGAATTTCCAGCAGTCATTACTACAGTCTTCAGCATCACATGATCCTTCAGAAATCATTTTAATATATGATTTGGTGCTCAAGAAACATTTCTTATTATCAGTCCCTCCTGGAATTTGTGATTCTGCAATCACAGAATTTAATGCAAAATCAATAAAACAATTATTCTGTTTAATATTTTTGTGGATACTGTGATCATTTCCCCCCCAGGATTCTTTGATGAATAAAAAGTTCAAAAGAACAGCATTCATTTGAAATAGAAATCTTTTAACATAATAATTTAGCACATCATTTATTATCTTTACTGTCTCTTTTGACCAATTAAATGCATCCTTGCTGAATAAAAGTTTTAGTTTCTTTCAAAAAAAAAAAAATCTTACTGACCTCATTTGAACAGTAGTTTATATATTTGAAATAAGGCTAAAAATAACTAACAAATTCAAAATGAATCTGTGTAGGTGTTTGTAGATGGACTGTTCTTTAAAATCAAATTTCTTTAGTTTAATTTCTTTAGTTAAACGCTACCAGTTTTAGCAGCCCTGTAGTCTGTTTCCATATTAATCAGTGTTTCTCTCAGTCTCTCTCTCTCGTACTTTTCTACCCATCTCTGCCTGTCACATTTAAATTAAACAATTCCAATCTGCCTAGAGACCTTCTCTGGAGACACACCAGCACATGCAACCTAGAACTGTCAGCTGCAAACCCGCTCATATTCGCACTCTCTCTGTCTGATCAAAGCTTTATTTTGACTCTAAAATGACCCAAATACATGTATCTCCATACAATGGCACTAGACAACATCACTGAACTTCACGGAGGAAATCCCACATATGGATCAAACGCTTACAGAGCTCCAAGTGTGTCAGGGTTTACTTGTACTTGCACTCCAAACCATGAGGTCTAAAGGGAACAGGCTTTGAACTCATGTCTGCTTTGGGCCATCAAAAGGCTGACCTCTATTCTTTCTATATGATAATGAAGTGCTCTTTGGGAAAAGCCAGCAGTTTCTAGGAAACTTCTCAATAACTACTGAAAGTGCACAAGTCAGAAAGACTACCCATATGTCTCTTTGGCAAAGGAGATGAGTTTAGCTAATTTTAACTAGACCACTGAGAAAAGTGGCCTGGATCTACTTAAAGATGAAGTATGTGATTTTTCAATGTAGCATACTTTCAACTTAATATGTAGCACATACAGCTAAAATAAGCCATCTGAAGACTGATTTGGAAGACTGATTTGACACTATAAAAATAAAGTTGTGGCTTTGTAGCACATTCAACAGAGATGGAGACTTGCAAATAGTTAGACATGACATAGACATGTAATCAACTGACATTCGAATTGACTTGCACTCTAAATTAGAGACTCGTGAACAAGTTTTTAGGTCTATATAAATGAAAAATATATACTAATGTTCGATTTTTTTAAATAAATACTTTCATTTAGCAAGGATGCATCAAGTTCATCAAAAGTGTCAGCCAAGACTTTTATTTTGTTAGGGTTAGAGTTGTATTTCAAATAAATGCTGTTCTTTTAAAAAAGAATCCTGAAAAAATGTCTCATGGTTTTTTTGTATAAAAATATTAAGCAGCACAACTGTTTCCAACATTGATGAAAAATAATATTAGAATGATTTCTGAAGGATCATGTGAAATAGAAATTGAAATAGAAAACATTTATTTTATATTATAATAATATTTCACAATATTACAGATTTTACTGTATTTTTGATCACATAAATGCAGCCTTGTTGAGCATAACCATTTAAAAAAATCTTACCTATGTCCCAAACTTTTGAATGATAGTATACATTAAATATTTGAGCAATTTTTGGGATTTTACATGAACCTCCCGTGTCTTTTCATTGTGATTCATTTTATTGTACATTTGCATTTAGAGTCCCGAGTTATAGAAATATAGAAAAATATATTCAAATAAAAACATTTATTTAAATTATAATAATTTCACAATGACTGATTTTACTGTATTATTGATCACATTAATGCAGCCTGGGTCAGCATAAGATAATTTAAAAAATATTATTATTAATCTTACTGATGAAATGAATTGAACGGTCTGCAAAAGGGTTTAACAAATTAAACTGCAGCATATAAAAAATAGAACATGTTGTCATGGAAAACTGTATGAAAACAGTAATTTTATTAGTACATCACTATTTTATGTGACAAAATGTTGTCATGGAAAACTGTATGAAAACAGTCATTTTATTAGTACATCATTATTTTATGTGACAATGAGTGATCTGAATACTGCAGCAGAACCTGGCAGTTAATGCTAATGCAGAAAAGAGAAAGGCTAATAGGGTGAGAGTAGTCTCTGCCCGACATGGATGGAGGTCATACACTTCAAATAATTTCCTAAGAGCGAAAGAGAACAAGAGAGAGAGAGAGAGAGGTAAGGGTGAGAGGATGAGGACAGAGAGGAGGATTAAGTGAAAGAGTAGACACACAAATCAAAATAAAAGGAGAGGAGAAAAGGACAGTAGAGAACTGAATGTAGAGGTGGAGATGCGAGACAGATGAAGTGGAACAGAGAGACAGAGATAGAAACCTCTCGAAGGATGAGAGCGAGAGAGAAGAGATGGTTGAGAAGACAATTAAAGAGTGGTTAAAGGTGAAAGAAAGTCAGAAATACAATGAGAAAGTTTGGTTTGGGAAATAAAGCAGATTGAAAACTATCCAAAAGAATGCAAGCAAACTAGACTAAAAATGTGACGGTATTTGCCACTTGCTGCCACAATGCAAGAATGGTGGGTACATGGCAAAGCACTGAAATGCAGTTGCTAAGGTGTTCTGCTAAGACGTTCAGAAGTTTTTCGCATGTATGGTTGGTTTTTAAGCTGTATTTGATTCCTTTCCGAAGGAGAAACGTGGGTTTGTTCATTCTTTAGTACTATTATAAAATTATGTAGACCGTGACAAAACAGAGGTGCATTCACATTTTGTTGTTCATTTCAATACTTTTGTTCGATCTGGAATTTCACGTGAGGGTGAAAGGTGTTCTGCTAAGGCGTTGAGGAATTTTTAGCATGTTGCTGTGTGGTTACTAGAGAGAAAAGTGTGAAAATCATAGCAATTAAAATAAAAAAAATATATAAAAAAATTGAACCCCTTTTTTCCAAGTTTTAACGTTAGTGTAATAACGTCCTGGTTACTATTGTAACCCCCGTTCCCTAATGGAGGGAACGAAGAACGAAGATGTTGTGTCGAAAAAACCAACACTAGGGATTTGGCGAGGGAAAGTTGCATGCTCAGCCACTGCCCGGACATCCGGGTATAAAAGAAGAGATAAAAAAAGAAAAAGATAAGGAGCCAAGACAGCATTTCGACCACATCAGCGGCAGTTCAGAGTTGTGGCAAGAGGGACACAACGTCTTCGTTCCCTAAGGTAACAGGTAACAATACAATAGTAAATAAGACGTTTACTATCTGTCTCTTTGGCGTTGTGTCGAAATACCGACTGTTAGATCCATCTTCATTTTCTTTGAGTTGTCTATTGGAATTAGAGTAGAATATTTGTCTGTTTATTGAGAGGGTGAAATTTCTATCTCCCTTTTTGTAATTTCTGAGCTGAATACCTACCCCTAATGTTGCATACCGGTCCCTGCACCTAGTTAACACCTCTAGGGTCCTGCTTAAAGTGATTTAGCAGTCAGCCTAAGATGCCTGCCAGTAAACACACAAACAGTTTTCAACCGCATGGCGCTAGGTTGCTTTGTCAATTTTATTTTATTTTATCAATTTCATTTGCTTTGTACAAACCTTGGATGGAAATAAATGGATTATACTTACGTGTTGACTGGATACTAGCTGGCATACCGACACTAAGGGTCTCTATACTAAACTCAACAACTAACTGAACTGCATTACGAGCCATAGCGACTGGGGACAACACAGGGTTCACTGTCAGGGAAACTGAACCATGGAAGAATACACATATGGGACCACCGTAGGGAGTCAACACATATGGAGCACCTAACCAAATACGAGGGCTCTCCTAAAAAACACAAGTAATGTGTCTGGTAGTGAGTTCCTTCGCCAAACTCACTACTGTATACGTGCTTAATGATGTAAGCAAGTGGTCCAGGGGTTTGCCAACCATGGGAAACTCACATGGATATAAAAGTGCACTTTATCACCTCGGAGAGGGGAAAGGCAGTGAGCGCAAGTGCTACTCATCTGAGTTCACCTGTTGGTACCCAAAACTCAAAACAAAACCAGTTCCATACAGAGATTTTAGAATCTCGCAAAGGTATTGGGTGTAGCCCAGCCCTCAGCTCTGCAGATGTCTGCTAATGAGGCACCATTCGCCAAAGTCAAAGAAACTGCGAGTGTTCACTCCTAAGGGACACGGTAAGCCTTGAGCCTGGTAAGACAGAAGAATGGCATCCACAATCCAGTGGGCTATTCATTGTATGGAGACAGCCTTCCCCTTTTGCTGACCACCAAATAAACGAGGTCAGCCGGAACCGAGAACATTTCCTATAACACCCAATGTACTTGCTACATCATAAGAACAATGGCATCTATGCTAATATTAGTCTCTCTGTTTATCCCGAGGTTTACCATAGTCAGCCGTATCTGGGCCGTATCCAGATCAGATGGAGGACCTGCGCCTAGACACGACCACAATGCATCCCTGAAGTGTCAGCAGAGATTGTGTCAACTACACTATCCCTGTGAAGGCCTCATCGACACGACAGCCAGTGGCACAGATCCTCAACAAACCCGCCTGCATACCAGCGTTATGAATCCGATCTTCAACCAGATGGAACTGGATTAAATATTTTGAATGTTCCGATCCAGTCTGACTTCTGACCTGTAATGCTGCCGGAATCATAATCATGCACTGGTCGTTTGTTGGCCAGAGAAGAACTGGCCCCCGAACTGGCCCCCGAACTGGCCCCAAAGTGTTTGTTCTCCATTCTTTCACCTGATGGAGTTTGATTTCTTTTACACTGTCACCTCTGGCTTGCTTAGTTGGGGATACTTTCATATTCAACAATATTACTGATCTGCCTGCATTGACACCATTGTATGAAAACTGAACTGAGCTGGATGATGACATGACTGTTTAGATAAAACAGTGATGAAACTGTATAGATAAATGATTTTTACAACAGAAATGAATCAACAATGAACTTATTTAAGCTGGACAATGATACTATTTTCTTCAAGAACTGCTGTACAGCCAAAACAAACTTTGTTGCATTATTTTCCTGTTATCACTGTAAAGCTGCTTTGAAACAATCTGTATTGTAAAAAGCACTATATAAATAAAGATGACTTGACTTGACCAAAGCAGACAAAGAGCTGTTCAGGTCGTCTGAAAGTGTGTGCGATCCAGATTTATGCGCAAAGCGTGCACTGGGCACAACAGAGACAGGGCTGGGTCTCCCTCATCAGGAGGGATTGCTTGCAGGTTCACCACTTGATCCCTGAAAGGGGTAGTGGGAACCAGAGTATGTGAGTGGAGTGGAGCAGCAGCAATTTCCCCTCCATGCTCACTGATATCAGAAACACCGTTCCGCCTTCACTCCGAGGAAATTTGCGGCTAAAGTATTTAAGTAAGCTCTGAAATATCACAAAAGTTCGGTTTATAACATGCATTAAATAAAAAAATAAATAAATAAACAATAGGAGACAGTTTCAACGTAATTTATTGTGTTTATTGCAGTGAAAATTTTGTTTGGAAAGATGAAAATAGTACGTTTTCATCAGTTATTTTATCTACGGGTCACTACATTACAGATTTCTGCTCATTCAAAATCAGATACAGATAACTGTAAGCAGATAAGCACTGTAAGATTAGTTTGAATGCATTAGAGAGAGCGATTGCGTGTGTGAATAAGTGCTACCTGTTTAAAATGTGCTTTCACCCGATCATATTCAGTATGTAGAAGGTACAAAAAAATTCCTTGAACTATAACATCCCGCTCAAGTCCATCGCCGTCATCATAACCTTTACATTCTTTCTGATTTGAGTGATTCATCTGTATCAAGCCATTTAAATGTGTTTAACGTGTGAGTTCTGGCTAAAAATGCAGTTATATTATGGGCCATTGACATGAAATGTACTCGTGATGGAGTGCTCTCGGAGCGAGTGAAAACCACGACGCTCCGACTTTTAAAAAATCCGCTTCTCACTCCATTCAAAATCACGCCGCTCCACTCCTCGCTCCACTCCCACTCCACTCCGCTCACATACTCTGGTGGGAACCTTAGGCACATAACCGGGTGGGGACAATGTGAGAGTCTGCCAGCCTGAACTCTAGGCATGTTTTCAAATCAAATCAAATCACCTTTATTTATATAGCGCTTTTTACAATGCCAATTGTTTCAAAGCAGCTTCACAGTGGTAACAGGAAAATAATGCAACAGAATTTGATTCGGCTGTACAGCCGCTCTGGTGAAAACGGTGATGTCATCCAGCTCATTTCAATTATCATATAGTGTCAATGCGGAAAGATCAGTAATATAGTTGAAATTTAAGTGTCCCCAACTGAGCAAGTCAAAAGCCAAAGGCAATGGTGGCAAGGAACCAAAACTCCTTCAGGGCCAGAATGGAGAAAAAAAACCTTGGGAGAAACCAGGCTCAGTCGGGGTGCCAGTTCTCCTCTGGCCCATGAACAAATAGTGTATGATTATGATTCTGGCAACATTACAGGTCAGAAGTCATATTAGATCAATAGATATTCGTAGGATTATTCGAAAGATTGGAGTCGTCACGCCGGGGACGGGTTTAATGAGGATGTCATGTCGATGCGGCATTTACAGGGGGGAGTTTAATTGACGCGGTCTCTACAGACACTTCAGGGATGCGTTCGTCATGTCCAGGCTAAGGTCCACCATCTGGTCTGGATACGGCCCGGATCCGGCCGACTGCAGTAAACCTTGGGATAAACAGAGAGACTAACATTAGCGTAGATGCCATTCTTCTTATGATGTAACGAGTACATCAGGTGTTATGGGAAGTGTTCCCGGTTCCGGCTGACCTAGTTAATGCAGCCTAAAACAATCATTTAACTGATTTGAATAATATAAATTGATAATGTTCTATGTGTATGCCATAGTAAAGAGATGTGTTTTTAGTCTAGATTTAAACTGACAGAGTGTGTCTGCTTCCCAAAAAATTCTAGGAAGACTGTTCCAGAGTTTAGGTGCTAAATAGGAAAAGGATCGACTGCCTGCAGTTGATTTTGATATTCTAGGTATTATCAACTGGCCAGAATTTTATAATGCGTTAAGAGCTCGCTCAAGTACTGGGGAGCTAAACCATTTAGTGCTTTGTAAGTAATCAGCAAGATTTTAAAATGTATACGATGTTTAATAGGGAGCCAATGTAGTGTTGCCAGAACCGGGCTAATATGGTCATACTTCCTGGTTCTAGTAAGAACTCTAGCTGCTGCGTTTTGGACAAGCTGCAGTTTATTTATTAAGCGAGCAGGGCAACCACCCAGTAGAGCATTACAATAATCTAGCCTTGAGGTCATGAACGCATGAACTAACTGTTCAGCATTTTGCATTGAAAGCATGTGCCGTAATTTAGATATATTTTTAAGATGGTAGAATGCAGTTTTACAGATGCTAGAAATGTGGCTTTCAAATGAGAGATTGGTATCAAAGAGCACACCCAGGGTCCTAACTGACGACGAGGACTTGACAGAGCAGCCATCGAGTGTTAGACAGTATTCTAGGTTACTACTTGTGGAGTTTTTTGTTCAATGATTAAAAATTCAGTTTTTTCTGAATTAAGTTGCAGGAAATTACTAGTCATCCAATTTTTTATATCAGCTATGCATTCCGTTAATCTTGTGAATTGGTAAGTTTCGTCAGGGCGTGAAGAAATATAGAGCTGAGTATCATCAGCATAACAATGAAAACTAACGCCATGCTTCCTAATAATATCTCCCAGTGGTAGCATGTACAGGGTGAAAAGCAATGGTCCTAGCACTGAGCCCTGCTGTACTCCATACTGAACTTGTGATCGGTGTGACATCTCTTCATTTACTGCTACAAACTGATAACGGTCAGATAAGTATGATTTAAACCATGCCAATGAAATTCCACTAATGCCAACATGATTTTCGAGTCTATTCAAAAGAATGTTGTGGTCGATAGTATCGAATGCAGCGCTAAGATCGAGTAACACTAACAGAGAGATACAACCACGATCGGACGATAAGAATAAATCATTTGTAACTCTAATGAGAGCAGTCTCAGTACTATGATACGGTCTAAATCCTGACTGGAAATCCTCACAGATACCATTTCTTTCTAAAAAGGAGCATAATTGTGAGGACACTGCCTTTTCTAGTATTTTTGACAGAAAGGGTAGATTTGAGATTGGCCTGTAATTGACTAATTCTGTAGGATCAAATTGCGGTTTTTTAATAAGTGGTTTAATAATAGCCAACATAAAAGTTTTCGGTACATATCCTAATGTCAAGGATGAATTAATGATATTAAGAAGAGGATCTATGACCTCTGGAAGCATCTCTTTTAGTAGTTTAGCCGGTATAGGGTCGAGCATACATGTTGTTGATTTTGATGATTTAACGAGTTCAGCCAATTCTTCTTCTCCTATAGCAGTGAATGAATGTAATTTTTCCTCAGTGACACTACAATGCACTGTCTGATGTGATACTGTAGTAGATGGCTGCATGGTTATAATTTTTTTCCTAATATTATCAATCTTACAAGTAAAGAAGTTCATAAAGTCATTACTGCTGTGCTGTTTACAAACATCAGAAGTTGAAGCTTTATCTTCGGTTAATTTAGCCACTGTATCGAATAAATACCTAGGCTTGTGTTTGTTTTCTTCTAAGAGAGTCGAGAAATAAGCAGATCTAGCAGTTTTTACGGCCTTTCTGTATGCAATCATGCTCTCTTTCCACAAAATGCGAAAAACTTCCAGTTTTGTTTTCTTCCAGTTTTTTGTTAGCAGAGAGGGCTTGTAGGTCCCCCACTGTCTTAACGGAGGTGAGCGCAGTCAGAAAGGTGGTCTTAATAGAGAGGGCACTAAGCTCGACTGACTGTAAAGGCTCAAATGTATCTCTCTGTAGGGTCTGATACATATGTCTAAAGAAACGTTGAAATGTCAGGTCTTAAATAATGTAAATCAAATTGAAAACAAATATTCTCTGTTTATGTAATCTGTTTGAAAAGAGAGAGATGTCAGTCGTTCGCGAGCCTCTTCATTAGTGTTAATGCGGCCACGCCCACTGAGCGCGTGTTCTTTTGAAAGTCAAATACTGACGCCATCCATGCGAGTATATCCCCGCCCGCATCAACTCGAATAAACAGATCGAGTTTAGTGCATGTACTTTACATCGTTTTGAGACGCGATAAGGAATAATCCTGCAATAATTTACCTCAGAAGACAAGCTGTTAAATTTCAAACAGCAACGGATCCAGCCGATGATTGTGAGATAAGTTTATTCTGGTAGTGTGTGTGAATATTAAACCGCAAAAGACTGTTTAAATATGAAGCCTGCTGCAACATAAAATGTCATAGACGTAAGACTGTTTAGACAAGATTTCTTTGGCCTGTTTTGGACAGATTTAATAATAAATCATCATATTAGAATGATTTCTGAAGGATCATGTGACACTGAAGACTGGAGTAATGGCTGATGAAAATTCAGTTTTACATCACCAAAATAAATTATATTTTAAAGTATATTAAAATAGAAAACCATTATTTTAAATTGTAATAATATTCTAAAATATTAATGTTTTTTTCTGTATTTTTGATCAAATAAGTGCAGGCTTGATGAGCATGAGACTTCTTTCAAAAATAGTAATGTGTCCAATCTTTTGACCGGTGTATATAATTTAAATATAATAGACCTATACAAAATTTTGTTCACATGCTGTGCAATATCAGCAATCATTTTTTCTGTTAAGAGTGGACATTATATTAAGGTTATTACAATTGTTGATCCTGTTATCAGTATCCTCACATATGTTTTTTTCTTTCTTCTTTTATCTCACAGATTTGAGAATCATAGTGACCTGATACTGGTCCACATAGGACATTGTGCCTTTGGCTCTCACTTTATATTGTTTATTATATTCTAAATAAACTACAAAATATATATTTCTTTTGTCCTGTTCTTAGTTCTCTCTCAGTCACATGCCTGACTCAAAGGCTCATTTATTATGCGGCCCATTATGCGGTTCTTTTGTTCTCTCAAGTGTGATTCACAGCATTATTCATGATAATTCACACCTCTTTGCATATGGGCTTTGTAAACAAAAAGTGTCTTACAAAATTTAAATCAATATATTGTTTTATGTGAATGAGCAGGCACAATGATTCTCACATCAGTTTGAAGCAAAAACTCTAGGCAACAACATCCGTTAGTCAAAAGTCTTGTGGACACATATCTATTGTGTGTTTTGTGGCCTTATTTCAGTGTCTTAATTTTTTTGTTTTTTCAAAAAACACACATAAACGTTATTCACTCAAAAATACAAGCATGTACATACATGTTGCTCACTTATTATGGTAGCCCAGTTTGTGATGAATAAAGTGTAATGACACTTTTGCCATTAATATGTTTATAAGCAACTGAAAAAAGAACAAAGGTCAGAGCATGTCAAAACTCCTAAAGGGCCCCAAAACTGTGCAGACCCGTAAGAGTTAAGGTGGAGGCAAGACAAGTGCCTCTCCAGGCCTTCTTGGAGGAAGGAAAGCACTGACACAATGCCACATCTCCGTGGGTCTTCCCCTCAGGAAGAACACTAAATAACGAACAAGCGCCACTTCAAGGAATATAGCCATCTGGTAGAGCGGCTCTAGCTTGAGTGATTGTGTCTATCACCGCCGGTGATAGTCCTTTGAATATCTCCTCGTCCCAACCAGAGACCACACGTAAAGGTTTTAAAGGTCTGGACGTGGGTGCCAGATTGTGCCCTGCACCTGAGAAAGAAGGTTCTTCCATAAGGGGATGGAGTCTCCACCCCCATTGGAGCGCAACCTTTCGCGAGAGTGAGTCTGCTGCATTATTGAGGTCACCCGGAATATCAGTTGCAGTTGACTCCAGAGGAGGAAATGGTGGGCAAGTTGTGACAAGCGACGAGAGTGGATACCACCCTGGTGATTTAAATATACGCCACTGTTTATATATGCCAAAAGGTGCCTTCCATGATTTCGTCAGCTCCGGGAAGAAATGAACTGGGGCAGAACCCGAGAACCAATTAGCATCCGCCTCAGACTGAGCCACCGCATCCGGGGGTGGAGGCTCACATGCATCTTCAGCCTCTGAAGGCGCAAGCCCACCCTCCAATGCTGCAATCGACAGTTCATCCTCTTTGCGAACCCCAAATGAGAAATTAAGGGTGAGCTAGGGTGAGCTGCCATGCATTTGAAATGCATGTTAAAACCAGGTGGAAACAAGACCTTGGTGAGCATCACTAATGTAAAGTGTAAGACATCATGCGTGTGTGCATACGAGAGACAAAGAGAGAGAGAGAAAGGAAGGATACAATTAGAAGTGTTCCCTGCTCAGCAGGCTCTCACACACACCACTTCACCTCAAACTTAACTTTACCACACACACATATTCTGCCTCACCTCAAACATTGCTCTCTGACTCCAATTAGATCCCAATCCTCTTGCCCAGATTGCTCATTTACATTTTAATAATTTAAAATCAATCTCTCTCCACACCTGAGAACTGATTCTGAGCCCCCAGCACACACACACACACACACACACACACGTGTGTGTGTGTGTGTGTGGTCATGTGTGAATGTATACTCCTTATAAATCCACTCATCTGTTAGTAACCCACCTGGTGCTCTGGAACGTGCGTGTGTGTGGGCGTGCTTCACATCTTCTGCATGATCTCTCATCTCCCCCAACATCAGCCAATAAACCAGACCCTTCCTCATGCCATGCTGAGAGATTTGAAAGTCATTTTGCTGTGTGTGTGTGTGTGTGTGTGTGTGAGAGAGTGAGAGTGAGAGTGAGAGTGAGAGAGAGAGAGAGAGAGAGAGAGAGAGAGAGAGAGAGAGAGAGTGAGAGTGTGTTACAGAAGCACAATGAGCTTCATTCTGCGAGTGAACTCAAGTGCTTCGCTCCCATATGGGTGTTACACAAGGTCTCTCCGTCAGCCCCTCTCTATCACTGACTAGAGAGACATCATACCCAACTTAACCCACAAACAAGAACATAACACCAGCCAAACTTCACTTTACTGCCACTCTAAGATTTCAAAGCACACTGCACTGTATGTCATGTGCTGTGCTGCAGTTATATGTTTCTGAGGTGTGAGGTATGTACGGTTATAAGGGAGCTGCCTTACACATAGTTTTACTATTCCTATATTCGACTAGAAAGTCTGATGTTGAAAATCTGACAGTGATGATGTCACTAGAATATTTGCATAATCAATTATGGGTTTTTCCTCTTTCTTAAGTTGTCTTTACACTGCAGAAGTGGCACACTGGAAACAGAAGCTGCCTGTATCTATTTATCAATTCATCCATCTATACTACATATTACTATTAGTGGGCAACCAATATGGATTTTTTTGATGGTCGTCGCCGATATCATATAGAGGAGGGTGGCCGACAGCTGATATAAAGTCTATATCACACTATGTAATTTAAAGACCGTAAATATCACATGCATAACCATCGCTACAATTAAATTTGTATACATAAAAGTAACCAAACATTATTGATTTGAAAAGGATTCAGTTTTAAAAAATAATTTGAACTTGACGAAAAAATAAGTGGGTTGCAAGACCATTCTGAGTGGGTTATGGAGCGTGTAGTCAAAGAAACAACAACAACAAAATCGTAATGTTTTTCTGATGCAAGACTTGAAAGCTGTTGACTCTTCTGTAAAGACTTTGCTCTTCTGAGACATAACACGTTTTTCCATTCCACTTTTCCACAATTCTTCTATATGAACGCACTAGACTGATGTGTTTGATTCAGTATCTGCTGTCAGATGAGATTATGTCAGTGTAATTATTCAAATGTTATTTTCCTAAATTGTTATGGCCGGTTCATTCAGAAACCGTTTTTGCGGTTAAAATTATGAGCATGCAACATTGTAGTAGTACCAAAAGTACCAATAAATTATGTAAGTGGTCCTTTGTGTGTTACCTGGGAAGGATTTGCATGCAGGTATGATTCTATTCATCAGGATGAGTGTCCATATGTCTTGTTAACAGTTCATGTTAGTATTGTGTATTTGCCATGGTAACTGTAGTTTCCATAACTAAAATACCACTAACCAAAATACCACTAACTCTATATCTTTGTTGACTGTGGTGGCTCATACTTACTAACTTTATTGTATTAACAAAACCTAGTTTATGTTAGTATTGTATAGCCTTACTAACATAAACCTTAATAAACCTGATAGCCTTAACTTATACTGTTTATTCATCAGTGTTAGTGAAATTCTTACAAGTTACGTGTATGTTAATGTGTTTGTTAACCATTAAAAGTTAGGGTCATGGCTTAATGAGCATGGGAAAATGTGGGTCCCATGGCCAAACCAGTTGAGAACCAATGACATACATTACACAGTGGATATGACATGAATATAGCAGGCAACCGGATATAGCAAAGTTTGAATCAAGGATTTAAAGTGTGTTTCTTGTGCATGTCCAGTGACAGCAGAACTCCAGTTTACATGGACAGACTATAATGCACAGAGAACATAAGTTTTTATGAATGCTACATGCATCTAACTGTTAAACAATTACAGTAAGCTAATGAAGACGGAGAATGGGTGTCTGTTCAAGTTGTTAGTGTTGTCAAAATAAAAGTCCCGCTTTAATTCCCAACTTTTATTGGCCAAACAGAAAAACTTATCGCCGATGCTGATAATTAAAAAATACAAAATATATCAGTCATGTCCAATATATCATATATTGGTCAATCACTAATTACTATCAATGTCTCTCGATGTATTTGGGATTTACAACATAAAGTTGTCAGTTAAGGGTTTGATGAAATGTCATATATACCCACAACAAAGCATGGACCGGCTGAAGTCTTCAGACATTCTTCCAGTAGTTTCATCCGCAGTCTCTGCAGCTCCGGACTATCCCACTCCTCTGGATCAATGCCCCAGTACAGGTCCACCACCTGGAAAACACACATACAGAGATATTTAAAACATCAAGATTTAGCTACTGAAACATTACACACTTTTACAACCCATCTAAACATTACACACCCAAGTTCCAGTTGCAACTTGCAAGATATGAATAATTTTCATTAAATTCATTCCAAAATGACTTTATGAACTCAAAAATAACAGTTTAGCAGAATGAAGTTTACAATGAAAAAAGGGCATATAGGATTTAGAGAGCTACTCAGAGAATAACATTTTAGTTGATCTACTGTAAATCAACACCGTTAACTAATGCCTAATTCTTTTTTATTACCAAGTAAGAAAGATCTGGGGAGTAATGAATGCCTGGGAGAGTATGAATTTCCACACTCTTTCAGCACATATTAGCACTTTAATAGGAACCACAGGGAGAGGAATGAGGGAAGAGATAGAGAGAGACAGAGAGAATGAAAGAAAGTAAGAGAGGAACCTAACAAGAAGAGCAATGCTGAGAATGTGTTCCTGCAGTCCGCTAAAATCTGCACTCATGCTGAGACAGATTTCACTGCTTACTGCTCACAATTAAGAGCCGCTAATAATGTGTCTTATTAGCTAATAAAAATCTTTCGTCTTTTAAGAGCCTCACACAAAGCATTTCAAAAGGGTTATCATTTATACTGATTATTTTGAAGAACAATATGCTGGGCTGCCATATTGTTTTGATTCAATTAGTTGAACTGTCATTTCGCCACATACTGTACATCGATGAGCCAAAACATTTTGACCACCTGCTTAATATGCTGTTGGTCCTCCACCTGCTGCCAAAACAGCACCGACCCGCTGAGGCATGGGCTCTACAAGACCCCTGAAGGGGTCCTGTGGTATATGACACCAAGACATTAGCAGCAGATCCTAAAAGTCCTGTCGTGGAGGTGGAGCCACCACAGATCGAACTTGTTGGTCCAGCACATCCCACAGATGCTCAATTGGATTGAGATCTGGGTAATCTGGAGGCCAGGGCAACACCTTTAACTCTTTATTATGTTCCTCAAACCATTCCTGAACAATGAGTGCAGTGTGGCAGGGTGAATTATCCTGCTGAATGAGGCCACTTCTGCCAGAGAAAGCCATTGTCATGAAGGGGTGTACCTGGTCTGCATCAATGTTTAGGTAGGTGGCATTCGTCAAATTTACGTCCACATGAATGGCCAGATCCAGGGTTTCCCAGCAGATCATTACCCAGAGCATCACACTTCCTCCATGGGCTTGTCTTCACACAGTGCATCCTGGTTGCATCATTTCCCCAGGTAAACGGCGCACACATACACAGCTGTCCACATGATGTAAAAGAAAACGGGATTCATCGGACCAGGCGACCTTCTTCCACTGCTCCAAGGTCCAGTTCTCCAGCCTATTGCAGGCACTTTCGACAGTGGACAGGGGTCATCATAGGCACTCTTGCTGTGTTCCAATTCAGAGGCTGCATCCTTCGAAGACCACTTGCGCAACTGCTGCACGACAAAGGCTGTCCCATTTCGAAGGCTCCTTCAAATGCATCCTTCATTTCCTGTGAAATTAAGGATACAACAGATGGATCCTTTGTGGCCTTGCCTACCCAAGAATTCATTGTGCACCAGTGACGATAGGATTTTTGAGAAAAATTGCCGAATTACACTTTGAAACGTATTGGGTTTCAACTTACTGAAATATCTAATGATACAAATGTAAAAAAAAAAAAACCTTTAACGCGGTCCAAATGTTGACATATCTTACTAAGATATAATATATCTTTTATATATAGTTTATACTCTTTATTATATACAGAAATGGACCATGGTGAACATATTTAGTTTTTGAACCCTGTTTTGTTTTCAGACAGTTTAATATAATTTTCAAAGAAAGTCTAGTACAAACGTTACTGGCGCTCCTCAATGGCAGCTGTCACAGTTGCTAGGTGACAAGAACTATCCTCCGTAGGCTAGACCATCCCTGTTAACAATGCTCGTTCCGACCTTTGTGGCCTTCAAAAGGTGTGTCCTTTGAAGTCCAGGTCCTTCGAAGGATGCAGCCTCTGAATTGGGACATCCTCCCATAACCATCATTAAAATTTTGTGTGACACAGTAAACCTTTTGTTGGCTCAGACCAGATGGAATAGCCTTCATTGTCCTCGTGCATCGATAAGCCTTCGGCACCCAACACCCTGTCGCCACTTTCTGTTTTGTCCCTGGTCCACTGTTGGTAAATTCTCACCACTACTGACCAGGAGGCAAACCACAAGCCTTTCCATTTCAGAGATACTCTGACCCAGTTGTCTTGCCATAACAATTTGGCCCTTGTCAAAGTCGCTCAGATCTTTATTGCTGCCCATTTCTCCTCCATCCAACATGTCGATTACAAGAACTGATTGTTTGCTTACCATCTAATCTACCTAGACTTTAATATATGACCTTGTTAGGAGATGATCAATGATATTCGTTTCACCCCTGACTGCTCATAATGCCATCAGTGTATCCTGTACCCTCCCACCCTACAAACCAGAATAGAAGGACATCTTAAGGGGGATTTCACATCTAGCTCATTATTCATATTTGTGGCAAGCAGGGCAATGTTGAGAGCTGTGAGAACAGAGCGAGGCCGGGGGAATGAACGCTGCACAGCACACTGGTCTCAAGATCCACGGAGTATCAAAAGTTGAATTTTGATCCAAACCATCATTTTGGTTGAGATTTTCAAACCATGATGGCCATCTTCAATTGCTTTACCCGATTTGCTCTAATCCACTGGGGGCTTGATTTAGGGGAGGGCCTTGTAGGGAAAACACCAATTGTAGTTTTAAAATGTGCACTGATTGATTTAAAATGCGCACAAAAGCTACCCATTTTGGTTCTGCATGTGCACTTATCAGTAATCTAATTGATGCTTCCTCATTAGAGAGAAAACAGGTGCATCTTATACAGAAGTCTTGTTTGTTAAAGCACCTGACATACATAACTTCTCTGGGTTTCAAACAATGGTGCATCTATCTTATTATTTCTCTGTTCCTTTGTTTTGATTGATTGTTATTTGCATTTGAGATTTATTGTTACTGAATCTAATGAAATAAATTAATTTAAAAAAAGTTATTTAAGTGTTTGACTAAACCATCCATTTTTAAGAAGTGAATGCATCTTGCTTTAGTAATATTTAATAGGAATTTCCTGATTAAAGTTCCAACAACATTTAACAGATTTCTTGAAGTGCAAGTGACATGAATGTGAGCAATAATCTAATACTTTACACATAGCCCACGTATTGCATTTATTATTCAATGCGCAAGCACCTTGCCTTCTTTCCTTTAGTAGGCATGAAGGCAGATGAGGATAGACAATTTAAAAAATGAGAAGCACCCTCTTGGTAATGCTGACATTGATTATACATTGAGTTGTAGTCGACAGGATAATCACCTGACCTGTGCTTTATCTCCTGCTCCCCGATTACTGCTCAATCAGGTAATCATTCATATTCATGAATCTGTATTACATTTGAGGAATGTAACTGATCTCTGTTCAGTTTAGCCTGTCCCCACTGAAACACATTCACAAAAAACTACATTTTGTGTTCATGTGAAAGTGACTGGCATGGCTATTTTGTGATATTTAAAGATATTAAGGTCTACATATTTTAGATAAATATATATAATTTAACAGTATTTACATTTTAACAGTATAGTTAGATTAGGTTAGATTATAACCTCAAGCTTTCTTTTTTAGATTTCAGAGAACCCAAAGGAAAAGAGGCAGTAGAGGCAGACTACTGATGCAAGCCAGATTTTGAAAACTTGAACCATTGGACCACTTGTAGTTATAATGACATCAGACTTCTGAAAGTAATGTTATTTTTAAAGGTTGTAATACTTTTCCCTTTTGCCCGATTATTATTATTTTTATTATTATTATTATTTTTTTTTTTTTAGAATTTTATCTTTTTGCCATTGATTGTTTTAAAACTGTCAAATAAAATAAATTGACTCAACTGCTGGAAAGGTGTCATTTATTTTTTAAAAGGTTTATCCCAAACTTTGAAATGGTCAGGAATTTGTTGACGTACCATTGAAGTGTAGCTGAACTATTAATGTTGTTTCAACATTAACTTGGTAAACATTGTTTTATGTTGACATTACATTTCAGTTGTATTTTCAATGTTCCAACAAAGGTGATTTAGAGTCAACATTACATTGTAACATTGATCAAATTATATTATTTTTGTTCATTTCAATATTGATTCAACAGCAGTGATGTAGAATCGACATCATAGTGCAACGTTGATTCACTGACATTACACATTGATTATTTTTTTTAAATTTCAATATTGATTCAACATTGGTGATGTGGAACCAATCATAGTGTCATGCTAATTCACTGACATTACCATTGATTATTTTTGTTCATTTCAATATTGGTTCAACAGCAGTGATGTAGAATCAATCAATAGTGTAATGTAGATTCAATAGCACCATTGTTGAAATCTTACCATTGTTTCAACTTTAAATGCAGGTGCAAAAGTGATATTGAACCAACATCACTTCATAATGTTGATGCAATGACATTATCATTTATTTTTTGTTGAAATCTCACCATTGTTTCAACATTAATTGCAGGTGTAAAAGTGATATTGAACCAACATCACTTTGTAATATTAATTCAATACAATTAGTGTTGACGCATCGACATTAACTATAATATTGTTTCAGTGATTGCTTGCTATCTGGGGAAGGACTTAAGAAAGAGTGACGACAATGGAGAGAGAGGGAACCCAGACGTCTGACATTTATTTTGTTGTTTCTTTTATGTTAATGTGCGGCAGTCATTTTGTTTGTCTTTTTGTTTTATAGGCCAATTTCATAGAAAACAACAGTTTGTATGATACATTATATCTGGGAGCATGACTGAGATAAATTTGCAGTGGTGGTTGGGCAGAGAAGTACGGAAAAAATATATCGAAGCCACGAATTCGAGAAGTTCTCTCGTTTTAGTAAATTGTGGCCACATTGAACTAATTTGATCCTTCGTTTTGAAAACTAAAACAAGGGAACAAATTATTACAACATGACCAAAATTTAGTAAAAAGAGGTAAAGAATTAGTAAAACGTGCTGATGTATTAGTAAGTCGTGGGAATGAATTCTTAATTCGTTGCCACAACATAATATTTAATGTGCAGGGCTCTGTAGAGAAGAAATTGAAGCATTTAAGAAATTTCGGCCTTGACCTTTCATATTTTCAGCTGTTTTTGCCTCAGTGTAGATGCAGAAGCACAAAATATCTGCTTAAAATACACAAGCACAGATACATTTACACATACACAATTTTTACATCCACACACCAAAAAACCTGTGCCTGCACTGATGGGAAAATGATAGAGGAACAAGAGATTGAGAGAGAAAAATGGCTCCTGTCTTTGTCTGTGTATGTGGTAATGGACTTAATGAAGAGAGACAGGACATTTCCTCAGCACCAGTATGGCAGGACACAGGAATATCCCTGGACACATTTGTCAGAATCAGTGTCACTGGCGCAGATAATTCAAACGGCAAACACGCTGCAGGGGGAATCTCTCCCTGCTGCACGCATGCAAGCGAGTCTGTGCTGAAGGACTCCATAATCAAGTATGTGTTTCTGTGTGTGTGCTGACGTCTGTTCAATGTGTGAGCATGAGTGTGATTAGTTTAATTTGATGCCGATTTAATGTGTCTATGCTGGTCACGTCTTTCTCTTTCTCACAATCTCAAGCAAGTCATATAAAATTCTGATGTCATTCACATTGTGGTAGCTCTTTAGCACCCCAAACACATTTCTTTTGCTCGGCTGGCAAAAACCAAGCCACTGTGAGTCCTGCCTTCCTCCCAGACTTCATTTAACAAATACAATCATAGCTTCCATCCAAGAGCACATAAAGCACACGAGACTCCTTACATAATGTCAACTCTACACTCAAGCTCTCTATGCTAATCAAACTTCTAAGAAGAGAGAAATACTTCATATGAAAAATGTCTTGCTTCTCTAAGTATACATTATAATGTGAAAGGGAAAATCCATGCCAATTTTTTTCTCACTGTCATGAAAAATGTATTGGTAACACTTTACAATAAAGTTCAATTTGTTAACATTATTAGTGTATGACGTAATTGATTAACTAATGAACAACATTTTTTGCAGCATTTACTACTGTAAAAAAAAAAATAGATAATGCATTCAGATTTATAAGTTATCTCAATGATTGACTTAACTCCTAAGTAACACTACTTTGTTTTGTCAATTTGATTTTATTCACTAAATGTAAAATGACTCGTTGACCAATACATTAGTGAAGGCAACTACAGATTTCCTGTTTTTCTAGCAAATTTTCAATTAGTAACAAACTGATCTATAATTTTGGTAACCATTTACTGTAAAAATACACAGATCAGGCATAACATTATTTCCTAATATTGTGTTGGTCCCCCTTTCGCTGCCAAAACAGCCCTGACCTGACGAGGCATGGACTCCATCTAGACCCCTGAAGGTGTGCTGTGGTATCTGGCACCAAGATGTTAGCAGCAGATCCTTTAAAAGGGTCATATTATGGTTCTAAAAAGAACATTATTTCGTGTATTTGGTTTAATGTAATGTGTTTACGCAGTTTTAGGTTAAAAAAAGTCATTATTTTACACATACTGTACATTATTGTTGCTCCTCTATGCCCCTCCTTTCTGAAACGCGTCGATTTTTACAAAGCTCATCGTTCTGAAAAGCGCGGTGTGCTCTGATTGGCCAGCGATCCAGTGCATTGTGATTGGCCCGAATACCTTAAGCGTCTGACAGAAATGTCACGCTTCTTACCATATTTGGAACATCAGCTCCCAAAGCAAAGCAATATTGACAGATGATAATGTCGGTCCTACCCTATCAATTCGAGCCCGAATTTGATCCGGATGATGCAAATGACCAAGCTGATCGATCAACGTTGCCAGCGCGACTGGACCAGAAAGTATCAGATTGGTAAGTTTCCGTTGTAGAAAACATTGTAGAAAGACGTATAAACAGTCTGTGCTCTCCTATGTGCTAGAAACAGTCCTCCGAAAAATGCGTAGCACACAGTCGAATATTTGGGTTGTACTGTTCTGGAACGGTGTTGTAACTAAAGCTTAGCCACTGTTTTCTAATTGTCCCCTCTTTTGGAAGGCCAAACAAAGTAGTTTGGCTTTCACAACGAAAAACACAGCGTCTCCATGACATGGTGGCACCGACGACAACAGTACTACAGCGAGAATAACAGTTACGCCTTCTTTCTTTGCGTATACATTTGGGCGGTGTTGTGAAACTCTGCCCCCACATACTGACATAGATTTGTTGGGGTGTGTTTGAACAAAGTGTTTTAGGAAGGTGTGGCTGAGCCCTAACTTTTATAAAGAATATCTCTTTGGGTTTGAGACTTTGAGCTTTGTAACTCTGCAGATCTTATACATGCACAAACAGCTACATAACACAGTAAAGACAAAGGAAAACAAGAAATCGCATCATATGACCCCTTTATGTCCTGTAAGTTGTGAGGTGGGGCCTCTATGGATCGGACTTGTTTGTTCAGCACATCCCACAGATGCTCGATTGGATTGAGATCTGGGGAATTTGGAGGCCAAGTCAACACCTCAAACTCGTTGTGCTCCTCAAACCATTCCTGAACCATTTTTGCTTTGTGGCAGGGCGCATTATCCTGCTGAAAGAGGCCACAGCCACCAGGGAATACTGTTTCCATGAAAGGGAGTACATGATTTGCTTAGGTAGGTGGTACACGTCAAAGTAACATCCACATGGATGGCAGGACCCAAGGTTTCCCAGCAGAATATTGCCCAAAGCATCACACTGCCTCCGCTGGCTTGCCTTCATAGTGCATCCTGCTGCCATGTGTTCCCCAGGTAAGCGATGCACACGCACCCGGCCATCTACATGATGTAAAAGAAAACGTGATTCATCAGACCAGGCCGCCTTCTTCCATTGCTCCGTGGTCCAGTTCTGATGCTCACGTGCCCACTGTTGGCGCTTTCGGCGATGGACAGGGGTCAGCATGGGCACCCTGACTGGTCTGCGGCTATGCAGCCACATACGCAACAAACTGTGATGCACTGTGTATTTTGACACCTTTCTATCAGAACCAGCATTAACTTGAGCAATTTGAGCTACAGCCTTCGCTCCCCACATGCATCAATGAGCCTTGGCCCTGTAGCCGGTTCACCACTGTTCCTTCCTTGGACCACTTTTGATAGATACTGACCACTGCAGACCAGGAACACCCCACAAGAGCTGCAGTTTTGGAGATACTCTGACCCAGTCGTTTAGCCATCACAATTTGGCCCTTGTCCAACTCGCTCAAATCCTTACAATTTTTCCTGCTTCTAACACATCAAATTTGAGGACAAAATGTTCACTTGCTGCTTAATATATCCTAGCCACTAACAGGTGCCGTGATGAAGGTGTTATTCACGTCACCTGTCAGTGGCCATAATGTTATGCCTGATCGGTGTATATATAGTTTTATAGGACATTTCACATGTGAAGTAAACTATGCTATCTTTGTTTCTGAATGAGCAAGTAGGCTATATCAGACAGTAACAGCATCCTACAACAGTAACAGCATAATTTAATGCATGCTGGGAACTCACAATACCTTAACATTTCAGCTATATTTGCTCAATATAAAATTCTTAATATAAAAAAACTGTTTAAATTTTTGGGACACCATTTGGGGGAATTTTGTTGGTCCAACAGCTGTTTTTATGTACAGTAGTTACAAATGTCATGTAGTTACACATTACACAAGTAATTCACATTTCTTAGTATTTGTCAATTAAAAGGTCCCATAAACTGGAAAATAGTTTATTTTTTACAATGTGTAAGTTAATGTTAATTTACATATACTAATTTAATAAATGCTAGTGTTCCTTGTTTATGCATCTTGTTCATTCATAATTCATAATGATGTATTAGTGTATGTAAATGTTAACATGAATCTTGATTAATAAATGCTTCAAAAGCACTGTTTATTGTTAGTTAATGATAGCTAATGCATTAAAGTGTTACCAACGTATTAATTTTAATATTGTGAGTGTTTACATATTCAATAATGTTGATCTATCAAAGATCTGTTCATATGCAAAATGGAATTTGAGTATTGGGCAAAAATCTTGGAATGTTGTTAAGGTTTTGAAAAAAATACATTTAAAATTAAAGCTGCAAGCAGCGATGAAAGGGCCCTTGCACCCGGGAGCACCGCCACCCGGTGGCCTCAGGAAAACAGCAAATAGTGGGCGGCATGCATTTAAGTGGGTAAATATAGAAGAAAAATGGCGCAGTCAGTTCAATGTGCCACACTTCCTGCTGCCAGCAGGTGGTGCTTTGATTATATCCGGAATATTGGCATGTAGATGTCTTCAGGCCAGGACTATTATCAAACAGGTGAAGTTTGGGGCAGATCGGACATTGTAGGCCTGAGTTACAACAACTTCCTGTTTCGTGGCATAAATCGCATACATTAGCACTTAGCCAAGTTTTGCTTGATTTAATGTGTTTCTAGCATGTTTGGGACTTGATGGCATATTTTAATGTGTTTCTGGGAGTGAATTACAGTGTAAAGCATGCCATTTCCTGTTGCCTGCAGGTGGCGCTATGACTAACTAATATTGGCATGTAGATGTCTTCAGGCCAGGACTCTTATCAAACGTGAAGTTTGGGGCGTATCGGACATTGTATGCCTGATTTACAACAGCTTCCTGTGTCATGGCCAAACATCAGACTTTGTCAGGCTGCCAGGGAAACGCCCTTCAGCAAAAACTCAAGATCTTCACAATTTAACATCACCAAGGCCTTAAGATTAGACTGACCAAACATGATGTTGTTCTAGTTAAATCTCAATGAGGATACTCAGCACAGTGTAAAACATGGCTTTTCCTGTTGCCCACAGGTGGCGCTATGACTGTAACTGAATATTGGCATGTAGATGTCTTCAGGCCAGGACTCCAATAAAACATGTGAAGTTTGGGGCAGGTCGGACATTGTATGCCCGAGTTACAACAACTTCCTGTTTTATGGCGAAACATCGAGGGAAAACTCAAGATCTTCGCAATTTAACGTCACAAAGGCCTTTAGATTAGACTGTGCAAATATGATGTTGATCTGATTAAATCTTTAGGAGGAGTTCGTTAAAGTACAACGTCTGGAAATGGCAAAATGTGCAACAATATTGCAAAGAAAAATCAAAATATCTCACTTCCTGTTGGTTTTCAGATTTCATACCAGGAGACTTTTTTGTAGGTATTGGGCTGTTACATGTCTCCCGAATTTCATACCTGTACGTGAAACGTAGCGGGAGGGGCACTTCGTTGAAATGTTGTAGGTGGTGCTATCGAGCCATTTTGCCACGCCTAATTCTGAAACCCATATCAGACGTAAATTTTCACCACTTTACACACGTGTGCAAAGTTTCATGAGTTTTCGAGCATGTTTAGGCCATCAAAAATGCGATTCATTTGGGAGAAGAATAATAATAGGCTGAGCAATTCCAATAGGGTCCTCACACCATCGGTGCTCGGGCCCTAATAAGCAGGTTTTTCTCTGGTCTTGATATCAAAATGTATATACTGTAAACGTGTACCTCGAATAAATCGCCATAATGCCATTAAAGATGTTTACATATGAGTGAAATCAGGGTAATGGGCAAACCTCTGTGTGGTAATCAGGCTTTGTTTAGACCGTGTTTATATGCTGTTGGTTTATTAAGCATAACTAGTGGAATATTATGCATGTAAACACACTCATTGACCTTATACATTATCATCTGGCATGCGAACCTGACAAGCTTGTTTAATTCCAGAAATGACAACAAATAGGCTTCAAGTGACATGATCAGGTTTGATCATGCTTTGTGATTGGCAGATCACAGTAAAGACTAGCCAGAAGTTTTCTTATTGGCTGGATTGTGTCTTGGCCGCTGGCTGTGGAGTAAGTGGTGGGAGAACTGTTTTCACTCAGAGTGAGTGCAATCAGTCATGCTTTTACACACACACACGTTGACACTCGTGCACAAACACTTACACACATTGAGCTTTATGGATCTTAACTATTAACTAACCAAGCAATTAGAGTGTGACAGCACAGCCCCCGGGAAAGACTGATAACAAGGTAAATAGACGGTTTAGAAGCCCAAACATCTGGACATGACAACACAGATGACAAACACATCCTCCTCAGGTTTCACTGAACAACTGAGAGAGGGACACAGGGAGATAATTAGCTTGCATCTGATGCTTTTCATAAAAAACAAACCTAAGAAAATTAATCAACAAGCTGACAGTAAAAAAGCTGTGATGTTCAGCAAAACAATTATATTTTTGGGAAAATTCACAAAGCCATACGTTTTGTAATGAGTGGATGAGTTAGCAGAGTCCACCATATGAGGGAAATTAATGGCTTAGCGTATTCCCTGTATACTAACATAATATTTTATGAATGCAGCGTCTGCCAATGATTCCTTAAATTACGACAGCTGTCATCTACTTTAATTATGCTCATATCTGTAAATGACAACCTAATCATATTGTTATGATGAACTATGAAAACAGCTCAATTTAACTGGTATCATGAGCAAAGAACTATTACAGATGCTAACTTCTGTTTCATTGCTTCCCTTAATGCATTACAGCCCAGATCTAAAACACACAGGGCTACACAATCATGTTTTTCAAAGAAAACACATATGCATATTGAGTATCATTAAACGCAGTATATTACACCCCGGCGTGGAGTAAAAGAGACTGAAAAGCTGTCATTTTCCACTAATAATGCATCCATAGAAAGGATGATGAGGTTTACTCAGCTACTAAGGGCTCTGGCCATAAAATTTCATAACATGAGGCAAATATGACTGTATTTACATAATTGCACAGCTCAAACTGAGGATTTGCAAACATAATGCTCCATAAATCCCAAATGGCTGGTGATAAAGGGTGAAAGTGTGTCAATGTCAATGCTGCAAAAGTTTTACATTTAAATTCTACATTTAAAAACTTACCCTGGTAGAACATTTGAAGTGACATCAAACTAGGTAACCATAAACCAGTCTCTCAAACCGAACCATAGAAAAATTCACAGACAAAACAACTCAAGCACTGTTGTTGACAGGTTTTAATACTTTCAGGCTTCACTGCATCTATAATCTGTCTTCAAAGAACCACGTCTCATGCTTCTTCTCTTTTCTCCTCGGTTTTCATGATTATACAGAGAACTTTCAGATGATGCCTTGGAGATGGAACAAAATCAGAGACAACCCACATAACTGCCTTGAATTAAAGAACAGAGGCACATCTGTGCATGTAACTGGAAAAAAAAAAATCTGCTGTTATGAATAGTCTGGTTTAACTAAAATATCTGGGCATGTGGTGACATGCTATCGATTATATATGATGGTGACATGATTATACTGTTACAAACGTAGGGATACACATACACCGATCAGGCATAACATTATGACCACTGACAGGTGAAGTGAATAACATTGATTATCTCTTCATCACAGCACCTGTTAGTGGGTGAGATATATTAGGCAGCAAGTGAAAATGTTGCCCTCAAAGTTGATGTGTTAGAAGCAGGAAAAATGGGCAAACGTAAGGATTTGAGCGAATTTGACAAGGGCCAAATTATGATGGCTAGATGACTGGGTCAGAGCGTGGGGTGTTCCCAGTCTGCAGTGGTCAGTATCTATCAAAAGTGGTCCAAGGAAGGAACAGTGGTGATCCGGCGTCAGTGTCAAGGCTCACTGATGCACGTGGGGAGCGAAGGCTGGCCCGTGCGGTTCAATCAAACAGACGCTAACAGTAAACAAACAGTAGCTAAAATTGCTTAAGAAGTTAATGTTGGTTAGTGCATCACAGTTTGTTGCGTATGGGGCTGCATAGCCGCAGACCAGTCAGGGTGCCCATGCTGACCCCTGTCCACCGCTGAAAGCGCCAACAGTGAGCATGTGAGCATCAGAACTGGACCACAGAGCAATAGAAGAAGGTGGCCTGGTCTGATGAATCACGTTTTCTTTTACATCATGTAGATGGCTAGGTGCGGAACACATGGCACCAGGATGCACTATGTGAAGAAGGCAAGCCGCCGGAAGCAGTGTGATGCTTTGGCCAATGTTCTGCTGGGAAACCTTGGGTCCTGCCATCCATGTAGATGTTACTACATGTACCACCTATCTAAGCAGACCATGTACACCCTTTCATGGAAACGATATTTTCCTTGGTGGCTGTGGCCTCTTCCAGCAGGCACAAAGCAAAAATGGTTCAGGAATGGTTTGAGGAGCACATCAATGAGTTTGAGGTATTGACTTGGCCTCTAAATTCCCCAGATCTCAATCCGATCGAGCATCTGTGGGATGTGCTGAACAAACAAGTCCGATCCATGGAGGCCCCACTTCGCAACTTACAGGACTTGCTGCTAAATTCTTGGTGCCAGATACCACAGCACACCTTCAGGGGTCTAGTGGAGTCCATGCCTCGACGGGTCAGGGCTGTATTGGTAGAAAAAGTGGGACCAACACAATATTAGGTCATAATGTTATGCCTGATCGGTGTATATCAAGGCCATATTGGTTAGTTATTGTTTATATATAGACTTAAAAGTTTGGGGTCTGTAAGATTTTCTTTTTTTCTTGTTGAAAGAAGCCTCTTATGCTCACAAAATCTAAAAACTCGCCACCTATCTGTTCTATCTGAATTCTGAGTGGTTTTGAGATATTGAGCTTCAAAGTTTTTGCATTATATTCAACTTTATGGATAGAACCGTTTTGATTTCTACATAAAAAGTCCCAAAATGTAGACAACACATAATGTAAATAAGCTGTCACAGAATAAGAATATGTGAATAACTAAATTTTGACAAAAATGTCAGATAGAACCTTGTAATTCCAAGTTGAATTTCAATGTTTTGAAATGTAATTTATTCTTTATTTGAAATAAAAGTCTGTTTTTAACATAATAGTGGCACTTAGGAGTTAATTATAAAGTCAATCGTAAATCGTCAAGCTGAAATCATTATTTTAGGCTTACCATAGTAGTAAGTAACATATAAGGGTGAGGTTTTAAACACAAATTTTAATGAAAAATGAAACAAAAAGAAATCTCCAATAGTGTACCTTTAAGTTCAAGAATGTAACACATTAGTATTAGTTTTAACCTTTGAGCGGTCTTCGGTCATTTCTGACCGGAGAATTTTTCGTTTTGTATTGTTAAAAATCACAGCTTCATCGGAATGGTACGAAACTTGGTGACTTTTATGACACTTGGAATGTGAACACAAAAAAAAATTGAGGGCATGATTCGAACAGGCTAAGTGGTCGTAAAAAAAATAGTCACTATCTATGAACCACTGTGTCTGTAACACAGAGCAAAGTTTTGAGAATATGTGAAATCAATTCAATAATTCAGTAATAACGCAGAAAAAAGCTCAGATGTCACAGGGTGATTTTATTACATTCTGAATCAAAAAATGGGTAACAAAATGCTTCCTTGCGTTCTCTTTCTAACACAATTTTCAGGTTTGACTGTAATCATAATGCATAAACTAACACTTCAAATCACTATTTCTAACAAAACAAATCTAAAACTTGACAAAAAGTAGTCTTTGAGATTGTTTAAATATATATTTAAATCTTCCACCTAATAAAAATATGTAATTGTCTAAAAACAACTAGGCAATTCACAAGCTGCTTTATAGAGATCTATACAGGCAACTAGTGGTTACAACAGGGTATTACATGTTTTCTTTCTATACTCTCAACAGATGGCGCCAATCTGCCTTCAAAAAATTGGATTTTAAAGGCCTAGGCTCTATTTTAACCTGAAATACTGCATAAATTGAATTAAAAAAAAAAAAAAAATCATTTTATCATTTTCTATGGGAAAAATTAATATTAATTATTGCATAAATATTCATTAGTACCACAAAACCCTCTCAAAATGCTAAATAAAAAATAAAATATATTATTGAACAAAAATGTATTAGAATGATTTTACTGAAAAAATAAGAAGTTTTAGGGGTCCGGTCACTTTTGACCGCTAAGACCACCAGTGTGACTCCCAAGTAAAGACCGCACAAGGGTTTAAACAACCAAAACTGATTAAATTAATCATCTTGTACATGGGGTACAATGATATACTTTGAAAAATAAAAACGTCGCTCTTTTTTTCCCTTTATTTTGAACTAGCACACCAAGTCATATATAATTACACAAACTACAAACGGCTATACTGTATCAGTAAGCAGAAATTGTAATCTGAAATTCGGTGTGCTATGGCTGCCTGCTGCGATCACAACTTCTGCAAAATAGAAAACGATCATCTAAATAGCAAACACCACAAGAGTTAAATAGTTTGATATCACTGAGTTTTTAGCAGATTTCATGATGAGATTCAAAACGACTGAGCGGAGGATACAAACATCATTTACAATGCAGTTGCCAGTTTCAGCCTGATGAAAAGGCCCACAGATTCTCCTAAGAAGAGTTATGATTTATCATCCTTCTGGCTCCTGCCTCTACATGAATGTATCACTTTAGGAGAAGACAAATGAGTCCTCTGCTGGCCCACATTAAGGGCCAATTAGAAGAGAAATATGATAGTCCAACGTGTATGATGGTCGAACACTATATCTTGCACTTAAAACATTCAATTATCGAAAACAAGAAGATAAGAAGAAGCACAAGCGTCTATGAGAGCAAAAGTTGGGGGGAAACAGAGGCACGCCGGGAAATGAAAAGCGTAAGATAGTGAAAGGCAGAAAGCAGTGAATAAAAAGGCCTGTCAGAAGTCCCCTGATTTAAGAGGCTGTTAGCTCACCCACCCTGCAGAGAGAACCATGTTCCTCAACGCATCGGAGCAGTCACCAATCTCCATGCCTTCATTTCATCTCACATACTACCCACAATGCACTGCTCTTGAGTGCCTTTGCAATTAGACTACTGCTATGGCAACCAGCTGCCTAGCCTGCTTGCCTTTTCAATTTAGATGAGAGAGCAAGAGAGAGAGAGAGATGGTAGGAGGGGGAGAGAGAGAAAGAGAGAGAGCGAGACGTGAGGAGAGAACAGACAAATGTTAAAACCATAAAACCTTTACATCAATCATGTCTATGCCTCGAATGAAATGGCCATGTTTTTTTTTTTTCTGCAAATGGCTAATCGATGCATTCCAACTGAAAATGTAGAAGCCACCTCAATTCCATACAAATCCATGGATCAACGAGCCAACAGCAAGACATAACCTCCAAACCGAATGAACATTTGTATGACAGGGTCCATCTAGCTTTTCATCTCTCTCTGTCTCTTTCTGTTTACCCTTCGGCTGTTTTCCTTCCCTTTTTCTCACCTTCTCATCTACTGAAGCTCCAATGAGTGCTGACAGATCCAATGTGCTCTCACCAGCATGAAGCACTTACACAACAGGCCATGAATACCCAGGGTGACGAGAGGGGATGGGGCTGGATTCATAGCCTGCTGTTGAGTGCGAATGAGCCACCAAATGATAGTTACATAGGTCATAATCCCACTCGATCACCTTTATAACCTCAAGCAAGGCAATTAACCCTGGCACAAACTGCTTATATGCTTTTTTTCCCCAGTACACTTTCCTGGGTTAACGCACCTTTTCGGATTGTCACAAAGTTCATTAGTTCCACAGGAAAGTTCTAAAGGACATTAATTTGATCTCAATAACAGAACAAAAGATATGGGGAGACTAGGACCAGTTGTCACAATCTCTATATATACATTCAGAGACTACATATAATCTCTAACTATAAGGTTGAGTAAAAAGTCCAGTGTCATTTCACTTAAAGATTGAGCTATGACATTTTAATGAAAGCTACACTATGTAACTTTTTTTGAAATTAACAAAATTTAAATAATGAGCAAGTACATCATCTTCCAAACCATGTTTCCCCCTTTGAATGGAAACTCGCACTGTATCCCACAGAGGAAACTATGGGGAATGCTTTCGCCATAACCAGTGTCTGAAGCACGTATCCAAACGCAGCAATGACATTGGCCAACGACAGCCTGTGACGTCACTACTGGTGTGACCGAGAATATAAAACGGGTAGAACATGTCATCCATTTCTTTGTCTTCAGGAAGCCGTTTGTTTTGCAGCGTGTTTCTAGAGGCAAGTACAATGGAAACCAGCACAAAATGCTTCAAGAAGTGTGTTCCCCCGTGTCAGAGGTATCTGACACCTGGGGACTCACATGACTTGTGTGTGATGTGCCTGGGTTAGGAGCCTCGAGGGGGTTAATGTGCGCATTGTGAAGGTTTTTCAATTAAAAAGCTCTGTGCGCATAGTAGTCGTGGGGGTCGTAAATTGAGTTGGTTGAGGAGTTCAAAAAGGATCTTTCTCACTCTTCAGTCACCTACTCGAGCAAGCTGCTGGATCAGGGCTTGCTATCTCTAGCATCATCCGATCCAGCTAATAGCACTCTACTGGCTTCGAGCAGGATGTGGCTGAGGAGGGAGAAGAAGTTGCTGATCCTTCTCAGCCTGCCTGCCCTGCATATGAGAAATTGCTGGAGGTCATGTCTCTTGTGGTAGATTAGACAAGTGATTCCTCTCAGGGCATGATCGTCCAGCTCCTGTGAGCCTTCCATTCCTTCTGGATCTCCATACTGAAGTTGAGAGATCTTGGAATAAACTGTATCCGGCCCGCATTCACATGTTTCAGTATGCAAATTATTCAAATGTAGAAAGAGTGCGTGAGCATGAATACACAACGATGCTTGCCGTCGAAAAGACACTCACAGTGTCAATGTCAATGTCGGATTTTGATATGCGCTTCAGACACCGGTCATGCCGAAGGCATTCCCCATAAGGATTAAGGATTAAGTGTCTTGTCCCTCTTCTCAGGGAACCATGGTTACATGCATAACCTAGCAGAAGCACCATTTGAGCCATTGGAGTCAGTTTCTGAAAAAATGCTGACCCTGACTCTGACTCTTTACCAATACTTGCATTGCCTTTGCAGTTGAAGCAGTCTGTGAAGTCTGAAGAAGGTCTTGATGGTTCCATGAGTCGATGGTGTTGAAGTTGCAATCAAATTGATTCCCCGTTGAATGAAGAAATTATGATAAACTTAATCGATGTTAGTCTGACTCTGTTATTGTCAAGGAAGTTGCACATGGCTTGATGTGTTGAGGCCTGCCAGCCTGCGACCTTGAGGTCAGACTGAGTTTCCGGTCCCACATGCACAGCAACCAGGAGAAGAAGGAAGAGAGGGAGGGAACTTTTGTGTTGGCTTTTAAGTTCCACAGAGGTCACATCTGTTTTGGCTTGACCAATGGGAAAGGTGCAATTTCCAAGCTGAAAAATTCCTCTGTTGGGAATTCCTCTGCAGGGTTTTATTGTCCTTTGTATGAAGCATGGTTTGAAAGGGTTGGGCAGTTTGTGTCCATTTATACTCTGATTATTATAATAATAATAGTTGTGCTACGCTACGGCACAACGTCCATATGTTCGGCCAATCAAAGACTAGCGTGTATAGACATGTTCTTCAGACACCGGCTCACACAAAACGTTCCCATAGCATCAAGCCGTCTGACGCGGCGTCTCGTTCCCCTCTCAGGGAACTGGGTTACATACATAACCTGAGATGATATAAAGTCTTTCGTTATTAGGATATTTTTGATGTTGTAAGTGACATTTATACTGATAAGGCAATCTTCTGTAACCATGGGCATAGCACTGCGCTTCAAACCATCAGATACATTCGTGCAGAATAGTGGAGCAAAAGCACAACTCACATAATTACTAAAACAATGTTCCTCCTTAATTTTTAGTTTTATGCTTAAACTGCTAGACGATCAAACGTTAGTGTAGCTTTAAATATTACAAGGTCAAATTGTTTTTTTTTGTTTTTTTATGAAACATATACATGAATGAATCATTCACAATAAGATCTATAACATGCATTTACAAAATGGACAGGGTAAAAAACCCTGTCAGGGTTTATTTTGAGATAACAACCGACTGGATGTACATTATCCTTTACATTTTATTTGTTAGCCATATAGTATTTTTTGCACATTTTATATTTTTGTAGTTTCATAAATTGTGTTGTGTTTTGCAATTGTTTTACAGTTTAGACTTTCCTGAAAAGTCTATAATAGGCAGTTTAATTGCAGGTTCCACTGTGACCCTCTATGCTACCCAATGTAGTGTGACAACATGCCCCACAACTTAAAGCATCAGTTTTGTCTTCAGCAAGACGAACCTGCTTACAATTATCACTCTCAAAAACTGTATGAACATACGAATGCTATTCATATGCTGAAATCAAATAATACAGCATCTCCTGCAAATCCAACTTAGTCTTACCAAACTCATAAGTTCATCAACATTTATACACACGTTTGTACGCAAATCAGTTGGTTCAGTAGGGTACCTGACACATTTAGACTTGACTCCAGCCCTGTAATCAAACCTTGCCTCTGCTGCCGTCGTCATGGCAGCCAAACAGTATTACCAGCAATTTGCAAGTGCCTACAGCTCCTCTCTTGTGCTCTCATTGGATTATTGAGCCCATCATTAAGAAGTGTTTTTTGAATGAAACAGGGCTTTGTGCTACTGTGTGTGTGTGTGTGATGCGTGAAGACTGGGCCTGTGTTGATGTGATCAAGTTGACTGGTAGCTAATCAGGAGTTAGTGAACAGATTACACAGTTGTTCAAATGGTCAGTTGAGGTTTGAATAAGAGAGTGTGACCCTCTGTGGCCCGTGACGACAGCGAGACGGTCATATGAGGGAAAGAGATCATATATTTTTGATTTCTTTGAGCTTTGTTGTGTTTGTAGGAAAATACAACAATTAAAGATTTAAAAATTATGTTTGGGTTCCTCATGAATAATTAATCAATATACATTAGAGGTTGAATGATATATTGCTTTTACAGATTAATAGCACTGATTGTTGCTTTGTTGAACTATCAGTTAGCCCTCCTTAGATTCATTAAAACCAGTCACAGATTTTGCATGTTTTTTTGGGACATGACTATGATCATCCGACGTACTTTTGATTATCTGATTGCTTGCTTCAAAAGTCACTTTATTTTGATGGTCTACTTTAGACATTCTACCAACTATAAGTAACTTTGCAACTACATTTCAACTAATTCTAATGAGAGTTTACATGTAGTTGAAAATTAATTAGAGTATTAGTAGATTGTTAAGTTAGGGATAGTGTTAGTACAGAATAAGTTGGCACTAGCAAAGTTACTTATAGTCTAATTTATAGTATTATAGAATGTCTGTTAAGAGACCATCAAAATAAAGTGTTAGCAGAAATCTACTTATTATCTAATGACTGGTAGTTGACGTTATTATTGATATTATTTTGATAAGTCATTATAGTTAATTTTCTAATAAAGTTCAGCAATATTTTACGTTAAGTGGAACGTTTTAAATGATATTATTGTTTTTAAAAACAATCTGTGATTAATTGTCTATGTGCCATATTTTCCAGTTTTAGTTATTAAAATCGGCAAAAACAACCATCGGTCGACCTTTAATACAAATAAATATATTTTGCAAACAGATATCTAGTTATCATGATATCAATGAAGGTGAGGGTAAAATCTCATAATATATAATCAACTGTAAGATAAATTATTGATTCAAATACGTATAAGTGGAATACCCAGAGTAAACACGATATGCATGCTTTGTGTAAAAAATCTTTATCATTATATGTTTTCATATAAAGCAGATTATGCCGTAATTTACTCCCCACACTGTGAAAATCCCACACTGTCATGTTACTGCGCTTTCAGGCCTGATCCCGCCACTGCTAAAGGGATTGAGTGTGTGGATGTGTGCTGTGACTGGACTAGGATGGAGCCTTCCATAGATGAATGCACACACACACACACACACACACACACACACAAGCTCACACATGTACACAGACACACTCAATCCAGCATCCATCCCTCTCAGGGACGCCACAGGAAATAGAATCAAATAACGGTGACCAGAAAGAATCGCAATTTGCCACATCATATTTTCTGGTTGAGAGAACTCCCTTCTTTTTCCGTCTGTCTCTCACTTTTCTCTCTCACCTTCTCGCTCTATCTCCCCCCAGTCCTTTCACTGTTTTGCTCTTCCTCTCTGACACTAACTTTGCTTTTTTTGTCAGTTTATATTAAATAAAAATGTGATAAATGAAATGCATGAGTAATTTATTGGCCAACATATTCAGTAAGATATTAAAAACATCCTTAAAAAAAGACACATTTACTTTTTATTCCTGGCTACTGTAGACATTCAACACCCCAAACATGTACAGTATAACACAATGACTATCAATAGATCAATGACTAATTTGGGCAGATGACTGACCTTGATGTCTCATCTCACTCTCAAATCAGTCACACCTGATGTGCATAAGCTGACATGAAAGAATAAGCAGTGATAGAACGGCTCATCTATGATGAAGGATAAGACAATGATAATACCAGGACTCAAGAGGCACTTTAAGCTGCAGAGTGTCTGTTAATGCCATCAGAATTGGCAAAAACAAAGACTGTTTCCAGATATGTAATACCAGTATTCCCGTAGCTCAAACATTAGAGCATGACGCGTACTATACCAATGTCATGGGTTAGCGAGAAGTGAAAAAATGTGTAACTTGAATGCAGTGTAAATTGCTTTAGATAAAAGAGTCAGCCAAATGCATAAATGCAAATGTACCAGTCTTTGGCGTATCATTAGTACTGAGTACTAACTCAATTCGGTATCGGCAGTGTCTGACCGATAGGCGGCTTTCAAGCCTTTAATTGCAAATGTGCTCTGTGAAGAGAGCTCATGCACCTTGAGCTGAAGCCGCTAGTAAACAGTCATTTATGTGTTAAGTCTATGTAAACAGATGGGGAAAAAATTAAAATCAGGTGTCAAATATGTGCAGTGTAAATGCAGTATAAAATAACTGTTGTTGTCTATAATAATAACACTAATTAATTACTTACTAGTTAATAACTAAATAATAACATTAACTAAACCATATTGACAAGATAAAGAGTCAATACTCTCAATAATCCACCACTTCACCTGGTGGATAACTTAGATTTAATAAGCCATTTAGAACTGAGCATGTTAGACTATAAAGACATTTATAGTTAATCAGTTTTACTGGTTTAATTACTGAATCAGTAATAATGTATTATTTTGAACAATCATGCTGAAGACAATGTCATTTAAGTAGTTTGATTGTACTTGTGATTACTTTCTTTTCCATTTCTGTATGTTTACTTGAAAACTTGCTATTGCTGAATGCTGCTTTTAGGTACTTTGGGAAAAACAAGCATTGTTTACCTCAATTGTGTCTTTGTTATATTGCTTGTAATGTGTTGCTTTGTTCTTTATTTTATTACTGATTGTTTACTTGAATAACTTGAATAACTGTTGTCTTGAATAACTATGTTTACTGTTTTTTTTTTTTTTTTTGGTTAAGGTTTAATTTGCCATATGGTAACATCTGTGCTCACATGTGTTCAATAACATAAACTTTTCTTGTGGGTATGGTACTGATATATACACTATATTACCAAAAGTATTGGGACACCCCTCCAAATCATTGAATTCAGGTGCTCCAATCACTTTCATGGCCACAGGTGTATAAAATCAAGCACCTAGGCATGCAGACTGCTTCTACAAACATTTGTGAAAGAATGGGTTGCTCTCAGGAGCTCAGTGAATTCAAGCGTTGTATCGTGATAGGTTGCCACCTGTGCAATAAGTCCATTTGTGAATTTTCCTCACTACCAAATATTCTACGGTCAACTGTTAGTGGTATTATAACAAAGTGGAAGCAACTGGGAACAACAGCAACTTAGCCACGAAGTGGTAGGACACGTAAAATCACAGAGCGGGGTCAGCGCATGCTGAGGTGCACAGTGTGCAGAAGTCACCAACTTTCTGCAGAGTCAATAGCTACAGACCTCCAAACTTCGTTTGGCCTTCAGATTAGCTCAAGAACAGTGTGTAGAGAGCTCCATGGAATGGGTTTCCATGGCCGAGCAGCTGCATCTAAGCCTTATGCAATGCAAAGCGTTGGATGCAGTGGTGTAAAGTACGCCGTCACTGGACTCAAGAGCAGTGGAGATGTGTTCTCTGGAGTGACGAATCATGCTTCTCTGTCTGGCAATCCGATGGTGTGGGGTTGTTTTTCAGGGGTTGGGCTTGGCCCCTTAGTTCCAGTGAAATTAACTCTTAATGGTTCAGGACCAATACCAAGACATTTTGGACAATTTCATGCTCTCAACTTTGTGGGAACAGTTTGGTGATGGCCCCTTCCTGTTCTAACATGACTGCGCACCAGTGCACAAAGCAAGGTCCATAAAGACATGGATGAGCGAGTTTGGTGTGGAGGAACTTGACTGGCCTGCACAGAGTCATGACCTCATCCTGATAGAACACCTTTGGAATGAATAAGAGCGGAGACTGCGAGCCAGGCCTTCAAGTCCAACATCAATGCCTGACCTCACAAATGCGCTTCTAGAAGAATGGTCAAAAATTCCCATGAACACACTCCTAAACCTTGTGGAAAGACATCCCAGAAGAGTTGAAGCTGGGGCCAAAGGGTGGGCCAATTCCATATTAAAACCTACAGATTAAGAATGGCATGTCATTAAAGTTCATGTGAATATATATATATATATATATATATATATATATATATATATATATAGATAGATAGATAGATAGATATATAGTATATACAGTGGGGAGAAAAAGTATTTGATACACTGCCGATTTTGCAAGTTTGCCCACTTACAAAGCATGTAGAAGTCTGTAATTTTAATCATAGGTACTCTTCAACTGTGAGTGACGGAATCTAAAACAAAAATCCAGAAAATCACATTGTATGATTTTTAAGTAATTAATTTGCATTTTATTGCATGACATAAGTATTTGATACATCAGAAAAGAAGAACTTAATATTTGGTACAGAAACCTTTGTTTGCAATTACAGAGATCATATGTTTTCTGTAGTTCTTGACCAGGTTTGCACACACTGCAGCAGGGATTTTGGCCCACTCCTCCATACAGACCTTCTCCAGATCCTTCAGGTTTCGGGGCTGTCGCTAGGCAATACGGACTTTCAGCTCCCTCCAAAGATTTTCTATTGGGTTCAGGTCTGGAGACTGGCTAGGCCACTCCAGGACCTTGAGATGCTTCTTATGGAGCCACTCCTTAGTTGCCCTGGCTGTGTGTTTCGGGTCGTTGTCATGCTGGAAGACCCAGCCACGACCCATCTTCAATGCTCTTACTGAGGGAAGGAGGTTGTTGGCCAAGATCTTGCGATACATGGCCCCATCCATCCTCCCCTCAATACGGTGCAGTCGTCCTGTCCCCTTTGCAGAAAAGCATCCCCAAAGAATGATGTTTCCACCTCCACGCTTCACGGTTGGGATGGTGTTCTTGGGGTTGTACTCATCCTTCTTCTTCCTCCAAACACGGCGAGTGGAGTTTAGACCAAAAAGCTCTATTTTTCTCTCATCAGACCACATGACCTTCTCCCATTCTTCCTCTGGATCATCCAGATGGTCACTGGCAAACTTCAGACGGGCCTGGACATGTGCTGGCTTGATCAGGGGGACCTTGCGTGCGCTGCAGGATTTTAATCCATGACGGCGTAGTGTGTTACTAATGGTTTTCTTTGAGACTGTGGTCCCAGCTCTCTTCAGGTCATTGACCAGGTCCTGCCGTGTAGTTCTGGGCTGATCCCTCACCTTCCTCATGAGCATTGATGCCCCACGAGGTGAGATCCTGTAGCCCATCCCAGCCTTGTGCAGGTCTACAATTTTATCCCTGATGTCCTTACACAGCTCTCTGGTCTTGGCCATTGTGGAGAGGTTGGAGTCTGTTTGATTGAGTGTGTGGACAGGTGTCTTTATATATATATATATACAGGTAACGAGTTCAAACAGGTACAGTTAATACAGGTAATGAGTGGAGAACAGGAGTGCTTCTTAAAGAAAAACTAACAGGTCTTTGAGAGACGGAATTCTTACTGGTTGGTAGGTGATCAAATACTTATGTCATGCAATAAAATGCAAATTAATTATTTAAAAATTTTCTGGATTTTTGTTTTAGATTCCGTCTCTCACAGTTGAAGTGTACCTATGATAAAAATTACAGACCTCTACATTCTTTGTAAGTAGGAAAACCTGCAAAATCGGCAGTGTATCAAATACTTGTTCTCCCCACTGTGGCAGATCACATGCACTTCATGGATTTCACTACCATTTTGTAGTCCCTCCTGAAATTTGCTGCTCATTTGCATAAAGTTTAACTTTTCACATCTTTGTTTCATCACTGGACACACTTTCATCTTGACTCCACTAGTCACTCGCCAGCTCTCTGTTGAAAGTGAATGGGATCATGCCGTTTTGTTGTTTCGTGTCGCTGGCAGCATGAATGTGGCTTAAGATTCATGTTATTGATCTTATTCATTGTGAACAATTCACCCGTGCATATTTAAAAAAAAAATTTTTTTTAAAAAATACTGAATACTGATACTAAAAATGTCTAAACTCCTCCGGTGAAACGTCAGACTTCTCTCTTGTGACGTATGCTTAATTATTATCACAATTTTCAATGTCACTTATGTTTTCAGCGACACTAAAAACAGTCTAAAAATCACAGAACAGGATTGCATTTAGCAAAGCGTAGTCTTATACTGTACATAAAGATCCGTTTCTTGAGGGGATGGTCTTGAAATCAGGTCAGTCAAGCCCCACACCAAAGTATCCTCAGTTCAATGTCAGCACACTGTCTGCACCAATGGCCACGGTACCTCTTTTAGGCCCTGCATTTGTTTATCAAATTGCATGATGAAAATCTCCACACTGCTCCATTCTCTCAGACAACAAACCATTTGCATTGTAAATACCACTCCAGAGGAGAGGAGGGGAAGAGAGAGATGGATTTCGGGCCATGCTCCTGAGGGCGAATATAAGAGAGACATGCTTTCGCCTTACATATCAGCATATCAGTGCTGAGATCACATAATAGTCCCTGAGAAACTTTATCTGTCCAGCCCACAGAGGTAGAAGCATAGGATAGAAAAAAGAGAAAGAAATCTGTTTGTCATGAGCTTAATGGCTGCTGTAGAGTATTTACAGAAAAGGGACGGCTGTGTTACCTGGAATTCAATGCCATAGTTCTCCCTGCAGAAGTCTCGTAGTTTGGGATAGACATGTTCTTTCAGAGCATTTCTCTCTGCTTCTGTATCTGTGACAACAAACAAAACACAAACAAGCATGAATATTCAGAGAGGGAAAACAATCATCTGTAAATATTCATACATCTTTGTTTGTAAGTCTTATTCTGTTTACCGATTTATTGTGTCGGTACCATGGTACAGTGATGGTCTTTTATATTATACCATACTACTAAAAAATAACAGTGTTTTTTTTAGTATTATTTATATACTATTATAGTATGTTTTAATATTTTGAATTAGCTTTTATTTTTATATTTTTAGGTTTTATTCTTTTTATTTTTTATTTCAGTTTTAGTTTGTTTTTTTAGTACTTCAACATAAACTTTTATTTTCATCTAATATTTATATTTTATTTCAGCTTTTTTCACTTAACAATTTTTAATAGTTTTAGTTTTATTTTTAGTTAACTGTAACAACAGTGGTACTGAATGATTACTGTACTAATTTACCGTGGTATTTACATGATAAATACAATACTATGGCGTTCCTGTGATACATGTCCAAAAAACCATGGTAGTTTTGTTAGTGTGAAGGTCTTTCCTTCTCAGATACTTTCCATTATATGCATGAATGCTTACGAGTAAATCACATACAAAAACTTACAATCATCTCTATTTCAGTCCCTGTCTTTTGCTGTCTCTTCAACAGTCCGTTCTTTCATACACTGTATTTTCTCGGGGGATATCTGCCAGCAAGGCTTGAAAACAGAGATTCCCCGGCTTACACTGTAGTCATTACTGTTCTCTGCTGCTAGTAGCAGAGCAAAAACAAACACAACATCTGAGATCACATAGACAATCTGGGATTCAAAACCTGGAAATGAACATAAAGTTGCAGGATTTTGAATATTTTTGTATTACATTTTCAAAATCCTGCTACTTTCTGTTTACGAGATGACATGAAATTAATAAGAAATATTCAACTCACAAATCAAATAAGTAAATTAGTGACACTGATCATGTGACTGTTCAGACGGTCAATGTTCTTCTTCCATTGAACATCATCTCAAATCATGCTGGAGAACCTTATCACCGTGACAAACAAACTTGTGCAGTTCATGCAGCTTAACTGTCATTAAAGAAAACGACATTCTGAAATTAATTTAAATTATTCAATTATGAATTAATTTGTAGTGAAAAATGTTTTACATAATAAACATGCAAAATTGAAGATTTTTCACTAGTGGCCTCAGAATCTTGCACACAGCAGCACTGTGTGTTGTTGAATATTACATGATGCCCTTTGTCACAGAAAGTCAGAGCAATATGAGACATGAGAGTTGACACATTGAGGATACTCAGCCTTACTGTATTTACTACTGTACACAGCTGCTCGTCGCAAGGCAAACACCCTCAAACACCCCCAGTGCCCTATTCACGAAACAATTAGAGCTGCAATTACAAACCTTTGACATCTAAAATAGTCTCTAATGTGAATATGAAATTTGCTTTACTAAGACGACAGTCTGATTTCAATGTCGCATAATAGATGATGCTTACTTAGTCAAACATCTCTTTTTGCATCTTTCTTTCCCTTTCCACTCCCTCTATGCCTTTCTTTTGTCTGATAAGCTTTGATTTACCTTAGAATGACAAAGGTAGCTGAACTTGTCATTGTGATTTTATACGCATGAAAGCATGGTTTTCTCTTCTACTTTTTGGTATCAGTTTGCTATTGTTTAGGCTCTCTGCTGATAGTTGATATTGCGACAGAGAATGGGGAAATCTGACTGGAGAGCTCTCTGTAGAAGATGAGGCCAATCATGTGTTCTGAACCCTCTAGGTACAGGCAGCCAACACAGCGTGTGTCACAGCTCGCTACAGCATCTCTATCTGTGTCAGCCTGGTCAAGATTTTTGGCAGGTTCAACAGCTCGTGCGGCTTTCATGTTTTAAATCTTTTATAACTGTACATTCAGTTCTTTTTTGGGCTGTCCTATAAAGTATCTAGTCTCAGCCTATTACTTTTCTCTTTCGCTGTTTTCCTGTTTTACTTTTCCAGACTTTCTCAGTGATAAATGCTGTGGTGAAAGTTTTTTCCACTCACTTGGAAAAAAACTTTCCATTCTCTTTTTCATATCTTCCTGTACTTTCATCTTCTTTTCACCCTGACAAAACAATAACCAGACTATCCAAGCAAGCAAAGAACTTAAAAACATGTGGTCACATAAAAGTTGCATAAAAGGTGAATTATCTCTTGTCAATAGTGTAGCAATGTATGCAGCACAGTTCATTTAGAAGTCACTTTCAAGCCAAGCAGCTTTCTGTTCAATGAATTCACGTAACCAACTTTAACCCGGTGCAAAATCTGCACCTGAAATCTTTCATCCTCACGCGAAATTCATGATTGTGTGGATTGCTATTGAAATGATTGGATTTCACCCACAAAATTTGCCTAACAACAGTAAATGTGACCGCACCACATTATTATTAACCTTTATAGGCCTTTATTAACCCCCCGGAGCCGTTTGGATTACTTTTATAATGGATGGATGCACTTTTTTGGGCTTCAAATTTTGGGCTGCCATTATAATGCTTGGACTAGCCAGGTAATTTTTTTTATATAACTCAGATTGTATTCGTCTGAAAGAAGAATGTCACCTACACCTACAGTAGGATGGCTTGAGGGTGAGCAAATTATGGGATGATTTTCATTTTTGGGTGAACTATCCCTTTAAACCTATAACATCACTGGGAAGCTTCTTTTTAAAAGGTTTGTTGTGGTCTTATAATGAAACTTTGAAATAATCTCCCCACATGCAACAAACCATCCTCAGAACAAAAGAAAATCTTTAGACCACATTAGTGTCCAGTTAGTAGACAAGACACGAATAAACTGGCAAAACACCAGGGAAAAGCACCTCGTAAGTAGATACCTTCATATAGTCATAAATGAATTAACGTGCCACGCACTGGGGAGCACTTTAGACAGCACATTTCCATAACAGATTGAAGCTTTCAGAATGTATCCATCAGGAAATTGTCAAAGAAATAAGGTTTGAAATATGCATGGATAGAAAGAAAAAGAAAGGAATAAAAATAGAGTGACAGAGAGAAATGAAAGAACCATCAGCTATATGAGCCACTGTACTGGCCTTCACATTTACATGTTGCATGTTTGAAGTGTCTGATATGATTGAGAATGATAAAGAAAGAAAAAAAAAAATTGTGAAAAAAGAGAGAAATCTAGTGAGCTCATTCACTATGGGGGTGGGTAGTGCCAGTAAAGCATTATTGAACCAGACTGCATTGAATGGATAAAGGAAAGCGAGGAAAGATGATGGAGGGCGTCATGAAAGGCTGTAAGAAATAAAAGACTTGAACAAGACTTATAATTTCTATAATAAAGCCTTGTAGCCCCAATCAAAGCCCGAAAGGCTGCCATTAAACATCTCAGATGTATAGACGAATGAGATTTTCCAGCCCCCATGCATTAAAGTGAACTTACTTTAAGTGCATATTCCAGGACTTAAAGTCCGTTCACACACAGAATTCATTTTTGCGTTTATATGTTGTTTTTCAATTGATTTTCTGTCTAAACATATGCTAGATGTTAGATTTTTGACCATTATAACGTATCACAGGGTTTTCTTTTTACATATTTCTTTCCCTTTTCACTTCCTCTATGCTTTCTTGGTCTGCTAAGCTTTAATTATCTTTGGAATGACAATGATTGATGACGATGACGACGAAAACTGAGCTTTTTTTGGCATTTTATATGCACATTTCAACCCTTCTGAAGCACAGTATTCTCTTTACTTGTCTGTATCAGTTGGCTATTCTTTAGGCTCTCCACTGATAGTTGATATTGCACAGAACAGGAATATCATGCTGTTTTAAGTGTCTTTTCTGTGTGTTAACAGCTCAAAAATGTCTCGTGCCAACTGTGTATTGTTCCATTCTGTTGCTCTCCATCTAGCTTTTTTGAAACACAATAAAGCATTCTGTGTGAATTTTTAAAAAAATTTTGGGATTTGCAATCTTTTGTCAAAAAGGAATAATTAATGTCACAAATCCCAACCCGCCAACCACCTGGCTCCATTCTGGCATGTATGCTAATGTTTCATGTGCCAATAAATTCTCAATTAATAAAATTAGATCCTGCAACATTGTTCTTGTTGAATGTTCTCGAATTTATAGAGCCCCACACAGCCAAGATATTGTGGCTACAAATTAAGAATTTGTTCCCACAATTTAGCTGTATGGTATGTATGGTCTAGCAAAAATAGATGTCACACCACATTACCATCAATTACATTTTTTATAGTCACTTAACATTTTAAACACGCCTTAATAGTTCATGACTATCGGTGCCATTTGGAATCTCAAGCTGCAAGCGTGCATCTCGCTCTCAATGCTGTGTCCGTTCATGTCTATAATCTGGGGTAAAGCCTTTGTGCAGTCGCTCCCATGCAGCGCTCACATGTGTCTCCAGCAGCACGGGCTCTGAACGGATGGTCGCATATAGATGAGCTCAGTATTGATACAGCTGTCTGATGCTGAAGCACAAGAAACTGAGGGATTAGGTGAGGTCGCAAGATGGAGGACGACGGAACGAGAATTGCTCCCCATCAAAGGCGCCTGACCGAGTGTGCTTAACGACTGAGCGAAATCCCATCTGTGACTAAAACACATTCCTGTTGGCAATCTATTAGCTACATGACATTAGTAAACTAATTACCAAAAGCTCAAAGGCAAAAATATTATCTGAATATTCAAAGCACATAATTATCCATCATTATAAGACATTTGAGTGTTTTTGAATGCAATGCTTATTAAGTAATGCTGCATTAAAGGTGAAGAGTGTTAATCTTTTAAATGTTTAAATACTATCAAAGTTTAATATGCAAAGATGACCATAAATAAGCAGTTTATAGGTTGATAGTCCCGAAAAGTGCTATTAAAACTGGGTTTGTTCAAGCTGTCGGACTAGCCTAACACAGCAATACTGACTCAACCAAGGATGTCTATCATAGTTAAAGAACGCTATCTATCAGCATTTCCATTTATCTCAATTGCTCAGCTGGCGTAGGTCTGCTATCTCTGCTCTTGGACACAGTTGTTTTTGAGCCAATCACTTGAGCTGTAATTTAATGCCATGTGACTAATCACTTTGGAGCCTGTGAAAATTAAGTCATGACAATGCTAACTGGCTGATGTCACCAAGAGCCCTTCTTACAGTTTTAAAAGTGCATTCAGTAGTTCTTTTGCTAGCTAACATACTGTTACCTTTTCTGCTTCTTAGGCCGTACAAGTACTGATTCTCCCACTGTCTCGACTGGTAAAGGACAATAATAAGTATATGTTCCACTGTCTCATTTTTGCTCTTCGCATCACCTAACAACACTACGCTACTAGCGTATCTTGATATTTGACAAACATTTAGGGTATTACCCACACTATACATATTTAAAACCCATTTTATAGAAAACTATGAGTACAGTCTTCATCTAATGTGACTGTACACCATTCAGGTGATTATTTCTTTATGCGTAACACTTTTTAAATTTGCACCGAACTACTGAATGCACATTTAAAAGCACAGTTCAAAAAACTGTCATAAATAAAGAAAGATGTTTTTCAGCCACAGAGTGTGTCATTACGGCATCTACCAACAGCCTCATTCGAACCTAAAATTGAAATGGTTATCATACATTCAGAGAAACATTATTTTACATAGTGACTTTTTACCCCCCAAAAAGTATAAATAAATAAAATAAACAACAGAAGGAGTATTTAGTCTTGATTTAACCCAGCATTGAAAACAATGTGAATGCACCATAATAAATCATGATGGCTAATACCACACATGCTGTTACAACACAGTGTCATTAAATTCATGGTCTTTAAAGCAGAATAAAACTGCATATAAAACTCTAGTTGCCCTTGGTTACCCTGCAGAGAGACAGACAGACAAACAAACAAGCATTTAAATGTTATCACATTCATTTCCACAAAGCCTCAATCTCAACCTCAGCAAGACTCCAGTAACTGCTGTCCTAACTGCCCCTAGTAGACCCCCTAAATCACAAAGCTGACTTCTGCAATAGCTCTAACCAAATTGAAATCATTCCTCTCAAGTCAAGGGATGTATAAGAGTGACAATATTAAGACATAAATAGTTGTTATGAGTCTGTGTGTGCAAGGCCAACTCCCTTTTTGTAAATCTGTGATGTATAAATTGCTCCCTCTAGTGCTTAAGGGGGAAGAGCATTGCACCAAAGCCCAGCTGGCTTGTTCAGCCACTGAAAGTGTCATTAAATCTCCACCTTGACATCACCGCTGAGTTGTGCATCTAACAGGTTCCGTACATCAGATTCGACCTCATTCCACCTCACACTCTCTCAGCACATACCGTCACCTCTACCTCTCGCTAAACCATCTTCAAGCAGTTGACTTTCCAGGGCTGACTGCTTTTGACCAGAACAAAATCTCTCTAGCCTCCTTCTATTTCAGTTGAAAAGTGGCTTCAAACTCACCCTATTTACAATATTCCAGTATAAGACCAGGTTGCACTGCATGAATTCATTGAAGGTTGAATGTGACCACACACAATGGTGTTTGAATGTGGAAACTATTTAATATAAATGAAAGCTATTTAACTTAAAGTTGAAATTAGCTTCACCAAATTAAAAATAAAATTGCAAAAAACAACAACCATTTCAAGCAGGTTTTCCGAAAACTCCATCTGTCTGCTACTGGTCAAACAAACAGATAGTCCTGCCCCAAACTCACACAATGGTTGAGCCAATGTTGCTGTATCGGCTGGTCAGGATACTCAAACAAACTGAACAGTGTTTTGACAGCACTACAGAGCCACTTTGAACACTTTTCAGGAAAATCAATCTACTGAATGAATGGCTTATTTATTGTCTCTTCATATTAAACTAGGGTATATGAGAAAGTATTTAACACGACACATTTCACCTTATAATTTAAAATAATTGCTATAATATGTTTTAAAAAACAATAATAAAGGATTTTGGTCACACTTTATATTAGGTGGCCTCAATGACTAACATTAAATACGTACAAAATGGATTTACTGTGTAACTATGTTATTCTGGAAAATTCCCACATTTACTGCTAATGAGTTTTGGTTAGGGTTAAAGACGTAAACGTATGTACATAAGTATATTGTAACAAATGGTAAATACATAGTAGTTAAGGTCACCTAATATAAAGACTAATAATTCTATAATATTTTTATAATATTACACTGGATACTATTATTTAAAAATAAACAATGGCCTGTTTTTTATTATTATTTAGGAATAATGCATGTAACCACATCCATGTGCATCAGGAACGAGTGCAGCTACAGGTGGAATATGATGAGGTCGCCTATGTTAGCTGCAATTTAGAGGAGTCTTTATCATGAATCCTTCAGCTTGAAAGGTCATCATTTTATTTAAGACATCCTTGCGCCGATCTAATTTATTCACCGGTATCTTCCCTCCTTTCACTTCATCCTCACCTCTCTGCACTCATTTCTCCATTTCTGTTTTTCTATCTCCCTCCTAACCCATTTTATACTTTCCCTGGGCTTGTTTACTCCTACATTAGAAGTACTATTTTAAGGTCTCCCTGCAGCCCATATTTAAATCTATGACTGCATATGTACCGCCTAGTTCCCCTAGCACTCATTATATCTGAGGTCAGTTCTAAGCAGCCCTGGGTTTAAACCTTAAGATGTAAAAATGAGCAATCAATAGTGGAAATGATGACCTATCAACGATTTCTCAGGATAGGAGCAAGAAATTCCCAAGCCGTTAACCACTTTCACACAGCCACGAGCAAACTGAATACTGAGAACTCCCCTATTTTAATACTAGAGACTGTATGACAGTAAAGCAGCACAATATTTTGTGTCACGGTTGCTTGGCCTCTGTTTTCGTGGAATGTTGAAACCCATGTTCAGTGCTGAAACAGACGGCTCCACTAACTGCTGTCACTGCTGCTCTTGTCAAAGCACATGGGACAGCGGTCCTGCAGACATTAGCAATGGCCATATCTCTAAGGATGGCAGCATGTGTTATGAAACGGCATGATGTGGAACTGCCACTGCCATCTGAATTCATTACTGTAAAATCTGGTTCATTAACACATTGGATGATAAAGCACGTCTTGCACATCGCTCACACATTAACAGGTGTCAATCTGGTTGACAGAACAGTGTCTTTGTGCACTGCAGTCAGTATGATCCTGGGTACCAGGTGATTCTCAAGTGCTCATACACACATAGTCATGCACTTATCGTGAATAGTCTAAACTATTTAAAAATGAAAGATATTTGATCTTAGGAACCCCAAAATGGTGCCTCATCACACTGAGAGAACCTTCTGGAGAACTCTAAAGACCATAAATGGTTCATCCAGTAACCTAATTTTTAGGAAAGGATATTTGGTGCACCTTCAAAAGCCTTTAAATGCCTTCTTCGAGTGTGGCACTCTGAAGAACCCAAAGTATTTTTTACATTACAGTGTGGGAAAAAGCTACTTACCATCAGGGTTGGCACAGATGAAGACCCGGACGCTCCTGCCCGTAGGGACATGGAACGGTGGGAGCGCAAGGACGTTCCCACTAATGGCTGCTCTGCGCAGAGCAGATTCACGGGGACAGGGCTGCCTGCTGCCCACTCCGGACGGCCACATGGGTGGCGACTTCCAGCGAGGCTGCAGATAGAATTCAACAACTTTAGAAATCCAGGACAATTCATGGATGGGTTTGAAATACTCAAGAGATTGAATGGATGGATGCTTGCGTATGTACACACAATTTGGTGGAATCTCTTTAAGACTGAGGATGTCAAAATTTCACAAGCAAAAAATGTCTACTATTGTCAATAGTGTAATGTTATAAACCACAGTGACCGCAGTTTCCTATTCAGAAGCAGTTCCATTGTGTTGCACTGTAACACCGCTACTGAATTTACAGCGCAAAACATACAGTACAGCGACCAGTGTAGTCAGATTCCTGCAAAAATGACTCTTATGAGTCGGTTCTTTTCTATTCTCATAACCATAGTTACGACAGTGGTTGAATTTGGAACAGCATGCTAGATTTGACAGATGAACTCCCATCTTGATTGGATTTATTAAATGTTGAGTAAGATTTTCTAAATGTTTTAATCTTTAACTTTAAACAATCCATGTTGTGCAAGATTTTCAAGCATACTTTTACATTTTTGAAGCATACGATTTACTACCTCATCTGTAGCTGTGTAAACGTGGACAAAACAAAACGGTAACTGTAGTGCGATTCCCGAACAAATAAGCCGGTGTTACACCGAATTCTGTGAACGTAGTAGGCGCGTAGTGACGGTAGGGGTAAGGTCAAAGCGTCAAAACGCTTGACTGCGTTCCAATCTTTTGTGCATGACCGCAACATTTTTAGAACGCTGTCAAGTTAAAATAAATTCCCTTAAATGTTGTACGTAAGGCCCGTGAGACACACGTTATGAGTTTTGTCAGTAGAGGATATGAATGAATGCATGAATGAATGAATGAAATACTACCATATTTGTATTTTACTTGTACTGTAGTTAGGGCCAATTATTTGATTAAAGTAGGCTAATTAAAAGTCTGTGTAAACGTTATTTGGCAAGAATTAGTCTATATTACATTTGATTTATTAAATAAATGCAACACACTGATGAGGGCAGTGAATGCAATTCAATTACTGCATTTCTTTTCACACCCAAAATCGGATTTTTCTTTATTAGCCTACTAAGAGTTGCTACTGAAACCGCCAAGGAAACTGAAAGGAATCAGAATCGCAACCAGAATCAATTCTCATTTCTAGTTGTAAATGACTTATGTCTTGAGCAATTCCTTTGGAAGAAGTCACACTAGAGCGTGTCTACTTTCTCACTTTATACCGGTTTTCAGTGTTAATAATGGTGCAACCAGAGAAAAACGCGCAAACGCAACCGGTCACGAACTGCCTCTCCGCACAAATGGAACGAACAATCGATAATTTTCTGTCTCAGCAAACAACGAATCTTAATCCTTGTTTCTAAGAGTTGAAGATCGCTTTGTCTTAGTCGCGTTTCATGCCTTAACCTTACAACTGAAACACATCCGAAGACGATAAAGTTGCGCGTCGACGTACAGTAAAGCCAATTCCAAACAAAATAAACTCAGCCGCGCTTCAACACACACCGAATGCAGACAGCATGCTTGCACAGTAACACACTTGAAGTGCTTACGTTCATCCTCTTCATCCCGGAGCCTTATCAACAATATCCGAGCAGGTATCCACGGAAATCAGCGGAGACGGCGATACAAACGCCCATTAAATATTTTTGACCGACAATCAGTCCCGGGGGACTAGGAGAGTGACGGTCGCTGGCCAAACCCCGGCGGTCCGCATCCTCCTCGTGCCGTGTCTTATAAAGCTCCGCGCACAGCGTTTTCTGTCCGCAGTGCTTGAGGAAAACACAAGTGAGGTGACAGAGATGAGAGTGGAGGGATATTCCTCTTATCGCCAGCTGTCTCTTAATGCGCAGCGGCGAGCAGGAGTACGAGAGGAGGAGGAGCGCTCTGAATTCATTATCAATAAATGCTTCTCTTTCGCAGCGCGCTGGAAGTTTAAGTGAATTGAATTAAACGTAATTGATTGGACTGCATTGCTGCTCGCGCTCGGGGAAATGCTCAAACCTCGCCTCTTTTCTTCGCAAAGATGGACCAGAAAGAATTCTACTGTTGTGGCTATTTTTCAGATACAAAGTGCGCAGAAATATCCAATACTAAACGATTTTTATAAAACAGTGTTCTCGTAGATTATTGACTGAGAAAATAGCATAAACCAGACTACAGCAACCTTGTTTGCTCGTCTGCCATCCTTGTCAGGCTGGTCTGCTGGCTGGTTTTAGAGGGTTTCTGACCACAGGTCAGACTGGAAGACCAGCTTAAACCAGCTAAAACAAGCAGTTCAGGCAGCTTATATATATATATATATATATATATATATTATGCGCTGTTCTTAGGCACATTTCGAATAGCACGCAGAGCATAGATTTATCATGAGGTTAACCTGGACAAGTCTGCTGCTGACTGCAAGCAGATGTTATCATCTTTGAAACAAAAAGCTTTTAAAATTGTATGAATACCTTGCTTGGTGACATTCAAAGTATTCAAAGCTACATAAAGTCACTTGTGCCCATAGGACACTACAATGTATCTACACGTCAAGTGCAACAAAAATATTTTTATCTATCTATCTATCTATGCAAAATCTGTAAAAAGTCATGTCATATGGCTTCAAACCTAAAAAAGAACAAGCGTGTTTCATCACACATGATTATTTAATCAAACATGAGTTTAGTTAATATATATTGTTAGCTAAAATAAGTAACTTACTTTTGTCAACGATTGCTGTGCTGTTTCCCCTCTGGGTCCTGTTGGCACGGTGCTCTAATATAAAGGGCCAGACCCTCTGCATGAGGCACACATGAACACTGCAAAAAGAGAGGTGCTGAATCTGGCAACCAGCAGTGGCTTAACCTTTCTTTCCTTCCCTCTTCCGGTAAAGCTGTAATCCCTTCAAGGCGGAAGGAACTGCCCTCTTCTGATTCCAGATCGGTTTTGCAGCTCCTCTCGTAGTGTTGTAGGCCATTTTTGGGTGGTTAGTGCTGATCATAGAGCAGTGTGAAAGATCCTAATCTTTCATATATCGAGCAGTGTGAAGCTAATGTGGTGGGGTTTTGTTTGAACAGTCCCAGCATGCCATGGGCAATTAAGGAAAGTGAAAAGTGTTGACACACACAACATTTTTTATATGGATCCTACTTGAATGATTGCAAAAAATGCTGAAAACACTGCTTTGAGGTTTTGTAATAACAGCACAAGTTGAGCAAAAGCGCACACAAACAGCTTTCATTCTGACCATATAATCTACATCTGCAACAATGTGGATGTATCATTATGCATCATTACAGAAGCAGCCATGCAAAGAGAACAGCATGTAGGGACAATGTGGTCCTTTTGAATTATGGTTATCTAATCAGACTAATGCTTTTTTGAGAATGCCACACCAATGCATTACGGCTTTTGAGAGTGTGAGAGCATCCTTGAAAATATGCGCTACCGGAATATATTTGTTTGTTTGCAGAAATGCATATTTCTTGCAAATGAGATATAATTTATATATAAAATGTATGCAATGAGCTCTACAGACTGAGATACAAGCAAGATATAGCATAAGTAGGCTTATGTCTGTGTCTATATGCGTGTGCGCACACATGCATGTTTGTGCATTCATCCTCGTATAGTGACATTGTCACCAGAGACACCCACTAGCCAATGAGACCCATAAATCAAAGCCCAACTTCCTTTCTCTTCTCCATGCCTGTCCTTTGTCTTCTCAAAAGCACCCTATACAGCTGCTATACCACTAGCACATCCTCACCTCAAGATAACCCCTCCACAGATCGATACCCTCAATCCCCGGACAAATGCATGCATAGCTTCCATAGCAGGCCAGACAGGGGCTTTGTCTCCCTTTCTGAATGCATCGAGTGTGAGAACAGTTTGCCCCAGTCTGAGATTGTAAGAGAGTCAAGGTGAAAGTATGTGACCAAAAAGAAATTGTCCGAGGCTTTGTGCTGAAAAGACTTTCACTGATGGATGACCAATTGACAATTTAGCAATTTAGATGAGAATTTAACAGAGTGGAATAGATTTTGGCATGAAATACATTTGCCGGCCGAGTTGAAAAAGCTTATTTGTGTGGACAAAAGTATTCAGACTGACGTAATTTCTGGTCATGTTGTGAAGTATTGGGGACATTTCATAGTGCAGTTTTCTTGTTATGCTGGAGTATTGAGCCACTTTGTCTTCTGTTATATACAGGAATTTGTGTCATTTTGTTTGGCGTGGACTTCGGAAAAAAATCAAATAACACAGAAGCATTTTTGGTTTGGTCTTGTTCTTTGAGGAAGAAACATGGAGAGCTTTAAGTGGAACTATTTTTAACACACAAGTATGCAGAATTAATGGTGTTGTCTGCGATCTGTGCTATTCAGCAGTGTGGAGAGTCTGTGGATAATTCAGAACCACGGACAGCACCCTAAAGCTAGAGCAGAAGCTTATAACCTTCTGGTCTCCAAGCAGAAACCAGAATAATGGGTGAAACTATGTAGTTAGTTAGAACAACAAAAAAGAACAACAACTCAGCCTGAGACTAACGCAAAACAAAACAAATCACTCCACTCACAAATCTGTCTACAACTGGAAATGTGTGGTGCATGTTCAATGGACAGACATCTTGCTTCTTCACATCATAGGCTAGAGCCACTTCATTTAATTTACTTATATTTGTACATTTCTGGTCAATTCTGATCATTGTTTTCATGTTATAACTGATTTTATATTCTATATTTTGTCTAAATAAATTAAAAATAAAACACAAAAAAAAAAAAAAATTTTTAAAGACTACAAATTTATTTATTTATCACAACATTATAATGTACAATATGAAAAATGTATACTCATGTTGACATTTGCTAAGAATTACATTTAACTATTAGTGTTTTTAAGTATTTACTTGAAGTTAGCATTAAATGATGTAAAAGTAGGGGTTATGAGCATGCATAAACTATTAAATAACCAATAATTGCTGATTGCTGATACAGATACAGATAAATTAAGAGCTCTCTAATATCAACCGAAAATGATATGGTAAAATGCATACTATTCTTTTTACCACTACGTGTGTGTGAAGGGAAAACATTATACCATATAAGACCTAATATTGATTTCTCACTAACTGAAGCAAGAATTCTAATTTCATACTCACGGGTAACCCAAACAGACTCCTCCAGTGTAGCTGTCATAAGGTATTGTTTTTGTTTTGTTTTTTAAAATAAAGTTATATTCCACCTAAAATATTGTTTAGACTCGATGACCAATCGTTGTGTAGTTAAATAGCTCTATTTTGCAAGTTAAAACAGGACAAACTAATAGAAAGTTTTGTCCACTAGGTGGCGCTTAAGCTTAACATTCATCATAGGAGATGCTTCCTCAGGTTCGATATTGAAACGTTCGATGTCCATAGCACTTTAATAGTTGGCAAACGTCTTTTGCACTAAACTGTTATATTTGCGCCCTTTTCTAATTCCTGGATTAAATGATTTTTAAATTTCTAGCACTGGAATGCATTTTTATCACTTGCCATGGTGTTTTGTTTTTAGACCACGAAATCAACAATGTCACTAAAGAAGTGTGTTTTTGGTTGTGAGGGAAAGATAACCTTGTTCAGCTTCCCAAATAACCCAGCGTTAAGGAAACAGTGGATGCAGGTGGTTTTTCCTGAGCAGCAAGGAGATCTGCAAGTGTGTTTGTTTTTTCCCGATCATGAGTCGAACCCGCAGGTGGTGAATGAAACTGCATCAAATGTCTGTGTTTTGTTGGCAATCTGCGCATAAGTGCATATACTATAAACAGCACTAACGTATAGTGAATCAAAAGTTATCCAGGGATAATGCCATGATGTATTGTGTGTGTGTGTGTGTGTGTGTGTGTTTGTGCTCGTGACTCTTTAGCTCCGCCCACTGCACGCCTGCACGAGCTCGGCTGTTTTCGGAAAGAATCGGTACAGCGTATCTGCCTTTTATAAATATGATAAAACTACAGACTCTTCGGAGATATGAAGGATGCAATACTACTCTAGAGGTACTCAAGATTAACATGAGACTGGCAGAAACTGTGTGTGTTATGTACCCTTTAACATTTTCATAAGTAACTGTATTTTAAATTTTAATAAAATTTTAAATTAAATTTAATTACACATTTTTTCTCAGTAACTGTAACGGATTACAGTTACATTTATTTTGTAATTAAATTACGTAACTCCGTTATATGTGACTAGTTACTCCCCATTTTTATTGTTAAAAAACAATTTATTGTTAATTGATTGGGGTTTTGTTAGTTAGTGCTAATAATATTGCGAAATATCAACTTGTGTTTGTTATCTGTGCATTTGTTATTCCGTGTAGAAAAATACAGTAAAGAATTTTTAAAAAAAGCAGCTTGTAATGGCAAAAAATGCTCAATCAAATGTCTTGAATGTTAAAATATGTTCTCGAAACTTGTAAGACCGATATGCATCATGTTTATTTGTAGGCAGGTTATGCAGTAGGCTAACATACTCATCGTTTTGGCTCTGGAACAAAGTCAGTGGAAATGCTGCCCGGTTCTGAGAGAGGTTTGTAGATTCCCTAGCCAAGCACTGACTCTGGCAGGAGAACCAATACCATTTTGATGGAAAAAGGGTAATTTTCTGCCTCTGCAAAACAAGACAATAGTCATGCCAAGCCAAAAAAAAACACAGACTTGTGTGACGTTGGAACCAAACCTCCCCAGAAACACTATTCATCCCATTTTGTTAATTCATTGACTGCAAACATGCTCATCCATTCTACTTTGAAATGGAGAAACAATTGGTTCTGGTCGCACTAAATATGGATTACAACTCTCAAACGTACTGAAACATTGAGCACATTGCCAACATGTGAGAGCCGGATAGCCCATCCATACAATGAAGTGGTTTCGTGTGCCAGAATTTCCCAACACTCCTGCTAAGCATGCCTGCTAATCCTGTCAATGACTCTGCAATTGTGAATGTTTTTGTTGAGCGTTCCATGTGCCTCACATGCCGATAAAAGCCTGAATGATAAATGAGATCCCCTTTACACGCCAGGGGGAAGTGCCGACTTAATCTAGCTATTAGCACTGACGGGACAAAGAGTGTGTAAAAGTCCTTGGCTCAAAAGAGTGGGATTAAGAGACGTCAATCAAGGCGCTAGCATCACCTTCTGCAGCAATTGAGTTATAATGATAAAATTGAGGCATTCCGACAGGCTGACTGGGCAGATGTTGTTTACATGCTTTACACTTATTTTCCCTCCTGAGAAAAGCCATCTGATAAGTAAACAGATATTATGATAGCAGAGAAGACTCACCCTGATGTGTTGTCATGACAATAATTGTAACGGCGAGGTATATATAGTGCAGCGGGAAAGATTTCAGCACCAGACAATTGAGTGGGGTGAGAGAGGGAGCGCGTGTGTGTGCATTCAGTGACCTTTTATATTGTAATTGATTTGAATTATGACTCTGGATTGTGATGTTCTTATACTCAGAACTCACAGGCCTTTGAGGTTTCACTTGTGCCAGCCAGATCATTATAAATGACAGTCCCACATATAAACATATAAATATTAGGTAACACTTTATGGTCCACTTTAGACATTCTACTAACTTTGAAACTACATGTCAACTAAAGCCGGCTTCACATTGTACGATTTTGGCCATAATTTGGCCATCTTAGACAAATGTTGAGAATCCTTGAGAATTGTTAAGAATTCCTCTGTTCCTAGGCCAAAATCTGAAGTCTTTGATTGCTAGTTTGATATGTTCGCCGACAGTTTAATGACTGTTGCAATCAAATGTTACCTCTGACTAAATTCTCGCAGTTTCAAAACATTTGACACTTGGGCTTCGTCTGAAATCGCATACTCTCTTGCCTCGCATCACCGTTATTCACAAATCCTCTCCTGTGGCCTCATGGGATAGTAAAGTGTCCATCGTATACACACTTCAGAATCTCGCAGGAAGTAGTAGGTCATCTGGGTACTTTTTGCCTACCCTTTTATGGAGTACTGTGAATTCGGACATACTTCTTTTGTCACATACTGTTTTTCACCTACTATATAGTAGGGAAGTATGTGATTTTCGATGCAACCACAGTCTTTCTCCTACGACAACCTTCAAATCAAAAACCAATAACAGCGCAGAACCTGATGACGCAATTAGTGAGACAACAACAAACCACCACTGCTCCACACACATCGTCTTAAAGGGGTCCTATAATGCCCCTTTTCACAATATGTAAAATAAGTCTCTGATGTCCCCAGAGTGTGTATGTGAAGTTTTAGCTCAAAATACCCCACAGATCATTTTTTATAGCATGCTAAAATTGTCACTTTTTGAGGGTGAGCAAAAATGTGCCGTTTTTGTGTGTCCCTTTAAATGCAAATGAGCTGCTGCTCTCTGCCCTGTTTCAAGAAGAGCGTCAAGAGCTGGCGTTAGCAGCTCCGATTAGCTCGCGCAGACACACACTGAAAATGTCAGAAACTGTTCAGCCTTTTATGTTCAAACAGGAGTCGGACAATGATGGAGAGATTCAAGAAGAAGTGACAACGTTGAATGCAACAGGATGTTTCTGAATGGTTAGTTGATGAATTTATGTAGCTGATGTGGAGTTAACTATTTTCAAGTCATTGATTAACATATTCTGTCATGATAATCTATAAATCGTTTGTGTGGGAACTGTTGTAAGATGCCTACAGAGCCAGAGAATAAATGCTGCATGAAGATAGAACAGGTATAGTTTGGTTTAATTACGGTTATAACTTATTTTGTCGTCTTGCTTTTATGACATGCTATTGCATTTGTGTTACGTACTGTATTGCAATAAATGTGAAAAGACGCGTGGATGATAAAATGTGGATGCGACAGCTTGAGCAGACTCCCAAATGTGCTCTACTACAACAACTCCTCCTCTTCTCAACATGGCCTCACCCCCTTTGTTGCGTGTTCCCTGGGGCAGGGTTTAAGTAAATTTTAGGGTTAGTGATGTCACTAACCTGTGAATAAGCTCGTTGTAGTCCCTACCAGCCATTTGTTGTAGTCCTTAAAAAGCGATTTCTTTCAAAGAAAATATCTCCCTTTGCTTTGAACTTTGAGCATCGTAACTTTGCAGATGTTGTTTATGCTCAAACAGCAACATTACACACTAACTAAAGTTAAAAAAAGTAAAATCATAGTCAACCACCCCTTTAATATTTTCCCATTTTTCTTTTCAAGACAAGCCATGATCAAAATGAACGCTAGAGACTGTTTTTGTTTGCTAGCCACCATTTTTATCCTGCATGTAAATGCAGCTCACAGTCACCGAACATGTCACAGATTGATGATGTAAAACTCAAGACAAGTGTTCTTGAGTGCATTCGTTTTTAACGCGTCTTGACTGGCGTACAGTCTGACATGAATGACAACTGAGATCCTACAGTGTGACATGGCTTACAGCAGGGATCATGTTCGTACAGTCTGACTGTGATAGATCTGCCAGGCTCTCTTACCAGTCAACCACAGCGCACCCAATCACCTGAGTATTAATCACGCACACCTGCACCTCATCTGCACCCTCATCAACTGGCTTTATAAGCACACACCCCACCTCAGTTATTTGTCCGGTCTCGTTCATGCTACACGGACTACTTACCTGTATCTCCAGCGATTTCTCCTGAGTTCTCTTCTCCAACGTTTACCTCCAAGAGTTACCTTCATTCTCCATGATCATCTGTCAGAGGTCGAGGTGTGTGCATCCAACCTGGTCTCCTCTTCACCGAATCTCACGAGTTCCTGCACCTGTAAGAAAAAGACTTTCCATCACTCTCACATCAACTGTACATCAAGTCTCCATTGAGTGTCTACTCACCTGTTGATGTTGCCTGCTGCTCCGTGTAGTCTCGAATAAACTCTGTTTACCATTCCTCTTTGTGTTCCGAGTATACATTCCGCAACAGAAGACCGGACCCGAAACAAAGAGATGATTCATTCAGCACGATGAGTTCACCCGATCCATTCCAGGGACTCGTGGATTCCACCCGCCAGGCTCTCAACCCACCATCAACCTCCATCACTACTTCCTTCACCACATCCGCCACTTCTTCACTGCCTGTAAGTGCCAGTCCCATGGCCCGACTGGCACCCTACTCTGGCTCGGCGGAGGATTGCAATGGTTTTATTCTCCAGTGCACATTGACCCTGAAGATGCAGCCGCACTTATTTCCCACCGAGAGAGCGAAGATCGCCTATATTATATCTTTGCTGTCAGGATGAGCGTTTCAGTGGGCCAAGGCGATCTGGCACCAGGCCAGTACTGTAACCCAGTCTCTAAAGAATTTCCTCTATCATTTCCGGGAGGTGTTTGGAAGACCCATCTGTGATTCATCAGTCGGTGAGAAACTTTGTCACCTCCGTCAAAGAAGTAAACCTATCAATGAGTATGCACTTCATTTTCGTACCCCCGCTGCGGCCAGTGGGTGGAATGAGCGCTCGCTCCTGACCACCTATAGGCAAGGACTCGACCCTTTAAGGACTCGACGGCTGCAGCTCAGTGTCTAAGTCACAGGTTGGTTCCCACAGTTCCACGGCTCTTCCTATCAGCTCTACCTCCTTCAAAAGCCCCGTAGAGAAACAATCAGTTGACATACCAACCTGCTATGCCCCCTTCAGTGATGTCTTCTGCCCCAAGAAAGCCTCTATGCTGCCTCCACACCGGCCATGGGACTGCGCCATCGATTTGATTCCGGGTGAGCCAGTGCCCCGCAGGAAGATATACCCGCTGTCTCTTCCTGAGCAGAAGGCCATGGAGGAGTATGTAGAAGAGGCACTCCAACAAGGCTACATCCGCCCTTCTACGTCCCCAGCTAAGTTTTTTCTTCATGGCCAAGAAGGACGGAGGCTTGCGGCCTTGTATTGACTACCGCTCACTGAACAAGATGATCGTTCCGAAGTTCCGTTACCCACTTCCCCTCGTCCCAGCGGCACTAGAACATCTCTGCGGAGCCTCTGTTTTCACCAATTTGGACCTCTGCAGCGCCTATAACCTCATCCGGATACGTGAGGGGGACGAGTGGAAGACGGTGTTCGTAACCCCTACAGGCCATTATGAATATCTCGTCATGCCCTATGGACTGGTCAACACCCCCTCCGTATTCCAGGATTTTATGCATGAGGTACTCCGGGAGTTCCTCCACCATTCTGTTCTTGTCTACATCGATGACATCCTCATGTACTCCCGGAGTATGTCCGAACATCGCCAACACGTTGCGGAGGTCCTGCAACACCTGAGAGAGTACCATCTGTTCCTCAAAGCTGAAAAATGTTCATTCCATCAAACCTCAGTGCAGTTCCTTGGATACAACATCAGCAGTCAAGGCATCCAGATGGACGAGAGGAAGGTCGAAGCGGTAAGAAACTGGCCTACCCCTACTACCATAAAGGAACTCCAGCTTTTTCTAGGCTTCACAAACTTCTATCGATGGTTCATCCAAGATTACAGCTCCATCACCTGTCCCTTAACAGATCTATTGAAGAACAAGCCCAAGTCTCTGTCCTGGTCACCATCTGCCGCTTCCGCATTCCATCAGTTGAAGACCGCCTTTACTAGTGCACCGCTCCTAGTTCATCTGGATCCTTATAGACCGTTTGTTGTGGAGGTGGACAATTCAACTACCGGAGTCGGAGCAGTGCTCTCTCAGCAGCAGGGGACCCCAGCCAAACTCAATCCATGTGCCTTCTCCAAGAAACTCAGCCCGGCGGAGATTAATTATGACATCGGCAACAGGGAACTTCTTGCCATCAAGTTAGCCCTGGAGGAGTGGAGGCATTGGCTGGAGGGTTCTCACCATCCTTTCACTGATCTCACCGATCACAAGAACTTGGAATACCTGAGAGACGCCAAAAGACTCAATCCCCGTCAAGCCCGCTGGGCTTTATTCTTCACCCGATTTGATTTCTCGATTTCCTATTGTCCAGGAACCCGAAATGTTAAGGCTGATGCTCTGTCCCGTCTCCACGCCCCTGAGGAGGTTAACGATGTCCCAGAACCCATCCTGCCTGGTAATCAGATCGTGAATCCCATCCAGTGGTCCTCGGACTCCGTTGCCTCCACCAATGTTTCCACCGCCACTCTGCCGGGCTGTCCACCTGGTCACCAGTATGTTCCACGACGTCAACGCACTCCACTTATCCACTCCACTCACTCATCTCTGGGCACTGGCCACCCAGGGGCCAATAACACCCTTTCGCTGCTGAAAGATCGCTTCTGGTGGCCCAACATGGCCAGGGATGTGAGAAGGTTCATACAGGGATGTAAGGACTGCGCCATCTCTAAGAGTCCCCGCCATCTACCATCTGGCAAGCTCCATCCGCTGCCCGTTCCCAGTTGACCATGGACACACTTAGGAGTGGACTTCATCACTGATCTGCCTCCATCTAACGGTAACACATGCATCCCTGTTATCATCGACCGCTTTTCCAAGTCATGCCGTCTGCTTTCTCTTAAAGGACTCCCGACAGCTCTAGAGACCGTCGAATTGCTCTTCAACCACGTCTTCAGATATTACGGGATTCCTGAGGATATCGTGTCCGACCGAGGTCCACAGTTTATATCCCGGGTATGGAAGGCATTCTTCACCCTCCTAGGTGTGAACGTAAGTCTCTCCTCTGGATACCATCCTCAATCAAACGGGCAGACGGAAAGAAAGATCCAAGAGATCGGCCGCTTCCTACGAACCTTCTGTCATGGCCACCAGAACTCTTGGAACCAGTTCCTTGGCTGGGCCGAGTACGCCCAGAATTTCCTGCGTCAACTCACTTCTGGACTCACTCCCTTCCAGATTTATTGGCCCCTTCACCATCCTCAAGCAGATTAACCCGGTCACGTTCCAGCTCCAACTCCAACCGCACTACAGAATACACTCATCCTTTCACAGCTGTCTGCCTCCTGTTTGTCCTGCTGACTGCTGTGCTCGCGTGTGCTTTGCTTGCTTTTGAATCTTTATTTGATATCATTCCCTGTTGTTTAAACTGCTAAATATAATTTACCCATCACCATATATTGTCTAATATTGCCTACCACATTAAATCTGACACCGCTAGCTTTTAATCTAAATCACTATCACGCGTTAGCATTTCGCTAGCCTGTTAGCTTGCCATCTCTGCACTCGGGTCTCTTGTTTTCTGAGTTCAACTGTGGTGAGTTGGATTAGTAAATAGACTCCATCAAACAACTGTGGTAAATTGGATTAATCAACAAATACGGTAAGCCATGTCTTCTCCTGTCATTGTCACTTGCACTGCATGTTTCATGTTTAGTATATCTTTCTCCGTTGGCGAACAGGGCTTCACATGTGATAAATGTAAGGAGATAGTCAGGCTGACGGAAAAGATTTCAGAATTAGAGACACGCATCCAGACTTTATTTGAGAGTAGTGAGAATGTAACAGCTTTAGAGACTGCTTTGGATGTGAATAGCTTAGTGAACTCTGTACATTGTTCGGTTCCGGCTGTAGAGCCCGTGCAGCAGGGCAAAAAAACACTCTTCCGTTCCGATTAGAACATCAAACAGGTTCTCCCCACTCAGTGATGCACCCACTGAGAATCCTGTTGAAAGTGCCCTAGTTATTGGCGATTCTATTACACGGAACGTGAAAATAGAGACACCAGCCACCATAGTCACATGTTTACCCGGGAGCCAGAGCGCCTGACATCAAAGCAAATTTAAAAGTGCTGGCTAATGCTAATCGTAAATTCTCTAAGATTATTATTCACATCGGCACAAATGATGTTCGACTTCGCCAGTCGGAGATCACCAAAATTAACATTAAAGAGGTGTGTAAACTCGCAAGTATGATGGCAGATGACGTTTTTTTGCTCTGGTCCCCTCCCCGTTAAAAGGAGTGATGAGATACTTAGCAGACTATCATCACTCAATGGCTGGTTGTCTAAGTGGTGTCCGCAAAATAACATAGGGTTCATAGACAATTGGAAAAGCTTTTGGGGCAGACCTGACCTGTTGAAAAAAGATGGTATTCATCCTTCCTGGGATGGTGCCGCTCTTCTCTCTACTAATTTGGCACATAGTCTTAGAGCTAAACCTTGACTAACTGGGGCCCAGGTCAGGAAGCAGACGGACTGGCTTACCCGACCGCCTGCTAGCTGTCTCATGTCACAGAAGTCAGATAAATCCCAGCACATAGAGACTCTTTCACCTAGATATTATCACATAGAGACTGTGTCTGTTCCACGAATTAGTAAATACAAAAAACCATCAAAACCATTCAACGGTAAAAATTTAATTGATGTCCAACAAATAAACAACAGATATAATACAGATGATCAAATGATAAAGCTCGGGCTGCTGAATATTCGATCCCTTTCCTCAAAAGCGCTTATTGTTAATGATATGACTACAGATCAGAACCTAGATGTGCTGTGTTTGACAGAAACCTGGCTAAAACCTGACGATTACATTACTTTAAATGTGTCCACCCCCCAAGATTATTGTTATAAACACGAGCCGCGTCTGAAAGGTAAAGGGGGAGGTGTTGCTGTAATTTATAATAATATCTTTGGTATTACTCAGAAGTCTAGTTTCAAATATAATTCCTTTGAAGTTTTGGTGCTTTATGTAACGTTATGTAGTGAAATTGATAAATCCCATTTGACATTTGTGCTGGCTACTGTATACAGGCCACCAGGGCACCATACAGACTTTACCAGAGAATTTGCTGATTTTCTATCAGAGTTAGTACTGGCTGCAGATAAAGTCCTAATTGTTGGTGATTTTAATATCCATGTAGACAATGAAAAAGACGCATTGGGATTGGCATTTAGAGACATTCTAAACTCTATTGGAGTAAGGCAACACGTGTCAGGACCCACTCATCGCCGTAATCATACGTTAGACCTAATACTGTCACATGGAATAAATGTTGATACCATTGAAATTCTGCAGCAGAGTGATGACATCTCAGATCATTACCTAGTATCATGTACACTTAATTTAGCAAAGGCTGCAAAGCCGTCCCCTCGCTTCAAATATGGCAGGACTATCACTGCTGCGACTAAAGATTTCTTTGTGAATAATCTTCCTCATCAGTTTCATCTCCTCAGCATCCCAGATAGCCTAGAGGAACTCGATGTTGCAACAGAAACTATTGACTTTCTCTTTTCCAGCACTTTAGACATAGTTGCTCCCCGGCGCTTAAAGAAGATTAAAGAAAATAGTCCAACGCCGTGGTACAACGAGCACACCCGGGCCCTTAAAACAGCAGCCAGAAAAATGGAGCGCAGCTGGAAGAAAACAAAACTAGGAGTTTTTCGCATTTCGTGGAAAGAGAGCATGATTGCATACAGAAAGGCCCTAAAAACTGCTAGATCTGCTTATTTCTCGACTCTCTTAGAAGAAAACAAACACAACCCTAGGTATTTATTCGATACAGTGGCTAAATTAACCAAAGATAAAGCTTCACCTTCTGATGTTTCAGTAAATGAAGAGATGTCACACCGAACACAAGTTCAGTATGGAGTACCGCAGGGCTCAGTGCTAGGACCGTTGCTTTTCACCCTGTACATGCTACCACTGGGAGATATTATTAGGAAGCATGGCGTTAATTTTCATTGTTATGCTGACGATACTCAGCTCTATATTTCTTCACGCCCTGACGAAACTTACCAATTCACAAGATTAACAGAATGCATAGCTGATATAAAAAATTGGATGACTAGTAATTTCCTGCAACTTAATTCAGAAAAAAATGAATTTTTAATCATTGGACAAAAAAACTCCACAAGTAGTAACCTAGAATACTGTCTAACACTCGATGGCTGCTCTGTCAAGTCCTCGTCGTCAGTTAGGAACCTGGGTGTGCTCTTTGATACCAATCTCTCATTTGAAAGCCACGTTTCTAGCATCTGTAAAACTGCATTCTACCATCTTAAAAATATATCTAAATTACGGCACATGCTTTCAATGCAAAATGCTGAACAGTTAGTTCATGCGTTCATGACCTCAAGGCTAGATTATTGTAATGCTCTACTGGGTGGTTGCCCTGCTCGCTTAATAAATAAACTGCAGCTTGTCCAAAACGCAGCAGCTAGAGTTCTTACTAGAACCAGGAAGTATGACCATATTAGCCCGGTTCTGGCAACACTGCATTGGCTCCCTATTAAACATTGTATACATTTTAAAATCTTGCTGATTACTTACAAAGCACTAAATGTTTTAACTCCCCAGTACTTGGGCGAGCTCTTAACGCATTATACTCCATCACGTCTATTGCGGTCTCAAAATTCTGGCCAGTTGATAATACTTAGAATATCAAAATCAACTGCAGGCGGTCGATCCTTTTCCTATTTTGCACCTAAACTCTGGAACAGTCTTCCTAGCATTGTTCGGGAAGCAGACACACTCTGTCAGTTTAAATCTAGACTAAAAACACATCTCTTTACTATGGCATACACATAAAACATTTTTAATTTCTATTATTCAAATCAGTTAAATGATTGTTTTAGGCTGCATTAACTAGGTCAGCCGGAACCGGGAACACTTCCAATAACACCTGATGTACTCGTTACATCATAAGAAGTGATGCTAATGTTAGTCTCTCTGTTTATCCCGAGGTTTACTGCAGTCGGCCGGATCCGGGCCGTATCCTAAGGTCCAGATGGTGGACCTTAGCCTGGACATGACGACCATATCCCTGAAGTGTCTGTAGAGACCGTGTCAATTAAACTCCCCCCTGTAAATGCCGCATCGACACGACATCCTCATTAAACCCGTCCCCGGCGTGACGACTCCAATCTTTCGAATAATCCTACGAATATCTATTGATCTAATATGACTTCTGACCTGTAATGTTGCCAGAATCATAATCATACACTATTTGTTCGTCGGCCAGAGGAGAACTGGCACCCCGACTGAGCCTGGTTTCTCCCAAGGTTTTTTTCTCCATTCTGGCCCTGAAGGAGTTTTGGTTCCTTGCCACCGTCGCCTTTGGCTTTTGGCTTGCTCAGTTGGGGACACTTAAATTTCAACTATATTACTGATCTGCCCGCATTGACACTATATGATAATTGAAATGAGCTGGATGACATCACCGTTTTCACCAGAGCGGCTGTACAGCCAAATCAAATTCCGTTGCATTATTTTCCTGTTACTACTGTGAAGCTGCTTTGAAACAATTGCCATTGTAAAAAGCGCTATATAAATAAAGGTGATTTGATTTGATTTGATTTGACATGTCACTCCTCAAGCCTTATCACGACCCTGTTTCTGTTTCCACAGAGCCTGGCCCAGCCGAAGAACCCCCCTTCCCAACGATCCTGGAGGATGGAACCATCTATCAGGTGCGCAAGATCCTGGACTCCCAGCGCCGTGGTGGTACCCGTGGTGGACTGGGAAGGTTACGGAGCAGAAGAAAGATCGTGGGTTCCCAGAGATGATATCCTCGATCCCACGCTACTGACTGCCTTCCATCAGTCTAACCCACATCGTCCTGCTCCCCGTGGCAGAGGTCAACCACCACGACGTTGGGGTCCTCGGCCCTCAGGAGCGGGCCGTGGAGGGGGGGATACTGTGATAGATCTGCCAGGCTCTCGCACCAGTCAACCACACCACACCCAATCACCTGAGTATTAATCACACACACCTGCACCTCATCTGCACCCTCATCAACTGGCTTTATAAGCACACACCTCACCTCAGTTATTTGTCCGGTCTCGTTCATGCTACATGGACTACTTACCTGTATTTCCAGCGATTTCTCCTGAGTTCTATTCTCCAACGTTTCCTCCTAGAGTTACCTTCATTCTCCATGATCATCAGAGGTCAGAGGTCGAGGTGTGTGCATCCAACCTGGTCTCCTCTTCACCGAATCTCACGAGTTCCTGCACCTGTAAGAAAAAGACTTTCCATCACTCTCACATCAACTGTACATCAAGTCTCCATTGAGTGTCTACTCACCTGTAGATGTTGCCTGCTGCTCCGTGCTGTCTCGCATAAACTATAAACTAAATTATTTATTTACCATTCCTCTTTGTGTTCCGAGTATACATTCCGTAACACTGACAAGCAACAGTCGTAAAGGACTATTATAAATCATACAGTGTGCACCTGGCTTAATTCTCATTAGAGTATTAGTAGACTGTCTGCTGATATCTGCTAACACTTTATTTTGATGTTCCCCCAACAGGCATTCTACCGACTATAAGTAACTTTGCAACTACATGCCAACTTATTCTACAAACCTGAACCTGAACCCTAACACCAAACCCTAACCTAACAGTCTAGGTCTAAAGTCTACAGTAATACTCTAATGAGAGTTAGTTGACATGTAGTTGCAAATTTACATATAGTTAGCAGAATGTCTAAAGTGGAAATAAAGTGTAACCAAACATTATACTTTTCTCAGAATTAAATGCAACAGGCAAAATCATGGTGGATACTCTCTAACCATTAAAATAAGTACATGTAACTTTCAGATTATGATGCTGGAATAACAGCAGTCTTTATCTGTTCAATTAAAAAAAAATAAGTTGTTCAAAACAAGACATTTCCCTGCTACCTTGGTATAAAACAATTTCCACTTCACCTCTTACAGACGTTAAACCTTCTTTCTGTCACAGCTCGCTTTGATTTTAAGTGGGATCCTTTTGAAATATCTATTTAAACTAATTACAGGAAGACAGTGGTTGTTTAGTCGCCTCAATCATGCCACTAAAATTGTGCATGCTCAGAAAAATTCAACAAATGATAAAAAAAGTCCTGCCTTGTTTAAAAAAATCACATATGCAAATTCATTTTTCATTTTAACTCAAGCTTTTTATATTGCTTAATGAGCTACTGAAACTGTTACAGTCCTGGTTGAAGCACAATTTCCCAAGAGAGAACCAGAGACATTGAATGATGGGCTTTTCTTTTAGGTTTGTGTGTGTGCGTCCAGGTAAACCCTACGCTATGAGGACACGATTTCCCCTCAAAGATGGCAATATGTGAAATCCTTGTCCTTGTGGGGACTTTTTTTGGTCCCCATGAGGAAAACAGCTTATAAATCAGACTAAATTATGTTTTTTGAAAATGTAAAAATGCAGAAAGTTTTCTGTGATGGGTAGGTTTAGGGGTAGGGTTAGTGTAGGGGGATAGAACATACAGTTTGTACAGTATAAAAATCATTATGTCTATGGAAAGTCCCCATAAAACATGATGATGATGTGTGTGTGTGTATGTGTGTGTGCGTGCGTGCGCGCGACAAAAACAATGTATAGTTCTAAAAACATTTATTGTTATAACATTTATGTGAACATATAAAAGGTGCATGCGTTTGGGTGACAAAGACAGCTCTGTGAGGGCACTATTTGAGTTTTTGTATGGAATATATTTTGGGCATGAGGCAAATGTAATATATATTTCCTGGAGTTCAGCTATTTACCATATTTTCTCTGTTCATGTTTTCCCTCTGTCTTTCTCTTTCTCCCTCTCACTCACTCACTCACTCACTCACACACACACACACACACACACACACACACACACACACACACACACACACACACACACATTATACTCAATTGGCAAGTGAGTAAAATATGACTATGGGGCAGAAGAAGTGGGTTGTTTTGGCTTACCGTTGTGACATTTAAATTGGAAGCCCTCAGCTCAGTCTATGGAAGTCATTACTGACTCACTACCACAGGCTGTAAAGAGTGAACTAGAGAAAACAGTGAGATTTCACAGTTCAAACTAAGTTTCATCTAGGGTTAGAGGCAGATAACCTGGCCAATGAAAATAATTTAGTTAGTTTGTGAGTCACTGCTCTCTACATTCCAAACTGCATTCAATTTAGGCTTTAAAGTGTTATCAGGGTTTAGTTCTTGTTTTAAGAATTTTAGCTTGAGCCTGAATTTAAGTCTCTATGATAAAGGAATCGTTTATCCAAAAATGAAATTTCTGTCAGCATTTACTGACGCTCATGTCATTTTAAACCAGTATGGCTTTCTTTCTTCTGCAGAACACAAAATAAGATATTTTGAACCAAACAGTTTTGGTTGACTTCCATTGTATGAGAAAAAAAGTAATTTTTGGGTGATACTTTTAAACTTTATTTTAAACTTTGATTCTTTTAAGTTTAAGTGAAATGCTTGACAATTATCTGTTGGCGTGAAAAGAAATTGCAGAGAGAAGCAAATTACATTAGTGATTGAGTTTATAGCAGCGGGCCTGAGAAATGTGCTATTTTTGTCATCCTTTTTCAGAGCAGGTTAAATTTACATGGACAGTTAATGAATACTGGGCTCATGGGAGAATCTCTCTTGCTCTCTTTTTTCTCTCTTTCCTCACTTGTGGTTGGAAGTAAACCTGTTATAAATTCTGTAAAAACAGTATCTGTATTAACCACACTGTCCTTCGGATGAGACGTTAAACCGAGGTCTTGACTCTATGTTGTCATTAAAAATCCCATGGCACTTCTCATAAAAGAGTAGGGGTGTAAGCCCGGTGCCCTGACCAAATTCCCTCCATTGGCCCTTATCAATCATGGCTTCCAAATAATCCCCATCCACTCAATTGGCTCTATCACTCTCTCTCCTCTCCACCTATACCTGATGTGAGGTACTGTGGCTTCCGTCGCATCATCCAAGTGGATGCTGCACACTGGTGGTGGTTGAGGAGAGACCACCTGAAATGATTGTAAAGCACTTTGGATGTACAGATGCGCTATATAAACGCCTCATCCATCCATCCATAGTGTGTAATTTTTCAGTATTAGTGATAGTGTTAGTTCCCCCAAAAATGTTGTCATAATTTACTCACCCTTACGTCATTCCAAACCCAAGACGTGTTGTCAAAACACACATGAAGCTGATTTCTGTCCCTCCATTGAAGTTCATTATACCAAACTAAAAGTAATCCATATAAATTAAGCCATTTAATCTCAGTCTACAGAAGAGACACAATTGCTTTATATGATGAACAGATTTAATTTAGGCTTTTAACACTACATTATTAAAAATTGGTATTTTTGTAGACAAAGATCTCAGATAATGAATCATGTAAGGGAACAGGCTTATTTCTAAATATTTTTTTCTAAAAATGTATATTTATTCACTCTATAACTTAATTTGTGTCAACTCCGTCAGACACACTAAAAAGCATATTAATTTAATTTAAACTATCCAAAAACAATGTAAAGTCTTCAGTTATGTAAAATTGGTGTTCAGTAAAGGAGCTAAGTCATAAAATACATTTTCTGTTTATTTTTTTGTTTGTTTTCACACTATTATGAACAACCCAGTTTTTAAATTCCTTAATTCTCCTCCCTCCTTTTAATATTAAACATATATCACAAACAAGTATTTGATACACTGCCGATTTTGCAGGTTTTTCTACTTACAAAGCATATAGAGGTCTGTAATTTTTATCATAAGTACTCTTCAACTGTGAGAGACGGAATCTAAAACAAAAATCAAGAAAATCACATTGTATGATTTTTTAAATAATTAATTAGCATTTTATTGCATGACATAAGTATTTGATCATCTGCCAACCAGTAAGAATTCCGGCTCTCACAGACCTGTTAGTTTTTCTTTAAGAAGCCCTCCTGTTCTCCACTCATTACCTGTATTAACTGCACCTGTTTGAACTCATTACCTGTATAAAAGACACCGGTCCACACACTCAATCAAACATACTCCAACCTCTCCACAATGGCCAAGACCAGAGAACTGTGTAAGGACATCAGGGATAAAATTGTAGACCTGCACAAGGCTGGGATGGGCTACATGACAATAGGCAAGTAGCTTGGTGAGAAGGCAACAACTGTTGGCGCAATTATTAGAAAATGAAAGAAGTTCAAGATGACGGTCAATCTCCCTCGGTCTGGGGCACTATGCAAGATCTCACCTCGTGGGGCATCACCTGGTCAATGACCTGAAGAGAGCTGGAACCACAGTCTCAAAGAAAACCATTAGTAACACACTACGCCGTCATGGATTAAAATCCTGCAGCGCACGCAAGGTCCCCCTGCTCAAACCAGCGCATGTCCAGGCCCGTCTGAAGTTTGCCAATGACCATCTGGATGATCCAAAAGAGGGATGGGAGAAGGTCATGTGGTCTGATGAGGCAAAAATAGAGCTTTTTGGTCTAAACTCCACTCGCCGTGTTTGGAGGAAGAAGAAGGATGAGTACAACCCCAAGAACACCATCCCAACCGTGAAGCAGGTAGGTGGAAACATCATTCTTTGGGGATGCTTTTCTGCAAAGGGGACAGGACGACTGCACCGTATTGAGGGGAGGATGAATGGGGCCATGTATCGCGAGATCTTGGCCAACAACCTCCTTCCCTCAGTAAGAGCATTGAAGATGGGTCGTGGTTGGGTCTTCCAGCATGACAACGACCCGAAACACACAGCCAGGGCAACTGAGGAGTGGCTCCGTAAGAAGCATCTCAAGGTCCTGGAGTGGCCTAGCCAGTCTCCAGACCTGAACCCAATAGAAAATCTTTGGAGGGAGCTGAAAGTCCGTATTGCCCAGCGACAGCCCCGAAACCTGAAGGATCTGGAGAAGGTCTGTATGGAGGAGTGGGCCAAAATCCCTGCTGCAGTGTGTGCAAACCTGGTCAAGAACTACAGGAAACATATGATCTCTGTAATTGCAAACAAAGGTTTCTGTACCAAATATTAAGTTCTGCTTTTCTGATGTATCAAATACTTATGTCATGCAATAAAATGCAAATTAATTACTTAAAAATCATACAATGTGATTTTCTGGATTTTTGTTTTAGATTCCGTCACTCACAGTTGAAGAGTACCTATGATAAAAATTACAGACTTCTACATGCTTTGTAAGTGGGCAAACCTGCAAAATCGGCAGTGTATCAAATACTTGTTCTCCCCACTGTAATTAAGACATAATATCATGTAGTTCCATTGATGCTTTAACATTTTTACACAGTAAATTGAAAAATGAATAAGACATTTCTTTCAAAATTCAAAAACCTTCACCTGACGGTGTAAAATACTGATGGAGTTGACAAATACTGACGGTGTTGACAAAGGTAAAGCTGAGGCCAAATATACAGTATATGTAAACAGAATCATGAAACAGCATTAGAAGAATTCCCCATATGTAAAAAACATATTAAATCACATTATACAGACTTTTTGAGAGCACTTGTCAACCATCAGACATAAAACCTGACAGAGTTGACGTCTGATGGAGTTGACAAAATTGAATTTCTTCCACCATTACTACGTGTTCTACAGTGGAACAATTTAGTTTTTTTCCTCAGTTGTAGCTGCCTTAATAAACTAATCAAAATGGCAAGATTTATCCCACAACTATTTACAGAAACTATTACACTGCGATGACGGAGTTGACATGTTAAGGCTGTGACTGCAGAGACTTCAATATTGTTTGTTTAAAATATAAAAAAAAAATATAACTTCCAGGACTTTGTGTCCTACTGTGAGATTCACAACGAGCAGGCAATAGTAAGTGCTCTTCAGAGTTAAAGCTGCCCATGACACTGCCCGATTTATTCAGAATTATAAAAAATCCCGACGGAGTTGACGCAAAGTGAGGACAACTTTGATAGCTATTTTTTAATGGAAAATATAATTCAATATTTACTTTTTTTATGTTTGATATCTTAAAGATCTCCACCTTTTAATGTAGCTGTATTTTTTAATTTGTTGCATTTTTAAACACTTTGTTTGGCAGTTTTACATTGTGACCTAATGCTGAGGACAGATTAGATTACATGCTTTTCCAAGTATAGAGTGTGCTTTTAAAATAATACTAAAGAAATTATTTAAAAGTATAAGCAATAAATGTCCTGAGTATACAAACTTCCCTTAGATGTAACTTTTTAAGTATTTTTATTGTGTTGATATTCTTAATTTTTAACATAAATAGGGCTTTTGTGTTTGGGACATGTTTTGTCCCTTATCTCAAGAATCAGTGACATACACAGAGCACATCAAATAGCTCAAACGTGCTTGCTTGAAGAACCAATAAGATTTGTTTTAGCATGTCAAGCAAGCACAGCTGAGCTGCCGCTGACCATATTTGATGTGCGTTGATCAATGTTTAGATTAACTTTTTGAATTAGTCAAACTTTTGGTTAAATGGAAAACTTTCAGTGGAGGGGAAATAAAATCTTAAGTTTCATTAAAAATATTTTCATTTGTGTTTCAAAGATGAACAAAAGTTTCATAGGTTTGGAACAACATGAGGGTAAATAATTGATGAAAGATTTTTCATTTTTTGGTGAACTATTGTCACACATTGGCGGTAAACAAAACTTTATTATAATCCACAAGGCAGACATTTGAAAGTTGGAGAAAACAACCACATAAAACAGTGACGATACAAGACAAAGAACTAAGGAGAACTCAGGGCTTATATACAAACTGGGTAATCAAGGTAGAAACAGAACAGGCATGGGGAACTAGTTAACAACCACAGAAACAAACCAGTGGCGGGAAAATGAGAACAAAGGAGACAGGAACTAGAATAAAACCAAAACAAAACATACTAGTGACAACTATTCCTTTAAATCAGGGGTGGGGAACGTTGATCCTGGAGGGCCACTCTCTTGCAGAGTTTAGCTCCAACCCTGAAAAAAACACTCACCTGCCTGTAACTTTAGTAATCCTGAAGACCTTGATTAGCTTCAGGTGTGTTTAATTAGGGCTGGAGCTGAACTCTGCAGGACACTGGCCCTCCAGGATCAACGTTCCCCACCCATGCTTTAAATTATTATTCCAGGTTAAAATGCAGAGACAAGTAAACCATTTGTAGACTGATTTCTCTTAAAGTTGTAAAGTGTAGGCATTATAAAAACATTGCTGTTGTTAATTGAGCATGCATTGTGTCATTAGTTTAACCAATTGCGTGTATTTAGGGTGGGATTATCTGATTTCCCAACCTATGACAGATGACAGGAGTGTTTGAGAAACCTGTTTTAAAAATATATATATATATTTTTTTATTCGTTTGGTGACACTAGTGCTGCAGAAATTGCATACTTAAACATTTATTTTATTTTATTTGGACGTCTTTTTCTTTAAACATCGGCTTTACATATAATTTTTATACAATGCCTGTAACAACTAAGTTTGTGACTGACATGAGGTATAGTCCAAAAATAGAACAGTTCATGTGTGTTTGACATGGCAGAATGAAATGTCTTTTGACCTTCCCTGTCATAAATCGAACAGGATGACCACATGAAGGCGAACAGGCTGATGAGATTGTTCTCTTTTCTCCATCCCTCCTCTTGATCTGATGACAATCACAATTATTGAAGCTGAAGCGCTTTTCAAATGAGTGCACCTACTTCAATTAATCATGTCAAATACGATGCCTTTTGATGCTGATGTTCCCATGAGCTCAGTGACACGTGGATGAATAACTTTTACACATCTGTAAAAAAAACAACAACATCATTCCATCTTTGAGATCTTCACTTTTAATCAGGTATTGTTTTATAGAAACACTGTTGGCTGGTTTAGGGCCAATCGTGGGTAACCTCCTCTTGATCGCCTAAGCTGTTCCCATGGCAATAGGGTGCATGTGGGTTGCAGGCTAATCTAAGTGAAAATAGCATAGACCTTGTGTTCCCTTGATGAAACCTATAACTGACAGGCTAAGTATGACCTGCATATTACTTTTTGACCTCTTCAACTTTTGAGGGGAATTGTTAATAAGAGCATTTGCTGCTATAGTATGACAAAACATTGAGTATAAATTGTCCATAAATCAATAAAACCTTTATTACATTCTTCGCTGATGTTATTAGTAAGACTGGAATATGATTCATCTGTGAATTTGTTTCACAAAACAACCAAACTTGTGCCTTCTCCCTTTGTTCTTGCTGCTTTTTTTGTCAGAATAAGCACTAGAGAGAAAAGTGTCTGTAACTAAAACTGAATCAGGAGTTTCAGCTCTCTATCAAACATTATCTCATGTGTGATGTCTGTTAGACACTCAAGTCCAAAGCCCAAGAAATTGGGTAGACCAGAGAAGAACTGTCAGTCACATATAAACAGAGCAGGCAGAAGATAAAGGACATCTTACAACAGTGCTGTAGCTGACTTTTGAATACAAATGTGGGGTAGCTTATACTTCTAATCATCTCTCTGCTCTGTTACCACTTTTGCATTTTTGTTTCCTCTTTCATATCATTTTATGCAAAGACTTTGCTCTTTGTTTCATCTACAAAACACTCCAACTCAAGTAAAAGAGGGAAAACGTGTTCACATTGCACTTAACATATGTTTTGTTCACAAAGATAACATCAAGGTGTCATTGGTTCCAACACTTTCTCAGGGTCTTCCCTCTTTTTCGTCTGCAATGTACAAATATGTGGTTTGCAGAATAATTATAATAAATGTTATTATAATATTCTTATTATTATTATTCATAATAACAACTATTATTAAAATGTGTCTTTCAAAGAGCATTTCCTCGCTGTATTAGTATTATCGTTGTTGTTATTATTATTATTAATCATAATATTGTTGTTGACCTTCGAAAAACCTTTCCTAAAGAAGTTATTCTTATTATTTGTCACGGCTGGTTGTATAAATACACACGACGAAGATGAAGGAAAAACAGGTATTATTTAATAAATCCAAAGAGTAATCCAAACTGGGTGAGTTGGAACCTGAGGTAGGGCGGAGCAAGCCACAGCTGAAGGGGTGGAAGACCAGAGAGCAGCGGACGGTCCACAAGTCCACAGCAGAGGGGAAGCGATGTCTGACCCAGGCTGAGCCGACGTGCCGAGGGAGTCCGGCGGGGCCGAATGGCCGATAGTCCACACTGAAGTAGAGGGTGGAAGGAGCACAGGCGCAGGAGCCAGGGTGACGGGTCAAGAAAGATTGTAGCGCACCGAGGCTGGAGGCAGAGACTCGGGCTCCTCATGCCTAGGAGGAGACGGTTCCCAGCAGGCCCGAGATGGTGAGATGGTACAGAGGGACTGATGGGAGACGGAGATGACTGGGTGGCACTGATGGCTGGAGACTGGGGAAGAGACTGAAGGTCCATGCCAAAATCCAAAAAAAAAAAACAGCATTTGAAATAGTCTGGAGAGGTGGTTGGAGAGGAGGTAGGAGAGGGGGCGTGGGTGGGTGGGTGGGTGGGTGGGTCCATTGAGACAGGCAGAAGACAGACTGGTTTGGGCAACAGTACTAGGGCTAGAAAAATATCCTCTCCAAACTTAAAATCAAAAAGTGTCTTAGCCAACAACTCACTCTCAGTAGCGGGGTGGTAGGCGGGGCTCACATCCGAACCCTTGAAGTCCACCAACACTCCATTCGGCAATGGATGGCTTGGCCGGCTCACACACCTGGTCAGGCATGCACTGCTCGGGCTCTGTGACGATGTGATCCCCGCTCGCTCTAGTGGGCGTCGGCTCGTTCCGTCAGGCTAGCTGCGGTGGGCTCAGGCCGTCGATCCTCGTTGTCTGGGTGGTTCTGGCTAGGCACTGGATCGGGAGTGAGGCTGGCGGCTTCCACAACGGTGAACACTGATCCACAGGATGCCATCACCCACTCCACATATGTTGCAAAGCTCCCTCGAGGAACCTCCCCGGACAACTGTGCACGTGTGGCGCCGTTGAGTCTGGTAAGGTGGTCTGATGGGCGAGAGCCAAAAATTCTTCTAAATGTTTCTCGAGGGAGCTTTCTCCCTGCTCAAGGCACATGAGTCTGATAGCTGGAAAGTCCATGGTGCACGCAGGGGTGAAAATGGAAAACAAAACACTGAACATGAAAACAGAAAAGAAAATCTTACACACACGACACTATACATTGTTTGGTCCGGTGTTCTGTCAAGGCTGGTTGTATAAATACACACAACGAAGATGATGAAGGCAAACAGGTATTATTTAATAAATCCAACGAGTAATCCAAACTGGCACAGAGAAACACACAACACATCCACAATAGATAACACTGGACAATGAACTGAGAACAGAACCAAACATATATACAGGTGATAATGATGGTGATTGATGAGTGCAGAGCTGAACATAATTAGTGTCTGTGACAACAAATGAGTGACGAAGGCAGACGATGACAAAACATAACAAGTCCAAATTAATGTGACTGTGACGTTATTACTGATAAATAAAATATTATTGCATTATTTATTATTATTAAGTAGAAGAAGAAGAATGGCAGCTTTAGGGAATGCTCTTCAAGGAACATGGGATATGTGGCATGAAGAATAATATTTGTTGTTGTTATTGCTATTATTATTACATTAATATTAGTGCTGTCAATCGATTAAATATTTTAATCAGATTAATCACACTTTTGTTGTGTGATTAATCGCACACTTATCGTGAAAATAAGCATATGCCATTTATCTTGTTTAACACATTTATTTTGTCATCATTTGCTATATCCAGCAAAGTATGAAACGTATGAAACGAATAATCCTGATTGGCGCTGCGTTATGACATAGCATGTGACGGCATACACGGAAGCTACAAAGAGATGCTGACACACAACAGAGTTAGTTTCTATGCTCGAAGCAAGTCGCTCACAGGCATGGAGAGGTGTGGAAAAGGGAAGGAGTGTCTCGTTCCCTTCTCAGGGAACAACGGTTACAGACGTAACCCGAGACATTGCCTTTTGAGGGAACTTGCACTGCGTCGGTAACAAAATTTTGGGGAACGAATACCCACTATGCCACATTGACATGCCTGCCCTAGTGTGAAGCTGTACCAGGCACAACCTAGGACGAGAGCACCCGTGCACCCAGCATAGAGGGAAGGTGCAGACTATAAAATCTAATGAAAGTATGCAGGGGTCGCCCAGCCAGCCGCATCACAGACATCCTGAAGTGAGGCCCCTGAGAAAAGCACTGTCAAGGACGCCATACCTCTGGTAGAGTGGGCCCTTAAGGCTAAAGGTGAAGGCAGACCACACACCTGATAGGCCAGAGCAATAGCCTGAACAATCCAATTACTAATGGTTTGTTTAGAGGCAGGGAGCCCCTTCCTGGGTGACCCAAAACATACCAACAACTGGTCTGACCACCTCCACTGAGAGGACATCTGAATGTAAGTGCTCAATGCTCTCACAGGGCAGAGCAGATGAAGTCTCTCCTTTACCGCCGACACATGCGGTGGAGGATGGAAGGCCTGAAGCTTTGACTCCTCCAGGAGCAAACTCCTGGCATGATTGAATGATAGAAAGGGCCTGGAGGTCTCCCAACCTCTTAAGGGAAGTAATAGCCAAGAGAAAAGCCACCTTAAACATCAGATTTTTAGCTGACGCCGACTCTAAAGGTTCGAAGGGGCCCAAGGACAGCCCTTCGAGAACCACTGCCAGATCCCAGGTCAGGACTCTGGGATGAGTCGCAGGCCTCATCCTCCATGCGCCACAGAGGAACCTTACAACCAACTGGTGCCTCCCCAAAGGCCCCTCACTTAAAGGAGTGTGGAAAGCCGAAATGGCAGCCACGTACACCTTAAGTGTGGACGGGGAAAGACCAGCAGAGAAGCGATCCTGAAGGAACTCCAGCACTGAAGCTACCGGCAGTTAACTGGGTCCACACCACGCTCTCTACACCAACTGGTGAAAACATTCAATTTCAGGCTGTACAGGTTTCATCGTGGATGGAGCTCTGGAACTGAGTATGGTCTCGACCACTCCAGCCGACAGGCCAGCCTCTAGGTACTGGGCCCCCTCAGGGGCCAGACCCAAAGTTTCCACAACTCTGGCCAAGGGTGAAATATTGAGCCCCCTGCCTGTGACAGCAGGTCCCTCCTGAGGGGAATCTCCCATGGAGGGCCCACCAGGAGTGATACAATGTCTGTAAACCATACTAGGGCCAGCCAGAACGGGGCTACAAGCAGTAGACTGACTCCTTCCTGCCTGACCCTCTCCAGAACTCCCCGGAGCAAAGCAATTGAGGGAAAAGCGTACAGGCGCCGCCTCGGCCACGCCTGCACCATGGCATCCAACCCCAGTGGGGCTGGATGTGTGAAAGAGAACCACAGCGGACAGTGGGTCGTCTCTTGAGGTGCGAACAGATCCAATTCCACTGTGCTGAACCTCTTGCATATAGACTTTACCACCTCTGGGTGAAGCCTCCACTCCCCAGGCCTCAGCCCCTGCCTCGACAGAACATCTGCTCCCAGATTCTGGTCCCCAGGGACATACATTGCTCTGAGAGGTAGTTTCCCCTGGGAACTGCACCAGTTCTGATAGAGGACGCGATCTCACACCCCTCTGATGATTTATATAAGAGACCACCGACACGTTGTCTGAACACATCAGAATGTGGTGGCCCTTGAGGTCTGGGAGGAAGATCTAAAATCGGACGCCACCCCCCATCCTTCTTCGGAACTATGAAGTACCGGCTGTAGAACCTGGACTCCCTGTCTGGAGGAGGAACACGCTCTATGGCCTCCTTTGCCAGCAGGGCATGAATTTCCTGTTCCAACACCCGACCCTGCTCTGGGTCTACCACAGTCCAGACCACCCCATTGAACTTTGGGGGACAAACCCTGAACTGCAGTCTGTACCCTTTCTCTACATTGCGTAGGACCCACAAAGAAATATTCGGGAGGCGTTGCCACACCTCGGGCTGATTTCGGGTCTACTCGGACTGTCGTTCCCGATCCCCTGAAGCGGATGACCGGCAGGAACTAATCGAGAGTGATTGTTGGTGTGTGGACACGACGGCTGCCTTGACTGCATAAACCTACGATTACTAAACACAGCAACGTACACATGACAAATCAAACATTATCCTGAGTGTGTGTGGAAACAACGCAAATGTACTGAAATGTGTCTGTACATACAGTGGGGAGAACAAGTATTTGATACACTGCTGATTTTGCAGGTTTGCCCACTTACAAAGCATGTAGAAGTCTGTAATTTTTATCATAGGTACTCTTCAACTGTGAGTGATGGAATCTAAAACAAAAATCCAGAAAATCACATTGTATGATTTTTAAGTAATTAATTTGCATTTTATTGCATGACATAAGTATTTGATACATCAGAAAAGCATAACTTAATATTTGGTACAGAAACCTTTGTTTGCAATTACAGAGATCATATGTTTCCTGTAGTTCTTGACCAGGTTTGCACACACTGCAGCAGGGATTTTGGCCCACTCCTCCATACAGACCTTCTCCAGATCCTTCAGGTTTCGGGGCTGTTGCTGGGCAATACGGACTTTCAGCTCCCTCCAAAGATTTTCTATTGGGTTCAGGTCTGGAGACCTGTAATAATTGCGCCAACAGTTGTTGCCTTCTCACCAAGCTGCTTGCCTGTTGTCCTGTAGCCTATCCCAGCCTTGTGCAGGTCTACAATTTTATCTCTTATGTCCTTACACAGCTCTCTGGTCTTGGCCATTGTGGAGAGGTTGGAGTCTGTTTGATTGAGTGTGTGGACAGGTGTTTTTTTATACAGGTAACAAGTTTAAACAGGTGCAGTTAATACAGGTTCTTAAAGAAAAACTAACAGGTCTGTGAGAGCCGGAATTCTTACTGGTTGGTAGGTGATCAAATACTTATGTCATGCAATAAAATGCAAATTAATTATTTAAAAATCATACAATGTGATTTTCTGGATTTTTGTTTTAGATTCCGTCTCTCGCAGTTGAAGTGTACCTATGATAAAAATTACAGACCTCTACATGCTTTGTAAGTAGGAAAACCTGCAAAATCGGCAGTGTATCAAATACTTGTTCTCCCCACTGTAAATGCAGCGTGCGATCAGTGATCGAGAGCGCGCACACACACGGTTTGTTGTTTGTGCATCAGACTCTCACGCGCTTAATGTACGACTCCTGTACATCACCAACATTGCGCTCTTCAGAAACAGTCACAGAATATAACAGAGCTCGTTTTTTAAAGCAAAGCACACACTGGAATAAATAATTCACTAAAAACGCAATGTGAGTCTCTATTCTCTCTGATATCTCTGATGTAATTAGCCTGGCCTTCTTTACATTAGTGCTGTTTTGGACTGATTGTTTGAATGAATTCGATTACTGGATCACTAAAAACTTTCCCAGAGTTTAACAGCTTAAAATGGTCTGATTACAAACAGAGAAGCAGAATCGGGTTAAAGGGTTAGAATGGAAATTTCCTCCTACCAGGGTTACAGGCAGGGGCGTAGCCAGAATGTTATTTTTGGGGGGGTCCCATCTTAAAATCAGGGGGCAACTATATATATATATGTTTTTCATTCCAATGTGCTACTTTTCCATTGTTTTTCTATGTAAACGCGCTAGACACACGTATAACCGTTGTGCTCGCGTCTTTTGCAGCGTCTTGCGCATGACACAGCGTTCTAAAAAAGCTCAAGTTAAAATCAGTTCAACTTTTAAAAAACGCACCTCGAGACCTCATTCCACTTCCAGCATCTCACGTTTTGAAAGCAAAAACACATTCTGTGTAAACAAGCCCTAACACCTGCACACCTTTAAAATTACAGCATATTTACTTCACCGTTTCAGCAGAACAAACAGCCTACAACATAGCTCATTGGCTATAATTCAAACATGGGATTACCTTTTACATGACAAGGGGCGATTATTAAGCATATCAATCATGTCATGGAAATAGGAAGCCTCAGGTGCCGCTTCACTCGCTGTCTCATCGTAGAAAGCTGAAGCAGGCTCTGATGTAGATGGCACATTTTCTCCTTCTCGCTCATCTTTCCATACATTTTTGAAAAAGCATAATATTGAACTTTGTGCACTTGCCATTGTCACCGCATGTTAATGAACTCTCACGTGAAGATGACAGGGTAGGCTACGCACAACATGTGACATAATCAAACCAATGAGTTTGAAAACAGCCGTTGCATTTTCCCACGCAGCATTTTGATTGGTCAAGCTACAATTAGAGTAACAAATCAACAATTCCTTCATTTTTTATTTTAAGCAATCAGAAATCTGACGCCACTGGTTACAGATGCGTGTAGATCATCTAATTCATCTAATTGCGTGGCGTAAATTACGTTAATTTCGCAGCTTCACGTACATTTGTCATTTATTTGTGTTAATTGCGTTAAATTTTAACGGGTTAAGGATTTAAGCATGCGTTAACGTTGACAGCACTAATTAATATTCATTACTGAGAAGGAGAAGAAGAAGAATGGCTGCTTCAAAGAATAACCTTCAAAGGACAATATGGGATAGTAGGCATGAAGAAGAATGTCCATAAAGCACACTCACTGGTCATTTATGCATACATCTTAAAAATGTCTGTGAAATTTCATGTGGGAAAAAAATGGATTTAAAACGTTTGTATTAAGATTTTGTGGCCAGAATTTAGGGTATGTTTACGCGACAAAAATATACTAAAAACTGAAACATTTTTCCTGTGCGTTTTTCACGTACGGATGACAATATTGTCAAAATGATCCCTGTTCACAAATATCAGTGAAAACGACTAAAAACGCTGTATTATGCATGCCAGGCCAGTAGTTGGCAATGTTTGGCAAAACTTTTTAAAGAAACATTATGCAGCTAATACGTATGCGCATGGCGTCACTGTTTTCACAAATTTGTGTTTTTGTTGTTTACATGGAGACGATAACGGTATCGTTTTCAAAAACTTGCACTTTTGAAACCTGATTTCAAATGCTTGCGATTCAAAATGTCGTTGTCTTGTAAATGAATGGCCAAAACACATAAAAAGTTTTCTGTTTTAAGTTGAAAACGGAGTTGTGTAAATGGACCCTTAGTAGTGACAAGCTGGCCAGATAAGGGCTAGACATGTCATTGTACGGAAAGTGTTGAGGTCTTTTTTCCAGCTGGAGGTCAGAGGAGCCCCTGCTAAAGCAGAGCAGAGAGTGAGACAGAAGTGCCCTTCAGGTGCTTGATTGCAGATCAATCCCAGCTGATGAGAGAGCTTCAGAAGAGATGTGAAGCACCTGGTACTGGTCCTGAAATGGTGTCAGGGTGCTTGATGCAGGTATATGTGTTCACTGCACTGAAACTGGTGTTTATCACTATGCTGATAGCTGCCGCCTTTGAGGAAAGGTTAACCATATGCCTCATAACCACAAAAACTATGACAATATCAATATGCCTCATAACAATATGACTTATTTGACTCTCTGAAGATTTATCTTACGGAGCATATGGTTTTATGAATTGACTGACACAGTAATGAAGACATCCAAGCTTACATCGGTGTGTGTGTGTGTTTGTAAAACTGATGATTCAGAAAGATCCATCTGCTGTCTGACAGAGAAGTGTCTTTAGAGCAGAAACAGACTGGCAGCTACATTTTCAAAAGACACAATTGCGGAAGATACAGAATTTGCGAAATGTATGAAAATGACTCAAGGCTAGATTTCTTATACGCTACATTAAAACGTATGTGACAATTAGTTTTTAAGGATGACGTTATTGCATACACAGTTCTAAAAGCAAAAGGACAATTAGATGGAAATAGGCTGGAGACAGGGTAGGGTGTTAGGAAAGGACAATATTTGGCTGAGATACAACTATTTGAAAATCTGGAATCTGAGGGTGCAAAAAAATCGAAATATTGAGAAAATCGCCTTTACAGTTGTCCAAATGAAGTCCTTAGCAATGCATATTACTACTACTAATAAATTTTTTGCTATATTTACGGTAAATTTACAAATTATCTTCATGGAACATGATCTTTACTTAATATCCTAATGATTTTTGGCATAAAAGAATGTATGTATTTTTGGCTATTGCCACAAATATACACGTGCGACTTATGACTGGTTTTGTGGTCCAGGGTCACATATACAACGTTATACAATTTAAATAATTGTATTTTTTTTAAACAATTTTTTTTTCATTTGTTAATGTTTAGGCCTATATATAATTTAATATAAATAATTTTCATTATATTAAATAATTATGTTTTAATGAACAATTTATTTTAATTTATATATAATGTACATTTTAATTATATTTATTACATTAACATATAGTCAATATCATTGTATCAGTAGCAGATACACATCTTAGGACTTTGGTAGTGATTTACAGCACCTATTTGTAACTAATTGGGCGTTTACACAACACTGTTTTCAACTAAAAACAGAAAACTTTTTATGCGTTTTGGCCAGGTTTAAAGTGAAAACAGGTTTCAAAGTACAAGTTTTGAAAACGATACCATTATCTTCTCAGTGTAAACTGCCAAAACGCAAATTTGTGAAAACGGTGACGTCATGCGCATGTGTATTATGTGTTCATTCTATCCACCTTATTTTTCAGGTAAGAGCGGGCACTGCCATTTGTAATGTTAATGTGTCTGGCTTCCAGTTATTTTTAGCTTAACAAAACAGCTGGTTATGCTGCTTGATATTGCAGTCTGGTATTTCTTACCATATTATTTTAATCTAGGGTACAACGGGGCAAAAGGCTCCTTTGATTTTATTTTCCCCTAAACCACTAGATGGCACAAAAACTTGCCTCAGCACTTTCCAAAAAAGTAATTGTTTTGAACAAGTATTAACTTTATTAGACATTATTAAAAACATATTATTTTAGTTAAGTATGTGTATCAATACTGTGTGCCTTTAAAAGGCCCCCCTCGCCACCCCATACATTTATAAGATTTTTTTTAACAAAATAAACCATTTTTATGATTTATTTTCACACAAAATCTGTTAAATGCATAAATGTTAAATACAAACATATATTTTTTTTCTGCAGTCATACACTTTGGGAGTAATGCAAAGCACATTTTTCTTAAGGTGTGCCTTTCGCCCAATTGTACCGTATTGTCTTAATTATAAACATGCTGGTTTGTAGCGCAAACAGTTTTTTAGTTTACTTCACTTTGATATATTCTTCTCGTTATTTCCCTAAAGTGGCTAATAAATCGGAATTCTCGCACATTCACCGAAAACACCTTACTTCCGCGTTGAAAAATAAGGTGGATAGGCATCATTTAGTCGTTTTAGTCAATCCGATCTGATCTCTCTCTCTCTTTTAACACACAACATTTTTTGTGCTCATATTGGTTAATGTGATGTAAAATTTCAATCTCCTTTGGAGGCTAAGGCCACATCCACACGAAGCCAGAGCTTTCCCTATCCAATCTTTTTTTTCCCTCATCTTGAGAAATGTCTGCGGACACACGAAACCACTGAATCAGACTCAAAACGATGTAGTATACATGCCAGACCAGTATGTGGCACTATAATTCTGCCACAGAGATACACTAAAAACGGAGAAGAAGACTTGGAGCATGCGCACGAGACGTGGGGTAATGACATCATCGTTTCACAAAATATACGGATTGGCTGTACACATGAAAACGCAAGAGTGTCGTTTTCAGATTTATCCACTCTGGGACCCGGTTTCAAAAAAGGAGTTGGGAGTTTCAGGCTCCCAAAACGCTGGATCCGTCTGAACGAAACGTTGATACGATACAAATATTTTACGTATACAGCTAAACGCGTCTCCGTGTGGACGGGCCCTCAGATTCTTAGCAAATGCAGTTAATTGGGCAGCAGTGAGCATGTCACACTAAAAGACCTCTAAGATCTAAGACAGATCATTTTTCCCTACAATAAAAAAATGAATAAATAAGATTCATGAAATTTGTCTTAGACAGCAAAATCCCAGGTAAAACCCTTACAGTGTGCACTATAGGCTATATGTGAAAATCAACACAAATGGCCACTTCCTGTTATACAAACACCGGCACACTTCATTTCTGAGCCAGTATGGAGCTCTAGTCAGAGGGAGGGAAATGAAAGCTTGAATTACCCTACAGATGTTATTTTAATAGTTGTAATACTGTTATGCCTCAGGCTTGCTGTTATTGCAGCCCTGCTCTAGCATTTAATTACTAATAGTCACTTAACAGAACATCATGTATTGGCTGGTGTTGAACAAATGAGAATTGAGTGAGAGTAAAAATGAGAGTAAAGTGAGTTTTTTAAAAAAAAAATTTTATTTATTTATTAAATGACAATGACAAAAGACAATGCACCATCACTTTTAAACTAATTTGCACTGGTAACCACTTTTTTTTTTTAATGTTTCCTTCTAAAGTTTATTTTTTTTAGTCTTCACATTTGGCTCAGTCAACAATTTTCTGGGCCTTGGTGGAACTGGACCTCTATTACATGCCCAAAAGTGGCCTTGCAGTCATTCAGGTTAATGCCAGCCTTTCTCAAAATCCTGTATAAATACTTGCTCTGACTCTTTAGCTTTGCCACCTTCCTCTCTGTCAGCTTTCCATTCACACTTCTCATGTGCCTCCTGCTGTTTTTCCATTAAATCATCAGTTGTGGGCTAGATATAGTTTTTTATATGTTGTGCTGTGACGATAGTAGCCTTTTTCACTGAACTGAATCTTCAACTGATATTCTCAGATCTTCAACAGAGACAATGACGGGAATTCACCATGAATGATGCAGATCATTCTTCTTATAAGACCTTTTGAAACTATAAAAAATGAATGTGATTGTGTTTTAAGAAAGTGTTTCTATAAAAGATTGGCTCAGGAATTTGAATATTTATTTGAAAATTTATACAATGTAACAGAATGGAACCTAACAGGATGGAAATTAAAAGCTTTGAGACAAGAAGAGTTTGACAGTTAGCTTACATGAGGGTGTCAAATTGAAGTTAATTTTGATATTTTAAAAAGTATATTTTGAAATGTTGTCATATAGTTATCTGTCTTTTTATTTAAGGTTTACACACAAAAACAAAAAACAAAGCAATGTACACCACAAAACATCACTGAATTAAAAAAAAAATCCAAGCTATTATTTCCTTTATGCTATTGTTTTCATGTTAAAAATTATGTCACTTCCTGAAGGATGATCATAAAAGACATGGCTTTTGTTAGTTAAAGATACAAAACAACATAAGCGAACAGAATGGAAAGTTAAATTGTCTGTATACTGCTTGTGTGAACAAATTATCAAATTCAATCTGCTTTTCTTTTCTTGCAATAGTCTGAAAAATGTCTGAGATCTGTAAAGTCTTAACAAATCTGGCATAACATCATTTAATAGACAAATCCAGTTGAGTGGTAAGATGCAGGTATTTGCACTGAAATATCAGGCACAAAAGTGTCTCTCATGTTTCCCTTCTCAATTCAGTCAATCACAAAAGGGGACAATATCTGAGCAACATAATGAGACATACGAGAATGAAAACACATGCACACACAGCTAATCAGTGGAACAACAAAGACCGAGCTTGCTAATGGCTTTCCGCTGGACAAACCTGGTAGTTTGACAATAAGTGTACAGAAATACACTTACATACACACAAATGCACACACATACATACCAGCAGATACATACAGCATACACAACTGTGGAGTTAAAGCATGCACAGCTTATTTTGGCCGACCGTCTTTATATTTGCACACACACGCACGCACGCACGCACACACACACACAAACACACACTTATCCTTAATCACTTAATCACACAAAATTGCTCAGAAATGTAAAAGCTAGTACAGAGATGTACTGTGGGTGAGACATGGTGACACGTCACAAAGAGATTTGAGGAGTTTGAAGACATACTGACTGATCAAAAATGATCATACTCACCCTCATGTTGTTCCAAACCTGTATGACTTTTTTCCTTCAGTGGAACACAAAAGAAGATATCCTGAATAATGTTGCTAACCAAAAAGTTTTGGTTCAAAAATCTCAATTTAGCAAGACAAAGATACAATCTCAGTGTGGGCAGAAGGCTAAGACAGAGAAAGAGATTTTCAAATGTATCTGCATTAATGTAGAGTAGACGTAGCCTGAGTCACAAAGAGCCAAGGTACTTTATAGAATGCCATGATATTGATAATACATTTTGTTAGTGTGCCATTTTGTATCTCAGGGGTTTCTTGGATACTTCCAGTCTTAGTGCTTGCTCTAATCATAATGCACGTCATTACATTCCTGAATCAATCTGCCATTGATTTCACTTTACTATAGATTGTAGTAACACCTCACTTACAAGTTTCTCAGTGTACCATGATGGTCAGTCATATGTTTTAGTATGCATAAACAACCACATGGAAATTGTGATCTGGCTGAGAAAATCTTGAGCAAAGAAAAGTGAACATAATGTTCCAGGCAAGAGTGGTATATCTTTTTGGCATATTTTATTGCACCGTTTAGGTTCACACAGGAATTTCTGACTTCTGCTCTTGCCTTTGCAATGTTGCCATAAAAATAGGTTTCAGGGTGTTTCTTTAGGGTAGTGGTTAGGCCTCTGTGATAGTGAGCAAATGAAGATGGATTCTCTGTGAGACAACACACACACTGCGTGGCTGTTTGTATGTCTGTCTATTCATAGTGTGATAGTTTGAGAGCTAATTCTTTATTATGTGATGTTTCATTTCAGGAAATTACTTCTAAAAGTCATTTTTAAAATAATTGCAGATGATTAGTCTTCTCTTATCACTGCACTCCGCGTGTCCATCCATATTGATTGAAGGGCTTCATATGGTTGCCATGATAACAGTGTGAAATGATGTCCAACTGGTTCTCTCGCCTTGTCAGAGTCCACAACCATACACAAATAATGAAGACGCACAAACAGTTTATTGCTGTAAACACTAGGCATTTTGTCATCTTTCTTTGTTAATGTATTCTTCATTTCTGTCAGCTCTCCTGCTAGTGTACTGCATGCTTAAACAGTATTGTCTGCTTGTATAAAATTAATCAAAACTTTTAATAAAAAAACTATTGGAGCATTCAATTTTGATAGCAGTTTATTTTGCATTTGCTGAGCTCTCAGCTCTCTCTGACTATCAGCAATTCAAACCCGTGTTCCCGTCTCAAATCCCCAAATCAAAATGAATGACTGGAGACTTCCCTCTGTGCATTCCCCATCACCTCACACCTTCTATGGGGAACTTTTGAGAAGATACATTATAATTTGAATAATGATAAATAAGTTCAGTTGAGTGAAATGTAAAATATGTGTGTATATATAATTACCTGCACATCTCAAACCTGAATTTTCATTAAAATTAGTTGTTTGTGAGAGCAATGTATGGTTAATTCTCACATACTCTGGTCTGGACATCCATGAACACACTCTTGAAAAGCTGTTCAGCCAGTTAGGGGTGTGTTTTTCAAATGCATCGTTAGCCAACTACAAGTTCTGGAAGATTCAGCATTTCCAGAAACCATAGTTCCAACGAACATTCACAAACAGCATCTCAAATATGTTTGGTTGGAACTACAGCTCTCGACCTGCTAAATAGCAAGCTAACATGCAGTACATTCTACAGTATATCTTTCATTATACTAAAATATATAAATTTCGATCTATATATTTTTGCATATCAACAATCATCACTGTTTTGGAAGAATAAATAATAAATAAAGCATAAATAAACCGCATATATAGCCGCAGCAGTTACATACTGCATGTAAGCGTGATTAAAAAATGAACAGCTTTCTGTTGTTTTGTGTAAATGAACTATAATATAAAATTAGTTGCATTGTTGAATCAATGAATTAGCAGAAGTTATTATTCCATCACCTGCACGTGACGTCATTAACAACAGTACTAATGATGGAGGTGCGACCATGTTTTCGGGAAACAACAGTTCATTTCTCCAACAATGCATTGTACACTGTAAATTCCAACAGTGATTCTAACTAACACATTTTAGTTAACTTTATTTAATGTCTTAACTTAATTGTCAAAATCTAGTAATCTGTACTATTCACAAACTATGCCTTTTTTATTTCGAAAACCCAAGTTAAGATTAATCGATTGGTTTGAGTACAATTTTGTCAAGCCAAAAAAAAAAAAGTTTTTGATTTGGGGCAATTCTTAATAGACTTCTCTCTCATTTCCTCCACTTCTGCAGTTATCTTTCTCTGTTTGCATTTACTGATTTCCCAAAGTCATATTAAATGTTCAATTGTCAATACAACTGAAGATTTTAAGAGAACTTCATAAATTGATGTTGATTTTCCTAAAATGTTTTTGTTTGAATTCACCATTATGGTGATCAATCTTCCCTTTGGTTGGGCACTTGGAACTTCATCTATATTAGTGTAATTCTCTTCCTATTGATGCAGAGATGCAACAAGAAATCACATTTCAAAGGAAGGGAAGAAATAATATTATATATGTATATAATATGAATGATATCTAACAAAACTATATTTCATGTCAAATAATGATTAATGATTAAATAATGAAAAATTGTATTGCTAACACTTGGATCATAAACACCTTGTGAAACTTTTAATTGGTTTGATATAATCCCTCTATATTTGTGACAATATCTTGCATTTGTCCATGCTTGAGTCAGATTTCAACATTCAGCATGCAAAACAAAACAATGGTAACAATAAAGTAAATTATCAAGTACTCTCTACAGTTCTTTTTTAGTTTCTAGAACTCTTGTGTAAGTGAACTATACTAACCAAGCATTTGTCAGTACAACATACTCTTCCTATTTCAATTTACTTTAATTTTTTAAGGCAATCGGTTTGCATGCTTTTAAGTAAGTCTAACTAATTAGATTTTACAGTGTATAGTTAATCAGATAGTTATGACTTTGTACTGGAAACGTACCCCAGATTCCTCTGTTTTATAAATGGCAGTAAGAAAAGAACTGAATGTATAACCATATTATAACCATACAACCAAACATGAAGCTAATATTAAAGGATAGTTCATCCAAAAATGAATGAGTATTCATTTAGTAACTCAACTTTCTAAATGTCCTTCCGAACCTGTATGACTTTCTTTCTTCTGTGGAACACAAAAGAAGATATTTGAGGGTATGTAAATGGTGACAGAATTTTCATATTTGGGTGAACTGCTTCTTGAAGACCGAGAATAACTTCTGTGTAATAAAAGACGTGGCATCTAGATTGATGTCAAATGTGTGTGTCAGTCAATAATTAGTCTTGATAAACACAATAATAAAAAAAAAACCTTCAAGGTTTTAGTCCAATTGCAGGCTGAATGGTCAGCTTCACTAGCACTATACTAAAACTGGACATGATTTATATACTGGATGTGTGTGTATGTGTTGGATTTGTCAAGTTTGCTATAGTACATATAATTGAGTGCCGCTGTCAAAAGATATTTCATGTATTTTAGTATGCACATCAGTCATGATTAATTGGCTGACAGTGTGGATTTTAATACGAAAGTACAGAGATGTGTGTGTTTGGGAGTGTGTGTTGCTTAATGTAACTTGTGCAGCTGATACCAGTATCTGTAAGAACCATTAGCCTAATCTCAGCTCCACAGAAAAGCCCTTTGAGACAGGCAAACACACAGATGAAGGGATGTGTGTGTGTGTGTGTGTGTGTGTGTGTGTGTGTGTGTGTGTGTGTGAGAGAGAGAGAGAGAGAGAGAGAGAGAGAGAGAGAGAGAGAGAGAGAGAGAGAGAGAGAGAGAGAGAGAGAGAGAGAGAGAGAGAGAGAGAGAGAGAGAGAGAGAGAGAGAGAGAGAGAGAGAGAGAGAGAGGTAATGTAAAGTGGTAAAGTGGTAATGTTTAGATGTCCAGTAACATACGACCATACTACTCTTACTATCGCTTTGCGCAGTATGCAAATTTCCTGTATGCATAGAATACATGAATAACACTACATTTGCCAACATGTACAGTATACAACAGACTATACTGCTTGAAATAATGTATCCCACAATGCAAAGCACTCAAGCTGACTTTCCAATTCCAATGTGACTAATGAATCACATTTTTAACATCTACTTAATCTGACAGCCAAAAGTTATTTATTTATTTTACACAAAGTTGTATTAAAATGCTAAATAATATTATTTATAGCTATAATAAAAAATGGATGGCACTTGCTTAATTAAAATGAACGACAACAAATATACCCCCGGTTTCATAGACAAGGCTTAAGCCTATAGTCCTAGACTAAAATGCATGTTTGAGCTGTTTTAACTGAAAGCAACTTGCACTGACATAACTGACATATAATGTTTTTTTTCTAAGGCACGTTTATAAAAGCTACTTAAATGTCCTAATTGAACTAAGGCCTAATCCTGGCTTAATCTAAGCCCTGTCTTTGAAACCAGGCCATAGCATATTGTTTGAAACATTGGTAACACTTTATAATAGGGCTGGGTAAAAAATATTGATTTCTCGATTTTAATCGATTCTCATTTTTACAAACCAATATTGATTCTTAAATCCCAAGCAATTCAAAAACATAAATACCGTTTTGGAGCTGTGGCGTGAGATCGCTCTGGCACAGCTCAGCTCAAGAGAAGCGGCACATGAACTGATCTTCTCTTCCGCCTTAATACCAGTTACAGCACGAGATAAACATGAATGAGCATTTGAAAGTGTGTTAAAAGATACAGTACAACTTACCGAAATCCGTATTATGTCACATGGAATCACTCAATCAGTGTTTCAACCGCAGAAAGACGTGAGTAAAACAGCTTGTAAACAATGTCATGTAACGTCACATTTACCTCAGAAAAACCATATCCAGTGTCCATAAACTCGTTAGTCAGCTAGAAAAATTAACTCTAGAGAGGAACATTTTGATAATATGCACCATATTACATATTCATTATAATTGTTCTTCAATATTTAATGCATGTTTGAATAAATCTGGCAAGTTTTTATGACAGCCACCATTTAAATGTTTATATTTCATATAACTTCATTATTATAAAAAAATGAAGTGTAATTTAAGTGTTTGTATACAAAGCAGTTAATTTTTACCTTTAATATTATAGTAGGCTAATGTAGCCTAGTAGGCTACAACTGACTCCCATAGTTTACAGCATTAGTTAAGAGATTTGTTTTCCTTGAGAAAATTTGCCATGTATTGTACCTGATATATATCCAAAATAATTGATATTGAATCGAATCAAATCGGAATCGAAATCTAATCGAATTGCAAGCTTGTGAATTGGAATCGAATCGAATTGTGAAATTTGTGTCAATACCCAGCCCTGCTTTATAGTAACTGCATGCTATGAAGCATTAGTTAAGCATTAGTAAATAGTTCATTCATCATTTATAAAGCATTAATAGACATTAATAAGCAGTTTATAAATACAGCTATAAATGCTTTTCTTGATTTATAAGCATATCGATAATGTATTTAATAATTGTATTTTCATACTTTATTGATCAATTTATCATTTCTAAATTAAGTATTACATTATTTACAAACCAGTTAATTAGAAGTTGTCAGTGTGTTAATAAATGCTTTATTAACATGTATTCCCACTGTAATTCATGATTAATTCAGGTAGTTATAAAACATTTAGTAGTTGTCAGTTAACTATTTTTGTGAGTTCATCTAAAGTGAGGACTATTTATGCCTCATGAAAGCTTTTACAAAGGAGATTTAAAGGCTGTTATCTTCTAAACAGAAAAGTGATACAGAACATAGAAATATTTATTTCAAAATGCAAAAAATGAAACTGTACAACTGGTAACTTGATATAAAATTAAAAATAAACCTCTTCAATGTCATAAAAAAATTAAATTCCTCTACACCTCCAGAAAACATAACTGTGCAGTAAAATGAAACTAAGCCTCTGCAATCTGATATTTTCTCTAAAGTGTAAACATTGCTGAATAAAAATTTACCAGTGGATTACACTGGATTACAGGAGTGCCAAAATACAACAAATAAAATTTGTATAAAACAATAATAATATAATAAAATATTTTGCAGTGTCAAAACTACCTCAAAACTACTAACTTTAAAACATTAGAGAACAGCAGTGCATAAGATAACTGAGCCTTTAAATCTCCTTTGTAAAAGCTTTACGAGGCATAAACATTCCTCACTTTAGATGAGCTCACAAAAATAGTTAACTGACAACTACTAAATGTTTTATAACTACCTGAATTAATCCTGAATTACAGTAGGAATACATGTTAATAAAGCATTTATTAACACACTGAGTAACTATTACTATATGTCTAAATAATAAGATGTATAAATGTACATTTAAATAGTTTATTAATCCTTTACTTACACTTTCTAAATGATCTTATGAACCACTGACAACTTCTAATTAACTGGTTAGTAAATAATGTAATACATGATTTAGAAATGATAAATTGATCATTAATAAAGTATAAAAATATGATTATTAAACACATTATAGATATGCTTATAAATCAATAATAAATCATTTATAGCTGTATTTATGAACTGCTTATTAATGTCTATTAATGCTTTATAAATGATGCATGAACTATTTACTAATGCTTAACTAATGCTTAATAGTGTGCAGTTATTATAAAGTGTTACCGAAATGTTTACTGTTGCATTACATACTATTTCAAATACCATCCGCTTATGTCGTGACATATTGAATACTATTTCTGGGTCCAAGCCTCTACTCCATTTCAGGTGAGAATTCTATCTCAACAGCAGTTTATAAACACTATTTACTGTATTTATAGCACACATTTAAGCTTTAAAAACAATGAACACTACAGTCTCTGGGCTCAGGGTGTTCCGAACAGGTGGGCACCAGTATTTTAAAGGGCATATTGCAGGTTAGAGCCCCCAGTGAGTCAATGTATAGAAAAATTATGTAGGAACTAGATTTTCTTTAAATATACTTATAAATACGCTACTAGGGCTTCTGGAGTCATTTTTGTGAGACAATTTTACTTCTGCATCTAAAAATGCCAAAAACAGAAGTGACGTAACGGGAGGGTGTGCGGTCAATTTCAACAATAGGCAAACAATGGATCGCAATGACAGTTCGGACGCTGAGGAAATTGTAAATGTTTATTCATACTCATATGACGGACCACAGCCATACTATTATGACAGACAATTAGGGACAGGCCAGGATTAGACAGAGCAATAATTAGAGGAGATATACTGAGTTGTGTGTGAGGAGAACCAGCGGAGAACAGAGCAGGTGTCTCGGTGAGAGACCAGTCTTAGCTTATAGATATATACGTTAGCTAACGATATTTAACACTGTGCTCAGATCACAATACTGTACAGATTAGGCAATAGCAAAATTGGTATTGGTCATCTAGGAGTATTGATACTTACCAATAACAGAAACTAATAAGCTTTGATCAGGTGCATGTCACACTCGTTAATATCAGTCCACACTAACGTTACGTGATATAACGTTAGCGGTTTCCCATCATGAATGATTTGGTAACTTAGTTAGCAAATGTTTAAAAAACAAGACTTACGGTGCACAGTTCACGTTTTCTTCGAGCTGCATTTCTGACGGATCCATAACCATCACGTCTCCTGCCGGCGGCCGAACCACAGGCAGTATAGTGTTATTGTGTTTTCATTAGTCTTTCATCCCTGTGCTTCATGATGAAATGACATCACACTATGCAAATTATGTGAGATTGGGACAATCCATTTCTTTTTGAAGGGGGTTTTCCTAGTGGGTAACTTAGTTAACAATGGTTTTTCGGACACATAAAATAAGGTATATCACAATGAACACTTATTATTTTTGAGCACAACCTAATGTCTTGATTATCTAATCTAAGTGAAGGTAAAACTATAAAATTAATTTATGTTTGAGATAATTGTCATGCTTAAACGCAGAGTATATTAAATGCATGAGCAACTTTACAAAACCGGACAGCTGAAAACCAGGGTTCTATGTGATATGAACCTAATTTTTGAACAAAAGATATGGGTTTTTCCACATGTAGTAGTGTGACTGGGGAAAATATAATTTTGTACTATGAAAATAAGCACTTGGGCTTTATATTCATGGAAATATATTAAAAATATACATCACGGACATGAGATGTACCCGCAATTATAGAATGACCCGTCTGCAGTGTGTTTATAATGAGTGTATGTCTGTGCGTGAGTTTGTGTAATAATGTCCTTGCCAGTCAATAGCACTTAATGAACATCAGTAATTATGAGAAACACTGGGTTTAATCCCAGTTGGCATGTTGTAGCCTTGCACTTGCTGCTCATTGCGGTCATGTAGTATGTGAGCGTGTGGGTGTGTGTGAATGCTCAAAATTAAAACGAGATTATCTTGTGACAAAAAACCCAACATAATGATGTTTTCGCCTGTTGTATTTGCACTGTGTGTGTGTGTGTGTGTGTAAGTGCATGACCTTGTATACAGTCTTTTCTCTCTACCTCTCTCATTAATAAATGTCATTTCTCATAATGTCTCGGAGGGTTTTCTGCTCAATTGTTTCTTGAAGGTTGATGGGCATCAGAACTTCCCACAGGGAAGAGTGTGCAGGGAACTGCTTGTGCCTACATAGCCCTATTATATATGGATGTGCTCACGTGTGTATGTGTGTGTGCATGTATGTACCACCATGCTCCTGTGCATGGTACCACACATGTACAGCTGTGAAAATAAGGTCTATTTTTGGTGCCAGTGGCCCGTCAGAATATTGATCGCTGCAGAATGGCGCTCCTTTGAAGCGATTTATCCTTAGCCAAAGGACACTTTCTCTCCAGGCAAAATATGGTTCAAAATCCCATACATCCAGTCATAGCCAGATCAATAAAGAGAGCTGTAAAACACATGGCTCTATGTAATTGTTGTCTGTCTTATGACACTATGTTCTCCTGCTTCATTTGATATGTCTAAAAAAACAAAAAAAACAACAAAAAAAAAAAAACAGTGGTTTCTCAATGCTGATCTCATTTGTATCACACAATTTAAGTCATTGGACTGTGGGAGCTTGGTGGGGATAAGCTTGCTGTGTTTGTACATAAGTATAAGTGTTAATCAATTAAACAATTAAATAGAATTACATTATATGCTTATTGATTCAGCAAATTAATTTTAATTAATTGCCTATGGTAATATTTGCTAAGCAATATTATAAATATAAGCCCCCAAATGACGATAATTTGAGGCATTATATTTTTGAGCCAGAAAATGAATATATTGTTTGTTTTTCATATGATTGAACATATAAGCTCATCAGAAGTCGTTGTGTCCCATATGCTATTTTGTTCTGTTTGTTTTGTTTGTAGCGACTGAGACAAATCAGACACAATTATTTGTCCAATTTAACAAATAATCTTTAAAACTCACTCTGAGGTCTATGGACCCATCCCCCAAAAGACCCATGAGAGCAAGAAGAGGCCTCTGGTTACAGAGACCAGAGAGCTGTGTAAGGACATCAGGGATAAAATTGTAGACCTGGGACAAGGCTGGGATGGGCTACAGGACAATAGGCAAGCAGCTTGGTGATTTATTAGAAAATTATTAGAAATTATTAATTATTAGAAAATGGAAGAAGTTCAAGATGACGGTCAATCTCCCTCGGTCTGGGGCACCATGCAAGATCTCACCTCGTGGGGCATCAACGATCATGAGGAAGGTGAGGGATCAGCCCAGAACTACACGGCAGGACCTGGTCAATGACCTGAAGAGAGCTGATTTTATATGCTAGATTTGGTTGTTAAATTGGTAGCCTTAAGAATTATTTATTTATACAGCCTCGTGTTAACTATTGAACCGGGGTAAAATATTTGATAGATATTTTGGGGATACATTGATATTAGTTAAAGCAATATATTTATTTCCATAACACAACATGCTACATGCCCTTATCCTTTAAAAACTGTCATTACATTTACCTTCATCCATTAATCCATTCTCTCATTGCTTTGCATTGGGTGGTGACCTGTGGGCATCAGATGGCCTGTTATTGATTGGGCTATATTTGGCTCACTGTGAATGCTTTAGGTTTTGAGATCTCTGTGCCCTTTTTAAATGACACAAGATAACTTTGATGTTTGCTAATATTCTCTTCTATAATGGCAAATGTAGAAAGTCTGATGTCACATCAGTTATTGAGAGTGTAGAGTGGCAAGGTGTTTGAAAAGCTTAGATTACCACAATAAAAACGTAGTAAAAAAGTTTGATCTTCTGAAATTCTGAAACTGCTAGCATAGGTAAGTTAATGCTTTACCCACTGAGTTTACTTTAGATAATTCACAATTTACAGTTTATTTTGGAATATTTATGAAATGACAATACTTTTTACAATGACAACCCTTTTCAAAAAGAAGTGTGCTTAACTGTATTGAGCACTTCGCAAATAATATAATTTAACAATATAATAATGATGAAATAAAATACCACTTTGTTTCTTAACACACTTAAGTACTTTTTTTTTTTAAAGTGCACTTTGTAATAATGTCAAAATAAATGTATTACTTTAAGGAGCATTTTAAATCCTCATGTTTTAAAAATCGTTTGTCATGCTTTAAACACTCTCAGAAAAGAATGGTACAAAAGCTGTCACTGGGACGGTACCCTTTAACAAGGTTCTAATATGTACCATTAATATGTACCTTTTGAAAGGGTACCGTACCGCTGTCACGGATTCAACCAACACACCATCAGCACCAGGTCCTTCAGCTCCACCCACTTATTCCCAGTCACCAGAATACTGTCACAATCTCATCAAGCACCCAATATAAGCACCCAGTTCACACATACTCATTGTCCGGTCTCGTCAGTCTCTACACGAGAGTAACTTACCTGACTACTTACCTTCATTTAACCAATTGCATTTAATATAAATTTAGGTTACACTTTAACGTGACATAGTTACATTGTACTTACTCAAATAAGAACTGAGGGTTACACTTTATTTTAAGGTGTCCTTGTTACAGTGTAACTATACATTTAAGTACTAAGTAATATTAATTAACTACTTACTATATAATTAGGGCTAGGGTTATGGATTGGTTTAAGGTTAGTTGCATGTAATTATGCATAATTTACTGTTATTACTACAAGTACATGTAACATATGTAACAAGGGCACTGTAAAATAAAGTGTTACCGAACTGAGTAATATTAATTACCTACATGTACTTACTATAGAGTTACGGTAAGGATTAGGGCTTGGTTTAGGGTTAGTTACTTGTAATTATGCATAATTTACTGTTATCACTATACACCGATCAGGTATCACATTATGACCACTGACAGGTGAAGTGAATAACACTGATTATCTCTTTATCACAGCACCTGTTAGTGTGTGGGATATATTAGGCAGCAAGTGAACATTTTGTCCTCAAAGTTGATGTGTTAGAAGCAGGAAAAATGGCCAAGCAGAAGGATTTGAGCGAGTTTGACAAGGTCCAAATTTTGATGGCTAGACGACTGGGTCATCTCCAAAACTGCAGCTTTTGTGGGGTGTTCTGCAGTGGTCCAAGGAAAGAACAGTGGTGAACCGACGACAGGGTCATGGGCAACCAAGGCTCATTGATGCACGTGTGGAGCGAAGGCTGGCCAATGTGGTCCGATCAAACAGACGAGCTACTGTAGCTCAAATTGCTCAAGAAGTTAATGCTGGTTCTGATAGAAAGGTGTCAGAATACACAGTGCATCACAGTTTAATGCGTATGGGGCTGCATAGCCGCAGACCAGTCAGGGTGCCCATGCTGACCCCTGTCCACCGCCAAAAGCGCCAACAGTGGGCACGTGAGCATCAGAACTAGACCACGGAGCAATGGAAGAAGGTGGCCTGGTCTGATGAATCACGTTTTCTTTTACATCACGTGGATGGCCGGGTGCGTGTGCATCACTTACCTGGGGAACACATGGCACCAGGATGCACTATGGGAAAAAGACAAGCCGGCACAGGCAGTGTAATGTTCTTCTGGGAAACCTTGGGTCCTGCCATCCATGTTGATGTTACTTTGACACATACCACCTACCTAAGCATTGTTGCAGACCATGTACACCCTTTCATGGAAACGGTATTCCCTGGTGGCTGTGGCCTCTTTCAGCAGAATAATACGTCCTGCCACAAAGCAAAAATGGTTCAGGAATGGTTTGAGGAGCACAACAACGAGATTGAGGTGTTGTCTTGGCCTCCAAATTCCCCAGATCTCAATCCAATCGAGCATCTGTGGGATGTGCTGAACAAACAAGTCCAATCCATGGAGGCCCCACCTCGCAACTTACAGGACTTAAAGGATCTGCTGCTAACATCTTGGTGCCAGATACCACAGCACACCTTCAAGGGTCTAGTGGAGTCCATGCCTCGACAAGTCAAGGCTGTTTTGGCATCAAAAGGGGGACCAGCACAACATTAGGAAGGTGTTCGTAATGTTATGCCTGATCGGTGTAGTTAGTAGGCTACATGTAGTAACATGTAAGTATCTCTCTCTCTCTCTTTTGCTGGACCGACGACCGACACATCACCTAGCTGCTGTCTCTCAGCTGGCCAAGCAGGCCAGTAAGTATTACCTAAATGTATTTGTTTAATAACAATTAAATGTCCAAAAACATTACATTCAGTGTGCACTGATACTGTATCTATAAAATTCTTGTAATAAGCACTCTAAAGTATATAATAAAAGTATTACAAAGTTTACGTCTTTTTTTACATATGGAGGCCTTACCCATGTATAAATTCCTGGAGAAACCTGTTAGCACTCACAGATGGCGTACAGTTTTAGCATCAATCAGCAGAGGATAACTAGGCCATTCTAACCAACCAAACCTTGATCCCATTTTACCTGTCACAACGCCTAAAATAGTCCACATTTATGGAGTCATCATTAAACTAATGTTTGTATTTTATAATGATTGCTGAATTTAGCTGTTTAAAAACAAAGCAAATATTACAGCACAACAAAGCTGAAGTCAAATATTCCATCAAAACAACCCGAATCTGAGCTCAACTGGACCCACTTGGTGGGATCTAAAATGGTCTGAATTACTGTTGTCTTGTGTAATTTATAAGACAGAGATGTCAGGCCTAACATCTATTTCCTGAAACCCAAATTAAACCCTCTACACACTCACACAACAGCACACATGAACACAAGTTACAAAATTAAACCTCTTCCACTTCCTTCTGTGTTCAAATGACTGAAACGCTCCCTGCCTAGCCTCCCCCGCTCCATCTTGTCTATCTTTATTTTTCACTTTTCTGGTGCTTTTTCTTTCGCAAACACACATACACAGACGATGCTGTGGCCTTGGTCCAGCATTGCTACCTCTCAGCAAATTACGTCTGATTACTGAAAGAGCCAGTGCGCAATCAATACACTCAGCCAAGGGGAAAATCTCTCTCTCTCTCTCTCTCTCTCTCTCTCTCTCTCTCTCTCTCTCTCTCTCTCTCTCTCTCTCTCTCTCTCTCTCTCTCTCTCTCTCTCTCTCTCTCTCTCTGTCTCTCTTTTCTTTCGTTTGTCTCTATGGTCACCCTTTTGCCCTCTTATTTCTCATGTACATTTCAATAGGTCATAAGCAGGACCAGATGGAGTCTGCAGACAGTTTTCAATACAGGTTGTGAAAAAAAAAAAAAAAAAGTAAAATTCTGTAAAATGAATTTCAACATGTTTATAGCAAAGCCTTAACCACTATAGACATTGACACCTCCCAATGTTCAGATTAGTGGTTGATCTGAGCTTTTTCAATTGCAAATCCCTTGTAAAAAAGAGTACAATTTACCATACTTAAAAAAAAAAAAAAAATATATATATATATATATATATATATATATATATATATATATATATTATGGAAATATATTTTAAAAGAATATACTTAGTGTGAACTGAATGTAATGTTTTCAGACACTTAATCACAATAAAATGCATTATAGTTATATTAAATGCAATTAGAATAGCTAGTAGCTTAACAGTGCTTTTTGACCCACTTAAGTAGTGCTTAAGTATATTAATATTATAATAAATTTTATTGTCTTTGAAATATAGTTAAATAGATATATAAACTTTGATGTAATTTCTACTGAAACTTGTATGCCATGTATTTAAATGTCTTTATAATTACACATTTGTAATGATGAAGAAAAACATTGGTCACACTTTATATTAGGTGTCTTTAACTACTACACATAAAAAATAATTGTTTGGTAAAAATACTTATTGTGTTCATGATATATTGAAAAACACTCTTGCTGCTATTGAGGTGGGATACGGTTAAGGTTAGGGACAGGTTTAGTGGTATATGGTTAGGTTTAAGGGTGGGTTAAGTTGTAAGGGAAGGTCAACAGTGTAATTATGTAACTACAGAAATTAATTACAGCTGTAATTTAATGCATGCATTTTTTTAAATATAAAGCCATGCATGCACACAACTATATCAAATGATTGATTTAAATATTAATACATAGTAGTTAAAGACATTTAATATAAAGTGGGACCGAAACATCTCTCTTTAGGTACACTTTTTATTTAATTAATATCATATTATCTGCATGTACAGTTTAAAAAACATATAAGGGATACTTCACAATTTTAAAGTCAAGTCGTCCAGTAAGTGCAGATTTCTTGTGGGCTCACTAACAAATTAAGAAAAACAACATATGACCTAAATATGATCAATATAATGCATTTATTTGCATCTCAACATCTTTTGCAGTTTAAATCCTTTTCAGTAGTTTATATAGGCCTCTATTCCAAATGATAGTACAAGTAGCCTAGAACTGCTGATCCTGTATGGCTTCTTCACCAAATGGCTTCTTCCAAATATTTACTGTAGAGTCAAACCAACCCCCTGACTTTAAATTACTGAGATGGCCTGTGGAAAATGATTGCATTGACTGATTTGGATCGCCTGTCAGTTGAACAGATAAACTGAGTGAGCTCTGATGAGAAAAGGTATTCATTTCCCATGATTCATCTTAATAAAAGCAGCTAATGAGATTATGCAATCTAGGCCTCCAGTATTTTATGTACATATGTAAATGTGACAGGCCCAATAAGACGATCACAGGACTGTGTTAGAGGGTTTTACTTGTACACACACACACACCTGGTTCGCTATCTTTGTGTACACTCTCCATAGAATTAATGGTTTTTATACTGTACAAACTGTATATTCAACCCGATCTCTTGGCAATTCGTACATATTTTACGAGGTGGCTAATTCGTACAAATTTGTACGACCTCAATCGTACGAATTCGTACGATTTTTGCTCAATCGTATGTATTTGACGAGTTGCTAAATTCGTATGAATTCGTAAGAATGACCTACCTCAAACTCCGCCCCTAAACCTACCCGTCACTGGGGTTTAGATAAAAAGTACAAATTCGTATGAGTGAGGTCGTACAAATTTGTACGAATTAGCCACCTCATAAAATACGTACGAATTGGTCATGAGATAGCGTTGGTATATTCTATCCCCTTACACTAAGAGAGAGAGAGAGAGAGACAGAGAGAGAGAGAAAGAGACTTAAATGGGTTCCTAGAGGAGAGGAAAGGAGTCAATAAAAGATTATGGGACATTTGTCATCGGTTAGACAAACAGCCAACGCAGACAAAGAGCCTCAAAATAATTGTTGATTAGTACACAAACACACAAGCATTTACTCTTACTCACACAATAAAAAACATAAAACACAAGTAGATACACACCATAGACTGATACACACGCACGCACACACACACACACACACACCTGGTTTCCATGTTTTATGGGGACTTTCTATAGACATAATGATTTTTATCCTGTACAAACTGTATATTCTATCCCCCTACACTAACCCTACCCCTAAACCTACCCATCACAGAAAAATTTCTGCATTTTTACATTTTCACAAAAAACATCCCCTATAATTTAAAGCTGTTTCCTCACGGGGGCCAAAAATGTCCCCACAAGGACAAGGATTTTGGATATTGCCATCTGTTACAGTTATGTTCAGTCTGTCTTATTTATCATGGACTTTTAGTTTGTTTTCATTCATTCTCATGTGTTCCTTTGTTTGAGTTTTCCCTCCACTCCTTTGTTACCATGGTCACTGTCATTGTGAGTTTGTTTGGTTTAGCTGTGTTCTATTGCAGTTTTTCTCAATTGTTTACACACAAATACTGGTACTTGAGACACAATGACCACAACATGTAACTCATGCACCAACCCCCTGAACCAATTCTGCTAAACTGCAAGCACAATTCCTGCTTTACACTCAAATTGCAGTTCTAAAACACACTTTTTTCAAAACACTACACACAATTCTCTGCATTTGGCACAATTTTCATGCAGAAAATCTCTTGTTTTCACAAGGAACACACTGCCATTCAAATATGCACACTGACTCATCACATGGGCAAACACCTGTCACACAGTTTTACAATTAGCAAACAGAGCTTCAGCATAAAAGGGCAACAGGTGAGCTCTTTTTTTTTTACTGTAACTGTATACAGTAAATTCTTCTGTTGTTTTGTATGTAGACCAACTTTGTGTTGGTTGGGATGTACACTCTGTGTACTTTGTTTTTGTGGGAAAAATAAAATATATTTGTTACCGTGTATTTGTGTGTTCTGAGTATAAAAACAATATTCTCAAATATTTTACAACACACTTATGTATGTACTGTCTGTAGTAAGTGTAACACTGAACCAAAAAAAGACCTTAAGACCAAGTCACTATGATGAATGGAGAAGAAGTGTTTTCCATTCATCATAGTGTTTTACATTGAGCACATCAGTGTTCAACTGGTTCTTATAAATGTCTATTCATATGATGGTTTGTGTGTGTCATTTGAAAACAAAATACCATTTTGAGAAGAAATAACTTTGTTTTGAATGTAAAGTTTTCATTTTGCAGGAGAATTGAGTGGTTTTGCCCATTGTGTGTGTGTGTTTTTTGATTTGTGTGTAGAGTTCTGAGAGTATGAGGCATGCTTTCAGAAAATGTGTGTAAACAATCGAGAAAAACTGTAATCATCTTGTTTGAGTTCCTATTTAAGTTGTACACTCACATTCATTCTCTGTCCGGTCACGTTAACATTATGTCTTCGTTATATGTTTCGCTACCTATTGGATTGTTATAAGTAAAGTTACCTGTTTGAATCTTTATCTTCTATGTCTATGTCTTCCTACCTGCACGCGCCCTTTACACCATCTTTGTGGGCCCCATAATTTGTCCCCAATGGTCCCCATAATGTAGGACACCAGTTTACCAGGACACACAAACACAAAACCAAAGAGCTCCATTATACCTGAAGAGAGCTAGCCATTAGCATTCGCATTCATCTCAGTGGCAGTTGTTCGGTTGAGGCGCAGGTCTATAAATATAGTAAAATCAGTAATACTGTGCAATTTTTTTTTTTTTACAGTTAAAAACTATTTTCTATATTTTATTACTATTTTAATATTTAAAAAGCATTTTTTCCCTTTAATGGCAAACTTAAATTTTCATCAGCCATTACTCCAGTCTGTCACATGATCCTTCAGAATTCTTTTGAATATGCTGATTTGGTGCTTAAGAAAAATCATTTATTATTATCAATGTTGAAAATAGTTGTGCTGCTTAATATTTTTGAGGAAACTATGTTACATTTTAAGGATTATTTTACGAATAGAAAGTTCAAAAGAACAGCATTTATTTGAAATCTTTTTAACAATTATAAATACCTTTACTGTCACTTTTAAAAAAATCTTACTGACCCAAACTCTTGAAGGGTATAGTTAAAAATAGTTGGACACTGAATTGGACACTGAATCTTTCATAAAAGAATTGGACACTAATGAAACATCTACTTACTATAATATATTTGAATTTTAGAGATTATGTAATGTCTGTTGCTTTTTGTTAGTTAGAATACACAGCATAATTGAATGGCTGAATTTTTTTTTTTTTTTTTTTTTTTTTTTTTAATTAGATGGTGTAGCTAGTGTACTGGTAGATGTCGGTTCAATGGGGTTCTATATAGGGTTTTGGCTCAATTTTAAAGAGCCCTTTATGCCAAAAAGGTTCTATATGGAGAAATGTCTTAAATGATTGACTCCTTCCCTGCACACAACATTTACAATCCATATAAACAGAAACAATCACATACAAAAGTGCACAAATTTAAGAATGCATACAGTAGTCATGGGGGAAATTTCATGTGGTGAATTTATTCTCTCTCTTTTTTTGTTACTTTGAGAAAAGCAGTAAGTATGCAGAGGATTAGTAGTATGCGAACACACACGTGCCTGTATGTGACTGGGTGATATTTATTGCATATTGTAAATTTTCCTATATGAAGAAACAAGTACAGTGGGGAGATTTTGATACACTGCCGATTTTGCAGGTTTGCCCACTTACAAAGCATGTAGAAGTCTGTAATTTTTATCATAGGTACTCTTCAACTGTGAGTGACGGAATCTAAAACAAAAATCCAGAAAATCACATTGTATGATTTTTATGTAATTAATTTGCATTTTATTGCATGAAATAAGTATTTGATACATCAGAAAAGCAGAACTTAATATTTGGTACAGAAACCAAATAATAAGATGCTTCTTACGGAGCCACTCCTCAGTTGCCCTGGCTGTGTGTTTCGGGTCGTTGTCATGCTGGAAGACCCAGCCACAACTCATCTTCAATGCTCTTACTGAGGGAAGGAGGTTGTTGGCCAAGATCTCGCGATACATGGCCCCATTCATCCTCCCCTCAATACGGTGCAGTCGTCCTGTCCGCTTTGCAGAAAAGCATCCCCAAAGAATGATGTTTCCACCTCCATGCTTCACGGTTGGGATGATGTTCTTGGGTTGTACTCATCCTTCTTCTTCCTCCAAACACGGCGAGTGGAGTTTAGACCAAAAAGCTCTATTTTTGTCTCATCAGACCACATGACCTTCTCCCATTCCTCCTCTGGATCATCCAGATGGTCATTGGCAAACTTCAGACGGGCCTGGACATGCGCTGGCTTGAGCAGGGGGACCTTGCGTGCGCTGCAGGATTTTAACCCATGACGGCGTAATGTGTTACTAATGGTTTTCTTTGAGACTGTGGTCCCAGCTCTCTTCAGGTCATTGACCAGGTCCTGCCGTGTAGTTCTGTGCTGATCCCTCACCTTCCTCATGATCGTTGATGCCCCACGTGGTGAGATTTTGCATGGTGCCCCAGACCGAGGGAGATTGACCGTCATCTTGAACTTCTTCCATTTTCTAATAATTGCGCCAACAGTTGTTGCCTTCTCACCGAGCTGCTTGCCTATTGTCCTGTAGCCCATCCCAGCCTTGTGCAGGTCTACAATTTTATCCCTGATGTCCTTAAACAGCTCTCTGGTCTTGGCCATTGTGGAGAGGTTGGAGTCTGTTTGATTGAGTGTGTGGACAGGTGTCTTTTATACAGGTAACAAGTTTAAACAGGTGCAGTTAATACAGGCAATGAGTGGAGAACAGGAGGGCTTCTTAAAGAAAAACCAACAGGTCTGTGAGAGCCGGAATTCTTACTGGTTGGTAGGTGATCAAATACTTATGTCATGCAATAAAATGCAAATTAATTATTTAAAAATCATACAATGTGATTTTCTGGATTTTTAGGAAAACCTGCAAAATCGGCAGTGTATCAAATACTTGTTCTCCCCACTGTATATCCTCTGTAGTCTTGTTGCTATGGAGACAGTAGGAGAGCTAAGGAGTTCATGGACAAGCTTATCCTTAATATTAACACTGTGGCCTCTGAAAAGTGTCTGTGTGTGTTTGTGTTTCAGCCACTTCAAGGTTGAGCAGTATATAATCAACAAAGTAATTCATAGTCAATGCAGGTCCTACATACAAAACATTTCTTGTTTTGTGTGGGCGTATGTATTTGTTTGATTCTGTAAACGCGTTTTTACTTTTTCTTAAAACTAGAAAAATGTTATAATCACCAAGAGGAAATGCTAATGCATTTATAATGAGGACTTAGGTACTAAGCATGAAAAAATATTAATATTAAAAACTTTTTAATCAAAGGCATGGCTTGCATTTCAATTAGCATTGGTGCGATTACACACAACACTTGAGAATTGAGGAAAACTGGGAAATGGAGAGACTGTCTTCCTAAATTTCTCTCTTACCCACATTCTTCATTTTTATCCATTCCTGTTTTTTTCCTCTCTAATTAATGCTTTCATAAAATTTCTCCCTATATTGGCCATGCTGTAATTGTCAGGATATACACACTAGACAATGTTAGTGAAGATCCAAACACACAATTTATTTGGGAACACAGGGCAGTGAATGGGGAGTAGAAGATGCACTTGTATCACAGGGAGAGATGACAGAAGAATAATAGTCTTTACGGTTGTCTTACAGTTGAAGTATGGAGAAGGAGAAGCGGACACCTCAGCAGCCGGGATGAAAGGTAAGTAACTAAAGCCAAAAACCTGGGATGAAGTCATAAGGAGACAGGAACACACTTGGGGAAATCCAAGGAGATCAGGTAAGTGAGTCTTTCCTAGTACAAGGCCAGACAATGACTGAAGGTGAGCTGTGTGAATATATAGTGCGCTGCTGATGAGGTGATTGATGACAGGTGCGGGTGATCAGAACTCTGGTGACAGGGATCGCTGTGTGATAGAGCCTGGCTCATCTGTGACTTTACCCCCCTCTCCAGGATCCGCTCTAACGGACACATGTAATGCAGGGTGAATTCTGTAGTGAGGAGGTAGCTGGAGTTTATATGTGATTGGAGTGATCTGTCTTTCGACCTGGAAGGGACTGATGCATCTTGGGCTCAACTTCTGACAGGGCAGGCGCAGACGGATATTTCGTGTAGAGAGCCAGACGAGTTGTCCTGGATGGTAAGTAGGTGTCTCTCCCCTTCGCACATCCGCGAAGTGTGTGTGTCTGCTGGAGATGAGCTTCATCCCATACCCTCTCGCTCTCCCGGAACCAGTGGTTGATGGTGGGCACCTCAGATGGTTCGTCTGACAATTGAAACAGAAGGGGTTGGAAACCAAGGATGCATTGGAGTGAGACCGGTGGTAGACTGTCATAGGGAATTTTGAGCATATTCGGCCCAGGCGATGAACTGGTTCCAGGTGTCCTGGTGGCGCTGGCAGAAGGTTCTGAAGAAGCGGTTAATCTCCTCCACCTTCCTCTCCATTTGCCCATTCGCTTGGGGATGGTAGCTGGACGTCAAACTGACGGTCACACCTAGGAGCGAAAAGAAAGCCTTCCAGACACGTGAAATAAATTGTGGTCCTCAATCTGAAACTATCTTCTGGGATTCCAAAATTGCGAAATACCTGGTTAAACAATGTCTCTGCTGTTTCCAGGGCTGTGGGAAGTCCTTTTAAGGGAATCAGTTTGCAGGCTTTCGAGAATCTATCCACAACGATCAGGATGCACGCGTTTCCTCCAGAAGGTGGCAGGTCAGTGATGAAATCGACTCCTAGGTGTGACCATGGGCGTCGAGGAATTGGGAGAGGCTTGCCAGATGGTAAGTGGTGTGGAACCCTGGAGAGTGTGCAAAGTTGACATCCCAGGACGAACCGCTTGGTGTCTCTGGCCATGCCAGGCCACCAGTACTGCTGTTGTAGGAGAGAGTGGGTTTGGGTGGTCCCCGGGTGGCCAGTACCCACAGAAGAATGAGCTGACTCGATGAGAGGGATGCGATGATTTTTGGGAACGAAATGACGGTCAGCGGGGCACCCCAGCGGAGCAGGTTCGTGACGAGATGCCTCGAGAAGCTAGCTGTCCAAATCCCAATGAATGGGGCTCACAAAGAGATTGAAGGGAAGCACTGGCTCAGGAGTTTCATTGGAGTCAGAGGGAGCATGAAGTCTTGATAGGGCGTCAGCACGCACAGTCTTAGAACCAGGACGATAGGAGATACTGAACTGGAAACGAGTGAAGAATAATGCCCACCTGGCTTGTCGAGGATTCAATCTCTTAGCCTCTTTGAGATATTGCAAGTTTTTAATGGTCGGTAAAGACTACAAAAGGGTGACGAGCTCCCTCTAGCCAGTGCCTCCACTCCTTGAGAGCAAGTTTGATGGCGAGTAACTCTCCATTCCCGATGTCATAGTTTTGCTCCACCGGGGACAATTTCTTGGAAAAGGAGGCACATGGAAGAGGTTTGGCTGACTTCTCCTGCTGCTGAGACAATACTGCAACTACTCCTGTTGTGGATGCATCAACTTCCACCAGGAAGTCTTTGTCTGCATCAGGATGGCACAGGAGTGGTGCAGAAGTGAAGGCAGATTTCAGGGCTTGCATTGCTTTGTTGGCCTCAGGGTTCCAGGACAGAGACTTGGGCTTGCCTTTCAACAGTGAGGTGAGTGGAGAGGTCAAGATGCTATAGTTCTGAATGAATCGACGGTAGAAATTTGCGAACCCCAGGAATCTTTGAAGCTCTTTAACTGTAGCAGGAGTGGGCCATGAAGTGATAGCAGTCACCTTCCCCTCGTCCATTGTGACTCCTTGTGTACTCACGTTGTACCCTAGGAACTGGATGGAACTCCGATGGAAACTACATTTCTCTGCCTTTAGATACAGGGAGTAGTTGCTGAGTCGTTTGAGGACCTCTGAAACGTAGTGGCGATGTTCGGCCTGGTTCTGAGAAAAGATGGAGGATATCGTCAATATAGACAGTTACAAACCGATTCAGGAAGTCCCGGAGTACCTCATTCATAAAATCTTGAAAAATGGAGGGAGAGTTGACCAGGCCATAAGGCATTACAAGATACTCGTAGTGCCCTGATGGAGTGATAAAGGCGGTCTTCCATTCATCTTCTGCACGGATTCGGATCAGATTGTACGCGCTTTGGAGGTCTAACTTGGAGAAGATGGAGGCTCCACGCAGTTGTTCCAGAGCTGCTGGGACGAGAGGAAGTGGATAACATAATTTTTTGGTGATCTTGTTTAGAGCCCGGTAAATCAATGCAAGGCCGCAAGCCTCTGTTGTTTTTCGCCACAAAGAAAAAACTGAAAGCAGCAGGAGAAGTGGATGGACGAATGTAGCCTTGCTTTTGAGACTCCATGTACTGTTCCATGGCCTTCTGTTTGGTGATGGAAAGTGGGTACACATGTCCGCGGGGTACTGACTCACCCGGCTCCAGGTCGATGGCACATGCCCATGGTCAGTGTGGTGGTAACCTTGAGGCTCGTTTCGGGCAGAAGAAGGAGTAGGACTCATAACAGGTGGGAATCTTGACTGTTTCTCTAGAGGGCTTTCAATAGTAGTAGTATTTACTGGAATTGTCACAGGCTGTGGACGTGCAGGTTGAGGAAAACAGGAATGGAAGCAGTTGGGACCCCATTTTAAGACGTCTCCATTGTGCCACGAAACCTCAGGGTGATGTTGAATGAGCCAGGGAAGCCCTAGGATGATCGCCATGGTAGATCCCTCCAGAACCAGGGAAGCAAACATTTTCTCATGCAGGCTGCCAACTCGCAGGGTTACAGACTTCACTTGACGTTTCACATACCCTCGATTCAAATTCCTTCCAATTACGGATTTAACCTTGTATGGAGTCGTAGAATGGGTCATCGGGAGCTGGAGCTGCCTGCAGAGGTTGCCGGAGATGAAATTGCTGGCTGACCCCGAGTCGAGGGCAGTGACTGTAACGGAAAGTTCAGCAGCAATCAATGTTACAGTAGTGGACAGAGGAGAGGATGTAACTGCTTTATTCATTACTGAACTCACCAAGAGACGAGGAGGACGAATGGAACAAGCGCCCATATAATGGCCGCTTGCCCCACAATGTAAACACAGGTTGTGGGACAGCCGGTGCGTTCTTTCTGCAGGAGATTATGTTATCCACTTGCATGGCTTCTGGTTCTGGAGGCGGCGATCTCTCTGGCTGGAGGGGATGGTTGGAGGACTGCAACATGGGATTTTCTTCATAACAGCTTTGAGCTCTGCGTGCCACACGGATAGACTGTTGGATGGATTTCTCTAAACCAATAACATCATCGTAAATGGCCAGTTGAAGACGAAGCACTGGATTTAAACCTTGGCAATAGGTGGTAATTAACACCCTCTCATTCCATCCACTCGCAGCAACAAGAGTTCTAAATTTTAGTGCATAATCTGTAATCAAGCTCATACCTTGTCGGAGATAAAGCTGTTTGCTGACTGAAGAATCTCCTGCGGTATGGCCAAACACCTCCTTAAAATGTGCAACGAAACTTTGAAGAGACATGGTGGCCAGACCAGCTTGAAACCAGATCGTTTCTGCCCATTGAAGGGCTTGACCAGATAGATGGGAAATTATAAAGAATATCTTCGATCGTTCGGTGGTAAACAGCTGAGGCTGCGCTTCCAGTGCGAGGGAACATTGTAAGAGAAATACGTTGCAGTCCTCCTCCAGACCAGAGGAGGGTGCTGGCTTGACCATGGGACTGGCAACACAGACAGGTGAAGTAGTGACTGTGGTGGAAGTGACGGTAGGATCCATATGCAGTTATGGTCTGACCTTCTGTCAGGATATACACATTAGACAAGGTTAGTGAAGATCCAAACACACACTTTATTTGGGAACACAGGGCAGAGAATGGGGAGTAGAAGATGTACTTGTATCACAGGGAGAGATGGCATAAGAATAATAGTCTTTACGGTTGTCTTACAGATGAAGTATGGGATGAAAGGTAAGTAACGAAAGCCAAAAACCTGGGATGAAGTTGCAAGGAGATAGGAACACACTCAGGGAAAACCAAGGAGCTCAGGTAAGTGAGTCTTTCCTAGTACAAGGCCAGACAATGACTGAAGGTGAACTGTGTGAATATATAGTGCCCTGCTGATGAGGTGATTGATGACAGGTGCGGGTGATCAGAACTCTGGTGACAGGGATCGCTGTGTGGTGGAAGTGAGAGAGCCTGGCTGATATGTGACAGTAATATAACAAATAAATAAGTTTTATTATATTTGTATTGGATGTTTATAACTTCATAGAGTATTCATTTGATGAAATTTTGAAAGTTTCTTGTTTCTGGAAGATGCAGTTGATGATTAGTTGTTAAAAGCTTCATTGACTTTTATAGAAAAAAATAGAAGCAATAATTGAGGCACTTGATCAATGTGCTCACCAAATCTGAATTGATGGATTAAATGGTAAATTTATACTGAATACTTTATCTGAATCATTTCAATGAACATAACATAACCACAATAACATTGACGTTACCAGACAAATGAAACTTAAATGCACGGCAGGCAGACAGGGAAACCAAAAAAAAAACAAAAAAACACAACTGTCACATTATGTTAGATTAGATACATTTTTATGTATGTTGCTTGAGTTTTTAGACTTGTTGGAAGTGTTTTCTATATATTTAGTGTTCTGGGGATTGGTAATTTCTTCATGGAAAATCACATTAGCGATGCAACACTGACTTCTGAGACAATGATATTTGACAGTTACAGGGCACTGTGTTGTCTGCAGAGGTGTCTGATAATTCTAGACAGGCCAAAAATAGAATGAAATCTATCAAATGTTAGATGACAGATAAAAACTACAAGGGCATTTTTGCCTGCATATTGGAAATATCTGAAAAATATTTTTGTCACATTTAGTGCCTTGAGCCATGGTTCATTTCTGACCTCGCTGCCAACCCCCAAAATATTTTATTTCAGAAAAATGTCCATATGTGTATTTTGCATCCGTGAGCTTACCAGAGATGACAATATGCGTCAGTTTGCACTATGTAGCCTAGTGGGTTTTGCCTTGCCAAAAAAAAAAAAAAAAAAAAAAAAAAAAAAATTCATAATTAATATTTATTGTGATCAACTTGAAGAAAAACGTGCTCTTGAGCAGCAGAGGAGTTTAATTCAGTAGTTGTTTTCAAACACAGCACACCATTGCTCTGGTATAATCACAAGAAACTATATCACAGTTTGTTTGTTTTTTTCCCCATGGTACGCGCATGGAAGAAAATATTTTTTTTTATTGCATTTATTACCATTAATTACATGATTTATTTGGGTATTTTCCTTCCTGTAGGGTCTCAAAAGATTAGAATTTTTCATTAGATTTTAAATATCCCAGACTAGACAGTGGTCTGCACTTCTGTAAGAATCGGTTTTACTGCTAAGACAAAAGCTAAAGATCCAACCCCCTGCAATAGAACAATAAAACTCACTAATCTGGAGAGAAGATCTCACAGAAAGAGTGTAGGACATCGGCCTGCCCAAACCTTCTCCCCCTCTCCCTCACCGACTCCCTTCCCTCTGATTCAAGTCACAGAATGCAAATATACCACAGATGATGTATCTTGTTAATCTATTGTTTTTCCCCTTTCATGTATGGTATCTTTTTAAAGGTCTCAGTGTGATTGGTAAAATGGTCTCAACTTCACTGCTGTCACTGGTAGGATGAGAAAGATTGAAACTTATGAGAATTCTGTTCTCCTTTTGAGTAGTCTCAGAAGATATCTGATCCTCTCCCCCGAAACCAGGTGTTTGTGTTGCAGATATTTACAACCCTTTTGTTCTGGTCTGGGTATTTAAGGAAGGGTGGCAGAGCTGCCATTTGGGAACATTCTGTAGCCAGAGCCCCCATGCAGTGCTGTGTCAGTGTCCGAGAGGCACTCACACACACTGTATGTACAGTGCCAGATATAGTGACTCTTTGAAACTATTTTCATGTTACTTTGTAATTGTATTTTATATTTTTATGCTGAAAGTTGTGTACCATGGATTCGTGTTTAATTATTTTTATGTAAGTTCTGTCTGGCCAAAATAAATGTTAATCTTGATTTATCTTGTATTATTCTGAAAATCATTATTCTAGTATGGATCAATGTGGAGTCCTTTATTTCTGCAAATCTTTTGCCAGAATAGATCAAACCGAGGACCCCATGACTGAAGCATGGAGCGCAGCATGCGGGATAATCCGATTTCTGACTATTACTGTATTAGCAAGTTGCAGCTCTCGTGTCTATTAATCAAATTACACTTTTTGTTGAGTAAGCAGGTGCGACCACTTCAAGGTAAAATATTCACTCTGCAATCCTCTGACTAATATCAGAACTGGCCAGTTTGTGTTCGTGAACGCGCGACTCGCGACGCGTCTGTTTCTGTGCGATATCGGGTCCCTTGATGAACGAATATTTGAAAATAAGAGATACTAAGAAAAATCAACGATCCAAATTAAATCACAACGAATCATCAGCTGTTAAATTACGAACGTAACAAATTGAACGAAGTCACATAAAATTGGAGTCAGATCACTTTATTCATGGAGTCAGATTTAAAATTAGATGTTAATAAATTAAGTGAATTTAACAGAAATGCTGAAAAGGCTTACACGCAGAATCCTTCAACCAAGCCGTTAGATTCCGTTTTTGGGCTAACGGATGGACCTTACACTAATTATATTAATGGGGCTGTGGCTGCACAGTGCAGTCTGGGAGTCAATGCAGTCATGGTTCAATATGTAAATAAGGCCATTTATACACGCACAAACACACACATATTCTCTGAGAACCAAACAAGTTTAAGTCACATAAACTTACTAAGACTATAGGTGCCTACTAGATCAAGTGGACACACACATTCTCTTTCCTCTTACTTTGTTGTGTTTCTTGAGTGTCTGTTACATGTGTTTTGTATTCATCTGAAACAACTACCATAAGCCATCCTCACTGATAATTACTACCTGACAGCATCACCCCAGGCTTTGCCAAAGGCATGCTTACACAAAGATACAAAACGGATTGTTTCAGTTAGACATTATTGTGGAGTATCATTGTGTCTATTGCCATCTTGTTTTGTGTTTATTGAGATTCATTTAAATGATAGTGAGGTAATTTGGGGACTTTTAAAATACTAGCATTGTGTCTTTAGCCATTTTCATGAAATATTCTTTAGTTTCCTCAATGAAACTCAATCTAGTTGAATCTATGTTTTATTCATTTTTAAACTGTATAACAAAGCGAATAACCTTCTGCCAGCATGGCCAAAACACAGATATAACCGAACATTGAGGAAATATTCAATTAGCCTGATTAGCTGACAGCACAACATTGGCATATTCAAGAGCACTCGACCGTACACACTAAGGCAAACACAAGGTGTTCATCTGAAGATATTTTTTTTCCCCCCTGCAGTCAAATTTCTGTTTATCAGCTTCCATCTTTTGAGGATAATGTGAATTTTTTGTGAATCAGACATAAGAAAAAAGGATAAAATGCTACGCTAACAAAATGCTGATCGTGCAGTTTTTTCAATAGGTAAAAACGGCTGTGCTTGCATACTCGACAGAACTTTGATGTTTCTTTAAGCTGGATTTGCATGTGACATCTGACAATGCGCTTGCCTAATTACTTTCTCTCTGTCTTTTCCATCTTCCAGCTTCATCACACTCTCTTTTTTTCACACAGACACCAATACAGTAGATGTAAAAGCACAAATGGGAATTGTGATGTTTTTTTAATATTTTAAATAGCTGACAGTTTGAGAAATATTGCTCTTTTAAAATGGTCTCTTATCATAACATGCACTCTCTAATTATCACACAGAGGGAAAAGGGATGATTGCCAGCAGAAGGCCTGTCAATATAATAAGTATCCATCAATTATGAACAGAAATACCATGTTGCAATGTGATTAACATATAAAAGGCACTGCATAAAGCCAAATGCACAAGTAAGAGCACTTTTCCATCAGTTTACAACAATAAAAAGCCTGCTGATGTATGTTTGTGTGCATATTTGTGTGCGTGTTAGCTCAGACCTAAGACATCAGACTCACCATTGCCAAAACCCAGGCCGTCACAATGGTTTAACTCAATGTAGAAAGATAGCAAAAAAATGGGGAGCAAAAGAGAGAGAGAAAGAACAGGATTATGGTAACCATCCAACATCATGGTAAAAATAAAAGGCTGAAGAAAAAATGAAAGTGTAAGAATGGGAAAGACAGCACAAACAGAGATAATGAGTGGTGCGGTTGGATGTGTATGGCCACAGGTAGTGTCTTCACAGCTCCCTCCTCCCTCCCCTCTGAACTCCAAATGTCACAAATGAACTCCAAATGTCACAAAAGGGCAAGTTACTAAACCTAACAACAAAAGCAATGATAAAACAGTCTAAATACAGCTGGAAAACAATGAAAAAATTAATTATTCAAACCCCAGTGCATGATGGGAACACCAGTATCAGACAAGTTGAGTAGTTATTATGCGTAGCGTCAGTTCTGGCAGGTCACGTTAGTCAAACTCGCATCCGCTGACTGTTAGCTGAATACGTCTGCCTATAGGAATACGATGTCTATCACAGCATACATATATAAGCTCCTTCAGTACTATCAGCAGCTATCACGTTTCTCCAGAGCTAATTTACCCTCCTCCATCCCTAGCTCGTCCAGTCAGGATTTGGTATTCTGATTCCCCTTGAATCAGGCTAAATTCCCGAATTATTTTGTACATTAAATATTGACATTAATGATATCTGCAATACATTATGTTGGTTCTGTTCTGTTTACAGGGGGTTATAGGGGTGTTATTGCTGCTCTCCCTGCTCTTATCCATGCTGCATGGATGCGCAGGGAGTTCTTGCCCAGAACAGAACCATACCGCCAGTCCAAACTGTATGCTAATTGTCAATCATCTTTGACGATAGTGGTCCTGACAGAATTACTTAATTTTATAACATTGATATTTACGCTTTAATTTCTACAAGCTTGAATTGAGTACTAATACAGAATTTACTTAGTATTTTTTAATTCTTGCCTGAACTAACTTTTTCATGTAGAAATTCCATTTGTTTTTTTTCTGTAGTATTTACTTCACCACTTGTATCAGTGTAGTGAGCTAATACAGTTTTTATCCCCTAACATGTCCAGTGTTTACAGACCTGATCCAAACCGTATCCATATGTGATTTGAAGTCCAATTAGTTAATTTGAGTCAGTTTTCAAATAGTATTTATCAATTTTGTCCAAACACACATTTATGCCCGCTCTTTCCTCATATAGGATCTACAATATATGACATGTACTGTATCAAACAGTGAAAGGTAAAATGCCTCTGTCACTTATGTTCTCTCATGCATCTTGTGAGTTCAACACTGCTGCGAGTTGTCATGATAGACATTTCCAGTTTTTCTTCCTGTCTTTCATACTGACAGCTTCTCACTGTTGTAGTATAAGAATATATTGGATGACCTGTAATTTTCTTCTATTAAATTCAGATAAGACTGAGGTATTACTTGTTGGACCAAAAACCTATACACAGAATCTCTTAGAATACAATTTGCATCTATAAGGATGTACTTTTACTTCATTCTCTACAGTAAAAGACTGTTATATTAGACAGCAACTTGTCCTTCGAAAATCATATTTCATATGTTACAAAAACAGCCTTCTTACACCTCAGAAACATCGCTAACCTATGGAACGTTATCTGTTTCTGATGCAGAAAAGTTAGTTCATGCATTCACAACCTCTAGACTAGATTACTGTAATGCATACTAGGTGGTTGTCCTGCATCCTCAATAAACAAGCTACAATTAGTCCAAAATGCAGCTGCTAGAGTTCTTACCAGGTCAAGAAAATATAATCATATAACACCAATTTTATCATCTCTGCACTGTTTAACTATTAAGTTCCGTATTGATTACAAATTATTGCTACTGACCTATTAGGCCCTAAATTGTTTATCTCCTGTGAATTTGACCGATCTTCTATCACCCTACAATCTCTTTAAGGTAAAAAAAACTCTGGACTTTTGATTGTACCTAGGATATCTAAGTCCACTAAAGAAGGGACAGCGTTTTCGCATTTGGCCCCTGAACTCTGGAACAGCCTTCCTGATAATGTTCGGGGCTCAGACTCACTCTCCCAGTTTAAATCTAGACTAAAGACACATCTCTTTAGCCAAGCATTCACATAATGCATCTCATAACCTTGTACTCCAGCTATTTTAGATCAAATGCACAAGATTGCCTTTGCTTAATGTTATGAACAACAGCTACACTAATTACTTTCCATTTGCTTTTCTGTTTTATCTCAGGATGCCCACATCAGCTCCAGTTTGGATCCAGCCTCTTATGAAGACTTCAGATGACCCAACACCTGTGAAGAGATGACTCCAACATCAACATGCACCAATGCTAAATTTTCCATATATTGTAATCATTATGTCCAACTTGTAATAATTACTTGAGCTCATTGTTTACAATGAGCTTATTGTTTCTGCTGTAAATTGATACATTGTTAGCTAACTGCGTGATTTGTATATGTACATTTCTGAAATACATTACTTGGACACAGTCACCTCTGATAACAGATCACTTTAAATTGTGAACTAGACACATGCATTTTCTGTAAAGCAAAATAAATGTGTAAATGTGTTTTCATAAATCATTACTGTTGGTCACCATTTTCTTTATTAAAAAACACATATATATTATAGGGGAGACCGGGTAGTGTTGTAAAACAGGGTCAGTTGTAACACTGTCAGTTTGACACATCATAAAAGAGCTGTGGTGATGTGTCATTAATATCATACACTCCCGTCAACTTTTTGTGCCCACAGGAAAAGTGACATGTGTCTGTGAGCAACATTGTAGATTTTATTAAAAAAAGACTGACTTTCATGAGTTCACCTGCCCATCCAGTGTTAATTAAAAATGGTAAGAGTTTTTTGGCTTGCTGTCCTCGAAGGAAATAGAATAGAGGAGAAGATGGGGTGTTGGAGGTGGACGCAGGAAAGTCGTGGCTGGTGCGGCTCAATGACTGCTGCTTATATATACAATTTGTGATGATGATTGACTGGACTGAATAATTAAGCTCCTCCCAAACTTGCGTTTAGAACTTTAATAAAGAAATAGTTCACCAAAAATTTAAGTTTTTGCATCATTTATTTACCCTCAAAAAAAAAAAGAAGAAGAGAAGAAAACATTTCTCAAAATATCTTGTATTTTCCAGAGAGAAAAGAAAGTCATACAGGTTTGGAATGACATACGGGTCAGTAAATGATGATAAGAATTTTCATTTGTGGGGGAATTATTCCTTTAAAGCTTTAAAAGTGACAATAGTATTTACTCTCTTCCCTATCACTTAGATATACAGTACCTTACAATTACTGGAAACAGGATATGTAATGAGAAAAAAAAACGATAGCAGACGATAAGATTTTATCCGTCAGGAATCTATTTAGATCATAAAAAGCAGCTGTTACATACCAGAAAGGAGCCAGAACTTAATATTTAGAGTTCACTAAAACGTTAAGTTGTTAGCTATTAGCTTAAATCAGCTAAATAGATATTTGGCTACATGGTTAATAATTTCTAATAGCCCCTCTACTCCATAGTACGGAGACCCTAAAGGGACATAGAGAAGGGAAAAAATGGAGATGGAGGAAAAATTATTTGTCAATGCTTTTGCCCCCCGAGAAACTTTGCGTTCCTTCGCCAAAAATGTTGTGTTGCGCCGAGAAACTTTGCGTTCACTAGCAAAGAGCTCAAAAGGTTTTGTTTCTTGGGGGAATGCGAAGCATTTTGTGAGCGAATGCAAAGTTTCTTGGGGGAACACAACGTTTCTCGGAAGAACGCAAAACATTTGCGAGAGAATGCAAAAGCATTGACATTATTTTTCCTCCCATCTCATATTTTTTTCCACCACCATGTCCCTTTAGGGGCTCCGTACCCCTGTAGCCTAATAAAAAGAAAGAAAGTTATTTCAGAAGAGCAAGATATTACATTTTGATGCAAGATATGACAAAGACAAACTTTTTTTTTTTTTACATTTGCGGTGATTCCTTGAATTCGACCAGGAATGTGCATTATGAAAGTAAAAAGTGTTTTTTTTTTTTTTTTTTTTGACTGAAAGCAGATTAAGTAAAAAAGGCACTGGGAATAGAAAAGGACAATTGATTGTCATGAGTAGATTGCCATGAAGGCCATTCCTGGATAGAGGGATTCCTGCTCAGAGAGGAAGAGCAGGACACCATGCTCGGTTCAGGAACGGGACAGCTGGCTGGATTCTGCCAAGATGATATCAAATATTAATCAGCTTTTCAATTAGCCATGGTTACTGTTATTTACCAAATCTGTCAGAAAATATGAGAAAAAAAAGGAATCTAGAGCAGGCAGAGGAGCAAAATAGATAAAGGATTTTATCTTGCATGAGAAATAGAAGTATTTGAAACCAGTGAACTGATAAACACATACATGGACTTTCTGGACACCAGGAACTTATGCGAGGATCCTGTTTGTGGACCTCAGTTCGGCTTTCAATACCATCATCCCAGCACTCTAAATAAACCCAGCTCTCTGTCCCTAGCTCTATCTGTCAATGGATCACCAGCTTTCTGACAGATAGGCAACAGCTAGTGAAAATGGGGAAATTTACGTCTAACACCTGCACAATCAGCACTGGCACTCCCAGGGATCTGTGCTCTCCCCACTGCTCGTCTCGCTGTACACAAACCACTGCACCGCCAAAGTCTGTCAAACTCCTGCAGTTTGCAGATGACACTACCATCATCGGCCTCATACGGCAGGAGAACAGCTGTCTGTCTGGTGCAGTCATAACAACCTTGAGCTAAACACGCTCAAAAGAGTGGAGATGATAGTGGACTTCAGGAGAAACCCCCCAGCACTCCCCCCACTAACCATCATGAACAGCATTGTGGCAGCAGGAGTCATTCAAGTTCCCGGGCTCTACCATATCTCAGGATTTTAAGTGGGACAATCACATTGACACAATTGTGAAAAAGGCCCAGCAGAGGTTGTACTTCCTTTGTCAGCTGAGGAAGTTCAACTTGCCACAGGCTCTGCTGATACAGTTCTACTCAGCCATCACTGAGTCTGTCCTCTGGCTCAGGTACAAAATCAGACATCAGAAGACTCCCTTGCTCACCCTCCAAGAACACATCCAGAGTGAGAAAAGGGGCTCAGAAAATCACCCTAGATCCCTTACACCCAAGCCACCTTCTCTTTAAACTTTTGCCACCAGGCCAGCGCTAAAGAGAAGAAAAGTTTCTTCCCCAATCTACCTCATGCACAGTGGGGAGAACATTTAACTGTGCAATGATAATGCCCCTTGATGTGCAATATCACCTTATTGATATATTTATTTCATAATACTCTATCTCTTCTTATTCCGTTTTCTGTTAATTCTATTTTATTTTGTATAGAGCACACCTGTATAAATATGTCTATTTAGTGTGTGTGTGTGTGTGTGTATACACCGATCAGGCATAACATTATGACCTTTATGACAGGTGAAGTGAATAACACTGATTATCTCTTCATCACGGCACCTGTTAGTGGGTGGGATATATTAGGCAGCAAGTGAACATTTTGTCCTTTAAAGTTGATGTGTTAGAAGCAGGAAAAATGGCCAAGCAGAAGGATTTGAGCGAGTTTGACAAGGGCCAAATTGTGATGGCTAGACAACTGGGTCAGAGCAGCATCTCCAAAACTGCAGCTCTTGTGGGGTGTTCCCAGTCTGCAGTGGTCAGTATTTATCAAAAGTGGTCCAAGGAAGGAACACTAATGAACCTGCGACAGGGTCATTGGGCTCATTGATGCACGTGGGGAACGAAGGCTGGCCTGTGTGGTCCGATCAAACAGATGAGCTACTGTAGCTCAAATTGCTCAAGAAGTTAATGCTGGTTCTGATAGAAAGGTGTCAGAATACACAGTGCATCACAGTTTGTTGCGTATGGGGCTGCATAGCCGCAGACCAGTCAGGGTGCCCATGCTGACCCCTGTCCACCTCAGAAAGCACCAACAATGGGCATGTGAGCATCAGAACTGGACCATGGAGCAATGGAAGAAGGTGGCCTGGTCTGATGAATCATGTTTTCTTTTACATCACGTGGATGGCCAGGTGCGTGTGCGTCGCTTACCTGGTGAACACATGGCATCAGGATGCACTATGGGAAGAAGGCAAGCCGGTGGAGGCAGTGTGATGCTTTGGCCAATGTTCTGCTGGGAAACCTTGGGTCCTGCCATCCATGTGGATGTACCACCTACCATTGTTGCAGACCATGTACACCCTTTCATGGAAACGATATTCCCTGGTGGCTGTGGCCTCTCTCAGCAGGATAATACGCCCTGCCACAAAGCAAAAATGGTTCAGGAATGGTTTGAGGAGCATAACAATGAGTTTGAGGTGTTGACTTGGCCTCCAAATTCCCCAGATCTCAATCCAATCGAGCATCTGTGGGATGTGCTGAACAAACAAGTCCAATCCATGGAGGCCCCACCTCGCAACTTACAGGACTTAAAGGATCTGCTGCTAACATATTGGTGCCAGATACCACAGCACACCTTCAGGGGTCTAGTGGAGTCCATGTCTCGATGGGTCAGGGCTGTTTTGGCAGCAAAAGGGGGACCTCTTCCTCTGTCACCAAAACAAATTGTGTGTGTCCAAACATATTTGGCAATAAAGCTCTTTCTGATTCTGATTCTATGTGATATCATGATGGCCAGCTTGAATTTTCTTTTAATGTGTCTCACTGAAGGGTAAATCACATAAAATGAAGAACAAATGTGCTTTTCCAACCCCACATACACCCAGCCACCCACCAATCTACCCAGCCTCACACACAAACACACACACCCACCCTCAGACACCCACCCACCCTCACACACACACCCACCCTCACACACACACCCACCCACCCTCACACACACACCCACCCACCCTCACACACACACCCACCCACCCACCCTCACACACACACACACACACACACACACACACACACACACACACGCTTGTCACAGTCTGTTTAACCCCATCACACATAAGTGCTGTATCGACGCGCAGGGTGCTCCAGTTGTTTGCCCAATGCGTCAGATCAAGACGCATTTAATTCTTTGCATTTGTAAAAGCAGACATGATTTTATGAATATTTATAGGCTACTTTTATATTTTGGAGCAACTAACCCAACTCCTACCCTAAACCTACCCACTTCTAAACAATATAAAACACGTAACTCATGTTGCATTCCAAGTCTTCTGAAGTCATACGATATCTTCATGTAAAGAAAGAGAGTTGATCTTAATGTTTTAATTGCTGAAATGATGATCCTGCCACTCCGTGAATGCATGCACGCACTCAGTCAGTCAGTCATATCTCTTTCAAATGATACACCCGACTCTTGAGCATGACACAATCGGTCACGAGACACACAAGAGCCAGTGACATTTTACAATCAAAGCTGACGTAATGACGCAATTGGTCATGAGACATACGAGAGCCAATGCAATTTCACTATCAAAGCTGACGTAACGTTTCTTCGGGCGGCAATTTTTGAAATTTGAATGTGTTCATGATCTTCGGCAGATGGAGACGCTGATCGCTTTTGGGGATTTTCTTCACACAAATTACTGATTAAATTGAGAATCACACTCCAACATGTCATAATGGCAAAATCATAACCCAATATATAATTTCATCATGACGATAACATTCCTATGCCCAACGCGTCTGTGTATGATGCCAAAGGTTTCTCAATGAAATCAATGGAGCACCCTGCGTGTCGAAAAATGACGCCTAGGGGTACCTTTAGCGTCTTCATTGTGACGTGGAAGGCACTTGACCATGCTTCAGATTTTGACGCCTTGGGAGTGAGAACGGGTTGATTATACACACACACACACACACACACACACACACACACTACTGTTCAAAAATTCTATTTTATAATATTTTAAAGTTATTTAAGTGATTCATGTGAAGCTGATAGCCATTATTCCAGTCTTCAGTGTCAATTTCTTATTATTATCAATGTTTAAAACGTTTGTGCTGACAATAATTTATTTATTGGAATCCATGATACATTTTTTAATAGAAAGTTCAAAAGAATTTCTAGATTTTAAATTTATAATAGATTTTAATCAGAAATAGATTTTAAACTTATAATTATAAATGTCTTTACTGTCATTTTTATCTATTTAATATCCTTTATCCTTGATGAATAAAAGTATAATTTCTTAAAACACATAGTGTGTTTGTGGTCGCTTGTTTGTACACACACACACACACGTTAATTTAGTATATGTTCTGACTATTTTATATCAAAACATTGCAAGCCCGCAAGATTGTAAGTGAGAGTGAGTGGGGAAATTTCCTCAAACCACCAATAATCTTTTGTTTCCTTATTTAAATTCCATGTTAAATCATCTAAATCTCATAGCTGCGACCTTCTACCACCCCAAACGTCCCTTCCGTTCCCCCTGTTCCCCTCTCTGTCTAAGCCACTGTCACACACGTATTAGCCCTTCAATCTTCTATTAATACACACAGCAATTTCAGCTTCCCTCCATTCCAATTACCTCATACTTTGCACTTTGTAGGCACATTCATCTAATTCCCTCATGTATAAAATGATCTCTTGTCTGCTACAGGCCACACCATTAAGTTTAGGTTTGTTCTTGACTGATAAGCTTTAGCATTATTAAATGATCACCAAAGCCACTTCCCTCGGTTTCCTCCATGGAGGATTTTGCTGCTTTTATTCAAACACTTTCTAAGGAGTTAGCAGCCGAATTATGGGACAGTGTCTGCAGTGATAAGACGAAGGCCATATTCTGTGAGGAAGAGCTTATTGGAAGTCACTCAACAGACTGATCAACAGATGTCACCTGGTTAAACTGGATATTAAATTACTTTGTAAAATGTTCAAGGCCATTACAAGAAGGTTTAGATTTTTTTTTTTTATGTAACAGGAATTGCTATAGCATGGTGGTACAGTTTGATGCCAAAGCTTTTTCCTCAGCTCAGGTGAATGGAGAGATGTTATTATGGAAAAAAAAACGTGTGCTTTTAACATATTTTAGTTTAATTGAGCTCTCAGGTTTCATTGAAATGTCAACTTTAGGTTTCTCCTGATATTCCTTAAAGACCCCCTGTTGTGAAAATCAAGTTTTTAATGTTGTTTGTATGTCTATGTGGTGTTTTTAATGCTTTCAGACAGACCATGTGCTGTCAGCACCACTGTCAACCCCACTGCTAGGTATTTTCTCCTTAAAACTGCAGTGAACCAAAGACAAAAACGCGGTTAGAAATTTTTCCTTGGTCACAAAGTACCTTGTAACCATTCACGTCAACATGCGAGCGGGCTTTAGCATATCATCATAACTATGCTGCGAAGCAGGGGAGTCTCAAAAGAAGCCAGGTTATCCCGGTATATTTTTCTGTTGATTTGAAAAATCGGGTACTTTTAGCAATATAGCAGGTGAATTATGTATATGATGTATATTAGGATGTTATGATGGACTTGTTCCCTTGTCAGGTTACAGATGTAACTGAGGCGTTCTATGATGTTCAAATCGTTTCTAAGGGTACTGATTTTTAGAAGGCAGACTGAGATGGCGAATGGGAACATGGTTTGTGTAACATTAGCAACACATTATCAGTTGTTTGATAACAGATAGCTGTTTGATAAAAGGCTAATCATATTAATTACCATTATGTGTCCGACGTTGTAAAGAGCGGCACCTTTGTGCAGCATTTACTACAGTAACTTCAGTAAAAGTTGACAGAGTGGGTCTCTGAGCTGGTGTGTGACTGGAGGCGGGGCTAATTTGCACATTCATGGATTCGCGTGTACTAAATGCCGCAAGGGTGTAGAGTTCAGCTATTTTAAGGCATGAACAATTTTTTTCTCACAGGAAAAACCTTTTAAATATGTCATTTTGGTGATCAAAGATTAGTTTTAAGGGATACAATTATTGACTACAGAAAAGACTAAAGGAGACAATAAAACAGTGGTTGAAATTCAATACTAGAATAGAAAAATCACACTTATTCAAATGAACCGCGCTAACAGAGCAATCGCACCAGAGTTCGTTTTAATCGAACCAAACATGCCAAGTGTGAACACACCCTCAGAGACAAGGGAGAACTGGATCCAAATGCAAATGAGGTTTAATGATGAAAGAACAAAAATACTAACAGCAGAACACGAGGAACAAAACTACAAAGGACTACAAAATGTGGCAGACACAATAGGAAACAGGAAATAGAACAAAACTCCAGGAACAAGCACAGAGAACAAATAACAGATGCATGAAAGATGACCGGGGTCTTTAGTTTCCTAGGAGAAAAATCTGAGAGGCAGGAGACTTAAAAAGTCCCTATTTGATTGAGAAACATTTGACACATTAACAACTGAGAAATTAAATCTCTGATTTTTCTTGGGTGGTAATTCAATGGATTAGGATCTGTGTGATGAAGGGGAGCTGGGGAGTTACTAAAATCACAATTTAAAAAAAAAATCTACTGAATGTCTAATTGATTAATGTCATTGTATTGTATTATACTGTAGGTAATTGGTAAATGTATTGTACTGTATACAGGTTCTACTGAATCACATCAGAGAGTTTAAAAGCAAGGCCTGGGATTGTTCTAGCAGTGAAAACAGTGAATCATGAAGAAGAAAGTGAGGCCCTTGGGACAATGGGTCCATCTCCAATAGCGCGTCAACACACATGTGTGCAGACAATCAAAGGCCTTAGATCGCATCTGTAAAAAGATGCTGATTCACTCTCATGGGAAAAATGCTCATCAGAGAACAAGCAAATGAGGCACTTTAAGTACCATTGATTTTAAAGGAAAGCTAATCCTCCTACAAAGCAAGACCCAACAGTAATTTACCTCGTCAGCTCAATTAGGAAATGAGAAATACTGGCGTGTACTTACCCTCCTCCTCATCACCCCTTTAACCAACAGCACATACAACGGTGCACAAAGGCCATGTTCAGATTGCAGGCAAATCAGATTTTTTTTCTCAAATCAGATCCTTTCAGGCAGACTGTCCACATTATTAATTGCAAGTGATCAAATACGATTTGTGTGTCCAGACATAATCAACCTGCATCTGCATGGGTTGAATTGGTAATGACGTAGGCGTACCCATATATGTGACAAGGCTTTCAAAACGTATACAGGAAAATGGAGGTGCATCATCTCGCTCTCCAAATAAGCACTCTGACGAGTTGCAGTGCAAAACTGCCCCTCCATCACCGAGTTTTTATTGTGCGATGGAGGAGACTGGTATATATTGTGATGTTCTGTGCTGTAGTCAAGGCTGAAATCTTTGGACATACCGTTTGAATACCGTATAAATACTTACGGAATTTCTGTCACAGTTTTTGACGTTATTGTTCAACATGTTCTCACTCCCAACTCGTCACATATTGATGCTTGGTCAGGACCCCTCGGCGTCACTTTTTAAAGCACAGGGTACCCCTTCAGCATCATTTTCCGACGAGCAGGGTACTCCATTGATTTTAGTTGTTTGCTCAATGCGTCAGATCAAGACGCATTTAATTCTTTGCATTTGTAAAAGTAGACATGATTTTATGAATATTTATAGGCTACTTTTATATTTTGGAGCAACTAACCCCACTCCTACCCTAAACCTACCCACTTCTCAACAATATAAAACACGTAACAGGCAAATAAAAGTACAGTCACAGGTGTTTATTGCAAAAACAGTATAAAAGTATTAACTCATGTTGCATTCCAAGTCTTCTGAAGTCATACGATATCTCCATGTAAAGAACAGAGTTGATCTTAATGTTTTAATCGCTGAAATGATAATCCCGCCGCTCAGTGAACGCGCACGCGCGCACTCAGTCAAATCTCATTCAAAAGATACAACCAACTCTTTAGCATGACACAATTGGTCACGAGACACACAAGAGCCAATGACATTTTACAATCAAAGCTGACGTAATGACGTAATTGGTCACGAGACATACGAGAGCCAATGCAATTTCACTATCAAAGCTGACGTAACGTTTCTTCGAGCGGCAATTTTTGAATGTGTTCATGATCTTCGGCGGATGGAGACGCTGATCACTTTTGGGGATTTTCTTCACACAAATTAACCGTTTGGCCTCGGAACACTTGGAATATTTGTTCTTTTTGAATAAATTGTGCCTAAAGTCGTATCTGCCTGTTATATCCTGTGTTTTATATCATATGGGTAGGTTTAGGGATGCGGTTGGGTTACGTGTTCAAACGTGTCTAAATAGCGTAAATAAAAAATAAAATAAATGTAAATAAAATTATGCTGGCTGATTAAATTGAGAATCACACTCCAACATGCCATGCCAAAATCATAACCCAATATATAATTTCATCATGACAATAACATTCCCATGCCCAACGCGTCTGTATATGATGCCAAAGGTTTCTCATTGAAATCACTGTAGCATCCTGCACATCGAAAAATGACGCTAAAGGGGTACCCTGTGCGTTAAAAAGTGATGCTGAAGGATCCTGACCAAGTGTCAATATGTGATGAGTTGAGAGTGAGAACGTGTTGTATTGTTGTGTGACGCGTTAAGAGTGACGCAAAAGAGCAGCCAGAGCATCCAGACTGAGATGTATCTGTAAAAATCTGATTGGAATCGCATTTCAAACACCCTCCAAATGTGGTTTGAATCAGATGTGAAAAAATATCATGTTTTTTAACATAATAGTTTATAATATCTTGGTTTTTACTGTAAAGCATAATTCTATAGGCTGTAAGGCTATAATTCAGCCATTCTTCATCCATTATCTATTCTGAGTTCACAGTCAGTAGTTTCCATCATAAAAGGAATCTTGTCAATCAGACAGAGAGATGAAAGCAAAAAGGTGAAATCAGTGGTGATGGTGTGCTGAGGTCCATGCTGCTAGCACTGCTGTTTAATAAGATGATTACTCAGGAGAAGATGGTCAGAGTTTCCACTCTAACCTGAGGGCACTAAACCATCAGCAAACTTTTATAGCACAAAGCAGGAGCTGATTAGTTCTGAACTCACGAATTCATGTTCAGTGGACACACAACATACAATTAACCTTTCTGGTTGAAAGTAGCAGGGAACTTATTTCTAATATTACAATGTGTCAGCTTTACAGAGTTCATGTGCCTACAACCTGATCAGATTACAAACTGATTATGACAAAAGTTTGAAAGTTTAAAGTTGATTCTTAAAGTTAAAGTTGATTCTGCTTTTTTTTCTCTACAAAGTGAACCATGACTGTAACGCAGCTTTCAAAGTTCAAACAATTCAACCTGATCTCATGAGAAAATGTAGCTATTTTACGAGGTGGCAATTTTGTACTAATTTGTTTAATGTGATTCGTATGATAACATACGTGTTTTCCGTAGATCCTGAGAATTATCCATCCTGAGAACCCATGTGCAGTTTATTGAACATAATCCAAAGTGAACAAAACAATGACTTGACTTGGCATAACTTGACTTAAAGGCACAAAATGTAAGATATTTGGATTAAAATATCCAAAAACTACTAGAACAATGTTATATATTTTGTTGACTTGTTTACTTACATTATCCCAAATGTTTCCAAGAATGTTTAAATCCAGAGAAATAAGCAGTTTTAATCAGGACATGGACCGTGTCCGTGTGCTGCCTGTCAATGACAGGATGATACCCTCAAATTAGACAGGTGAGCAACTCTTTGGATACATTCATCGACAGAAAACTAATCATTGTTATATAGCTCAACACAGTTAGTCGATTTACCACGAGTACCATGTTTTACCATGCCTAATATCTAGCTTACTGCAGTGTGCAACAAGTGTCTCATAGTAGCTGCCGAGCAAACGCACAGCGTAGCATTATAACAACTTTAATAAGCAGTTGCTGCTGCCTCGGGAGGAGCTGTAGTGGCCACCATTATTAAATCTAATTAAATCTAAACAATAAATTTCAGCTTTGCTTAATTTAATTGAAATGTTTGTGGGATTTTCATCTTATTAAATTGATAATTCTGTTTCTCCATAAAGAGGAACAACACCCACCAGTTTGGACACCTTTTACAGTTTCAAAAGAGGGTTTTACCTATCTAGGGATTAAATTACTCCTACTGCTGGTGAAATTATAAATGCTAATTACAAGCCCCTATCACATTCTGTTACTGATCTCCTGGACAGGGGGATAAAATCTCTATTACAGTAAATGTTTATATTTCAAAAACGCCCAAAGTATTGTATATGTTCCAATACTTTTTCGCCCTGATGAAAAAACATATATAGATATCTGCACTATATAAATAGTTTGTGGCCAAGTCTAAAGAATCATTTTGTGGCAGACTTCAAGCATGGAAGTCTGATCTGCAGGTTGATATTGTCACGATAGGATACAATAGAAAGAAGCGAGGACTCAATTGCAAGAGGATATGATGATTTAATAAATAAAATAAAAACAAACACCCACGAGGGGGAAAACCAAACTTGATTAGGACAAAACACAAGGGTAAGGAACATGAAGCAGGGCAGGGAACAGGAGGCAACAACCCAGCACAGGACTGCAAACACAAGGAGAATAAATAGGGAACAAACAAAGCAGGTGATGAGGGAGAACAGGTGGGACAAATTAATCAATAATCAAGTAACAAGAGGGGTGGGGTCCAGACAATAGACATGAGAGCACATGGCACAAAGAACACGTGACAAGCTATGTGCTCACACAAAACATGACAAACACAAGCACATGGCCAGCAAAGACAAATACCAGCCATGTACTCACACAAAGACAAGACCAAACCGGGAGTGTCAGAGTTCTGTCACAAAACCAAGAATACGCTAAACAGAAGTGACAGAACCCTGACAGATATAACTGAGGAAGATTAGCAAACTGCATGTTTAAAATCCCTAATTCAACATAAATGGTTATGCAGACAATATATCACTCCAATCTTTATTCTTTATTCGGCCTGTAATCAATCATTCCGATGGATGATGCAGGTCACAGCATTTCTACCATTTGCATATGTCACTGGCTGTACGGATCTATGTTTTGTCAAAACTCTTCTTTAGGGAATCTGACCATCGAGTTGACGGGCGTCCGAGTGGTCGCTTTATCTCATAGGGGTACTACGTTGTCACTTTCAGCGTCCATCAATCATCATCTATTCGAGCTACATGCCCAGCCCATCTGTGCTTTTTCTTTGCTGCCTCTATGATCTAATCTTTCATCCTTGACATCTCCCACAAACATTTATTTGTGATCTTGTCTCTTCGCGTGACTTTGTGCATTCTTCGTTCCATTGCTCTTTCAGATACAGTGAGTTTCTGTTCATTTATTTTAGTTAGAGACCATGCCTCACTCCCATATAGTAATGCTGGTAGTATGGTGGTATCGAAGAGATGGGCCTGCAGGGTTGGGTCGCTGATGGTAGTGATAACCTTGCTGATGGCTGAGAAGCTCTGCCATGCTGCTTTACATCTGCGAGATAGCTCAAGGCTGAGGGTGTGCTCCATTGTAATTTCTTGGCCCAGGTAGATTGACTTTGTTGATCTTTTCAGAACCGATATAGATGGAGCTTTTCTTGACTTGATGGTTTTTCATCCACATTGTCTTTGATCGGTTCATTTGGAGTCCGACCTTTGAACTTTCTTTGTCTAGCTGGTTCAGCTTCTCTTCAACCTCTTCTGTTGTTTCACCAATTATGTCTTCAACAAATTGTAGATGGTTTAGTCTTTCGCCATTGATGTTAATTCCATCACTCCAGTCCAGTTGTCGGAAGACTTCCTCGAGTGCAGCTTTGAAGAGCTTTGGGGATATTGTATCTCCTTGCTGTACGCCTCGTGCTACTGGAATGCGGAGGGGTTTTTGGAAGAATGTAATGTGGAGCATCCAGAGTTGAGTTCTTGTATCAGACTGATGTAATCATCTTCAATACGGTGACGGTGGAGGGCTTGGAGGACTGCATTGATTTCCATGCTGTCAAAAGCTTTTTCAGTCCACAAAGGCCAGCACCAACGGTGTCTTGTATTCTCTGCAGCGTTCCAGTAGTTGGTTGAGGACATGGATGTGGTCGATCATTCCATACCCTGACCGGAATCCTGCCTGTTCCTTTCTCAATAAGTGCCTGAGGATGACTCTGGTGAAAGTCTTGTATATGGATGAGAGAAGGCAGATTGGTCCGTAGTTCTTAAACAGCTCTTTGTCACCTTTTTTGAATAGGAGAATGGTTTTTGACTCCTTCCATTGCCTGGGAATGTGGAGCTCCTTCTTGTACCTGCTGTATCGTGCTGCGAGTGCTGTCCACAGCGTGGGGCCACCAGCCTTTAATGCTTCCATCTCTATTCTATCTTTGCCAGTGGCCTTATCACTCTTTGCTTGTTCAACCGCATGTCGTACTTCACTATGGTATAGAGGAGTGAGGCAACTTGCAGGTTTGTGTAGAACTCCTGACACTCTTGGTCGATACCTTTCCTTTTCCTCACGATCGCCCAATTTGACTTCCTCAGGATTGACATTTGGCTTCGTTGTTGGGCCATTGACTTTCTGCATTTCCTGAGGCTCTGCTTCTTTTCTGCTGTACTAAGGAGTGTCTTGTGCCAATATTCCTCAAGGTCTGCTTTTAGTTTGTTGCGGATGAGTTTACAGAGGAGGCTGTACTCGACATGGTCTTTTCCATCCTGTTTCATCTGCCGTCTCTTTTCAAGGAGAGTTTTTGTTTCATCTGAGATTCGCTTTGTTTGATGGTTTTCACGTGGTCTTTCCGCCTGTTGCCGTGCCGCTCTGAGATAATGTACCAAATTGTCATAATTATCCGAGACATTGCCCTTGATTTCCCAGTCAAGTTCTCCTATGATCTTTTGGAAGCTTTCCTTGTTGAAGGTGGTCTTTCAGCTTTTGCATCAATTGCGATCTACGCGGTCGGTCTTTCCAATTACTGAGACATCTTGTAGGATTCTGCGGTGGCTGCACAATATGTAGTCAATCTAATTTTTTGTCTCGCCATTTGGTGCTTTGACGCTTTTGGAAGAAGGTGTTACAGATGCTACGAATAAGCATCTTGACTCTGCCATTGCAGCCAGTCTTTCGCCTCGCTCATTTCATTCTCCTCCAAAGTGTCATTATCCTCCATATAACATTATCCTTACAGTGTCCAACCTTTGCGTTGAAATCACTCATCACCACGAGGTAGGTGCAATGTGTGTTCATCACCTCCTCAAGATCTTCATAAAACAGTTCAACCTCTTCATCTTCTGCTGCTGTGGTAGGGGCATAAACTTGTATGATGCAAAGGGTTCTCTGTTGGGCGAAGGAAAGGGTCAGGATGCTGATACAAGGTTTGGACACATCTAGGTGATCTACAGTATGTGCTTTGCCCATTCACTTGACACAATGAACCCAATTCCTCCTGTACTCCTTAATCCTTCCCCAACCCCAAGGGCTATTGTTGATCCATCCTTCCACTCTACATAAAGATATTTCCGGTGCCGCGTTTCACAGAGGCCAAGAATGTCACATTTGATGTTTCTCTTTTCCTCGATGAGCAACTACAGGTCTGACTCCCTAGATACTGTTCTGGCATTAAAGGTGGCGATCGAAAGGGAAAATTGTTGTGCCGAATGTCCAGTTCCCATTAGTGGCCTTCTACCTGAGATTCTAGCAGCCCTCTAGCAGTTTAGGTAAGTGGCATGTCAAATTTAGGTCCACATGAATGGCCGGACCCAGGGTTTCCCAGCTTAACATTGCACAGATCATCACACTCCCTCCAACAGCTGTCATTATCCCACAGTGCATGCTGGTGGCATCACTTCCCCAGGTAAATGGTGCACATCTGCGCGGCCATCCACGTTATGTAAAAGAAGATGGAAACTCTTCAGACCAGGCGACCTTCTTTCACTGCTCCACAGTCAAGTTCCGACACTTGCATGCCCATTGTAGGTACTTTTGATGGTGGACAGGGGTCACCATAGGCACTCTGATTGGTCTGTGGCTACGCAGCCCCATATGCAGCAGAGTGCGATGCACTGTGTGTTGTGACATTCTTCCTGCGTCATTAAAATTTTGTGTGACTTGTACCACAGTAGACCTTCTGTTGGCTCGAACCAGATGGCTTAGCCTTCATTGCCCTTGTGCATCAAAGAGCCTTGGGCGCCCAACACCTTGTTGCCGGTTTGTAGTTTGTCCCTCCTGGGACCACTGTTGGTAAATTCTCACTGGGAGCAACCCACAAGCATTGCCCACAAGCCAACTGGTCATAATTTTATGACTAATCAATGTATGTTATAAATGTAAACAAAAGAAGGGTATTTTATTCCATTGTTTGTGGAATTGTACAAGAGTCAATTGTTTGCAGAAATACTGGAGGTAATAAATATATATAAAAGGCATAGATTCAACAAGCTTATTGCGATATGGTGACTGTGGAGTCCATTTGAATATAGTGAACTCATTGGCAGTTTGAGATTATTTGAGCTTTGTGACATGGCGCGTAATCCTGCTGGAAGTAGCCATCTGAAGATGGGTGTACTGGTCATAAAGGGATTGACATGGTCAGCAGCAATATTTAGGTAGGCTGTGGAGTTTAAACAATGCTCAATTGGTAGTAAGGTGGCCCAAAGTATGCCAAGAAAATATCCCTCACACCATTACACCATCACTACAAGCCTGAACCGTTGATACAAGGGAGAATGGATCCATGCTTTTATGTTGTTTATGCCAAATTCTGACCCTACTATTTGAATGTTGCTGCAAAACTCGAGACTCATCAGACCAGGTAATATTTGTCCAATCTTCTATTGTCCAATTTGGTGAGTCTGTGCAAATTGTAGCCTCAGTTTCCTGATCATAATGGCTATAATTTGATTATTTTAAATAATTATATTCTTCATAGATTTTTCTTCAAAAGCATTATTGCATTGCCAACATGATGCTGTATTAGTTTTATATTTTGACTTTATTTCATATTTTCATTCATTGTTGTCAAGACTTTTTAGATTAAAATGTTATCATGTTGCACTTTTTTTTTTTTTTGGTCTTCATTATCATTGAGTTTATGATTTTAACAGATGATTATGGCTCATTGTATGTAACAAACAGGGGAAATCAAGGAAAGCAAACAAACATGGGGATCCAACTGCAGGGGAGTTTAATGAAACAAACAAACAAACAATAATGAACATAAAGCTGAAACTAAATAACACTGGGAAACAAGGACCACAAGGAACAGTAAACATCTACATCGAACAACTGACAGAGAACAAGTGAAACACAAGGGCTATTTATACAAAGGGAGCAAACAAACTTAACAAGGTAACAAGTAATAAGACACACCTGGGGAGGACTAACCAACAGGGAAAACTATGAACATGGCCACGGGAACAGGACACAGGAATGAACACAGAAACAATAGGAACATAAAAACACTTTTTTTAAAAAGTCCATACAAAACAGGCACAGGACGACTTCTAGGTTCTAGGACGACCTTCATGGTCGTAACAGGACAGGCAGGGAGTTCAAGGGTGACCGCCATGGTCATAACAGTACAGGCAGAGAGTTCTAGGGTGACCTCCGTGGTCGTGTCAGTGCAGACAGAGAGTTCATAGATGACCTCTGTGGTCATGTCAAAGCATATAAAGAATTTATGAGCGGATGCCGCCGCCTCGGGAGGAGCTGGACACATGAGTGCAGCCCAAACACATAAGATGGTGACTGCCATTACTGAAAACACAGCTGATGGTGGTAGGACCTCCGATACCACCGGACTTGGGACCACCAGACTCAAATGCGCTGAGACCTCTAGACCAGGGTGCGCTGGACTAAGGGATGATGTTGGGACCGCTGGGATAACAGCTGTTCGCACCGAGATCAGCGCTGGGTCCGCCACATTGGACGCCAGTCTCGAATGCCTAGGAACAGTCCTTGTTACTTCGGGTGTGGCAGCCATGATGACTGAGGACTCTGGCATGGTGGCCATGATAGCTGGAGACTCTGGCATGATGGCTAAAGACTCTGGCATGGTAGCCATGATAATTGAAGACTCTGGCTTGGCAGCCATGATATACTGTGGTAGTGCTGTGTTCCTCCTCTACGACTCCCACCGTAAATGTAGACCCACTCAGCTGCAATGCCAGGTTGATATAAAATTCAAGAGTCCAACTAGGGTCCCACAGTGGCATGATTGAACTGAGTGGCTGAGATAGTCGCCACCAGTTGCGGCTCCTGGCCATAAATTTAGGTAGGGCAGATTCTGGGTCTTAGGGCTAGTTTATGATCACCCTTTTGTAAGCTTTATATTCTAATCGCTGAACACATCAGACACACTTTTGTCTTATTATTCAGCCTGAGGATGGCACTCTAATGATGATTAACAGACTTTTTTTCACGCATAGAATACCATCTTAGAATTGTAGTACTTATTGCGTCTGAATGTTGTTTTATAATATTACAAGTTCTGTCGGAATTCTAGTGTGGAAAACAGTCATGTCTATTCTCAGAGCAAACATAAAACAAACACAACAGAACTACTGTATATAAAAGCTATTTACGTGTTTAAATGAAAGGGTTTATAATCTCATTAATTTGATACAGTACTCCACATAGGAAGAACAAACATGCCAACTAGTTACTGACCTGACACATATTGTTATATGTCTGTTGTTGTCATTGTGTTTTTGGTTGAAGTTCCTGTGACCTAGTTTTCCCCAGTCTGTCTAATTGGTTATGTCATTCACCTGTGTCTTGTTAATCACCTTGATATCATTTCATTTGCTCTGTGTATTTAGCCTTCAGTTATCCCTCAGTGTTTATCCGTCTATGTTAATGCTAACCTGGTTTATGTGCTGTCTATCCTGAGTTTTTGTTATTAAAGTTCCTGTTTCCAGTTCTTCATCGTCTTCGTAAGCTTTCATCACCATGTTACATACCAGATAGACTGACCAATACAGTTTTTTATTTGCTGTGTTTTCCCCTTTTTGTTTCTTTTTCCCTACCCATCATGGACCTCCCAGCTGTGCAGCTGCTCTGCCAGGAGCAGGATGACTGTTCACTGGAAGCTCATACACGGGACTTTCTACATCTTGCGCTTCAGCTACGCCCTGGATCCTCCCTCCCTCGGCTCCACCGGAAACCTTTGGCCATACGGCTTCTCCGGGCTCCCTCGTCTCTCCGGCTCCACCTTGGTCAGTCGTCGACCTGCCTGCACCTTCGGCTTCGTCTGGCTCCTCCTTCCCCTCAGCTCTGCCTTTGTCCTCTGTCCCACCGGCTCAGCCTCTGTCCTGCGGTCATCTGTCTCCACCTCGGACGCTCGTCGCCGCGGCTCCACCTCGGTCTCATGGGCCTCCGGTCTCGCGCGGGCTCATCGACCCAGCAGCTCCATCGTTGGTGGCGGTATCCTCAGCGGTCGTCCCCAGGGTGTATTCCATCGAGTTGGCAACACCATGGCTCCTCCCACCCCCGACTCCTCCCGATGTGCTGTCTATCCTGAGTTTTTGTTAAAGTTCCTGTTTCCAGTTCTTCATCGTCTTCATAAGCTTTCATCACCACATTACGTAACACATATCTGAAGCCGACTAATATTATCTTGGTTTGGAGTGAGGTTTACGTGAGGTAATATCACGTGAAAATAAGCGGGGCAGCCAGAAATCTGCCCCATGGCTCTCTATGAGAGCGCGCTGCAGTTCTATTTTTCACCACAGATTTACATTGGAAATTTGTGGGGCGCTGCGGAGCTGAGGAGGGCTCAGAGACCGGCTGCCCCACTTAGTATCATGAATACATGAGGTCTATGTTTGGATTAATATTTTGGTGGGGCTCTGCCCCACCTGCCCATACGTGTGATTTTTTTTTTTTTTTTTTTTCCCAAAACTAGTTCAGAGGAAATCCCACCCTGCAGCTAATTTCATTGGTTAAGGCTACAGTGACAGGTAGGTTTAGGGATCAGTGTTTGGTGTAGGCAATCTTTACTGTGATTGACATGACCAATGAAACCTTAAGAATCGGCTGCAGGGCGGAGTTTCCGCTGAACTGGTTTGGGGAAAAAAATCACGCTGCACATACAGACAAGTCACGGCTGGTCACCACCCAAAAATGGTCATGAGCGAGATCTCCTCCATCTTGGTCAAATGAGCCAGCTCGATGAAGTCACGCACATAGTGTCCTTTACAATATGTTTTTTATAATATTGTTTTTTCCTTTGTATGCTGTCATCCGATGTTTGTTTGGTTCCATGTGGCGGTTGATGTATCACATGAGGCATACATTGAACAGTGCATGAATTGTGTATGTCTTTGGGCCTGAAAATAATGGTCATAAACTTCTTTTTCTGCATTGTCCAAATCCTGCTTTTTGAATCATTTCTTTCCATCACTTTTCTCCTCCCACTTTATTTAGCACTTACACTCAGTGTGTGGCATGTATCCACTTGGTTTGAGGGCCCATTGAAAGCTGTGAGATGCAATCTCCCACACCTTGAAACAAAGACACAAACTTTACACATCTCCACACCAATTCTACACCAATTTCACACCTGAACAATGACCACTGTGTGCAAAAGAACCGCCCCTGTTGTGACTGGGTGAAAGTTAACTTGTTAAAAATGTGAGTGAACAATTATTGTACTGCTCACAACAATAGTAACCACCGCCTACTGGCAAAATTGCAACAAAAGGAGAACTGATTTGTGGATCTGTATCTGTCACTGACACATTTTATGAAACTCATTCTAAATATCTGATAGCTATGAATGTGTGGAAAGTCTGAAACTGCAGGAATTGGAAGCATTGGTGTCAAGGTTTAAAAGATTGTTTTGTTTTCAGACAATGTATTCAAGACTTGGTCGGAATGCAGGTGCCTCGGTGGATTCTACTATCTGAATAGCACTAGCGAACCGTGACACTCGATCCTTGGCCCTCTCACCCCCTTCCTTCGTTGGTAAAAAAGTAAACTCACCCTAAAATCAGCCTAGCTTACTGTGTCTGTGTCTATAATACTGCATGTTACCTTTGACAAGAAATGCCACAATCACACATCAGAGTGAGCATGAGAGTTATCACCAAAATTAAACAAAAAGTAATAAAATGCAAATCATCATTACAAAGAATTGCATCATCACACAATCGCTGTGTCATTGCAGGGGAATATGGTGACAACTGGCCACAAAACCAACAAAATGTAATGTAAGCTGACGCATCATGACAGACCAACGCACATTAGCGACAGACACTTCTGCATATGTTGATAATAAATCATATCGTTAGACTGGCACGGCAGCCGATTAAATGTATGTAACAGACCGTATTAAACTTATGATTTGGGGAAAATGTAACTATTATGCAGAATTACAGCAAATGTGTGTGGACGCTAAGTTAGCAAATTTACAGACTGACCAGTAATTCTGCAAAATAACTGGTTTCTCTACTAAAGCTTAACATATAAAACAGTGACAGCGGCAACCAGAATAAAATCAATCACGTAACCTATTCGATTTTAAATAACTTACCCAAAACAGCAAATGATTCCAACAGTAAGTTTTAGCTTCTTGATTGATGCTGTCATCCAGGGGTATCGCTTATAATTGCTGTGGTTGAAATGCTTTCAAATGCTTTAGCTTTCTGCACCAAATTAAGCTCTGGTGTAGGTCTTCCTTTGCCGATTAACTCCAACTTTTCATAAAAGTTAATATTGAAAATGGCACGGATAATAAATTAGCAACAATGTCCTCTTCATTAATGTTGCTTGTGGTTTTCATAGCGAATAGCGCTAGCTAATTTATCAGCGTTTTTTTTTTTTTTCGATCGAATTCCTCACAGCGGGCAGAACACGTCATAAACTCATTGATTACGAGCCCCACCCATTTAAATGGGCGATATGGTCAATTTTCCTGACATTTCAAATTCGTCTCTCATTGACTTGCTATGTGGCTTGGCCCTCTGTAATTTCACAGCTGGACCACCAATCACAGAGCTGAGAGCGTTAAGCGGAAACATTCTAATATGGGGAAAACGTGTACACAACACAACACAAACTGAATAGGCAGATTTGAAGGGTTTATTTACTCAAAAATATTTCGATGTTTATTACCAAATTAAAAATTCCCAAAATAACATTAGAACTGATGATTTTTTATTTAAAAAGTTTTTACTTTTTAAACTATTGTTTAAAAGTTTGTATTTTTACAGTAGTTTTGGCCCTTTCAGAGGGCCTATAGGGCCCTGACTGTTCCCCTCTCCTCAATAGATATTCAAAAGCAGCATGCTTGTATTATGTTCTGACAGTGCTGAGGCCAGGAACAGAGAGCCCAACATCTCCCACAAGCACTAAGGTGTCATGAACTGTGAGAAATACCTTCTTAATTGGATGTCTGGTAGAATTTCCATGCAACCAGAAAGAGAGGGAATTATTAAAGCTAAAGAAGCACGAGAAATTCAGGGTCATTTGGAAAACATAAGCCAAGAATACCCATAATGCCCTGGGGATGCAAGCTGACCTCTAGATTCATTTGCATACAAGCACAAGTTGGCATCCATGGTAACAAGCTGAAAGGGACTTGGGGCTTGATTTGAGATATTAATAATGGTTCTCGTGCTGCTTGAAGTGAAGAATAATATTTTTCTGTTGATTAGTGCAAGTGGTCTTTCTGAGATCTTCATGGCAAATATTGAGACCAATATCGAGCATCCCATAATACACTCTACTGGGACTCAATGGGCCTCATTTATCAATCTAACGTAGAAACGAGCGCAGATCCAAGCGCAGAAATCATCTTACGACAGGGTTCACGTGGGATTCATGAAGCATTCGTATGCCGCCAATCCCATCATATGAATATCGCACGTTGATAAATGTGGCGACTGAAAACAATCGTCTTTTAAATATCACGCCCCTAAAAATTCACGGTTTATGTGTTTGGTTGGGCACTGGGCATACTGATTTTTACAGCGGACCATTTAATTTGAGCAGTGTAACTTTTAAGTTTGGTTGACTGCATTTTAGTTTGATGATGAATAGCTGAAATGTAAAGCTAACAACGCTAGAATTGATATGTTGTGTGCACACGTGTGAGGCGCCTGCATGCGCGATCAGTTAGATTTAATAAAATAAAGATATAAAGAAAACAAATACAATGTCACCAAAACAAGCGTCACACAGTTTTTTCTTTTGTTAATATGTTATTTCAGTGAAATTTTGTGAATTTTTTTTTTTGTGTAGTCCTATTTATTTTATTCCTTTATATAGTTAATTTTATTCTGTTTTTCTCCATTCACAGAAGCGCTGTATGTTCTGTTGTTTATGCTGCTATTTGCTCATGTAAAGCTAGTTTAATTTGACATTCCAATCTTAACGGTTAATGGTCAACTAATGAGCTTTGGTTGTTAGTCAGGAAAATAATCTAACTGATCAAAATGCTCTCATTTCAATTCTCTGTCAGATTTGCTATGCTGCACGCAAGTTCATGCTAACTCAAAAACTTGCGTACACGAGCTGAGACCTGACGTGAGATTTGATCGTAGCCACCGCTCACGTCCATACTGATAAATGCCAAGTTTTGCGTGGAAACGGCCGTACGTTTTCTGTTGTACGTTCGTTTTATAATTGAGGCCCAATGTCTCAATATTTCACTGTATCTTATACACTCACCTAAAGGATTATTAGGAACACCTGTTCAATTTCTCATTAATGCAATGATCTAATCAACCAATCACATGGCAGTTGCTTCAATGCATTTAGGGGTGTGGCCCTGGTCAAGACAATCTCCTGAACTCCAAACTGAATGTCAGAATGGGAAAGAAAGGTGATTTAAGCAATTTTGAGCGTGGCATGGTTGTTGGTGCCAGACGGGCCGGTCTGAGTATTTCACAATCTGCTCAGTTACTGGGATTTTCACGCACAACCATTTCTAGAGTTTACAAAGAATGGTGTGAAAAGGGAAAAACATCCAGTATGCGGCAGTCCTGTGGGCGAAAATGCCTTGTTGATGCTAGAGGTCAGAGGAGAATGGGCCGACGGATTCAAGCTGATAGAAGAGCAACTTTGACTGAAATAACCACTCGTTACAACCGAGGTATGCAGCAAAGCATTTGTGAAGCCACAACACGCACAACCTTGAGGCGGATGGACTACAACAGCAGAAGACCCCACCAGGTACCACTCATCTCCACTACAAATAGGAAAAAGAGGCTACAATTTGCACGAGCTCACCAAAATTGGACAGTTGAAGACTGGAAAAATGTTGCCTGGTCTGATGAGTCTCGATTTCTGTTGAGACATTCAGATGGTAGAGTCAGAATTTGGCGTAAACAGAATGAGAACATGGATCCATCATGCCTTGTTACCACTGTGCAAGCTGCTGGTGGTGGTGTAATGGTGTGGGGGATGTTTTCTTGGCACACTTTAGGCCCCTTAGTGCCAATTGGGCATCGTTTAAATGCCACGGCCTACCTGAGCATTGTTTCTGACCATGTCCATCCCTTTATGACCACCATGTACCCATCCTCTGATGGCTACTTCCAGCAGGATAATGCACCATGTCACAAAGCTCGAATCATTTCAAATTGGTTTCTTGAACATGACAATGAGTTCACTGTACTAAAATGGCCCCCACAGTCACCAGATCTCAACCCAATAGAGCATCTTTGGGATGTGGTGGAACAGGAGCTTCGTGCCCTGGATGTGCATCCCACAAATCTCCATCAACTGCAAGATGCTATCCTATCAATATGGGCCAACATTTCTAAAGAATGCTTTCAGCACCTTCTTGAATCAATGCCACTTAGAATTAAGGCAGTTCTGAAGGCGAAAGGGGGTCAAACACAGTATTAGTATGGTGTTCCTAATAATCCTTTAGGTGAGTGTATATTGAGTAGTTAGTTGCCCATGTGGTTCCAAAATGAAAAACAAATTACTAAAAGTATTATGCATTATAATATATTCATACATGGTAGTTGCTCAGCTGGAGCATGCAGCCATCTTTGATTTGTGTTTTTTTTATTTATTTATTTTTTATTTTATTATTAACTCACGTCATGTCATGTGAATATCACTCCTTGCAACAGACAGGGGAAAATATAAATATATTTCATGCTGCTAAAAGAAAAACATCTAATTTAATGTCATTTTTAAGATTTTTAAGTTTGCAAACAATTGTATTTTGTCAAAATATATGACATATATGACAAGTCCATGAATTTACACACTTTTTTTTTTTTTTTTTTCTTTTTTGCTGGCATAATGGTGTAATTACCCTAAAAAGGCACTTTCCATAAATATATTTCTCTAATTGTTCTCTCTTTTTGTATTTGCACTCTTGTATCTTGGCACTGTTATACTTTGAGAATGTTGACTCATGTATGATAAATTGCTTGTGATGTTCCTCATTTGTAAGGTGCTTTGGATAAAAGCATCTGATAAATGATTAAATGTAATATGTAGTACCAGCAGAGGCTAACTGTAGAAGCTAACTAGGCAAGAAATTAATTTTCATAAGAGAAGTCAAGAAAAAGTTGCAGCAACAGTTTCTCGACTTTCTCTTATAAAACAGCAAATTTTTCAAAGCAGACTCCAAATATAGCTCTCTCCCAAATTAATGCCATGCCAAACATGTTCAAGATTAGCAACAACGAACTCAGTTATAGCTCAGTGACAACCAAACTGAGATATTAATAATGGAGATATTAATAATGGAAGTTGGTGCTGCTTGGCAAAGTCGAGACAAATGTTCTCCGGATTAGTGCAACTACATAAGGTGTCTCTGAGGTCTCTTTGGCGAACATTGATATTGTGTCCCATCTCACAGTGCAGTGGGACTCAATAACTCAATATCTGTTTAACAGCACTTCTTATGAAGAGTTAAACATCAGCAGCCCATCTGCTTCAGTACTTGCATACTATTAGCATGCTGTTATTAGCATTTCCCTCTTTGTCCTGCAGCTGTTACCCCATAGAGAGCTCCACTTCCTGTGATTTCACTGCTTTGCACATTTCCTTCTTTGTGTGGTATCCCCTTCTCACGGCTACAACACTTCAACCTCAACACTTTTTAAATGCTCAAAGCTCCCCAGAGATGAAAACAGCTGCAGATGCTGTATAAGGATGCAAATGCGTATGTGTGTGCATGAATAAGAAGCTTAGCCATAAGTCATGGTCGTGATGTAGTTTATTGGTCACTCCTGTCAGGGTTTGTTTGATAGCACGGGCGTGAGCTAGAGCAGAGAAGAGAGAGAGAAGTAAAGCTACTGACTCACTATTTTAAACCTCTCTCATTACTCAGCAGAGTTACAGGGATTTGCAGGGACACACACACTTACACACTCTTTCCTTTGTTCACTGCTCCGAGGCAAAACGTCAGCACACTATTGTCGCTGTTTATAGCACACTACTGCACACTGACTTATATGTGTAGGCTAGTAATCCTTCTCTTTCAGATGTCTGAAGCAGATTTCTTTCTCTCAGCTTTGTAATAAAACAACGTTGCCACACTGAGTTTAGAATGGTAATGAAATCAATCAGGACCTAATATATCTACTTGTCAGACTAGCATCGAGGGAATGTCAAAGCTAAAAGCATTCAATAAACACTTTATAGCTCTGTTTCAAAACCTAGGAGACAGCAGAGAGGAACCCCCATTTTAAAGCAATCCCAGAATGTAAGGTTTGTGTATTAATTTATATGTATTAGTAAAAAGATGACGGACAAAGTGGAAAATGTATAAACAAATTTTAAATTAAAAATGTATTTTTAATTTAATTAAACTTGATTATGATGCCCAACATTTTTGTGTGTTATTTATGTTGATGCTAATCAGGACATTACGCTGATTCCATAAAGGTTTACTATGTGCCTGGCTGACTGATTGGCTATAGTGGAGAGCGGGGCACAACCTAACACTTTTTGACTTTCTCAGTTTGTGTAAATTCACTTGGGGTTCAGAGTATTTATTTTTTTACACATGTCTAGTACAATTATGTGGTTTTGTTTCATTAATACAGTGTATACTTTTTTCTTGATTTCTTGATTTCTTGATTTTCTTTATTTTTCTTGAAAAAATGGAAGTGAAATGTGACAACATGCCCCATAGGTGTGGCATGTTGTAACATTTGAGGGGTACATTGTAACGACCTTATGACAGCTTAAAATGTTATCTGATCTAATCAAAATATATATATATACAAGACAAACTTAAATATTTTGTCAGTAAAATGCAATTATTAACTTTTTCATATAAAATAATGGCATTTTTTAATAATTAAAAATAAACTAATTTTTGAGTTTGACAACAAACACACCACAAATTAAACACAGCTATACAGCATAGTTCAAAACATAATAATAATTAATAATTTCTGAACATTGAGTCTCAGTCTTTATTCACCTTTTTCTCATGGTTTCTCAATAGAATTCATAAAAGTATAGAATAGAATAGAAAAGAATAGAATAGAATAGCATTGTTCTAATAGGGGCACGTTGTAACGCAGTGTTACAACATGTCCCACCTGCACAACTGGGATTTAAACCCGGCTCTTGTCTTCTGCTGGTTAGATTAGCATTAAAGAAATAGCTAAACTCTTAATTTTAAATAAAACACAGAAAATATAGAAAATTAACTTAGTAAGAAATTTGCTTTTGCTATGGTTAAATAAATGTTCAGTGATATCTTTCAAAGATTTTTTTAATTTTGGCCCAATTTTCTCGATATATTGTTGATATGGCAACTAGTAAATACACTAAGTTTCGTCATGCTGGCATGTGTGGAAAATTTTAAACCATGTGTTTTACAACTAGCCCCGTGTTAGGTTGTGCCCCGCTCACCCCTACTAAGCTTAAGGTTAGAGTTTACATTACAGTTAGGGTTTAGCATTTGCTGCAACATTATGTAGCTAATCAGCACTGTAACTGATATGTCCAATTAAATGTTTAGAAATGGTGGCGGGGCAGGGTTTGCACTGAACTGTTTTGGAAAAAAATCACATGGCTGACTGTTAGCTTAGCTACATGCTAGTGTCAAACTCTATTGGAACTGAGTTTGGCATTAGGAGCATTATCTGAGCTTCGGCCTATGTACAGCGTTCTAATTCAGTCAATTATGTGGTTCCATCTCTGTTAGGATACTGCCTATCTAGGCAGTTGGCAGCAGGTTTTGGAGCAGACCCTTTTATGTGACAGCAACATTACTGCTTTTAGCACAGCATTCTGCTCTCCAGTATTATGAACAGCTGCAAAGCCCTTCATAAGATCACAAGCTGCACAAAAAAAGTTGTGTCCAATGACATAATAAAATCTACATATTTTGCCAAATGATTACATTTTAATAGGCACTAGGAGGAAAAAAATTAAACAACTTTAGACCAATGTAACCAAGACATTTACCTGTTGCATCTTGTTTTTATTAGTTTAGAGTTTGAGACTGTTACTTTAGAATGCTATTAGCTCTACTTTCATTGTTTTTTTTTCTTTCAATATTGTTGTTTTTAACATATGTGAGCCATTCTCAGTTTTCAAGTGTGTTTTTGTGGTTTTTGTCACCCTGGGTGAATGACTCACCTCATATCTGATGCAGTGTCTTCTCTGCTGCCAACTTGTTAGCATAAATGTGATCAGCTTGTGCCATGGCTTCCAGTAAGATTGTGTCTGTGTGTGTTTGAATGTGTACATACATATCTCAAAGGCAGGGAAACGTCCTGGGTGGATGACCAGTCTATCACAGGGCTGGCTTCCTGGCTAGGCTGAATCTTGAACCAGGGACCTTCTTGCTACGAGGCAACAGTGCTTATGTTAATTTCCCTTTCGATATGGTTCACTCGCATTGCGTCAGTTTCTGATGCTTATGAGGAAAACTCAGAATACTGAAGCCTGATTGGTTCTGATTGGTTCAAATGGCTTTTCAGTCCGCCGAAACGGGCGGGCCAACTGTCTATTTAAGTCCCGATGAAAGCGATGTTAGGATTTTTTTCCTTCAAGCGCGAGGATCATCTCGCTGACTCCGAAGAGAAGAAAAGAAGCCAGTTTTGTCAGTCTGAGCAGCTATTTGTGTGCTTTACAGGCCGCTCAAAAAGGCTTCCAGTCAGGAAGCAGAGGCTATCCAATTCGATAGTGGATGCAATGAAGACAAGTCCTTGGGGTGAGGGCCTACTCCACCAGGGGAATGACCTCCTCTTTGTCACGGTACATGAATGCACTGACTCATTCTCTCTCCCTGTGTGTGTGGGTGTGGATGCTGATTTCCACTGATCTGATCATCAGCGCCAGCTGTGGCTTTTCAGCCCTGCTATTTAATGTCCTTGCCATCCGCCTTTTGTTTGTCAGATCGTTTGGAGTTTCCCGGTGTTCGTGTCCTGGTTCTGGCTGTCTTTGTGGTTCCTGTATTTCGTGTCTGGATTGCGGTGTCTATCTTCCTGGTCATTCTTCCTTGGATTCATGGAGGATTGGGTTGCCCATTCGCGTCCCTGCGCTACCAAAAGAGACTGTTCCCGGGCACCTTCATCATCTGACCCACTCGCTATTGAATCCTCTTTCATTGATCCTGACAGAACATTCTGACCAAGATAGATTCAGCGAGTGCATCTGATCTAAGAGAGTTTCTGTCCAACAACAGTGCTCGCATGGATCATCAAGAAAAACAGATGGCTGTTATGGGTAGTGCAGGTGTCTGAGCTCACCAACCAACTTCAACAACTGAGAGTGCCCACTGCACCACCTCCGCCGTCCATTCCTCCCACTCCATTGAACAGCAGTCATCAGCATGAGCCACGCCTACCCCCTCCTGAAGCATACTCTGGTGAGCCTAACTTCTGCAGAGCATTTCTAACTAAATGCTCATTGTTCTTTTCTCTTCAGCCCCTGACATTTTCCACGGAACAGCCTAAGGTGGCATTGGTTATGATATTACTGTCGGGGTGCGCGGCTCAGTGGGGAATGGCGGTGTGGGAGAACCAACATCCGTGCTGTTCCTCGTTCCAAGCACTCTCAGAGGAGATGAGGCGGGTCTTTGATCACACGGTAGCGGGGCGCGAGGTGGCCCGCCTGCTCTCTGATCTTCGTCCGGATAACAGACCCGTCTCCAACTATTCCATCGAATTTTGGACTTTGGCAGCAGAGTGCAAATGGAATGAGGAGGCGCAGTGGGACATGTTCCTGCATGGGTTGGCTGACCGTATTCAAAAAGAGATATTCATGCTGGAACTCCCCACGGATCTCGACGGACTTATTGAATTGGCACTGTGTGTGGACGCACGGCTACAGCGACGGGAGCAGCGAGCACGCCAGACTGTGGTTTCCGAGAACCCTGAGTATTCCAGATCCACCGTCAGCAGTATGGTCAGCCCCGCATTTGATCACGAACCCATGCAGGTGGGTAGAGCTCGGCTTTCCTGGGAGGAGAGAGAACGGCAGAGAATGAAGGGACTTTGCCTTTACTGTGGTGGAGCCGGGCACTTTCTGATTAACTGCCGGGTAAAAGATGAAGCCCGGCAGTAGAGCTGAGGTTACTGTCAGGTGGACTTTCCGTGGAGAAATCTTCATCTTCAACTCTCCTCCCGGTAAGACTGCAATGGGCAACCAAGTTTCACCACTGCCAGGCCTTGTTGGATTCTGGATCGGAAGGTAATTTCATGGACCAAACCTTAGCACACAGCCTTCAGATCCCTATCGTTCCCCTCCCTCACAAGATTTCTGTCAGTGCACTCAACAGACAAGAACTTCCTTACATTTCATTCACCACCGGTCCCATAACCCTAGTCACATCGGGGAACCACACGGAGGAGCTGTCTTTTATGCTTACGGCCCCCGCTGGTCCCCATCGTCCTAGGTCATCCCTGGTTGATGCAGCACAACCCCAGGGTTTACTGGGGCCACAGCTCCATCTCGGCCTGGAGCAATCAGTGCTATGCCGCTTGTCTTTTGTCTGCCTGTTCGTCTGTGTCTTGTTCTGTGTTGCAGGATGAGCCGGTGAATTTGTCAAACGTGCCCGAGGAGTACCTCGACCTGAAGGAAGTGTTCAGTAAGTGCGCATCGTCCCTATGACTGTGCTATTGATCTACTACCAGGTACGTCTCTGCCTAAGGGCAAGTTATATTCGCTTTCTGCTCCAGAAAGGGAGGCCATGGAGAAATGCATTTCTGATTCTTTAGCAGCTGGGCTCATCCGTCCTTCCTCTTCTCCTGCTGGGGCAGGGTTTTTTTTCGTGGAGAAGAAGGATGGTTCGCTGCGACTGTGTATTGACTACCGAGGGTTGAACAACATCACGGAAAATAATACTTATCCTTTGCTGTTGATGTCTTCGGCCTTCGAGCAGTTGCAGGGAGCATCCATCTTCACGAAATTGGACCTGCGTAACGCTTATCATTTGGTCCGCATAAGGGAGGGGGATGAGTGTAAAACCGCGTTTAATACCCCCGGGGGCACTTTGAATATCTGGTTATGCCTTTTGGCCTTTTTGCGGTTTTTCAAGCATTCGTTAATGACGTGCTGAGAGACATGATCGATCAGTTCATATATGTCTACCTGGATGACATATTGATAGTTTCCTCGTCTCTCCAGGAACATGTTCAGCATATCAGGAGAGTGCTCCAGAGGCTGCTAGAGAATGGGCTTTTTGTCAAGGCTGAGAAATGCGCTTTTCATGCAAAGTCTGTTCCTTTCTTAGGTTACATCGTCTCGTCCGAGGGAATGCGCATGGATCCCGAAAAGATTAAGGCTGTGGTGGATTGGCCAAACCCAGATTCCCGCAAGGCCCTACAGAGGTTTCTGGGGTTCGCCAATTTTTACCGGTGTTTTATTCGCAATTTCAGCCAGCTAGCCGCTCCTCTGACTGCCTTGACCTCCACCAGGACGACGTTCAGGTTATCTGGTGCAGCCGAAGCTGCATTTTCCAACCTCAGGAGCCGCTTTGTTTCGGCTCCCATTCTGATAGCCCCTGATCCGTCACGTCAGTTCGTGATAGAGGTCGGCACATCAGAGGTGGGGGTAGGTGCGGTTCTTTCCCAGCGCTCTTCCACGGATGACAAGTCCCTATCTCTGGACCTCCTTCCATTGTGCGCTAGTAGCACAGTGTTATTGAATTGCGTTCCCCATAAGCACCAGAAACTGATGCAATGCAAGCGAACCGTATCGAAAGGAAACGTTCCGGTTACTAGAGTAATCTTGGTTCCCTGACATAATGGGAACAAGCATTGCGTAGCTGGGCAAGTGGATGCTGCTGCTCCTCAGTTGAAAATTTCTGACTAACATAACTTTCAGTGTGACTTAAATAGGCAGTCATTTGTCTGTGCAGGTGCACAGACGTGAATCAATCAGGCAGTATTCTGAGAATTCAAAGATTTCCCCATAAACGTCAGAAACTGACAATGCTTGTTCCCGTTATCTCAGGGAACTGTAACGGCTGGACCAATCAGACACACAATAATTTGCTATATTTAACTAACAATCTTTAAAACCCACTCTGTGAGGTCCGTGAACCATCCCCCGAAAGAGCAGCTAACACCCCAAAAGGGCAGAACAGGGCTCAGTTAACAGGGCTACCATCTGATAAGACTGTTCTGTTTATTGCTCGAAAAAATGTGGCCATGTGAAAAGCAAACGTGATAGGAAAGACACATATAGCCGCAAAACAAATCTTTCTAACTTATTATAGGCAAACTGTTCTATAAAGGAACATGGATCCCAGGACATTTTGTGTATGCTTATTATTGTCTTGTATAGTATCGCTTGTATTGTATTTTGTTTTATGCATGCTGTATGAGAGAACCAACAGTTAATGTAACCTCACCTATACCATGTCTGGTATCTACAAATTTGTATTTTGATTATCTAAATGATTGTGTATATTATATGTCGATCCTATGCAACATATTCGTATTACAAGAATCTTTAATAGTTTCTGCATCAACCACAATCTAGTTAAATATGCAAATGACCAAGCTTGAGGACAAAGAGCCGTAAACTTTCCCTCCAAAAGCTTGTTACCATTGGCTCACTGACCCCTGGGAGGAGAGACCGTACTCAGAGGTTAAAAAGCCCCTGCACAGATCCCACTCTCTTTCGTCCTTCTCCTCCTGGTTGCTGTGCATGTGGGACCGGAAACCCGGTCCGACCTCAAGGTTGCGGGCTGGCAGGCCTTAACACACGCTAGTAACCAGAACATTATTCATCCATCTATCCATCCATTAATTAATTCTCCAAACCGCTTGTCCTCTGGGATGAGGAAATCATGCCACAACAATTCAAAGATGTCACAGTGTTAACCATCTTTAAGAATAAGGGCAGCAAAGCAGACTGTGGCAACTACAGAGGCATCTCACTTCTGTCAACTGCTGGAAAGATCCTTGCAAGAATTATACTTAATTTGTTGATCTAGTCCATCTCAGAGAAGTCCTTGCCAGAGGCTCAGTGGGGATTCAGACCTGACTGTAGCACCGTCTACAAGGTCTTCACAGTTAGGCAGATCCAGAAAATAATGCACCGAGCTGCATATGCACATTTTCATCATCTTACAAAGACTTTTGGCATGGTAAACAGAGAAGTGCTGTGGACCGTTCTTGCAAAGTTTAGATGGCCCAGAAAGGTTACAAACCTGATCAGTCTCTTTAAGTACAGAATGATGGGCCTTGTCCTCTCCAATGGAGATGCTTTACTCCCATTTTACATTTAAAACGGAGTGAAGCAAAGATGTGCAAACATGCTCTACAGGGATTCGAGTGTAAATGCGATACAGACTGGATGGCTCCCTCTTTGATCTCCGGAGGCTGAATACCAAATCTAAGACAATCGACTGGCTGATCCTTTTTTGACTGTTTGTTTATGACTGTACCTTCATGGCACACTTAGAGATCGATCTGCATACAAGTCCTGATCCACCGGAACACCTAGCTGGCAACCAAGATCATTGTGTACACAGGGTAGTCATGCTCACTAGTCTTCTATGACTGTGAAACCTAGACACTGTTCGGAAAGCACCAGAAACAGCTTGAGCAATTCCATCAGAGATCTCTAAGATTAATCATGTGCATCAAATAGCAGGACAAAGTGACAAATCTGGTCAGTATCAAGGCCATGATCATGCATGCCCGGCTTCGTTGGACAAGCAATGTTATACATACAGTATGGACAGTTCCTGTATCCCATGTCAGATTCTCTATGTGTCTCAAGGCCACAGGAGTCAAGGTCTCCCAAAGAAACGTTACAAAGACTCTGTGTGAAGACTCTCCCTTTTACTCCCTAGGCTCCAGGGGCTGACCCAAGCGTGAGGTTGCCTCCACAAGCGGCCTTGGCCCTGGCCTTTCTTCCTCCTAACACTCTACCCCAAGCTAGATCTTCTTTCACTCTCTTCTCCGCTACGCAATTGCCATCCCACTGAACTGCCCCGTCGCCAGCAACATCAGAACACAGATCCTCACATGTGCGGACATCAATTTATCATTGATTCCTCATTTCTGTCTCAAATCAGCAAATTGCCTGTAGCGACTTTGCAGTTACCTTAAAGAATTCAGCCCATAATCCGTCCCGCATTCCTTTCTTTCTCTGAATTTTCCATTGCCTTCATTCGCTACAGTGCATCATTTGCGCTGCACTTCCCCACAGGAGACTGTGATGATTATCAGGGAACTGAATGATTATCTCCTCATAATTTCAGAGCTTGCAATATCCTACGGAGGAACTCACTTTTATACTTACCACAAGCTGTTCTCAGCAAAATATGCCGTCTACATTGCCCAGTGCCCTTACTGGGGTGCACTAGACACAGATCTTCACAACAGAGTGTTCTTGGGCTGTCGTAACATTTCCTGCATGGTCTGTAGATCAGTTGCCCACTCCAACACAGCTTGCCCTCTGATTAACCCTTCAGTTCCCCCTTGCCCAGATTCATCCCAGGTAAAGTCAACTAGTTATGTCCCGCAGCCAGCAAACACCAGCTTTGACTCCTCAGCTACGGATTTTAAAAGGAGAAACACTTCTTTCACTTCCAGCAGTCAGGTCTGCAATAATTTTAACTCAGGGAGATGCTCAAGACAGCGTTGCCATTTCATGCACATTTGCAGATTTTGTCGCACACTCATTCACGCGCAATATGCCATGTAAAAAGATCTCTAAATAAATATTCAACAAATTACTTGTCAACTCCTGTGAATATTTCTCGTTTGTCTGCCAAATTGTCTTACCACCCTGACGCTAACTTTACTAAATATATGCTGTCTGGTCTTGAACAAACCCAGTTTCAAACCCGCCGTGGAAAGCCTCCCCACAAGTATTATTTGTGATAATCTCCAGTCAGTGTCTCAGATGTTTCTCCTAAATTTCCTTAGGAGGAAATGGCTGTGAGAAATGTGAGATCTCTTTATTGTCTTGCAGAGGTTGCTCTTTTTTATTATTATTTTTTTTTGACATTGGGGTTTTTCAACTTTTAATGGATAGGACAGTATGGAGGAGAGATCAGAAACAATGGGAGAAGCAGGAAATTACTTTTAGCTGGGACTCAAACTCATGATGTCTGAGGTACAGCTGTGTCTCGATGTTGATGTGCTGCCCACAAGGCTATGGCTCTGACAGAGGTCTCTTTAAGCTCAGGATACTAAGTGGTGATTCTCTTATATGTCTCATTTAGGTATCAGCTTTGTCTTCAGATGTCTTAAATTTATATATATAAAAAATGTATATTCCTAATATTGTAAATACTGAAACTATCATTTGAAAACCATTATACATTTCAGAATATTAAGGGTTACTATCTTAAATTTATCTTCAATGCCCAGCATTCTCTGTGTAGCACATTTTCCAAACACACTAAAAAGACATAAATGAACATCAAATGGAGACTTTTGCTTGAGTCTCCTGCTTCTCACACTTGTCTCCTGAGACAAAAAGTCTAACACTCTCACAATGGTCTCCTTTAACGTTTTAGAAGAGATCTCAACAACATCACACACTGTGCTCATATTTTTCTCCTTAGTTAGAGACACTGGATCGCTCACATTTGTCTCCTCTGAAGTTTAGAAGAGATCTCATCAACTTTTCAAATCAAATGTCTCAGTATGAACTCAAACATTTATACCATATAATATGTATTAATAATCAAATTGATCAAGGATTGAGTTGTAAGCCATTTAATGTGCCTTTCAGCAAAGAAAGCTCTTGTGTGTCAGGCTTAAACTTTGAATTTATGGATTGTTTTATACTTTAGTATCTTTCAAGTACTTGACTTGGTACACAATTTGTAAAGTTGTTGAGGTCTCTTCTAAACTTTAAAAAGAGATAAATGTGAGAGATCCTCTAGCTCAGAAAAACCTATGTGTGTTGTTGAGATCTTGTCTGAAACTTTGGAGGAGACAAATATGAGACCACCGGTGTCTTTAGTTTAGGGGAAAATCTGAGCACAGTGTGTGATGTTGTTGAGATCTTTAAACTATAGAGGACACAAATGTGAGACCACCAGAGTCTCTAGGTAAGGAGAAAAATATGAGAACAGCATGTGATGTTGTTGAGGTCTCTTCTGAAACTTTAGAGGAGACAAACATGTAAGAGGACTGTTCTAGGTGGGATCAAACCCAAATCTCTCGTGTTCAAAGTCACTGAGTTTACCGATTGAGCTAACTCCCCAATTAATGAATCCAAGAGCAGAGGTGGCAAAAAGCAAGGAGTCATAGATCTTCAACAAAAGACAATCATTACTGAAGAAAAGTGCAACAAAACAAAGAAAGCCAGGCTTCCAAGAAAAAGAGCATAAACATTCTCAAGCATAAACAGCTTTATCTCTCTCTGAGAATATTCTCTTCATTACCACAACATTGATCAAGCAATAAAACACTGGTCGTGGTGCTTGGCTCACCAAAGTCGACATCACTTCTGAAGTCCAAAAGGCTTTCGCTGAGCTCGGGATTCCAATCGTCCAGGACAAAACCATGGGTCCAGCCACATCCATTGAATTTCTTGGCATTAACTTAGATACAGTTAATTTCCAGGCCTTACTGCCCAAGGAAAAAATCGATAGCATAATTCTGGTCCCATCCACCCTCCTAGACAATCCAAACTGTTCTAAATGCGAACTGCTATCGTTGCTCGGCCACTTAAATAAATAAAGAATAAAGTGTATTCATTATGCAATGCTAATCGACATAGCATTAATTACAGTATAGAATACTTCTAAATAATATATTATCTGCCTCATTCTATGATTAGAAGCCACATCAGATCCCAATTGGAATTTATTTCAAACACTCGACTGACTTTATGAAGTGAGATAAAATCATGTAATATTTGACAAGTTTTGCTTTTAATATGCACATCGTAAGTGATTCAAACTCACAGCGCTTGCAGAGACCATTAACTGAACCGATTGAGCCGCTCCTCACTATGAAATATTATTGTTCAGCACATAAACAACTACATTTGAGTAGATATTCACAAACACAGTATTCCACAGTAAACACTGGTCTAAACATTCTAATATTCATCAAGTTACAGTGTAAACACTCATATTACTTTTATATAGTACTGCGTTTTATTTTATAGAGCATAAAAACATCCTTGTGTTGTATGACATTTAAATGCATTTAGCATTGAAAGGTTGCCTACCTGCCTATATATTTTATATTTCAACATGGTTCCGTCAATTTCACACATTTTAGTCTGGCAATAGTTCAACTAAAATGTGTAGTTCATGTAAAATATTATGTAAAAAAGTTTATGTAACAATAATACGTTAACTAATGTAAGTGAGAATAAATGACTTACTCAATCCTCCATTGGATCAAGTCGTCCATCATGTTCTTCTTCTGAGGTAAATTCAAGGCTTACAGTGCGTCTTCTTCCAAACATGATGAAAAGCAGAGGAATGATAAAGCTTGATTCCTTGTTTATCGAGGGGCGTTTACAGGTTTGCATGCCTCACGTGGACAATTACCGTCTGAATAGCTTGCGCAGCACATGGGTGTGGTCACATTAAAAATAAGGCATCGGCTATTTGCACTAAGTGCAAATAGCAACAGATGCTATTTACACTAAGTGCAAATAGCATATTTTCTTAGCGATAATTGCTATTTACACTAAGTGCAAATAGCGATAGATGCTAATTACACCAAGTGTAAATAGCAACTAGATTCTATTTACACTCAGTGAAAATAACATATATTCTTAGTGATAATTGCTATTTACACTAAGTGCAAATAGTGATAGATGCTATTTACACTAAGTGCAAATAGCGATAGATGCTATTTACACCAAGTGTAAATAGCAACTAGATTCTATTTACAGTAAGTGAAAATAACATTTTCTTAGCGATAGATGATATTTACACTAAGTGCAAATAGCTGTAGATGCTATTTACTAAATGAAATAGCATACTAAGTGAAAATAGTGATATATTCTATTTACACCATGTAAAAGTAGCAGTTCTTTGCAATATGTGTACATAGTAATTACATGCAATTTATACTTTATTTTGACAGATACATAGTCTACTATTTGCACCTCAGTATTGTTGTACATTAACAGGATGCAATAATAACATAGAGTGTAAATGATTATATTTATTAAAATTATTAAATGGATGCTGCCTTAATGGGATAAAAAAAGCCCTCCCTACACCTACCAATAAATGCTTTTATTATTATTAAACATTTCGTTGGGCACTTTATTTCCACTTTTAGAACATTTTCTTAATTTTTATTGAAATTAAATGCCTTTCCGATGTGATATGTGATGGGAAAAGGGAGAAGAGCGAGCTCGGCAAAAGGCAGATTCGAACCCGGGTCGATCACGTCAAAACCTAGATCCTTAAGCCTTATGTTTTACTGACTGCACCACTGAAGACATTGAAATAGCTGCGTTTTTTTTAATCTTGTTTGGCCCAACCAGGCATTGTTAAGCGGAGCTAGTGCGAATAGCACTTGCCAACAAGGCATACTATTTGCACTTGTGTAAATAGACACTCCGTAAAAATAATGAGGTCAGACAGGGAAGATTGTACCTCTCGTTGCTTTCATACGGATTACATAAACAGGGAATATTTGTTTTCGATATGACTTACTTCATTTAAAAGTAGACACTTGAAGCTTTGGTTCATTTTTATGATGCATTTCAGAAAGAAGTTCATAGAGACTGAGACGGCAGAAAGCTTTATTTTACAAAAGCACAGAGTATTGTTGTTAATGTGAATGTATACAAATAAAAGTAGACCCTTTACAGTTTCTAATGATGTATTACTTAGAGTATGATGGAGTATTTTAAGTCAATTTTGTGGAAAAAATTCACCAAAACGTGCCGCCTCGTTCGTCGACCCCAGGGGGTTTAGAACCTCCAAGCTGGCTCCATTTAGGCGTTCCTTAAGCGGAATCCAATTTTTTCATAAGCTTATTTGAGGTTCACCCTTCTCCGAAATAACAAATTCAGAAACATTCCTTCTTATCAAAGGCATCCAAAGAACTCAACCCACCCACACAGACGCCAAACAACCCATAACTTTAGACATACTCACCAAATGTATCTCCACTCTTCGCCTAGGCTACCAATCCATTAACACTGCCTGCACACTCGACGCAATGTTTATATTGGCTTTTTTTTTGGTTTTCTCAGATGCTCAGAACTTGCTATCGCATCCAATTTCAACCCAAAAATCCATCCCACAATTACAGATTTATCAGTGCTAGATGGCGAAACCATCTCATACTTCATCAATAAAAACTAAGTCAGACCAAAGGAAAAAGGCCATTTCATTTACTTTTTTTTTAACCTCCCATCACCAATTCAGCCATACCAAGCCTACCTACTGTAGTGACTCTGTACAAGGGAAACAGGTCTATTTAGCTCAAATGAATGAATGAATTAATTTTATAGGGAATTTTGAAAGAGTCTGATTTTACGGCCGAGCAAATGACTCCACATCAATATCCACACAATAGTGAAACACTATTTAACAGCCAGGTAACATAGATCAGCAGTTTAAGACATTAAATTCGTAAAAATCTCTAACACAAACACACACACACACATTCACACGAGTTGCAGAAAGGAAGAAAGTAAGGAAAGAATGAGTTTTAAGGGAGTGAAATTATGAAATCTCAAGTTTCTAGCAATGTATGCAGTTATAACACATGACCTGAACGAACCATCAATCATTAATTTAACCCTCCTATCGTATCTTAGATGGGGTTATTAAATTTGATATCAATGCACCAGTTCAGTTAGAATCTGGAGGTTATTTGCGTTTGTGTCTCGTATCGTCTTTGAATGGGGATTCCCTTTTCCTTGGTCCTGGCTGCAGAGGGGTTCCCCGGTTCTTTGATTCGCTGACGGTCTTGTTGTGTCTTTGATCGACGTCTTGGGAAGCCAATCACGTGGCGTGTTGGCGGACGGATGGAAAGTCTCGTGGAGGTTGTTTGAAGTTGAAGATTCGTCGAGCGAAACTTTGCGGCAAAACTTAACTTAGAACACGAGACTCAACGGAAAGAAAAGAAACTAAGTAAAAGAAAGGAAAGTGAGACGAGAGTATTTAGATGGCCTGAATTAAATTGTTAACCCATTTTCTCAGATCTTGGTCTGCCACGATCATCTGATCGTCTATCTCATCATTATCTCTGTCGTCTGAACTTCTCGTCTAACTTCTTTTTGGACTCTTGTCTAATTCTTTGTTCGTGTTCTGAGATTATGAACTCAAATATTTGCCCATCCTCCTGGATGGGTTCTGACCAATTAGGTATCATCTTGGTTCAGAGGTGACTGTGTCCCCACCCCTCACCATAAATTATCTGTTATCTCTGGTCTCCTAACTTCCCGCTCTTAAGCAGAGTACAGTTAGACATGATTTCTTATTATAAGAACACGATACATTCTATGACAAAATTCAATCAAACCATCTTTTGAAATATAAATAAACAAACAAACATAAAGAAACCAAGCACGGTGCACTTTCATTCACTCATTCAATAGTTACATAATTACAGGAATTGTGAGGTATATATATGCCAAACTGTCCTCCAAAAAAATACCACTCTATAGGTCGTTTTTCAAACACCTTATTACGACCTTTATTTACGTTTTAAAGTCATGTGCCCTCTAGCTGGCGTAAAAACAATGACAGTGTCGTGTTACATCTGACGTCATGAAATGACGTATGACTGTCATTACCAATCAAAATGCGTTTTCATTTAAATGCAATGTGTGGACTTTTTACCACCATTTGTCATATTTCCATTTAGCAAAAATAGTTTTTTATTAACAACTACACCCACCCCACCCCTAAACCTAAACCTACCCAGTGATTTATAGTGCATATACCCTTTATGAGCACATGCGTTCCCTGGGATCGAACCCACGATTGCATGATCACATGAGAACATGTTGCTGTATATTGCAATGCTCGACCAATTGAGCTATGCAAAACCTGAAATATGATGCAGATAAAAGGGAACAATGCATTAAAATGAAAGTGTCCTGTTGTCGATAGGGGCACAACTGTAGTAAAACGTATTTCAGGGAAGTGACAAACGACCTATATAGGCGTATTGGTTGGAGGACATGTTGATATATGCATAATGTTCACATGTATTGGTTATAGACATGATACAGAATTATGCAGTCGAAGGCTGTTTGAATGCAAGTCCGACGATCAGTCCTTTGACTGATTTGATGCAGTTTATATGTAACAAACAGTTTCTGTGGGTTTTTCCTGTGGATTGTAACTGTGTCACTCAGAGTTCATCTAAAGGTCGTTGAGACAACGGCAATCTGGTTTGACTCTTTTTCTTGGGAGTCAAACAACTTCAGCGTTATCTTTGTGTTTGTCAAAGTTTGCAAGGCAATAAAGTACTTAGCTGGAGTTTTTGACAGCCTGATGCAGACTGACCGGCGCCTGGTGTTTCCCGGTGATAAATGGTTGATTTTTGAGGGTCTGGAGTGTTGAGTTGGGTTTTGTGTGGAATTATGTTTGAACGAATCATCTGGAAGAATCATTTGTGTCTGATGCGCCCTCAGTTCCTACACTACCTACTACCTACATTTTAGAAGCTCACAGGCTAAATTCCCATCCGACCCACTCTTCCCAGATGACTCCAATCGCCCAGTCACATGATTCTGGTTCCAAAAACACACCAAACACGCATACTCTTTTACTCTATCTGATTATTTGTAAGTGTGAACTCATGAAATTGAAAAGAGGGAGATGGGAGGACACAACGCTTGACTGTCATCTGACCAGCAGCATATGGCTTTTCATGTGGCCATTGAAAGAGCCTTTAATCATGTTCTCACTAAGTTGAATACACTAATGGCTCTCAAGAGACAACATCTGCCAGCTTGATTCTTCTAACTTCAGATGCCCTTAAATGGATGAGGATAAATAACCTTGGCAATAGTCTTTTAGTCCAACAGGGCTACATTAATTAGATGGAGGGAAAGAGAGACAGTGAAACAAAATGTGGTGGTGTGTCTTAGTGTCCAGCACTCACTCAACGTGAAGCTAAATAAGTGTTAACTGGAGAGTGAAATTATCAGTTTGGAAGTGCAGTCACCATTAAGGATTTCCTCCACAGCTGCTGTTTTTAAGACTAAATACTTGCAGATAATTCTCATGGTGTAACTAAATGGCAATTTTTTTATGTGTTTTTCCCTAATTGGGCCGAATGGCTCTGAGAATGATGTGTAATAGTACCAGTAGCATGTGTTATGGTCTGGTTACAAACCACCTGATTTCACTGATTACAGATTGGTTATGGAATGGAATGTTTCAGTGAAAACCAGTTGGTGTGGTGGAAAAGCACTAACGATTTCAGTTGAAATCATCAAAAGAAATTCTTGATATTGAATCTCTAGATTGAAATCAATCAAGCATATTTTTAGGTGATTCTTAATTCAGCCTAGTTGAAAATAAGCTAATGATAATGTAATTAAATGTCTCTCATGTGGCTCAAGGTGAGGTCACATTAACCATTGTTCAACAAATTTTCACAGGCGAAATCCAGTCGTTGCAATAGGAATCCATGCGATTTGAAATTTTGTGTGAGGTCAAAAGATTTTCCCAAGAATGTGTAATGGGTTCAAGCTAGCCACGTGAATTTACTGTGTTGACAAGTAGAAAGCTACTTGGTTTGAAAGTGACTTCTGTGTGAGCTGTGGTTCATACATCATTACACTACTGACAATAGATGTCACGGTTCATGAATTTACTGACTCGTTTTGTTCTGTGTTGTGCTTGTGTAGGTGTCTGTGTGGTTGTGGGTGTGGGTGTGGCCGTTACCACTCAGCTGCCACTTGTTACATGGGTCTACTTATACTCATTGTGGTGCGTCTTGTGTTTGTCAGATCGTTGGGTTAGTTCGGTGTGTGTGTGTGTGTGTGTGTGTGTGTGTGTGTGTGTGTGTGTGTGTGTGTGTGTGTGTGTGTGTGTGTGTGTGTGTGTGTGTGTGTGTGTGTGTGTTGTTGTCAGTCTTCTGTAGGTTCCTGAGTTTACGTGTCTGCCAGTTCACGGAGGATTGCTCTGCCCTGTTCACGGAGGATCACTCTGCCTAATTCACGGAGGATCACTCTGCCTAATTCACGGAGGATCGCTCTGCCTGGTTCACGGAGGATCGTTTTACTCACGGGTTCTGCACTTCACCAGAGATCAGACACTCTCCGTGGTTCTGTCACGGAGGTTCGGGTTGTCCATTGGGTCCCTGCGCTGCCTACATCATCGGCTTCCCTACACCATCATTGGCTGACTTTTATGATCTACTCTCTGGTTTTCAATAAATGTAATTGTTGCACTTGCATTTGAATCCTTTGTATTTTTCCCGTCACAGAACGATCTGACCAACTATGGATTCAGCGAGTGTGCCAGAGTTGTCAGACTATCTGTCCAGGTGTGCTTCCTGTATGGATCAACAGGAGGAGCAGATGGCCATTACGGGGCCGAGCGGTTCAAGCCTTGGTAGCGCAGGTGTCCGGGCTCACCCAACAGCTCCAACTACTTCGTGTGCCCACTGCTCCACACACACCACCTGTTCCTCCCACTCCGTCATCAGTGGAGAATCACCGCGAGCCACGTCTGCCGACTCCAGAGTCCTATTCCGGTGAGCTTAATTTTTGTCGACCATTTCTGAACAAGTGTTCGCTGTTCTTCTCACTTCAGCCGATTACCTTTGCGTCTGAAGCTTCAAGGGTGGCATTTGTACTGACCCTGTTGACTGGACGTGCGGCTCAGTGGTGGACGTCGGTGTGGGAGAACCACCTACCATGCTGCTCCTTGTTCCAGGCCCTGTCTGAGGAGAGACAACGACAGAGATCCCGGGGACTGTGTATGTACTGCGGTGGCTCAGGCCATTTTCTTAATGAGTGCCCGGTAAAAGATCGAGCCCGGTAGTAAGTGGGAGGCTACTATCGGGCGGGATCTCCATGAAGAAGTCCTCATCCTCGACTCTCCTTCCGGTAAGACTCCAATGGGCAACCCAATCTCACACCTGTCAGGCACTTCTGGACTCCGGGGCGGAAGGGAATTTCATGGACTCCAAGCTTGCTCACCAGCTTGACATACCCCTCACGTCACTCACTAATCGGATTTCCGTCAACGCACTCAACGGCCAGAGGCTTCCCAGTATCTCTCACCGCATGGAACCTTTGTCACTCACCATCTCCGGTAATCACACTGAACTCATATCATTTCTAATCATGGACTCTCCTCAGGTTCCCGTGGTGTTGGGACATCCCTGGTTGGTCAAGCATGGCCCCCGGGTGGATTGGGGACACAGTGCTGTCCTGGCTTGGAGCAATGAGTGTTATGCGTCATGTCTTGTTTCTGCTTGTTCGTCTGTGTCTAGTTCTGTCTTACAGGAGGAGTCAGTGAATTTGTCTAACGTGCCCACGGAGAACCTCGACCTGAAGTAAGTCCCGTAAGTTCAGTAAGTCCCGTGCTGCTTCTCTGCCTCCGCACCGTCCCTACGACTGTGCCATAGATTTACAGCCAGGTACGTCTCCGCCTAAGGGCAAGTTATACTCACTCTCGGTTCCGGAGAGGGAGGCCATGGAGAAATACATTTCTGATTCTCTAGCAGCCGGGATCATTTGCCATTCTTCTCCAGTGGGGGCGGGGGTTCTTTTTTGTGGGTAAGAAGGATGGTTCTCTGCGACCTTGTATTGACTACCGAGGGCTGAACAACATAACGGTAAAGAATACTTATCCTTTGCCATTAATGTCTTCCGCCTTCGAGAGGTTGCAGGGAGCATCTTTCTTCACTAAATTGGACTTACGTAATGCATATCATTTGGTTTGCATAAGAGAGGGGGATGAGTGGAAAATGGCGTTCAATACCCCTAGGGGCCATTTTGAATACTTGGTCATGCCTTTCGGGCTGTCCAACTCCCCTGCGGTTTTCCAAGCACTCATCAATGACGTGCTGAGAGACATGGTAGATCAGTTCATTTATGTCTACCTGGATGACATACTGATATTTTCTTCTTCTCTCCAGGAACACGTTCAGCACGTCAGACTAGTGCTCCAGAGGTTGCTAGTGAATGGGCTTTTTGTCAAGGCGGAGAAATGCGCTTTTCATGCACAGTCTGTTCCCTTTTTAGGTTACATCATCTCGTCCGAGGGAATGCGCATGGATCCCGAGAAGGTTAAGGCTGTGGTAGACTGGCCAAGTCCAGATTCCCGTAAGGCCCTACAGAGGTTTCTGGGGGTTGCCAATTTCTACCGGCGTTTTATTCGCAATTTCAGCCAACTAGCCGCTCCTCTGACAGCCTTGACCTCCCCCAGGACTACGTTCAGGTGGTCTGGTGTAGCTGAGGCTACATTCTCCAAACTCAAGAGCCCCTTGTTTCGGCTCCCATTCTCATAACCCCTGATCCTTCACGTCAGTTCGTGGTAGAGGTCGATGCGTCAGAGGTGGGGGTAGGAGCGGTTCTATCCCAGCGCTCTTCCTCGGATGACAAGATGTATCCTTGCGCGTTTCTTTCACATCGTCTATCGCCTGCCGAACGTAACTATGACATTGGTAACAGAGAGTTGTTGGCGGTCAAACTAGCGTTGGAGGAGTGGCGTCATTGGTTAGAGGGGTCAGGGGTACCTTTTATCATCTGGACCGATCATAAGAACCTGGAATATATTAGATCCGCTAAAAGACTTAACTCCAGGCAGGCTCGGGTCAAATCGGCCTTAGAAGGGGTAACGCCTCCGCCCGGTGGTCCACCAAGTCGGTTGTTTGTGCCGGAAGGGATTACGGTCCGTTATCTGATGGGGTCATTGCTCCAACGTGGCATGTCATCCAGGAGTTAACCATACTAGTTTTTTAGTCAAGCAACGGTTCTGGTGGCCAGCTATGGTTCGTGACATTCGAAGTTTTGTTTTGGCTTGCTCGGTTTGTGCCACTGGTAAGACCTCCAATCGTCCTCCAGATGAGTTACTCCAACCACTTCTGTCCGTTCCTTCGAGACCCTGGTCCCACATAGCGCTAGATTTTATTACTGCCCTCCCGCCCTCCCAGGGCAAGACGGTCGTTTTGACCGTTGTGGACCGGTTCTCGAAGGCAACTCATTTTATTCCCTTGCCCAAATTACCTTCTGCCAAGGAGACAGCGGTGGCTGTCATAGATCACGTCTTTCGCTTACATGGCCTCCCGATGGACGTGGTCTCCGACAGGGGGCCCCAATTTGTGTCCAAATTCTGGCGAGAGTTTTGTAGATTGCTGGGGGCGACGGTCAGTCTGTCTTCGGGTTTCCATCCCCAGAGCAATGGGCAGATGGAGCGAGCTAACCAAGATCTTGAGAAAGTGCTGCGGCGTTTGGTTGCCAAGAATCCTTCCTCCTGGAGCCAACAACTCTCAATGGTTAAGTACGCACACAATTCGTTACCAGTGTCATCCACGGGCCTCACTCCGTTTGAAGGTAGTTTAGGGTACCAGCCACCTATTTTTCCTAGTCTGGAATCCGAAGTCGCGGTCCCCTCACGCCTTCGTCCAGAGGTGCTGTCGCACATGGAGCAGAGCCCGAGAGACTCTCCTCCAGGTGGGAGCGCGTACCAAGGCTAAGGCCGATCGCCACCGGTTGAAGCCTCTCATTTACGTCGTTGGTCAAAAGGTGTGGCTTTCAACCAAGAACATTCCTCTCCACTCCGTTAGTAATAAGTTAGCTCCCAAATTCATCGGCCCGTTCACTGTCACGAAGATCATTAATCCGGTGGCAGTCCGCCTCAAACTTCCTCCAGCGTACAGGAGAATCCATTCCGTCTTTCATGTTTCTAAATTAAAACCCGTGTTTCATTCACCTATTAACCCGCCTGTCCCGGCTCCCCCCCCCCGCCGCGACTTATAGATGGGGAACCTACTTATTCGGTAAATCGCATTCTGGACTCGAGACGGAGGGGATTTCGTGGATTTCAGTACTTCTTGGACTGGGAAGGTTACGGTCCGGAGGAGAGAAGTTGGGTTCCTGCTAGGGACATTCTGGATCACTCCCTTATTGATGATTTCAATCAACGGGTAGGATCTTCAGGGAACGCCAGGGGGCGCTCCTAGGGGAGGGGGTACTGTCACGGTTCATGAATTTACTGACTCGTTTTGTTCTGTGTTGTGCTTGTGTAGGTGTCTGTGTGGTTGTGGGTGTGGCCGCTGATTACCACTCAGCTGATTATCAGCTCCAGCTGCCACTTGTTACATGGGTCTACTTATACCCATTGTGGTGCGTCTTGTGTTTGTCAGATCGTTGGGTTAGTTCGGTGTGTGTGTTGTCAGTCTTCTGTAGGTTCCTGAGTTTATGTGTCTGCCAGTTAACGGAGGATCGCTATGCCTAATTCACGGAGGATTGCTCTGCCCTGTTCACGGAGGATCGCTCTGCCTTGTTCACGGAGGATCAGTTCAGTCCGTTCTGCCTGACCATCTCTGTTCTGGTGTGGAGTATCTCAGTCTGCCTGTCGTTCGGAGGATTGCTCTGCCTGGTTCACGGAGGATCGTTTCACTCACGGGTTCTGCACTTCACCAGAGATCAGACACTCTCCGTGGTTCTGTCACGGAGGTTCGGGTTGTCCATTGGGTCCCTGCGCTGCCTACAACATCGGCTTCCCTACACCATCATCGGCTGACTTTTATAATCTACTCTCTGGTTTTCAATAAACGTAATTGTTGCACTTGCATTTGAATCCTTTGTATTTTTCCCGTCACAACAGATAACAGACAGTTTTGCCCACAAAATTTTGTGACCACACTGTCACAGTCGTTTCTGTTCAGTTTCAGTTATCATGGACATTCAGTTTGTTTTCATTTGTCACATTTCTTTGTTCAGATTCCCGCCACTCATCTGTCTCCTTGGTTACCGTCATTATTAGTTCATATGTGTCAGCTGTGCGTAGTCATCATCCTCGTTTGTGTTCACTATTTAAGTTCTGCCTTTTCAGTCACTTGTCTGTTCATCGTCTTAGAGTGTGTTGCTACCTGATTGTCTGTTTGTTAGGAATACTATTAAACCTGTCATTTTGGATTTATTCTCTTCGTCTGTGTCTGCCTTCCTGCAACCACCGTGACAGATGAACGGACCAGCCCAAATGGACGATAGGGCTAAATTTATCGTCATGGCTCAGGAAAGCCCTGATTATTTTTCATTTATTAAGAGTTTCTGTTTTTTGGGCAGTAACAGCCCTCTGGAGGACGAAACCCTCAAGACCCTATTCTGGATCGGGGCAAAGTTCCACAACACCATCCACCTCCCAGACACCTGCCCTAAACTACCGCGATCGACGGCGCCTGAGCTCCCCGCAGACTGGAAGCTTCCGCCTGCCGTGACGAGTGAGCCTGTGCCAGAGGAAGGGAAAACAGCACCCACCATCGCCCCAGAGCCGAAGCTCCATGAAGAGTCCTCGTGGAGTTCGAGGGGATGGAAGCGAGCCCATCCCACCCTCCCGCCTCTGAGATCGAGCACCGTCTGGACTTATTGGACAGTGTAATTGAGTGTGGTGAGAGTAATTTCCTATATCCCTAGAACTTATCTGAATCGGAACCTGTATCTGAATCTTTGTCAGTCCTGTTATCCCCACCCAGCCTTCCTCTCCCACCACCTCTAATAACTGCCATCAAGGACACTCTGTTTTTTGGGGGATTTTGTGCCACTCTTCATTTCCAGACCTCCGCCAAGCCTGTCACCCAGTCATCATCGTCTCCCATCAGTCCCACCGTGTCACCACATCCTCCTCTCAGAGGCGAGGTTCCATCGTGGACCTTCTGGGATCCTACTCCTCCTGGGTGTGAGGAGCCCGTGGCGCTGCCTCCAGCCTCCTCGCGCTCTGTCCCGCCTCAACCCGTCGACCTGGTGCCTGCACCTACGCTCCTTCCTCCTTCGACTCCAGCGTCGACCATCGAGCATTTGGACTCGCCGGGCTCCCTCAGACCGTCGGCTCCACCTGGGTCGGACATCGCCACGCCTCTGCTGTGCCAGCCGCTACTCTCTGGCCCTCCACCCCTTCTGCTTCGACAAGCTCCACCCTCCCTCAGGCTCCGCTTCCGCCCTGGGTCACACCAGCTCATCCTCTGCCCTCCGGATCTCCACCTCCGCCTCAGGGGGTCGTCGCTGCGGCTCCGTCGCGGCCGCCCAGGTCATCGGCGCACTATCACCACCTCGGACTTTCATCGGCGAGGTGGGCTCCAACTCCCAAGGCTCTGTTGCCACCGGTCCTCCCCCTGAATCCATCACCATCATGGCTCCTACCGCCGTCAACTCCGCCTTGGGCATTCGGCATGGCTGAGCTCTGGGTCATGTCCACCTGGCCACTCCTACCCACATCACCACGATGGATGCTACCTCCTGTCCCACCCTGGTCATCGTCCTCCGTCTCTCTGCCTGCCCCTGGTACCGGCCCCTTATTTGCACCTGGTATCGTCCTCCTCCCAAGCCGCCTCCATATTCCCTCTACGGCGTGAGGCCACGCCTTCTCGGAGGGGGTGTAATTTCACAGTCGTTTCTGTTCAGTGGACATTCAGTTTGTTTTCAATTGTGACGTGTTCCTTTGTTCAGATTCCTGCCACTCATCTGTCTCTTTGGTTACTGTCATTATTAGTTCATGTGTCAGCTGTGTGTAGTCGTCATCCTCATTTGTGTTCACTATTTAAGTTCTGCCTTTTCAGTCACTCCTTGTCCATTCACCGTCTTAGAGAGTGTTGCTACCTGATTGTCTGTTTGCTAGAAATACTATTAGACCTTTAATTTTGGATTTATTCTCTTCGTCTGTGTCTGCCTTCCTGCAACCACCGTGACACACCTTTTGTGCTTTGTTTGAAATTAAAATGTCTTCTATGAAGAAATGTTACCTATCTGTACAACCTATCAAAATTTAAAGTCCCACTGAAGTGCCTTGAAACCCGTAGTATTATTCAATGTGTTGACGTAATTTCCACATAACAGCCAACAGCGTTTCATTTATATTACAGGCCAGAGCCGTTGAGCTCAGTAAAGCCGTAGTTTCCTCCTAATCTCTAATCATTTCTCCTCAATCCATATCACTTTAAAATATAGCATTATGTGCAGAATTCAAATGGGGCCGATACATTTTTCTATGCGCAGACTCACGCATATGATCCGCTCAGTGCTATAGTGTCTTTGGACTGGAGCAGACTGTGTGCGTGCTGCGGCAGTTCGCGTGACAATGTGAAACCAGACTTAATTCGCCCCAATGGAAATCATATTTAAACTGTCTGAATCGTTCCCTACCCCCTATATAGTGTACCTTGTGCCATTCACCATGTAGAAAATAGTAAATGTGTGAACAGGTGACCGATTTGTCTATTTATAACGTAGGTGGAGTGCTTTAGATTCTAGAAAGCATTTGATTGGACAGAAAATCTGATGAAAAGCTGAAGTGCAGAGTGATGTCATCAAAATCATTGATCCATATTGGCAGAAGTGAGAGACTGTAAGTTTTGAATGCTTATATCTTCTAAATGTGATTCAAAAACATTGGGGACTTTACAGCTTTTAAACCATATTTTCAATAATTCAAATATAGAATTATAATTCGAATACAGTTTTTCTTTCAATTTCATGTTCATTCTAATTCTTTACAGGCAAGTTTGAATTGCAATTCTGCCTCAATTCAAATAAAAAATTGCAATTTTAAATGCACTCTCAAATTTAATTCTGAATGCTGTACAACCCTAGATGAGAATGTGTTTACTGCGTGATATATTTATTGTATAACTCATAAATGAGCAAGTATTGCACTTCACTAATGAAATGCAGTGCAGTGCATTACAAATATCCAGTTGATGACAGCATTATCATTCATGTCTTGTGCAATATCTTTTGTGACCGGAGTAATGTGTTATTAATCTGTTATTGTTATGTTCTTCCACAAGTATCCTCGCGTGTGCAGCTCAGGAAACCTTTGATATGAGAGTCCCTTGGCAGGACTTTATAGGAAGCTGTTAAATGAATAAATGCAGTGATGTTATCTCTGAAATCTGTCCTCTGAGCTTCCAGATTATTACATGTGAGACTTTACAGCAATGAGCTTAGACATGCATAAATTACCCATCATTTTGTAATGAGCAGCGTTGAGTTACTTTTACTAACACACTAAAATTATAACATTCACAAAGGCAATCTTCTGGTAATTGTACATAATGCATGCATAGAAGACAATGTGATTTTTTTTTTTTTTTTAGCTTAGGAGTGAGTTAAAATAGTACTAAAAATACTTTGTCATTGTGTTCCAATCCTTTAACTCGCTATTCTTTTTCTTTCATAATAGGCTGTTTTTGGGGGCTTGCAAGGATTTCTCGGGGCAGCAAAACTATATGTCAGCACTTCAGGCCACATACATTTGAAAAAAGGATTGAATGCACTTGAAAGGAGAACAACTTATTTTGCAGCCCTAGCTTGAATTCATTAGCATTAGCTTCACTGCAATCAAAAGCACTGATAAAATAATTGGAGTTGCACATGCAAACTATTTTATTTTGTGCTGATTTCTTATGCAAATCGAGCTCCTTGTTGCGTATTTAATCTATGGGTTCAGAGAGAATACATAGTGTTAGCGTTGCCTGTTTGACACAGGATTAATTACCACAATATCCAGCGCCAATGGCTTCCTGTGCCCTCTCAGTGCTCAACAGTATGAATATTTAGAGAGCTCTGTGAAGAAAGGAAGCTAAACACAGACATTACCTTTTCACAGCTCCCTTTTGCTGTCAGTGTCCCTGTTTTTACAAGTTTTTAAAGAGTGTGCATGTGTGTGGAAAAGACTAGATCATGGTAATGTTACTGTAGTTAACATTCTTTAGTTACATAAGTTAAGTCATATCAACAACAGTTTGGCAAACCTCTTTCACACCAACCAAATAAACCAAACTCTTTTGTTTGACAGTAAATGGACTCGGATTTCTCAATTTTTCAATGCACTCCTAAATCAAGTTTTTTAGAGCAGACTTGGAGTTTTAATAAGATTAATGGAGGAGATACAGCAGATGAAAGCTTTCTGAGAGGTTTCTGTTTTTGTGTACTTGTGTGTATGTGTCTGTAATTTGAGTGTGTCTGAACGGTGTACCTCATAGTTTGAACGTGTATTTGTGTAGAGAGGGAGCGAAACACTTGTGACTCAATTAAAGAACCAGGTGACACATTCTCTGCACGTCCCATTCGCTTAGATTACAGCCCGGAAAGTACTGCATAAGTAAACCGAATTTACAGCGTAACTTTCGGTAATTATAGTGTAAAAGTAAGTGCGTGTAGTTATAAGGGAACAATATGTAATATTTGGAGAATAAAGGGGTAACTATCAGGAAAATTAACAAATTTTTTATACTGTAAGTATTTTTTAATTAAGGGGTAATTATCCATGTAGTTACAGGGTAAGTATGAATCTACGGGCTGTAAATTAAAGTGGTGCTTGTTCCCCTCTTGTTTCATGTAGTTACAGGGTAAGTGTGAATCTGCGGGCTGTAAATTAAAGTGGTGCTTGTTCCCCTCTTGTTTCATGTAGTTACAGGGTAAGTGTGAATCTGCGGGCTGTAAATTAAAGTGGTGCTTGTTCCCCTCTTGTTTCATGTAGTTACAGGGTAAGTACAATAAAAACACGTACACAATCTGATATCACTCAGAAATCTTTATTTGAAAAACAACTTTTTTAAAACAGATTTACAGCACTTATTCGTTTCTCTTGCTTGGCTTCTCCTCCTCTTGTTCCTCTTCTTATTCGTTCTAGCCACAGATGAATCTTAAGAAGGAATCCTATGTTTCTAGCTATTCTGTAGCTATATTATGTATTTAAAGAAAATACAGTGCACGCAGAAATGTCCTCACCATTTACTCATCTTTTACCCTCATGCCATCCGAGATGTATACGACTTTCTTTCTTCAGATGAACACAGAAAAATAAATAATCTCTGATAATGAAAACTCATTTGGGTTCCTAAAAGTTGAAGCATCAAACAGCACATACAGCAATCCATACGATCCCAATATTTAAAAAAAAAAAATTAAACCGTAAACTATCGCTTCCGACCAGCAGTCATCTGCGTGAATGAGAAGGTTGAGTTCACGCTTGACGTAACTTGAAGCGTGACTGGTCACGCGGATGTCGGCTGCAGTCTGTTTTTATTTTCATTTTTTTAAATTAATGCTCACAACGGTAAACAAACAATAACATAATATATGATATTAGCAATGAGAAACAAACAAGACTAGAAGACAGAGACGCCAGAGAAACAGAGTCATCACTCGCGCGAGAACGTCATGAAAGCTTGAAGCTTCTTTACTCACAGACACGCTGGTAACAGTTGGTCGGATGTGAAAAGATTAGTAAATTATGAGATCATTTCTGGATGTACTTTTTCTTTTAATAAATAATAATACAGAATATCAAAAGACATGGGATTGCTCTTAAGATCCATCAGTGGAAATAACGAAAAATTAAAAGAGGAACAAGAGGAGGAGAAGCCAATCAAGAGAAACAAAAAAGGGACAAAGCGTGCCACTTTCTGTCAGGACGTTATTATTTGAAATGAAAAGTTTATTTTAAAAAAAATGAATAAGAAGTGTCATAAATCTGTTTTAATTAAGTTGTTTTTCAATAAATGTTTCCGAATGATATCAGATTTTGTACGTGTTTTTTATTGTAACTACATGAAACTATTAACAGCCCACAGATTCATACTTACCCTGTAACTACATGAAATAACAAGCACCACTTACCCTGTAACTACATGGATAATTACCCCTTAATTAAAAAATACTTTCAGTAAATCATTTGTTAATTTTCCTGATAGTTACCCCTTTATTCCCCAAATATTACATATTGTTCCCTTATAACTACACGCACTTACTTTATAGTTACACTATAATTTACGCTGTAAATTCGCTTTAGTTACACAGTACTTTCCGGGCTGTAATCTAAAGCGTTACCAAACGTATTTAAACATGCATAACAACACACACATGCCTAAAACAAAAGAGTTAACAGGATAGTTCACTCTAAAATGAAAATTAATAATTTATTCAAACTGGTGTTGTTCTAATGCTGTATGCCTTTCTTTGTTTTATGACCACAAAAGGAGAATTTAAAAAATAAAGTCCCACTTGTCCATATACAGTAATGGCAGTGAATAGCAACCAGCATCAAGATTTTTCAAAAAGACTCAGAATGATCCCATGTGACGTGCCATATATTCTAAGTGTTCTGGGGGTATACAATATGAAATTTAATGTATTATTTAACAAAAATTCTGACCTTGGCTGATGGTTTAATCAAGATTAACAAAAATGCAACACAAAATACAATCCATGTACCTTCTTCTCTGAGGTCAATATATCTGTTGTGTTTGTCATAAGAAGTTATTGTGCTCACATCCACCAACTGTTATTCTGACTGTCATCTGACAAATGGAGTTTCAAACGAAAGATATTTAACTCAACTTTTTTGGGGGGTTTTCTAGGCGTTGTATTTCATATTGTGTATTTACTTAACGAATTAATGAAAGAATTAATCACTTGGCCTAGCCAATTACAGATTGCTATGGAGAAAGAGAATGTTACTGATCGAATGCGTTAACTTCATTTGCTGACTCCTTTCTTGTTACGCGGCAAATCACGGGACTGCAGGACTACAGGACCCACGCTGTATTTTTTGGCAGCCCACTCCCACCCCCACCCCCACACCCACCCGCACCCGCAGCAAAGGTAAAACCGCCCGCTCCCACGAGATTTACGTTGGGACCCGTGGGATCCCAATCCCAATCCCAATGCAGCCCTCCAGGAGCTCGTCCCCGCCGAATGGACCCTGAAAGGAATGCATTTTCTGAAGGCAGCAGACTGTGTCTTCGCCTCCCTGAACTTCCCCACCACCATCTCAATGGCAGTTTTAAAGTGTACAGAGGGCAAGATCGGGGCATCACAGAGAATGATTTTGTCTTTCTCCTTAATGCCCGATATATTCAGCCATAGATGCCTTTCCGTTGCCACCATGGCAGCCATTGAATGGCCAATAACGCGGGCCATCTGGCACGGAGGGCTAGAGCTGTCGCTGCACAAAGTTCCTTAACTGCCGCAGGAGACTGCTACCAGGTCGGCCTGGTACGTGCAGGGCACCACCAGCCTGAACCGCCGCCACATACGCCTTGCTCACCAGCTGCAATGTTGTATGGCAAGATGGGAGCTTTCAGCTTCCGAACGTCTCTTCTATCCAGGGCATCCTCACATATCCTTGCTTGCACAGCCCCTCCACATTCGAATACAACGGAAGTAACTATTTGAGTGGAATATGGATTTCTCCATGACCCGACACCTCAGTGTGGTGGTCTGGGAGAAATGGAAGGCTCCTTGGAGGTAAGCATATATGACCCACCAGGAATCTCCAACAACTCCTCGTATGCAGGACCAGTAGAGAAAATATTCATCTCAACTCCTTCCACATTAAGTTCTTTAGAACTAGACGCCAGCAACTTGCTCTGAGCCAAGCTGGAAGACGGAAAAGAGCAAGCTACAATCCTCACGATTGTAGCCCCCAGGGCGCTGCCTCAGCAGACGCAGTGCAACAACTTCGAGGCGCAGACACTTGGCTTCAATCTCTTGCAAATTGGGAGCAGAGCTTTCTCAGAGTGAATCAAACACAATGAGTTCATCCAGCCTCCTCAAGGGTTAAACGCATGCTCCATTCCCAAACAGATAACACATATATTGTGCATATCTTCAGTTGTTATAAAATGAGGGCACAGCTATGCACATGGTCTAAACTGTCAAGGGTTTGCCATTTCTTTTTTCTTTTTTTTTGAGAGAAACAGACACCTTCACACACACACAAAGCGGCTTCCTGAAGACAACAAAGCTGTGTAGTGCAGGCGCCCTTTGATATGCTTGGGTGCTCCATGTGACTGCTGTTGGCTAATACAATTAGCATTATTTCACACAAGCTTCAGACACTGTGTTCCATGGACGTGTACCCATAGCATCAACATCTGGTGACTGGGAACGGGGAAAGGGAACTGTACATCCTTTAAATTTTCACAATTGAAGAGGACACAATGCATGTGTAAAGCAAAAACCATGGGTCAGGTGTGATGCAGTTATTTAATGTGTTTTAACTGTCCCTCTGTTCCAAATGTACATGGTCTACCCTAAATCATACAGTGAAGACTATGCAGTGTTTTATTTTACATCTGATTATTTTATACAATTTCTGTAGTATTTTTACCTGAATTCTACTGTTAGATAGATCACATTTCATTAAAATGTTCAGTGTTTAAGAATTCATAAATGGCTCATTTATTCTCTCTTATAACTCTCTGTCAATGCCAATTAAGCCCTAGATATCTGTTACCATGAGGAGTTTTACCAGTGCAGTATTTTTTTTCACCTGATTCATGAATGTACATACTGTATATGTTTGGACCTTAGTCACATTGACAGAGATGTGTCCCCGAACTTTTAAAGTGTCTACTATGCCCATGTGAGTATGTGTATTTTGTAAAATGTTTGCAATTGCTTTTTATTACTTAATTAGAATCACCACAAATAAATTGTGTTGTCTGTTACATAGGGACTACTGAACATACATTTGGAAGTGCAAAACATTGAAAAAATAAATAAAGATATGTAAAAACACTGTTATGTTGTAAGTCTGTCCCATCTGGTAATCAAAAGTTCTATGTACATTTGCGGTCTTCACACCCACTTGAAGCAAATACATTATGTTAGTAGACAAGTGGTCAAGTACAAAGACAGCAAGTGTAGCAAGATGAATGTAGTTGAACTCTGGTGTAGGAGTTTATTAGACAAAGGCACTGGGGAAACAGACAAGTAGTTTCACAATTAAGTAAACACTTCCCTTGTACAATCTTTTAGTCTTCAGTAACAGCTTAGGCATGAGGTAAATAACAGATCATAATTAGAATCAAGTAGGTATAACAGGTAAGAAATATTCGCTGAGACATCACTTAAATCAGAATAGCATCTGAGACACTGAACAAAGGCTGAGGTAAATATCTTGCGGTGAACAGAAAACTCTGGAATCACAGAGTCTCTTATCTTTCTATCCAGGACACTGAGAACACAAGTATACTGTAAGTATATTATTTACAGGGAATCACAGAGAACGACTATCCAGAGGAACATGGGGAACATCAGACCTGTTGCATGAAGCTAGTTGACAAACTCTAAGTTTCAGAGTAGGTTTAGAGTTGACAAATCCATATAAATCCAACCTAGTAACATTCTATAATTAATGCTGCCTTCACATGCTCTCAGAATTATCATGGAGCAGAGATTGTCACGCATTGTTCACAGCGACCGCAGGGGCACAGTGCAACAAATCACCAGCAGCTACAACAATGGTGACTAGGGAAATGTGTCACAGCACACAGTTCATCGCAGCCTTCTGCTTATGGGCCTGCGTAGCCGACAACCCAGCCAGGTCCCCATGCTAACTGCACGTCATCGCCAACAACGCATTAAATTGACCCAAGATCATCGAGACCATTGACCGTGGATGATTGGAAGAAAGTGGCCTGGTCTGACAAATCAATATTCCTGGTGCATCACATCGATGGCAGAGCGCGGATATGCCGATTACCAACAGAGGCTATGGCACCTGGATGCACTGCTGGGCGAACAGTGTTATCTTGGGAAACTTTAGGCCCCATTATCTCAATAGCACAATCCCTGACAGTTGTCAGGTATCTGAACATCGTTGTAGACCATGTGCACCCTTTCATGGCAACTGTGTTCCTTGCCGGTGATGGCCATTACCAAGAGGATAATGTGCATGGCTTTATTGCATCAGATACATGTCACTTTACTCACAGCTGATTGGTCCACCAAACTAGAATAAAACTTGCTCTGGAGCAGGTTAGGTGTGTAGCATAAGTTACCATGCCAATGAAACTGTCACGTTTAGTTAGCTTTCATTTCATTTTCAAGGTCTTTTAGTTTGTTTCTCTTCAGTTACCTGTTTCCTTTGTTCTAGTTTCCCTCCAATCATTAGTTGTTATGGACATTCATTAACAAGCACACCCGTCTGTATTTAGTTCATCACGTCTATTTAAGTTCCTCATTTCCTTTCAGTCATTGTCCGGTATTGTTTGTGCTATGCACGCTCTTTCGTTTGTGTTTCACCAGATTTGGATTAGGCTACCTGTATTTACTTTGTTTAAATAAAGAACTCTTTTACTTTGTTATACAACGCTATTCTTCTTCTTCATCGGACTACATTTGACAGAATCACGGACCTGAAAAGAAGATGGATTTTGCAGCCAGGTTTATTGAAGTTTATAAAACGGTTAGTTCCAGTCCTTGATTCTGGTCAATAGCTGTGTTTTATTCACGATAAAACACGGCTATGACGGCTTTTGTAAAAATATATCGTACATTTTTTTTTGGCTTTAATATTTGTATTGTGTGGTAACCATTTTATAAAAGCGATGAAGGCTTTGGGCTGGGCTCATTAAAGTTCATTATCACAGCCAGTTGACAAAAGAGAGTGGAGTACTATAAGTATTGCGCTTTGCGTCGTGCCTAACAACTCCCTTCAGCCGTGACTTATTCACGATACAGCACAACCTCTCATACCTTATTGCTTACTTCATCTTACTTCCTCTTACTTCCTTATTCCTCTCACTTTTGTCAACTTGCTGTGATAATAAACTTTAATGATGAGAACTTAAAGTCTCTTTATTGGACAGGGGCTAACTATTACAGTCCCCTGAATTTACCGAACATGGAGAAAGGAAACTGGTGAGAGGCAGTTCTCCGACGTCTGCAGTGTGCCCTCATCTGATGCCAGCGTTAATGGCCACTGCAGAACCTGAGCACTCGCCCATGGCAGGAAAGTAGCCTGAGCCCACTGCAGAGCTGGGGACCGCGCTGACACCTGCCACTGACCCTGAGCCTATGCCAGTGCCCGCAAATGAGCCAGCGTATGCAGCCATGTCCGTCCCGGAACTGAAAGTCGCCCCCCAGTCTGACCAGGTGTGTAAGCCGACTTATACACATGAGCCTGTGGGAGCTTGAGGATAATGACAGGATGATGACAGATGACTGGTCCTGTCCAGCTCTAAGACTGTTTCTTCGCTGGTCCTGCCCAGCTTGGGGCCGTTATCGCTGCTGGTCCTGCCCTGCTTCAAGACTTCATCGCTTTGTATAATACACCCACTCTGCCTGCCTCTCCCCTTCCTCTGCCTAGGCTAGTCTGTCCCTCTGCCCAACCTTCACTGGCGCCCTTCAGTCCTTCGGCTCCACCATTGGATTTAGCATTCAAATTGTATCGCCTCTGAGCTTCTGGGCACCAGCTATGCCTTGGAGTGTGGATCCCCTGGATTCGCTTCAGGCTGCCATTCCCGTAACTCCATCTCGGTCCATCGAGCAGTCAGCTCCACCTTGGCTCCTCACCCCCTCAGCTCCACCTGGGACAGTTTTCCTCACGGCTCCACCGGGCTCCCTCGTCCCTCCGGCTCAACCTTGGACAGATGTTGCTCTGCTTGCGCTGCGGACTTCTGGGCTTCTCGCTGTGCTTTATCCCTCCACCCCTTCAGCTCTGTCAGGTTCCGCCTTCCCTCCTGATCTGCTTTGGTCCTCGGTCGCACTGGAGTCGCCTTAGTCCACCGGCACCCTGGCTCCACCTCAAATGCCTGCCACCATCTAATCCACCCTGGTACTCTCTTCTGCCACCTGTAATTGGGACTTTCGTCTGCCTCCGCCTGCATTCATCTCCTCCCTCCATCAGATCCCTCCTGGTACTCTCTTCTACTACCTGTTATGACTCTCGCTCCTAAAAGGACTATACTGGGGTGGGGGGGGGTGAATGATACATGATGTAATCGAATAACGTTGTCTCTGGTCATCTCGCTTCTGGTCTGTGCGCGTTCATGTGTTTTGGAGAAGGCGTGGCTTTAGACGGCGATTTGCAGGGAGGGTGCGATCATATGCTTTCAATGCTAGTAGGCTAATGTTAGCATTTCCCATATCACATATTGCACTTTTGAATAAAGAACTCTTTTACTTTCTAATACAACGCCATTCTTCTTCTTCATCAGACTACATGTGACAGAAACATGCTAAAAACCAATCCACCTTCTTGAGGCCGAAAAAACTGAATTTGCTCAAACTAATCTCAAACTTACCTGGGTAGTAACTGAAACTGGCTTCATGCAACAGGCCAAGAAACAGTAAACAGGTAAGAAGGCGAGACATAGACTGACTGACTGAGTGTGGTTTATGTAGGAGTCCAACAATGACGCAATGAGCTGCAGGTGTGGATCGTTAATACTCTGGTGAGTGAGAGCAGGTGAGTGACAGAGAGAACATTGCAGAGTCCATAGTGCGCATGTGACAGAATTATGAATAAATGAATGAATGAATGACATATGTTACTACATTTTTATTTGTTTAGTATTTTTATTTATTATATAGTTATGACCAGTTGTTGGATTGCATTGATGCTGCCTTTAAAAAGAAAAAACATTTAAACAATGTAATGACCGTTTAAACACCTTTTGCAATAACTGTTTTAAATGTATTTATTTTCTAAATGGTCTCATTATTTGACAATGGAATTGTATTTATTTTTTCTAAATATTTCTTCTTTAAAAGTACTAAAACATTTGTAACCAGGAACATTAAGATTCGTTAAGAAGGATCTAAAACCATAAATGAAAAATACTAAATTCCCATCCCTACCCATGGAGACCTTTACGCCTGAGCCAACATTTTCTGCAATCTCTAGACTCTTAGAAAAAAGAGTAAAAATTGTACCTTTTAAGGTACAAGTGGCCGTATCTGGGGTAGTACCCTTAAGGGTACATTTTTGTACCTCTAAGTAGAGGAAAACAATGGTATAATTGTACACTAAGGACCAGTTGTGTACCTTTAAAGGTACAGTTATATGTTTTGTTCCCCAAGGAACAAAATTGTACCTCCACTGTACCTTTTTTTCTGAGAGTGTAGGCTCTAATTTTTCGACCATAATCATCTTGGGTTAAGACATGACACCAGACCAAAGCTGCCTCTTATTTGCTGGATTTGCTCTATGATGTTTCTGTGCCTCACAGTTTATATTGCTTGCTACATCATGTCGGATTGGGTCCACTTTCGTTTCGTTAATAATGTCATTGCAGCACTTCTGATGGTCTTGTCACAAGAGTCCTTGTGAAAGTTACTGAAAGGTACTGCAGGGACTGTTTGGCATAAAGGCCAAGACTGAATGTGTCCAACATGCACTAAGGACAGCTGCCTAATGCACAGCTCTTACTGGCCTAAGTCCGTTACACGGGTGTGTTCACGTAAAAGCAAGAATGTGAATACATCTAGATTTAAAGGCACAATATGTAATTTTTGCCGCTAGAAGTCGCTTATTCAAAACAAAGGCTGATGATGCCTGATGATGCCTTGATTTTGCAGAATCATGGGAGTTGTTGTCTTCACCTCTACAGCCAGTGGAAAAGAATCCCACGGGATTCGGGCAGAAATCATATTCGTGGATGAACTAATATATTAAAAATGTATTAATGTTACTGTAGTATGAAGCAGGGTGGGGCTGAAAGCTGTTGGAGCGGAATGAGGCCACTGGAGCGATTGCTGATAAGAGACAAGCGTGACACACGGCTCGAGAGCAGTGGAGCTTTTATTATGCCGCAGACGACCGCTTCCGCTTCTTCCGGTCATGCGTACAGTATGTGTGGTAATGCAGCACTGTTTTATCACATTAGATACATTTGAGTGTGTTGAAAGTTACGTTATAATGCTACTCTGTGCGTTCGCTCGGCTACTATGACACACTTGTTGCACACTGCAGTAAGCTAGATCAATATTATGAGAGAAAACGAGAGATAAGACTAACTGTGTTGAGCTATATAACAATGATTAGTTTTATGTTGATGAATGTATCCAAACAGTTGCTCACCTGTCTAATAAAACACATAATATATTAAAGCTTCTTTGGTGTTTCCATGGTTTCTACAAAATAAAACCGGAAATCGAGGGTATGATGTCATTGATAGGTGAGGCATTGACATGGTCCTTGTCCTGGTTAAAATAGCTTATTTCTCTGGATTTAAACATTCTTGGAAACATTTGGGATAATGTAAATACACAAGTCAACAAAATATATAACATTGTTTGGTAACGCTTTAGATTACAGCCCGGAAAGTACTGCGTAATTAAAGCAAATTTACAGCGTAACTTTCGGTAATTATAGTGTAACTATAAAGTAAGTGCGTGTAGTTATAAGGGAACAATATGTAATAATTGGGGAATAAAGGGGTAACTATCAGGAAAATTGTAAGTATTTTTTAATTAAGGGGTAATTATCCATGTAGTTACAGGGTAAGTATGAATCTACGGGCTGTAAATTAAAGTGTTGCTTGTTCCCCTCTCGTTTCATGCAGTTACAGGGTAAGTGTGAATCTGCGGGCTGTAAATTAAAGTGGTGCTTGTTCCCCTCTTGTTTCATGTAGTTACAGGGTAAGTATGAATCTACGGGCTGTAAATTAAAGTGGTGCTTGTTCCCCTCTCGTTTCATGTAGTTACAGGGTAAGTATGAATCTGCGGGCTGTAAATTAAAGTGGTGCTTGTTCCCCTCTTGTTTCATGTAGTTACAGGGTAAGTAGGAATCTACGGGCTGTAAATTAAAGTGGTGCTTGTTCCCCTCTTGTTTCATGTAGTTACAGGGTAAGTACAATAAAAACACGTACACAATTTGATATCACTCGGAAATCTTTATTTGAAAAACAACTTTTTTTAAAACAGATTTACAACACTTATTCGTTTCTCTTGCTTGGCTTCTCCTCCTCTTGTTCCTCTTCTTATTCGTTCTTGACACAGATGAATCTTAAGAAGGAATCCTATGTCTCTAGCTATTCTGTAGCTATATTATGTATTTAAAGAAAATACAGTGCACGCAGAAATGTCCTCACCATTTACTCATCTTTTACCCTCATGCCATCCGAGATGTATACGACTTTCTTTCTTCAGATGAACACAGAAAAATAAATAATCTCTGATAATGAAAACTCATTTGGGTTTCTAAAAGTTGACGCATCAAACAGCACATACAGCAATAACTACAGCAATCCATATGATCCCAATTGATGAATCAATGTTTTCTGAAGTGAAACATTAAGTGTTTGTAAGAAAAATACCAATATTTAAAAAAAAAAATTAAACCGTAAACTATCGCTTCCGACCAGCAGTCATCTGCGTGAATGAGAGGGTTGAGTTCACGCTTGACGTAACTTGAAGCGTGACTGGCCACGTGGATGTCGGATGCCGTCTGTTTTTTTTTTCATTTTTTAAATTAATGCTCACAACAGTAAACAAACAATAACATAATATATGATAATAGCAATGATAAACAAACAAGACTAGAAGACAGAGACGCCAGAGAAACAGAGTCGCCACTCACGCGAGACCGTCATGAAAGCTTGAAGCTTCTTTACTCACACACACGCTGGTAACAGTTGGTCAGATGTGAAAAGATTAGTAAATTATGAGATCATCTCTGGATGTACTTTTTCTTTTAATAAATAATAATACAGAATATCAAAAGACATGGGATTGCTCTTAAGATCCATCAGTGGAAATAACGAAAAAGAAGAAGAGGAAGACAAGCAAAAGAAACAAAAAAGGGATAAAACGTGCCACTTTCTGTCAGGACGTTATTATTTGAAATGAAAAGTTTATTTTAAAAAAATGAATAAGAAGTATCATAAATCTGTTTTGAATTAAGATGTTTTTCAATAAATGTTTCCGAGTGATATTAGATTTTGTACGTGTTTTTTATTGTAGACATGAAACTATTAACAGCCCACAGATTCATACTTACCCTGTAACTACATGAAATAAGCACCACTTACCCTGTATACATGGATAATTACCCTTTAATTATAAAATACTTTCAGTAAATCATTTGTTAATTTTCCTGATAGTTACCCCTTTATTCCCCAAATATTACATATTGTTCCCTTATAATTACACGTACTTACTTTATAGTTACACTATAATTACTGAAAGTTACGCTGTAAATTCGCTTTAGTTACACAATACTTTCCGGGCTGTAATCTAAAGCATTACCATATGTTTTAGGCTCCATTAGTTGTGATGTTTTGTTTTAACAGTTGATAGAATTTTATAAGTCTAATAAAAAGCAAAAAAAACTGGCCGAATGTGTTTGTCATGTGTGGTGCTAGTATAACTTATGGTCAGTTTACTTAAACGCAATGTTTTATGTCTGCTATTCTGAACATTTAGCATACCCCTAAGGTTTGTGTAATTTGTTTCACAATTTCTACAAACTGTAAAAGAATGTTTGCAGGTGCGGGTGGGAGTGGAACACACACGTTGCAGGAACGGGTGGTAATGGTCAGAAATTCAGCGGGAGCGGGCGAGAGTTCCCGCACAGGGCTCTAGTCAGAAGCCGAGCATGGCTGCCCGCGCCCCCCCTCCGAGGAGCAGGGGGCAGAGGAGGCATGCCAGAAGTAAGATAGTTGTCACCATTCTCTGGTGTAGGTGGGTGCACTAGCATGGTTAAAGTTGTTCGGGTAGCATGCTTGATAGCATGCTAGATAATGTTTAGGGGGGATTTTTCGATGGAAAAATGGCTAGTCGCAGTGAAATGATGCAACCCATTTTTGTATCGATTGCCCTCCCTCCAGTACTACTGGAGGTGACAATGTAGTGGTCAGAAGACAATGCTAGTGCACTCCTTGTGAGGGTTGGGTGGTTTGATGGTACAAGAAAATGGTACTTTATCATTCTCCTACATAGTCTGGGCTACATTAGCACGTTCCCTGAAAGTCTGTGAGTAATGGGCAGGTTATTATAACAAGAGGTGGATTTCATCACCGTAAGCAACCCACTTTGTTATTTGTAACCCCTTCAGAACATTAAGCTGGAAGGTGACATACAGCATCAGCACACTTCCGCGCACTTAAAAAAGGGGAGGAGTTAAAGGTTCAGGGTCCGCAAGGGCAGTGTTGAGAGTGATAGTGGACTGTACAACTCAATTCTACACTTGTACGCTGAAGGGTGCACGGCTTTCTGTGTGCATGTACCACATTATGTTTTTTTTTTTCTTATCACGCTTATTACCTCTTTTTAACATCAATCACATCCCACACTTTATTTTCTCCTTTTATGCATTTTTCATTATCAATCTAACGTGTCAATAATTTTAAGCTTTGTCAGAGAAAAGACAGCCTGCCTTTCCTACACAACAGTTATAATAGACTGGGGTCAGGAGGAGAAGCCAGCTACAGCTACAGCTCCTTAAGCAGCTGAGGTGCTTTGGAAGACTGATCCTCTAATATGCCAGGCGCACTGTGAATGAACGAGAACTATGGGCACTAACTATTGCAAAACTATTGGTTGAGTCTTTTCTCTTTGCCAGCAGAGACTCCAGGCCTGATGAAACCTCTGCTCAATCTACTGTTATGTCGACTGGAGTACATAGATTGATGGCTGGAAAGAGACAACAGTGCTAGAAGGCTGGAGAGCCAGTCAAATGCGATGTTCCCACTACAGAAACACCCCCAAAGCGATTAAGCTTGCTGTGAACACTGGGATGAGTGGGATGACATATTTTATATGCTGTTTGCTCCTTCAATAAGAAAAGAAAGAAGGCAGTGAAGAAACCCCACAGGCTCAAAGGATATCCTGCCCCATGTGAATTGATTAATGGCAGGCAAAGATGGACGCCAGATGTTTCCTTTGCCACCTCTAATGTCCACCAGCATGCCATAGCCACTTTTGAATGTTGGGACAAGTGGAATGTCATACAGTATATTCTGTTTGCTCCTTCATTGAAGAAAAAAAGAAGACAGCAAAGAAACCACACATCTTTGAGCGCTGGGATGAGCTGAGTGATATAACTGGCTGAGATGGAGAAAGGCAGCACCACAGCAGAGAAGATACAGAGATATAAGCTATGGCTTGCAAAGCTCAATAAGTCTTATTTAAGTATTAAAAGTGGTTTTGAGAAGCACCATGTTAGAGTATGTGCAAATTTTGTCTCTAAGAAAAACATAACCTGTTAAAATTAATTGATTTTTATACAAGCCTATTAAATATTGAAGAACAGGTTAAGTTAAAATATAATGAATATGTAAGATGTACAAACCCAATTCCAAAAAAGTTGGGACACTGTACAAATTGTGAATAAAAAAGGAATGCAATAATTTACAAATCCCATAAACGTATATTTTATTCACAATAGAATATAGATAACATATCAAATGTTGAAAGTGAGACATTTTGAAATGTCATGCCAAATATTGGCTCATTTTGGATTTCATGAGAGCTACACATTCCAAAAAAGTTGGGACAGGTAGCAATAAGAGGCCGGAAAAGTTAAATGTACATATAAGGAATAGCTGGAGGACCAATTTGCAACTTATTAGGTCAATTGGCAACATGACTGGGTATAAAAAGAGCCTCTCAGAGTGGCAGTGTCTCTCAGAAGTCAAGATGGGCAGAGGATCACCAATTCCCCCAATGCTGCGGCGAAAAATAGTGGAGCAATATCAGAAAGGAGTTTCTCAGAGAAAAATTGCAAAGAGTTTGAAGTTATCATCATCTACAGTGCATAATATCATCCAAAGATTCAGAGAATCTGGAACAATCTCTGTGCGTAAGGGTCAAGGCCGGAAAACCATACTGGATGCCCGTGATCTTCGGGCCCTTAGTCGGCACTGCATCACATACAGGAATGCTACTGTAATGGAAATCACAACATGGGCTCAGGAATACTTCCAGAAAACATTGTCGGTGAACACAATCCACCGTGCCATTCACCGTTGCCGGCCAAAACTCTATAGGTCAAAAAAGAAGCCATATCTAAACATGATCCAGAAGCGCAGGCGTTTTCTCTGGGCCAAGGCTCATTTAAAATGGACTGTGGCAAAGTGGAAAACTGTTCTGTGGTCAGACGAATCAAAATTTGAAGTCCTTTTTGGAAAACTGGGACGCCATGTCATCCGGACTAAAGAGGACAAGGACAACCCAAGTTGTTATCAGCGCTCAGTTCAGAAGCCTGCATCTCTGATGGTATGGGGTTGCATGAGTGCGTGTGGCATGGGCAGCTTACACATCTGGAAAGGCACCATCAATGCTGAAAGGTATATCCAAGTTCTAGAACAACATATGCTCCATCCAGACGTCGTCTCTTTCAGGGAAGACCTTGCATTTTCCAACATGACAATGCCAGACCACATACTGCATCAATTACAACATCATGGCTGCGTAGAAGAAGGATCCGGGTACTGAAATGGCCAGCCTGCAGTCCAGATCTTTCACCCATAGAAAACATTTGGCGCATCATAAAGAGGAAGATGCAGTTGACAGTTGAGCAACTAGAAGCCTGTATTAGACAAGAATGGGACAACATTCCTATTCCTAAACTTGAGCAACTTGTCTCCTCAGTCCCCAGACGTTTGCAGACTGTTATAAAAAGAAGAGGGGATGCCACACAGTGGTAAACATGGGCTTGTCCCAACTTTTTTGAGATGTGTTGATGCCATGAAATTTAAAATCAACTTATTTTTCCCTTAAAATGATACATTTTCTCAGTTTAAACATTTGATATGTCATCTATGTTGTATTCTGAATAAAATATTGAAATTTGAAACTTCCACATCATTGCATTCTGTTTTTATTCACAATTTGTACAGTGTCCCAACTTTTTTGGAATCGGGTTTGTATATATTTAACAAAATGTTTCTCTCTAGAGATAATTTTTCTAGCTAACTATCAAGCTATGATCATTGAATGGCTTTCCTGAGGTAAATGTAACGTTACATAACATCGTTTACAAGCTGTTTTATTTTAAGCTGTCTTTCTGCAGTTGAAACACTGTTTGAGCGATTTCATGAGACATGCATCTACTGTATCTTTCAACATACCTATGTTTGTTTAGGTTTATTTCATGCTGTAACTAGTAACAAAGAGGAAGAGATTATCGGTTCACATGTGTGAACGGAGGCGGCTACAGCGATCTGTTATGCCACATTAACCCCTTGCCTGTCACCCCCCATTTTGGCAAATGGGGAATTTTGACATACCCAAAATAAAAAGGCTGCTGCTCATAAGTCATACTGAATAGACACATAACCAATATATATTTAGAAAGCCAACACTTGAGAGTTTACAGTTCAAGACTCAGAGATATATAGATATATGGAGATATATAGGCTCAAACATAAAAACAAAAATAAATTAAAGCTGCAAGTAGCGATGAAAGGGCCCTCGCACCCGGGAGCACCGCCACCCGGTGGCTTCAGGAAAACAGCGAATAGTGGGCGACATGCATTTAAGTGGCTAAATATAGGAGAAATATTGCAAAGTCACTTCAATGTGCCACACTTCCTGCTGCCAGCAGGTGGCGCTTTGACTATAACCGAATATTGGCATGTAGATGTCTTCAGGCCTGGACTATTATCAAACGTATGAAGTTTGGGGCAGATCGGACACTGTATGCCTGAGTTACAACATCTTCCTGTTTTGTGGCGTAAAACGCATACATTAGCACTTAGCCAAGTTTTGCTTGATTTAATGTGTTTCTAGCATGTTTGGGACTTGATGGCACATTTAAATGTGTTTCTGGGAGGGAATTACAGTGTAAAACATGGCTTTTCCTGTTGCCCACAGGTGGCGCTATGACTGTAATTGAATATTGGCATGTAGATGTCTTCAGGCCAGGACTCTAATAAAACATGTGAAGTTTGGGGCAGATCGGAAATTGTATGTCCGAGTTACGACAACTTCCTGTTTCATGGCGAAACATTGAAATTTGTCAGGCCGCCATGGACACGCCCTTTGGGGAAAACTCAAGATCTTCACAATTTAACATCACAAAGGCCTTTAGATTAGACTGTGCAAATATGATGTTGATCTGATTAAATCTTTAGGAGGAGTTCGTTACAGTACAACGTCTGGAAATGGCAAAATTTGCAACAATTTTGCAAAGAAAATTCAAAATATCTCACTTATTGTTGGTTTTCAGATTTCGTACCAGGAGACTTTTTTGTAGGTATTGGGCTGTTACATGTGTCTACCGAATTTCATACCTGTACGTGAAACGTAGCGGGAGGGGCACTTCGTTGAAATGTTGTAGGTGGCGCTATCGAGCCATTTTGCCACACCTAATTCTGAAACCCATATCAGACGTAAATGTTCACCACTTTTGACGCGTGTGCAAAGTTTCATGAGTTTTCGAGCATGTTTAGGCCATCAAAAATGCGATTCATTTGGGAGAAGAATAATAATAGGCTGAGCAATTCCAATAGGGTCCTCACACCATCGGTGCTCGGGCCCTAAAAATATTAAGAATACTGTCACGTAAGATGATTGACAGCTTTAGACATCAAATGAGCGCGTGATGACTCATATCTGATGCAAATCAGGAAGAGGAGAGAGAGAGAGCTGTGATCGCTCTTTCAGCTCTCAGATCGGATAATTCAGTGGGAAAGGAATAGAAATTGTATTCTGTATGACGAAATATTTTGCAAACATGATAATAAATCAATATTTCTCCAAATATGCGCACTTTTGAACTAAGAACCCTAGCAAACGTTGTTCATTGCAGCTGTGTGGACACAACCGCAGCAGATGAGAGAGAATTCATATCCGTGTGATATTCAATTCAAAATATCGTTCATTATAGATCGATTATTTTGCACTCCTGACATATATTAAGAAATTAATGTCACTGGCTTTAATCTTTATAATTATACCAAGATTTTCCAGATGAAGTAAGTGTGTGATGTTTTAACGTGCAGTGAATGTTGAACAACAGTAATCTGGGGCCGTCTGCGATCCTTGACACTAAAGGGGTTAAAGAGCGGCAAAATGCTATTTATTGTTTGAATTTCATTATAAAATATGAGGCTTTGTTTCATATGAAAAGTAACAAAGCACAAAGCTTATTGAGATGTATTGGATGAGATATATGCTACATATAATGTTTAGTGAAGATTTGTTTACACATTATCTGAAAACAGCATAGACTAAAACCAGAAGAGTGCTTAAGTTTTGTTTATGTGTTTAACCGAGTTGCACTTATGTTCTGTACATGTGTTTAGGGGTTTTTCTTTGGTTCTTTCTGTGGACAGGGTGTTTTAATAAAGTATGTTGGCGTGGAATTCTAATCGGTTTGAAGTAGTAGGAGACTGTTTAGAATTTTATGAGTCACATGTAAGGGATTCTGTAGCTGGGTTTGCTGCTGGAGCCGAGTGTCACCGAGAGTCGCCGGACTTTCCAGAGGACATCCAGCAAAGATGGTGGAGCCCATGAAGCTGCGCTGCTTTTGGATGTAAACAGACATGCGGCACCCACAGCGCTGCACTGCTTTCGGATGCAGACACAGATTTGTCTCTGACAAACTAAATGTCCAGACAATTTAGTTCTTCAGTGTCCTAAGCTATTCAGGGAAACAGCTATGCATGACGGCCCGTGTGGCCCCCCAACTTCACTCATCACCACCAGGAGTTTCAAGAGATGGACAAGGGGAATGGGATCAAGGACTGTTGGGGGAGGTAGAATGTGGGATAAAAGAGTGTGTGGTTGTGTTAATGATTTTTGTGAAGTACCAGTGGAGGGGGTTCCATGTTGTAGATACGGAGTCAGCTGTGACAGTGATAAGACCAGATCCGGACAGTACTAAGCTGGAACCCACCACTGTCTGGCTACGCACTGTGAAGGGTGAACTAGCACCAATGAAGGGTAAAGGGGAGTTGGGGCTGACTCTAAGGGGAAAGACAGTATGTCATCCAGTATGGGTGGCTGCAGTCCAGGTCCCCTGTATTATTCGTCTGGATTTCTTTAGAAGTGCAGGCTGCCAGTTTGACCTGGGGGTGGCATGCTCCATTTTGAATGGGGTCCTGAGGTTGTCATGGCCACTGTAAGTAACACTGATATGCCTTTTACAGGTCTGTTGGATGTGACAGCTGCTCCTGAGCACCCTAGCTGGGATAATCATGCAGTGCACTTACAAACTCACACCAGACTCCAGTCCACCACAGGAAGTGGGTTCCCCACTCCCTTACGCCACAGCTCATCTGATTGCTGTCCCAGTGTGGCCCCACTAACCTCTTGAGAGCCAACCTCGAGCCTCTCTGTCAGGTATGTGCAGGAGGATGGGCCTCTGATTCCCCTCACTGAGGAGGGGGAGGGGTTGGTTGCTATGAGACAGATGTGGCTGAAGAATTGGATAAGAGTTCTTGGATTTTTTGGTTGATTTCCAAGATTATTTTGCATTTAGGGAGGAGGATGTAGGACACACTGAAGCACAAATTGGGGATGCCATGCCCATTAAGCAGTGTCCCCTGCGATTCCCTTTGGCCCACCAGTATGCTGCTGATAAGGCCTTGTTGGTCATACAGCAAGCAGAGATGATTGAGCCGTCAGAGAGTGTGTGGGTAGCACCTGTGGTCATGGTGACCTAAGAAGGCTGGGCAGTGGAGCTTTTGCATTGACTATTTGCATCTTAATGAGGTAATCAGGTAAGAATGTTCCGCTGATGGGTGTCGTTATTGTGACAAGAGGGAGGCCCGGGACAGAGAGCTGGAGAACCTAGTTATCAGTGGTGCTTTAATGGCATGTAAGCATGTCGACATGCCAGTGTGTTCAGCATTGGAGACATTGGGTCTCATTCACTAATAATTGTGTAGATTCTTTCGCACAGGAGAACTTCTCATGAAAAATCTTCGCCTGATTCACAAAACGTTCGTACGCACATGAATTTATTCTTAACCTCATTCTAATGTTAGTGAATTTGGAGTATTCTAAATGAGTGACTGCGTGCACAAAGTTAATCATTTGCATAAAACATACCCAAACCACCTCCATATAAGGGCTTTCCGCACATGCTTTCCTTACAGCCTTTCGTCACTATCGTCAAACTTGCGGCTGTTCGCAGACGTGCTCTCGCCGGATCCTCGAGCAATGCCAAGTGTGCCATTCTCACCAGTTCTCACAATAAGCACCTGTCAGGGTTCTGCCCTGGCAGCCTTGTCTGTGTTGTCTTTGTTTAATGTTTCTATGTTTGTGTTGTGTTTAAGCACATGGCTCTCTCTTTGTTGGTGTTTGCCATGTGTTCCTCTTGTCCCGCCTCCTAGTTTGCCCTTACCACGCCCCCTCGTTTAGTCCTTGTCTAGTCCTCGTTTCACTAATCGTGCTCACCTGGTCCTCGTGTGTTTTCCTCTCTTTATATTGTGCTTCCTTCCTTCATGTCTTTGCTGGATTGTTGCTTGTGTCATGATGTGCAACTGTGTTATTTGTGCTCAACTGTCCAATTGCTTTGTGAACAATCTTTAGTGGATTTGTTCTGTTTGGTGTTCATGTCTTGTCATTTGTTCCCGCCAGTCGTCTCTCTCATCTCCAGTCTCCCATCTTTGTTCCTGTTCGAGTTGGATTACTCTCTGTTCTGGTTTCACTGAGGATCAGCACCACTTGAATCAGCAGTTATAGCCCATTGCAGTCTGCTCGTTACCAAGACCTGATTCCTGTTTAACATCAGATCTGTCTACTCTTCCTGGCTGATTTGAATTTGTCATTAAATAACTGTTTGGTTATTAAACTTTGAAACTCATTCTGCGCTTGAGTCCTATCCTTCACAGATCCGTGACAGCACCTTTTATAAAGACCCAGATTACAGAGCTCTCATTAGCCAGCTGTACATACACGTACATCTGCGTTATTCAGAGAAACCTCGCAGCTGAAGCTATAGCATAGCTTTTCTTACTCTTTAACTGTATATGATCGAATGTATTTAGGATGAAATTAAATTGTATTTAATAATTTAATTATATAATTTTATATATGGATTATATAATACAATTAATGCAATATACTTCGTAATTACAGGGTAACACTTTACAATAAGGTTCATTAGTTAACATGAACTAATCTTCAACTGCACTTCTACAGCATTTATTAATCTTTGTTAATATTAATTTCAACATTTACTAATACTTTTTTTTAAAAATCTTGTTAACATTAGTGCACTGTGAACTGACATGAACAAACAATGAATAGCTGTATTTTTATTAACTAATGTTAAAGATTAATCAATACAGTAACAAATGTATTGCTCATGGTTAGTTCATGTTAGTTAATACATTAATGTTTAATAAATGAACCTTATTGTAAAGTGTTACCAATTATAGCCATGTTAGGATGTAACATAACTTCTTAACACGATTATAAAGCTATACAGAGTAAGTTCTTTTTGCATACATGTGGTTTCAGTTGTTCCTATATTTTTTCGTAAATTTATAAAAAAAAATTACGAAATCTTTGGTGAATTGTGATTTGTTCTTAAAATCGTTCATACGCACATTTCACGCACAATTTGTGAGTACGCATGCTTAGTGAATGAGACCCAATGGGTGTAGCAGAATGGAGAAGATGCAGTCCTCCAGACAGAAATTTAGTGGGTTCAAACATAGTAGTGATTTTCTTAAGAGGAAGTGGCCATTCTCTCACTGCCCATAAAAAGCTAATGGGCCAAGTTTAGGGACTTGCTCCTGTGAGACGGGGTGTTAGAGTGAGAATGGAAAGACCCTGCCACTGGGGAAGGCAGGTGGCAAGTGGTGGTGCCCAGGTCATTGCATGAGGGGGTTATAAGGGATACCCACAGAAACTTGGTCAGAGTATTTCAGTGTGGTGTTCCATCTGTATTTGTAGTAGTAAATTAAAAATGTAACCAGTTTGTTGTTGATGTGGTTCTATTTATGTGCTGTATGCTATCTATATTTTTCTTTCCTCTTGAGAGAGTAAGCTGACGTAGCTATCACAAATCTCTCTCTCAAACACACACACACACACACACACACACACGTTTTTAAGAGGAGTCAGCAATGCCAAAGCCAATCAACAGCAAAACAAAAACAGGCTTCTGAAGCTAAATGGAATGAGAGATACAACAAGACCATTGGAGAAAAACACATTTATTGAAGATTGATGCAGGAATGCATGGATGGATGGACAGATGGATGAACACACAGATGAATACTAGGCTGAAAGGACAGACATATGAGACAAAGAGATTGCTGGATAAATGTATGTGTGGATGGATGAATTGCCTTGACATTTCTGTGTCTCTGAAGGAGGGGCTGTCCCTGCCCGGCCCTGAAGCCAAGCACTAATGCTATCAGAGGGCTGCTGACTCAGTGCATGATGTCTGCCATGATATTCCAAACAGAGCAGACGGAGGAGGATGTTACACATGATTACTGCTATTAACTTATTCTGTCAGTCAATGCAATAAAAAAAAACACTGGATACAGCACAGGACAGGCTAATATAGAGCCTCATTTGGTTAGCTAAAATGTAGATGGGCACAAGAGTTCACTCAAAAATAGAAACTATCATCATTTGCTCATGTTATTCCACATATTATTCCAAAGCTGCATGACGTTCTTTCTTCTGTGGAAGGTAAAATAAATATTTTTAAGAAATGTTTCAGTGTTGTTGTTTTCCATACAATTTAAGTCAATGGTCACCAAAACTGTTTGGTTATTAACATATTTAAACATTTCTTTGTTTTGTGTTGAACAGAAGAAAGAAATGCATACAGGCTTGGAACGACTTGAGGTTGAGTAAATAATGAACAATCCCTTCAATAAATTAAACTCTCTCAAAATACATTTTAGACCCTCAAATCTACTAACAATCTACTATCAATGTCCATCAGTGGAAATACACAGGAAAATTTTTAATTTTGAAAATAATTTTCACTAGAGTGCCATTTTCACCACATCTCAGATTATGTACTATATTTGACAACATTTTGTGGAGGAAATGACAGTGGTTAAAATGATATTTTAAACATTTTTGGAAGCAAAATAGGCTAGCGCTTAGCTAGAGCTTCATGTATCCCAACATACAATAAAAAAAAAAAAAAAAAAAAATGTCACACTTTTTGCAAAATAAAATTACTGCTTGACAAGAAATAATACACAATAAGAAACAAATTCAGTTAAATAATGTTATTTACCTTATGATATTTAACTTGATTTTACGTTAAACATCACATCTCATATTTGATATCAAGCTTTTCACTGAAACAGTTCTCTCTCCTTGGTAAACAAGTACACTAACGTTTTTTTTTTTTTTAAATCCAAAATTGTCAGTCATTACGTAAATTATATCACAGTTTAGGGGAAATTATTTTTGGTGTTTTTATATAAATTTCACACAATAAATATAGAAATGATTTATGATAATTTCACTGTTGGTTTAGACCATGGTTTTTAAAGAGGTTATGAATTGAGAAATTAAAAATTTCCCTAATCTTTTGACATATTAGAGGTTATTGTATTATAAAAACATACTAGTTTCAGAACTCAAAATCAAATCAAATCAAATCACCTTTATTTATATAGCGCTTTTTACAATGGCAATTGTTTCAAAGCAGCTTCACAGTGTTAAACAGGAAAATAATGCAACGGAATTTGATTCGGCTGTACAGCCGCTCTGGTGAAAACGGTGATGTCATCCAGCTCATTTCAATTATCATATAGTGTCAATGCGGGCAGATCTGTAATATAGTTGAAATTTAAGTGTCCCCAACTGAGCAAGCCAAAAGCCAAAGGCGACGGTGGCAAGGAACCAAAACTCCTTCAGGGCCAGAATGGAGAAAAAAACCTTGGGAGAAACCAGGCTCAGTCGGGGTGCCAGTTCTCCTCTGGCCGATGAACAAATAGTGTCTGATTATGATTCTGGCAACATTACAGGTCAGAAGTCATATTAGATCAATCGATATTCGTAGGATTATTCGAAAGATTGGAGTCGTCACGCCGGGGACGGGTTTAATGAGGATGTCGTGTCGATGCGGCATTTACAGGGGGGAGTTTAATTGACACGGTCTCTACAGACACTTCAGGGATATGGTCGTCATGTCCAGGCTAAGGTCTACCATCTGGTCCGGATACGCCCCGGATCCGGCCGACTGCAGTAAACCTCGGGATACACAGAGAGACTAACATTAGCGTAGATGCCATTCTTCTTATGATGTAACGAGTACATCAGGTGTTATTGGAAGTGTTCCCGGTTCCAGCAGACCTAGTTAATGCAGCCTAAAACAATCATTTAACTGATTTGAATAATATAAATGAAAAATGTTTTATGTGTATGCCATAGTAAAGAGATGTGTTTTTAGTCTAGATTTAAACTGACAGAGTGTGTCTGCTTCCCGAACAATGCTGGGAAGACTGTTCCAGAGTTTAGGTGCTAAATAGGAAAAGGATCGACCGCCTGCAGTTGATTTTGATATTCTAGGTATTATCAACTGGCCAGAATTTTGAGACCGCAATAGACGTGACGGAGTATAATGCGTTAAGAGCTCGCTCAAGTACTGGGGAGCTAAACCATTTAGTGCTTTGTGAGTAATCAGCAAGATTTACTATCAGCAAAACATCCTCATTAGTCCAAAAAAAAACTTTTTTGCATGATCTGTAATCAGTGCTTTTTGATTTGTAAGGACTAATACAGTCAGACATTATTTTGTCGCAAAATCGTTTATTTCTGTTCATGCATCAGTAAATCAAGCCATTGACTCAATGGTCAACTCCATATTGTTCCATATCATGAAAATAGTCTGTTATTTAAATTGCGATAAAATTATATATAGAAAGTGAGCAAAGAATGCTCCCTTTATAAGTTTTGGAGCTATCAATTGACCTATCGGTAAGCCCCGCCCCCCTTAGTTACTGTTGCTAACTCGGAAAAACAAACGAAGTTGCTAACTTACAATGACAGCTGTCAATGTGAAAACCTTGTCCCAAGATGTTTTTGGACACAGAAGGACCACCTCTCGTCGAGGAGCATTCAAGTGGGACTTAAATATGCCATGGAGGGATATATAAAATATTTTAAAATAAATATGGTGGGTAACAAGATTAATTTGGAAGCGAGGGTTTACAGATCACAATGCAAGCAGGAGAAGCCTTATGTTTCGGTCGTTACGATCTCAGATGACAACATCCAGGATCAACACTGTTCATGTACCGCAGGGTAAGATTCAATTAATTTACATTTAACCAGTTTAATATGGAGAGCACTGAAATATTGACCTTCGTTTATGTGTTTTTGACCTACACTGTTAACATTACATGAGATGAGAACAGTTAGGTATTTAGCTTTTTATGTTAGCATGGACTAACTTTAATCGTAACTTAATGAGAGTATGACAGCCAGAAAATCCTCTCAGGATACCTGGAATCAGTAGCCGTGTTTCCACTTTCGGGCCAGTGCAAGCCAGGGCTTTCTACGGGCCAGGCTGGGCTAATAGCCTCAGACCTGTAGCACTGAGCCCAAAACCACGCTGCGTTTCCACCGTCGGGCCAGAAGCTCCGCAGCGCTTCAATAAAACCCGGCTTATAACAAGCCTCTCTGGAGCAACGTCACACAAGTTTACCACAGTTTTACAATAATAAGTGATACATTGATCATATTGAATTAATTTGTGTCAAGATTGCACATTAGTCACACAGCAATAAAGTGGTATTTACCGTTATTTCACTAGCCTAAAGAAAGATGACACGGGTACTTGTTCAGTTGTGTCTGCTTCTGTTTATTTGTGGTCACAGGACAGTGTTTACATCACATTTAGAAAGAATTATAATTTCTACAAATTTTCCAACAAAATGCGACCTGAGCAGCTTTAGCACTCTCTCCAGTGACAGTCCCAATAGTTATATTTTCAGTCAGAGAAACAGAGGACGCTCCTGAAAAACCAGAGTTGCTTGCTTTATTTTATGACATGGTATACGCCGCTAAATATGGATATCAGACACTCTGGTTTAAAGAGACGAGACCTACTGACAGATAAAATAAATACATGATTGTAATAGCCTATATGATTTGTCTGATTTCTTCCAGCAGTCGTATTTACCATGTTTAGGCTACTATGGTAATGGTTAGCGCAAATAGTCTTTTGCATCACTATTTCTGCCTTATACAGTGATCAGAATCCACATCGGATCACAAACAGAAGTTATTCAAACGCTCGCTGCTTTGAGCTAAAATGCTGATGATCTGGTATATGAAATCACCCGCGGCGCCGGCGCTGCCGTCTCCAAACTCAGGTAAACTCCGCCTTTGTTCGTAACCACTCCTCTGGCCCGAGCTGGCCCGCTTTGGACCAAGGTATTCGGAGGGCCAAAAAAACCTGGCCGTTGGCCCAGAGGAAAACCTCGACGAGGCCCGATCAAGCCCCGGAAGTGACAGTGGAAATGCGACTGGCCCTGGCACGTACTAGCACGCCCGCTTTTGGCCCGACAGTGGAAACGTGGCTAGTGTTACAGTACCCCAGGCACATCATTTTACCATTTTTGTAGCATAAACATCAAACTGATGAGAGCTTTGGATCTTCCAATGTTTCTCTATGGCGCTGAAACCTACAGATATCCAAGTTCCGGTCCCCGTGCAACTGATACTCAATTGCCATTGGCTGATCTGCATTCAAGGGGAGGGGATTACCGATAGGTCAATTACTTCAGTTCTGCACGAGTTAATCAGTGATTCTCGCTAAAACTCCCATTATCAATGACAAGTCCCCCCCAATAATTGGAAATGGCCAAATTGCCCCCCCCCCCCAATATATGATATTTATTAATGTTGTTCTCCATTACGCACCGTTCTGTTTGTTGACAGACCGTTTAAAAAGTTACATTTTTAGGCTGTTCTACCTCAGCGGTCTAACAGCGCTCGTCAATGTCAAAATTATGTCAAAGAAGGCGAGGCTTAATGTTCACTGAAGACAAGTGTGAATTCCAAAGCGACGTTTAGATTTTACATTGAAAGAGTGCGTGCATAATAAGATATACATAGCTAAACATTTAATATTTGACAACTGTTTTACAATGGATATGTTTAACGACCCACAGTAACATACAGTGACGCAAACTACTCAACTTTTTTAATGTAATTTCACCATTTTGAATTGAAAATATGCTATCATTTAAATGATGATGTCATTCATAACTGAATGTATCGAGACAATGTTCAAGACATGGTTAGGGCCTTGGTTCATGGTGAAGTCTAAAGAAGACATGCCCCTTTAAACAGAGTTTTTAAAGGGGTCATGAATTGAGAAATCAACTTTTCATTCAGCCTTTGATATATAAAAGTTCATCGTGATATAAGAATATCCTGTAAGTTTCGGAGCTGAAAACTTCCTTGTTAGTCAAAGAAAAGCTTTTATTGACACCATGCCCAGCAAACGCTCGATCTCAGAATATGCCAACCCTTGACGTCATCGTGTGGTTAAACACCGCCTCAACATAAGAATAAGTACACCTGATTCTGTAGCTCCGCCCACCGACTCGTGGAGCTAAACGGATCGCGCTACCAAGCAATAAACATGCCGAAGATAGCAAGATATTGCGCTGTGCCTGGTTGTGGAAGAACACAGTTGCTGCATAAGCTTCCTTCGGATTCTAATATTAGGAATGTGTGGTTGAACTTTATTTTTAATGAAGTTCCAGCTCACGTGCGTAAGACATTGCACGTTTGTTCGCTTCATTTCACCGCGGAATCGTTTGTAAACAAGACACAGGTCGAGACTGGATTTGCAGACATATTGAGATTAAAAACACAATGCTGTGTCTTCTATATTGGATCCAACAGGAATGGTGCAACACACTTATGTGAGTAAAACATGTTTTTTATATGTGATAGTATTGCATTGTTACAGATCGTTTGATATCTACTGATTATGTGTACGTATCTAATCAGTCACAGAAGGGTCCAACTATGAAGGATGTACCTTGTCAAACAGACAGTTAAAAGATTAGAAAAACCTAAAAGATACATTAGAAATAAACCTAATTAAGGATAACTTACCAAGCTGTCACAGGCTGTAATATCCTTTGTATTTGAGGTGTTCTTGGTTCATTGTCCTGCGATTCAGGATCAGACTCTGGGTCGAACATGTATGGGCGAATCATTTCGAAATCATTTTCAAAACAATTCCCCACGTGTACTGACGGGGGAGTCGGAACTAATTATAATATGCAAAACTGTTATCCAATCATAGCAGTGGGCGTTAACTTCCAAGTCTTCAATGCGGCACGCCCATAAAAATGAGCGTTCCAGGAGCTAGGCTCAAAACCAGGGTAGAAAATATCCTATTACTTATTCATTATGATGTTTTTGAATGTAAAAACCACGCAAACCTAACAAGTTGACCTCAGACAACAGTATAAAAAAAAAAAAAAGCCATTTCATGACACCTTTAAATCAGAGGGCTAAAATCAGGGCAGAAACTGGCCTTTTATTTAGAAATTATGATGTAAAACTCTTACTAACATTATAACTGCACCTCAGGAAACATTATAAAATAATAAATGCAGTTCATGACACTTAAACTTGAGTACTAAAAATGTAATTCATATGTTTATTATTATTATTATATTTTAAGATTGGATCTGTGACAAATTAAATCTAACAATTAAAAAAATAACGTGACCTCCATATTACAATTTAAATATAGTTTCAGAAAAATCAACCACTTAGACATAAAACTCTTTGACCCTTTGTGTACATTTTTGTGTATTTCTAATAATTTTTTTTAGCATATTTCTTATTCAAATGTAATCATGCTGAACATCTTTTTTTTTACTTTCCTTTTTGCTGTCTCCATTTCTCTCTCGGCTAGACCATAAGCAGCTGACTGTCAGATGTGTGAAACTGTTCCTTAGCTCTTTGTTAGATTAATATTGGGCCTGCCCCCATGCACTCATTGGTAATGGAAGCGAGTTAGGCATTAACTGCAGGCATCTCTATGGCTAGCCACATGCAAGAGTTGCTGTCTCTGCAGAAAAGAGCCCCCTCCCTCTCTTTTCCCCTCCATTCCCCTCTCTCTCTCTTCCGTTAATTACTGTAATGGTTCGGCTGTCCTTCAGGGGATGCTGAAAGGTCAGGGTTTGGCAGGGAAAAGGGAAAGTGAGAGAGCTAGTAAGAAATGGTTAGCAGCATACAGTGGCACTAACATCCCGACGACATGTTCATTAACAGAGGACCTTGCATGACTTTTTTTTTCTTCTGTGGAACACACACACACACACACACGCAAAGGTATTTTGAAAAATGCATCAGTGTTTTTTGTCCATGCAACTGGCCCAAGGTTGTTTTGAACCCCCTCATTACACATATAAACTGTCTGTATGTACATGTGTTCTCTCTCCCCAGTCATGTAGACCTGTGTTGACTCCACTCAGCCATTCTGAAGTCATTACTGTGCTGACTGCTTTTATTACCGGGTCTCTTCTTCAGCCTCTTTTTAATGATCACCTCAAATCTGCAGAAGAGCCTGGCTCCACTATGATTAACTGTGACCAGCGTCTATTTCCTTTATTCTCACGTATGGCAAACATTCCTTTTAATGGATTTGATATTGAAAAACCATTAGGCTTAGCAGACGGTTCAGTCATTCAAGTGTTCAATACGCTTACAGAATCGTGCTTATTTGACATCATGAATGATTTGGTGTCTTTTTTCAAATACAGGCTTATTCTGTATTTTATTCCTGTTTGAGAGGTGTAATTAATGTCTGAGCGATTTCATTTTAAAGTTTTGTAGGAACAAAAAGAGTGAAGGAACTAAGGATTTTTAATAGCAGCCTGTGTGTGTGTTACGAACTGTTCCGAGACACGAAGGTTGAGGATCCAAATGCAGTATTTATTAGAAGGGTAATCCACAATCGTCGTCAAAAGTACAGGCAAGGTCAAAACACAGGTAGGCAGTCCAAACAGGCAAACAAGGCAGGAGACAGAGGCAAAAGGGTAATCCAGGACACAGGCAAGAAATCCAACAAACCAAGAGACATGAAACCGGTGAGAACGCTCAGAAGTGCAGTGTAACAACAAAACAAGACTTAGCAAAGAATGACAGAGTGAACAGGCTAGATATAGGCAGAGGTAATGAGACACAGGTGTAAACAGTGAGTGCTGATGAGTCCGGGCAAAGGATTATGGGTGATGTAGTCTATGATGGAATGACAGTCCGGCTTGGAGTGCCCTCTGATGGTGATCAGGGGCACTCACACTGGTGAATCGTTACAGTGTGTAACTTCAAGAGAGTTACCATACATCTGTGATGTTTCATTTAGTATTTATTTTCTCTCTTTCTATTTGTTGATTTTTTTATTATATTACGTATTATTTTTTGTTCTTTTCCTTGCCCTTACAGTATTTGCTAGTATTGTTTAGTCTTATGATTATGGGATTTCATGGGTAATGTGTCTTCACAAGTAAGGAATAAGAGTGACAAAGTCTAGACAAAGTAAGGATGAAGTCCAGATTAAGTCTGAGAATTGATATATACGCAACTAAGATTATTCAGTAAACCTGACCATGCTCATTTTTTTCATCACTTGGTCTTCTGCTTTTTTGTTTATTTCAAGGCTTCCTCTCAGGCTGATAGAAAACTTTTAGTTAAAGGGTTAGTTCACCCAGAATTGAAAATTCTGTCATTAATTACTCACCCTCATATCATTCAAATCCCGTAAGATTTTCTTTCATCTTCAGAACACAAATGAAGATCTTTTTATAAATGAAATCTGAGAAATTTCTGTCCCTCCATTGACAGTCTAAGCAACTACCATTCGAGCCCCAGAAAGGTAGTAAAGACATCATTCAAGTAATCCATGTGACTCCAGTGGTTTAACCTCAATTTTATGAAGCAACGCAAGGGTTTTGTTCGCGTAAACATAATTTAACACTTTATTTATAAAGTATAAAGATATCTGAGGTTTTGTTTTCCTTCTTAATACAATGGAAGTCAATAGCCACCAAAACTGTTTGGTAACCAACTGTTTGGTATCTTCAGTCCACAGAATAAAGAAAGACATACAGGAGTTTGGAACGTCATAAGGATGAGGAAATGATGACAAGTTTTTGGGTGAACTATCCCTTTAACATTGAACTATTCTCGTGTTGCTATGCAGTTGCTATTGTGTTCTGGGTGGTTGCTAGATGGTTGTTCAAATCAAAAGAGTCCACCTCTAAGGCCTAGTCCACATGTACACAGGTATTTTTTATATTTATATTTTGTGTTTTTCCTCCTCCGTTTAAAAAAAATCGCAAAAATGAAAAAATTTCCACATGAAAACGCAAAAACACGCTATGAAGCACTGTCAATAGCATGCCAAACCAACAGGTAGCAATATAACCCTAACCTTAAAGCCATGTTGGCCAATCAGAAGCCTGGAAAAAAAGGTTGTTGTCGGTTCTGGTTGTGACGTAACAAGCCAAAATCTCTGGTTTTACTGTCCACATGACAACACTGCAACCGGAGTTTCTAAAAATGTTCACCCTGGCAGGAGTTTTCAAAAAAGTTCGGTTTCAGTGACCGGATACTGCGTTTGCCTGTGGACGAATGGCCAAACCGCATAGAAAAAGCTACGGTTTTGAAAATACCTGTGTTCGTGTGGACAGGGCCTAAGTCTTTATGATATTCTGATCCCTGCTATTGGGTCTCTCTTTACATGCTTTTTTAGTATGATCATAACAGCAATAATAGCATGACTCTCCTCAACAAACAAAGTTTAATTTTTGCCTTACCAAGTACCAATAATAACATCCACAGCTGATCATTATTTATGTGCTAAATAGGAATATCACACTTACATGACAGGACAAACGAGATAAAATGTGGTAATTTGTAAAAAAAAAAGAAAAAAGAAAAGCAAAAAAAGATTAGAAATGTAAAAATACAGATGATGTAAAGGAAAATTGAAGTATGGACAGAGAGCGAGAGAGAGAGAGAGAGAGAGAGAGAGAGAGAGAGAAGCTGGAGGGGGTTGTGGGGAGGATGAGAGACATGAGTGCATGAGCTCGCAAGACTGAGTCTCATTATTGGAGCGACCCCAGACTCCCACAGCAAATCACATTTATTAAGTCAACAGACGAGCGCACGCACGCACACACATACAACCATTACCGCATCACAACATATCAAACTACAGCATGCACACTCAAAATTAAAACACTACAGCAGGATGATACACACTATTTGTAATGTGTTTGTATGTGTATGAGAGAAGACCTTTGTCTTGTTTATTTTTTCTCATCGCTGACTCACCCTTGAGAATGGTCTGAGAAACTGCATCACGTTAACTGAACTGAACCATAAACCATAAAAACAATCTACACTCAAATATTCTGACCCAGAACCACCTTGCTTGTGCAACACACAGAGAGCACACACACCATGAAAATGGATACCAAATCCGTGTCTCGTGAACCTCCTTTCAGGACATATTTAGAGATATTGTTATTCCCACAGTGAGATATTTCATTAAGATTTAAAGGAAGTGGCTATTTTTATAAGGTTCACACAGCAAGAGTGGTCTTACATATGATGGTTTCTTTATTGCCTGCGTCTGTGTGTGCAGTATGATCTATTTATATATTTTATTCTTCCCTCAGCAGACACACTGACCTTTATAAGGCTCAGGCAGGAGAGAGATGGCTACAGGGTCACGCATAGATCTCGAGAGCCATGAGCAGAGAATACAAGATGTGCAGAAGGGTGTTAACTCTCGTATGTGTGTGTTTGTGCTCAGGAATGAGTGGAGTGTCCACTAAGACCCAGACGATTATTTCTGTTACTGGTCTTTTTATTTCTCTCTCTCTCACACACACACAAATACCTTATACCTTTTGTGGCACCTTTCCATTATCATATATATATATATATATAGAATTCTATTTTAATACATTTAAAAATGTAATTTATTCATGTGATGGCAAAGCTGAATCAGTCTCAAATTATCCTTAAGAAATCATTCTAATATGCTGATTTGCTGACATTTTTAAGAAACATTATTCTTAATATAAATGTTGAGACCAGTTTTTGTTGCTTAACATTTTTGTGGAAACTGATACAATTCAAGCATTTGTGGTAAGATAAAAAAAGAGAAATTAATACTTTAATTCATCAAGGAGGCATTAAATTGATCAAAAGTGACAGTGAAGAAATTTATAATGTTACAAAAGATTTTTATTTAATAAATGCTTTAATAAATGCAAATAAATGCTGTTCATTGAACTTTCTATTTACCAAAGAATCCTGGAAAAAGTATCACCATTTCCACAAAAATGTTAAGCAGCACAACTATTTTCAACATTGATAATAATAATAATAATAATAATAAGAAGAAGAAGAAATGTTACCTAAGCAGCAAATCAGCATCTGGAGGATCATGTTACACTGAATACTGGAGTAATGACTGCTGAAAATTCAGCTTTGCCATCACAGAAATAAATTACATTTTAAAATATATTCAAATAGAAAACAGATCTTTTGATTTGTAATAATATTTCGCAATATTACATTTTTACTGTGTTTTGGATTTTATAAATGCAGCCTTGGTGAGTATATTATATACACGCTAAAGTATATTATATACACGCTAGTACTGGGTTAAACCCCCTTTTGCCTTCAGAACTGCATTCATTTTTCATGGCATAGATTCAACAAGGTGCAGGAAACATTACTCAAAGATTTTGGTCTATATTGACTTTATAGCATCACATAGTTGCTGCAGATTTGTTGGCTGCAGATCCATGACGCTAATCTCCCGTTCCACCATATCCCAAAGGTGCGCTACTGGACTGAGATCATGTGACTGTGGAGGCCATTTGAGTATAGTGAACTCATTGTCATGTTCAAGAAACCAGTCTGAGATGATCTGAGCTTTGTGACATGGCACGTTATCCTTCTGGAATTAGCCATCAGAAGATGGGTATATTATGGTCATAAATGGATGAAACATGGTTAGCAACAATACTCAGGTAGGCTGCTGTAGCCCATCTGCTTCAGGGTTCAACGGGTTGTGAATTCAGAGATGCTCATCTGCATATCTCTGTTTTAATGAGTGTTTTTTGAGTTATTGTTGCCTTTCAATCAGTTAAAACCAGTCTGGCCATTCTCCTCTGACCTATGGCATCAACAAGGCATTTTCGCCCACAGAACTGCTGCTCACAAGATATTTTCTCTTTTTCAGATCATTCTCTGTAAACCCTAGAGATGGTTGTGCGCGAAACCCCAGTAGATCAGCAGTTTCTGAAATTCTCAGACCAGCTCGTCTGGCACCAAAAACAATGCCACATTCAAAGTCACCTTTCTTCCCCATTCTGATGCACAGTTTGAACTTCAGTTAAATCGTCTTGATCATGTCTACATACCTAAATGCATTGAGTTGCTGCCATGTGATTGGCTGATTAGATATTTGCGTTAATGAGCAGTTGAACGTGTACCGGTACAGGTGTTTAAGTAAAGTGTTACCAAAACTTCCATCAAATTACTTACATGGAGTGCAGAGTACTTTTTTCAGTTTTTAGATAGTGTGAGAGTGGAGCAAGAAAAACAAAGCAGAAGAGAAAAAGAGAGAAACTGAATCTTAAAGGGCCAGTCTAGATGCAAACTTGTATCGGCCCGAAGCGGAGTACTTGCCATGAGGCTATTACATCCAATTATTACTTTATATTTTACAGGATATATTTTTAAATATCATATCTGAAATTACAGTGAGTGGTGAGTCTGAAAAACCAATATGACTAAAGTATTAACTTTATGAAAGAAAATGTGCACTGTGATTTCAAATATAAATCGGATGGCCATGCTAGACGCATTAGCAAAATACTGTTTATTAATGGTTAGTAAGGTAGTTTAGGTATTGGTATTTGGTATGAATTGGGTAGGATTAAGGGATGTAGAATATGGTCATGCAGTATAAGGCATTAATATGTGCTTTATAAGTACTAATAAACAGCCAATAAATATCCTAGTAATATGCATGCTAATAAGCAACTATAATTGGACCCTAAAATAAAATGTTACCCTGTATTTTAATTGTGTAGCAATGTATGAAGCAAAGCTCACAGAGAAGTCACTTTCAAATCAAGCAACTTAATGCTAATTTTGCTATTTTTCTTTATAAATTCTCGATCATGTGAATTCCTATTGAAAAGATTGGATTTTGTGTCAGAAATGTGATTGATAACATGCTCCTGTGTCTCACAGGGGTTATATTTCTAACCAATGAGAGCTTTGTTCTTCCTGAACAAAGTGAACACAGTCACCTGCAAAAGAAAAAAAGCACATTCTGACATGCTTTTGATATATTTTAAAAGGTTGTAATAAATAAAAATAAATAATTTTGGTTACACTTTATTTTAAGGTGTCATTGTTACAATGTAATTATATATTTAAGTACTAAGTAATATTAATTAACTACATGTACTTACTATAGGGTTAGGGTAGGATTAGGGTTTGGTTGAGGGTTAGTTGCATGTAATTGTGCATAATTTACTGTTATTACTATGGTAAGTACATGTAACATATGTAACAATGACAATGTAAAATAAAGTGTTACCACAATTTTATAAATTAAGTTTTGTGTACAGTATGATTAACAATACAAACTGCTATATGTAAGTAAATGGAATAGAGTCTAAAGATGAACAAATCACTTCTTTGGGCTTTTCGCTGTTCATTTTGACACACTTACGGTTTAAGCCCTGCCCACATCTAGTTATATCCAAATACAGATACAGATACAAATAATTTTGTCATTGCAACAGATACTGATACATAAACAAATAGTGGCTTTGCTGCACACTTCGCTGCTTGTACTGAATTAGAAGAAATGCACTTCTGTTATAGAGGAATATGATGAACACATGATAATTTCTGAGGAAATAACATCAGCCGTCATGATTTAGTCAAGAAACTGTCGGGAAGCAAACAAGTTAAGCCATGTGACATACTCTATCATCTTTTTAATTAGTCTGGGAAGACAGGCACTAACATGTTCTGGGGAAAAGGCGTACACCTGGGCCAAATTAGCATTTTGATATAAAACAGCACACAAGTACACACAGGCGTGCACACTAAACCCTTTCTAAACAGTCGACAAAGGCATCTGTGAAGACATCCCTTGAGAGAAAAACTGAGAAAATGGATGGGCCTGTGTCCTAAACTCTTCTGTGTCCTGCGTGTGTGTGTGTGTGTGTGTGTGTCGTATCTCTGGCTGTTGAGAACGGGTGTTAGCCCCTAGCACCACTCTGGGAAATAACAGTATGTCTGGGCAGTCGAGGCGTGAATTCCTCATAGACATTTCCAACACGATTCTCCCACCCTGCTGTTTTTCTTTTCCTCACAGCTCAGAATGTCTAAAAGCTCCATAGGCGACAACAGACTCGTCGCTTTGTCTAAACAGATAAGATAGTATCAAATCAATATGGATAATTTTTTTCCTCACTGGAAAGAAATTGAGACATGACCTCAATTCAATGGCCCTTAAAGCGACAGTTGGTGATTTGAATTGGTAGATTCGGTTTAAAGAATTTTTGGTAACACTTTAGAATATTGTTTTCTACACAAGAACAAATGAGTAACACAACATTAAAATTCTAATAAGCACTATTAACTAACAAGAAACTCTGGTTAATTAATTAGTAAGTAATAGCGCTCAGCTGAATGAGGTAAAACCTTACAAAAACCTCAAAAGCTTGCAATGGCTTCAGTCATTACTGGAGCATTATAATTTTTTTCACTTTAGAATATTTTTCCAAATAATTACTGAAGGATTTGGTAATTGAGTCATACTAGTAGGTTACCATGATCTTTACTTTATAATTAATTATACATTGTGCATTACTCTCATTAATTATGGACCTGTATAGCTATAGTAGTTCTACTATAGTAACTGATTAGCTAATAGTGAACTACCTTACTCAACTGAGCACTATTACTTACTAATTAATTAATCAGAGTTTCTTGTTAGTTAATAGTAGTTAATATCGCATTACTCATTTGTTTCTGTGTGGTTGTTCATTGATGACGGAACAGTATTCTAAAGTGTTTCTGGTCACACTTTGGATTAGGGTCCAATTCTCACTTTTAACTAACTATTAACAACGACTTTTGCTTCAATAAACTCCTTATTACTGTGTATTAATAGTTAGTAAGGTAGGTTAGGTATTAAGGTAGGATTAGCGATGTAGAATATGGTCATGCAGAATAAGCCATTAATATGTGCTTTACATGTACTAATAAACAGTCAATATCCTAGTAATATGCATGCTAATAAGCAACTAGTTAATAGTAAGAATTGGACCCTAAACTAAAGTGTTACAGTGTTTTTAATTTTTTTTAATGAATGATTGAATGAAGAAATGAATTAATGATCTTGGGGTATGAGCTAATGTGCTTCTCTTTCACCTCCAATGTGTATGGGTCAGTATATTGATTAACTGTAAAGGTGGTAAAACATTGTAATTCGAATGAAAGGTTGTTAATGCATCTTTTCAGTGTCAGACTGACACAAACATTCATATGTCATCAACGCATTTTTTTTTTTACCAAGAGGTGCTCTTTTTTTAATCTCACTGTGAAAAATGCAGGCCATCTAATAAGAGTCACGGTTTTGAACACATGTTCAGAGCCGCTGCTATTATATCAAGACCTGTTCACACCAAGACGGATGTTCGGTGCGATAAACATTTTAAATTGAATGAACGGCAGTTCATTCATCTGTTCAGATCGACACTAACACATTCGTATGCTGTCAATCCAAGACGTAATGTTTTTAGGGAGAGGTGTTCTAAGCTCTTTTCCACGCGTGAGACGCTGCTAAAGATGCGAGACGCGAGCACAACGGTCAAACCAGTCTGTCTTACCATGTTAATGTTCTGTGTGAACAGTCCCCTAAAAGGGACATATTATGCAAAATTCACTTTTATAAGGTGTTTGAACACAGATGTGTGTCCACAGTGTGTGTAAACAACCAGCCTATAATGGTAAAAATCCACCCAATACTTTTTTATAATCCCCATCAATCATTATCAATCTCTCATAACACGCTGTTTTACATTTCCCCCTACTCCTACATAAGAGTAGGTAAACCCTGCGCATGACTGTTGATGATCTGCCCTTTTAGCATAGACTGAGTGAGAAGCACAGAGACCGCCATTTCTGTTTACTGCTGTATCAACTAGCTAGAGTACAATGTCTGCGCCAAAAACATTACAAATGTTCTGTTGTTGGATGTAGCAACGAACATAAGAGTCTCCATAGACTCCCGGCATCCAAGCCACTGAAGACACCGTGGATGAATTTCATTTTTGAAGGAAATGTGCCGAAGAATGTCTGTAAAATGTTATATATTTGTGCAAATCATTTTACGCATGACTGCTTCAACAACGAGGGTCAGTACAATGCTGGATTTGCGAAAAAAGTTGTTTCTGAAGAATGGGTCAATACCAGCGCTTTGTGCTCTAACTTCATATCCAGAACAAGTAAGGATGGCACTTCATATTTTGTGAATGTTTGCAAATTTCCTTTCTCAATGAGATTTCTAGAATGCTGTACGGCTAATATGGCTAAAGTTACCATAGTCTCTGACTGTACTCACAGAGACTAGAGCTATGTCGCTAGTTTTATCCCGAAAACGCTCACCGTCTGCATAATTCATAAACGCACATTTATTATGCATTGTATAGTCAGGCGACTGACTTTTTTACTTTCCCACACGGAGCACCTATACAATAATTTATAGATTAACATGACGGCACATGCTAGTCGATGAGTTGAATCACTGTAACTCCACAACAACTAATGTTACATAAATGTATCCACTAACCATTCAGAAACGTCCAGGTGCAGTCTAAAAGTTGCAACCTCTTCCTGAGTCTCTCCATCTGTGTCCGACTCCATTTCAAACATGTAAGGATGCACTCCACAACTGGTTATTTCTGACATTTTGGCTGAGTAAGATTCGTTTTGTTGTTGACGTTGTATCTGAAGCTAGCTTGCGTAAAGGAGCTGCTGGAAGAGGGTGGGGGAGCAGCAGCTCATTTGCATTTAAAGGGACACACACAAAAACGGCGAATTTTTGCGCACACTCAAATAGGAGGCAAATTTGACCAGCTTTAATAAATTATCTGGAGGGTATTTTAAGCTGAAACTTCACAGACACATTCTGGGGACACCAGAGATTTATATTACATCTTGTGAATATGATGTATGGTACTTGTATTATTATTCCTTACCTGAGGATGGCGCTCTCAGTCTAAAGATGTGTTGGGTTGTAACCTGTAAAAGAGGAAAAAGAAAAAGTTCAGTAAAACAGCAAGTCGCATGAAACCAGTATCTCCGTGAATTATTCAAACTTGCATCCAATAAACATCACATGGTGTCAGAAGAAAACTATGGAGCAATTGAAGCCTCCTAACAGTTTGGATTTCGAAGGAAATCTGGCGGAAAACTGGCGAACGTGGATTCAAAAGTTTGACCTGTGTCTCATTGCAACTGGCATTGCAGAGAAGAGTGACAAGGTGAAATGTGCGACATTTCTTCACGTGGCTGGAGATGATGCAATAAAGGCATTTAATACCATGGACTTTGATGATGATGTGGATGATTTTGAAGTGCTCAAAGAGAAGTTTAAAGAGTACTGTGAGCCAAGAAAGAATATTACGTATCTGAGGCATATGTTTTTCACGAGAGCACAGGGACCGAATGAAACCATTGATGCATACGTGACTGACTTGAAAAATAAGGCGAAAGACTGTGAATTTGGAAGATTAAATGATGACTTGATTAAAGATCGCATTGTCTGTTGTGTACAATGACACTGTGAGAGCTAGGCTTCTCAGGGAAACTAATTGAACCTAGCAAAGGCTGTAGATATCTGTAGTGCCAACGAAAAAACACAAAGCCATATAAAAGTGCTGCATGAAGAAGCAGAAGTGGCTGTGAACAAAATCACGAAAACAAAGTCAACTGTAAGACAGGCGAATTTCAAGCACACGGGGAAAGAGAAGGAAGAGTGCACGAGATGTGGCTATGTACATGAGCCAAGGAAGTGTCCAGCAAACGACAAAATGTGTAATGAGTGCTCGCGGAAGAACCATTTGCAGAAAGAAGGTCTGTCAATGTGCATTTGATCATTGTTTGTGTTCAGATGTTCAGTAGCGGTTATGAGCACAAGCACCATGTGAAGAGTTTTCTCTCTTTCTTCTTTCAAATGTAGCTGTAAACATTATTATTATACAAAGCAAAGTACATGCAATGATATTCGGGCTACAGATGCCAGAAATGCTTTGTATATATATATATATATATATATATATAGTTACAAAGTAACTAGTAACTAACTATTTGAGTAGTTTTTTCATTGGATACTTTTTACTTATACTCAAGTAACTATTAAGATTGTTACTTTCACTTTTACTTTGAGTAAATATTTCTATAAGTACTTATACTTTTACTTGAGTACAGTTTTTGGATACTTTACCCACCTCTGAAAGTACTGGACTTACAGAGAAGAACTTACCTATTCCGATGGGTTACTCTTCAAGAACTGGAGAATTGTAGTTCCACAAAGCTTGAGAGCAGACATGCTAAAAAGAGTTCATGAATCACATCTGGGTATTGTCAAATGCAAAAAGAGGGCAAGAGATATGATGTTTTGGCCCAGCATGGCAAAGCAAATTGAGGATGTCGTGTTGAAGTGTGCTATCTGTAATACTTTCAGACGGAGTAACACCAAAGAGCCACTCATCTACCATGACATACCAGACAGAGCATGGGCGAAAGTAGGAGTAGACTTGTTCCACTTTGACAGAGGTGAATATCTACTGTGTGTAGATTACTTTTCGAAGTTTCCGGAGATTGCTAAACTCACACAGACAACAAGCAAACAGGTGGTGACAGCTCTTAAATCCATCTTTGCGAGACATGGGATCCCGGATGAAGTGGTGTCTGATAATGGTCCACAATTCTCGAGTGCAGAATTCAAAGCATTTGCAAAAGACTGGGAGTTTGGACATACCACCTCGAATCCTGGATTTCCACAGGCAAATGGACAAAGTGAAAGAGCAATCCAGACAGTCCAGAACCTGTTAAAGAAAGCACAGGAGAGCCAAAGAGATCCTTATACTGCTCTATTGGAGTACAGAAATGCTCCTATGGATGGTGTGAAACTATCTCCTGCACAGACGCTTATGGGTCGAAGACTGAAAACAAAATTGCCTACATCAACACAGCTGTTGAGACCACAACTGTACAGAAATGTACATAAAGGCATCAAGGACAGACAGCTGAAACAGAAAAGTTACTTTGATTGTGGAGCAAAACAGTTACCACCTATAGCAGACGGAGAGAAAGTGAGAGTAAAAGTCAAAAACAACTGACAACCAGCAATTGTGTTGAGGAGTCATGAAAAACCGAGATCATATGTGATTCAAAGGCCTGACGGAAACACTTTCAGAAGAAATCGACGACACCTGCTGAAAACCAGAGAAATGACTTTTTCACAACCACGCTCTCTAGTTTTGGAGGACTGTTCTTCAGTAAACAGTGAGCCTGCAGAGAGTAGTACTCCAGTGCAATCACCTGCACTGTCACCAGTGAAAAGACCTGTAACACCAATTGTGGACAAGGAAGAACAGGTCAAAAGGTCAAGATGTGGTAGACTGATTAGACCACCAAAACTCTATTCTCGATGAAAGCATTAAAGAGGAGTTAAAGAGTAAAGAGATGTTTATAGTTAATGGGTTATGGGAACAACACTGATTTAAGTTATAATGTGTAATTGAGAAAATAATAATAATAGTAGATGTGTTGTTTAAACTATTCTGTAAGGGAATTTATTTCTTAAGAGGGGAGATGTGATGTATGGTAATTGTATTATTATTCCTCACCTGAGGATGGCGCTCTCAGTCTAAAGATGTGTTGAGTTGCAACCTGTAAAAGAGGAAAATGAAAAAGTTCAGCAAAACAGCAAGTCGCATGAAACCAGTGTCTCCGTGAATTATTCAAACTTGCATCCAATAAACATCACAGTGAAAAGGGGCACAATATGTCCCCTTTAAAGTGTATCTCTTTTGTACCTCTTAATGTTTTTATTTGTCAAAAGATGCATTCAGTTTACAATATGTGCTCTGCAGTGAATTCATATCCATATAAATCACAAGAAAACGGTAACCATTCTATGTCATTGTTTGGAAAAGAGCAGCTTGGACATTTTTCCTAAAACTTCCTTTTTGACCTCAGCAGACAAAAAGAAAGTCATATGGGTTTGTAAAGACAGAAGGGTTAGTAAATTATTATTATTAGTAGTAGTATTAGTAGTAGTAGTATGGTGAATTTTCCTTTCCCAAACTATATAAACTTGACTGCCTCGTTCACTCGCATAAGAAGGAAGATGTTTGCTGTATCTCTGCTGCTGTATATCAAGCAACTGTCCAGCTCACCATCCACTGCATGCTACTCTGATGACTATTGTCCATATTGTCATGTGTTTTGTGTATCTTTAAGCCTATTGAATATTATTGATTGGTATAACAACTACATGTTGTTGCATTTCCTAAACTGAGCAAGTTGACACTCGAAAGAAGAGGCTCAACTTGACAATCAACAGTTTAATTTACCAGAACCATTTTTTGCAGGTTCCAGATCTGACAGTTCATCAGAGTCGTTGTTGCTTTTCTCAGTGAATTACCTGTCAAGAGTTTGCATAAATGTGTGTGTGTGTGTATTTGTGTATTCGCGTTTGCAAGCATAAGTGTGGCCTTTATCAATAACGCAGAACTTGAGAGAGCTGGATGTTAACAGGAAATAAGTTCTGTGCACAGTAGGACTTTCTTCTGTGACATTTACAGGCGTCCGGATCTCCACACATGCCCTGGCCACCCACTAGTGCAACGAGTGGCTCTAATGACACCCCCCACGGCCACATGTGCTCAGGATATGCAACAAACACCTGTTAAATTGGAAAACGTGTGTGTGGTAGTGTGTGTACGTGGGCACACACAGGTCATTTTCTCTGCCCTTATGTTTGATTGCGTCTGATGTTGAAAACCTTTAAAAATACAAATTCTGATTATCTGCACCACTTCCCACCTCACCCGCACTTTTCTGAGCCCACCTCCTGTGTCTCCACAGTGGTACCTCCCAATGTCTGACACATCTTTTCCCCTGACACCTGAGCTCCTCATTAATGAGGGAAAAAGGGAAAAAGATTGGAACAAAGAAGAATGGTTGAATTAAATAATGCACAATCTACTGTTGGACAGAATGAGAGAGAGAGAGAGAGAGAGAGAGAGAGAGAGAGAGAGAGAGAGAGAGAGAGAGAGAGAGAGAGAGAGAGAGAGAGGACTGATGAATAAAGAGACAGGGAGACAGAGAGGGAGAGAACTGTTGATGAGTTGAAGGAAACTCTCTCGCAGACCATATTTCACTCTATTCTGTATCAGTCTTGATTCATAATTTAACTCCAGTTATTAACAGCCCCATCTAGTTACTGATGAAGAATGTGCACCAGAATTATACTTTTTGAGAACTTGACTCCTTAAAAATCTCTAAGCATTTGTGAGAGTGTCTATTCATTCATTAACGCCTTATGGTTTGCTGTCCTTAAAAAATAAATTCATAATTAAAAAACATAATTAATCATAATGCATAATTATTTTTATCTGAGACACCATTTACCCAGAAACTATGTGCATCTCCAGATAATCCCCCCAAAAACAATTAACTTTAAGACTGAAACTTAAATTTGTGATGTAAAAAGCTATATAAGATATATTTTCACAAGATGTTTTTTTTTGTTGTTTTTTTGGTAAAAATTGTATTCTAGTCATTGACATTGTTTATACTGCTCATTAAGAATATCTTTTTTCATTTGGTTCTGCTGACACCAAGTGGATTCAGAGTGACATTACTGGAGCACATCATCCAGTGACACTTGTACATTTAATTTTGTTTATTTTTTATATTAATTACCATATCATATATACACTACCAGTAAAAATTTACATTTTAAATTACAATTTTTTATGTTTTAGAAAGGAGTCGCTTATGCTAACCATGGCTGAATTTATTTGATAAAAAAACAGAAATATTGTGAAATATTATTATTTATAACTGTTTTCTAATGTCCAGGAATCATTCTAATATGCTGTTCCCTTTCAGTCAGTACACTACGAGTTACGTCAGTTACTGACGGAATGGGGGTTTCGCTTAGAAGCCAATCGCCTTCGAGATCTACAAAACGAGCCAATGGCATGAAAATGCCATGGGGTCTGCGGAATTTGCATATTGCAACTCCGCCCCACCTCCTGGGTATATACAGTGGGGAGAACAAGTATTTCATACACTGCCGATTTTGCAGGTTTGCCCACTTACAAAGCATGTAGAAGTCTGTAATTTTTATCATAGTGTAAGGTCCATCCGTTAGCCCAAAAACGGAATCTAACGGCTTGGTTGAAGGATTCTGCGTGTAAGCCTTTTCAGCATTTCTGTTAAATTCACTTAATTTATTAACATCTAATTTTAAATCTGACTCCATGAATAAAGTGATCTGACTCCAATTTTATGTGACTTCGTTCAATTTGTTACGTTCGTAATTTAACAGCTGATGATTCGTTGTGATTTAATTTGGATCGTTGATTTTTCTTAGTATCTCTTATTTTCAAATATTCCTTCATCAAGGGACCCGATATCGCACAGAAACAGACGCATCGCGAGTTGCGCGTTCACGAACACAAACTGGCCAGTTCTGATATTAGTCAGCGGATTGCAGAGTGAATATTTTACCTTGAAGTGGTCACACCTGCTTACTCAACAAAAAGTGTAATTTGATTAATAGACACGAGAGCTGCAACTTGCTAATACAGTAATAGTCAGAAATCGGATTACCCCGCATGCTGTGCTCCATGCTTCAGTCATGGGGTCCTCGGTTTGATCTATTCTGGCAAAAGATTTGCAGAAATAAAGGACTCCACATTGATCCATACTAGAATAATGATTTCAGAATAATACAAGATAAATCAAGATTAACATTTATTTTGGCCAGACAGAACTTACATAAAAATAATTAAACACGAATCCATGGTACACAACTTTCAGCATAAAAATATAAAATACAATTACAAAGTAACATGAAAATAGTTTCAAAGAGTCATTATATCTGGCACTGTACATACAGTGTGTGTGAGTGCCTCTCGGACACTGACACAGCACTGCATGGGGGCTCTGGCTACAGAATGTTCCCAAATGGCAGCTCTGCTACCCTTTCTTAAATACCCAGACCAGAACAAAAGGGTTGTAAATATCTGCAACACAAACACCTGGTTTTGGGGGAAAGGATCAGATATCTTCTGAGACTACTCAAAAGGAGAACAGAATTCTCATAAGTTTCAATCTTTCTCATCCTACCAGTGACAGCAGTGAAGTTGAGACCATTTTACCAATCACACTGAGACCTTTAAAAAGATACCACACATGAAAAGGAAAAAACAATAGATTCACAAGATACATCATCTGCGGTATATATACATTCTGTGACTTGAATCAGAGGGAAGGGAGTCGGTGAGGGAGAGGGGGAGAAGGTCTGGGCAGGCCGATGTCTTACACTCTTTCTGTGAGATCTCTCCAGATTAGTGAGTTTTATTGTTCTATTGCAGGGGGTTGGATCTTCAGCTTTTGTCTTAGCAGTAAAACCGATTCTTACAATAGGTACACTTCAACTGTGAGAGATGGAATCTAAAAAAAATCCAGAAAATCACATTGTATGATTTTTAAATAATTAATTTGCATTTTATTGCATGACATAAGTATTTGATCACCTACCAACCAGTAAGAATTCCAGCTCTCACAGACCTGTTAGTTTTTCTTAAAGAAGTCCTCCTGTTCTCCACTCATTACCTGTATTAACTGCACCTGTTTGAACTTGTTACCTGTATAAAAGACACCTGTCCACACACTCAATCAAACAGACTCCAACCTCTCCACAATGGCCAAATCCAGAGAGCTGTGTAAGGACATCAGGGATAAAATTGTAGACCTACACAAGGCTGGGACGGGCTACAGGACAATAGGTAAGCAGCTTGGTGAGAAGGCTACAACTGTTGGCTACAACATCTCCCTCGGTCTGGGGCACCATGCAAGATCTCACCTTGTGGGGCATCAGTGATCATGAGGAAGGTGAGGGATCAGCCCAGAACTACACGGCAGGACCTGGTCAATGACCTGAAGAGAGCTGGGACCACAGTCTCAAAGAAAACCATTAGTAACACACTACGCTGTCATGGATTAAAATCCTGCAGCTCACGCAAGGTCCCCCTGCTCAAGCCAGCACATGTCCAGGCCCGTCTGAAGTTTACCAATGACCATCTGGATGATCCAGAGGAGGAATGGGAGAAGGTCATGTGGTCTGAGGAGACAAAAATAGAGCTTTTTGGTCTAAACTCCACTCACCGTGTTTGGAGGAAGAAGAAGGATGAGTACAACCCCAAGAACACCATCCCAACCGTGAAGCATGGAGGTGGAAACATCATTCTTTGGGGATGCTTTTCTGCAAAGGGGACAGGACGACTGCACCGCATTGAGGGGAGGATGGATGGGGCCATGTATCGCGAGATCTTGGCCAATAACCTCCTTCCCTCACTAAGAGCATTGAAGATGGGTCGTGGCTGGGTCTTACAGCATGACAACGACCCAAAACACACAGCCAGGGCAACTAAGGAGTGGCTCCGTAAGAAGCATCTCAAGGTCCTGGAGTGGCCTAGCCAGTCTCCAGACCTGAACCCAATAGAAAATCTTTGGAGGGAGCTGAAAGTCCGTATTGCCCAGCGACAGCCCCGAAACCTGAAGGATCTGGAGAAGGTCTGTATGGAGGAGTGGGCCAAAATCCCTGCTGCAGTGTGTGCAAACCTGGTCAAAAACTACAGGAAACGTATGATCTCTGTAATTGCAAACAAAGGCTTCTGTACCAAATATTAAGTTCTGCTTTTCTGATGTATCAAATACTTATGTCATGCAATAAAATGCAAATTAATTACTTAAAAATAATACAATGTGATTTTCTGGATTTTTGTTTGAGATTCCATCACTCACATTTGAAGAGTACCTATGATAAAAATTACAAACTTCTACATGCTTTGTAAGTGGGCAAACCTGCAAAATCGGCAGTGTATCAAATACTTGTTCTCCCCACTGTACCAGTACACGGTACTCCCATTCGGGTTAGCCCTGTCACCTCATGGCTTCATGGAAGTCGTCGAGGCAGCCCTTGTGCCACTCAGGCAACACGGGGTTCGCAACCTGAACTATCTCGATGACTGGCTGATACTAGCTCAGACACAGACTTCGAGGGCAATTCGAGGGCAAGAATGTGGTTCCACTGAAGCTATTTCAGAGGCTCCTGGGGCATATGGCATCTGTAGCCGCGGTAACGCCGCTCGGACTGCTTCATATGAGACTGCTTCAGCACTGGCTTCGCGATCGAGTCCTGAGATGGGCATGGCAACAGGGCACACTCCGGGCCCCAGTGACTCAGGCCTGCCGTCATACCTTCACCCCGTGCAAACCTGCTGGCCGTAAGTCTTGCCCTGCACCGCTTTCGAGCCCTGCCTAGGACAAACACGTACTGGTCCCTTCAGATAGCCCGGCGACAGCAGCGTACGTCAACCGACAAGGTGGTCTACGCTCCTGCCGGATGTCGCAACTCGCCCACCATCTCCTCCTATGGAGTCAGAAGCATCTGAGGTCGCGTTGTGATGTTCACATCCCGAGAGAACTGAATCGTGCAGCCAACGAGCTTACATTTTCAGCCACTTCCGGGGGAATGGAGACTCCATCCCCAGACGGCCCATCTGATCTGGGAACAGTTCGGCGACGCACAGGTAGATCTGTTGCCTCCCACGACTCTTCCCATTGCCTACTAGCGCTCAGCTGGCCGCGGGGCCCACGCAAGCATGCGTTTCCCCCAGTGAGCCTTCTCGCACAGGTTCTGTGCAAGATCAGGGAGGACAGGGAGCAGGTCCTTTTGGTCGCCCTGTATTGGCCCGACCGGACCTGGTTCTCCGAACTCTTACTCCTTGCGACAGAGCCTCCCTGGTCGATCCCTCTGAGGAAGAACCTCCTTAATCAGAGACGGGGCACCCTTGGCACCCACGTCCCGATCTATCCTACACGTGTGGGCCCTGGACGGGACGCGGCAGGTTTGAGTACCCTACCACCACAGGTGGTGGCTACCATCACTTCCGCTAGGGCCTTGTCCACGAGACAGGCCTATGCGTTAAGTGGAACCTCTTCGTCACCTGGTGCTCTTCTCGGTGAGAAGACCCCAAGGAATGCCCGTTCGGGTCTGTACTACTCCAAGAAGGGTTGGAGCAAAGGCTGTCACCCTCCACCCTGAAGGTTTATGTGGCCGCTATATCGGCTCACCACGACCTTGAGGACTCAAAAACGGTAGGCCAGCACGACCTGACCCCCAGGTTCCTTAGAGGAGCGAAGAGGATAAATCCACCTCACCCCCTACAGATGCCCTTTTGGGACCTCGCAGTGGTGTTATCTGCCCTGCAGAGAGCTCCCTTTGAGCCCTTGCAGTCCTCTGAGTTAAAGTTCCTTTCAATGAAAGTGGCGCTCTTGATTGCCCTGGCTTCCATCAAGAGGATAGGAGACCTGCAGGCATTTTCGGTTGACGAAGCGTGCCTGGAATTCGGGCCGGCTAACTCTCACATGATCCTGAGACCCCGGCCTGGATACGTGCCCAAGGTTCCCACCTCTTCAGGTGGTGAACCTGCAAGCGCTGCCTTGGAGGAGGCAGACCCAGCCTTGGCACTGCTCTGTCCGGTACGCGCCCTTCGTGCTTACGTAGACCAGACGCAGTGTTCAGGACCTCAGACCAGCTCTTGTCTGTTACGGAGGGCAGCAGAAAGGGAAGGCTGTCTCCAAGCAGAGGTTGTCTCACTGGATAGTGGACGCCATTGTCCTGGCATATCAGGTTCAGGGCATGCCATGCCCCCTAGGGGTCAAGGCACACTCCACTGGAGTGTTGCCTCCTCTTGGGCTTAGCGCATGGCGCCTCGCTAACAGACATTTGTAGAGCTGTAGGCTGGGCGACACCCTACACATTCGCAAGATTCTAAGTAATCTCCGAGTGGAGCCAGTGTCCTCCCGTGTACTCTCCCCAAGTGGCCAGTAACCAGACAGGCTCAGGAGTCATCGCTTGCTGCGCCATTCCACTCTACGGACTGGATGCGTGCGCATTCTCACTCAGGTGAGTTTCTCAGTAAGCCCTGAGTTCCTTCAGTACTGTTGATGCCGACACCAGAGTGCATGCCCACTTGGTCAGCCCTCGTGTAAGGCCAGATGCCTCCATGTGCATGGTTCCCCAGTTGGGCAATCCCCACATGTGTATTTCCATGGTAAGTCTCTTCGAGCACGTGTCTTCCCTTGGCAAGACCCTTGCCACTCCTGGCGTTGAAAGATTCCACCTGCGGTTGGATACTCCAGAGTGCTTCATATGCAGCCCATACTTGGGTCATATGTGTATTCCTAAGTCCTCCCTTCGGGTAGGCAGTGTCTTGCATTTCTCCATGTGGGATATGCTTCCCAGTGTACCTTGGTGGTTGAGCCTAGCCCCTCGTTCATGCAAAGTCTCACGGCAGGGAGCTCAGGTCAGCGCAGGACGCTGGAAGACAGCCGTTGTGGTGAGATTGAATTGGGAACCCCCATTCCGTCAGTAACTGACGTAACTCGTAGTGTACTGACAGAAAGGGAACATCTCGGTTACGTATGTAACCCTCGTTCCCTGAAGAAAGGGAACGGAGACGTTACGTCCCCATGTCACAACCGCTGTACCGCTGGTACGGTCGGGGTGCTCAGCCTCGGCTCCTCAGCAGGTAAACATGATGTGAGAGTGCAACGCAACTCCTTATATACCCACGAGGTGGGGCGGAGTTGCGATATGCAAATTCTGCAGAACCATGGCATTTTCATGCCATTGGCTCGTTTTGTAGATCTCGAAGGCGATTGGCTTCTAAGCGAAACCCCATTCCGTCAGTAACTGACGTAACGTCTCCGTTCCCTTCCTTCAGGGAATGAGGGTTACATACGTAACCGAGACTATTTGAATCTCAATAAACACTTCTTATTATTATAAATGTTGAAAACAGTTTTTAGTGCTGAACATTTTGGTGGAAGCCATGATAAAAACATTTCAGGATTCTTTGATAAATAGAAAGTAAAACATGATCTTTTATTTGAACTTTTATTTGCATTTATTTAAAATATACATCTTTTGTGACTATGTTTTCATCATAGAAAAGGTTAATTTTTAGAAATCTTTTATACCATTATAAATGTCTTTACTCTCATTTTTGGTCAACTTAATGCGGCCTTGCTGAATAGTGTTAGGTATTTATTTTTTTATTTATTTAACCTTTATTTAGCCAGGCAAGTTACTTAAGAACAAGTTCTTATTTTCAACAACAGCCTGGCAGGAGAATTAGATCTCCTGAAAAGCATACAAACATATTTTGCAGTACACACATATATACATTGATTTAATACATTTACATGCTGTAATAAAAACACTCCCTAGTAGTTTTTTAAACGCAGAGATTTAAATATATGATTCTAATTTTGTAGCAAATTCCAGTCATTTGGAGCAGCAAAACCAAAAGCTGAACGGCCATAAACAGTTTTCTTTTTTGGGATAGTTAAAAGAATATGATGAGATGATCTGGTTGTATACGTACTAATGTGAGGTAGCAGCAACTCTTGAAGATATTTGGGTAATAGACCTAACAGGACTTTATAAATGAAAACACACCAGTGTATTTCCCGTCTGATGTGTAATGATGTCCAATTTAAAAGGGAATACAGTTCACACACAGTGATGTGTTCTGTAAGGTGCATTAGTAATCAATCGAATAGATGCATGGTACAACACATCTAATTGTTCTAGAGTCCCTTTACGAGCATTCCTATAAACTATGTCTCCGTAGTCGAATAACGGTAAAACTGTCGTTTCAACAAGATATTTCTTGGATGATGTAGTAAACGCAGATCTATTTTGATATAAGAAACCAAGTCTTGATTTAACTTTCTTCTGAAGATTCATTATATGATCAGTGAAAGTTAAAGAGCTATTGAGCCATATTCTGAGATATTTGTATGAGGATACCACTTCAAGATTTGCCCTATTCAGGGATGTAATACCTTTGTTACACGGATTCTTTCCAAACCACATTACCTTTGTTTTTGTGCTATTCAAAACTAGGTTTATATCATGAAAAGCTTCTTGAATACTATTAAAACTATCCTGTATCCGTTTTAAAACTTCATAATTCGATGATCCTATGGAGTAAAGAATGGTGTCATCAGCGTATAAATTAATAAAAGTTTTCTCACTATAGCTTAGGAAATACTATTTATATAAATTGAAAATAGGGTATAAGCTAATACAGTGCCTTGAGGAACAACTTTGTTAATAGTTAGGGGCTTAGACAGTTCTTGTTCAATTTTTACATGTTGGGATCTACTAAAAAGATAATTATAGAACCATGATAGAGTTAAATTAGATGCACCAATACTACGTAATCTGGATAGCAGTATAGAATGATCAACTGTATCAAAAGCTTTAGCGAGATCAATAAAAATAGCTGCGCAAAATTGTTGTGCATCTAAGGCATTATAAATATCGTTTATAACCTTTACAACTGGTGTAATGCAACTAAATGATGAACGAAAACCAGATTGAGCATCAGAAATTATGCTAAATTCATCAAGAAACCCTATTAACTGCTTATTAATTAATTTCTCCATTACCTTTGCAACACATGGCAAAACTGAAATTGGCCTATATGAATTTTGGATCCATTTTATCACCATTCTTATAAACGGGATACAATGGCAGTTTTCCAGGTTTTAGGTATCTCCGCTGTAGATATAGATAAATTAAAAATATATGTTAGAGGTTCAGCTTTAATAGGTGCACCAACTTTAAAAAAGAAAGGATCTAAGGTATCGAGACCAGCAGGTTTTTTTTGGGTTAAGTTTATATAATTCAAACAAAACGTGTGATTTAGTAACTGGTTCTAAGGTAAAGCTAAAGGGTAACGTAGTTTGAACACTTTTTGTATGTCTTATTTTTTTAATATTCTGCCTGGCAACATGATTTTCGAATAAATTACTTGCTCTAATAAAATGTTTGTTAAAAAATCTGCTAATTTAGTTTTGTCTGTAATAGTAATATCTTTGCTTTTAAGCGAAGCAGGCCCTTGTGTTGGTAAAAATGTATTCTCTAATTCTTTTACATTATTCCAAAATATTCAACTGTATACTGGCAAGTTTTAGTTTTAAAATCAAAAGTTCAAATTGTTTTGGAATCGATTTAGATAAAATTTTTGTGCATTGGAGATATTCCTTTACAAAAATAACAACCCCCCCACCTTTAGATGATCTATCTTGGCGGAAGATATTACATCCAGCCATTCAAATTAATGAGTCATCAATGCTCTTCTTTAACCATGTCTCTGTAATAGCTAATACATCAGGTTTTGCACTTTCTACCCATAATTTTAGTTGGTCTAGTTTTGGTATAATACTCTGTGTATTTATATGCAAAAAAAAAACAATTTTTACGAGAACAGAATTGTTCAAAATAAAACAATCAAAACACGACCACGTGAAGCTATGTTTTTACATTGATATTTGGTAGTGTTTTCATTAAAATTATCAGAGGGCAATATTATCATATTTGTTAACAACTGCATCAAGTAGCATGAAAAGGAAGCAGGTGGAATGAGAGTTGTTTGCATTCTATTATAGGGGACCAAGGAAAGCAAACTGGACTGTAGATTGAAATGTTTTGAACAGATTTCTGTACAAGAAAATGATCTACTATCACATACACTCACCTAAAGGATTATTAGGAACACCTGTTCAATTTCTCATTAATGCAATTATCTAATCAACCAATCACATGGCAGTTGCTTTAATGCATTTAGGGGTGTGGTCCTGGTCAAGAAAATCTCCTGAACTCCAAACTGAATGTCAGAATGGGAAAGAAAGGTGATTTAAGCAATTTTGAGCGTGGCATGGTTGTTGGTGCCAGACGGGCCGGTCTGAGTATTTCACAATCTGCTCAGTTACTGGGATTTTCACGCACAACCATTTCTAGAGTTTACAAAGAATGGTGTGAAAAGGGAAAAACATCCAGTATGCGGCAGTCCTGTGGGCGAAAATGCCTTGTTGATGCTAGAGGTCAGAGGAGAATGGGCCGACTGATTCAAGCTGATAGAAGAGCAACTTTGACTGAAATAACCACTCGTTACAACCGAGGTATGCAGCAAAGCATTTGTGAAGCCACAACACGCACAACCTTGAGGCGGATGGGCTACAACAGCAGAAGACCCCACCGGGTACCACTCATCTCCACTACAAATAGGAAAAAGAGGCTACAATTTGCACGAGCTCACCAAAATTGGACAGTTGAAGACTGGAAAAATGTTGCCTGTTCTGATGAGTCTCGATTTCTGTTGAGACATTCAGATGGTAGAGTCAGAATTTGGCGTAAACAGAATGAGAACATGGATCCATCATGCCTTGTTACCACTGTGCAGGCTGGTGGTGGTGGTGTAATGGTGTGGGGGATGTTTTCTTGGCACACTTTAGGCCCCTTAGTGCCAATTGGGCATCGTTTAAATGCCACGGCCTACCTGAGCATTGTTTCTGACCATGTCCATCCCTTTATGACCACCATGTACCCATCCTCTGATGGCTACTTCCAGCAGGATAATGCACCATGTCACAAAGCTCCAATCATTTCAAATTGGTTTCTTGAACATGACAATGAGTTCACTGTACTAAAATGGCCCCCACAGTCACCAGATCTCAACCCAATAGAGCATCTTTGGGATGTGGTGGAACGGGAGCTTCGTGCCCTGGATGTGCATCCCACAAATCTCCATCAACTGCAAGATGCTATCCTATCAATATGGGCCAACATTTCTAAAGAATGCTTTCAGCACCTTGTTGAATCAATGCCACATAGAATTAAGGCAGTTCTGAAGGCGAAAGGGGGTCAAACACAGTATTAGTATGGTGTTCCTAATAATCCTTTAGGTGAGTGTACATCCAACGTATTTACACTTATAGACATATTTGAAGAATAACACATTTCCGAGTGTACCAAAAAGGGGCAGAATAATACTAATGATATTGAATAGATGAGAAGGCACAGCATTTTATATGATGTACTGTGTAAACTCAACATCTTAAAAATAAATGTAAATATATACTAACCACCAACGTAAAGAATTAATTTGTTGTTAATGTTATTAGAATGTTAGTGTATGTTACCAGACACACACCACCGTCCCCGTGTGAAAACAGCAAAAGTGTAGTCCTGACTGACGATAGGCTAGCCAGACAAGCCAGACCTACATCAAGATGTTGGGTCTGGGAACACACCATTGGCAGGGCTCAATCCGAGGGGCGGGATAAACGGTTGTCTTTCAAATTCCCTCTGCACGCAATAGGATAGCGCTACAACCAACCAGAGCAACGAAGAAGGTGAAGCGGAGCTAGTTAATAGATTAAACTTTTGCCATATCCGGTCGGCAAAACTCCGAACACATCTTCCTTTTTTAAGAATGACTTCACTGCCGTTCTTTGTTCTTTTCTCAAAGAAAAGCTTAACTCCAAGTCTTCCAGAGTCGCGGCCAAAGCCGATTCGAAAGACTGCTGTTCGCCAGCTTCTTTGTTTTCAAGTAGCACGCGGAACCGTCGCAACTCTGCCGTCATTATGTTAAGCCCGCCCACCGACTCTATACACGATGTGATTTGCCTGACTAGAGTTTGGATTTTCAAGCTCGCAAGCCAACGGAGAGTTGCTAGACGAACCTGGCTGCAAATTATATTTGCTGCCGCTAGGGTGCGTCTAGATTTCTAGGCTAACGATAGGCCCGATCGCGCTCCACGTTTCGGACAAACACCAATGGCACCGATATCACCAGGAATTAAATATTTTCTGAAGGAAATGTGTAGTTTCTGTGCAGAACCAGCTTCCACAATGCTACAGTGTTGTGAATGGTTGCTAAGCACTTGCTAGGGTGTTGTGCAATGTTGCCAAGTCCACATGTTGCCAATGTATACACAGGTATACAATTCCAGTATGAATGCAATTTGACTTTTTAATCTTCAGAACAAAATGAATACATTTTAACTTGCAACATTACAAAATAAAAAAGGAACATCAAATTAAGATGTGTAATCAAGAAAAAAAAGATTAACAAAAATAAGAATGAATAATGTTTAAGAGGTTAGGGTAATGCGTGTTATTATTACTCTAATACTCTGAGTTAGTTGACATGTAAATGCAATATTAGGCTACTTATAGTCAACAGAATGTCTAGAGGTGACCAACAAAATAAAGTGTAACCATAATATCGATTAAGAATTTCATGATTAAAGTTCCAACAACATAAAGCGGATTTCAGGAAATGCACTGTGCATCCATTACTTAATGCTTGCATAGCACCTTGCATTCTATACTTAAGTAGGAGTGAAGGGAGATGAGAATGGACAATTAATGAAATGAGAAGCACCCTCCTGATAATGCTGACATTGATTATACATTAACGAGTTGTAGTTGACAGCCTAATCACCTGACCTGGGCTTTGACGCTATCCTGTGCCTTATCTCCTGCTTCCCGATTACTGCTTTATCAGACAATCATTCATATTCCTGAAGCAGTATTAAATATGAGAAATGTAACTATTCTCCATTCAGTTTAGACTGTTCTCACTTAAACATGTTCACAAAAAAACGTCTTGAAAAAAAATCTTGGCTGCGTCCATAATCACACACTCTCTTACTTATTTTGATTAAATAATTACTTCACGACTGCTAAAAAAGTATGTTCAATATAGTATGAGTGTGTGTAGTCTGAATGTAAATCTGGACGTACTATATTCACCATGCACGTTACATCACTTCACTGCCCTTCACAAATCCTCTCCCATGGCCTCATGGGATAGTAAAGTGTCCATCGTATGCACACTTCAGAATCTCACCGGAAGTAGTAGGTCATCCAGGTACTTTTTGTCTACTCTTTTATGTGTGCTGTGAATTCGGACATAGCCTGTTTTTGTCACATACTGTTTTTCACCTACTATATAGCAGGAAAGCATGCGATTTCAGGTGCAGCCACAGTCTTCATGAGAAAGTGACAGACATGGCTATTTTGTGATTGTTACGTCCCTGTTGGTGCTGGCTCAGCTGCGCAGTCAAACCCAGGTCAGGTCTCTAAAGCGCCTCCGCTGGTTGATCCGTCCCAGAGTACTTTTGATGTGAGTAAGCACATTGCTTTAGTGCCTCAATTTAGAGAATCAGAAGTAGGTTCTTATTTTTGTGTATTTGAACGCGTTGCTGCTTCCCTTTGATGGCCTAAAGAGGTCTGGTCTTTACTATTGCAGTGCAAGTGGATTGGTAAAGCTCAAGAGGATTGGACTACTTTATCGTTAGAAGAGTTTAAAGTATGATTCGATGAAGTCTGCTATTTTTTGCACTTATGAGTTGGTATCTGAAACATATAGGCAGAGATTTTCAGGCCCTCTGCTATTTTCAATATACATTCTGCCTCTTGGTAACATTAGAAAACATGAAATTAGTTTCCACTGTTATGTTATGTTATATATTTCATCACGACTAGATTAATTTTCAAAATTATCCAAGTTGACAGAGTCTGTTAAAGATATAAAATATTAGATGACCAGTAATTTTCTTATATTAAATTCAGTATTACTTATTGGACCAAACACCTCTACACAGAATCTCTTAGAATACAATTTGCATCTAGAAGGATGTACTGTTACTTTATTCTCTAAAGTTAAAGACCTGGGTGTTATATTAGCAATTTGTCTTTCGAAAATCATATTTCATATGTTACAAAAACAGCCTTGTTCCACCTCAGAAACATCGCTATCTGTTTCTGATGCAGAAAAGCTAGTTCATGCATATATGACCTCTAGACTAGATTACTGTAATGCACTACTAGGTGGTTGTCCTGCATCCTTAATAAACTACAGTTAGTCCAAAATGCAGCTGCTAGAGTTCTTACCAGGTCAAGAAAATATTATCATATAACCACAATTTTATCATTTCTACAGTGGTTACCTATTAAGTTCTGTATTGATTACAAAGCTACTCCTGTGTATTTAACCGATCTTCAGTCGCCCTACAATCCATCACACTCTTTAAGGTCAGAAAATTCTGGACTTTTGTTAGTACCTAGGATATCTACTGTAAGTCCACTAAGTAGGGACAGTGTTTTCGCATTTGGCTCCTAAACTAGGATAGCCTTCCTGATAATGTTCGGGGCTCAGACTCACTCTCCCAGTTTAAATCCAGATTAAAGACACATCTCTTTAGCCAAGCATTAACATAATACATTTCATAACCTTGTACTCCAGTTATATCAGATCAAATGCACATGATTATCTTGTGCTTGAAATGTTATGAACAGCAGCTACACTAATTATTTTCCATTTGCTTTTCTGTCTCTACCTCGGGATGTAACTAGAGAGTACGCCAGCTCTAGTTTGGATACAAACGAAGATTGACTCTTACGAAGATTTTAGATGCTCCAACACCTGTAAAGAGATGACGTCAACCCCTGTGAGGACTAATTGCTTTAATGAGATCATTGTTTCAGCCTAAAGGAATACGTGATATTAGCTAGCTGCATGGTTTGTATTGTCTTAGAACTGTACATTTTTGACATATAGACATTACTTTGACACAATCACCTCTGATAACAGATTACTCTAAATTGTAATGTAGAAACATGCATTTTTCTGTAAAGCTGCTTTGAAACGATATTTATTGTGAAAAGCCCTATACAAATACATGTTAATTGAATTAAACTACAAACTAAAAGTGTAGGGTTTGTGAAAGCTATTGCGCCGACTGTTACTGTACCTAATGAGGAAAGAGTTGATGACAGTTACCGACCTTTTACTGGAAATCGTGAGGATGCTCAGAGACACAGGTGCAATGCAATCATTAATTGTGGCAGATAAATTACAGTTGTCTGACAATACTTTATGTGGCTCAAGTGTAATTGTACAAAGCATTGAGATTGCAATGGTTGTATGAAAATACTATTGCATCTTGTACATTTCAGTGAGTTATGCATGGGATTCGTAACAATTGCTGTACGTCCTTCACTTCCTGTGTGTAACAGGCCTGTTCGAGGTGGGGATCGAACACAGGTCTCTAGTGTTCAAAATCACTAAGTTCACTGATTGAGCTAAGTCCCCAGTTAATGAATCCAAGGGCAGAGGTGGCAAAAAGCAAGGAGTCGTTGATCTTCAACAAAAGACAATCTTTACTTAAAGGATTAGTTCATTTCAAAATGAAAATTTCCTGATATTTTACTCACCCCCATCTCATCCAAGGTGATTGTCTTTCTTTCTTCAGTCGAAAAGAAATTAAGTTTTTTGAGGAAAACAAATTTTTCTCCACATAATGCACTTTTATGGCAACCAGTGGGTTTGAAGGTCCAAATCAATGCAGTTTCAAAGGGCTTCAGAAGCTCTGCGCGATCCCAGAAGAGGAATAGGGTCTTATCTAACGAAACCATTGGTCATTTTCAAGAAAAAAATAAACATTTATATATTTTTTAACCTAAACTGCTCATCTTGCGCTGCTCTGCGACTTACCACGGATTGCGTAATCACGTCGGAAAGGTCACGCTAGACGTAGGCGGAAGTACTGCCCCAAGCGAACGTGCGAAGACTAATACAAACGCCCTTTACCAAACAAAAATCCATCTCCAACTTCAAAATCATCCAACATGATTGTTTTACCTTTTTTTTGCTAAAGGATGTTTGTATTAGTCTTCGCACGTGCGCTTTGTAAACACTGGGCCGTACTTCTGCCTACGTCTACCGTGACATATATATATATATATATATACACATTTTTTATTTTAAAATGACCTATAGTTTCACTAGATAAGACCCTATTCCTCGTTTGGGATCATGCAGAGCCCTTTGAAGCCTTTTGAAACTGCATTGATTTGGACCTTCAACCCGTTGGTTGCCATGGATGTGCATTATGTGGAGAAAAATCCTGGAATGTTTTCCTCAAAAAACAATTTCTTTTTGACTGAAGAAAGAAAGAAAGACATGAACATCTTGGATGAGATGGGGGTGAGTAAAATATCAGGAAATTTTCATTTTGAAGTGAACTAATCCTTTAAGAAAATTACAACAAAACAAAGGAAGCCAGGCTTCCAAGAAACAAAATAGAACACAAGGGTCCAAAACCATAAACTAATACAAACTTAGCGTGCAGCTGACAACAGGTAGCATAGGCTCAAGACTGAACAATAAAGCATGGCACAAACCCACTTAAATAGGTGAAACCCACAAAACACAGGTGTCACACATCAGGCATAATGAGTGGTAGTGTTCAGCAAGTGCCTGGTGAGAGGCGCCACCTGCCGACCAGGAGGAAAATAGCAGTGCAGTGATGAGTTCTTACACTGTGAAAGGCATTGATATCATTCTTGAAAATGACCTGGCGGGAAGGAATGTAATGCCTGTTTTAGAGGTCGTTGATAAACCAAATGTGTGTTGTCAGTCAGAAGATTTGTCTGACACCTATCCTGATGTCCCCATATGGGCTGTTACTCGCACTCAGTCATGCAAAATGGGTAATATGGTTGATTTGTCTGACTTGTTCTTTCTTCCTCTCCTTGCTGGTGACGAATCACTGGATACTGCTGTTTCTCCTAAAAAACAAAATAATTCAAAGTCAGAAAGTTCCAGTGTAACTGTGTCCAATGCAGATACGTTAACATTGTCTGTCTGAAGAGAAAATACATCGATCAGGCATAACATTATGACAAGTGAAGTGAATAACACTGATTATCTCTTCATCACGGCACCTGTTAGTAGGTGGGATATATTAGGCAGCAAGTGAACATTTTGTCCTCAAAGTGGATGTGTTAGAAGCAGGAAAAATGGGCAAGCGTAAGGATTTGAGCGAGTTTGACAAGGGCCAAATTGTGATGGCTAGACGACTAGGTCAGAGCATCTCCAAAACTGCAGCTCTTGTGGGGTGTTCCTGGTCTGCAGTGGTCAGTATCTATCAAAAGTGATCCAAGGAAGGAACAGTGGTGAACCGGCGAAAGGGTTATGGGTGGCCAAGGCTCATTTGAAGCACGTGGGGAGCAAAGGCTGGCCCATGTGGTCCAGTTAAACAGACGAGCTACTGTAGCTCAAATTGCTCAAGAAGTTAATGCTGGTTCTGATAGAAAGGTGTCAGAATACACAGTGCATCGCAGTTTGTTGCGTATGGGGCTGCATAGCCGCAGACCAGTCAGGGTGCCCATGCTGACCCTTGTCCACCGCCGAAAGCACCAACAGTGGGCACGTGAGGAGGATGGAAGAAGGTGGCCTTGTCTGATGAATCACGTTTTCTTTTACATCACGTGGATGGCCGGGTGCGACGCTTACCTGGGGAACACATGGCACCAGGATGCACTATGGGAAGAAGGCAAGCCTGCGAAGCAATCAGCCACCACACGATCTATTTGGTTCACCTCCAACCTGCCTCAGTTTCAGCCTTCAGCCGCTGCTACTGTTTCCTTGTCCGCCGCTCATTCCATCCGGCAGTCTATCACGGCTGCACTTAATAGTTCCGCGACCACTCCGACAGTGACTGTCACCTTTCCCCCTCCAACAGATGAGTCCTCTGTCCACAATTGTAATATTTCTCTTTCTCCTGCCTCCCAGTGTCAATCGAATCCATCTAGCCGTGGAATAAACTAAACAGTGAGGCTGCCTTTGCTAACATCCTGCCGAGTCACTCAGTGGAATCAATGTCCTTTTTGGGGAGCTCTTGACCTGGAGCTTTACAATAACGTTTTCCTAAAATGCCGAAGTGTATCCTGCATTTTGTGTAATTCTGCTACACATGAGCCTTCCTCTTGTCCCCTATTCAATCCTGCCCCTCCAATCAATCCGGGCACTAATCCAGGTACGTCTTTATTTGTCAATTCTACATCCACAGTCTAGGGGCGATTCCAAAAGCCACAATTTTTAGGTTCATTTCAGACAGACAAGTGTGTAATAACTTCAATCAATTTGGCTGCACTAGACAATGCTGCAAATATCTACATGTATGTAATTTCTGTAGCAGAGCTCATGCTCTCAGCTCCTCAGCATACTCCAATAAAGAATTGAGAAAGTATCTGTCTTCTCCTATCATTGTCTCCTCTTTAGTGCACAAATTAGCAAATCACCCCGACCAAAACTTTATACAATATCTACTTACAGGTTTCAAAGAAGGTTTTAATCTAGGTCTGGAAAGCTTACCCACTACTAGCCTTATTTTCAAAAACCTACAGTCTGCAATAGCTAAACCCGAAGCAGTTGACACCTTGATATCTAAAGAGCTGGAGTCCGATGATCGGTCCCCACCTTTCAAATTATTCCGTATAAGCCCCATCAGTGTTACCTCAAGAAAATTTTCAGGGGAAAAAATGATCACCGATCATCGATTTCTCTGCTCCCCTGTCACAGTTCATGGATTCACTGACTCACCCTCGTGTGTGTGTGTGGGGGGGGGCGTGGTCTCGTTTAGCACTGATCATTATCAGTAGCAGCTGTTCCTTGTTTAGCGGTCTATTTAATGTGTGTGTTTGCGTGTCCTGTTTGTCAGTTCGTTGCAGACGCTATCAGGATCGGTCGCTCTTTTCTCTGTCGTCTTCTAGGACGTGTGTTCCCTGGAGCTCGTCTGGATCGGATCTTTTCATGTCTGTTCTTCGTCTGCCCATTGTAGTCCCTGCGTCACCAAGCACTTGCTGCAGTCACCCGTTCTTTAATGCCGTCATCGAACTGAGTCTCTGAGTCACCTGCAGACTTCTGTGTCTACGTCTTCATCGAACTGTTTCTCTGAGTTGTCAATAAACCTGTTCGTACTCGCTATTGGATCTTCTGTGATTCTTTTACAGTGTATCGTGACAGAATGAACTGACCGACATGGATCCAACGAGAGTTACGGACCTGCAGGAGTACCTTGCTAGAAGTGCACAACGTATGGACCAGCAGGATGAACAAGTGCTCGCCACAGCTCGGGCTGTGCAGGCTCTGGTGGCGCAGGTGTCTGAGCTGACTACCCAGGTTCAACATCTGTCAACACCCACTGCGCCAGCCACACCGCCTGTCCCTCCACCCCTTCCTCCCGTGAGTCATCAGCACGAGCCTCGGATACCAACACCCGAAAGGTACTCGGGTGAACCTAATCTCTGTCGAGCCTTCTTAACGAAGTGTGCCATTTTCTTCTCTCTTCCTCCTTCAGAGGAATCTAAGGTGGCTCTAGTGATGACGTTACTATCTGGGCGCGCGGCTCTGTGGGGGACAGCGGTGTGGGAGAACCATCATCCGTGCTGCTCCTCGTTCGCTACACTCTCTCGGGAGACGAAGCAGGTGTTCGACCGGGCAGTGGCGGGTCGTGAAGCGGCTCGCAGACTCACCAATCTGCGCCAGGAAAGAAGATCTGTTTCAGATTATGCCATCGAATTCCGCACCCTGGCGGCTGAGTGTAGCTGGAACGAGGAGGCGCAGTGGGACATGTTCCTGCATGGGCTGGCTGACCGCATCCAAAGGGAGGTCTACACCCTGGACTTACCCAAAAGTCTCGATGGTTTGATCGAGTTAGCATTATGTTGATGCCCGTATACAGCAACAGATGGAGTATACACATCCAGTCACGAGTGGCGAGGTCCGAGGATTTCCCAGCGGCAACGGTGGGGGTGCGGTCAGCCATCCAGTCGATCAGGAGCCCATGCAGGTGGGTAGGGCTCGGCTTTCCCGGGAGGAGAGACAACATCGGAGAGAGAGAGGACTTTGTCTATACTGTGGAGGAGCTGGACATTATCTTAGAAACTGCCCAGTAAAAGACCAAGCCCGACAGTAGTTAAGGGGTTACTGTCGGGTGGGATCTCTATGGACGAATCCTCATCAGCCACTCTTCTCCCGGTAAGACTACAATGGGCCACGGGATTCCACTGCTGTCAGGCGTTGGTGGACTCAGGAGCGGAGGGCAACCAACTGGACATTTCTCTGGCATGTCGTCTGGGTATTCCCATGGTTCCCCTTCAGCACACCATTTCCGTTCACGCACTTGGCGGGCAGAAGTCACCGGACATCACTCACTCCACGGGATCTATCACACACATCACGTCCGGTAATCACACCGAACAGACATGTTTTTTTATTTCCAGGTCCCCCCTTGTGCCTATCGTTCTGGGTCACCCGTGGCTTGTCAAGCACAGACCCAGGATCGATTGGGGACAGAGCTCCGTTTCGAAGTGGAGCCGTGAGTGTCACGCTCACTGTTTAGTGTCTGCATGTCCGTCTGTCTCTTGTTCTGTGTTACAGGAGGAGTCGGTGAATCTATCTAACGTGCCGGAGGACTACCTTGACCTGAAGAGAGTGTTCAGTAAGTCCCGGGCTGCTTCTCTACCTCCGCATCGTCCCTATGACTGTGCTATAGAGTTAATGCCAGGTACCTCTCCGCCGAAAGGCAAGTTATACTCACTTTCCAATCCTGAGAGGGAGGTCATGGAGAAATATATTTCTGATTCTCTGGTAACTGGGCTCATTCGTCCGTCCTCATCTCCAGCTGGCGCGGGTTTTTTTTTTCGTGAGTAAGAAGGATGGCTCTCTGCGACCGTGCATTGACTACCAAGGGCTGAACAACATCATGGTAAAGAATACTTATCCTTTGCCGTTGATGGATTCAGCCTTTGAACGGTTGCAGGGAGCGTCTCTTTTCATGAAATTAGATCTGTGCAACGCTTATCATTTGGTGCGCATAAGGGAGGGGGATGAGTGGAAAACGGCGTTTAATACCCCCAGGGGGCACTTTGAATACTTGGTCATGCCTTTCGGCCTGTCCAACTCCCCTGCCGTTTTCCAAGCACTTGTCAATGACGTGTTGAGAGATATGGTCGATCAGTTCATGTATGTCTACCTTGACGACATTTTGATATTTTCTTCTCTCCAGGAATATGTTCGACACGTCAGACAAGTGCTCCACAGGTTACTCGAGAATGGGCTTTTTGTCAAGGCGGAGAAATGCGTGTTTCATGCACAGTCAGTCCCATTCTTAGGGTATATCGTCTCGTCTGAGGGGGTGCGCATGGATCCTGACAAGGTTAAGGCTGTGGTAGATTGGCCAATCCCAGACTCCCGTAAGGCCCTACAGAGGTTTCTGGGATTCGCAAATTTTTATCGGCGTTTTATTTGCAACTTCAGCCAACTAGCCGCTCCTCTGACCGCCTTGACCTCCACCAGAATGACGTTCAGGTGGTCTAATGCAGCTGAGGCTGCATTTTCCAACCTAAAGAGCCGCTTCGTTTCAGCTCCCATCCTTGTAGCCCCTGATCCGTCACTCCAGTTCGTGGTGGAGGTTGATGCGTCGGAGGTGGGGGTAGATGCAGTTCTTTCCCAGCGCACCGCCGTGGACGACAAGATGCACCCATGCGCGTTTTTTTTTTTTTATCGACAGCCGAATGCAATTATGATATTGGTAACAAGAGAGTTGTTGGCAGTCAAATTAGCATTAGAAGAATGGCGTCATTGGTTGGAAGGTTCAGGGGTACCTTTCATTTTCTGGACCGATCACAAGAATCTAGAATACATCAGGTCCGCCAAACGACTTAACTCCAGGCAGGCTCGGTGGGCTCTATTTTTCGGTCGTTTCGATTTTTCGCTTTCGTATTGTCCTGGGTTTAAGAACATCAAACTGGACGCTTTATCTCGTATTTTTGATCGCTCCGAACGCCCGTCTACTTCCGAGTGTATTTTACCTAAGAGACTTTTTGTCTCTGCACTCACATGGGAGGTCGAATCGAAGGTCCGCACGGCCTTAGAAGGGGTAACGCCTCCGCCCGGGGGTCCACCGAGTCGGTTATTTGTGCCGGAGGTATTACGGTCAGATGTTATCCGCTGGGGACATGTTTCCAATGTGGCTTGTCATCCAGGAGTTTCTCGGACCAGGTTTTTGGTTAAGCAATGATTCTGGTGGCCCAAGATGGCTCATGACATCCGAGATTTTGTTTTGGCTTGCTCGGTTTGTGCTCGTGGTAAGACTTCCAATCGTTCCCCTTTTGGGCTTCTCCAACCGCTGCCTGTCCCTTCGAGACCCTGGTCCCACATAGCACTAGATTTTGTGACAGGTCTCCCTACTTCACAGGGAAATACGGTAATTTTAACCGTAGTGGACCGGTTCTCGAAGGCGGCACATTTTATTCCCTTGCCCAAATTACCTTCAGCCAAGGAGACAGCGGTTACGGTCATTGATCACGTCTTTCGTATTCATGGCCTCCCGATAGATGTGGTTTCCGACAGGGGATCTCAGTTTACTTCCAAATTTTGGAAAGAGTTTTGTAGATTACTGGAAGCGACTGTCAGCCTGTCATCTGGGTTTCATCCCCAGAGTAACGGTCAAACAGAGAGAGCCAACCAAGATCTGGAGAGAATGTTACGATGTAGGGTGGCTCAGAATCCTTCCTCCTGGAGCCAACAACTCTCATGGATAGAGTATGCTCACAACTCGTTACCAGTATCATCCACGGGCCTTTCGCCTTTTGAGTGTAGTATAGATTACCAGCCACCAGTTTTTCCCAGTCTGGAATCTGAAGTTGTGGTTCCCTCTGCTCACGACTTCGTCCAAAGGTGTCATCGCACATGGAGAAGAGCCCGGGAGACTCTTCTTCAGGTGGGAGCACGCACCAAGGCTCAGGCCGATCGCCACCGGCTGAAACCTCCCGTATACGTCGTTGGTCAAAAAGTGTGGCTTTCTTCTAAGAACGCCACTTTTTTCTTTCTTCAATGAATTTGCACCCAAATTCATTGGCCCGTTTCCTGTCACTAAGATCCTTAGTCCAGTGACAGTTCGCCTCAAATTTCCTCCTGCGTACAGGAGAGTTCATCCCGTCTTCCATGTGTCCAAGATTAAACCCGTTTTTCATTCTCACATTAATCCGCCTGCCCCGGTTCCCCCCCCCGCCGCGTCTCATAGATGGGGAACCAGCTTATTCGGTTCTTCGTATTCTGGACGCTAGACGGAGGGGACGTGGATTCCAGTACTTGGTGGACTGGGAGGGTTACGGTCCGGAGGAGAGAAGTTGGGTTCCTGCTAGGGACATCCTGGATCACTCCCTGATAGATGATTACAATCTACAGGTAGGCTCTCCTGGGAACGCCAGGAGGCGTTCTTAGGGGAGAGGGTACTGTCATGGTTCATGGATTCATTGACTCGCCCTCGTGTGTGTAGGGGGGGCGTAGTCTCGTTTAGCACTGATCATTATCAGTAGCAGCTGTTCCTTGTTTAGCGGTCTATTTAATGTGTGTATTTGCGTGTCCTGTTTGTCAGTTCGTTGCAGACGCTATCAGGATCGGTCGCTCTTTTCTCTGCCGTCTTCTAGGACGTGTGTTCTCTGGAGCTCGTCTGGATCGGATCCTTTCATGTCTGTTCTTCGTCTGCCCATTGTAGTCCCTGCGTCACCGAACACTTGCTGCAGTCATCCGTTCTCCGATGCCGTCATCGAACTGAGTCACCTGCAGACTTCTGTGTCTACGTCTTCATCGAACTGTTTCTCTGAGTTGTCAATAAACCTGTTCGTACTCGCTATTGGATCTTCTGTGATTCTTTTACAGTGTATCGTGACATCCCCACAACAGCACTCATCCAAGCATAAACAGCCCCTTCCCTCTAGTTTCGGAGCCTGGTTAGAAAATTTGACATTACAACAAAAGTTTGCGTTTTCATACTCCCAAAACGTTGTCGTGTGAATGAACTAAGCTAAAAAAAGCATAAAAAATGTTCAGTTTTTAGTTGAAAACAGTGTCACGTAAACAGACCCTTAATCACCATTGCTCAGGTGGCCACCTTCATGCAGAGTTTAGCTCCAACACACCTTGATCAGCTCGTTCAGGTGTGTTTAATTGGGGCTGGAGATAAACTCGGCTGAAAAGGTCAGACACCCCTGCCATAGCATTTCCATTTACAAATGTTAATTGTAGAAACTTTAGAGTTGATATTGAAGTATTAATAGATTTAAAAAACAGAATTTAATAATACTATAATCATAGTTAGAATGTGTTTGTGTTGAACAGTTTAAAAAAAGTGAATCATATTGCGTTTAACATATTAACATTCCTGAATGTGACAGTATGTATGATAACTGAATTGACTTGCTCTTAAGTAACATCATGCTTTCTTTTTCAGATTTCAGAGAACTCAAAGGAAAAGAGGCAGAAGCCTAGTCTGATGTAAGCCAGATTTTTAAAAATTGAACCGTTGTAATACTTGTAGTTATAATGACATCAGACTACTGAAACTAATTATTTACTACATGTTTAAAGGGTGTAATGCTTTTATCCTTTTTTCCCACTTTTACAAGAATGATCTTTTGTATGTTTTTGTCATTCATTGTGTTAAACTGTTAAAAAAATTAAATAAAGTGACTCAACTGCTGGAAAGGTGTCATTTTTATTTTAAAAGCTTTTTCCTAAACTTTGACATGGTCAGGAATGTGTTGATGTACCACTGAAGTGTAGCTGAAATATTAATGTTGTTCCAACATTAACTCCGCACATCAGATGACAACATTGTTTTATGTTGACATTTCAGTTGTATTTTTAATGTTTCAACAAAAGTGATTTAGAATCAACATTACATTGTAACATTGATTGAACAATATTACCAACAGTTCTTTTTGTTAATTTAAGTGTTGATTCAACAGTAGTGATGTCGAATAAACATCTAATGTTGATTTAATGACATTGGCTTTGTTTTTGTTTTTTGTTTTTTGAAAATTCAACATTAATTGTGGGTACAACATCACTTTGTAACATTAATTCAATGCAATTAGCATTGACGCATCAAGATTGACAACATTTCAATGGGCAGAATTTTATGGAAAATTCTATTTTTCTCTCACAATTCTGACTTTTTTTCTCAGAACTGCGTGATACAAAGTGTTATAAGGTCGCAATTGACAAACACATACTCTATAGAGTAAGTTCTCTACATGTCACAAAGCAAATCAGAGCAGTTTTACTTAAAATCATGACATAGGACTTTCAGTCAAGATAATCTATGGAATTGAACACAGTCAAACAGGGTCAAAGTGTTAAATTAAGAGAATTTTCTTTTATTCAAAATTAATTAAATCACTTCCTTTAAAGTCAACGTGAAAACTGACCTTATTTACTTTGTTAATGTGCATTCCTGGACTTATCGTGGACGATTCATACATGCATGTTATTCCAAATCAATTAAGGGTTTGTCTTTATAATATCCTAATTCTGTATCAAAATGTATTGGCTTCATCCTCCCCTGAAACAACTTTCATTTTTTGTAGAAATTTGTTTATTTTAAGGTTTTAAAAAATTCAGATTTTTAAATGTGTCAGACTTTTGGACTCTATGCAAACACTGACGAGAGTGAAAGACACTGACGCACTGCTGGACTGATGAGTGTTAATCATTTTCCTGTGTGTGTTGAGTTGTCACGTAGTGATACAAGGGAGGAATGTGGAAAAAAATGTAACAGACTGTGACAGTTTCACAGAATGTTGTGCATTAACATGAATGTACTTTTTTCAGGTCATTATTAGATAGATGCTCCAAAATGCAAGGTTGTTATTAATGTCATTAATAACAAGAGGACATAGAGGTTGGAGTAGTGCAGTAAGTATTTGCTAATTGTTGCTTTAAAATAAACTTTTTAGGGCCACTATATGTACATCTCTGACTAGTTGAGTTCTTCATAAAAATTCTCATGCAGAAAGCTTTGCATCATCACACTCTAAAGATTGAAGAGGATTGTTGGCCAGTGTGACAATCCATTTGATATGGACATGCCTCTGACATCAGTTTGGCCTTGGTAGATGATACTCATGTAAACACACTGTGTTTACATGTGCTGCAATAAAATGTAAATATTACAGACTGACATTATTTTCTATTGGATCAACACTGATTTAAAAACTACCCTTGATAAAAGACTTTGAGTGTGATGGCACAAGAGTGGATGCCATGCTGCTTACTTCTCTTACTTCTGTAATCTATTTTTAAAATAGCATATTGAGTATTATATCTACCATGTCATATAGTTAAGTATTTGAAGGCCTCCTTATCGTTATTCTTATCTTTATGTGGGTTTTCCTTTAACAGTAAAAAGCAACTGCAATAAAGAAAGATCAGCACAGAGTTCAGAAAAAAAGAAAGAAAATTATAAGAAAAAAAAAAGAAAGAAAATAAATAAAAGAAAGAAAATGAGAAGTCTACTGCCACTTTTGATGCAGTGTGGCTCTTGCTCGTATTGAGTGTCCCAGCATAGATGTTTTTCAGGTGAGTCTGTTGACACTGGATCAATGAACAATATTTTGATCATGAATCCATGGAGAGAAAAATGTTTTTAGGCTCTATATTCAGCAAGAATATTAGTCAATAACATCTACATAAATATTTATGTCCATACAGTTGCTTTTATTTCTGTTCCACAGCATCAGCCATTCAGCTTAGTTTTCTTCTGATAAACCTAGAAACAAACGCACTTGCAGAGAAATAAAATAGAGGTAATGATAGGGTGTTTTTTTTCTCCTCATCCATACACCTCTACATGAGAAAAACAAGCAGGGGATAAACGGTGTTGTAAAACCTATTTTCTAAGGTGAAAAGTTTACTGCCTTATCAGTGCAGGATAACCATTCACCACTGTTTTTGAAGAATATGGGCCGCAGCATTTGTTAGAAAAAGATAATATTTCTTTATCTCAAAAATGTTAAATTAGTTACACCAATATACCACTATCACTTAAAACTGATGAAAATTCAGTAACTCTGTACATGAAGTATGTATTCATAGCGCAATTCATTATGACTCATAATTAAGCATATCTCGTTAACAAGAGTGCTGTTGTTTCAGTGGAATGAATGAATGAATAAATGAATGAAGGGATCGGGTCTCTCCTCAACCTTTTTTTTATTTTATTTTGCAGAGCAAAACATTCATGCCGTGCTGACATTCAGACCAACACCATTGCGTGTGTGATGTTGCTTTTAGTTCATTAACAAGAAATTGAATTTGAGTAACTTACATTTAAACACAATATTGCCAGTTACTTTGTCTATTTTTGCTCCACCGACAAAATGGTTTCAAACGAAGGCAAAGTAGAATGAACCGTGTTTCTCTTTGTGGTGTTTTGTTACTCAATGAATCAGTGTTTTTGAATAAATTGGTTGAGTGAATGATTCAATAACTCTCTTTGCATTCTCCAATCACCCATAATCAGGGTTTGAAATTGTGCCCCTATTATGCTATTTTAAAGTTTCCTAATTTCGTTTTGGAGGTCTCCAACAACAGGTTTGCATGCATCAAAGGTCAAAAAAAAGAGTTTCATTTTCTCATAATATACATTGCACATCACCACAATGTTCAATGTTCAAACGACTCGATGGATGAATCAGTCTCTCTAAATCCCTCCTTTCCGCGAGCCTACTCTGCTCTGATTTGTCAGATGGCCCAGTCTGTTGTGATTGGTCTGCCGTGTACAGCGCATATTTCGGAAACAAACGTCCATTACCATAACTGAACTCCAGCTTCGTCTGGAGGCTTCCTAAAGCTCAGCGATTGTACACACAAAGACAGTAACGATGACGTTGATTTTACACCAATCCCAGCGCGAGTCCGAATCAATGATGAAACATTGGAAGAACTAGTTATTCAACCTGAACCTTGAGCAGGACGTTTCTCAGTGATGCTACTCAGTTTGAGGTACATTATGAGATGTTTCAAATGTAATTCCTCACCATCAGCATTAACAAGTGTGCGTCCATCAACAAACCCGTGTGTGTGTGTGTGTGTGTGTGTAATTTATTGCGGTGCACATGCAGGAACTGTATCAATAACAGCGCACACGTTAGCCCACTAATTAGAACGTGATGTAACAAAGTTTGCAAAACAAATCTTGCTTCATCCTTTATCTTTACTCAAAGTAGTAAGAATTACAGACAATCTGCATTAACAGACACAGTTTTAGGTAATACTGCAGCCCACAGCTGATTTACAGTAGTATTTCAGTAAGACAGTAATAACATGAGTTAGCCGGTTAGCCAGATACCTACACAATATGAAACACAATAAACACATTGTAGAGTACAGCGTCTTCTCGACATGATGCTATCCATTATCCGCTGCAGTGTTTGAGGTGGTTCAAGTTTTCCCTGGTGTCTGCGAGCGCAATAAGTGGACAGGCAATATGCTAATGTTTCGTCTTGACGTCACAATGAAACGGCTTGCGATGAGTTTGAAAAACAATTCGTTTAATTGACTCACAGTCAACTCTTACTTTTGAGAGACAATAACTTTATACGATGCACTTTCAGATTTAAAACTTTGCAGGATGTTTTTATTCACTTAGAACTATGTTACACACTACATGAAAGGTGATTTTCAAAAATCCATAATAGGGGCACTTTAACACCCACCAGATTTAGCGCAAATACTCAACTCGTGATTCATCATGCAGCGTATTGCGCAGAATCTGCGCATTTCTGGCTTACTTGAACATACAGGTTACTACGCAACAAATAACGGCGCGCTTGTTCACTTGCATTCAAGCAATAGCAAAGATTTAAAAAAAAACAAAAAAAACATAATAATGTGGCGATATGTAATGTAATGTACATAATGTAATGTAACTAACCCCAGTGAAAAAAGCCAAGCAACGAAGCAGACCCTGGTTTATCCTGAGACCACAGGTTTGTTTTGTTCCGTGTGGTGTTTGTTGTTCTTTGTACTATATTGATCTGTCCACCTAAAATACATTCTTGGTGAAAAGGATGAGGATGAATTTTGTTTGAATAAGTCCAAATTTTATAATAAATATATATTATTAACTAACCATGAGCAATACATTAGTTACTGCCTTTGTTAACGTTAGTTAATAAAAATACAGATGTTCATTGTTTGTTCATGTTACTCAACAGTGCATTAATAATGTTAACAAATTAAACTTTTGATTTAAATAATGTATTAGTAGCCTACATGTTGAAATTAACATTAACAAAGATTAATAAATGTTAGAAGTGCAGTTCATTATTAGTTCATGTTAACTAATGTAGTAGTTGTAATGTAATCAATGAAACCTTATTGTAAAGTGTTACCTTTTCCCCCCCTTCTTTTTGGCTAGTAGAAGTTCTGAATGGCCAGTAACTTCAAAACTTAGTAGCTAAATTGGCCGGTGAGTGAAAAAGTTAATTTCAAACCCTGCCCATAATCCTTTGCACACATTCCAATTCACAAAAAAAAAAAAAAAAAGAATTAGCAGGGTATGGGTGCTTCTCAATCGGAAGGCTGTCCTATAAGCGTGCATCTTGGCTCCAAAAAAACAAAAGAATTAGCAGAAAATTAATCAGCACTGAGCTTTTCCAATTTCACTATGTAACGCAAGACAAAAAAAAAATATATTTTAGCCTACAAGCCTCTAAAGGACTGAATTAGGAAGGACACTGAAAAAGAGTCACTGAAAAATCCCCATCACTAATATACAGAATGATAGACAGTCCATTAGTTAAATCACAGGGCCCAGGAAAACATTGCTGTTTGTAAATCATCATAAACACATTTTCTCCTGTGTTTGTTTACCTTTCTCTCACTATCCCATAATGCACATGAACTATGCAACACTCCGAAAAACCTTTTTATCATCATGTCTCTCTTCCCCCTCCTCTTCATCCATCCCTCCCTCGCTCCCCATCTCTGTCTTTAAATCCAGCCACTCCTTTCTGGTGGGAGACAGAGTGTCTGTGGTTGGCCCATGTGCACGGAGGTGCGTGAGTATTACGTAAGCATCAGAGGATCAAAACCTGCATCTAGTGAGAGAGCTAGACAGGTCAAAAGTGAGAGTGAGATAGACAGAGACAGATTAAAAGGATCAGACCTCATAGTCTCACAGCCAGTGTGACAGAAGAGCAGTTCTAACTGTGTACATGATAGTGTATTCGCCTGGGTGCATGTCACAACACTGCCAACACTCCAACGTTCTCTGGATCTGCGGCAGAACTTTCTGGCCCATTCATCTGACACCTACTCTGATTTTGGGCTGAATTTGGACCAGGCTGGACAAGTGAGTGCAGCTGTGTATGATCTGTTGAGTATTTAGTGTTTTGAGGGAAAATGAATGAGGTACTTTTCAGGTCATGTTACAAAGAAAACCCTCCTGCTGCAAACTTTGTTTTGAACTGTGTTTGTGTTCAGAGATCATATGCACGTGGTGATGCAACTACTACCATATGTCACTATTATGATGTGAGTGATTGTGCTTGTGTTCAGAACATTTCCTGAACATAAGTGTATTCTGTGTCAGATTAATCTGTGCTTGTTGTCAGTGAATATTCATTCATGAGGATTTGGTCATATGTAGGATCACCCCAAATGCGATTTTTTTAGGGTTGCACGATATAAATCAGTACAATATCAGTTATTGGCCGATATTGGATATATGTTGGTCAATACTGAATATTTAATTTTTCCTCTATTTTTATATTTAGATTACCTTTACCGTCATACAAATCCATTTTTATAGTGTGCATTATACAGTAACATTGTGATGCCGCAATTCCCTTGTAGCTTTTAGAATGACTGACTTTAGTTTTCAGTATTTTATTTATGCAAAATTTTATAGAATTTAAATAGCAGCCATTTATTGATTATTGGCCACAACATAAAAATAATTATTGGCTTATCAGTTTAATGTAAACAAAAGTCGTCACACTGCCACTGCTGCTTCCAAAAATCAATTTGTTAAAATGTGCAACACTTCGACCCGAAGGTCTTTGTCAGGCAAACAGCAAGTACAGCAGTTTAATGGACATATAATTTAACATTATGCAACACAATATGTGTTCATGTGTATGAGTGTATGCACATGCATGATTGTTTCAGGGAGGGAGACAGTGGAACACATAAACTGTGTGTACACTGGCATATTAACAATGTATTTTTTGCACAAGGAATGCGTGACCTTTGGTCACAGAACTGTGCAAACTAGATCAGTTGTTCTTGCAGCTTTAAAGACTTGTCAGCAGCATTTAAATAAGAAGACAAATGTTCGCAAAAACAATAGAAAGTAGGCCATCATGTGTACTTGCATGTGGTCATACTCGTTGGACAATCAAAACAAGATGCCACTTGTGTGATAGTATATCTGATCGCGTATCTTCTTGACAAGGAATGGTCGAGCAACTAGGCAGATCAATTGTATTTTGTTATTATTAACTTATTCTTCATTCAACTCCAGAGAGGTATTTTATCCCTATTGTAACCCTGTACAGAGTTCAGTCTGGTGTTGTTTAATATTTAAATGATTACAAAACACCAGAGACAAACAAAGAAGAAGACCACCAACTTTGAACACTCTGTCCACGTAAAGCTCATCAAAGGAGGATGGGATAGTTTGTACTTGACAAGGAGATAACAGTGCTCACAAACTACACATCCACAAAGAGTCAGTCACAGTGTCTGGAGGCTCTGAATTGTGTGTTTGATAAATCAAATTAAATCAATCAAGATAAAACAAAACATCAAGATAAACAAAACAAAACTAAACTAGAACATTTAGAGTCAACAGAAATGAAGTGCTTTCATTAAATATTTCCAAAGATTGAGTGTGGACTCCTAAGTTGCGTCCCAAATGACACACTTTACACTATGCACTTATACACTATATTCTTATATGCACTATGTACTCAGCCATGTAGTGTATGAATTTTATATGGTTATTTTGTCATTCATCATCAGAGTCTGATAGCCCCTACCCCTCCACTACAGTCGAGTGCATGAAGTGTCCAACATTCCACACTTAACATTTTTCCACACTTTTTCCGGTTAATTAAGAGCATCATCTGGGTATTTAAAGTCTACTTTTTCTATTTGGAATTTTCAGTGTGAACAGACTGCTCGCACTATTTATACTACAAAACAGCATAGGATAGGGAATAAGTGTACGCAAATTAGGATGCACCTTTAATGTTGTGTACATTATATTATATTATATATTATGTTTATTATATTATTATTATTATTTATAGATGTGTGTTTTCAGTTTCCGTTTAACCATGTCTATATTGACTTTAGCTCAGATTGTAAATTCATAAAGTTGTGCATTTGTGTTTGTATTGCTTGAGCTGCTCTCATCTGCCCTAATGGCAAAACATTTGCACTGCTTAGAATGTAAAGACAAAGAGCATCTATCTACCAGAGCTCTAATGGACAAACAGAGCAGGAAGTGTTAGTCAGGTGGAAGGAGAGGTGAAGGAATAGACTGAAAAGAGAGCAGTAGAGAGCAACAAAAGGGCCCAAAAAAGCTCTGCTGATGTATGGCTCTATTTAGATTGTGTACGGAGGTGGCTGAGCATGTTGATTTTACCCAGCCTGGCCTTTTAGGGCAGCGTTCAGAGTAATTTAACGCTAACTGAGCAATTTTGGAAGGCACCAACAGGCTGCTTTGTAATTTCCCCTTGTGAAGCCATCGGTGGTTCATAGGTGTGCCACAGCCATCTGAATTATGAAAAAATATATTTTTCCTTTCCAAAAGAGAAAAGAATGGAAGCTTAAAGGGATAGTTCACCCCATGATTTACTCACCCTCAAGCCATCCTAGGTTTATATGACATTCTGCTTTCAGATGAATACAATTGGAGTTATATTAAAAAATGTTCTGGCTAATCCAAGAATTATAATGGCAGTAAATGGCAGCCCAAAATTTGAAGCTCAAAAAAGTGCATCCATCCATTATAAAAGTAATCCAAACGGCTCCGGGGGGTTAATAAAGGCCTTCTGAAGCGAATCGATGGGTTTGTGTAAGAAAAATACACATATTTAACATGTTATAAAGTATAATATCTAGCTTCCGCCAGACCACCTTCCGTATTCAACTTACAAAAAAAGCGTAACTGGCGCAACGTATGACTAGAGCATTTTGAACTGCGAGAGGCGTTACACTTTCTTCGTAAGTTGAATACGGAAGGCGGTCCGCCGAAAGCTAGATATTTTACTTTATAACGTTTTAAATATGGATATTTACAACTCATCAATTCACTTCAGAAGGCCTTTATTAACCCCCCGGAGCCGTGTGGATTACTTTTATAATGGATGGATGCACTTCTTTGAGCTTCAAATTTTGGACTGCCATTCACTGCCATTATAATGCTTGGATTAGCCAGGACATTTTTTAATATAACTCTGATTGTATTCGTCTGAAAGAAGAATGTCATATACACCTAGGATGGCTTGAGGGTAAATTATGGGATAATTTTTGGGTGAACTATCCCTTTAAGGGATTTAAGGGATTTAAGGGATTTATCCCTTCAAAGCAGCTAATATAGCAACACTCTTAAAAATAAAGGTTCCAAGATGGGGGTTTTGCTGCGATGCCATAGAGGAACCATTTTTGGTTCCCCAAAGGAACAATCTTTTACAGTGAAGAAAATTGTTAAAAAATCTAAAGAACTTTTTACCACTATAAAAAAACTTTGGTAACACTTTATTTCACAGTGTCCTTGTTACACATTACATGTAATTACAATAGTAAAAACTAGAGGTCGACCGATAGTGGATTTTACCGATACCGATAACTAGGTTGGACCACACTTGCCGATAACTGATTAATCGGCCGATAGTTTTTAAAATGGATACTGGATAAAAAAAACAAATAAAAAAAACATAACACTCTAAGTAAAACAGTGCTGAACTTTATTACAAGAAATTAAAAAAAAAAAAAAAAAACAGTACTGTACCATGAAAATTGCTAAATTACATATGTAAATATGAATATATTAAAATGAGAAGTTCTAACGGAACAAATTCTACAGAAAATAATTTAAACATTAAAATAATATTATAAATAAATGTTTCTTTAGCTATAACCTAGAAACATGTATGTGAATGTCATAGGTAACAGACTGCAAGTCCCATTTGTTAACAAAGATGTATTAGCTTATTTAGCTAGCTTACATGAACTATATGCATTATGCAATATACATTTTAAAGCATGTTTTAATATTTGATCAATACAGTTGTACCTTGATCATTCATGTTAGTTCATAGTGCATTAACTAACAGATAAAACTAACAATGAACAATACTTCCACAGCATTTATTAACCTTAATTAATGTTACAAATTGAATATTATTGTAAAGTGTTACCATTTCATATAAATCCAAACAGCCATGCTTTTTAGAACACTTGACGATTATCTAATCAAAATTACAAAATATGTATTTAAATCCAATGCGTTTCTGATTTGTTTATATTTCTGTCGGCTGCATGACGATACAGTTTGCTTTCTCACGTCACTAGTTGTTACATTGTTTTAACTGCTTTGAGGTACTGCCAGGGTGCGAACTATGGGGGAGCTAGGGGGAGCTCGGCTCCCCTTAATAAGACATTGGCTCCCCTAAAAACGTGATTTGTGAAATTTTGGGGGGTCTCAAAAAATATTGACAATTTTGTGTAATGTGATCATCGTGGATTATTATGTGTAAAATTGCAAAAATATCATTCATTCATGCATGACGGCGATTTAAACCTAATTTACTTCAATAAAGATAACTATACATGCTATTCTTGTCATTAGCATCAAGGTGTGGTGGCGCTGCGGTGCAAATTCCACTCATGTTTAGTAAGTTAACTCAAAGATTCGTAGAAACAATATAAACGAATATCCACTTGGATTTCTGGACGAACAGCAAAGGAAGGTATAAGGCATGTCATTCCCAATTATGTGTTGTGGCTGGGTTGTTATACGTCTGCGTGACTCTTGATGTCTTAGGCCTAATTGAACGGAGGAATTATGGCATTCTTCCTCACAAGTAACTTTAACCGTTGTTCGTGTGAACTCAAAGACAGCTGGAAGCTTTGTTTATAGACTATTTGTGGGTGGCTGTTTGCTGTTTGACCTATCAATTTGTGTCAATAAAGTATAATAGGGTAAATCCTGTATAGAGATTTATCCTATATAGTGCTTGCATAAAGCAAGTAGTGCATACACTTGTAGCTGTTATGCACCCTGCACCCCCCAGCAACGGACGCAATCATGCAACGGAAAACTATCTATTGATTTTTGCAGTTAAACCGATTGTTCCACCAATTAGCCGATTTGCCGATTCATCGGCAAAACCGATGAATCGGTCAACCTCTAGTAAAAACTACAAATTATGCATAATTATAAGCAACTAACCTAAACCAAACACTAATCTTAAACCTAACACTTTAGTTAGTACATGTATAACTAATATCACAGTACACAGTATATGTATAATTACACTGCAACAAGTAAACCTTAAAATAAAGTGTAACCAAAACCTTTTGTGGTATGTAAAGGTTCTATGGATGTTAACTGTTCTTTGTGGAACCATAGATGTCAATAAAGAACCTTTATTTTTAAGAGTAAAATGTTACTGCACTTGGTGTCACTAGTGGCATCACTAATGTAAAAAAAAAAAAGTTGTTCAATGGATTTTCCCACACGATCAAAGTTCATGTTGACACAGGAGTCTTGATGAAGGGACACCTAATGGCCCACTAACTGGTTCAAAGTTTGTTCGGTTTATGAGCTACAAACCTACTGAATCCCTCAGCCAACCACTGCTGTCTTTGACCTGTGACCTTTAACCTAGAAAAAGCCAGTCATTTGGAGTTGCTCCCTATTTACTTGCAAACATATATTTATGGACTGCACTTATCAGTATGTATATACTGATGCTTTATAAGGCTTGCATATATATTTTTATTGCAGGTAGGCCTAGCAATAGAAATCACTTATAACACTTTAGCAATCATATAACAACACAACGGCAACTTGGCAAATACCAGTCATTTTTTCCTTCTTGAACATCTAGTTGAGTTTCTATGCATTCTTATTTCAAACCTTAAAATATCAACATAGCCTACATATGTAATTAGTATTTGGAGCCAAACAAATAAAATGCAAACTTTTACTGTTTATGCAGTAAACAGTACTGTATTGGATATTTACAAGTTTGCATTTTATTAAAGGTTGGTGTGCTCGCACTGAATACACAAGTGGGTGAATACAAAAATGGGTTTCAATATTATGTCTGCCATCTGAGATGGTGTAGGTGAGACATAGACAGGAATAGAGTAAAACAGTGAGAAGTGTTAGCATACCTGGGCGTAATTCATAGTTTTCTTCCCACTTGTACAGATCCTAAATACAGCACAGACACAATGGAACAGTTGTCTTAGACCAATCAGAGATGTATAAATATGCATAAACAGGTATAGATGACAAATTTAAACTTCTGATGGCCCTCAGTAAATTATCACTCAGCATCTTTACTCTTAATTGTTCTGAATATAGAAGTAATATATTGAGGGTGGCTGTGAGATGAGATCATTTTAATGTTTTGTGTCCAATTTTCATTCAAAGCACTATGATGAATTCAGATACCCGGTCAAACACACACATTATCAACATACACTGATGTCATGCTGAAACACAGACCTACTCTGAGAGCACATGCATAAACCAACATCCAGGCTGTGAATACAGGTGATTGCGAAAATAGCAAACTGCAGACTTTGCCAAGGTAAACTGACCCAGTTTTGATCATGTGCATTTCCTCGGTTCAATGTAATATAAAGGGGTAAATGTAGAGAAAAATTAGAACGATTTTAAAATGACAGACTTATTTATTAAATACAAAAGAGAAACTTTATGTTTTCGTTTATAAAAATGGGACATAGTGTGTAAAGTTGTAAGCAGCTTTGGAAGAGAAACCACAAGATGGCAGCAGTCCCTCACTACAGCAGATTCAAAACAATAAAGTAGGTTAGATGAATAGGATTTACATACATAGCCATTGGAAAACAAAAGAGTTTTGAAACACATAGTGGCTTAACTGGACTATTGTTTTGGTGGAGACAGTAAGAGATAAGGAGCCTATTCTGAAGTGTGTAATTCTTTGAGATAATTTAATGTTTACTCCACCACTGTCTGTATTTTTAAACTAATTTATCCTTTTTAAACCCAGGAAAATTTTTTTTTTGAATTTAGTATTTTTTCATGTCATTACATTGTTTAGAGCATAAGAAACAAATGGGGGAAAAAAACATTTTGAAAAATGATATTTTATTCATATGTTATGCTATGTCCTTGTAAGTGGACACCAAGACTCTGTTCTTTTTTCATTCACCAATCAATTTTTAGGTTTCAGGATATTTTTAACCAAACTTTGTTTAAGGTGATTCTCAACTATGTTATGAAAGATACAACGGAATGAATTGATATACCATTTTACTTTATGCAATATGTGGGCAAAATGGCCATACATGGTTTTCCCATTCAATGCAATGTATCTGTACACTGTCTCTAATTTGCATATTCATGTGTTCTTGGAGCAACATGTAATGAAAAAAGAAGTGTAATAATAGGAGTAATAGTTGGCAACATTTTCATAATAATACCTAATATTTTATAGGAATATTGATATGTAATTTCTTTCCCTATTCATTTGTTGTGTCTCCTAAAATGCCTGATAAACATGATTTAAGTCGGCGTGTCCTCTATAGTGGACATGTATGAAATCAGTGCCTTGTTTTGTAACAGAAAGCCATAATTTGATTAGAAACCCCATAACATTTTCCTGAGATGTTGATTTATAACAATTTGAAAATTAGTCAGATTTAAATGATAATTACAAAATATTATCATATTTCCATAAGAGTGCTAAATTTGATCATTCAGTCATTTATAAAGACCAAGGAGAAGTTGTCGTCCTGGTGAAACCTCAAAACAAATGGTATCTCTGTTAAGCCCTGAATGTGCTCTTTACAGGACATTCAGACTTAAAACTGTGACATGTATGGTGTCAGAGAAATTCACTAAAATATAATGTCCTCGTTTGTGGACAGTGGCACCCAGGAGGTTAAGATGGATAACTAGAACCAGAGCAATTTGTTCATCTTTGTCTTTTCTGTTTGTATTTCTCTAGGATGCTCCTGCATTTGGGAGGGTCCAGGGGGAAGATGGGCATCCTGCTCATCAGGAGAGTGGGTTTGTTTTGTCGTTCTGCCCACTTGTCTCCCCAAAGCCTGGAGTATCGACCAATCAAAAAGGTCATGGTGGCAAACAGAGGTAATTCTGAGATTAAATATTTTGCAAACAGTGAAAAAAAGTGAAAGTGAGAGTCTGATCCCTGGTTTAGTGCTCTGAAAGTCTAAATACACAGAGGCCCAGGAGTGCTGCATTTTAAATTAAGTTTCAGCATAATATAAAAATGATGTATTATTTACTCACCCTCTTGTCATTATTTACTCATCTTTGTGTTATTATTTATTCACCTGCTTGTCAAACCTGTATACTAATGCATGACCTCATAAGAGGTTTTCTCAATGCAATACTCCAAATACATATAGGCCTATCAATATCAGTACTGAGTAGTAACTGATCACATGTGATCTGGATTACATAATACTTAACACATAAGTACTTAGTAGTTAGATTATATTACATTTTAAAATACTATCAAACTACGGTTAGTTTTTTATTGATTTCATGATTACGTTATTACAATGACAGTAAATTATTCATAATTCATTGATTCTCCCTACTATTTCTTTTTTATATTTTAAATTTCCTTTCTAAAAAAGCCTACTGCTTATACATTCAGGTCTTCCAGGTTTATGGAATTGCACACACAGACGACCATCCACTAGTCATGTGCCTATCACTGAAAACTGAGACACACACAGCATTTGATCATTGGATTTACAGGAATCAATTCACTTTTAACAAGTGTTTTCTCAACATTGCATATCTAATCAACTCCTGACAAACACATTAAATATTATTTAAACTCAGTGAATCATATAATCATGCATTACTGTCTTTGGTAGGCTTTTGTCTTTTAAACGCATTAAAATGTACAAATTCACATCATTTCATATTATGCAATGCAGGGATTCTCTAACTTGTTTTGTCAGCTGAACCTCTTTGACCTAATATATTTACTTGAAGTATCCCCTGAGATTTTAAGTTAAGTCAATAATAAAACTAAGTCAATAATAATAATAATAATAATAAAATTAAGTTCACAGTTCTCTAATGTTGCTTAATGGTCACATGACATGCAAGTAAACAGATAATTAAAAAAAAAATCTTATTCTGACTGTTTTAATTTTTTACATTATTTTAATTTTAAATTTTTATGATTTAATTATAGATTATATTTAAATATAGCTTTTCATTAAGCTTACAAACACCCTGCAGTTCTATCACAAACCCCAGTCTGGAAAACCCTGACGTAATTTAATTTTTAACGCACTTCATGTTGATAAAGAATGGAATATATTTTCTTTCTCTTTGTATTTTAATATCAATATGGTACACAATTATCAAATCAAATCAAATATATACACACACACTCACACAATGGTTTTTAGTGGAATTTCAAGAGCAGTTTAAAGGGCAGTTGTTTCTAACCTTGTTATATTATTTATTACTTGTTAGTATGCATCATCTTTTATGTCAAATTCTTACATTAAATTAAAACATTTCCACAAAAAAGGCCACACAAATTATTGTCATTGTTTTTGACCCATGTAACCTTGTATTTTAATGAAGCTGACATCAACTTCTTACATAACAGTGTAATTTCACAATTCTCGATTCCAATTTCATAATACTACAACAACTAATTCAACTATAATGTTTATAAACTTTAGTGAAACCTTTTTTAAGACAAGTAAGGCTACTGTCACTTTAAGACCTGACGCAAGTGACATAGACCTGACACATGTGGGGCACGTTCAAACTCAAACCGGTGCGCAACGTTTTGCTAAGTTTCCGAGTTGAACGACATAGTTCAATGTTCATAGTTCCAACAACAAAAAACTAAGAAAACTCTTATATTAAACAAAGAAATATTTATTATTAACAAAAGTTTCGCATTTGCCTCCGCTATCGTCCTGTCAATCATTTCTAGCTGTCTCGCTCGCGGCTATGATTAGTTACAGTAAAATTTAAATTCACCATCATCGGTACCCACCCTCAGCCGATTTGCATTACAGTATTTGCAATGACCACCCCATGTCCAAAACTGGGCGTATTGTAAAGAAAAGTTATGACTGCTACGTATTTACACACTTGACTGAACATTGGTCTGTGCTTCACACCCGCTCTGCGCTGTCCAGCGCTGATTTAACTCCGCACAGCTAAATAAAACAGGCTGGTTGCTGATTAATATTTCATATTTCTGATATACATTTTTCTGTGAAACGCGTTAAGTTGCACAGAAGAAAGCCCAATTTAGGACCTGCCCTGTACAGTTTAAGATAGAGGACTATTATTTTGTTGAACAGACTTGGGGAACGACAGATGACAAATTTGCTTGACCAATCGGCGGAAAGTGGCGTCTCATGACCGCCCACATGTGGAAAAAGAATTTTGAAGTAATTGATTTATCCGTTTTTACCCGTGAACCAAAAAAATGAAAAATCAAACCGAAATCTCGTTTTTTAGTTTTTTTGAGAAAAACGGATTATGCTTATTTAATTTCAAATTGGAAAACAGACCCAGCCCAATCAGCAGCAACATGTATATAAACCACGCGGTATTAAAGAGACATGGGTCTTTACATGGGTCCAAGTAAAGTCGTTTACAAATGTGTCCGCTGCAGCTCGGTATACGCAACAATTGAAGATATTGTTTGTCGTTTTATAGAGTTTTATAGTAAAATATAGCATATCAACATGATGATGTAACTTAGTTGTTTATATTTTAGCTTCATTGCAAGGCAAGTTTATTTACCAAATTTCATACACAATGGTAATTAAGTGCTTTACATAAAAATGAGAAAGAAAATACAAGGTATTAAAAAAGTAAGAACTAGAAATAAAATAATTTAAATTAGAATTGATTACCAGGAGATATTTTTGCGAGTTTTTGTCAGGTTCCTGGAATGCTGTTTGTGAAGCGGCTTTCTGTGCGTGGGTTTCTCGTGTGTGTGTGTGTGCGCAAGACATTTTACATCGCAAACAGTGTATCAGTCACTTTCGTTGGAGTAGATGGCGGTTTACTTTCTCTTAATTAATTACACAAAAATACAGCAAGGTTTTTAAACTCTACTTCTAGAAAATGAAGAACAAGGAATGTGCATCAGGTGTGTTTTGCTTTTTTGTGTTTTTAATTAATGTATGAAGCCACCAACTTCATCGTTACATATTATAAATGCTAGGCTACTAAACACCTTTAAATACCTTTAAGTATTGTGGTATTCCGCCATGTTTCTCACTAACACGCCCCCAACTCCTAAAGATTAAAGAAAATCGTATTTACCACATTGTGTTGGCGTTCATGTGCGTTCAACTCGTAAATACGATCTTTACTACATGACTTGAACGCACCATAATAGAAATATAGTCAAAAAATCACACGGGGCATTTTGCCCCCATATATTGAAATGTGGGGTCATCACGTGTTTTTTTTTTTGTTTTGTTTTTTTTTGTTTTTTTGTTTTTTTGTTTTTTGCAAAGATGTCAGCTTTTACATCGTTAAAACAACAGTTACGATATTATTAGTAGACCATATCACACACCCATAATATTTAATTGCACTATTTTATGGTCACAATTTAAAATCCTCTAATATAGTGCATGAACTACTTTCATGGTGCTGTTTGTTGTTGTTTTGTCCTTTGAGAAACTGACAGATGTGGGTTTATTTTCAGGCGAACTATACCACTGCTATCCACAAACCACAGTTTACATTTCACATATTGAATTACATTTAAAATCAAATTAAAAATCCCTTGTTTTACAATTGTTTTTCTTTCTCCCTTCAGGTGAAATAGCCATCCGTGTGTTTCGGGCATGCGCAGAGCTCGGTATACGCACAGTGGCTGTATATTCAGAGCAGGACACAGGGCAGATGCATAGACAAAAGGCAGATGAGGCTTACCTCATCGGCAGAGGCCTGTCCCCCGTTGCAGCCTATCTCCATATCCCTGACATAATCAAAGTGGCTAAGGTTAGACAGTTATATATCTATCCGTCAGACTGTGTGTGATTCAGCTCCTCTGTCACTCTCTGAATGACGGCCTGTCTGCATTGTGCAATAAATGCATCCCTTCCAGTGCTTAGTATTCACATCAGCACTTCACTAGCTATATGGTTCTCAAATAGATCCATTCCTGTTTTTTGGAACGGTGTCAGAGATGCCAGCCAGATTCAGATCCTTTGACGAACTCTCTCTTTATGCCACAGGCAGCTCATCTCTCAAACCAGCATTTTAGCCACCACAACAATACACTAATAATGCATAAACACAAAGCAGTACACACGCACAACACCACACCATATTAAAACCGAACAAGCAGCCAACATCATTGTCTCTAACCTCAGCAGAAGGCCTCAGAATAATTAGTCTTTCTCCAATGCAATTACCATGTTGCACACAGTCAGCCAACAGAGAGAGAGGGGCCTTTCAAATTCTCTCTGATTGGGATTTTAATGAAATTAGTATTTTCCAGCATCAGAATAATTAGGCCTGACTCCTGTGCCACATACACATCCCTGGCTAATGTTTTTTCATTCTGCTCTCATTTCTCTCTCTGTCTTTCTATTTCTCTATTTCTCATCCTCTGTGTATTTCTCTGCCCATGCTTCTCTCCCTATCAGGAAAATAAGGTGGATGCGATCCACCCTGGTTATGGCTTTTTATCAGAGCGCGCAGACTTTGCCCAAGCCTGTGCTGAAGCCGGGGTGAGATTCATTGGACCTTCCCCAGAGGTTGTGCGCCAGATGGGGGATAAAGTGGAAGCCCGTGCCCTGGCCAAACAAGCAGGTACCTGATAAACTCTACCCCTGAGATCAGTTTCTACATAGGGGCGGGGGGTAAACAGCGTATGTACTGTATACTTAGATATCGCATTCGCTGCTCTAAGACGCGTCAATGCGTCCAACATCTTGGAACAGTCAACATGATGCTGTTTATCACTCATACTAACAAATCAACGAATTTACATCGAAAATGCCACAGCATTGTGCAGCCTATGAATGCAATAACTGCCAGGCCATAAATTCCAGATGAAATTTGATAACCATTCACAGGTGACAATGTGTAAGCTTGTGTTTTTCTGTAGCTATAACTCAATATGCATATCCATATGCAGAATTATCTAATATTAATGATGATAAACTGATTCCAGTGAAAATCATCTGCTAACTTGCTCTCAAAGGCTACGTTCAGACTGTCAGTCCAAATCTGATTTTTGTGCATATCCGATTGAAATCCAATCAGATTAAGTGTGAATGGCAAAAAAATCACATGAAATGAGAATTTTTACAAATGATGTGACTTTGTCATGCCACGTAAAATGTAAACGTCAGACATTGTTCTAGGAAACATGCTGAAAGTCACTGCAGAAACAATGATGTGTTGTTGCAAAATGCCGGACGAGCAGAAAATGACAATATAATGTGTAATGCTAGCACCATTGTAGCCCTGGAAACCCTAGCGATGACCCTGATAGCTTGCAATATAATAATGGAATTATATTATTATTTAATTAAATTAAGTGTTGCAATTGATAGATCTAAAGCTTATAACTAATGGCAGTGTAGAATAAAACAAACAATAAGTTCATATTTATTAATATTCTTATTTAACCTGAATATTAATTAATATTTGACATTTGTCTGTATGATTAATATTATAATTACTATTTTAATATCTTACACTTACAGACACAATATTGTTAGCTACTTTGTCTATTTTTGGTCCGCCAACCAAAATAGTTCCAAACAAAGCCACAGCAAAATTAATTGCATGTTTTTAAACAAATCGGTTGAGTGGATGATTCACTGATTCACTTTATAAACACAGTTGTTTCTTTCCTGTACGAGTGCTTTGAACAAAAAGGTTAAAAGAATGAATCAATGACTCATTAAAGCCGCGGGCACACTAGACTTTGAGCATGCTACATTTGTACAGACACAGTCACGACGATCTTCTCTTGGTCACACGTTCACGTGATATGAATTCGCAGGCCAGAGTTCACTCTGGAATGCAGCAAAATTTGCACAAGCTTGCGTTTCCTGTCTTCCTTGCATTTCCATGTGTATGAATGGCAGTCAATAGAAAGAAAAGTGGAGTGTTTATAATATCGTACAATAGCGTAATATCACGTTGCTGTGTTTGTAGAAATTTTGCGTGCTCAAAGTCTAGTGTAAACCTGACATAAGACTTGTCATCATATATATACTGGCATAACAATGGCAGAAAGGGTCACTGAAAAATCCCCGCTGCTAATCCATTCACAGAGCCATGACAGCAGTTTCCGACCAGCAGTCTCAGAAGGGAAGTTAAGGTACAGCTTATAGACTCAAGGACTTTTGGTTAGTCTAGTGATGGGGTATGATTCCGTTCTGCCCTAACTTCCGTACTGAGAATGGTGACTTGGTGCTGCTGGTTGGAAAATGAACAGGCATTGAACAGGCAGATAGAAACAGTAAAAAGTTCCAGTGCTGTAGAACTAAATGACTTAATTCATCACTCAACATATTAAATCAAACTGGGACCGTATAATAAACAATTCTGTTCATGGTAAGAGAGAGAGTTTTCTTTTATGACACTATGGCTGCATTAACACTGCAAGGCATAAATCACATATCCAATCTTTTGACACATATCCCTTTTTACCCCATCTGTTCACGTTCACTTGAGACATAACCAGCTGTGTTTACATAAATACCTGTCAAGGCTGTCAGTCAGCATGTTATAACCTTGTTTCTAGTAGTAACAAGAACACCCCAATGAACATGACATTATTTTACATGTCCTTGTTCTTGAAAAAATCAATAAAACATAGAGAATGCAATTAAATATTCAGTGGAGAACAGACTGGCTTGATAATTCACACATAGTAATTCTGTGTATTCTTTTTATTACATTAATAAAGTGAATATTCCTGTGTGTGGTCATTATAAATAAAATATGACACTTCTCTATGGGAAATGCGGGGGATGCTCTCTCATACCAAATATAATGCTGCATTTTGCTAATTCTTCACGGTTATTTAAATAAAAAATGAATTGTCCTAAATGTCCTTCACTTATGATAAAATGTGACCACAATAGGAGGCCTTGAGTGTATAACAAAACTCCTGAGTCTGTGAGAGACTTGTTGTTTGTGTATTGATGTACAGTATGCTCATTTCTGCAAAATTTGTGCTTGACAAAACAACTTGAAGGTGGTTAGATGGTCTTTCCTGGTTTAATCTGTTGTAGCTGGGAATGTTGTAGTACTCGAGACCAGTCTTGGGGCCCGATTTACTAAACAGGGCAAATTAGCGTGAGAGCACAATTCCACAAAAGCGCCGATGGGAGTGAAAAGTTCTGCGCGTGATCTACTGACGACGTGCACATTAATGAACACAGAAGCAGCTGGATCATTTCCATAATGACTAACGCCATCTACCAGTTAGCATCTGGTTTAAGACGTACTTTTTTGGGCTGTAAATAATTTGATTGATTCATTTAAATACTCTCCTCCCATAAATTTAGCATCTGAAAGGGAAACTCCTATAAATGCATATGCAATAAGGTCAGTTGCAAAAATAATCCTGTCCATGCCTTTTCAGCGCTAATTTATCACTGCGTGTCTTTTTTTGGTTCTCGGTCTTGATCACATTTGTATTCAGTCTTGTCTTGGTCTCAGACTAAGCGGACTATGGATTTTATCTCAAGACAAAATGTGATTGGATGTGTCACCAAAATTAATTCAAATGCCCACAAAATTCAAGATATGATAGCAAAAAAGTACTTGTATGCGATCTTGTTTTTTATATTATAACATATAATGTAATTAAGCAGTATCACAAGAGCAAGAGAGCTGTTTTCACGAATATGGTCTTATCTTGGTCTTGACTTGGTCTCTCCCTGCCTTGGTCTTGGTCTTGTCTTGGTCTCAACCCCTCAAAGTCTTGGTCTTTACTTGCTTTCAACACACACTGGTCGTGGTCTTGACTTGGTCTTGGGTTAGGTGGTTTTGACTACAACACTTGTAGCTGGTGTGTTTACACAACCATATTTTGGGGACAAATTTGTACCCAGAAGTGAGCTAAATCTGATAAAACACCCTTTTTGTAAAATAAAGTTTTCTGTTAGGGTTAGGTTAAAGTATTTATAACTATCTGTATATAAAAACAATAGAAGTCTATGCAATGCCCTATTTAAATAGCTAAGTAAATGTGTGTGTGTGTGTGTGTGTGTGTAGGTGTTCCAGTTGTTCCCGGAACAGACGCTCCCATCTCATCTCTTCAAGAGGCTCAGGAGTTTGCCAAAACATATGACTTTCCCATCATCTTTAAAGCTGCATATGGAGGAGGAGGACGTGGGATGAGGGTGGTCAGAGATTATGAGGTCTGTGAAGCCTCTGGACCACGAAGGCGTAAAAAATAGATGACTAGGGAATCAGAAAACCATCATATGTCACTGTGATGATAGCAGGCCAGCCATCTGAATATACAGAGTGCCACAACACCACAGCATTTAAAATTATTTATTACTTATAGCTGCCTCTACTAATCATACTGGAATAGGGAAAAGTAATTTAAAATTGAACAAATTGCACACATCACTTTTTTACTCTAGAGCTCAAAAACATTCTTGCTATATTCACAAAATCACTTTTTCCCAATTAAAAAACACAACCTGACATCATGATCATTAGTGCCCTGCTCCTCTTAGTCAGATAACTGCGATGTGTTTCAAGGTTAGCCCACTAAACCACGTCGATCACGCCTGTTAATGGGCTTCATTTTCTGAATGTGTGTACAGCATATATTGTTTATTTTATGTCAGTGGCTACTGCCTATTTTACGACTGCATTCAATTGTTTTACTCTATGATAGATGCTTAATGCGCTACACTTAACATGTGGACATGCACATGTGACAATTACTACTCTAGGGTAACACTATATCACACTGACATTAATAGCTCTACCTAGTCCATTTGCTGTAATTATTGCCTATATATTTATTGTCACTTGTGAAAAGTGTTGACAAGCTTACAAGTTGACAAGCTTTGTAAAGTTTTTTTTTTTTTTTTAAACATTTTGCACCTTGTTTTCTGAAGACACATCAGTTCATGTCTTCAACTACTTGATGGAAAAGAAATGAAAGTATATCAAGCTCAGTCTTTCATGAACACAATCATACTCACCAAATGACATCGGGGGTGTGTGGTCTCTGTTCCATTAAGAATAGCAATCATTACCATTTTCTTCCCTACTATTCAGAATCTCCTTTCAGTTTATCAGACATGCACTTGAAATGACCCTTTGGGTTATTTCAATTTAAAACTGTGGCTGGCTTTAATTATATTATGTTGTATTTTGTAAAATATCAAAAGTTTTGGGTCAATTTTTTTAATGAAACTAATACTTTTATTCAGCAAGGATGCATTAAATTGATCGAAAAAGACAGTAAAACAATTTTGAACTTTTTCAACTGTTTTCAGCTTTGATAATAATAATAAGAAATGCTTCTGGAGCACAAAATTCATAATTATTTCATAAAATTCATAATTCATAAAATCATAATTAATTAATAATTTGTTACATTTATATAGCGCTTTTCTGAGTACTCAAAGTGCTTTACATGGAAGGGGGGAATCTCCTCAACCACCACCAATGTGCAGCATCCACTTGGATGATGCGACAGCAGCCATATTGCGTCAGAACGCCCACCACACACCAGCTTATTGGTGGAGAGGAGACAGAGTGATGAAGCCAATCGGTATATGGGGATTATTAGGAGGCCATGATGGACAGAAGCCAATGGGCAAATTTGGCCAGGATGCCGGGGTTACACCCCTACTCTTTTTCCGAAGGACATCCTGGTATTTTTAATGACCACAGAGAGTCAGGACCTCAGTTTAACATCTCATCCGAAGGACGGTGCTTATTGACAGTATAGTGTCCCCATCACTGTACTGGGGTGTTAGGACCCACACAGACTACAGGGTGAGCACCCCCTGCTGCTAACACCTCTACCAGCAGCATCCTAGTTTTTTTTCAAGAGGTCTCCCATCCAGGTACTGACCAGGCTCAACCTTGCTTAGCTTCAGTGGGAAACCAGTCTTGGGCTACAGGGTGATATGGCTGCTGGCAACTACTTCATCATATTACAATAATTTCTGAAGGATCATGTGACACTGAAGACTGGAGTAATGATGCTGAAAATTCAGCTTTTTCATCACAAGAATAAATTACATTTTAAAATATATTAAAATTGAAAACAATTATTTTAAATTGTTACAATATTTCACAGTATTACTGTTTTTACTATATTTTTAATCAAATGCATGCAGCCTTGGTGAGCAAAAGAGACTTCTTTCAAAAACATTAAAACACCTTACTGACCCCAAATTTTTAAACGGTATATACATGATGATGATTATTTTGGTCATTGTTTTTTTTTTAATTATTGTACTATCAAACTGTGACTGATTGGCAGGAGCTAGAGGAGAACTATCAGAGAGCCTATTCAGAGGCTCTGACGGCATTCGGTAATGGCGCTCTGTTTGTTGAGAAGTTCATCGAGAAACCACGACATATTGAAGTACAAATTCTTGGTGAGTATATTAATCCAGGTGTGTGTTTTGTGTTTGTGTATGTTCTTGTTGACAAATGAAACAGAGAGGGATAATACAAGAATTTGCCTGCAACTCCCTAGGCCGTGTGCACATATTTGCTTACTATGATCTATTAGCTTCTCTCTGGTGTATTTCAGCCATTATAGCTGAGTATTTTGGCTCATTAGACGTGATTTGCTCGTCTGGAACAGAGCTCATAGTCGATAACATACAGCTGGAATTGAATTGGGCTTGTTAACAGAGAATGGCTCTGTGTGTGTCCAGGGAACACCAACCACATGCTCTCTCTCTCCCTTTCTCTCACTTTCCGATAAACTGATTTTATGACTGTCTTCTTCTCCTCCACTGTGAATGTAATACCAATAGACAAATATCTGAGACACAAAGGAATTAACTTAAAATGAAAGGATAGTATCAACAAAACACAAAGTATTCACTAAAAGTTTATGTTGCAAAAGGGATAGTTCACCCAAAAATGAAAATTACCCCATGATTTACTCACCCTCAAGCCATCCTAGGTGTATATGACTTTCTTCTTTCAGATTATTCAGACAAATACAATCGGTATTGAGTATTGATGTATGTAATTAAATTATTTAAATAAAAGATTAATCGGGAATTTAATTTAAGGGAATAAAGAAAAAGTAATACAATCAGGTTAAATAAGTTCTGTGTTTAATTATGAAGTAATCAATTTAAGCTATTTGCAAAGAATATTTTAAAATCTGCACACATTCACTCTTATTTGTATGTCTAAAATGTCAAAAAATTTCGCAAAATTGTTTCTTGCCTTGTCAGATTCAGTTATGAATTACAGGAATCATGTAAATGATAGCATATTTCCAATTGAAAACAGCAAAATGTCATAAAAACGTTGAGTAGAAAAGCTTCACATTTATATCGTAAAATAGTTGTCAAATTTAGCTACTTACATCACCATGCTTTCTTCCACCGTTAAAACTAAAGCGTTGCGTTGATATCCACTCGTCTGTGAACAGTAAGGCCTGCATATTTTGATTTGATTGGCCTTCTCAATCATTTTGACATTGGCAAATGCTGTGTTAGACTGCTGAGGCATTCCAGCCTAAAACTTTACTTTTAAAACATTTTGTCATCCTAACAAACAGAGCGGTGCGTAATGGAGAATAAAGAATCACATTTTTGGGGGACAATTTGGCCATTTCTAATTATTGGATGGGACTTGTCCTTTTCAATGTCTATGGTGGTTTACAGCCCAGGCTCAAACCAAAGTTGGTGATTAAGAATTCATCTTTATGTTCACTTAATTGTGATAAAAGAAAACAAATGTATTTTCATTATAGATATTAACTTAAAATAAGAAACTATTTTATTCACTTTTGATGTTCAGACATAGATACATAATATGTGGGAGTAACCCATTTAAGGATCAAACTTAAAACTTTCTCTTCGAATCTCTCTCTGTCCCTTCTCTCAATATTTATTCTTCTCACTTTCACTCAAAGGTGATAAATATGGAAACGTAATTCATCTGTATGAGAGGGATTGCTCTATCCAGAGGAGACATCAGAAAGTGGTAGAGATCGCTCCTGCTACCCAGCTCGACTCTCACCTCAGAGACAGACTGACCTCAGACGCGGTCAACCTGGCCAAACAGGTACAGTACTGAAATCAAATGATTGAAATACATTGTACAACCTGCGACCACAGCTTTCACACATACTGTAAATTTCTCTTAGCAATATTTAACATGCCCTTCATGAACTTTCCGCAGTGCGGACTCAAGGTTGTAATACCTTCTCTCATTTCATTATTCCTGGTCACACACCTTCAAGGCATGTGCACCCAGGCCCATATTTCTCTCAACTCCAGTGCTGTATGTGTGTACTGAATGATTAACATATGCTAGTTCTCAGTGCTGCTTTGTCAAAAGAATCAGTCAAAGAGGAAGGTAAGTTTGATTTATTGATGTGTTTAGCAGAGGCTGATAAATGGATAATAAAGCAATCAAGGAGAAAAAGAATAAAGCAAGAGTTATTGGTAGTAAAGTCTCAGTGGTGTCTGTCATTATGGAGATATGTGTTGCACTGCCTACATCATTTCACTTTCACCTTTTCTTTATATTTCTTATATTATTTTACCTTTTTTTCCTTTCTGTAGATGATTAGTAACAAAGTTTGTATTTTGTTAACTACATTTGTGCGATTAATAATGGAAAGTGTACAAGTCTGATGGCATATATATATATACAGTGGGGAGAACAAGTATTTGATACACTGCCGATTTTGCAGGTTTGCCCACTTACAAAGCATGTAGAAGTCTGTAATTTTTATCATAGGTACTCTTCAACTGTGAGTGACGGAATCTAAAACAAAAATCCAGAAAATCACATTGTATGATTTTTAAGTAATTAATTTGCATTTTATTGCATGACATACAGTAAGTATTTGAAGTATATCATCAGAAAAGCAGAACTTAATATTTGGTACAGAAACCTTTGTTTGCAATTACAGAGATCATATGTTTCCTGTAGTTCTTGACCAGGTTTGCACACACTGCACCAGGGATTTTGGCCCACTCCTCCATATAGACCTTCTCCGGATCCTTCAGGTTTCGGGGCTGTCGCTGGGCAATACGGACTTTCAGCTCCTTCCAAAGATTTTCTATTGGGTTCAGGTCTGGAGACTGGCTAGGCCACTCCAGGACCTTGAGATGCTTCTTACAGAGCCACTCCTTAGTTGCCCTGGCTGTGTGTTTCGGGTCGTTGTCATGCTGGAAGACCCAGCCACGACCCATCTTCAATGCTCTTACTGAGGGAAGGAGGTTGTTGGCCAAGATCTCACGATACATGGCCCCATCCATCCTCCCCTCAATACGGTGCAGTCGTCCTGTCCCCTTTGCAGAAAAGCATCCCCAAAGCATGATGTTTCCACCTCCATGCTTCACGGTTGGGATGGTGTTCTTGGGGTTGTACTCATCCTTCTTCTTCCTCCAAACACGGCGAGTGGAGTTTAGGCCAGAAAGCTCTATTTTTGTCTCATCAGACCACATGACCTTCTGCCATTCCTCCTCTGGATCATCCAGATGGTCATTGGCAAACTTCAGATGGGCCTGGACATGCGCTGGTTTGAGCAGGGGGACCTTGCGTGCGCTGCAGGATTTTAATCCATGACGGCGTAGTGTGTTACTAATGGTTTTCTTTGAGACTGTGGTCCCAGCTCTCTTCAGGTCATTGACCAGGTCCTGCCGTGTAGTTCTGGGCTGATCCCTCACCTTCCTCATGATCATTGATGCCCCACGAGGTGAGATCTTGCATGGTGCCCCAGACCGAGGGAGATTGACTGTCATCTTGAACTTCTTCCATTTTCTAATAATTGCGCCAACAGTTGTTGCCTTCTCACCCAGCTGCTTACCTATTGTCCTGTAGCCCATCCCAGCCTTGTGCAGGTCTACAGTTGTATCCCTGATGTCCTTACACAGCTCTCAGGTCTTGGCCATTGTGGAGAGGTTGGAGTCTGTTTGATTGAGTGTGTGGACAGGTGTCTTTTATACAGGTAACGAGTTCAAACAGGTGCAGTTAATACAGGTAATTAGTGGAGAACAGGAGGGCTTCTTTAAAAAAAACTAACAGGTCTGTGAGAGCCGGAATTTGTACTGGTTGGTAGGTGATCAAATACTTATGTCATGCAATAAAATGCAAATTAATTATTTAAAAATCATACAATGTGATTTTCTGGATTTTTTCTGTCTCTCACAGTTGAAGTATACCTATGATAAAAATTACAGACCTCTACATGCTTTGTAAGTAGGAAAACCTGCAAAATCGGCAGTGTATCAAATACTTGTTCTCCCCACTGTATACACACACACTATATTGCCAGAAGTTTTGGGATGCCTGCCTTTACATGCACATGAACTTTAATGACATCCCATTCTTAATCCGTAGGGTTTAATGTGGAGTTGGCCCACCCTTTGCAGTTATAACACGCTTCAACCCTTCTGGAAAGGCTTTCCACAAGGTTTAGGAGTGTGTTTATGAGAAATTTTGACCATTCTTCTAGAAGCGCATTTGTGAGGTCAGGCACTGATGTTGGACGAGAAGGCCTGGCTTGCAGTCTCCACTCTAATTCATCCCAAAGGTGTTCTGTCGGGTTGAGGTCAGGACTCTTTGCAGGCCAGTCAAGTTCCTCCACACCAAACTCGCTCATCCATGTCTTTATGGACCTTGCTTTGTGCACTGGTGCACAGTCATGTTGGAACAGGAAGGGGCCAACCCAAAAACTGTTCCCACAAAGTTGGGGGCATGAAATTGTCCAAAATGTCTTGGTATGCTGAAGCATTAAGAGTTCCTTTCACTGGAACTAAGGGGCCAAGCCCAACCCCTGAAAAACAACCCCACACCATAATCCCCCCTCCACCAAACTTTACACTTGGCACAATGCAGTCAGGGAAGTACCGTTCTTATGGCAACCGCCAAACCCAGACTCATCCATCGGATTGCCAGACAGAGAAGCGTGATTCGTCACTCCAGAGAACACGTCTCCACTGCTCTAGAGTACAGAGCTCTAGCGCTCTAGAGCTTTACACCACTGCATCCGACACTTTGCATTGCACTTGGTGATGTAAGGCTTGGATGCAGCTGCTCGGCCATGGAAACCCATTCCATGGAGCTCTCTATGCACTGTTCTTGAGCTAATCTGAAGGCCACACAACGTTTGAAGGTCTGTAGCTATTGACTCTGCAGAAAGTTGTCGACTTAATGCGCTGACCCCGCTCTGTGATTTTACGTGGCCTACCACTTTGTGGCTAAGTTGCTGTTGTTCCCAATTGCTTCCACTTTGTTATAATACCACAACTAGTTGACCGTGGAATATTTAGTAGTGAGGAAATTTCACGAATGGACTTATTGCACAGGTGGCAACCTATCACATTTCGGCCCTACTGAGGAAAAATAAACAAATTATATGAGAAAAAAATGACGTTAATAAATAGATATATTTAAAATGATAATGGAAATTTATGGATGACCAAAACTGCAACATTTTTGTTGAATACCTTTTTGCTGAAGGAGTTTTGGATCGTTGCCACTGTCGCCTTTGGCTTTTGGCTTGCTCAGTTGGGGACACTAAAATTTCAACTATATTACTGATCTGCCCGCGTTGACTCTATATGATAGTTGAAATTAGCTGGATGACATCACCGTTTTCTCCAGAGCGGCTGTACAGCCGAATCAAATTCTGTTGCATTATTTTCCTGTTAACACTGTGAAGCTGCTTTGAAACAATCGGCATTGTAAAAATCGCTATATAAATAAAGGTGACTTGACTTGAATACAAATGTAACAACCCCATACAGACGGTATTACGAAAGACAGACAAAATAAGCAACATAATACCACATGACTTTTGAGATGGCCTGGATGAAAATAAAAAGACAGAGCTAAGCATGGTATTTAGAGATATTTTGACTAATGTAGTAGAGATATTTTGGCTAATGCAGTGTGACACTTGAGTTGAGTGTTTTGATGTCAGAATGTTACCGTGGAAAATCCGTTGTCTGACGTTTCACTTTTCAGGAAAGGAAAAAAAAGAATAAAGAGGAGAGGGAAACCCTCCTGGTGTATGCTGGTGTTGGAAACTCAGAAGCGAAGACCAGGAGACTTGGATGTATCTTCAGCAGGATTCTTTATTGAGAACACGTGCTGTCGGTAGCTGCAGTCCATCAAGTCTACTAAGGCAGTACACACAGTTTATATAGATTTTAGGATGCAGGGGAGACAAAGCAAATGAGTGACGACCTTAAACAAAGCATGCAAATGAAGTATCCGGGTAAAGGGACCCGCCCCAGACTCTAGAGTCCAGTCCAGACTCCAATCAGCATAAAGATTCAAAAATGGGACAGGGGCTCCAAGAGCCATTAAAGACAAAAGGTGAGAATCTCAGTAATCTGGCTCATTTGACTTACAATAAAGAGAACAGGAACTGGCAGAAAACTCTTACTGGAAACTTTGCTTAACAGAATAATTCATCTGATGTCACCATCTTTACCTTAAATGCCTTTATCTTTACCTTTAGTTTTAAACAGATTCTTAAATATGTAATCCCACAGTTCCCCCTTTGAGAGTTCTAATAACTCTCACAAAATACAAATTTAGACACTTAAAAGTTTCATTCTTGTAACCTGTGATCGTTACAGGCACATGGCACTTGCTCTGTGTTGATTGTCTGTAGTGACGAATGGCATGCTGACACAGAAACAAACATGCAGCTAGGGTCCGTGTAGTTCTTACGGGTAATAGTCTTTTCTGGTTGGAACCGTCCTTTCCTCGTGGGTCATTTGTTGAATGAAACACTTGATACTGTGGACGCATAGATAGTACACCAGTAGGAAAAACAACAGCAGAATTGCTATTTCCTTGATGCACAGCCAGGGTTTACCTAACAGGTTTCCGAACCATGAAGAATTATCTTCAGTCATCTGGTGTAATTTTGCTCAAAGATCAAGAATGTCTTGTTGGATTTTGTTCAAGTTCTCTGTTGGATCTATTAACCCGGTATAGCACTCAGGTCCGATAATGGTGCATGCTCCTCCTTGTGTTGCAAGAATGTAATCCAAGGCCACTCTGTTCTGTAAAATCATTATCTTGTGCCGAAGCGAGAGTGTCCGTGATGTTACCCAGGGCCAAAGCCGTATCATTGGCCAGTTTCTGTACAGAATTCGATAAGCTTCTGACTTGATCAAGTGCCTGCATGACACCATAAAATGGGATTAATGCTCCAAGAGTTTTTGACCACCAATCTTGATCATGTTGATGGATGACTGAAGTTCCTGTATGTGATTCTCTGCGTTGTTTTTTTTTTTTCCGTGACAGTTGGCTCGGTAGTGGGTCTAGTTGTCCTTTAGAGGTTGTGGCTTCATACGCAGGTGAGGAGGTTGGTGCGTATGGGTCTGGGCACAGCCATCAAGTGGTATCTGCACAGAGTAAGAAAGAAAACAAAAGACAACAGAGCAGTATTTGTTGTAAAAGACTGCAAACATTAGGGTTGTATCCTCTGTTCAATCTGAGTCTGCTATTGTTGTTCCTTCTTTCCCTATTTTCTGTCCAGGTTTTCCTTCCCTGACACAACACTGCAGCTGCTGTAATCAACATCACTTGATGTGGTCCGTGCCACTTAGGCTCTAACGGCTTGTTTCTGAATAACTTTATCATCATCACCCACTGACCTAAGATGATCGTGTGTCCACCTTCTGGTGGCGTCTGCCAACTCTTTCTCTGGCACTCTGTATTGCCTTTGTGAGGTTTTCACAGTAAGTGATCAGGGCATCTGAGGCAATGTGTAAGTATTTCTAAGATCAACCACACCTGGCATCTGCATTGGGCGTCCTGTAATAATCTCATGAGGGCTCAGTCCTACTGATCTGTTAGGTGACACTCTCATACTACACAGTACCGCTGGCAGCGCCTCAACCCATGATACTCCTTCCTGATGCATTTTGCTTAGCCTGGTTTTGATTGTTCTGTTCGCTCGTTCAACCTGTCCTGATGCTTGTGGCCTGTAGGGGCAGTGAAGATTCCACTTAATTTTCAACATTTTAGACACTTCCTTGACTACCTGTCCTGTGAAGTGTGTACCTTGATCTGAGTCAATGGAATCTGGTAATCCCCATCTGGGAATGAGATCAGTGACAAGACATTTAGCAGTATGTGCAGCTGTAGCACGCCCCGTTGGATAAGCTTCTATCCATCTCGAGAACTTGTCTATTACTACCAAAACGTCAGTTTTTCCCTTACAAGGAGGCAACGATATGTAATCAACTTGCAGGTCACGAAATGGTCCTGATGGAGCTGGGGTATGTGTTGCTGCTATAGTTGCTGCTGGCACATCATTATTTTTCTGACATGTAACGCATCTCTTGACTGTTTCGGTGGCAACATTTCTGAATTTTGGATTCCACCATTGATTTGAGAACCTGTGATTCATTGTTGCTGGACCACTGTGATCCAAATTGTGTATTTGTTGAGCCAAATATGCAGCAGTGATTCTGGAGCGACATACTTTCCCCCTTTGGTCCAGCAGCCGGATGAATCCACTTTGGCTCCTTTGTCTAACCATGTCCATGCTTCATATAGAGCAACGTCTTTGTATAGATCAGTGATTGATTCAGGAGGCAGAATTGTCTTCTGTGCTGTACTCCCTGCACACACTTGTACAGTTGCATAGGAACAAGCATGTTTAGTAGCTACTAATCCTACAACCTACAACTCCAATTCTGCATTCTCTATGGGAGTTTCTGTTATTTCACTCGTAGCTGCGTATGTAACCGTAACACAATCGTGAGTCATTTCTCCTTCATCCTCTAACACAACTTCAGTCATTGCAGACATCATACATGAGGATGAGTTTGTGACTGGCGCACGCTGTAAAACAATGTTCAGGGCTGTGAGGGTTGTTAACCAATTTCCCCAACGAGAGGAGGTGACAGAAGTGACTTTTGCTTGATTCATTAGTGTGGACACTGCATGAGGGCATCTTACATTTACAGTCTGTCCTAACACCATTCCTGATGAAGCCTGAAGAGCTAGATGAACTGCTTGCACTGCTCTAAGACAAGGGCACATCCCTTAAGTGACCAGAATATGTCAAGTTTACCAGAATAGTAAGGAATTGGACGTAAGGACAAAGAAAAAAAAAATTGGACAAAGGGCCTATCTATCAGATTGTGCAATTCCTAATGCTGGTGCTTGACATAGAGCTCTCTTCAAATCATTGAAAGCTTTGAGCTGAATTTCTTCCATACAAACAGTATCAGAATCTTTAACTTGGCCTTTCAACAAGTCATAGAGAGGCTGAGCAATCGAGGCATATTCTTCAATCCAAGGTCTACAGTAACCTGCTGTTCCTAAAAATGATTGGAGTGTTTTAATTGTATTAGGTGGACGTATGGCTTTGACTGAAGCGGCTCGATCCTGTGTAATAGATCTATTTCCTGCAACAACTGTTTGACCCAGAAATGTGACTTGGTTTTTAGCAATTTGAGCTTTGTGAAAGCTGCATTTGTGTCCTCTTTTCTGCAAATAGTCCAACAATGCTTCCAATTCAGTTTAATATACCTCGTGATCTGTAGAGGCGATCAAAATATCATTGACATATTGAATCATAGTGGACTGTTTGACTGGACATTCTGGGTCACACAAATCACGTCTGACAGCCTGATGGTATATGGTTGGGGAATTCTGAAATCCCTGTGGCAACCGTGTCCACTGGTATTGCTCATAGTCAGCTGTGAAAGCTAACCATGTCTGGCTGTCAAGGGTACAGAAAAGAATCCATTAGACATATCGATTACTGAAAAAAACCTTACAATCTAATGGTAAGCCATTACAAATTATAGATGGATCTGCTACTAGGGGGGTGATTTTATCAATATGTTTATTGGCTACTCTGTAGTCTATGGTGAGTCTCCATGTCCCATTGGATTTCTTGATGGGCCATATGGGTGAGTTACAGGGACTGTTGGTTTTAACTAGCACTCCTTGCTTCAGCAATTTTTCTACAATAGGTTTGATTCCCTGTATAGCTTCCTTATTGACTGGATATTGTTTGGTAACAGTTGGAGTTCCTGTCAATTTGATTGGTTCTACGCCTGTCAAAAACCCACAATCATCCTTGTCTTTAGCCCAAATTGGATGATTCTGTAAGAAAGCATACTCAGGAGTGGTTGCATTATTGGTAGAAACTTGTGCTGAGGAAATTTTTATGCTAGCAGATTCTGAGGATATGTCTAAAGTTAGATGTACTTGTCTGAGTAGATCTATGCCTAGAACTGCACCTGTATTTAATGGAGCACATAGCAATTTTGTAGTCAGAATCTTTGGGCCTAACTGTATCTCTATGGACAGGGTTTCATACAAAACAGAATCTTCACCTATTACTCCAGTTAAACAAAGTTTAGTTTTCTTGTACGGAATGTTTAAACCTTCAGCCAATTTTATAGGAATTACTGTAATTTCTGCACCTGTATCAAGCAAAAAGTCAATCTCTTTCTCTTGTATGCTACCTTTCACAAAAATTATTTTGTCATTGTGATGGATTACAGGGGAAAGGTAGCTACTCACAGCCCCAACAATTATTTTTTTTCCTGTTCTTTTTGTGCTTTTAGAAGGGCCTGAGCGAGCTGTCCTAAAGTTTCAGTGTACCTTGGCGGAACTACTTCAGGGTTGTAGGCGGGCTGAGAAGGAACAGAGTTATGCATAGTATTTCTTTTACTATCTTGCAACCTCTTCCTACACTCTCCCAGTGACCTGATTTTTCACAGTAGTTGCATTTGCCTTCTCTCTTAGGCTGTTGTCTTGATTCCTTGTGCTAAACATAGCTGCTGCTACTCTCACTTTTGCCTTAACATCAGCATCTCTTTCCCATGTAGCTAACCTTTCTAGGTTAATTCTGAGGGTTTTGTTAGACCAAGTTAGATCTAGGAATGGCAATGCTTTTCTGTACTCGGCTAAAAGGCCATCTGACCAGATGCGGACTAAGGGTCCCTTGTCATCTAGCACACATTCAGAATCATCAGCTATTCCACTGTAAGTTACAGCTGACTGACAAAACCTTTCAGTGTATTCACTCACAGTTTCTTCTTTCCTTTGCACACAGTTAGTGATTCTGGACTAGTCTATTCTGGGTCCCATGATATTCTTTAGAATTTTCAAAACACCTTCTCACCTTCTCTCAAATGTTGTAGTTCAGAAGTAACAGCAGACTCAAAACTGTTGAATTCAGATTCAGTTAGAATTTGTGACATCAGCAGTGTGACTTCTGTTAACGACATGTCGTAGAGACGCATTTTGCTTATCAATGCTCTTCTAAATTCAGAAAAATTTGTGCGTGCTGAGGGTGAGCTCTGAGATAGTCTCTCTATATCTTTAGGTCCTAGCGCTTTGGCAACTGTTTGTACTTGGACAACAGAAGAGTTAGGAGGAACACTTTCAATTCCCTCAATTCCCTGAGATATTCTCCTAGCGCCACATACCTTCACTGAATCTACAGGCACATCAGTTGCTGATGGCTACATCTGTTTCAAAGAAAGCTTGTAAGTCAGGATAAGTGTTATCAGGCTGACTAACTTCATTCACATCAGTTTTTTCTGCAGCTTTGTTTCGGTTCAATTTCTTAGTCAAAGAGGATACTCTAGCACAGAGCTCTTTGTTCTGTTCCTCTAGCTCTGAGTTACGCTGAGACTGTTGTCTAGCTAACGCTAAACCAAATTCTCTGTGGCAGCAGATAATGCCTTTCACATTGTTCTTGCGAATACATGCTCCTAATACCTTTTTACACTCATCTACCGACCAAGTCTTGTCTGGATGGATCTCATATTTCTGAGTTAGCTCTTGTCTAACTTTCTCAGTTACTATTAGGTTCATTTGCACTCCTAATTGTGATTTGAATTCGCTATCTGACCACAAAGGAGTCGCGAGACCACTTTTTTCAGTTGTGGGGATCAGTCTAGAATTCTTTCTAAACATTTTTGTGAGTTTCTTTGTTACCACACAATCAAAACGCTAAAACTTCTCTGATCAACAGACTTGTTAACACAGATCAACTATTGTTAACCTTCCTTGGCAAAACAGAGGACAACATAAATTATTAGCACTTTACGCTAATTCTTCCCTGTTGAACAGAGGATAACTAATATTAGTATGTGATGCTAATCTTCCCTGCCTGAAACAGAGGATAACCAATTCTTCCCTGCCGAAAACACAGGATAACAAAAAGTAGCACGTGATGCTAATCTTCCCTACCCTAACTCTTCTCTGACGGCACAGAGGATAACAAATTTGTACTGGTCTTAAAGGTTCTTTTGGATAGAGTGGCACTCACCAACCCTTGGTTGTACAGAAAAATTCAGTCTGGAACAAAGTCAGATCTTTGTTGAGCTTGAAGTTTCAATCTGGATTCAGGTGAGGAGTTCTACCCGGGTCACGGCACCAAAACTTTTGGAAACTCAGAAGCGAAGACCAGGAGACTTGACGGACTGCAGCTACTGACAGCACGTGTTCTCAATAAAGAATCCTGCTGAAGATACATCCAGGTCTCCTGGTCTTTGCTTCTGAGTTTCCAACACTGGGAAAGTGTAGAGATTAATCTGTGTTGACCTGCCTGCTCTGTCAAAACTGAGTGCAAGTTTACACACACACACACACACACACACACACACACACACACACACACACACACACAATTTTTTAGATATCTCCTCTGACCTCAGAAGGATTACGAATTTGAAAAGATAGACTCGCCACCCAGTGATTACAAGGTGTGTACGTGAGCACCGTTACCAATTCCCATCTGTTGATAAACCACATGCTGTCAGTTTTGATAAGTCACTTGCCACCGTAGGAGTCAAATTTGTATGTATCATCCTTTGAAATGATATTAGTGATGCTGGCAGCAGCAGAGAAAAGGTGAAGAGAGAGGGGGAAAGAGCGACCATCCAGGCAAGAGAGAGATAGAGAGAGAGAGAGAGAGAGAGAGAGAGAGAGAGAGAGAGAGAGAGAGAGAGAGAGAGAGAGAGAGAGAGCACGAGCACGAGCACGAGCAAGAGATGACATATAAAGATGGAGAGACAGGATAAATCAATATTGGGCAGGTGCAGCAGACAGGATGGGTTTATTGTTCTATTTTTTGGCTTGATGAAACTTGGCAAGCCGTTGCTTGTCTGCATTCCCTATCATTTTATTGTACAATTTGTAACATAGGTACATTTACAACAGGTGGCAGTATTTCATTCATACTGATTTCAGGCCACCCTCAAGTGTTCCTCTGGATTGTTCGGAAAACTGAAAAACCACCTTAAATGACCCAGTAATTACTTTTTGTACTTCTTCATAGCAAAGTAAGCAAGATCTAACAGTGAGCTAACAACACAAGCTAATTAAATGTGTAGTGAGTCTACTGAAATATTTCCACAATTAAGGTTTTACTGTTTTCATTCATTATCTGCGCAAGGTTATAGGCCTGTGTTAGCCTCTGATTGTTCCAAATTAGACAGACAGTTTTTGTCTCTACTGTTCTCAGATTACAGTATAAGTATTCTGTGCTTGTATTTTAGCATCTTTGGAGGTGTACCAACACTTGGTTGTGTATGTTTGGCAAGTTTAATTGCCTACTGTGTTCCTACAGAGGTTACACGTTTTAGGGCTTTATTGGATGGCCACATGATCGCTGATGTGAAAGCATTTTGAATATTTTGATAGTGGCACCGTAGAGCTGCACGATTCTGGATAAATTGAGAATCACAATTTTTTTGAGTAAAATGGAGATCGCGATTCTCCCACGATTCTGAAGAGAAAAAAAAACATCAGACAACTAAACAAAAAAACATGCAAACTAGAGGTTCTGACAAAATGGTCATTGCTGTAGTCTATTTAAAAGATTAATTTGATTAATTTGAAAATTTTATTTTGTTCAACGTCTCATTCATCATGACTTGTTTCGTTATTGGATGATTCAGCGGTAGTGAATAAATCTTTTAAATTAATGATTCAATGACAAACACTTTTTTTAAACACTCACTTGTCGCCACCTCCTGGCGTAACGATAAGTAATACAATACAAAGTGTCAAAATACAAACCCGATTCCAAAAAAGTTGGGACACTATACAAATTGTGAATAAAAAAGGAATGCAATAATTTACAAATCTCATAAACTTATATTTTATTAACAATAGAATATAGATAACATATCAAATGTTGAAAGTGAGACATTTTGAAATGTCATGCCAAATATTGGTTCATTTTGGATTTCATGAGAGCTACACATTCCAAAAAAATTGGGACAGGTAGCAATAAGAGGCCGGAAAAGTTAAATGTACATATAAGAAACAGCTGGAGGACCAATTTGCAACTTATTAGGTCAGTTGGCAACATGATTGGGTATAAAAAGAGCCTCTCAGAGTGGCAGTGTCTCTCAGAAGTCAAGATGGGCAGAGGATCACCAATTCCCCCAATGCTGCGGCGAAAAATAGTGGAGCAATATCAGAAAGGAGTTTCTCAGAGAAAAATTGCAAAGAGTTTGAAGTTATCATCATCTACAGTGCATAATATCATCCAAAGATTCAGAGAATCTGGAACAATCTCTGTGCGTAAGGGTCAAGGCCGGAAAACCATACTGAATGCCCGTGATCTTCGGGCCCTTAGACGGCACTGCATCACATACAGGAATGCTACTGTAATGGAAATCACAACATGGGCTCAGGAATACTTCCAGAAAACATTGTCGGTGAACACAATCCACCGTGCCATTCACCGTTGCCGGCTAAAACTCTATAGGTCAAAAAAGAAGCCATATCTAAACATGATCCAGAAGCACAGGTGTTTTCTCTGGGCCAAGGCTTATTTAAAATGGACTGTGGCAAAGTGGAAAACTGTTCTGTGGTCAGACGAATCAAAATTTGAAGTTCTTTTTGGAAAACTGGGATGCCATGTCATCTGGACTAAAGAGGACAAGGACAACCCAAGTTGTTATCAGCGCTCAGTTCAGAAGCCTGCATCTCTGATGGTATGGGGTTGCATGAGTGCGTGTGGCATGGGCAGCTTACACATCTGGAAAGGCACCATCAATGCTGAAAGGTATATCCAAGTTCTAGAACAACATATGCTCCCATCCAGATGTCGTCTCTTTCAGGGAAGACCTTGCATTTTCCAACATGACAATGCCAGACCACATACTGCATCAATTACAACATCATGGCTGCGTAGAAGGATCCGGGTACTGAAATGGCCAGCCTGCAGTCCAGATCTTTCACCCATAGAAAACATTTGGCGCATCATAAAGAGGAAGATGCGACAAAGAAGACCTAAGACAATTGAGCAACTAGAAGCCTGTATTAGACAAGAATGGGACAACATTCCTATTCCTAAACTTGAGCAGCTTGTCTCCTCAGTCCCCAGACATTTGCAGATAAAAAGAAGAGGGGATGCCACACAGTGGTAAACATGGCCTTGTCCCAACTTTTTTGAGATGTGTTGATGCCATGAAATTTAAAATCAACTTATTTTTCCCTTAAAATGATACATTTTCTCAGTTTAAACATTTGATATGTCATCTATGTTGTATTCTGAATAAAATATTGAAATTTCAAACTTCCACATCATTGCATTCTGTTTTTATTCACAATTTGTACAGTGTCCCAACTTTTTTGGAATCGGGTTTGTACTTTTTAAAAAGATGATTCACTCTTATTTTGATCAATACTGTGTTTTATTTAAATGTTTGTAACACATACATAACGATAATGTGTGGTTAAAAAGACTGTTTGTTTGTAAAGCTGCTTCATACACGGCAGCCGCTCTCTCCGGATCAGCGGCAGCGCGAACACAGGTTTGAATGTTGCAGTGTGATGATCGTACTTTCAAAGGTTAACCAAAGTCTTCGTTTTAAACAGTTTCACATCACAAGCATCAGCGGAGCGTGAGCAGCACGTGTTTTGTCCATAGACTGTAAAAAAATATGGACGTAGTGTCCATGACGTCACCCATAGGTTTCTGAAGTCGGCCGTCAGTGTTGCCAGATTGGGTCGCCGATTTCCAGCCCAAAAGCTCACAAAAACCAGCCCACTCCATGAAAAAAACGCCCAAAACTTTAACTGCCAAAATAATGTGATATAATTTTATTGCCATACCAATCAAGGTTGATAAGTACCATTTTTATCTCCTTAAAACATAATGTTGATGAAAAAAAAAATCAATTTCGCAGGAAAACGGATCAAAACAGGGCAAATACATTAAAGATAATTAGCAAATATGACTAAAATGTCCAGGTGGAAACTGTCAAAACGGAAATTCCTCAGAAAAACACGTGCATCATTTTCAGTGTGAACAGTAAGAATAAGTCAATTTAAGTGCAAAAAGTGCCCAATATGAGAGATCGGAAAAAGCAACGTAATTAACAGGCATTTCACACACATTAATGCACACACCACTGCCAAAATGTGTCATTCATTGATACTGTACAATAATCCGCCAACAAAAAAATAACAATGTGCTTACCTTTGTGTTGCGCTTTGCTTTGACAAAACTACAGTACGTCTTTCGTGAAGTACATAAGAACACGCACTTATCACAGTCAAAACTGATTAATTGTTGATTCAAACCTCTTTCAGCAGCTGTCGGGGTTGCTAGTTGCAGATGTCCTGAGTGTGTATATGACGATGGACAGGAGTCATGGTTATATTTATAAAGAGTCTTAGAGTCACAGGTGTAATCCACGTTTGAGAGTTGGATCACTCTCCCACTCATTACTGTAGATACAACTTACTGTATATTTATGCCACTTTGGCATAGCGATCACTTGAATATACAGCTACGAGTTATCGCACTAAAAACCTGTCAGTCATGAATGAGCACGTCTGCCTGCTGATCGCTGATTGGCTGAAAGTGCCATCGGCGACGTCAACACCTATGCCAGCTGACTCTTTGTGGGCCTGTGTGGCAGCGCGTCACCGCACGTCACTCCCGGATAACTGAAAGTAGGCAAAGAGGCTGGAGCTGAGGTGACGTGATGGCTAACAGACAGCAGACAAACGGCAATCCACCTGTCACTCAAGTGGCCACGCCCTTAATTATGCAGAACTTTAAGGCTTATTATAATTTAAACTAATGAGTAATAAAAAAATACACCCCCCTCACAGTTGTCATGAAGGGCAAAATTAGCCGTATAGACCAAAACCACAATTTGTACCAGGCTGTAAACATGTTTTTTTTCTGCTGCAAAGTTGGGCATTTTAACATGGGGCTCAATGAGATTCTGCTCCCTTTTGGAGCCTGTCCCTAGCGATGAATTGCAGTTTAAGTCACTTCCGTATTGGCTTCAAGAGAAACTGGGGGAGGTTGCCGCTTGGTTTTGTCACTGCCCATATCAATGAATGAGAGCGTTCACGTTGGAAGCGTGACTGCCGACCCTGTCACGGTGCGTGTCCAGTGGTGCGGAACAGAGTGAGTGTTTTGAGCGGTGCGGAACAGAAATGCTCGCTCTGCTCTGCTTGCTTCGTGCCAGTGGACACCCGTCATTCATTAACATGGGCAGCGGTAAAACATGCACCGTTCACGCTCCGCTAACTGTGCATTCACACCGCCGGCGGCGAGAGCGTCAAAGTGGCCGGAAGTCATTAATTTTCAATGGGAGCCGGCGGCGAGCTCCAGCGAGAGCGGCGCGGCGTGTCTTGGACGATTTGGGTGTCGAGAAGAGTTGAAATCAGGTCAACTTTATGGTAATGAGCTATGACGCGGTTCGGCGGCAACCAATCGGAATGTAGAAGTGCTCCGCTTGAGAGGATTCCAGAGAGCGCAGTGCTGTAAACTTTGGTTCCGACCACATTACTTCCCAAGCAAAAAGGAGGAGAGGTTGATCATTGTGCCGGGTTTGATAAGAAGGCGCGCAACACTATTTATAGGCAACATTTTCGCTCTAGAACGCTTGTTTTTCAGCGGGAATGCAATTCATTTGCTCAAAACAACACTGATTTGACCAATTGCATTAATGCTGCACTTCAACCAGGACAGTTATTGTAATGTAGGCTGCACACAAATTAATGTTAATGTTAATTAAAGACCACGGCTAGCAAACGTCTCCTATAAACTGCATGTTGAAATTAGACCAGCACTTAACCATAAACACAAAAGCCACACCACACAAATGGCTTTTAATTGGTTTATTTCGTTAGCAAACATGTAACTGTAATTAAGTTCTTTCCATCGATCTGTTTATTTTTTTTTACTTTCACGTTTATGAGTTCATGAGGTTAACTTATACGGTTATACCCTACTTGTGGTCAGTCAGCACAAATGCTGATCAACATGATTGTTTGCTTTGGCCCCTTTAAATAAAGTTTAAAAAAAGACCAAGCGTTCGATCTATGTCAGAGTGTCAGCGCGTCCACGAATCTTTCTACAGCGTCGTTGGCAGGGCGGCCAGAGCGAAATTTGACGCACAGGAAGGCTTGCGATGTGAAACAGGCATTAAAGACATAGCATAATCGCAGTCATTTAGGAATAAGATTGCGTGGGTGTTTGAATCGAGATCGATCTTTTAACGATTAATCGTGCAGCTCTAGGCACCACTGGGTAGAAAAAAGATAAATAAATCTAGGAGACAAGTGAGACTTTGGAAGCAGAGGTAAAACACAATTGGAAAAAAAGGCAATACAATAGTAGCATTTGCAAGAGTTTGTAAACAGGTTTTGTTGCTGGTTCATAAGAACTATAGGCACATACAGTATGACAGCTTTGGAATATGACTGATGGAGATTTGTGAGCTCAGTTTCTTCCTTCGTTCCTTCGTCTTATTCTAACAATGTCCATGTAGTGGATTTACTTTGGTTGTGCATGATAGATTGTTACCATGCAGTTCTTTATTTTTTTTCCTATCTTTTCCATATTCCTGTGTTCTTGTTTATGTATAGTGACCAATAAAGCTGCGTTTAGATCCTAAAACCTAAAGACTGCTTTGGCTCTCCATCTTCCTCATTATACACTCCTTGTCCTTACACCCTGTGAAGTACAGAGACATAATTGTCCAAATTTAGTGTTTTGTGTTATTGATTTCAATAATTTGAGTTCACTCAAAAATGAAGATTCTATCATCATTTAGTCACCCTCAAGCCTTGTTTATACGTTCGCCTGGCTCCGCAGCGCAAGCCTCCGCTGACTGCGCGCGCTCTCCAAACGGACGAGGCGTTTATACTTGACGCGCTCGCCGTTGTAATTTTCTTTGAAACGACAGAGGGCGACTCGGAGTAATTGTTCTATAAACCATCAGGAAACAGCGGTGAGAAGAAATAAGGTACACAGGTGACGATATTTATTTTAGCACACTTCACCAAAAACCACACTACAAAAGAATCGTGTAAAACTCAGTAAACATTGATATTATTAGTTGTGACATTAGAACAAAATGTATGTATACATGTATACAACTAAAATAACAATCTAGCGATTAACAATATTTCCTAATTTCACTAAACATTTTCATTTAGTTTCGTGAACATTTTTTTAATTAAACATGGATCTTTATTATCAATAAAAGGACTTATTTCTGCTTTTGTAGGCTTATTTTGTAAGTATAAGCAACTAATTTGTACGCGCAAATTGGGTGCCGGTGTGATGAGACTCAAACTCGAACTCATGCATCTTCGGATGCGGAGCCACGCGGAAAGTTACAAAAAATGCACTGCACACCGGCATGCGAAATGGGGTCTCGCGCACTACCGCCCGCTCCGCGATGACGTCATTTTTGCGTGCGGATGCAGCGAGTATAAACCAGGCTTCATGTTGTTTAAACCCTGCATGACTAACTTTCTTCTGTAGGACAAAGATATTTTGAAGAATGTTATGGTCCAAACAACACTGGATCCCATTGACCCCGATGTATAGAAAATAAAACAGATATTTTTCAAAATGTTTTCTCTGAGAATTTTAAGTCAGAGCAGCCAAAGACTGATTTAGACTACAGTTATTGCATTCTTAAAATGTCTAAATATTGGGTGATAAATCAGTCTGCTGTTAGTCCTGTGCCAATTTTTATACACCTGTGCAGAGAGGAATTCCTGTTTCTGGATGTAATAATCCACTAAGACAAGGTTGAACTCATGACCCTGGATTTGGGTAGCAGCCCCATTATTTCAAAATCTCTATTGTTGGCAGTCTTATTAGTTCCCTTTCGTTGTCACTCCGAGTAACGTCAGTGACTGACGAATGGGGGTTTCGCCTAGAAGCCTATCATCTTCGAGATATAGAAAACGCCCAATGGCAGTGCCAATGCCATGGGCATGTGGAATTTGCATAGCGTAACTCCACCCCACAGTGTGGGTATATAAGGAAGTACGCTGGCAACATCACATCATGTTTCTGCTTCTGAGCCAAGAGCATCTATCTCTTCACTCCTTAAGCCTTTTGAGTATATCGTCAAGCTTCTTCGAGACGAGCAGCTCTCCAGTTGGTGTGATGAGTCATGTTCTCACTGCGGGAACATGACCATTGCGATGTTGCGGTCGAGACTCAATGACCTCCGTAAAGGAAAGAGAGTCCCCTTTGCCACACCCCAATCTACCGTCTCCGAGAGAGATGGTACTTTGGCTGGTGGCCAGGGTGACCTGAGGGTTACGGTGTGGAATAAATCCCGATGATCATTCCTCGGGCCACACCCCCCTCTCGCACACCGCTACCCACGAGTGGTCGGACTGAAACAGCGGGACCATCTGCGGACACCCCGCGTGTTTCGTTCGGCGCTCCAGATGACGACGAGACGTCGATCGCCGCATCTCAAGGTGGGCTGGAGTCCTCTGTGGATGAAGATTCGGCTATGCTGCCGCCTTCGGGTGTGCCAGCATTGCCCGAATCCGACCCGGAGTTGACAGCCATGTCATCTCGGAGGATGATTGGTCTTTGGGTGCGGCGCGTCCTGACAGCTGTCGGGCCCCGCCCCCAATTACTTTCTCTCCCGAGGTACATGAGGAGGTCACGCGGTCCTGGAAGTCCCTGTTGTCTTCCTGTGACCGTTCGCAGGCCTTCTCCGCCTTCTCTGCCCTCGATGGGGCCGCGGCCAAGGGTACACTGGGGTCCCCCCTGTTGACGCTCAGTTGCAATCACGGTCGAGACTCAATGACCCCCATATGGAGGTAGAGTCCTCTCTGCCACACCCCAATTTCCCCTCCACGTGATGGGATGCTTGGCTGGTGGCCAGGGTGACCTGAGGGCTGCGGTGTGGCATAAACCCTGACGATCATTCCCCGGGCCACACCCCCCTCTTGCACAGAGTGCTTCAATGTGGCGCGGTGATCCTAAGCACCCCTCCAAGGCCTGTAGGTTCTCATCTACTTGGGTGGCGAGGGACTACAGAGTTGCGGGGCAGGCCGCCGCCTCTCAGCACGCCATGGCCATCCTTCAGGTCTACCAGGCCAGGATGCTCGCGGCATGCACGAGGGTAGAGCTGTCCCAGGGCTTTGAATGAGCCGCGTGCCGCCACCGACCTCGCCCTCCGGGCGACGAAGGTGACCCTGCGCTCCCTGGGTCAGGTGATGTCCACAGCTGTGGTCCAGGAGAGATGTGGCTCAGCCTGGTCGATATGAGAGAGGCTGAGCGAACCCGGTTCCTCAACGCTCACATATCCCAGGCTGGCCTCTTCAGCGGCACGGCCGAGAACTTCGCCCAACAGTTCTCGGCCCCCCAGAAGCAGACTGAGGCCATTAAACGTGCTGCCCCGGCAGCCAGCTGCTGCCTTACTCAGCCGCCGGCTCAGTCGTCTCAGTCTGCTTGCCGCCGAGGGCGCCCTCCCGCCCGGACCCAGCAGCAGCCGCCTTCTCCGGGCCGCACCGTGGAGGTGGTCACAGGAAGACGCCCCCGTCCGCTCCCCAGCCCCACAGCCCACCAAACGCCAGGCTAAGCGGCACTCCTGACGTGGACAGCTCAGGGATGGGCAGTTCTTTCAAGGAGGTGGTAGCAGAGCCACTCCTTCCCCCGGTGGAGGGCCGGGGGAGAATCTTCTGTTAAGGAAAGAACTAACTCACCCATCCCTGAGCACCCAGAGACTGTGCACGGCAGTGTGCGCCGCCCCCGGGCCGCGCCACTCTCGTCCCTCTCTGAAGCCAGTCTCCTCTCAGAGCAGACCCCAGTGGAACGCACGTCCTTCCCTGGTCTCCTCTGTCAGGACGCGGCTGATGACCGTGCCCCCACACCGGGATGCTATGCCTCCCACGTCTGGGTCGGTCACGCCGCCTCGCTGCCCCACCCGGGGTACGTCTGTGGTTCGCATGACCCCGCTGGTGCAGTTTTTGGGAGCCTGGCTAGAGCTTCCCGGACTGTCCTGCTGGGTCGCGAAGACCATCAGGCTCGGCTATGCGATTCAGTTTGCTCAGGCTCCTCCCCGTTCCGGGGAGTCCGATACACCATGGTGGGGCCCTACGCCCCGGTCATGCATGCGGAGGTCCCTACCCTGCTGGCAAAGGGTGCGATCGAGCCTGTCCCTCCAGCCGAAATGAAGTCCGGCTTCTACAGCCCTTACTTCATTGTACCAAGAAAACCGGTGAGTTACGACCGATCCTGGGCCTGCGCGTCCTGAACCGATCCCTTCACAGGCTTCCGTTCAGGATGTTAACAGCGAAGCGCCTTTTCGAATGCGTTCGTCCAGTAGATTGGTTTGCAGCGATTGACCTGAAGAACACCTACTTCCATATCAGTATGCGGTCCTCCCATTCGGGCTAGCTCTGTCCCCTCGCGTCTTTACGAAGATTGTCGAGGCAGCCCTTGTGCCACTCAGGCAACACGGGGTTCGCATCCTGAACTACCTCAACGACTGGCTGATCCTGAGTCACTCTCGAGAGCAGGTGTGCGAACACAGAGACCTGGTGCTCCAGCACTTAGCCCGTCTGGGCCTTCGGGTCAACTGGGAAAAGAGCAAACTCTGCCAGTGCAGAGGATCTCTTTTCTCGGTATCGACTCGGTCGCCATGTGCGCGCAGCTTACGAGCGAGCATGCGCAGTCACTGCTGACTTGCCTCCGTCAAATCGAGAGCAAGAGTGCGGTTCCACTGAAGTTATTTCAGAGGCTCCTGGGGCATATGGCATCTGCAGCTGCAGTAACGCCGCTCGGATTGCTTCATATGAGACCGCCTCAGCACTGGCTTCGCGATCGAGTCCCGAGATGGGCATGGCAGTCGGGCACGCTCCGGGTCCCAGTGACTCGGGCCTGCCTGCAGACCTTCACCCCGTGGTCGAACCTCAGCTTTCTACGGGCCGGTGTTCCCTTAGAACGAGTTTCCAGGCATATTGTTGTGTCAACAGATGCCTCCACCACGGGCTGGGGTGCCATGTGCAATGGACATGCTGCCACGGGCTCCTGGACAGGACCCCAGCGCCTCCTGCATGTCAATTGCCTCAAGTTTCTGGCAGTACGGTTCGCCCTGCACCGCTTCCGAGCGTTGTTCAAGGGCCAACACGTGCTAGTCCGGTCAGACAACACAGCCACAGTAGCGTACATCAACCACCAGGGTGGTCTACGTTCCCGCCATATGTCTCAAATCGCCCGCCATCTCGTTTTATGGAGTCAGAAGCATCTGAGGTCGCTTCGGGCCATCCATGTCCCGGGAGTCCTGAACCGTGCAGCAGACGAGCTCTCACGGCTTCAGCCCGGCCGGACCTGGTTCTCCGAACTCGTACTCCTTGCGACAGTCCCTCCCTGGTCAATTCCTCTGAGGAAGGACCTCCTTTCTCAGAGACGGGGCACCCTTTGGCACCCGCGTCCCGATCTTTGGAACCTCCACGTGTGGCTCCTGGATGGGACGCGGCAGGTTTGAGTACCCTACCACCTCAGGTGGTGGATACCATCACTTCGTCACCTGGTGCTCTTCTCGCCAAGAAGACCCCTGGAAATGCCCGATCGGGTCCGTGCTCTCATTCCTCCAAGAAGGGTTGGAACGAAGGCTGTCTCCTTCCACCCTCAAGGTTGATGTGGCTGCTATATCAGCCTACCACGGCCTTGTGGAGACGAAAAAGGTAAGTCAGCACGACCGGGTCATCAGGTTCCTGAGGGGAGCGAGGAGACTGAATCCTCCTCGCGCTCCCCTCGTACCCTCTTGGGACCTCTCAGTAGTCTTAAGTGCTCTGCAGAGGGCTCCCTTCGAGCCATTGCAGTCAGTCGAGCTTAAGTTCCTGTCTATGAAGACAGCGCTCCTGATCGCTTTGGCCTCCATCAAGGCATTTTCGGTTGACGAAGCGTGCCTGGAATTCGGGCCAGCCAACTCTCACGTGATCCTGAGACCCTGGCCTGGATATGTGCCCAAGGTTCCCACCACTCCTTTCAGGGACCAGGTGGTGAACCTGCAAGCGCTGCCTTTGGAGGAGGCAGACCCAGCCTTGGCACTGCTCTGTCCAGTACGCGCCCTCCGTGCTTACGTAGACAGAACGCAGTGTTTCAGGACCTCTGACCAGCTCTTTGTCTGTTATGGTGGGAAGCTGAAGGGAAAGGCTCCCTCCAAGCAAAGGTTGTCTCACTGGATAGTGGATGCCATTGTCTTGGCTTACCAGACGCAGGGGCGTCCATGCCCCCTAGGGGTCAGGGCGCACTCCACCCGGAGTGTGGCCTCCTCTTGGGCTTTAGCGCATGGCGCCTCGCTAACAGACATCTGCAGAGCTACAGGCTGGGCGACACCCAACACATTCGACAGATTCTATAATCTCCGAGTGGAGCCAGTGTCCTCTCTTGTACTCGCCTCTACTAGTGTCCGGTAATGGACTAGGCTCAGGTGTCTTCGCTTGCTCGCCATTCTACTCCACGGACTGGATACGTGCGATATTTTCCTCAGGTAGTTTCCCTGAAGCCCTGAGTTCCTCCAGCATTGTCGATGCCGACACCAGTGCGTCTGCCCACTCGGCCAGGCCCTCGTGTTAGGCTAGGTGCCACCGTGTGCATGGTTCCCCCCTTGGGCGACCCCCACATGTGTATGTCCACTGTAAGCCTCTCCGAGCATGTGTATTTCCCTCGGCAAGCTTTGCCTCCCCTGGGGGTAAAATTCTTCCACCTTCGGCTGGTTACCCCAGAGCTCTTCCATATGCAGCCCTTCACGGGTCATATGTGTATCCTTAAGTCCTCCCTACGGGTAGGCACATGGCGCATACTTCCACCTGGAATATGCTTCCCAGTGTACCTTGGTATTCCTGTGTTAAGTGGGAGTCCTTTGTCCGTACTAGCTTACGACAGGGAGCTCACGCTTACGCAGGTCACTGGATGACGGCCGAGTGGCGTGATTACATTGGGACCCCCATTCGTCAGTCACTGATGTTACTCGGAGTGACTGAACAAAAGGGAACGTCTCGGTTACGTATGTAACCCTCGTTCCCTGAGGAGGGAACGGAGACGTAACGTCCCTCTGCCACTTCCGCTGTACCACTGGAACGGCCGGGAGTTCAGTCTTGGCTCCTCAGCAGGTAAACATAATGCGATGTTGCCAGCGTACTTCCTTATATACCCACACTGTGGGGCGGAGTTACGCTATGCAAATTCCGCATGCCCATGGCATTGGCACTGCCATTGGGCGTTTTCTATATCTCGAAGATGATAGGCTTCTAAGTAAAACCCCCATTCGTCAGTCACTGACGTTACGTCTCCGTTCCCTCCTCAGGGAACGAGGGTTACATACGTAACCGAGACGTTTTTTTTAATCACAAAATCCCTAAAATCCCACAACTAATGCACTTGCTTTGCCAGTAGAATTGATCTGTAGAGCTCTGGTAAAGCTCTCTAGCTCCATTACAGTCTTCTGTTTTGGATTGAAGCCCGACCTTTCTTTATTCTTCTGGCCTACATGACATGAAATATAGGCCATTTATGATAATGTCGTACTAATTTGATAATAAATTATACTCTCCCTCTTGGTCTGTCTCCATTGCTGAGAGTGCTGGTTAAGCATGAGTGGATTTTTTGTCTGTGGAAAAAGCTTTACTTTACATTCGCTTTCTGAGCCAGTAACAGTTGATAGAATCCAGGCCGGTCTGATCCTAATAGGAATAGCAGGACATGCTGAGGTCCTCCTCAGTCTATGCCCTTCCTTTGGCTCTTTCTCTCCTGTGTAATCATTAGCCCTCACCTGAGTAGCCACGCAGGCTCAAGTACCCTGACAAGTTGGTAGGTGTCCTAGGGGTCTTTCAGGCTAAAGACATGCCGTTCTTGACATGACCGAGAATGGAAGTCTGACACCTTTTCTGTCACATGGCAAAAGGAAAGACATGTATTAGGCCTAAATAATCCCTCCATTGTTACTCACTAGACTAAGATGTCAGTAGGGAAGGACTAGCCAGAAGCAGCACTGGATCTTTTCCCAATGGACTGGCAGACAAATCTGTATATTTTATTTATTTATATATTTTATACACTGCTGTTCAAATGTTTGGAGTCAGTTATTTTTTTTAAAAAATGTTTTTAAAGAAGTTTATTATGCTCACCAAGGCTGCATGTTTTTGATCAAAAATTTAGTATAAAGGAAATATTGTGAAATATTATTACAATTAAAATAACTGTTTACTATTTTAATATATTTTAAAATGTGATTTATTCTCTATTTTTTTGCCATTACTCCAGTCTTCAGTGTGATATGATCCTTCAGAAATCATGCAGATATGCTGGTTAATATTTTTGTGGAAACTGTAACATTTTTTTTACCTAGATACTTCGATAAATAAAAAGTTCATAAGATCAGCATTTATTTAAAAAAATCATAAGATCAGCATTTATTTTGTTGTATTTTTATACCACTGTAACATCCTAAAACATCCTAAACATCCCCATAATCTATAACAATCATAAATTGTTCTCACCTGCAGGTCAAAGATGTCAGGCGTTGCTTTAGGGTCCTCAGCTCAATCTGAGTTTGAGTGCACTGGGTTGCTAATATAAATATCTAAACTACAACCAATAAAGATATTTCCAGGAAAAATCACTCTGAGACTTAATTGAAAAGTTTATACGAATAACCACAGAATGGTTTCTGTTTTTACTTAAAAAGAAGTTTCAGAATAATACAAAGAACAATAATTCAAAAAGGCAAAAATAACATAACGTGTAAATCTTCACCCAAAGCGTGGCCCCCAAAAAACAATGTACAAAGCTTTTTTTACTTGGACATATCTTGGGGCAGCCTTAAGAAGTTATGACGGTCATCATCATATAGTAATTCCTTATAAGGTAAGCTTAGGTAAGCTACTTGCCTTGGACTGGCGCAATCATAATATTTGTCCAAGGCTACCACAAGTATTGCAACAAGCACACATACATTTCTTTTGTCTTACTTTTCAGCGGACACTTGGAGGCTTAAGGCCCCTGTCAAAACCACAAAACCTTTATTATAGCTGACAGTCAGTTTGAACTTCCCCTTTTAAAGATTTCATGGCTAGAAATCAGCAAATAGTCAAACTTGTTTAAGAAAACATGTTTAGCTCATTAACACTTCTAAACAAGAAAAACAAGAAAACCACACACATCTAAAATGCAAACTAAAAATGCAAACTTCTTTGCAAGGCAAGTTTGGATTATCCTATATTTCAAGGAATTCAAACTTCTCTTGGAACTTGAACATTTCACAATTGGAGCATTCAAATTGACTTTCCAACATAAAACTCCTAACGTCATTCATTAATTTCTTATTCAATTTCTCCATTTGTGTGATGACCCTTATCATCTGCTTGCCCCTCCAGATTACCCCCCACTCCGAGGGTAACTCCTTGCGTGCTGCTTTCGTCCTCCTTTTCTCTTTCTTTTCTGCTTTCCGGAGTTGTCTGGCATGTTCCCTTCTTGCGTCGTTCAACTAAAAGATCATCCATAAACATTTCAGTTTTATCTGGCACTTTTGTTGTTATATTCAATTCATTTAGGAGAGATCTTGTTTCCAGGAATTTATCAGAGGAATTCATATTTACTCGTTGGCCATTTAGGGCCAACTGCACAATTTTGAAATAAAAGTCTTTTATAACATTATAAATGCTTGTACTGCTACATTTGATCAATTTAATGCATCCCTGTTGAATAAAAGCATTAATTTATTTTAAAAAATCTTTTGAAGGGTAGTACCGGGTACTGGGTTGGACCCATTTTGGCTTCAGAACTGCATTCATTCTTAGTGGCATAGATTCAACAAGATGCTGGAAACATTCCTCAGAGATTTTGGTCCATATTGACATGAAAGCATTACACAGTTTCTGCAGATTTGTCGGCTGTACATCCATGATGCGGCTCTCCAGTTCCACCACATCCCAAAGGTGCTCTACTGGATTGAGATCTGGTGACTGTGGAGGCCATTTGAGTATAGTGAACTCATTGTCATGTTCAAGAAACCAGTTTGAGACTATTTGCGCTTTGTAACATGGCTCGTTTTCCTGTTGGAAGTAGCCTTCAGAAGATGGGCACACTGTACTGTGGTCATAAAGGGATTGACATGGTCAGCAACAATACTCAGGTAGGCTGTATTCTGACCGTACTATCTGAATGTCACAGCAGAAATCAAGACTCATCAAGACCAGGCAATGTTTTTCCAATCTTCTATTGTTCGGTTTTGGTGAGCCGGTGCAAATTGTATCCTCAGTTTCCTGTTCTTAGCTGACAGGAGTGGCACCCCCATTGTGGTCTTCTGCTGCTGTAGCCCATCTAATTCAAGGTTCAACATGTTGTGCGTTCAGAGATGCTCTTATGCATACCTTGGTTGTAACGAGTGGTTATTTAGTTAATATTGCCTTTCTATCAGCTCAAACCAGTCTGGCCATTCTCCTCTGACCTCTGGCATCAAGAAGGCATTTTTGCTCACAGAACTTCCGCTCACTGGATTTTTTTCCCCCGGACCATTCTCTGTAAACCCTAGAGATGGTTGTGTGTGAAAACCCCAGTAGATCAGCAGTTTCTGAAATTCTCAGACCAGCCCGTCTGACACCAACAACCACACCATGTTCAAAGTCACTTAAATCACCTTTCTTCCCCATTCTGATGCTCAGTTTGAACTTCAGCAGATCGTCTTGATCATGTCTACTTGCCTATGCATTGTGTTGCTGCCATGTGATTGGCTGATTAGATATTTGCGTTAACAAGCAATTGAACAGGTGTACCTAATAAAGTGGTCGGTGAGTGTGTGCATTTATATATTTTTAAAATATTAATAAAAAAATACAATATATCACAGATTTGAACTCATTGTAATGAGGGCTTCATCCTTTCAACTGCTTCCGCGTCTTAATTCTGTCACTGTCCATGGTTCTGAAATGCCTTCATTTAAAGGGGTCATCGGATGCAAAATTCACTTTTATATGGTGTTTGCATATAAATGTGTCCTTGCAGTGTGTGAACACAACCATCCTACAATGATGTAAGGGCTATAAGGGCTATATATATTTTTTAATCCTCAAAAAGCCTAAACACTCTCAATAATCAAGCCTTTTTGATTTTCTGAGCAATATGATGTCATATTGCTCATGCTCCGCCCACGGCCGCTGACGGACTGCCCCATATTAGCATATTTCCGCCCTCAGCCAGTTGTACACTGCCCGCCAAGGCAGCACTTCACGTGTCTACACACCCCACGGAAGAGAGGGGTGGGGTGAGCAGTAGCTCATTATCCTTTAAAGAGACATGCACCGAAACAGGTCGCTGTGAACAGAGCTGTTTTTGAGGAGGTAAAAAGGGTGTTGTTTTACACAAACATTGAGGAATTTCAAACAAAGTATGTTACAGACTTTACAGGAAGACCCTAAAGAATCATACTAACTTGTGGAAAATGGGCATCCGATGACCCCTTTAAAACGTATACATTGTGCTTGTAAGCAACAGTGGATAGTTAATTCTCAAGCATTCTGAGGGGACAGTTTACTTTGTTACAGAACTTTAACCAATTGCAGCAACAACAATTTAAAAAGAACATGTGGACATAAATCTTGAAACTCTGTTCATTTTATACCCTGTAACTAAATTAAATGGGGCTAGACTGAAAAAGAGAGTGAGGATATAGTAAAAAGAAATTGATCTTCTGGACAGGATGAAAGACGTGAATTAATAAAGGAGTAAACGCTGGTGGGGTGGAAAGAGCAGCGAGGAGACAGTCAGTACTGTACTGTGAAGGACGTTCCCTTGGTTGCAAAATAAACACACATTTCTGACATCAACGCATCGCACACACACAGGCCTGAGGCTCTCACGGTATACCATGTGGAGTTGTGCTCTGCTGTTGATGGCCAGAGCTGTTGAATTGATTTATTACTTCTGGCTGCTGTTGTTGACATGGCTAAAATCTAAATGGCTACAGCCGGCTGGCAATGTAAGCACTTTAAAGGGCACCGTAAGTCATTTATCCTCGCTCTCACACAGCTCTATTTTATTTTTCAATAAAATTTCCATCTGACAGTTGTGTGGTCTGTGGTCAAAAAGATTGAAATCTGAGATTAAGCCCGTTTTATCAGAATCTCTTTGTGTTTGGAAGAAAAGGCCCATTGTCCCTTCCCTTTGCTTCCTTCACTAGATTCACACCTCTCTCTGCGTCCATCCAAATGCCCCACGCTAAATAAAACACTAAGTGCACTTAACCTTTCATAAACAGCGGAAACTAAAGGATAAACAACAGAATAGCCGGCAGCTTGCTGTCATCAGCAGTTTGACTTGCTCAGTGTCTGTGCTGTTGGCTGATATCTTTCACTCCATTTTGGTCTTTCTTTAAGGGGTTTGTATGCAACAAATGTGATTCAAACAGATATTAGCACATTTTAAAGGAATGGGAAGTACAAAAGCTCTGTTGACAGATGCAGTTAACACACCACATGTGGCATACTGTGTAATTCTGACTCCGAATGAAGATTTGTTACTGCACATGAGCTATTTGCATACATTTAGCATGAACTTCCAGTTTAAAGCCCCGCTTATCTGATGCGTATGTGTCTGATCTAGTGTCAGGGTGATCGCCGATTTTGTAAATGTGATCAAAAACATGTCCTCCCTTTCTTTCTCTCTAGATATCACTGTCTGTCTCTCCCGCTTGCCGATTTGAAATGCAAATAGTTATTGGATGACAATGAATTTTCCAGCTAAAAGCCATTAACTCTGAGGTGATTGACTATAGCAAGCTAAATTCATGAATACATCTGCAATGAAGGATTACAAATAAAACCAGCTCATCAAATAACACAGAAGCCTGAAATAACCCGATAATTCTCTCCTCACATCTCACCTTTCTACTCCCTACAGAGAAATACAAACCATTCTTCAGCATACTGCAGTCTTTCTCATTCTCTGCTTGCTCTTCCCTAAGGCTGTGTGGAGTGCTGCAAAGTGGGTGTTGCACAAATGACTGCCAGATCTCACTAAAACAGAAGGGCCGCTGGTGTTATAATCGCCAGTCTTTTGTAGGGACCCTGTCATAAAGGCTCAGAGCAAGCAGTTGACCTGCACTCAAACAAACACATGTAGGCTGTTAAGGGAGAAATTTTCATCTCCATTCCCAGTTAATCAATTTCTTTTCCGTTAAACAATTTGTGTGTCTTATTCACTTAACCATACATACTGTAAATATAAACCCACATGAATCCAGGACAGACTAATTACATGCTACACTGGCCTGCACGTGATAGATAACTAAAGTGCTTCTTATGTAAAGTTTCCTAGACCCTAGGATCAAGAAAGAACTGCTTTTTTGCTCCCATTTTTAACCTGAATGGTTTTAAATGACCACTGGATTCAAGTGAGCACTGAAATATTCTAACAGTATTTACCATAGTCAAGTCAAGTCACCTTTATTTATATAGAGCTTTTTACAATACAGATTGTTTCAAAGCAGCTTTACAGTGATAACAGGAAAATAATGCAGCAAAATTTGTTTCGGCTGTACAGCCACTCTGGAGAAAACAGTGGTGTCATCGTCCAGCTCAGTTCAATTCTCATACAATGGTGTCAATGCAGGCCGTCAGTAATATAGTTGAATATTTAGTGTCCCCAAATAAGCAAGCCAAAAGCCAAAGTATGTATGTATATATACGCTGAACAAAATTATAAACGCAACACTTTTGTTTTTGCTCCCATTTTTCATGAGCTGAACTCAAAGATCTAAGACTTTTTCTGTGTACACAAAAGGTCTGTTTCTCTCAAATATTTTTCACAAATCTGTCTAAATCTGTGTTAGTGAGCACTTCTCCTTTGCCGAGATAATCCATCCACCTCACAGGTGTGGCATATCAAGATGCTGATTAGACAGCGTGATTATTGCACAGGTGTGCCTTAGGCTGGCCACAATAAGAGGCCACTCTAAAATGTGCAGTTTTACTATATTGGGGGGGTCCGGGGGAGGGGGGATCCAAAAACCAGTCAGTATCTGGTGTGACCACCATTTGCCTCACGCAGTGCAACACATCTGGGTGACATGTCCGGTGATTATGCTGGCCATGCAAGAACTGGGATGTTTTCAGCTTCCAGGAATTGTGTACAGATCCTTGCAACATGGGGCCGTGCATTATCATGCTGCAACATGAGGTGATGGTCGTGGATGAATGGCACAACAATGGGCTTCAGGATCTCGTCACGGTATCTCTGTGCATTCAAAATGCCATCAATAAAATGCACCTGTGTTCGTTGTCCATAACATACGCCTGCCCATACCATAACCCCACCGCCACCATGGGCCACTCGATCCACAACGTTGACATCAGCAAACCGCTCACCCACACGACGCCATACACGCTGTCTGACATATGCCCAGTACAGTGAAAACCGGGATTCATCCGTGAAGAGAACACCTCTCCAAAGTGCCAGACGCCATCGAATGTGAGCATTTGCCCACTCAAGTCGGTTACGACGAACTGATGAGCATGCAGATGAGCTTCCCTGAGACGGTTTCTGACAGTTTGTGCAGAAATTCTTTGGTTATGCAAACCGATTGTTGCAGCAGCGGTGGCTGGTCTCAGAGGATCTTGGAGGTGAAGATGCTGGATGTGGAGGTCCTGGGCTGGTGTGGTTACACGTGGTCTGTGGTTGTGAGGCCGGTTGGATGTACTGCCAAATTCTCTGAAATGCCTTTGGAGATGGCTTATGGTAGAGAAATTAACATTCAATTCACGGGCAACAGCTCTGGTGGCATTGTGCTGTGTGATAAAACTGCACATTTTAGAGTGGCCTTTTATTGTGGCCAGCCTAAGGCACACCTGTGCATTAATCATGCTGTCTAATCAGCATCTTGATATGCCACAACTGTGAGGTGGATGGATTATCTCGGCAAAGGAGAAGTGCTCACTAACACAGATGTAGACAGATTTGCGAACAATATTTGAGAGAAATAGGCCTTTTGTAAAAAGTTTTAGATCTTTGAGTTCAGCTCATGAAAAATGGGGGCAAAAACAAAAGTTGCATTTATAATTTTGTTCAGTGTATATATATATACATACATATATACATAGATCCCTCATTAGTGACTGTTTCTATGGGCCGCTATATACATAAGCTGTTCGTCATGTTAAAGCAGTCTAAGCCGGTCCGTGAACATTCGAGAGCAATTTGACTGGGCGTCTGCAACTGTAGTCAGACTTCAGCAGATCATTTTGCTAAACTAACACAATACAAGACGAAGGCATCAGCTAACACTACATTAAAAACATTAAAAAGTACCATAGTAAAATCCTGTAATAATGATTTAGTACATATAAAACACAAACCAACACATTCTCACCTGTGAAAGGTTATCCCATTTCTTTTGGGAATTTAAATCTCGGTGGTTTCAGCCACAACCAGAAGCGGCGCATTGTTTTGGCATCATTTGATTCTTACTGTGAGTGACGACATGCTGACCGTTCCAATATGGACCGTTCAGCTGTCCAATGTGGCATCTACGTATACATATCTATGGTGTTTACTGGACTGCTATTCAGTACTGAGTGAGCAGTGTAGTGCGATTCATGAATCACTGACTCTTATGAGCCAATTCTTTTAAGTGAATCAAAACATATAGTGGGCCTGTCCAAATACCCACACTTTGCGGTCTTGACCACTTGAGAGCATGTGCACGCAACAGGAAGTAAGTGCGCAAGATTGTCCCATGTCTTAAAAATGCCAAAGCGCAGTGCCCTGAACGCACACTAAACCCACACTCTCTCGAATACCGCTGCTAAGCGCATACCATCATGCATCATGTTTGGGAACTCGTGTGCCCCGAAATCGTGAGCTGTCAAAGAAAACATTCCACTGTAAGGTAAATTAATTAGATATTACATATCATTTGGTAGTAAAACATAAAGTGTTGCACGTTTTATTGGTGCAAAGATGAGTAGGCTGTATGTATTTTGTACAACATTTGCAACTGCTTTTTATAACTTTTTAAAGCACTAATTAGAAGCACCACAATTTTTAAATTGTCTTCTGTTATAAGGACTACTGAAAAGACATTTAAAAGTATTTTAAAATGCAAATATTGAAAATCAAAACAAAGCTCTGTAAACACTTGCATTTTTGCAACTCTATGGGTCCTATCATACACCCGGCACAATGCGACGCCAGGTGTGACGCAAGAGTTTTTTGCTAGTTTCAGCCTGATGCAGTTATCATTTCACGTCCAGCGCCCACGTTGTTTAAATAGCAAATGCACTCGCGCCCATCTGTTTGCCCATAGGCATGCTGGTCTGAAAACGAGGTGTGTTCATATTTTGGAGGCGACTGAAAAAGACTGCGCCATTGACCAACAAAAACCTGGTCTAAAGTCAAAGGCGCTGTATTTTTTTCGTTAGTAATATGGCCTATAGGCGGGTGCACACTTTGCTTGTTACACCGCAGCAGCACACAAACATGCCAAATATTAAAAATAAAAGGATTCCTCTCTGGAAAAGCGTTCAGTCTATCCGCTTGCAAATTCCACCATGTAAATAGCAATCAGCCATGGTGCAAGCACAACTGGCTTTTAAAGGGAATGGGAGATGAGACTCTGATTGCACGTTACGATCAAAACACACCCATGACTCATTAAGAGAATAGGTACAACCCTTTTGGACGATGCGCCTGGCACACCGACCATTAGTGGATTCAGTATTCAGGATTCTAAGGGCACCGGTGCCATGTGCTTCAGACCATGCGGTTAGATTGCTAAAATAGGGCCCTATAAGTGTGTCCCACTTACAGAATCACAAGTTATTACGTTTATCATGTTTGTTTTTCGATAACTGATAATGTGCCTTCCTGCTCTCAAGGCTTATGAGACTTGTGTAGTTACTGACTGGTTGTTGAAACCTGAATTATTGGAAGCAGACTGCTGAGGGTCTAAAAGAACCGTTATGGAATCAAAAATAATTAACTTGAATGATGGAATTATACGAATGGAGTTGCAATGAAACAGAAGTAGTGTCAGATCTTTTCTTTCATATTGTGATTAAAATCTGCGTATAATGCATTACTAAAATATTTGTTCTATTCATTGATTGTTGATTAGATTCTGAGATGTGGCTATTGCAATCAAAAAATAAGAAAGATCTGATAGCGCGTTTGCAGGGGTGGGTTTAAGCAGACTAAATGATTGGTGACATCTGACATATGTTAAGATTTTTGGACATAAGATTTTAATGAAACATGCATAGATGAAGTTGTTCACAATGAGACCAATAACATGCATTTAGAAAATAGATTTACTACATGCTGACTTTACCAGAATTCCTTACGATTACCATCCACACTAGAAACACAACTTCCAGACATGCTAACCCACAAATAAACTGGCTAATTCACAGCTCACTGCATTTATACAGTATTCACTCATCTTCTGTGTGTATCTATACATTTTCAGGACTGAAACTGTGTACACACAAACACACTTTAGCAACAAATACACTTCTGTGCTCTAAGCTTTTAAGCTCTTGTCCATATTATCTGATGTTAGCTGCATGCACAATTGTTGTATAAGTTAGAAAAATGTGTGCACAAACTTTTATATCACTCTTTTTTTCCCCAAGCCGTTTTAATTGAGCTGTTCATGCAGGAGCTCATATTTAATGCATTTCACAGAGAGATGAAGAGAGACGGGCAGAAATAGTCTTCTGCAGAATGTCCTGCTGGTGTTAACAAGCTTCAGGACTGCACTTATCTGCTGGCTCTTATTTTATATTCTGACTGAGAGCATCAATCTTAATTCCATCAGACTGCCAGCAGGGGAATTTTTGAGGGATTTCATTGGTTTTGTCTCTGGAGTGTGTGTGTAAGGGGTGGTGTTATGCATTTTGTTTGTTGGTTTTTCAGTTTAGCTTGGATGCCTTGGATTATATTCACTGAAGCTTTGGGGTCTTACTGAGTGTTATGGGACATTTTCCATGGTGTTTTTTGTTTTGTCTGTGGGCCAGTTTGATGGATTCAGAAAAACTTTAGACTCAAGTTTTTTTTTTGCAAAGCAAATTAAGAGGGGGTAGGGGGTGACAAAGGATGGACATTAGAACACAAAGTCGAAAAGTCAATCATACAGAGAAAGGCCATGTTCACATTTGGCATTAAAATGCAACCTAAATCTGAATGTTGTCTGCATATGCGCTTTAAAAAGACACGTGTAAACGCGTTTATAAAGATCAAGATACATGTCGAGAAGGTTATGAGAGAACTGGCTCCGATGTCAGCAAAAAATAAGGCATTTCAAGACAATGAAATGAAATGTTTAACCTTGTGATTGCAAGAAACCCCAGCATTTTTCAAGAAGTCTTGCTATGCACTAGTTCCATTCTAGACTAAATTTTAAATTTAAATTGCGCATAGGGAAAACGGATTAAATGTGTGCTGTGTGCTGATTGGGTGATGATCAAATCGGCTTGATTGGATCATAAGTTTCAATGTTTTTGCAAGTTGTAAATGAAGATGTGGACCTGTCATTACAGTTCAGAGATAAAGAAGGGGAGAGAGTATTTTTCCTCTATTAAGGTGATAGGGTGGATGAAAGGTTACAAATAAGGAATGGAGGAAAAATGATGAGCCAGATCAATGAGAGTGAGATAATATGAATTAACGAGACATTTTTAGTTCCCTTTTTTGTTTTATTTAATTGCCTGTGTTGCCATGACAACTATTCACATGCTTCACAATCCCTTAAAAAGTTGTGAAGTACAGCAGGGATTTACCCCTTCACTCTCTCATTCACTCACGCAGACTCACTTACTCAGTCACTCACTCACTTACTCCCAGACTTATGCACTCGCACACTGAACCACACTATTTATGCTACTAAATAACATAGAATAGTGCATAAGTATGCAAATTAGTATGCACCACTGACTTGCTATTCACTTGCTCACTCAAACACACACGTCCACTTTATCTCACTCATTCACACACCCACTCACTCGCTCAGTGACAATATCATTCTCTCGCACAGACTTAATCGGTGAGTGAAAATCGGGTCTAAAATCGTGCAGTGTGAACCCGGCATTACTTGATTACTAATTCACTTACTAACTCATTGCTCACTTATTCACTCACTGACTCATTTGCTCACTCACACACACATACACACACTCATTCACTCGTCCACTGACTCACCCGTTAACTGATTCACTCACTCGCTCACTCACTCACTTACAGATTTACTCACCCATCCACTGACTCACCCGTTCACTGATTCATTCACTCACTCACTCACTCACTTACAGATTTATTCACCCATCCACTGACTCACTCGCTCACTAGTTCACTCAGACACAATTGCTCACTCACTTATTCCCTCACTGACTAATTCACTTGCACACTGAGTCTCTCTCTCACTTGTTTACTCACTGACTCCTTTGCTCACTCACACACACATACACACACTCACACACACATACACACACTCATTCACTCATCCACTGATCCACTGACTCACCCGTTCACTGATTTACTCTCTCACTCACTCACTCACTCACTCACTCACTCACTCACTCACTCACTCACAGACTCATTCATCTGTCCACTGACTCACTAACTGACTTACTGATTCATTCAGTGACTCAGTCACTAACAGACTGACTCATTCACTAACCCCCTTACTCACAAGTTCACCCTTTAGTGAGCTTGTTTTTATATAGTTTTTTTAAGACTCTGAATCATTATCAGTGTCTTAGTTCAACCATATTTCTTTCCTTTCCTCCATCTTTGGTCTAATGGCGGATTAATTGAAGGAGGGGATGACCCCAGTGGTTTTCCCAATATTGCGCTTTTGCTCAGTGAGCAAGCAGAATGCTTGATATAGTGCATGAAAGGCTATGTTTGTGCAAGTTCTTCTCTAATGTATTCTGAACAGACAATCTGCCATCTGCTTTATTGTCTGAACAATCTATAAACAGTAAAGCGGATCCTCATAATAACAAGTTTTATTTGAACTTGTCTTGTTTATTATACTTTCTTACACTCAGTTAAATAGTTTCATTAGTTCATAACGTACAGCGTTCTCTAGATGTCACTAAAGCAATGAGTTGAGTCTGAACATATCTGGAGCTCTGACATACTGCCGGTAATGATCGAACAATGATGTGTGCCAATAACCATAGTGATGCTTCTCCTTTTATACTCCTAATGTATTCACATCTGCTAGTGTCTATCCTTCATCTTTGGACCCATTCACTGTCTTTCTCATCTGTGTATTCTGGGTCATATCTGTATGTGAATGGTCACCATAGCAGCCGCTTGAGAGCCGATTATAATCACGCATGTCACCACAAACAGGCCTGATCAGAAATACACTGATTACATCTCTCTCTCTCTCTCTCGCTCTCTCTCCACCCCCCCAACCCCCCCCCCCCCACTCCCCCCTTCTCTTCTCTACTCTACACCATCTGTCCTTTCTCTCAGTCCCCTCCTTATGACACTCTTGTTATAACCTGCCTATTTGACTCTGCATCATAAAGGGAAGTAGCAGAATAAAGTTTATTGAATTCAGCTGAAAACATGTATTGTGCAGAAACATATCATTGCAGGGTTAAAGAAAGTGGCTTTAGTGAAAGGATTAGAAAGAGACAGGGAGGTCTGTTGACACAGGTCAAGGAGGTCTATAGTATCTGCAGAAAGCTATCAGTAAGTATCCCCATTCATCACTGTGACCTGATTGTAGCCGTCTATTTTCTTTTGGGTAAAATGGCATGAACCATAAACGTATTATATGCATTTGTAATGTTAGAAATTCCAATTCCAATTCCAAATAAATGCTGTTTTTTTGAACTTTCTATTCATCAAAGAATCCTGAAAAACTATATCACGGTTTCCACAAAAATATGAATTAGCAGAACTTTTTTCAACATTGATAATAAGACATTTTTCTTGAGCACCAAATTAGCATAATAGAATTTTTTCTGAAGGATTGTGTGACACTGAAGACTGGAGTAATGATGCTGAAAATACAGCTTTGCCATCACAGGAATTCCATTGTCTTTTGTCAGTTAAGAGTAGTGTACCAACACGTTCTCATACCCAACTCAACACATATTGATGCTTGGTCAGGACCCCTCTGCGTCAATTTTTACTGCACAGGGTACCCCTTTAGTGCCATTTTTCGACTCACAGGGTACTCCATTGATTTCAGTTGTTTGCCCTATGCATCAGATCAAGACGCATTTAATTCTTTGCATTTGTAAAAGTAGACATGATTTCTGTGGCCACAGAAAAATAACTCTTTCTTAGCTCGTAGCTATGATCGATTCGTTAAGGTGACAATTTATTTATAAGCAGACCAGAATCAACTCGTACGAATGTGCACTCAGTTTATTTAACTAAAACACGAACACATAACTACTCTACACAAACACACGAGCACACATACATGGGTAGAATGGAAAGTGGAAGTGGCTGGAAAACCGGATCAGAACAGAGGAATGAAGCTATGAAAAGAGTCAAAAACCTGGGAGAACCATCAGTTAAGACAACAATTAATTACTTAAAAATCATACAATGTGATTTTCTGGATTTTTGTTTTAGATTCCGTCACTCACAGTTGAAGAGTACCTATGATAAAAATTACAGACTTCTAAATGCTTTGTAAGTGGGCAAACCTGCAAAATCGGCAGTGTATCAAATACTTGTTCTCCCCACTGTAATAGACACACACTGCATTCTATGAGAAAGTGATGTCCACCAAAGTGTGAGTCATTAAATGAGGAATACTTTGATAGGAGACACCAGCTAGAAGAACTAACATTAACTAGTAATTCTATCATCAAGCATGCAAGACACTATACAATATAAAAGACAATATACAAACAGTAATGATACACAAAATGTACTGAAATGCATGTTCATTCATTAAAACAGACTGTCAATGAGTTAGTGGATAGAATTCCATTTCTGTAGGGGGTTGCCTGTGCAGTTCTCCCATTTGAGAACAGTCCGCCCAAGTGTCTTTGAAGTCTATGGATTAGCACCTGGGTGCTAATTCCCAGTGGGGAAACTAGACATCACAGAGCCTGTCTGGTCCTTAAGGAGATTAAATTGTAAGAATTGTGTGTTTGATCGGTCCAGTCGTTACACACGTAACAGGCAAATAAAAGTACAGTCACAGGTATTCATTGCAATAACTGACCAAAAACAGTATAAAAGTATTAAATCATGTTGCATTCCAAGTCTTCTGAAGCCATACGATATCTTTATGTGAAGAACAGAGTAGATCTTGAAATGATCCCACCGCTCTGTGAACGCACTCAGTCATTCAAAAGATACACCCGACTCTTTAGCATGACGCAATTGGTCACGAGACATACGAGAGCCAATGCAATTTTACTGTCAAAGCTGACGTAGCATTTCTTCTTGCGGCAATTTTTTAATGTGTGCATGATCTACAGCAGATGATCACTTTTGGGTCTTTTCTTCACACAGTTCAATCGTTTGGCCTCGGAACACTTGGAATATTTCTACCTTTTGAACAAATTGTCCCTGTAGTTGTATCTGCCTGTTATATCCTGTGTTTTATATGATATAATACACAAATGGGTAGGTTTAGGGATGGGGTTGGGTTAGGTTACGTGTTCAAACGTGTGTCTAAATAGCGTAAATAAAATAAATGTAAATAAAATTATGCTGGCTGATTAAATTGAGAATCACACTCCAAAATGTCATAATGGCAAAATCATAACCAAATAATTATATAATTAACCAAATAATTAATAATAATAATTTCATCCAGACGTCCTGACCAAGCGTCAATATGTGAGAATGTTGGATGTACACAACTCAAACAGAAGTAACTTTCAAACCAAGCAACTTTCTGTTTGTCAGTGTGGCGAATTCAACGACCATTGAAAATGAACGAAATCTGTGTGGGAAAAATTTTCGCTCTCATACGAAACTGCAGACTGCAGAATGACTCGCAAAATTTCTCTAACAACGATAAATGTGACTGCACTTTAAAAGGGTCATGACATGGATTTTTTTATTATTATTTAACCCTTATACACTATTAAGGGTCTTTTCGACCCCAAATGACGTTTTCTGAAATAAAAAAAATGTTCCCTTCATCTAAATGGCATGAGACTTGATGTTGTACACTTGCTAGCTCTACAAACAAAAAAATAAATTGGAATGATATCTGGTTGTATGTTAACTTGATGATCTCCCGAGAACCCACATTGAAATCAATGGGGAAATGAAAAAAATCGATACTTTTTTTTATATCTGTCAATTAAAAAAAACAAATCAGCCACAACACAGAACACAAATACACAGAAGTGAAGTGGCAACCCTATAGCACATCCACAATGTGGAATGCTTGTGCTCATTCACACACATACACACACTCCACCCCCCAAAAACAGCCCCACCGCCCAAAAATCACCCATAGACATCAATGGGAGACTATAAAATTAGCTTTTTGTTACATAATTTGTCAAAATAATTCACTTACAATGCAGAAAACACAAAAAAAATGAAGGGGTGATACCACAACACACCCCTGATGGAGTAAACACACACAAAATCACATTTTATTGTCTGGGGTCTCTGGATACCCCAACATCCTGAGTGTACATTCAAAACGAATAGCGCATATGTTCCTTGAGGTTCACTTAAAATGTTTAGCTTGTTTGGATTGATTTTATAGGGTTATTTACCCCTGATGTATGACTCGAGTATGTCCATTTATTTGTCAGTTAATGTATAAAATAGTATACTGTACATAATTTGATTTATTGTATTAATATATATGTTACACATTTTATATACATGTCAGTTAAAGTATATTTATTTCATATATTCAATATATTCATCATGCTACATGAAACCCCTGGAAGTTCAGTTATGATTTTAATTTTTTATTTTAAAAAATAATTTTGAATAAATCAATTCATGTCACATTAGTGCGTGTCAGAAGACCAGCAGCATTGAGTTGTTTTACATATTCTCATTAATTTCCATTTTGCCACAATGACAGTAGGCATGTGTATCCATGTGAATCAGATCAATTCCTGCCTTCCGGTGGTATCAGTTTGTACATGCAGTTACAGTTTCTAAAGCAACATTAAGGCTTGATAAATCACTGTGGGTGTAATTTAATCTATAAGCATTAACATTAACAGCATGTATTTTGTGCATGTATTAAGGAATGCTTAATATTACATATTCAACACCCTCAAAAACAAACAAAAACATTTTTTATTTTCTTCGTGAGGAAAGCCTTGTGGTTTTACCTCACATTCCAGAATTCATTTGTTCATAAATTTTTTTATGCATTCATTGATTTTTTAATTTGCCCATTCATCCATATGTTTGTCACTGATTCATTCATTTTTTTTCTCTCCTGTTATCAGTAGGGGTTTAGCTACATCAGTTTGAACCCTGTTCTCATGGTCATGTTAGTCGGTTCAGATTAAAAAGCATCAAATCCTCCTGGCACGATTGACATGGGGTGTTTAGGGATGCGGGAAGGAGGGATGAATGGAAAAGGGCGGGAGCTGAGTGAATTAATCACAGTAGTTTGAAAGTCTGTTTGTGTAAAGCGTCTAAAAGTGTGGATTTATGTCCATGTAAATGTAGTAAATGTTGTAACATGTGAGAGTAAGTTTACAAAGTTATGTTTGAAATTTTAATTGTGTGTGTATACTTGTGTTTGTGTTGTTTGTGTGGGTGAGTGTCTGCTTTTGGCAAGCTCATTACAATGTGGGATTAGTAGGAAATGCTAAATTGTGGGGAGAAATTGGATCAGATTACAGTGAATTTTGGCACCGGATTATCTTCAATCCCTCCAGTGTATCCAAGTAGCCTGAATGGGTGTTTATGAAAGACGTTGTGAGAGCGAAGCGAGTGGCAAACTTTAGAAAAAGCAGGCTCTGTACCTTGGATCTCCTTCTTCTCTTTTTGTGTTCTGTTTAATGTGAGACTGTTCTCATCTCACCTAGTATATTTATCTCTATATCTCATACACATCTTCTGTTCCATGGGTTGTGTTTTGGGCTGGTGTCAAGAGCAGCAGTCCTGCTGATTTCATGAAGATTCTTTGCTTCCTTCCACTGGCACCACGCTGTTCAGCTGAATTAACCAATCGCCTGAGGGTTTTTTTCCTACAAGCTTGAGAGATTTAAGAGGGAAAGTTTGGGCTTTTTAAACTAAATCTCTGCTCATCATGTTGGGTTCAAACTGTCATTCCTCTGGGAGCTCAAGCAGAAGCCCCTGGGGATACCGGCACATGTAAATAATGTTCTCAAACTTACTCATCTTCTCAAAATTTCCATACCAAAATCTCTGACAATGTTACCGCTATTTCTAGTTTCTAACAGCAAGCATCTTTTGATTATTCCTTACTGTGGAGCTGATGTGTTGGGTCTTTGTGCCGTGTCTTAACTTAGCAACCAATTTTACTGGATGCCTTCCAAAGCACATTGCAGCTTGAAGTAGAGCAGGGTCCTGGAAGGCAGCTGTCCTGCAGAGTTTAACTCTATCCCTAATCAAACACCTAAAAAAATCGAACCTAAGTCTTGCAAATTACAGGCAGGTGTGTTTGATTAGGGATGGAACTATACTCTGCAGGACATCCTGACGTTGCCCATCCTTGAACTAGATGCTTTCAGGGAATCAACTAAAATCCACGTAATGTTTAGTTCTGTCAGGACCACTATCGTCAAAGATGATTGACAATTAGCATACAGTTTGGATTGGCGGTATGGTTCTGTTCTGGGCAAGAACTCCCTGCGCATCCTAGCATGGATAAGAGCAGGAATAACCCCCCTTAGGGTAAACAGAACAGAACCAACATAATGTATTGCAGATATCATTAATGTCAATATTTTATGTACAAAATAATTCGGGAATTTAGTCTGATTCGAGGGGAATAAGAATACCAAATCCTGACTGGATGAGAGGAGGAGCTGGGGATGGAGGAGGGTAAATGAGCTCTGGAGAAACATGATAGCTGTTGATAGTACTGAAGGAGCTTATATATGTATGCTGTAATAGACATCGTATCCCTATAGGTAGACGTGATCAGCTGACAGTCAGCCGATGCGAGCTTGACTAACGTGACCTGCCAGAACTGACTCTACGCTTGATTAGAGCACACAAGTGAGGTCCAAAGATGGTTTAAGGTGGTCCATAAACAACATGTGCTCACACGCTAAATGTATTTTTATGCTAACACAACAACTCTGCAACATTTTTCATAGGTGGGCTATGAGAATGCAGGCACAGTGGAGTTCCTGGTGGACAAACATGGAAAGCACTACTTCATCGAGGTGAACTCCCGCCTACAGGTGGAACATACGGTTACCGAGGAGATCACTGAGTGAGTGAAAAACTATAGAATTGCATTTACAAGACGTACAGAAAAAATTATCTCACAGAGATGTGGGAGGCTTTTATTTTAAGTTTTATAGCTTGTATAAGCTAGTTTCCAAAATGTTAACTTGGCATATGTTGAGAGTTGAGTAAATGAATTAAACGAATAGAAAATCAAAACAAATCATAGATTTGCGTGTACATACTCCATTCATTTCTCTGATTCTATATGTCTGGAGGATATTACATTTGCCATTATATTCTATCCAGATGCTTTCTTATCAAAGCAACTTCTAAGAAAGCTCAAAGATCACGTACACTGAAATTACTTAAACAGTCAAACACTGAAGAGCACTTACACATGCAAATATACAAATACAGTAATTGCATTCACACACTGCGATAGCTCTCATAGCTCGCTAGACAATCTAGCTGAAGCCAGCTTCTTGCTAGTCCAAGCTTCTTATTTATTGATCAACTGGACTGCCAGCAGGTTGACCTGCTTTCAACCTGGTAGAACAGTGGTTTTCAACCAGGGGACCTCAGCAAATTTTCAAGGGGCCATACGATCTAAACAGAAAAGTCAAAAATAAGCATAAAAAACAACAATAAAAAGTAAAGATATTTCTTATTTTACCTTCATTTAGCTGTTTTTTGTTTTTGTTTTGTTTTTTACAGATAATAGTAGTAGTATATTAAAACAAAATAGGGCTGGGAGCCTTCAGATATTGTTGTGGACAATGGGAAGCCTTAGAGTCAAAAAGTCAAAATTTGACCATTTTGGTCAAACTAATTTGAATAGGAAGGCCACTTTGGACTAGCAACAAACCATCTACCATGTCCCAGAAGCCATCTGGACCAGCTTAAGCTGGTATGACCTGTTTTTTTTCACTGTCAAGTCAAATCAACAAATCTAGTAGTACAAGTACTACTGTATATGCAGTAGCACTGGTGAGAGTACAGTATTAATGTAGTGGTAGTTAGCGAAGAGAAATTACAGTGGGGAGAACAAGTATTTGATACACTGCCGATTTTGCAGGTTTGCAGGTTCACTTACAAAGCATGTAGAATTTTTATCATAGGTACTCTTTAACTGTGAGTGACGGAATCTAATTAATTACTTAAAAATCATACAATGTGATTTTCTGGATTTTTGTTTTAGATTCCGTCTCTCACAGTTGAAGTGTACCTATGATAAAAATTACAGACCTCTACATGCTTTGTAAGTAGGAAAACCTGCAAAATCGGCAGTGTATCAAATACTTGTTCCCTTTCGTTCAGTCAGTGACTGACGAATGGGGGTTTCGCTTAGAAGCCTATCATCTTCGAGATCTAGAAAACGCCCAATGGCAGTGCCAATGCCATGGGCATGCGGAATTTGCATAGCGTAACTCCGCCCCACAGCGTGGGTATATAAGGAAGTACGCTGGCAACATCGCATTATGTTTCTTCTTCGGAGCCAAGAGTATCTCTTCACTCCTTAAGCCTTCTGAGTATCGTCAGCTTCTTCGAGACGAACAGCTTCCCAGTTGGTGTGGGTGTGACGGCGTGTTCCAGCGATCGTTTACTGCCTGCCTGCTGATCTGTGCAGTGGTCTGCATTCAGCCGGTATTCGGTCCCTGGGCGCTTCAGCATCACTGCGAAGCTCACACCAAGCTCACACTTGGCACGTCTTTTTCAAGATGTCTCGCCAGTGTGCTTCTGGGTGCGGTCGATTTCTGCCGCCCTCTGATGGGCACAATCACTGCCTGATGTGCTTGGGCTTTCAGCATGCTCAGGCAGCGTTTGTGGATGAGACATGTTCCCACTGCGGGGACATGCCCATCTCGGTGCTGCGGTCGAGACTCAATGACCTCCGTAATAGAGTGAGAGTCCCCTCTGCCACACCCCAATCTGCGGTCTCTATGCGAGGCGGCACTTTGGCTGGTGGCCAGGGTGACCTGAGGGTGATGGTGTGGAACAAAGCCCCGACGCTCATGCCTCGGACCACACCCCCCTCTAGCGCACCGTTCCCGCCGTGCGCCCAGACTGAGACACCGGAGCCGGCTCCTGCTGTTCCGAGTGTGTCGTTTGGGCCCGCAGAGGACGAGCAGATGTCGATCGCCGCATCACAAGGTGGGCTGGAGTCCTCCGAGGATGATGATTCGGCTGTGCTGCCGCCTTCCAGTGTGCCAGCATTGTCCGAGTCGGACCCAGAGTTGACAGCCATGCTTTCCCGGGCAGCCGCGAGTCTCGGGTTGGAGTGGAACCCTCCACCCCGTCCTGAACGCTCGCGGTTGGACGATTGGTTTTTGGGGGCGCCGCGTTCTGACACCCGTCAGACCACGCCCCCAATACCTTTTTTCCCGGAGGTGCATGAGGAGGTCACGCGGTCCTGGAAGTCCCCGTTGTCTTCCCGTGACCGATCGGCGGCCTCCTCTGCCTTCTCTGCCCTCGACGGGGCCGCGGCCAAAGGGTACACTGGGGTTCCCCCGGTTGAACGCTCTGTTGTGATGCAACTGTGTCCGCAGAGTGCTTCAACATGGCGTGGCGACCCTAAGCACCCCTCCAAAGCCTGTAGTTTCACATCAACCTTGGTGGCGAAATCCTACAGAGCTGCGGGGCAGGCTGCTGCCTCTCTGCATGCCATGGCCATCCTTCAGGCCTACCAGGCCCGGATGCTCAAGGACATGCACGAGGGTAGAGCTGACCCAGGGCTCAGAAATGAGCTGCGTGCCGCCACCGACCTCGCCCTCCGGGCGACGAAGGTGACCGCACGCTCCCTGGGCCAGGTGATGTCCACAGCAGTGGTCCAGGAGAGACACCTATGGCTCAACCTGGCTGATATGCGGGACGCCGAGCGGACTCGTCTCCTCGACGCTCCCATATCCCAGGATGGGCTATTCGGCGGCGCGGTTGAGAACTTCGCCCAACAGTTCTCAGCCGCCCAAAAGCAGACTGAGGCCATCAAACACGTACTGCCCCTGCGGCCAGCTGCTGCTTCCACCCAGCCGCCGGCACAGTTGCCTCAGTCTGCTCGCCGCCGAGGGCGCCCTCCCGCGGCTCCCGCCCCTCCCGCGCCGCTCAAGCAGCAGCCTCCACCTGGGCCGTGCCGTGGAGGACGCCGTAGGAAGGCGCCCCAGTCCGCTCCAGCCCCGCAGCCCGCCAAGCGCCAGGCTAAGCGGCGCTCCTGATGCGGACAGCTCAGGGATGGGCAGTTCTTTCCAGGAGATGGTAGCAGGACCACTCCTTCCCCCGGTGGAGGGCCGGGGGAGAAACCTTTGTTCCGCTGCTGGCCCCCGGGTCAGCAGCACCCTTTTATGGTTAGAAAGAACTGACATACCCATCCCTGAGCAACCAGAGACCGATGGCAGGCCCCCGGGCCACGCCACTCTCGTCCCTCTCTGACGCCAGTCTCCTCTCAGAGCAGACCCCAGTGGAACGCGCGTCCTTCCCTGGTCTCCTCTGTCAGGACGCGGCTGATGACCGTGCCCCCACACCGGGACGCTACGCCTCCCACGACTGGCTGATCCTCAGCCACTCTCGAGAGCCGGTGTGCGAACACAGAGACCTGGTGCTCCAGCACCTAGCCGTCTGGGCCTTCGGGTCAACTGGGAGAAGAGCAAACTCTGCCCAGTGCAGAGGATCTCTTTTCTTGGTATGGAAATCGACTCAGTCGCCATGTGTGCGCAGCTTACGAGGGAGCGCGCGCAGTCACTGCTGACTTGCCTTCGTCAAATCGAGAGCAAGAGTGCGGTTCCACTGAAGTTATTTCAGAGGCTCCTGGGGCATATGGCATCTGCAGCCGCGGTAACGCCGCTCGGATTGCTTCATATGAGACCGCTTCAGCACTGGCTTCGCGATCGAGTCCCGAGATGGGCATGGCAGTCGGGCACGCTCCGGGTCCCAGTGACTCGGGCCTGCCTGCAGACCCTCACCCCGTGGTCGAACCTCAGTTTTCTACGGGCCGGTGTGTCCTTAGAACGAGTTTCCAGGCATATTGTTGTGTCAACAGATGCCTCCACCACGGGCTGGGGTGCCATGTGCAATGGACATGCTGCCGCGGGCTCCTGGACAGGACCCCAGCGTCTCCTGCATGTCAATTGCCTCGAGTTGCTGGCAGTACGGTTCACCCTGCACCGCTTCCGAGCGCTGCTCAAGGGTCAACACATGCTAGTCCGGTCAGACAACACGGCCACAGTAGCGTACATCAACCACCAGGGTGGTCTGCGTTCCCGCCGCATGTCTCAACTCGCCCGCCATCTCGGCTTATGGAGTCAGAAGCACCTGAGGTCCCTTCGTGCCATCCATATCCCGGGAGTCCTGAACCGTGCAGCCGACGAGCTCTCACGGCTTCAGCCACTTCCTGGAGAATGGAGACTCCATCCCCAGACGGTTCAGCTGATTTGGGAACAGTTCGGCGACGCACAGGTAGATCTGTTTGCCTCCCACGACTCTTCCCATTGCCGCCTGTTTTATTCCCTGACCGAGGGCCCCCTCGGCACGGACGCTCTGGCGCACAGCTGGCCGCGGGGCCTCCGCAAGTATGCGTTTCCCCCAGTGAGCCTTCTTGCACAGGTTCTGTGCAAGATCAGGGAGGACAAGGAGCAGGTCCTTTTGGTCGCCCCGTATTGGCCCGGCCGGACCTGGTTCTCCGAACTTGTACTCCTTGCGACAGCCCCTCCCTGGTCGATTTCTCTGAGGAAGGACCTCCTTTCTCAGAGACGGGGCACCCTTTGGCACCCGCGTCCCGATCTTTGGAACCTCCACGTGTGGCTCCTGGATGGGACGCGGCAGGTTTGAGTACCCTACCACCTCAGTGAGGGCTACCATCACTTCCGCTAGGGCCTTGTCTACTCGACACGCCTATGCGTTGAAGTGGAACCTCTTCGTCACCTGGTGTTCTTCTCGCCAAGAAGACCCCTGGAAATGCCCGATCGGGTCCGTGCTCTCATTCCTCCAGGAAGGGTTGGAACGAAGGCTGTCTCCTTCCACCCTCAAGGTTTATGTGGCCGCTATTTCTGCCTACCACAACCTTGTGGAGACGAAAAAGGTAAGTCAGCACGACCTGGTCATCAGGTTCCTGAGGGGAGCGAGGAGACTGAATCCTCCTCGCTCTCCCCTCGTACCCTCTTGGGACCTCTCAGTAGTCTTAAGCGCTCTGCAGAGGGCTCCCTTCGAGCCATTGCGGTCAGTCGAGCTTAAGTTCCTGTCTATGAAGACAGCGCTCCTGACCGCCTTGGCCTCCATCAAGAGGGTAGGGGACCTGCAGGCATTTTTGGTTGACGAAGCGTGCCTGGAATTCGGGCCGGCCAACTCTCACGTGATCCTGAGACCCCGGCCTGGATATGTGCCCAAGGTTCCCACCACTCCCTTCAGGGACCAGGTGGTGAACCTGCAAGCGCTGCCTTTGGAGGAGGCAGACCCAGCCTTGGCACTGCTCTGTCCAGTATGCGCCCTCCGTGCTTACATAGACAGAACGCAGTGTTTCAGGACCTACGACCAGCTCTTTGTCTGTTATGGTGGGAAGCTGAAGGGAAAGGCTCTCTCCAAGCAAAGGTTGTCTCACTGGATAGTGGACGCCATTGTTTTGGCTTACCAAACGCAGGGGCGCCCATGCCCCCTAGGGGTCAGGGCTCACTCCACCCGGAGTGTGGCCTCCTCTTGGGCTCTAGCGCATGGCGCCTCGCTAACAGACATTTGCAGAGCTGCAGGCTGGGCGACACCCAACACATTCGCCAGATTCTATAATCTCCGAGTGGAGCCAGTGTCCTCTCATGTACTCGCCTCTACTAGTGTCCGGTAATGGACTAGGCTCAGGTGTCTTCGCTTGCTCGCCATTCCACTCCACGGACTGGATACGTGCGATATTTTCCTCAGGTAGTTTCCCTGAAGCCCTGAGTTCCTCCAGCACTGTTGATGCCGACACCAGTACGTCTGCCCACTCGCTCAGGCCCTCGTGTTGGCTAGGTGCCACCGTGTGCATGGTTCCCCCGTTGGGTGACCCCCACATGTGTATTTCCACTGTAAGTCTCCCTGAGCAGGTGTCTTTCCCTTGGCAAGCCCCTTGCCACCCCTGGGGGTAAAATTCTTCCACCTTCGGCTGGTTACCCCAGAGTTTTCCATATGTAGCCCTGAGCGGGTCATATGTGTTCTTAAGTCCTCCCTACGGGTAGGCGTTTGGCGCATACTTCCACCTGGAATATGCTTCCCAGTGTACCTTGGTATTCCTGTGTTAAGTGGGAGTCCTTCGTCCGTACTAGTTTACGACAGGGAGCTCACGCTTACGCAGGGCACTGGATGACAGCCGAGTGGCGTGATTACATTGGGACCCCCATTCGTCAGTCACTGACGTTACTCGGAGTGACTGAACGAAAGGGAACGTCTCGGTTACGTATGTAACCCTCGTTCCCGTAACGTCCCTCTGCCACTTCCACTGTACCGCTGGAACAGCCGGGAGTTCAGTCTTGGCTCCTCAGCAGGTAAACATAATGCGATGTTGCCAGCGTACTTCCTTATATACCCACGCTGTGGGGCGGAGTTACGCTATGCAAATTCCGCATGCCCATGGCATTGGCACTGCCATTGGGCGTTTTCTAGATCTCGAAGATGATAGGCTTCTAAGCGAAACCCCCATTCGTCAGTCACTGACGTTACGTCTCCGTTCCCTCCTCAGGGAACGAGGGTTACATACGTAACCGAGACGTTCTCCCCACTGTATATACAAAATCTTTTCTAGGACCCCCTTTTCAGTTAATATTACTTAGTTACTGTAAGTAGATCCTGGAAAAGATTTTGTATGTAATAGCTCAGTCGACGTGAATGTGATTCCTACAAGATGTGAATCATGAATTGGTGCCCAAAAACAGTCTGAAAGTAAGTGATAAATCGACTGCTGTGACTGGTTATTTGAAGTATGCCCCATTGGTTCCACAATTAGTGTGTTGGCCAGAATAATAACAGTGTGTGAGAACATGCAGCATGCATGCGAATTTGCCTTGATACGTGTGTGTGAGTGTGTTGGCAGTCTTTCAATGTATAGTGTCTAGAATAAATGTTTGTCTGCTGCCCCACCTTGAGAAGTTGGTCAAGGGGAGAGAGGAAGGAAGATGATAGGAAGAGAGAATGAGAGAGAACATGTGTTAGGAACAACATGTGTATGAGAGAGAGGAAGGAAAAGGAGAGAGGTGTTATAAATAGCTCTCACCTCCCCTGATAACCTATAAGCTGCTCCATAATGACATAGAGATGAGCCTGATCTCATCACATACGCATACACACATACACACATGCTGACAAGCACGCAGACATTAACGCACTGATGAGTCAAATGATTGATAGCGCTCCTTTCATTCTTCCTCTACACACATACACACAAACACATCTTTGTGTTTTCCAGCACAAGTTCCTCGCCACAGAAATGGAGACTCATACATTATAGATATCAGAGTTGTCAAGTGTAGTTGACAGTGCTGCTCTGAATTGGCTCTCATTGCGTGTGCTGCCATCTTAAATTTGCAAGGGATTTACTGAAATATATTATGATAATTAGTCTGTCATATGGATATTATACTGCCTCTTTTACATGGGAAAATATACATGGTTTGCAATGCAGTCATATTTGTATGTGTATATTTTGCCTCACAAAACGTGTATGTATGTGAAAGACTGGTAATATTTTCCATTTTATACACTAATGTTATCCATTCGGTGTGGTTTCTGTGTTTAATGTCACAACGTGTGTGTCTGTGATTTTGATTTGATACAAACACTGTAATTTCCTTTTCACATGCATATTATAATGAAAAAAATGGAAATGTGGTTTCAGTTGTTTGATATAGGAGAACGATTTAGTTTTCTCTTTTTCTATTCTTTACTATAATTTACTTTACAGTACATACTATCCATCTATTTTCTAGTTTTGTGTTTATTTGTTGTGTATGTACATTCTTCCATAGAGTTCCTGTTTTTTTCTTAATGTGAATATTGTAGACCAGATCTTTTGGTCTTAGAAGAATTGGAATTCATAGTGTTTGAAAACATGATATCAATATTTCATTTAGTAAATATCACACTTATCATCAATACCAATATACAGACACTTCTAGTTTTCATTTGTACTCAAATATCTGACTTGTGATCACAGACTTTGATGCCTTGGCAAATCTCAACACAAGTTTGAGACATTGTTGAGGTATCTTCTGAAACCCTGAATGAGAGTGTAAGAGAATACTGGGGTATTTTTCTCAGGATAAAGCTGCTGAGAAGCAGGAGATTTAAGTGAAAATCTCCATTTGCTCTACATTTAATCTCATTAATCAGTCTAGGGGAAACCATTGAAATGTCTTGTTCGTGATTAAGCACAATTAAGCACATTTCCACTTAAAGGGATAGTTCACCCAAAAATGAAAATTCTGTCATCATTTACTCACCCTCAAGTTGTTCCAAACATGTATGAATTTCTTTCTTTTGCTGAATACAAAAGAAGATATTTTGAAGAATATGGATAGCCAAACAGTTGGGCTCCATTGACGTCCATAGTATTTTTTTCCATACTGTGGAAGTCAATGAGGTTCTAATATGCTTCATATTGTATTTTAATTTGTATGATTTTGGAGTAAAATATGGCCAAAGTTTTTGTTGTTATGTTTGTGGATGTATACACATACAGTATTTAGTGTGTCCAGGTGGATGTGTGTGTGTGTGTTCAATGTAGTCCACCACATACTGAGTAATAACCGTGCAACAAAGTCTCTAAATTGCTGCAGTAGATCTTTATTTTGGGTTGCGCTGTTAGAGACAGAGGAAGAGGACACAGAAACTGCAAACGAGGCTGAGAAATAAGAGAAATAAGGTTGTAGAAAGGCTAAAGTCTGAAGTGAGCTAGGGTTTTGGTGATCCAGCACCAGAAAACCTATTTCACCTTTCTTTCTGACACTAATACCCTTATCAATCTCTGTGATTCAGTTCACAACCTTTCCCTTCTCCTTTCCTCTTCTTTCACTCTCGTTCATGTTTTTCTTCCATTTCTTTATTTCCCTATGCCTCTGTCCAACCACTTTTCTCTTTCATATCTCTTCAGTCTTATCCTCCTCTGGCTTTTGTTTGGACTCTCATTCTTCTTGTCCATTTGTATTTGTCTGTGATTTCCCTTATCAGTTTGTTTTTATTGTTTCTGTCGCAGAAGTGAGGTAAGCAGCTGTTTACGTATATATTCATATTTTTGTGATGTGATTGGCTGGATTAGATGAACATTCTCCTCCCCAAACATTCTTTTAATTTTTTTTTGTTTACTTTTTTCTCCAGCTCATCACAACATCATTAGCTGACAGTGAATTTATTAGTAAAGAGGGAACGCTTCATTGAGATTCTTCATTATTTGTTGACACATTCTTTGAAATGTGAATTGAGTCTGATTGGATTCTCAATTGAGGATCCTCCAGTTCATATTGATCCTTACCTTGCTTCACCCAAACTCTTGCTCTAGCATCATAAATCAAAGCACAGAAATGACCTCATAGGTCATCCTCCTCTGACACTCTTCTGTGCTGATTCCAGGCCAGTTTTGCCATCTCTGCTGTACAGTTTGGACAAATGAAGTTATTCTTAGATCAGGATATAAATGGAAACCCTAGTGGGATTGTATTTCCTTTAAAATCTGTTGGAGGTCTGTAGAACAGTAGCCGCTAGCTTTATGTGCTTGGGACATTGCAAAGAAAGATTTCATTAAATGTAATGGCTCCTGGTGGACGCAGCTCTGTGCCGGAGCTTTACCCTCTGCTGTTTTTATTCATCTTTTTGCCCATCTTTTTTCCCCCTGAAAACATGCTCTACAGTAAACTGAGGTGTTGCTTTTTAAGCTTACACAACTGACTCTAATATGGTGTGATCAGGGTCTTTATGGCTCTGTGTGTTTTGTTATTTCCCATTTAGCAGACATTTGTCATCCGAGTACACTAATTGCAGAAACGGTTCCACTAGAGCAGTCGGGTTAGCAGCGCTAGTGAGGGACAGAATGATGACAGAGCAGAATCTCAGTAAGTCTCTGGGGTGTCCTTTACTTACAACTCCACCTGCAACCTTTAGATATAGGGACCATTAGGCTGCTTCTTTTCTTTTTTTTCTTTTGATGTTCTGGGTTGTTGCTAGTAGTTGACTGTTATGATGCTAATTATATTTCGGCCGGTATCTGCAATTTTGCATTTTTGTACATGGCTGGCATGAGAGTGGAACTTAGTGGAAAGTTTGTTAGTGGAACTTTTGTTTTGCAAGCAATTACAACCTAGATCCATCCATCCATCCATCCATCCATCCATCCATTCATCCATCGTATTTCAGTGTTCTTCACATGGTCTTTTCCAGTTTCTACAACATAATCATTACAAAAATGGTCCATTTTGAACAAATGCTAATGGTATTGATAAAGTTCAACTGTTCTTAACTTAACATAGTTTTAAACTAGTGGTGTGACGATACACTTAGCTCACGAGGCAATACACGATATTGGGTTCACAAGAATGAGACGAGACAATATTTTAACACTATTTTTAAGAAATTTTCAATGACGAAGTATGTGACTGAAAAAATTGTCTTTTATTTGACTGAAAGTCACAAAATACAAAACAATACAGGTACATTTTTAAATGTTTTAACTAGGGTTTTCAAGCGATTAAAATTTTTAATCTAATTAAAAATTATGGCGATTATTTTATATCTAAAATAAAATATGGCGATTAATTAATCTAATTAATCGCAAATTAATCGCACATCAAATTTGGCTGAGAAATTACTCCCAAGAGATAATTTAAAGGGGTCATGAATTGAGAAATCAACTTTTCATTCAGCCTTTGATATATAAAAGTTTATCGTGATATAAGAATATCCTGTAAGTTTCGGAGCTGAAAACTTCCTTGTTAGTCAAAGAAAAGCTTTTATTGACACCGGGCCCAGCAAATGCTCGATCTCAGAATGTGCCAACCCTTGACGTCAGAGTGTGGTGAAACACCGCCTTAACCGAAGAAGAAGAACATCTGATTCTGTAGCCCCGCCCACCGACTCGTGCAAGAAATGTAACATAAATAACATGGGCCTTCGTAGAGCTAAACGGATCGTGCTACCGAGCAATAAACATGCCGAAGATAGCAAGATATTGCGCTGTGCCTGGTTGTGGAAGAACACAGTTGCTGCATAAGCTTCCTTCGGATTCTAATTTTATGAATGCATGGTTGAACTTTATTTTTAATGAAGATCCAGCTCAAGTGGGAAAGACATTGCGCGTTTGTTCCTTCATTTCACCACGGATTCGTTTGTAAACAAGAGACTGGATTTGCAGACAGGATGAGATTACATGAATGAATGAAGCAACACACTTATGTGAGTAAAAAATGTTTTTTATATGTGATAGTATTGCATTGTTACAGATCGTTTAATATCTATTGATTATGTGTACGTGTCTAACTGAACATAACTTAGGATATGATTTCCAGACAGCTACCAAAACGTAAGCCCGTCGGCAGGCCGGTGAATCTTAAATAGTGAAATAACATTCCTTTCTTGATGTGCGTTGTTCACTCTCTTGACTGGTAATTTGAAGGAAAAATACAATCGCGGAAGTTTTGATCATGCTGATTTGTCTGACTCTGCAGTGAGGCTTGTGCGTGTGTGTGTGTGTGTGTGTGTGTTAGTGATGCACAGTTTGCGGTTATATCCACCAATCGGGCGGGCCAAGTAATAAAAAATAACATTCCAATTAATTGCGGGTGGATGAGAGATAAATCATTGTGTTTGTTTGATAAAGACATTTTGCTAGCCCTGTGGGCGCATCATCATTCCGGTTGCCGTTTTCCCACACGCTTTCAAAACAATTCCTCACGTGTACTCACAGGGGAGACGGAGCTCATTGAATATGCAAAGCTTATCCAATCATGGCAGTGGCCGTTTACTTCCAAGTCTTCAGTGCGGCACACCCATAAAAACCACGTTCCATGAGAGAGGCTCAAAACCAGGGTAGAAAATAGCCTATTACTTATTCATTATGATGTTTTTGAATGTAAAAACCACGTGAACGTCATAAGTTGACCTCAGACAACAGTATAAAAAATAAAAAAGAAAAACAGTTCATGACCCCTTTAAAGTCATTATTGTGTAAAAAATCAAATAGACATTACAAAAAGTAGCTTCAGAAAGAAATATTTTTGGGTGAACTATACCTTTAATGTTTGTTTTTATTAATATGGAAATATGAAATTATACTCTAAGAAACTGCCAGTAGGTGGCGGTAAATGTCTAATTGAGTCATTGATTCATTCGATTCGTTCATTCAGAAGTGAAGTAAATGGTTCTTTTTATGGTCCATTGAATCATTGGTTCACCCAATTCGTTGAAAACGCGGATTCAGAAGTGAAACGCCACTGTGTATCGCTATTGCTCAGAGTCGCAGATGAACAGTTCTGCTTTGTCTTTCTATTTTCGTTTGCTAAACTGAGCAAAACAGACTAAAAACAACACAATGTTGTCTAAAACAACACAATATACTTATTTTATTAAACTGTTGTATAAGATCAGTATCGCATTTGCACTAGTCTTTTGCTATTCCGGACAGAAAAACAGAACTCGTGAGATATTGCTTATTATATATCATGACGTAAATGTGAGGGTGTTTTCACACTGGCAGTTTAGTTCGAAATGGAGCACGGTTCACATGAAACATTGGTAATGTGAAAGCTGTCATGCGGACCCGGGTGAGCTGAGCTCAGGGGTACCGAACCCGAGACTGCCTGAAGGAGGTGGTCTGAGTTCGGTTGCACAACTTGCTCTCGAACTGTGCCGCGATTCACATGAATGTGAAAGCAACACGGACTCGGGTACGCAAGAAAAGTAACGTTTTATCAGATGATGATGTATTTAGTTCAATAAAACACATGTAAGGGATGATAGTGTTGATTATTTACCTTGGATACGAGCGAGAGTGAGCCTACAAGTGTATTCGAGCACCGGAGGGAACAATCGCGCTCTGACGCAGACCACAACAAACGTGCCAGGTGTAAAAAATGCCCTGAGACTAAAACTCAAACACGGGCATTTTTGCCTCATATCTTCAATTTTAGGGACATTCTAACTGCATTCTATTGGCTTCATCACACTGTGAGTTGTTGCCCTGCATCATATTCTTCATCAGTCAACTGTATGAAATGTAGGATGACCAAAGTAGGTCTGGGGTGGGGCAAGTGCGTTAAATGCGTTAATAATTTTAACACGTTATTTTTTTACCGTAACTAATTAATCTAATTAATGCGTTCAATCGACAGCCCTAGTTTTAACTAATAATCATCTTGTAATGAATGTCACTTCTACTTTCTGAGTATGAATTATCATATGCAGTAAAAGACAGAACAATATAATGCAAGTACTGTAAAAGGTTTTGCCACAAACTGACCTCCGTCATGCTGATATCGCTTTTCACCTCGACACTTTTCACATTTTAATACCGCGATATCTTGTGACACGAGATCTCGTCACACCCCTATTTTAAACCCTTTTCTTGCACCGCTCATTTTGGCGAGGGGGTGCATAAATGACATACCCAAAATAAAAAGGTTGCTTCTCATGAGTTCTGAGTAGACACATAAGATGCTGACTGACACTTGAGAGTTTACTGTTCAAGACTCTAAATTACCAAGACTGTTATTAATTTGGAGATATTAATAGCTCAAACAATGTTTTAAAATGTGTGGCTGGGGTGAGGGAGGTTATATAGTTGCATAGATTTTTGCTAGTGTTTGAGTTTGTGTGGTCATTGAATGCGTTATGTATCAAAGCAAACATCCTCAGTCCTAATGCTGTTGTGCTAACTGTCTGAAGAGTTTTGAAAATGTGTTGTGTAAAGCACATAACCAATTGTAAAAATATCTTTACCTGTAGCTTTTTACAGAGCTTGCTTTCAATCATATTCCCCAGCACAGCATATTGCAGGCAGATGAAATCCAGCACAGCTACTTGAGAATGTCAACAGGCTGTGGCCTCTGCGTTCAATCAGCCGCGCCTCACAGCACAGCTCAACGCTCAGACCTATTCACTCTGACCTGAGGTGCAGTATGAGGCCTATAGCAGAACTCCATGCTGAGCCCCACTGAGCATCATCAAACAATGTGGATAACCTAAGCTGTGAGGAGCCATGCCTGCCTGTATTTGATATGATTGGAATAATGAGCCTTAGGGTGGAGCTCTTTGCTGGGGCCTGCTCTGCGTGATAAGAGCTGCAAACAGGCTTTGTTGCAGAGTTGCATGCTGAGCTCTGATAAAGATACTGAAGCACTGGGTTCTCTGCATGTTTTCACTTGCTCTTCACTTTAACTGCTTGGAGTAGTGAATAACTGTCCAAATACACATTTTACTTTATGTTCACTACTGTTCAAAAGTTTGTGGTCAGAAAGATTTTTTTTAAAGAAATTAATAGGCTACTTTTATTCATCAAAGATGCATTAAATTGATCAAAAGTGACAGTGAAGACATTTATAGTTTTACAAAAGATTAGTTAATTTAAAATTTCTATTTATCAAAGAATATTGTGAACACACTCTGAAGACTGCAGTAATGACCGCTGAAAAGTCAGCTTTGCCATTACAGGAAAATAGTTATTTTAAATTTAAATAATATTTTACATTACAATTTTACTGTATTCATGATCAGTACTGATGATACTGATGATACTGTATTGCTGCTTCTCATCTGCAAATGAAGGTCATAGGTGTGTGTGTGTGTGTGTGTGTGTGTGTGTGTGTGTGTGTGTGTGTGTGTGTGTGTGTGTGTGTGTGTGTGTGTGTGTGTCTGTGTGTGTGTGTGTACTTGTTTAACCTACATTGTGAAGACCAAATAACCCCACAAGGATAGTAAATCCTGAGATCACCTACATTGTGGGGACCAGCCAGCGGTCCCCACAAGGGAAATTGATTAATAAACAAACTGATGGTTATTTGAAGATATAAAAATGTAGAACGTTTTCTGTGATGGGTAGGGTTAGGGGTAAGTTACATATTTACTAGATTTGTGTTATTTAAAATGTCTAAATTTCTAAAAAAAAAAGTACTATTTGAATTATTGTGATCAGGAGCCATCAAAGAAAAAAGCCTAATCAATAATAGAAAAACACAGATTTGAGTGCTAACATACCATTGTTTATTTAGCACTTGAAGGCCTCAATGGAAGCAGTGACAATCATTTTTTGATGGACAGCTGTCGTTAAGCTTTATGGCTCCCAGGAAATTAACTGCTTTACATTTTTGTAAACTTTTTGTGAATGTTTGTGGTTGTCTGTGTGTATATTAAAGCTGAAGTGTGTAATTCTTAAAATGTAATCGGTGCCATTAGTGTAACTATCTTGAATTGTTCAGGCAAATAGGTAGTCCCACTCCAAACTCACACCATTGGTAGATCCAGAAGCTGAAATGTTTGAAAGTGCCACCGTGTTTACACTCCTTGAGATGGGAACAGGGTACAAAGAGGTCCAAAACTCTGAGACAATTAATGAAAATGCTTCTATTTTGCATTCGTATAGCTTTTCTTAGGTTATATTATAGCTCAACAAAACACTTTTTGGCACAAACTATTATTATAATAGTTTGTGCCAAAAAGCGTTTGTGATTCAATGGAAGCAAGAACATCTAACCGCCTGTACAAAGGAGTTCACATCACTGTCTCAAATTTACTTATTTGATTAGTGACAGAGGAACAGTGCAGAATCTGAAATATTTTTAATGTTATGTATTACTTATTTGTTCTATGTTAACGTTACTACAATATTTAGCTTATTTCCAGGCTTAAAGGAACAAAATCACAGATATAGATTTTCAATGTGATTTCAGACTGCGTAGGAGAAAATATTTCCCTTTAAATCAACAGCTATCTGTAATTGTTCTTTTTCTTGTCCAAAAGTATTCACAGTGGTTTTCTTGATCTCATAACAGTTCTTTGCTATTTCTGCTGCTCTCCCTGTCTCTGCTGGCCTTATTGTCTTTCATGTTGTATTTATTACTTGAGATTTTTTTTTCATTATTATCCTGTTATCTCCTGAATGTGTTTTCTGACTCATGAGTGTGGGGTGGCAGATAAAAGCGGTAAGCCAATAAATAATGTTTCTGTGAACAGCAGGCTGAGGGTGAAACCCAGATGAAATACAAGAGCTAGAAAACAGAGGTAAAAGTAAGCTTATAGAAAATGTGGATTTGTTCCCTCAATATGCAGATATGCAGAAAAAGCAGAGGTGTGTATTTGTGTTTGTTTGTGGGAAGGATGTGGCTTCAACCACCCAAGGTCAGCATGGTGTTAAAGGCTCATTAGCACATTCCTGCTGATCTTTGATCAGTATTGAGTGACGCGTGTCCTCTGTGACCTCTTCGATTTGAACAGCATATGTTTGACCCTGGACCTGTGGTGAGTCGTTATCTATATTGAGAATAAGACAAGTGTCATGGGTGTGTGCAGGCAGGAAGACAAAGACAGGCAGATACAATTCCAAACGTGATTTAATTTCAAATAAAGGCAGACGGGCAACAGCACAGCACACTAAACATAACTGTGACCAGACAAGGAGTGCAGGAGAAGGAACAACTTAAATGGTGAACACAAACGAGATTATTAAACAGACACAGCTGAACTAAATTAACTCATAATGACGGTAACCATGGAGACAGATGAGTGGCGGGAAACTGAACAAAGAAACCTGTGACAAATGAAAACTAACTGAAAGTCCATGAACAAAACTAAATAGAATGGTGACAACAAGTAAGCAATTGCTGGGGTCTTCAACCTTTTTCCTGACCCCTGTTAAAAGGTACATCTAGTACATCTATGACCCTCATAAAATTGAGTCCTTAATTTTAAGCTTGTCTTATAATAAAATGCATGTAGAGCAACATTATTGTATTTACATTGTGTTTACAATTCCATTCAATTTAATTGTAATTACAATACAATTCAAATAATCATTACTCTACATGTCATGTACTTTTCTTGTGCATTACATTTTCACTTTACTTCATAATTCATTGGGAGGGAAAGAGAAGGCAGAGGCCATTTACACTGAAATAAAGTAAAAATAGCAGTATTTCCTTTGCACTAAGTGTAAATTGTTGTTAAATGATATGTATACTTTATACAACAGTGGCAGATACTTATTTATAATATACTACAATACACCTCAGTGTTTTGTAGTATATTATAAAACTATAAAAAAAATAAGCACATATTCAGTGTATATGATCATATATAATTCAATCTGTTCATCATATGAAGTGATCCCAAGTCCAAGAAAATTTGGACTAAACCACTCAATTCATATGGATTAGTTTTACGATCTCTTTATTAACTCTTTGAAGCATTGGTGGTAGTTGCATAGGCTGTCAATGGAGAGACAGAAAACTCTCCGATTTCATTAAAAATATCTTCATTTGTGTTTCGAAGATGAACGAATGTCTTACGGTTTTGGAACGACATGAGGGTGAGTAATTGATGACATAATTTTTATTTTTGGGTGAACTAACCCTTTACACTCATAAATGGTTGCTGCCTTATTGGTGTAACGAGTAAGCAACACGATCAAACGAGGAATACAGTCTTTTATTATAAACTGAGGAAATCATTAGAACAACACAGGAGTAAACACATTACGCATAGACAATAACTGACAAAGGACTAAACTGAACAGGGAGTATATATACAGGGGATAACAAGGAACTAAATAAGAAACAGCTGATAATAATTAACCACAGAAACAAACAGGGGCTGAATCCGAAATCGCCCCCTATACCCTCAAATAGGGCATTATTTGAGGGGACAGCCATTTGTAGTGGTGTCCGAAACCATAGTGGACGTTATTGAGTGCACTCATTCAATCCCACATTGCACCGCAATAACGAGTGTACAGCCTATGTACAAACAATGGCTGTCCGAATTCACTCACTCGTTTTCATTCACTCCTTCAAGAGAACTGTATTAGTGGACTAACATAGGGAATAGTGAATGAGGGTTTAGGGGCCGATTTCGGATTCAGCCAGGGACATAATCAGAAACCAAAACTTAACCGAGCAGTAAAACAGGAACTACAGGAAACACAACAAAATATCAAAATAAGAGTCCAAGACCGTAACAATTGGGACATTACTTGTCCCTATTCCTAAAGCCCCCTCTACACTACCCCTAACCCTACCATATTGAACCTGCTGATAAATAAAGGTGTCCTCAAAGGTCCAGGAAGGGAGCCATGTTTTTAAGCTTGGCAATATGAGCTGCCTACATGATGTGCCAGTCCATCTGATTAACGCGAGGACACCACATCTAGTTTCATTTATGGGCCAATTAAATACCCATCAGGCACTTTTATTTACACCTTTTTAATATTTTCTTCATTCTTCTTTTAATTGAATGCCTTTCCAAGCTGATATGTGATATGAAAAGCGAAAAGGATTCGGAAAATGGCGGATTTTAAGCCTGTGAAAGACAAAATGACACAAGAAAGCCACATGATAACAGGAGCAGTGGCGTGCATGGAGAGTAAGTGGCGTCACTTATTCTCCATGCACGCCACTGCTCCTGTTATCATGTGGCTTTCTTGTGTCATTTTGTCTGGCTCAACCGGGCTATTTGCACTTGGTGTTAATAGACACTCAAGAAAAAGAAATATTTAGCTGTACTTTAGTCTCTTAACTTTAGCTTTTGTTGTTCATTTTTGCATCTTTTGTTTTTATTTTCAGGCTTTCACACGTATTAGCGAATTAATAGTAATCTTTCCCTCTCTCACACACACACTTCTCTCGCCCACTCCTCTCGGCATGTAGGACATTAGATATTCTACACCTCACGTTCTCAACTTCTCGCTCTGTGTCTCTCAGCTCAATAGCAGTGGCAGACATTAATTATGAGTCCGCTGTTTGAAAATAAAGTGATGCCTAGAGGCAAGAAAAGGCATGTGAGTTTTGTATGCAGATCACAGGTGAGAGCATATGTGATAATTTAAATTACAGACATTTATGTAGCTGCTGACACCAGTAGTGATTGCTTGTGTCTTTGTTCTTGTGTGTTTATTGCACAATGGGTCATTCATCATGAGTGGACGTTTGCCTTAATGTAATTTCGGGATTGCTTTTCTAGACAGACTTTGTAAAATTGTTCCTATGTGCCTGTGGTTAGTTGTACAGAAATCTGCACTGAATTTACACAATAAAAGTTCTACTCAGGTTCTGGTGCATTAAACCACAAACAAAAGAAAGAAACCAAACATGATAGTAGATAAGATATCAAAGCATAAGGACTGGCTCATCTTGTATATTATTAAACTGGAAAATACTGTTTCATTCCCATAAAGAAATATAACAAAATTACCAACAAATTCTCCTACAATTTGCAAAAAGTTATTTTTGATGTGTATGTTAGAAAAGAGCGACAGACTTTTATAGCTATATTCAGAAAGAAAGAAAAAAATAATAACTCATTTTCTACATTATCTGTGCAGCTTTATTCATGAGTACCTCCCGCTTGTCCTCTCACATAGTTATTATTATTATTATTATTATTATTTATTTGTTGCTCTTTAAAGTGAAAAGCAAAAAGAAGAATCACTATTGACGTGGAATGTCTTACGGCAACTGAAATAAAAAGTATCTTTGGACTCAAACTTGCTTTTATTTCACACACACACAGTCCACACAAAGATATAGAGAGGATGATTCACTAAAAATAAATTGCACACATTGATAGTTCCATTTTGTTTGCATGCATTCAATAATACGTTTTAGCACCCGAATCACGTAAAGAATGATAAATTAATTAATCCAGTACTGAGTAATAGAAACATGCACAAAAATTGTGCTCCATGCAATTTTCATTACACAATTTCTAATCTTGCAAACAGGTTTTGAGAGCTATCTTATAGGATGCCACACACCATTGTAATACGGCATACTTTAGTGAGACTAATTTTATTTTGATGTTACTTCTGCCATGGTCAATAGAAAATGTTCATAAACGTCTGACTTATATACAGTTTAATTTACAATATTGCTGACGTTTTAATAATCTATAATAACCCTAAAGTTTGCACTGAAAAAAAAAAAAAAAGAAAAGACAATTCCTTGGTTTAAATACTCAGTATTTGCTGTGAGTAAATTGTGACTATTTAAGCACTACAAGTGCCACAACTTTTAGAGAATTTAGTGCCAGGTTAATTTTGAATGCATATGATTAGTGAAAACATTTTGAGCTGAATTACTGCATGCAAAAGTGGTCAAAATATTTGGTGAATTTATCCATATTCTTCTGGGCAAATGCTTACACAAGTTTGAAACCAGTGTTATATTTTCTGGTCAAACAAACAAACAAACAGAAAAACATGTTTCCAAAATTGCATTTCCTTTCATCCGGAGTTGTTCTCAAATTTCTTTTTGTGGGTGTAATCAGTATATTTTCATCTCATCCACATCCCACATTTTTGGTAGCATGGATAATGAGGGAAAAACTATAAACAGAAACAGGCTGAAAAACAATACTTTCATTATGGTTTAATGTGCTGGGACTCTGGGGCTGTACTCAACCTCCAGGAGAAAACTAAAGATTATTAGCTGGGTACTCCACAAGATCAGACTTAAGTTCTGTTCTGCTTTGCTATGGTTTGGACTCTTGTCCTGCTTAAGTGCACAATTGGTTGCTTAAATTCATGTGTTGAAATGTTGATAAGGTATTCACTTTCTCTGGAGAAGTGTCACGCTGAGTTTGAGGCAAGGATGAAATAGAGGCTGGATCTAATCGCAACAGTTGTAGTACAGACAGAAACAGTAACAGACTGTCAGGATGTCAGAGTACAAAAACGCAGCAAACAGAACAACCACAAAACAGACAAAATCAGACAAATAAAGGCACCCACACACTACAAGATAATCAAGCCAATTTTGGGCCCAATTCTCCCCTTCCGACAACCATAAATAATCGGGTAAAGTCCCAATTATATTGATGGTTCTACAGATTATCTTATCAGATTTTCAGAATCTGCTCGGAAGAACGTTGGGGTTGCACCGATCTCAAAACATAAATATCCAACATGTTGAATATTTACGATCAGAAATCCTGTTTGAAATCCTGTTGGGAACCCCAAGGACAAACGCGCACACACTCTGTATTAAGATTTTAAAAAATATTTTAGTATGGGCCTGCCTTAACACAAACTATATGTGTGTGTATATATATATATATTCACCGATCAGGCATAACATTATGACCACTGACAGGTGAAGTGAATAACACTGATTATCTCTTCATCACGGCACCTGATAGTGGGTGGGATATATTAGGCACCAAGTGAACATTTTGTCCTCAAAGTTGATGTGTTAGAAGGAAAAATGGGCAAGCGTAAGGATTTGAGAGAGTTTGACAAGGGCCAAGGCTCAGAGCATCTCCAAAACTGCAGCTCTTGTGGGTTGTTCCCGGTCTGCAGTGGTCAGTATCTATCAAAAGTGGTCCAAGGAAGGAACAGTGGTGAACCGGCGATATGGTCATGGCTCGTTGATGCACATGGGAAGCGAAGGCTGGCCCGTGTGGTCCGATCAAACAGACAAGCTACTGTAGCTCAAATTGCTCAAGAAGTTAATGCTGGTTCTGATAGAAAGGTGTCAGAATACACAGTGCATCACAGTTTGTTGCGTATGGGGCTGCATAGCCGCAGAACAGTCAGGGTGCCCATGATGACCCCTCTCCACCGCCGAAAGTGCCAACAGTGGGCACGTGAGCATCAGAACTGGACCACGGAGCAATGGAAGAAGGTGGCCTGGTCTGATGAATCACATTTTCTTTTACATCACGTGGATGGCCGGGTGCGTGTGCGTCGCTTACCTGGGGAACACATTGCACCAGGACGCACTATGGGAAGAATGCAAGCCTGTGGAGGCAGTGTGATGCTTTGGGCAATGTTCTGCTGGGAAACCTTGGGTCCTGCCATCCATGTGGATGTTACTTTGACACGTACCACCTACCTAAGCATTGTTGCAGACCATGTACACTCTTTCATGGAAACGGTATTCCCTGTTGGCTGTGGCTTCTTTCAGCAGGATAATACGCCCTGCCACAAAGCAAAAATGGTTCAGGAATGGTTTGAGGAGCACAACAAGAAGTTTGAGGTGTTGACATGGCCTCCAAATTAACCAGATCTCAATCCAATCGAGCATCTGTGGGATGTGCTGAACAAACAAGTCTGATCCATGGAGGCCCCACCTCGCATATTACAGGACTTAAAGGATCTGCTGCTAACATCTTGGTGCCAGATACCACAGCACACCTTCAGGGGTCTAGTGAAGTCCATGCCTCGACGGGTCAGGGCTGTTTTGGCAGCAAAACAGGGACCAGCACAGTATTAGTCATAAACGTCATAATGTTATGCCTGATCTTTGTATATAAAGCTGTATATACAAAGCTATACAAAGGATAATCAAAGGGAGGAAACAGGAGTGGCAGATTAATCAAACAATAAATAACGAATGAAACTAATGCAAAACTTTGGAAACTAATGCAAAATTGGTAACCAAGGAAATAGAAAGGGAAAAATCAGGACATAATGATAACCAACTAAAAGTTTATGAAAAACTAAACTCAGACACAGTATAACAAGAAGGTTATCATTTATAGAGATGCATAAAACATAGTTTTTGGGCTGCTGTGTATGTCTATGTATGTATGTGTCAGTCTTCATAGAATGTTGTCTGATTCATCCGGATTCTGCGTGTGTATCTACTGCATGTGTGTGTTTGACAATGTGCGTGTGGGTTGATATTCCCCAGTTCACACTTTGACCTATTAGATAACACACTAGACCTTTGAAGCTAAATGAATGGTATTTACACTAATATAATGATGTTTACAATACCATACCCTTAAACCTAACCCTGACACAAACTTGTTGTCATTGACATTATTAGATTTGAAGCTAAACATGATTTGTCCATTTATAGGCTTTTCAAATAGTAAGGACCACTTAAAATGTCAGCTTTGCACATGCTTCACGATATCAAGACATTTTTCAGTTTTAATTTTTAGTTAATTTGGCCCAAGTATAGCTAGGTGTCTCTCTCTCTCTCTCTCTCTCTCTCTCTCTCTCTCTCTCTCTCTTTTTTTTTTGAGATTTAAGATTCAAATAGCTTTATTGGCATGGTGAAAGAAATCTTTACATTGCCAAAGCATTAATAACACTATACAATAAAAATAAATAAATAAATAAATAAAATAATAATAATAAATTAATAATTATTGAATAAAAAAAAAATCCAGAATAAAATATAACATGGAATACAGATGAAAATAAACATAGAAATAAAAATGTTTAATCTTACAATATTTTTTAAAAAGTGTCTCTAGGCAATATAGTGAGTGTGTTGGTAGTTCCCTTTCAGTCAGTAACCTACGAGTTACATCAGTTACTGACGGAATGGGGGTTTTGCTTAGAAGCCTGTCACCTTCGAATTCTACAAAACGAGCCAATGGCATGAGAATGCCATGGGTCTGCGGAATTTGCATAGTGCAACTCCGCCCCACCACGTGGGTATAAAAGGAGCTGCCCAGCAATCTCGCATTATGTTTCTGTTTCGGAGCCAAGTGCATCACTACCTTCTGAGCTTCTCTACAAGTAAGACGAGCGACTCTTCAGCGGTGTCGGGGTTACGGCGCGTTCCAGCGAGTTCCGCATTCCTGCTGCTGATCTGTGCAGTGATCTGCCACAGAGTGTGTGTGTTCTCCCTGGCCGCTTTGGCGCTGCTGCAGAGTTTTTCCTCTTCTAAAAGAGCTACACGGGCACGTCTTTTACAAGATGTCTCGCCCGTGTGTTTCTGGGTGCGATCTTTCGAATATTCCTATCTAATAATTGCCTCACCGACACGGCATGATGGTCAGAGGAGAACTGGCACCCCTGAGCCTGGTTTCTCCCAAGGTTTATTTTTCTCCATTATGCCACCTGATGGAGTTTTGGTTCCTTGCCACTGTCGCCTTTGGCTTGGGGACACTTAAATTTTAAACGAAATATTCAAATAAATTTTCAACTAAATTATTTATCTGCCCGCATGGTCACTATATGATAATTGAAATGAGCTGGATAACAACGTTTTCTCCAGAGCGGCTGTACAGCCGAATCAAATTCTGTTGCATTATTTTCCTGTTTAACACTGTGAAGCTGCTTTGAAACAATCAGCATTGTAAAAAGCGCTATATAAATAAAGGTGACTTGACTTGACTTGGAGCGCTCTGTTGCGATGCAGCTGCATCCTCAGAGCTCCTCTGCCTGGCGTGGTGATCCTAAGCGCCCGTCCAAAGCCTGTGGGTTCTCGTCCACCTTAGTGGCAGAGGCCTACAGAGCTGCGGGTCAGGCCGCGTCTGCTTTGCATGCCATGGCCATCCTGCAAGTATACCAGGCCAAGGTTTTAAAAACCATGCACGAGGGCGGTGCTGACCCAGGGCTTATGCAGGAAGTGCGCACTGCCACCGACTTCGCTCTCCGAGCGACGAAGGTCACTGCGCAGTCCCTGGGTCAGGTGATATCTACTTTGGTGGTCCAGGAGCGCCACCTATGGCTGAACCTGGCAGATATGAGGGAGTCTGAGCGAACCCGTTTCCTCGACTCCCCGATCTCCCAGGCCAGCCTCTTCGGCAGCGTGGTCGAGGATTTTGCCCAGCAGATCTCTGCCGCCCAGGAGCAGTCTGAGGCGTTCAAACACGTGCTGACCAGGCGGCCTGCTGCTGCATCTACACCGCTGCCAGCTCAGCCGCCTCAGCCTGCCCGCCGCCGAGGGTGACCCCTGTGGCTCCCGCCCCTACCGCTCAGCCCAGCAGCAGCCTTCACCCGGGCCGTAGCGCAGAGGAGGTCGCAGTAAGGTGGCGCATCCCGTCTCTGCCCCTAAGCCTGCCAAATGCCAGGCTAAGCAGCACTCCTGAGACGGGCAGCTCAGAGATAGGCATCAGTTCTTTTCAGGAGATGGTAGCAGGACCACTCCTTCCTCCGGTGGAGGGCCGGGGGAGAATCTTTTGTTCTCCACCGCTGGCATCACGGCCGGCGGTAACCAATATTTTAGAACTGACTTCCTTACCTCCGAGCTCCAAGAGGGCGCGGATGACAGTGTGCGACGCAATGCCTCGCCGCTCTCGCCCCCCTCTGTCGCCAGACCCCTGTCAGAGGAGGCCGCCGCGGAACGCTGGTCTTTCCCTGCCCTCCTCTGTCAGGACGCGGAACATGACCCCGCCCACACCTTGGGACGCTCCAATGCCTCCCACGTTTAAGCCCGTCATTCCGCTTCGCTGCCCCATCGTGGGTACATGACCCCGCTGGTTCAGTTTTTGGGAGCCTGGCTAGAGCTTCCCAATCTGTCCCGCTGGCTCGCTTGCACGATCAGGCTTGGCTATGCAATTCAGTTCGCACGGTCTCCTCCCCGGTTTCGGGGAGTCCGCCATACCATGGTGGGTGGCAATGCCCCTGTCATGCGTGCGGAGATCGACACCCTACTGGCGAAGGGTGCGGTCGAGATTGTCCCTCCAGCCGAGATGAAGTCCGGCTTCTACAGCTCCTACTTCATTGTACCCAAGAAGAGCGGTGGGTTACGGCCAATCCTGGATCTGCGCATCTTGAATCGAACCCTTCACAGGCTTCCATTCAAGATGTTGACAGCCAAACGCATTTTCGAATGCGTTCGTCCATCGGATTGGTTTGCAGCGATCGACCTGAAGGATGCATACTTTTATGTCTCCATTCTTCCTCGACACAGACCGTTTCTATGGTTTGCCTTCGAGGGGCAGGCATACCAGTACACGGTTCTCCCATTCGGGTTAGCCCTGTCTCCTCGCGTCTTTGCGAAAGTTGTCGAGGCAGCCCTTGTGCCACTCAGGCAACACGGGGTTCACATCCTAAACTATATCGACGACGGGCTGATACTAGTTCACTCTCGAGACCAGGTTTGCGAACACAGGGACCTGGTGCTCTGGCACCTCGCCCGTTTGGGCCTTCGGGTCAACTGGGAAAAGAGCAAACTCTCCCCCATGCAGAGGATCTCTTTTCTCGGTACATCAACCAACAAGGTGGTCTACGCTCCCGCCGGATGTCGCAACTCGCCTGCCATCTCCTCCAGCATCTGAGGTCACTTCGTGCCATTCACATCCCGGGAGACCTGAATCGTGCAGCCGACGAGCTCTCACGGTTTCAGCCACTTCCGGGGGAATGGAGACTCCATCCCTAGACGGTTCAGCTGATTTGGGAACAGTTCGGCGACGCACAGGTAGATCTGTTTGCCTCCCACGACTCTTCCCATTGTCGCTGGTTTTATTCCCTGACCGAGGGGACCCTCGGCACGGATGCACTAGCGCACAGCTGGCCGCGGGGCCTACGCAAGTATGCGTTTCCCTGTGGTCCTGTGCAAGATCAGGGAGGACAAGGAGCAGGTCCTTTTGGTCGCCCCATATTGGCCCAGCCGGACCTGGTTTTCCGAACTCATACTCCTTGTGACAGCCCCTCCCTGGTCGAGCCCTCTGAGGAAGGACCTCCTTTCTCAGAGACGGGGCACCCTCTGGCACCCACGTCCCGATTATGGAACCTACACGTGTGGGCCCTGGACGGGACGCAGCAGGTTTGAGTACCCTACCACCTGTGGTCACTTCCGCTAGGGTCTTGTCCATGAGACAGGCCTATGCGTTGAAGTGGAACCTCTTCGTCACCTGCTGCTCTTCTTGCCGAGAAGACCCCAGGAAATGCCCGATCGGGTCCGTGCTCTCCTTCCTCCAAGAGGGGTTGGAGCGAAGGCTGTCTCCCTCCACCCTGAAGGTTTACGTGGCCGCAATATCTGCACACCACGACCTTGTGGACTCAAAAACGGTAGGACAGCACGACCTGGTCAGCAGGTTCCTTAGAGGAGCGAGGAGGATAAATCCGCCTCGCCCTCTACAGATTCCCTCTTGCGACCTCGCAGTGGTTTTATCTGCCCTGCAGAGAGCTCCCTTTGAGCCCTTGCCGCTCTTGATTGCCCTGGCTTCCATCTAGAGGGTAGGGGACCTGCAGGCATTTTCGGTTGATGAAGCGTGCCTGGAATACGGGCCGGCTAACTCTCACGTGATCCTGAGACCCCTGCCTGGATACGTGCCCAAGGTTCCCACCACTCCTTTCAGAGATCAGGTTGTGAACCTGCAAGCGCTGCCCCTGGAGGAGGCAGGCCCAGCCTTGGCACTGCTCTGTCCAGTACGCGCCCTTCGTGCTTACATAGACAGGACGCAGTGTTTCAGGACCTCAGACCAGCTCTTTGTCTGTTACGGAGGGCAGCAGAAAGGGAAGGCTCTCTCCAAGCAGAGGTTGTCTCAGTGGACGCCATTGTCCTGGCATATCAGGTTCAGGGCCTGCCATGCCCCTTAGGGGTGAGGGTACACTCCATTAGGAACAAACAAAACACAAACAAAAACACTTGCGCAACTCCGTTGCTGCTCCGGAAAAACAAACTCCATCCACTGTCCCCTTAACGTTGGGTTCTTTGGGAAGCTGAACAGGGTTGTCTTGCCCTGACAACCAAAAACACAATTCTTTGGTGACATTGTTGATTTCGTCACAAGTCCTGTGACCTGTGCAGCGCAGCCGACGACTTCCCTAAAGCCGAGCAAAGCGCGTTGATGGGCGTGCTTTTGCTCTCTCGCTCTGGTCGACGTGTGCGCGCGCGCCCTTCCGGAAGAAGTGCCCGTACAAGGAAATTCTGCCCTTGTTGACGTCACATTGGCCCATACTCGAAAAAAAACTTTCAGAAACTTGTGAGAAACCGGAAGTATTTTTGGCAAAGAAATACTTTTGAAACTTTGGCCATGTTTAGCATGGGAATTCAAGTCTTTAACAGTGTAAAAGACTCAGAATGCATAAAATAGCATTTAAGGTATGGAGAGTGTATATAATGGTCTGATGTGCGATATTTTGGTTGGAAGCCAATTTGACACTTGCTCAGGACATTTCTTTCTCTGAGAAAATGGGCTAGTCTGCTGTTTAGGATGTTGCAGAACAGTTTACCTAGGTTGCTGTTTACACATATACCACAGTAGTTATTAGGGTTAAATCTCTCTCCGTTTTTATGGATTGGGGTAATAAGACCTTTGTTCCAGATGTTGGGGAATATACCTGAACTAAGGATGATAATACTCACTCTCTCTCTCTCTCTCTCTCTCTCTCTCTCTCTCTCTCTCACACACACACACACACACACACACACACACACACACACACACACACACACACACACACACACCATTTGTTTCTGCTCTTTCACATCCTCTGACAGTAATGCACATTGCTAATGTACTGTACTTTGTTCAATAGCAGGTCATGTCCACTGAACATATGTGTGTGTGTGCCATATTCACCCTTGGATTTTGTTTCAGTTAACTAGGCCATAATCTAGTTCGCATTACAGACCACTAGCTATTTTTTTACCTTAACAAACATTAATTCCTTAGTTGACCTGGCACCACGCCGCTCAACAGAATGCAACCGGTGTGGAGTAAAAACAGCTCTGTGCAAAAGAAAAGAACTCTGCTAATGCTTAATTAACACATACAGTTAATCGAGCGTCAACATGAATTTGTAGATGAAGCTAAATAGGCACTATTTTAACTGTATAGCAGAAAAAATGCAATTAGACAAGGTTGAAAATGTATTTAATCCTGAGAAATAGTTCACCTTCACATTCTGTATAGATAGATAGAGGATGTTACTCTATGCAACTGGTGACAAGTAGAAGATCTGTACAGGTGTTGTATGTACAGTGGGGAGAACAAGTATTTGATACACTGCCGATTTTGCAGGTTTGCCCACTTACAAAGCATGTAGAAGTCTGTAATTTTTATCATAGGTACACTTCAACTGTGAGTGACGGAATCTAAAACAAAAATCCAGAAAATCACATTGTATGATTTTTAAATAATTAATTTGCATTTTATTGCATGACATAAGTATTTGATCACCTACCAACCAGTACAAATTCCGGCTCTCACAGACCTGTTAGTTTTTTTTAAAGAAGCCCTCCTGTTCTCCACTAATTACCTGTATTAACTGCACCTGTTTGAACTCGTTACCTGTATAAAAGACACCTGTCCACACACTCAATCAAACAGACTCCAAATTCTCCACAATGGCCAAGACCTGAGAGCTGTGTAAGGACATCAGGGATACAATTGTAGACCTGCACAAGGCTGGGATGGGCTACAGGACAATAGGTAAGCATCTTGGTGAGAAGGCAACAACTGTTGGCGCAATTATTAGAAAATGGAAGAAGCTCAAGATGACGGTCAATCTCCCTCGGTCTGGGGCACCATGCAAGATCTCATCTCGTGGGGCATCAATGATCATGAGGAAGGTGAGGGATCAGCCCAGAACTACACGGCAGGACCTGGTCAATGACCTGAAGAGAGCTGGGACCACAGTCTCAAAGAAAACCATTAGTAACACACTACGCCGTCATGGATTAAAATCCTGCAGCGCACGCAAGGTCCCCCTGCTCAAGCCAGCGCATGTCCAGGCCCATCTGAAGTTTGCCAGTGACCATCTGGATGATCCAGAGGAGGAATGGGAGAAGGTCATGTGGTCTGATGAGACAAAAATAGAGCTTTCTGGCCTAAACTCCACTCGCCGTGCTTGGAGGAAGAAGAAGGATGAGTACAACCCCAAGAACACCATTCCAACCGTGAAGCATGGAGGTGGAAACATCATTCTTTGGAGATGCTTTTCTGCAAAGGGGACAGGACGACTGCACCGTATTGAGAGGAGGATGGATGGGGCCATGTATCGTGAGATCTTGGCCAACAACCTCCTTCCCTCAGTAAGAGCATTGAAGATGGGTCGTGGCTGGGTCTTCCAGCATGACAACGAGCCGAAACACACAGCCAGGGCAACTAAGGAGTGGCTCCGTAAGACGCATCTCAAGGTCCTGGAGTGGCCTAGCCAGTCTCCAGACCTGAACCCAATAGAAAATCTTTGGAGGGAGCTGAAAGTCCGTATTGCCCAGTGACAGCCCCGAAACCTGAAGGATCTGGAGAAGGTCTGTATGGAGGAGTGGGTCAAAATCCCTGCTGCAGTGTGTGCAAACCTGGTCAAGAACTACAGGAAACGTATGATCTCTGTAATTGCAAACAAAGGTTTCTGTACCAAATATTAAGTTCTGCTTTTCTGATGTATCAAATACTTATGTCATGCAATAAAATGCAAATTAATTACTTAAAAATCATACAATGTGATTTTCTGGATTTCTGTTTTAGATTCCGTCACTCACAGTTGAAGAGTACCTATGATAAAAATTACAGACTTCTACATGCTTTGTAAGTGGGCAAACCTGCAAAATCGGCAGTGTATCAAATACTTGTTCTCCCCACTGTATGCCTACTCGACAGCATGTGGTTTATGAGCTTACTCATTAGCGTACCTCCTGTCTTTTACAGAAATGTCAAAGCAGCTTCTTAACTACCATATGCTTTACATCCAACCAAGAACATAAAATACATTTTTAAGTCTTTTCCCCTCTCTTAAAATTTCAAAAATAAAATTTGAAGTGGTTTATCAACTAAGCAGCTTAGTGATAAAATTAGCATATAGTTCCTGTCAGCTAATATAGCAGATCTCTTTAGTCCCTGAAGTGAGTTGCTAGATATTTCCTTAGGTAGTTTTGAGAGCAAATTAGTATTTATGCTTAATGCTCTTCGTATAGCCATTTTAATTAATTTAATCTAATTCTATGTGATTTTTTCAACTTTGAATCAAGTCTGAAATACTTTGATTGTTTGAATTAAGCAAGGATTGATTTGGATTATAAGAAACTGTGTCTCATTGACAATCAATACGTCTACACCATAATGGATTCAAATGAATCAGAGCAAATTGCTTGATATTGGTGCGAGCACTAAGTGGGCAAACTTCTTTCATGGATAAACATTTCAAAAGGAGGATAATCAGCGAATTAATTATGCAACTGTGATTGTCAAAGATAAAAGTGAGATTGGTGTTTCAAGTTTGTGTAATGAATTTCATTCCACTTCAGGGTTTATTCATCAGTTAGCGCTGATAACGGCTCTCTCTCTCTTTCTCTGCCTCTGCTAGTGTGGATTTGGTTCACGCACAGCTGCGAGTGTGTGAGGGCCGCAGTCTTCCTGAGTTGGGTCTCGAACAGGACAAGATCCAGATCAATGGCTGTGCCATTCAGTGCCGGGTCACTACAGAAGACCCCTCCCGTGGTTTTCAACCAGACACAGGTCGCATAGAGGTATGCCTGCTAAATGACATGCAGTTATGCAAATTACAGTAACATCACTCCAATTAATACAAGACGTGACAGATTGTGAAGTAGGCCTAACAGGAAACAAGCAACAAGAAGCTGGAAACAAATATTTGATATTAGTCTATTCAGTAACATCTTTATTCATAATAAAATAAATGTATTTTCTCTCCCTCTGGTTTTGCTAGTTTTATACCCACTTTTATTTTTTGGGAGCTGTTTTTATAACAGTTTTTATCCAGAACGTCTCGGTTATGTATGTAACCCTCATTCCCTGAGGAGGGAACGGAGACGTTACGTCAGTGACTGACGAGTGGAGGTTTCGCTTAGAAGCCTATCACCTTCGAGTTCTTACAAAACAAGCCAATGGCAATGAAATGCCATGGGTCTGCGGAATTTGCATAGCGTAGCTCCTCCCCACCTCGTGGGTATATAAGGAAGGACACTGGCAATCTCGCATTATGTTACCTGCTGAGGAGCCGAGACTGAACTCCCGGCCGTTACAGCGGTACAGCGGAAGTGGCAGAGGGACGTAATGTCTCCATTCCCTCCTCAGGGAACAAGGGTTACATATGTAACCGAGACGTTCCCTTTCGTTCAGTCACTCCGATTTACGAAGGACTCGACTTAACACAGGAATACCAAGGTACACTGGGAAGCATATCCCACGTGGAAATATGCAACACAATGCCTGCCCGAAGGGAGGACTATGACCCGCGAACGGGATGCATATGGAACACACTGGGGTATCCAGCCCGAAGGGTGGAATGTTTCAACCCCAGGGGTGGCAAGGGGCTTGCCAAGGAAAAAGACACATGCTCAGAGAGGCTTACAGTGGAAATACACATGTGGGGGTTGCTCAACGGGGGAACCATGCACATGGAGGCACCTAGCCTAACACAAGGGCTGACCGAGCGGGCATGCACTCTGGTGTCAGCATCAGCACACTGGCTCCACTCGGAGATTATAGAATCTTGCGACTGTGTTGGGTGTCGCCCAGCCTGCAGCTCTGCAGATGTCTGTTAGCGAGGCACCATGCACTAGAGCCCAGGAGGAGGCCACACTACTGGTGGAGTGTGCCCTCACCCCTAGGGGGCATGGACGACCCTGCATCTGGTAAGCCAAGACAATGGCGTCCACTATCCAGTGCGACAACCTTTGCTTGGAGAGAGCCTTTCCCTTCAGCTTCCCACCATAACAGACAAAGAGCTGGTCTGAGGTCCTGAAACACTGCGTTCTGTCTACGTAAGCACGGAGGGAGCGTACTGGACAGAGCAGTGCCAAGGCTGGGTCTGCCTCCTCCAGGGGCAGCGCTTGCAGGTTCAGGGCAAGATCAGGGAGGATGAGGAGCAGGTCCTTTTGGTTGCGCCTCATTGGCCCAACCGGACTTGGTTCTTCGAACTGGTGCTCCTCGCGACAGCCCCTTCCTGACCGATTCCTCTGATGAAGGACCTCCCTTCTCAGAGACGGGGCACCCTTTGGCACCCACGTCCCGATCTATGGATCACAGGGTCTGTGCAAGAAGGCTCACTGGGGGAAACGCATATTTGCGGAGGCCCCGCAGCCAGCTGTGCGCTACTGCATCCGTGCTGAGGGTCCCCTCGGTTAGGGTGTAAAATAAGCGGCAATGGGAAGAGTTGTGGGAGGCAAACAGATCTACCTGTGCGTCGCCGAACTGTTCCCAAATCAGCTGAGTCTCCATTCCCCCGGAAGTGGCCGAAACCGTGAGAGCTCGTCGGCTGCACGATTCAGTTCTCGTGAGCCAGCGGGATAGGTTGGGAAGCTCTAGCCAGGCTCCCAAAAACTGAACCAGCGGGGTCATGCGAAGCACAGACGTACCCCGGGTGGGGCAGCGACGCGGAGTGACCGGGGGAAGGAGTGGCCCTGCTACCACTTCCTGGAAAGAACTGGAACCCATCTCTGAGTTGTCCGCGTCAGGAGGTCATTGAGTCTCGACCGCAACATCGGGTCATGTTCCTGCAGTGAAAACATGACTCATCCACAGACGCTGCTTGAGCGTGCTGTAAGCCCAAACACGTCAAGCAGTGATTGTGCCCATCAGACGGCGACAGAGATCGACTGCACCCAGAAGTGCAATGGTGAGACATCTTTAAAAAGACGTGCCACGCGCAAGCTCTTTTTGTGAGAGGAAAGCTCTGCAGAGTGTTGAAGCGCCCAGGGAAACACACACACAGCTGTTGCAGATCACTGCACAGATCAGCAGGCAGGCAATGTGCGATCGCTGGAACACGCCGTCACACCAACACACTGGAGAACCGCTCGTCTCGAAGAACTGAAGAGAACTCAGATTTTCAGGCTTGCAGGAGTGAAGAATGCTCTTGGCTCCGAAGCAGAAACATAATGCGAGATTGCCAGCTTTCTTCCTTATATACCCACGAAGTGGGGCGGAGCTACGCTATGCAAATTCCGCAGACCCATGGCATTTCATTGCCATTGGCTCGTTTTCTAAGAACCCATAGGTGATAGGCTTCTAAGCGAAACCCCCATTCATCAGTCACTGACGTAACTCGGAGCGACTGAATGAAAGGGAAACCAAGTTACAATCTGGCCATTAAAATGGCCACGCTCATTTATCTGGATGTCTCTCTGCGCTCTACATTCATACTCACTAAAACACACACAAAGACTCTCGCACACTTTCAGAGAGGTGTTATTTTGATGAGTCATCGAGCAATGAGCATTGATTGAAAGCGATTTTCAGGGAGTGCTCTTATTGAGTTGAAAGAGGGGACGACTAGCTGTCCGCACTGCTCAATTTAACGCACTGTTTTGTTCCAGTGGCAACATTTTAATGTTGCTAAGAAAACCATCACAGAGCAGAAAAAGCCCCATCCATCTGTGCTGGGTACTGCTAGAAACTGCACTTAGCTGTCTTTTTATTTATGAAGAAATCTGGCTTTGTGTGATGCCATTTTATGGACTGAAAAACCTCTCAGCCTGTTGGAACAGAGAACATGAGTAATTGGCCTTCATTACTTAAGTATAGATTTCACTCAAATGCTATTCAGACTGAACACTCTAATTCAATTACGTTTGTAATAATAATAATAATAATAATAATAATAATAATAATTAATGTCATTTAGACCTTCAGAGTGCAGTACTTGTCATAATGCAGGACATGATGACTGAAATCTTTCTTTACTACTAAAAGCCAACTAAAGCATGTTCCTGGGCATTTTATTTTGACTTTTACATAAAACATTCAATTAAATCCATTTTATTGTCAGAGCATGAGCATTTTATTTTATTATTTTCTTTTTTTTTAGCTGGTACATGTGCAAAGTTTAATGAAAAAGTTATATTTTTCAGTCTATATCTAAAATTGGGGAGGATATATATATACAAACCCGATTCCAAAAAAGTTGGGACACTGTACAAATTGTGAATAAAAAAGGAATGCAATAATTTACAAATCTCATAAACTTCACAATAGAATATAGATAACATATCAAATGTTGAAAGTGAGACATTTTGAAATGTCATGCCAAATATTGGCTCATTTTGGATTTCATGAGAGCTACACATTCCAAAAAAGTTGGGACAGGTAGCAATAAGAGGCCGGAAAAGTTAAATGTACATATAAGGAACAGCTGGAGGACCAATTTGCAACTTATTAGGTCAATTGGCAACATGATTGGGTATAAAAAGAGCCTCTCAGAGTGGCAGTGTCTCTCAGAAGTCAAGATGGGCAGAGGATCACCAATTCCCCCAATGCTGCGGCGAAAAATAGTGGAGCAATATCAGTTTCATAAGGAGTTTCTCAGAGAAAAATTACAAAGAGTTTGAAGTTATCATCATCTACAGTGCATAATATCATCCAAAGATTCAGAGAATCTGGAACAATCTCTGTGCGTAAGGGTCAAGGCCGGAAAACCATACTGGATGCCCGTGATCTTCGGGCCCTTAGACGGCACTGCATCACATACAGGAATGCTACTGTAATGGAAATCACAACATGGGCTCAGGAATACTTCCAGAAAACATTGTCGGTGAACACAATCCACCGTGCCATTCGCCGTTGCCGGCTAAAACTCTATAGGTCAAAAAAGAAGCCATATCTAAACATGATCCAGAAGCGCAGGCGTTTTCTCTGGGCCAAGGCTCATTTAAAATGAACTGTGGCAAAGTGGAAAACTGTTCTGTGGTCAGACGAATCAAAATTTGAAGTTCTTTTTGGAAAACTGGGACGCCATGTCATCCGGACTAAAGAGGACAAGGACAACCCAAGTTGTCATCAGCGCTCAGTTCAGAAGCCTGCATCTCTGATGGTATGGGGTTGCATGAGTGCGTGTGGCATGGGCAGCTTACACATCTGGAAAGGCACCATCAATGCTGAAAGGTATATCCAAGTTCTAGAACAACATATGCTCCATCCAGATGTCGTCTCTTTCAGGGAAACCTTGCATTTTCCAACATGACAATGCCAGACCACATACTGCATCAATTACAACATCATGGCTGCGTAGAAGAAGGATCCGGGTACTGAAATGGCCAGCCTGCAGTCCAGATCTTTCACCCATAGAAAACATTTGGCGCATCATAAAGAGGAAGATGCGACAAAGAAGACCTAAGACAGTTGAGCAACTAGAAGCCTGTATTAGACAAGAATGGGACAACATTCCTATTCCTAAACTTGAGCAACTTGTCTCCTCAGTCCCCAGACGTTTGCAGACTGTTATAAAAAGAAGAGGGGATGCCACACAGTGGTAAACGGCCTTGTCCCAACTTTTTTGAGATGTGTTGATGCCATGAAATTTAAAATCAACTTATTTTTCCCTTAAAATGATACATTTTCTCAGTTTAAACATTTGATATGTCATCTATGTTGTATTCTGAATAAAATATTGAAATTTGAAACTTCCACATCATTGCATTCTGTTTTTATTCACAATTTGTACAGTGTCCCAACTTTTTTGGAATCGGGTTTGTGTATATATATATATATATATATATATATATATATAGTATAAGTACAATTACATGTGGAATTACATGGAACTTTTTAACTTTCACTCAGTTCTGTTCTGGGTACCTTTGATTCTTCATGGGCAGTGATTTTGTTGGAGTACCTATTAAGTATTATTTCTCAGTCTGTGTTTGTATTACAATAAAACAATCATTTGTTTATGCATGGACAATTTTTTTTTTAATCAGATCAGAGAATGGGATTGTGTAAAATCAAGAGCTGGCTCTCATATTAAGTTAATACATCCATTATCCACTTATTCTATGAATATTGGCAGGCCAATGCAGACATATTTTTAGACTTTATTCAAAATCTTTAAACATCTTCTAGAATTATTTTATTATTTGCATCATGACTTCCTGAGTCAGAATTGAATCATGACACGCCTTAAGATTCCCAGCTGTGCAATTCCCACAAGTGTTGCAAAACTTGCTTTGGCATTAGGTTATGTAGCCACACATTTTATTTTTCAGCTCTGGATTGGATACTATTTAAAATATTAAAATAGCATTAGTGTTGTAAGTTTAGAAAGTTAGAACAGAGTGCCTTTGGAAATACAGGAACACTCTCTCTTGCACTTCTCTGACTCACCTGTTTCTCATTACTTCTTGCATGTTCCCTGTCTGAAATCTTCCCTTTATCTTTTGTTTCTGTCTTTAGCCTGGTGTAATAACAGATACCCAAGTCTCATGGGGTACCTGAGTTTGCCCGTCACAACCACAAAAACTCTTTTTTTTTTTTTTTTTCTTTTTTTTTTTTCTTCAGTTCTAGTGTGGAATTTTATTTGGAATGCCAGAGGAAGACAATACCCAAACATATCGTTTGTCAAGTCATGTTATTTTTGTAATTTTCTGCATCAGTAGGGTACAACGAGGCACACCTTAAGAAAAAAAATTGCTTTTCACTACTCCCAAAGTGTATGATTGCAGAAAAAATATATGTTTGTATTTGATGGAGCAACAGATTTTGTGTGAAAATAAATAAATAAATCATAAAAGTGGTTCATTTTGTATGAAAAAATGTATGAGGTGGCATGGGGCAAAAGGCACACAGTATTGATACACATACTTTAAGCTAAAATAATATGTCTTAATAGTGTTAATACTTGTTCAAAACAATCACTTTAGCAAAGTTTGTACAATTTTCTGTCTATTTTGATAAATAAAAGAATTCATTTTGGTCAATAAATATACTGCCATTAAAATATGTTAATATAAAAATATATTTTGAAAGTACAGAAACAAAATTCTTTTAAAAAGTAAAGATTCTGAAAGCATTGGAGGAAATCCCATAATAATTTAATATAGATTTACAGTAGTAACTATAAATTATATTTTATTATATGATGGTTTCATTTTAAATATGGGTATTATCTCCAAGGTGGACACCCAACTTAATATATGATATTTACCATCTGAATAACCATGTCATGTCAACAGATGGAGAAGTCAGCCAGCTGTTTATTATCATGTTAATTATTGTGCCTTTGGCCCCAACTTTTTAGCCCAAATAACATACTTTTACATATTCTTCCATTATTGAAAAACTGCTGCTTTAATTACCTTGAACAAAACTGAAAATCATTAAGACCTTTTTCTCAAAATATAAACATTCATTTTATCGATTCTCATTCGCTACTTAAATCTACAACATTTTAAAAAACATCAAATATTAAATCAAATTAGAGTAGAATCAACTTTACACTGATGTCCGCAATCGCGTCAAAGATCAGACAAATTTACACGTGCATCCTGAAAAGCGGATGTTTTGGAAAGTGCTGCGGCAAGTTTTTGTGCCATCTAGTGGTTTACAGGAAAATAAAATAAAAGGCACCTTTAGCCCCGTTGTACCCTGTTGTTAGTAGATTACCCCCACCTGATTATCATTGGCTCTGATTGTTTGGGACCCTACGCTCATTTGCGCTGCTCTTGGTAGATTGCGGTGGTCATAATGGAAATGAGCTGCTGCACCCATGTTCTTGTTCTTTAATCTTTAACTCATGTTCTTTAATTTTCACATTGTCAGTAGATAACCCACAGAACTTTACACTCCCATCGGCGCTTTTATAGGATTGTGGTCTCATGTTAATTCACCCTGTTTTTTAAATGTAACTGATGTGTGTCAGTGAGTGTGTCAGAGATGTGTGGAATGCATTTGTTTATGCTAATTTTATTTATTCTCATTTCCTCTCACAAAATAAAATAATAAATTAGATAAACCAATTTTATGGTTTTCACCATCATCATCCTCTTTTCTTATATGGCAAAAAGAAGTTTGGACATTCTGCCTGGCATCTTATCAAAATAAAAATAAAAAAAAGGGTTGAAACCGTGGGGATAAGTGCATGATGACAGAAATTGTTAATGTGTCCTATTTCTGTAACTTGCAACTATCCGTCGTCTCCTTTTCTCCCACTTCCCGTGTTTGCTTAATTTTCTCTTCCCAGCAGGTAGAACAGTACACGTGATCAGAGAGTGGGGGCCTCAGCAAATAGAGATGTAGTTCAGCCGTGAAATGTGTATACTTAAAAAAATACACTGTTAAAAATGCATGGCCAAACATAATAAATCCTGGATTGGATGAATAAGTCATGGCTTGAGTGCTGCAGAGAGGAAGAGATGCACATAGGGAGGAAAGAGAGAGAAAGCTCAGCAAGTAAGGGCTTAAAATGTCTGGCCCAGCAAGAGATCATAGCATTTTAGTTGAGCGAGAGAGAGAAATAGAGATAAAGAGGTGAAGAAAATGAAATAATGACCCCCCGAGCACAACAATGCACAGTCCTTCTGAGAAAGTGTGTGTTCATGAGTGAATTATGTTGTGAGTACTATTTTGAAGTGCTGTGTAGTGACGTAATGTTTGTGAGAACAGAAGTGAAGAGTAAACAAGATGGATGAAGTTCACTGCTCCAGTCTCATATGCTTTATTACTTGATAACTCCTGACAGATACCACACAGTGGGATACAGAAAGAGATGGGGAGAGTTGAATTAAAATGGCTTTGACAATATATTTCTCTTTGCTCTGCTTTTGAAGACTGTCTGCACACACTGTATATTCTTAGAAGTTGAATTCACTGATTTGAGAAGCTTGTTCCTTCAAATTAATTAAGTAATGGCATCTCTGAAAACTTCTGTCATTCACCTAATGTGGTCTTCTAAATGAGTCAACTTAACCATTTAAATGAAGCTATTTAATTGCAGGTAGCTTTGGATTATTGATTCTACTCAGATATTTCAGTTGATTAACTAAATTGTAGTCATTATATTAATTATATTGTCATATGACTGATTCTGCTCAGTCGAACATGATAGTTACCCAATATTTATGTGTGCATTGTTGAGGAGCAAAATTACTTTTATCAAACCATTTCCAACTTCACCAAAGGGAACACTAATGGTGACTGCATTTTAAAAAGACAAAACAACATCAACAATATCATAAAGAGCAAAAACTTCTATTAATTCTTAAATACAACTAAATGTCCCCCTAAATTCCTACCCTTTTATCAAGCATACTGAATTAAATTATTCAAGCGCACAAGCTTATGTGTATTCCCCCCAGCTACAGTGTTCAGAAGCAGACACAACAATATAGTTCATCGCTGAGCCTTAGCTTTATTAAGGATTTATCATTCAGTCTAATTAGCTGAACCAGAAAACTAATGGATTCAACAAGTTTATACCAGCCAGAGCAATATTTCTTCAAAATAAAGAAATACTTCAGGCAGAACATGTTGTTGTTGTTTTCAGACTGAACGCATGCACACGTTAGTGCGGCCAATTGGATCAAAGTGTTCTATCTTGTAATTTATATACATATTTCATTGAAACCTAAAATTTTAATTTTATGATTTATTCAAGCCAAACAAGTTCAAGAACTGTTAATTTCTTTCCTTTGTCTCTATGTATATGTTCTCATTTTTCCTTTACCCCCTTGTACTACTTGTATGATTCTTTTTTCATGTAAAAGGACATTTTTTTGTTTTGTTTTGCATTTCTTTTTTTGCTTTTTTTTTTTTTTTTGCACAAAAGAGAAATAATACATTTCACATGACCTGCCAAGAGAACAGTAAAGATGAAAGTATGATTGAGTGATGGGGATATTGTTCTATATGATATAAGACAGAGTAAGAGAGAGAGAGCGAAATAGAGTCAAGGTGGTAAAGGATGTATAGATATGCAGGGTGGAGGAGAGAGGCAGAAGCAGACAGTGATGTATTAGGGACATGTTGATGGAGAGATCAATAGATAAGATATACAGACTCCATTCACACAGTCAGTGTTTCAGATTACGGCAGCTAGTTGACAGCTGTATGAATTCTGCTTATATAGAACATATCTACCGAACTTGCTTTGTGGTTATAGAATCAAACTCTTTTTCATAACTAAACTGTTAATGAACAGTTTTAGCTTGTAAAATAACACACTCTTTTTGATCCGATTGGCCGCATTAACCTGTGTGCATGCATTCAGTCTGAAAACAACATGTCCTCCCTGCAGAACATGAATGGTTTTCTGGTGCAGTGTGAACAGCCACTGTGAATCGTTGCACCGCCTGCATGAGACCTTCACATGCACATTCACACGCTGTTACACACGCCTGCTTCCTCCATGCAATCAGAGATTTAATTCCTCTCCTCCTCCTCACCCCATCAGCCTTTTTCTCTCAGCGGGGATGAAACGCTACCTTACAGTGCATGGGAAATGCAAAAATACATCAGTTTACACAGACACACTCTCAGAGTCATGATATTAAAACAATGTGTGGGCAACACACTCTGAGCAAAGACTCCCAGCTATACCGTACAGCTTATGTTTTATTGTGCACAAAAGTAATATAACATTTAAAATTGTTTTGTTTTTTTAATCCTACAAGTGTACAAATTGTAGGATTTAAAACAAATACATATTAAAAAAATATATATTATAAAAATATATATTTTAGATTCTACACTGTTTCTAGGTCACTAATCAAGTAAATTTATGACATTGATCATTTGACTTATTGTACAGAAGTTCTTCCAGTGAAGCTCAAGATGCTCTTTGGGTCATTTTAAAATCATTCTGGAGAACATGATCATCAGGTTTTGCACAAGTTATGTTAAAATGAAATACTAACATCAAATACAATGAAATCCATTTTAATGTTTCAACTTTTTACTCAAATTGTCATGATGTGAGTATAATATGAACATTTTTAGAAAGAAGCATATTCACTAGTGAGCTCAGACTTTAGAACCACACTGTACGTACATTATATGCTCATCTCATAATTCAGCCCAGTGGAATTATTATGCAGAGCTGGCACACACAGCATAACATATTAGCAGATGCAAGCATCATGTGTGTTCTTAGAAGGCTTTGGTTCGTGTTGTTAACCCTTAAAGGGCCTTAAAAATAATTGCTATTTACCAAAACATTAGGACTCAAATAATATATTTTAATGTTTTCCTTTCCTTTCAAATATGGCTTTTATTTATTTTTACAGCTTGCATCTCATGTCAAAATAACATGCAGAATATAGCATTGAAGGGTTAAAGTGAAAACACAAAGATGCCCATATTAGCATTCATGCAGTAGCTACTGTATACATCAAAGAGATCTCGCTGCGATAGAGGGTGAAAAAAAAACATAGGGTGAGATCTTGTTTGATCATGTGATAAACATTAAGCTTCCTACTGAGAAGCTTCCTGAAAAGAAATATTGTCATTAATGACAGCATTATAATTATTCTCCTCATCAATGCAATATTAGCCCTTGATTGTTATCTTGATTAAGTCATAGTCTTCATCATCAACATCATTATTGTTATCATCAGCTTCTTTAATAATATGCGTGCGCACACACACACACACACATGCATGCAGACAGAGAAGTGGCACTAGGCTGAGGTTTGGGGTCGGGATGAAAACGTTTATCATGGTGGCTGGTCAAAGAGGACATTGGAATCACTTAGACCACACAGAAAATGAATAATACACACACACAGACCTCTCTAATGCAATGCTTTTATTAATGCTGAAAGCTCAGTATAGTATCCACAGTGGTCCAAAAAAGTATTTGGACACTTAAGGCACACATAAAAATGTTATGTAACAAAATATCATACAAGTAACATTTATTTTTAATGTAGCACAAACAGACTTCCAAGTTAAACATTTTACAAAAACTCAATGGCTGCTGAAAATTCAGCTTTGCCATAACAGGAATTAATTACATTTTTAAAAGTTTTAAATTGCAATAATATTTAACAGTGTTAAACAGTTTTGATCAAATACATTGCAGCCTTGGTGAGCATAAGGTAATGACGTTCAAACATTTTTACAAAAGTGTCCTGACACTTTTTGGCACCAGTATACATTACAGATCTACAGTGTTTTCCCCACATCTTTCTTCTGTAGTCCATCCACAGTAAAACCGGCAAGGAAATATGATTAATTTTTATGAGGGAGAGACGGGCAGTAATACGGCTGAGGAGAGTGGATTGAGATAGAGATGTATAGAGAGAAGACGTGTCTTGATGTCTTCACTGCTTAATGTATTCCGTTCATTCTGTATACAGCGTCTTTCCTGCAGAACCCAGGAGGTCTCGTTTGCTCACAGACACACGCACACACACACACACACACACACTCACTCATAGACCACCCACACTAAACTGCAGCACCACCGTAATTAATTCTGTAGCGATCTGATAACTGAGTAATTACAGATGTAGGAATGCGTGCACACGCACACACACACACGCACACACACACACACACACACACACACATACCTGTTTATGGAGTTGACATTCCTGTGCTTTATTTTTAAGGAATACAATAGTGATTGGTTTGACTGACAGCACGTCAATGTCAGAAATTAACTTTTTATTAAGGGTCAGTATTTGTTCCTGGAATTGAATTCCAAGGGAATTGTTTACCTTTATTAGGCAATTTAAAGGGCACCTATTATGCAAAATTCACTTTTACATGATGTTTGAACATAAATGTGTGTTGGCAGTGTGTGTACACAACCACCCACTCCTTTTTTTTAATCCCCATAAATCATAAGCAGTGTCTCAGAACAAGCTGTTTGCAGATTCCTGGCAAAGTGATGTCACATTTCACAGGCCCCGCCCACGAGTGTTGATGGACACTGCCGTATTAGCAAAGACCCCGCCCTCAGAGAGCTGTACAAAGTCTGCCATGTTTATCTCCTCGCCAGAGCATTTAACAGCAGCATTCAAGAAATGTGTTCTACTAACTGTGTACTGTGTAGCTACTAAAGTTCATTCAGTCAAGAGCAGTGAGTGATTTTCTGTTTATCTTTTGTTGTTTGATTCATATTAACAGCAGATATAGCAGTAGGTACTGTATATTACACTGCTTTCACTTTAGTACACAGATCTAATATACACACAGGATTTCTGTACTGGCTGCATACGTGCACAGACATAACCAACTGTTTTCATGTGAACTTTGTGTGTTTCTGACATAACCTTGTGTGCATTTGACAGTTTATTCGCAATAACACATGAAAGAGAACTAGTCTAGTTTAATAGCCTACTCACGGACGCACCGACATCCAGCTTTCTGTGCGCATGTGTCAAGTTGAGAGCATAGACTGTAAGGTTGAGAGTGATATGGCTTTAAAACGCATGCAGATGATAATATTTCACGATGATGAAGAACTGCAATGTCACGTGAGCGTGTCCACGATAGAGATGATAATCAAAGCCAAACAGATGTATCATGTTTCAGTTTTCATTCGCGTGTTCACTGGTGTTCACGAGCTGTGAAGGCTCCGCCCTCTGGGGTGGGGAGCAGCAGCTTATTTGCATTTAAAGGAGACACATACAAAACCTCTCGGTTACGCATGTAACCCTCGTTCCCTGAAGGAGGGAACGGAGACGTCAAACGACGAATTGGGATAACGCATGAGAGCCCTATCACCTTCAAGTGTGTACTAAACGAGCCAATGAACATTGGCGTGCGAGATTTGCATGCCGCGCTCCGCCCCGTAAGCCTCATCTCCTTCACATGTCTCTAGCGATAGGACGGACTTACGCCAGGAGAGTCTACTGCTGTTCCGCATGACCCATTACAGTCAGACTTGGATAACACTGGGAAAGCGTGCCAAGGGGAATGCTGCGGAGACCACATCCTGCCCGAAGGGAGGTATAAGTGGCAATACACATATGGTCTGGCCAGGGGGCAGAGCACATATGGAATGTCCCTGGGATGGCTCCAGCCATAGGAGGGAGACAACATCAGGCAGGGACGGCAGAGCGGACTCTGCTCAGGGAAAGACACGGGCTCGCCAAAGGGAGCCTTGCCGTGGAAGAATGCACATATGGGACCGCCGTAGGGGCTGCAACATATGGCACCCAGCCAACACAGCAATATTCAGTGCAATATTGCGTGGATGGGACAGAGCAAAGCTAGGGTTGGGTCTGCCTCCTCTGAGGGCAGCGCTTGCAGGTTCACCACCTGGTCCCGGAAGGGAGTGATGGTGATGTTGCTAAAGCAAAAGGGTTACAAACTAGTGGTCGACCAATATATTGACAAGACTGATATTTGGTACTTTTTAAATAGTTTAAGAAGTTTTTCTGTTGTGTCGGAAGGGGGACTTTTATTTTGACGTGCCTGACAACAGCAGCGCTTAAGCACACAGCCATTCTCTGTCTTTATTAGTTTACAGTCTCTGTTTTGTCTTACACGTTATAGAACTGTTAAACAAAAAAAAAGTAAACAGTATACGAAAAAAATATTATAGTGTTTGATATATATTATTAGTAATAAAAAGGCAAACACTATATGTTCTCATGTACTGAGAGCAATCAGCAAATACGCTTTTATATTATTTAAACAAATCTTTGAATATCTAATAAACACTAATTTCACAAACCTTGATTCCCAGTACGCACAAATTTACCAGATTACTGAGTGCACTGTTGATTACAGTGTTTACTTCCTTTTTATTCATACGTATTTTTAACAATTTCTTTATTTGTGAAAGAAACATTAAAAAACATTCGAGCAGAACTCAGCACTGAACAAAACATCTGGGTGTATTCTATTTTAAACTCTTCTGATTGGCCATTGCATTCAAGAGATCAACAAACGTCAAGTCAAGTCACCTTCATTTATATAGCGCTTTTTACAATATAGATTGTTTCAAAGCAGCTTTAAAGTGATAATAGGAAATTAATGGAAGAGAGATTGTTTTGGCTGTACATTAGCTCTAGAAAAAAGTTATTGTCCAGCTAAAGTAAGTATTTGATTGATTAATTTCCGTTGTAAAAAATCATTAGTTATTTATTTTGGGGCCACTTACACAACACCATTTTCAACCAAAATAGAAAACTCTCAATGCGTTCTGGCCGCACATCCGCACAGCGCCCGGCAGCTGGAGAACGCAAAACTTGAAACTGTGATTGGCTACATTGCTCACCACTGCAAAAACACATTGTAAATAGAAAAATTTGACTTCTCGATGCAGAGTCCCAACACAAATACGGAAACACTGGAGCATTTGCCAAATCTGTTTCACCAATATGATATTATTACAGTATCAACTGAGGGTGCTCTTGCTTTCATAGAACCGTGCCTGAGTGGGTTTATTAGCCTCAACATGTGGATTTTCACCAGTTTCTAAAGAGGTGGAGGAATCGCATGCTTGAGGTGTAGATATTACAAGGCGATCCATTCTGTCAAGCTAAATTGTGTATATTATTAGCCAGTAGCGTTTTCAAGTTATAGTGCTCATTGTCTTTAATAACGATCATAACACATTGACGTTATCGTACATCTGCGTGACTGCACGTGCAGCAGGTGGATGCATGGGTTTTATTAAAGCTGTTAATGTAATAATAATCTTTTTAAAACGATTAACAATTTGACTTTGTGATTTTTTTTTTTTACCCATGTTTTAATTTTTTAGCAAAAACTTATTTGTGATCACACATTAATTGGCGGACCCCCTGCAGTACCGCTCCCTAGGGGTTGCAGACCCTTGACTTAAACTGTTTGGCACAGCAGCAGAATATCTAAATTTGTATTTGCATTGTGAATTTAGCTTTCTTGCATCTACCGGTTATCCCACAGAGTGTATATGAACACAGTGATATGACATTTATCAGTCTCATCAGTGATGGCTGTGTGAAAATATCACAAACTTCCCTTAGGAATGACTTTCTTGTCAAAGATGAAGAGGTTTGACATGAGCTGTGGCAAAGGAGAGGGCTAGAGAAAAGCAAACCTGATGTAACAGCAACATGTTGACCTGACATGCTCTGCTGAGTGATGCACTCTTCTTTGATATGTCTTTTAACTCTGAAATAATAATGCAAAGCACATGCTAACCTACTCATTTTAGATTATAGCAGCTCTGAGGCCAGACTCACATGGCTTATTTAGGTAAAAGTTACCAGCATTGATGTCTGTCCGCCTGTTTTTTTCGTCTTGTGCTACAGCATGAAGCCTATTAATTGAATGCATCATGACTGAAACAGAAAATTGTCTTTGGGAAAACAATAACAGAGTAAGAGAGAAATAGAGAGATGGAGCTGTCTGATACGGTTTGTCTAGAGTGTTATATAAAAGGTCAGATTGGTGTTACCATAGCGACGAGTGATTGACAGGTGTTTTAGTGAAAGGAGAGCAATGATAACATAACCTCTAACCCTGTAAAGGTCTATTTCAGCATGAATGGGAGCTTTATGTGTGTGTGTAGACTGCTTCTTTCTATTTTTTCTTATTGGGTCTGTTTTTGAAGGTTATTCTCTCTCTTTTAATTGAGTAAATTAGTTCTTTAGGTACTGATGCGGTACACTGGGTGGCACATATGAATATGTCTATAATATGTGTATGAGGACAGTATATACACTTAAAAATAACTATTTGGCTGAACTTTTCAATTGTGGACTGAGGATGCATTCAATTAAACTCAAATACTTTATGCTACTGTCACGCAACACGTAATATGCAGTCTTATTAGCATTTTATGTGTAACTGTTCTTTGTATATGTTATGTGTGGTGCTGGCATTTGCACAGAAATTTCTGAATGAGTAAAGCATCAGCTTTCAGACTGAATACTCTTCATATACGGTAGCCCTTGAAACTTCAATGAAAAGAAACTGAGCTAATTCCCAACATATATGACACAGATAAAATAATACTTAATTTCAACATTCATGCTCCCCATCTAGTTCCATGCAAAGCTGTAGGACTAGATGGGGATTGTAATGGATTGCATGCAGTGAAATGGAATTATGATGAAACATTGAAGAATTGTGTTGCATGAGACCATTAACTAAATTGAGCAAGCGGCAAAAAAATAATTTTTAAAGTACATGTACCTCTTAATCTTTGTCTCGTTCAAGCAAATACTGAGATCCAACATCCAGAAATTACAAGGAAAAATGCTGGTATTTGTCATTTTTCAAATATAGGCCTAGAAATATTACAAATTCTATTAATTTTGGTTAGATTAATACTACTGTTCGAAAGTTTGGGGTCAGTGAGCACATGTGCCCACCATTATTATATTATTATTTCAATAAGTTTGCAAATGGGATCTGTCACTTTTTACCTAGTCGTCCAATAACAGTGTAGAAGGGGCGGGACAAATACCACACTGACCAACCAACCAACCATCAAGGAGAATATTTCTAGTTTCTGAGTATTCATGTCTGTACCAGATGGCATCTAGCACTACTACAATATTAGTAGGAAAAATTATTCTTGAAGAAACATTTTGTTCATGACGGGTCCACCGCATTACTTCCACGGATATTCTGTATCATACCAACCAAAGCGTATCAACTGAAAAAAGAAGAAGAAAAAAGTAATGTATAATGTATTATTTTATTCAGCAAGATACAGAAAGAATGTTTACAGTAAATACTTTTACACTGAAATGGAATATATACAGTACTGTATATATATATATGGCTTTTGGCTTACTCAGTTGGGGACACTAAATATTCAACTATATTACTGATCTGCCCGCATTGACACTATATGATAATTGAAATGAGCTAGATGACATCACCGTTTTCTCCTGAGCGGCTGTACAGCCGAATCAAATTCTGTTGCATTATTTTCCTGTTTAACACTGTGAAGCTGCTTTGAAACAATCGCTATATACAAACCCGATTCCAAAAAAGTTGGGACACTGTACAAATTGTGAATAAAAAAGGAACGCAATAATTTACAAATCTCATAAACTTATATTTTATTCACAATAGAATATGGATAACATATCAAATGTTGAAAGTGAGACATTTTGAAATGTCATGCCAAATATTGGCTCATTTTGGATTTCATGAGAGCTACACATTCCAAAAAAGTTGGGACAGGTAGCAATAAGAGGCCGGAAAAGTTAAATGTACATATAAGGAACAGCTGGAGGACCAATTTGCAACTTATTAGGTCAATTGGCAACATGATTGGGTATAAAAAGAGCCTCTCAGAGTGGCAGTGTCTCTCAGAAGTCAAGATGGGCAGAGGATCACCAATTCCCCCAATGCTGCGGCGAAAAATAGTGGAGCAATATCAGAAAGGAGTTTCTCAGAGAAAAATTGCAAAGAGTTTGAAGTTATCATCATCTACAGTGCATAATATCATCCAAAGATTCAGAGAATCTGGAACAATCTCTGTGCGTAAGGGTCAAGGCCGGAAAACCATACTGGATGCCCGTGATCTTCGGGCCCTTAGACGGCACTGCATCACATACAGGAATGCTACTGTAATGGAAATCACAACATGGGCTCAGGAATACTTCCAGAAAACATTGTCGGTAAACACAATCCACCGTGCCATTCGCCGTTGCCGGCTAAAACTCTATAGGTCAAAAAAGAAGCCATATCTAAACATGATCCAGAAGCGCAGGCGTTTTCTCTGGGCCAAGGCTCATTTAAAATGGACTGTGGCAAAGTGGAAAACTGTTCTGTGGTCAGACGAATCAAAATTTGAAGTTCTTTTTGGAAAACTGGGACGCCATGTCATCCGGACTAAAGAGGACAAGGACAACCTAAGTTGTTATCAGCGCTCAGTTCAGAAGCCTGCATCTCTGATGGTATGGGGTTGCATGAGTGCGTGTGGCATGGGCAGCTTACACATCTGGAAAGGCACCATCAATGCTGAAAGGTATATCCAAGTTCTAGAACAACATATGCTCCCATCCAGACGTCGTCTCTTTCAGGGAAGACCCTGCATTTTCCAACATGACAATGCCAGACCACATACTGCATCAATTACAACATCATGGCTGCGTAGAAGAAGGATCCGTGTACTGAAATGGCCAGCCTGCAGTCCAGATCTTTCACCCATAGAAAACATTTGGCGCATCATAAAGAGGAAGATGCGACAAAGAAGACCTAAGACAGTTGAGCAACTAGAAGCCTGTATTAGACAAGAATGGGACAACATTCCTATTCCTAAACTTGAGCAACTTGTCTCCTCCGTCCCCAGACGTTTGCAGACTGTTATAAAAAGAAGAGGGGATGCCACACAGTGGTAAACATGGCCTTCTCCCAACTTTTTTGAGATGTGTTGATGCCATGAAATTTTAAAATCAACTTATTTTTCCCTTAAAATGATACATTTTCTCAGTTTAAACATTTGATATGTCATCTATGTTGTATTCCGAATAAAATATTGAAATTTGAAACTTCCACATCATTGCATTCTGTTTTTATTCACAATTTGTACAGTGTCCCAACTTTTTTGGAATCGGGTTTGTAAATAAAGTTGATTGATATATATATATAATATTTCTGATGGATCATGTGACACTGAAGACTGGAGTTATGATGCTGAAAATTCTGCTTTGCCATCACAGAAATACATTTTATTTTAAAATATATACAAATAGAAACAGTGATTTTAAATTTCAGTAATATTTCATAATATTACTGTTTTTACTGTATTTTTGATCAAATAAATGTAGCCTTAATGAGCATAAGAGACTTTACAACTTTACAAACATTACAAAATCTTACTAACCCCAAACTTTTAAAGGGTAGTGCGTATGCTTTCTGTTTTAAAGAGAAATCATCTTGCTAATAGCAAGAATTTTTGCAAAGTGGTTATATCTTTCGTTTGAAATGTCGTTTTTTTTTTTTTTTTTTTTTTAGAGATAATAGAGTTTTCTCTCTCCATTTTTACGTCACTTCAATTTTCTTTCCTTAGATCTTTTTTTGCCTCTTTTCCATTGTTTTACGCTCCTCTCTTTAATCTTTATCTTTGTATTATTTATCTACTTATTCTCCCTCTCCCATTTTCAAACACACACACACACACATTGTCCCAGCTGTTGATGTGTTTTCATACATCCTCAGTTTCAGTTTAGATGTTTTCTTTCTTTCTCCTAGTATGTTTTTTCAAGCCACAGTGTACTTTGTCACTGTTCATTTCTCTCCCCTCTCTTTCTGTCTCCATAGACTTCATCACCACCTCTCTCCCTCCTCTCTTTGCTCCTTTGTCCATATATTTGCCTGCATCTGTTTCGCTGTATAGGCTGTCTAAACATATTTGTTGGGTCTCATGAGGGATATTGTTTTCCTTCCATCCCTAATAACCTGTTTTTTCCCCTCTAGATTATCCTTCCTCTGTATTTCTTTCTCACTAGCGTGCCATATCCCTCTTGTTCGTCGTCCTCTTATGCTCTACTCGTCCTTCTTTTCGCCCACTCACTGTCATTCCTCTTTTTTTCCCCCGGTAACACTGGTGTTTTCTAGCAATACAGTCTAATTCAGGCTAACATGTTTAGAAAGGCCTTTTTCCCCTGACTTAGCACTGTTTCAGAATCTCAGAGTTGAGAATCTGTGTATGTGAATGTTTTTTGTGCTCAAGGGGTTCTTGTTTTCTTTTTTTTATTCCTCTTTAATATGTAATATTACATTCAGTCCTAGATAAATGTCCACCCCTTTTTTCAGTGGAAAATACATTTTTGTGTTACTATATGCCTCTCTCACTCTTTTTATGTAACATGAAAAACAGATATTAAGAACTAAAGTGCAGCTCTTGACCTTCTATCTATGGTGTGCTAAATGAACCAGAACCAGTACTGAATTTTAAATGTTTATGATTGCACATAGACTGTAAAAAAAGATGGACGACGCACGCGCCTTCACTCACTTACATTGAAGTAAATGAAGCCGCCAGTGTTCAAATATGGCGCTGACATCCTGGGTCTCGAGTCTGCGCAAGTGAGCGCGAAGTGGAGCTTCGATATCAAGGTCCCGCCCACACTCCCGCCTAATCAAGAACTTTTTGTGAAATAAACAGTTATGGAAATGTAGAAATTTTTGTAGAAAGTTAAAGCTCCTATCTCCTCCCGAAGTTCCCGAAAAATGTCCGTTGGTGCCTCAGTGACTACTTCGCACAGAGAAGCTGTCAATCTCAGCTGTCAATCATAACGTCACACCTCCGTTATTATAGCATCAAATAACAAACTAAAACCAAACTTATTTAAAGAACAAACACTTGAACTAACATCAGCGTGATAAAAACTGCTTAAAATGACAGAAACCATCTTTGGAAAAAAATTATTTGAAGTGTAATTTGATTGTTTTGTTTGTCTATGTCCCATTACATTTCATGGAGAGGGTGGGGTTTATGACCTATACTGCATCCAGCCACCTAGGGGCGATCGAGATGCTTTGGCTTCACTTTTCAGGACTCATGTGGCACACTTGTGATTGCATAATATCAGGGTTTCTCAACCTTTTGCCTACTGCGACCCACTTTTTTTGTATGCCAGTCATACGACCCACTAAGGCTGGAAATAAACAAATAACTGAAATGCCTCTTTAGACCTAGGCTACACCGTATATGCTTATTAAAATTAATTTCACGAAAACACACTTTTTCAATAATTAGGCAGACTATGAGGCAAACTGATTTATTTATTTTTACTCACGTTAATGTGACATTTGAGACTGCCGCTCTGAAACGAAGATATCCAGGCGCGGTGGAATTGGGGAAAGGGCCACTCGTAGTGTCGCACAAACTAGCTGTTGTCAGCCTATTCCTGCTTTTTGTTTTCGTTGCAGTCGCGACCCACTGGTTGAGAAACACTGCATAATATAGTATGTATTCTATACAGTGTCTACTGTATTCCTTTCTAAACAGTCAATGATATCCAAAAAGTTTTGTGTACGAACCCAAGGAAATGGGTTTCAGACATGGCTTCCAAGGCACCATAGTGTAGCTCCCTTTCGAGGTATGTGACGGCATACCCGGACGTATAAAGGGACGCCGGATCACAACAGCACTAGCTTTTTCGCTCTTCAGCAAGTGCGCTGTGTGTTGTGTGACTGAAAGACTGTGTTTTCTAGTTTGTAAAGTAAAACTGAGTGAAAGCAAAGTGAATATGATGAGTGAGCAGTTCAGAAAATGTGTGCACCCCTGCCCTCGCTACATCACGGGTGGGGACACGCATTTAATGTGTGTGAACTGTTTGGGAGCGCAGCACGCTCAGTCAGCTCTCGAGGGGGCTGCGAGCACTGTGAAGCACTATCTATCAGAGTGCTGTGCTCCCGCTTGGCTGTGTTTGACGAGGCTGGCCAGGCTCGCGTTCCCCGCGGTTCGGGTCCTGCGTCCGTCGAGGCGCCGCGGCGGCTCAGATCGTGGGGATCGCAAAGAGAGCTGGCTGATGAGATCGGGACTGCCGAGGCACTTTCCCGGTCATCATCAGACAGTTCTGATGCCCTTCCTCCCCGGAAGGTGCAGAGGTGCATCAGAGGTGCAGGAAGCGACAGTAAACAAAAGTAAACTTGATGAGAGCTTCCTGCAGCACAGGTCTCAACCTCAACGCCGGGGTTTGCCATTTTTTCCAGATCTGCACAATGAGTTGTACAGATCATGGAACAAACCACACTCTTCCCGCCTCTCTAATCTAACAGTGTTGGATTATAGCAATATTGTAGGGGTGGGAGAGAATGGCTATGGGAGAATGCCACGTGTCACAGCTACCTCTGTCCTGATGCGGCGTCCTTCCTAAAAACCCTGGTGCTGCCCACCAAGCCATGTCGCGATACATCTGCTATGGTGGGCAGGGCATATATGGCGGCAGGTCAGGCTGGTGCATGTCTGCATACCATGGCATTGTTGCAGGCATACCAGGCTGACCTTTTAAAAGACTTAGATGAGGGCGAGGGACCAACACCAGAAGATATCGCTGAGCTCCGCAGAGTGACAGATTGGGCCGCTCCATGTCAGATTGGGCCAGAGTGGGCCGCTCCATGTCAGCTATGGTGGCCACGGAGAGACATTTGTGGTTAAATCTGTCAGGCATCAGGGAGAAGGACAAAGCTTTCCTCCTTGATGCTCCTCTTTCGCCTTCTGGCCTGTTCGGTGACGCTGTCAGTACGGTTGGTTGTCGACAGGTTTCAGGAGGCGAAGAGGCAGTCTACGGCGTTTCAGCAGTATATCCCTCGCCGCTCTAAGTCTAAAGGGGCTGGATCTAAGACTGACCAGCCCCAGCCGTCATCGAGCTCCTCGTACCGTCAGGTATAGAAAGAGAGCGACGCTTCTAGAGCCCCTCCTCAGGGAGCTTGGCAACAGAGGCGGTGCTCTCGCCCGAAGCCGACTAAGCGGAAGGTCGATCTGAGGACCGTCCTTCAGGCGAAGAAGGCTTCGGGAAAGAGGTCCTAACCATGGTAGGACCTCTGAGGGCAGTCCCCTCCGGGGAGAAGCGGCTGAGGTCGTTTTCTCCGTGGAGCCCTCTGGAAATCGATGTGGTAATCCCGCCGTCAATGACGCTTCGAGCCACATCGGTTTCCAGCTTACGGGCGCCGCCTCGTCCGCCCTGAGGGGTTTCGGGCAGGCAGCGACAGTGTCCGCACACCAAAAATCGTCCACGACCTCTCCCTGCCGGTCAGCCACTTCAGGGGGTCGAGAACGATATTCAAAAAACACCCGAGGTCAGTCTCGAGAGGCTGATTCCCTTGGTAGTTTTTTTCCAGGCGTGGCAACGCCTGTCGAATGTGTCGCCATGGGTCCTGCGGACTGTAGAAAAAGGGTACAGACTGCAGTTCGGCCACAGCCCACCAAAGTTCAGTGGGGTGGTCTGGACTACAGTGGTCCCGGAGCGGGCTCGGGTAATGGAACAGGAAGTACACTCCCTGTTGGTAAAAGAGGTCATAGAACATGTTCCTCCACCAGACAGGGAGTCGGGATTCTACAGCCGGTACTTTATAGTTCCCAAAATGGATGGAGGGTTGCATCCAATTTTAGATCTGAAATATTTAAACGGGTCTCTGAGGAGGTTCAGGTTCAAAATGCTCACAATACCTATTATCATGAATCGTGAAATTCGGTCCGAGGACTGGTTTGTCACGATAGATCTAAAGGACACATACTTCCACGTCTCCATCAGTCCTTAGCACAGGAAGTTCCTGAGGTTCGCTTTCGGGGGCAAAGCGTTCCAGTATCGGGTTCTTCCGTTCGGCCTAGCTCTTTCCCCTCGCACGTTCACCAAGTGCATGGATGCAGCTCTGGCTCCACTGAGACTCCAGGGCATCCGTGTACTGAACTATTGACGACTGGCTCATATTGGCCCAGTCGCGAGAAATGGCAGTTCGGCATCGAGATGTCGTCCTTGGCCATATTCAGAGATTGGGGTTGAGACTCAACACAAAAAAGAGCGTGTTGACGCCTTCCCAGAGAACCACGTTCCTGGGAGTCGTATGGGACTCGACGACGATGCGGGCACAAATGTCTCCCACACGGATCGAGTCCATACGGGCGATGGTCTCCAGCATGAAGCTAGGCCGCAACATCACTGTAAAGCAGTTTCAAAGACTGCTGGGGCTCATGGCGGCTGCGTCCAACGTAATACCTTTTGGCCTGCTGCACATGAGACCTCTACAGTGGTGGCTGAAAGCCAAGGGGTTTTCCCCGAAGGGAAATCCATTCCGTATGATCAGGGTAACGCGCAGAGGCCTTCGTTCCCTATCAATATGGAAGAAACCTTGGTTTCTGTCCCAAGGGCCAGTGTTGGGAGCGTCATGTCGCCGGAAATCCGTTTCGACAGACGCCTCCCTCACTGGTTGGGGCGCGGTCATGGACGGCCACTTTACCCAGGGTCTGTGGCATGGACCATCACCATTCATGGCATATAAATTGCCTGGAGATGTTGGCTGTGTTCAGGGTTCTGAGGAGTCTTATTGAGGAGATTTATTCGCGTCTCAAGAGACGTCCCACTGTCCACTGTGGTTCTCCCTCATGCATCCAGCCCCGCTGCCATGGTGCAGACGTGGCCGAGGCTGCGTCTGTATGCATTTCCCCCGATAGTTTTGCTCCCGAGAGTCTTGGAGAGGGTCCGGCAGGACGGGGTCAGTCTACTCCTAGTAGCCCCGTATTGGCCGGCCCGAGTATGGTTCTCAGACATCATAGCACTGCTGGCAGGTCCTCCATGGCAGATCCCTCTGAGGAGGGACCTGCTGTCTCAGGCAGGGGGCACAATATTTCACCCCCAGCCAGAGCTGTGGAAGCTTTGGGTCTGGCCCCTGAGGGGGCTCAGTACTTAGAGGCTGGCCTGTTGGCAGGTGTAGTGGAGACCATACTCAGTTCCAGGGCTCCTTCCACGAGAAGGTTGTACGGCTTAAAGTGGAATGTGTTTTCCACTTGGTGCAGGGAGCGTGAGGTGAACCCAGTCAACTGCCCAGTGGCTTCAGTTTCTGGAGTTCCTCCAAGATCGCTTCTCTGCGGGGCTTACCCCATCCACACTTAAGGTTTACGTGGCTGCCATTATGGCTTTCCACTCTCCTGTAAGTGATGGGCCTCTGGGGAGGCACCCTTTAGTCGTATGTTTCCTCATGGTACTTGGAGGATGAGGCCTGCGACTCGTTCCAGAGTTCCAACTTGGGATCTGGCGGTGGTTCTCGAGGGACTGGCTTCGCCCCCCTTCGGACCACTCGAGTTGGCGACAGATCGAGTTCTGTCGCTAAAGGTTGCGCTGCTCCTTGCTATCATCTCGCTTAAGAGGGTGGGGGACCTCCAGGCCTTGGCTATAACGCCGACTTGCCTGGAGTTTCCCCCTGGCGGATTTAAGGCCATCCTTCATCCGAGGCCAGGCTATGTGCCGAAAGTGCCATCGAGTGTGGCACGGCCTACGGTCTTGCAGGCGTTTCATCCTCCACCTCATGTGTCGGCTGAAGAGGGGAGACTTCATCTGCTCTGCCCAGTCAGAGCACTGCAAATTTATCTGCGGAAGTCTTCGCAGTGGAGAAGGTCAGACCAACTGTTAGTGTGTTTCGGGTCTCCTAAGAAGGGGCTGCACGTGTCCAAGCAGACAGTCAGTAATTGGATTGTCCAGACGACTGCCTTGGCCTATCAGGTGCGCAGTTTGCCTTCACCTTTGGCCTTAAGGGCGCATTCCACTAGGGGCATGGCCTCTTCTAGGGCCCTGCATATGGGGGTCCCGCTTCAGGAGATCTGTGAGGCAGCCGGTTGGGCTACCCCACACACGTTTATCAGATTTTATAATCTGCACCTCCCTACGATGCCAGGCGCTAGGGTGCTCTCGTCCTAAGTGTACCTGGGTTCCAGCTTCACACTAGGGCAGGCATGGTTCGTGGTGGCATAGTGGGCATTTTGTTCCCAAAAGTGTCGTTCCGACGCAGTGCGAGTTCCCTCGAAAGGGAACGTCTCGGGTTACGACTGTAACCCTTGTTCCCTGAGAAGGGAACGAGACACTGCATCGCCTTGCCACGCCTCTCAATGCCTGGGAGCGACTTGCTTCATCGCGAAAAAGCTAGTGCTATTATGATCCGGCGTCCCTTTATACTTCCGGGTATGCCATCACATACTACGTCATGACGTAGCACCAATCAAGATCGGTCTTAGTTTCATTCATGCTTCAGACGCGCAACGCTAAGGGAGCGTCCCCAAAGTGAACAAGGGTTACAGTCGTAACCCGAGACGTTTCTAATGATCTAGAACAATTTCAACTGAGCTTTATTGATGATGATCCAAATGTTTAGTGAGTACAATGCTTATTTACCAGTATGAATGGAGTTATAAATGAAAAAAAAAACATGGGGGGGTGGGGAATTAATTTATGAATTTATTTCTTTAAACCAGTTCTTCGGGCACCCTTTTTTTTTTTTTTTTACACTGACTGCCAAACCGTATGCACAGGATGTGACATGTGTGACGAGACACTTAGCTCACGAGACGAGACACGAGATTGGGTTCACGAGAACAAGACGAGACTTAATTTTTACAGAGTATTTTTAAGAAATCATCAGTGACGAAATACATAACTAGAAAAATAGTCTGCAGGTGCATTTGAAATGTTTTAACTCATCATCTTGTAATGAATGTCATTTCAGTTCTACTTTCTGAGTATGAATTATCATATGCAGTAAAAGACAACAATAGTCAAGCACTGTAAAAGGTTTTACACAAACTCAACTGACTGGCTTCTCTCCTGTAGGCTATGATTCTCTCTTCAGACCTTAGAACTGCACATGATTTATGAGCTTCTACAACTTTTGACCTCCTAACTTTCCACAAATTGATCATTTTAAGTGCAAACAATAAGTGCAACCATAATCAAAGCAATATCTCAATATTCAAAGTGCAAATAGAGACCAAAGTTTTCTTCAAGCATGATACAGAGCTAAGAGATGGCTGCAACTACACAGCCCAGCCTAAGATAGCTTTCATATTGGGAGATATTCACATGCATGATCAGGGAGCCGCTTTCAAAAAGCGGGGTATTGAAATCGCATTTAAATGCGTGCTCGCGTTTACTTCCGCTTTCAATTTCGCGATCGCGAATGCTTCTGTTGCGCAACGAATCCTCCGCCACGGTCTTGTCAGTCATCTCGTCACGTGATCGAACAGCTCATGTTGGATGAGCTAGATGGAATTGAAGCGACCGTTATCCACCTGAATTAAATTGTTTTTATTTCTATAAAAAGCAAAACGACAATGGAGGTGTAATGTAAACATAGCGGTGGCATATTCTATCCTAACTTCACCCTCACACTCCGTCATGGCAATATCATGCGAGACAGCTTTTCACCTTGACGAGAAATCTTGTCACATTTTAATATCGCGAGATCTCGTCACACCCCTAACACTCACACATACTTGCATACATGCGTGGTCTAATTGGAAAATAAGGCACAGGTCAGGACAATCAGGTCAACAAAAATCACACTGACAACAGGAAACCTCAAGATACTATCCAATTAAAACTCACAAACAAAGATAAACTCCAAGACACACTCATTCCTTCTTTGCCTCTCTTAATTTACATGTACTGTAGTATGTGTATAATTATGCTAATTTCTACTTTTTTGTAATTGTTACCCTTTAAAATCATTTGTTCTTTGTTTTTCTTCTCTTGGCTCACTTAATTGCTGTTTTTCGAGAAGCTTGGCACCAGGCTCTTGCCCTTTTAGTGACAGAGTACAGCTGAAGTGGCAGCTTCCTAAACAGGACACAGAGAGCGAGAGGGAGGGAGGAAGGGGAGACCATGGTTATCAGCACCAACAGATGGGTAGTCCCTGCATTCATTGTTAGGAGATGGAGACCCCTTTCAGGAAAAGCAGACTGCGGCAGTCACTTGGGAGGTGACGGGGGCAAGAAACAGAAAAAAAGAGAGTTATGAGTACTTGCTATCTCATATCATTATGCTGGTGCTTGTGTGTGATGCACTGTGAAAGGGAGAAAGCGTAATCCTTTTTTTTGTGTGCAGTATGTCTATTTAGGTATGTGGCCTTCTCCATTGCCATTCCACATTCATGGACTTGTGTGTGTGTGAGTTTAATCTTTTGTGTGTGTGTGTGTGTTGGCCCCTACAAAGTCCCATTTAGCCAGACTGCTGACAGTAGGCATTAATTCAGGTACACATTGCATCTTATTCTGGCCAAGAACCGCCCACTCAGACTAAAGGAAACCAGCCCTGTTATTTATTTATTTTTTTAACAGGACATGTAGTTTATCTAAAAGAGATTATAGTGTACCAAGACAGATCGACATGGAAAAATGCAATAACTGTTTCTGTATTTTCTGACTTTAGAAGTATAATGAACATGCTTATTTACTAAAGAAACTGAAAAAAGTACATTTACTTTGTGCGTGGATTTCTTTTAAAACTGCTGTTGACAAGCATATGAAGCTGTGTTATTCGCCAGTTTGTGCAATTATCAAATCACAGAGGCTGTGATTTTATTAGATAAATATATAGTCTGATGTGCTGCATGTATGAACAATCATGAATTAAAAATGAACAATAATACATAAAAATTTTTTTGTTAATTGTTTATTGTCATGATAGCTAATACATGAACTAAGTTAACCTAATTACGTTTGGCAGGTTATTGGCATCAGCTCTTTTTTGAATGACAAGTTCTGTTTCATCATCACATAATTCTTTAATAATCTTTAGTAACTGTACATCTCTGTGGGTCAGTCTCCATTAGTGTTCGGATTTGGGTGTTGTAGTGTAAAAGTTTATGATACTAATGCATTAACTAATGTTAACAAATTAAACCTTAATGTAAAGTGTTATCTAGCATCTTACAAAATTCCATGTCCTAGTAACCTGTTGAAGTTGCACAGACCCAGCTAATCAGAGCAGAGCTTGCCAGATTGAGAATGTGCATTCCAGTTTCATCAGATGGTCAGTGAACGGACTGTGGGTCCTGCAGGCAGACTAAACTCTGCATAGGTTCAAGGTCAAATGTGATATTAAAGCAAATTTATAATGCATTTGAGAAGCTGCTCAATGGACTTTTTCTCGACAAGGACAAGGTGGTTCCCATATGTATGTCTGTCATGTGCACATCAAGTCTCCCATGTCTAGTAACCTAGCAACAACTTGACACTTGTCTCTGAGCAAAAACAAGTGGCGGTCAAAAAAACCCTGCCTGTGACGGGTATGAATGTCTCCATGCAGAGCCTTTCTCTGCACAGCTGCCTCTGCGGAGTACACTGCGGACAGCTGGGGACATCTGCTTCTCTCTTATCTCATCAGAGTGAATGGAGCGCACGGTGAGAATGCAGAGAATGATAGCATCATGGACCGGATTTACTGTGTGCTTCTGGATTCTGTATGAATGAAGACAACAAATGGACAATGCAGGTAGAGAAGGCAGAGAATGAGAACGAGAGCCACTGAAAGATGAGATAGAGCGACAGACAGGAGAGGTGGCTCAAAGGACATTTTGTGAATGCATAGAGAGAGGGAGCGAGAGGCTGACAGATGAAAAACGGCTTTCCATCATCCTGCTCTCTGTTATTAATCATCTAGTTTGCTCAGAAATGACATGCCAGTCTTGATACACCACTTGCTGTTTGTTTATTGCGTGTTGCCATAGCGCCTGGTTAATCACACTTCGCAGCACAGCACAATATTGTTAATCACCACTGAACAGGCATGTGTGTGTGCGGGTCACTGCTCAGGCCACTCTTGACTCTTTCTAATGTCCTGTTTCAACCCAGGCTCATTGGAAATATGTGCCTGTGACGACATTTCTTCAGAATGATATTACTTTGCTTCTTGCACATTTCGCAACACTTTTAAAGTGAAATGTCCAATGAGTGCCCATAGGAAAAATGTATTGCTCAGTGGTTGCTTTTCCTAAGCTCATAAGACTTAGTTGTGATTCTCATATATCTCTCATTTCAGTGTCAACAGAGTTTCAGATGTTTCTCCTAAAATTCCTTAGGAGAAATAAGAGTAGACGCAACTGAGACATGAGAAATATTTGAGAGAAAAGGAGTTAAAACTGAGAATGTGGTGGAAGAAACATAGAACATCTCTTTATCGTCTTGCTGCCGTCTCTTTCAAGACTCCATTATAGGAATATTTTATTGCTCAGAGGTTGCTCTTTCTAAGCTCATGAGACATTAGTTGTGATTCTCATTTATCTCTCATTGTAGAATCAACAGTGTCTCAGATGTTTCTCTTCAAATTCCTTAGGAGAAATAAGAGTAGACGCAACTGAGACATGAGAAATATTTGAGAGAAAAGGAGTTAAAACTGAGAATGTGGTGGAAGAAATATAGAACATCTCTTTATCGTCTTGCTGCCATCTCCTTCAAGACTCCATTATAGGAATATTTTATTGCTCAGAGGTTGCTCTTTCTAAGCTCATGAGACTTAGTTGTGATTCTCATTTATCTCTCATTGTAGAATCAACAGTGTCTCAGATGTTTCTTTTCAAATTCCTTAGGAGAAATAAAAGTAGATATGAGAAATATCTGAGAGAAAGGAGTCCAAAATGAGAAACATGGGAGATCTCTTTATTGTCTTGCTGTAATCTCTTTCAAAGGGTTTTGTTTTCTTTTTATGACATTTGGGTTTTTCACCTTTAATGGACAGGACCATAGGATGAGAGACCGGAAACAATGGGAGAGGTGAGAAGGGAACAGGAGCAGGAAAGTACCTTTAGCTGGGACTCGGACTCGAACTCGTGCTGTCTGAGGTGCTGCTGTGCCTCAATGTTGATGTGCTGTCCACAAGGCTATGGCTCTGAAAGAGCTTTCCCTAAGCTCAGGACACTAATCTCTTATAGGTCTCATTTAGGTATCAACTTTGCCTTCTGGTGCCAGTTGCGTAAACTTAGCATAGTTGCCTAACTTAAGAACTGTAACTTAAGAACTACTTTGACTAAGTAGTAGTTAAACAAAGGGTAATCAGTTTTATCTTTCCCAATTAAAATTAAACAGCTCTACCTTTTTATGTAACTGACTTAAATAAGTTATTACCAGGTTTGGGGGAAAAAATAATTCATGACTAACTTTTAAGACTAGTCTAAGAAGTTTTTGCAACCAACCCCAGATGTCTTAAATTTTATTTTAGGAGAAACATGTTACATTTAAAATTTTTACTAATATTGTGAATACTGAAACTTTGAACTGCTGAAAGCATTATGCGTTTCAGAATATCAAGGGTTACTCATTTTAATTTATCTTCAATGCCCTGCATTGAATATGCAGTGCTTATTCCAAACAAGGGATTAGACAAGTGTACAATGTTTAGTCTAGATAAATTCTTTCTTTATAACCAATTTAATACTATAGTGTACCAGTGCTTCATGGTTGCTGCATAACCTTTTTGTTCTTCATTTAACATTGCAAAGTTTGTCTTGTACAACCCATTTTGCATGCATGTAATCATAGGTTATGATTGTTTTGTTCATTGTGCAACAAAACAATGCATGTATTGTGCTTGATTGAAATTGTGTGGATGAATGACATAAAAGCTACCCACAGGGAAGAAAAAAAACCCTTTAACAATTCAAATGTTTCTGCGAGACATAAATGAGGTTACATTAACATCAAATGGAGACTTTTCTTGAGTCTCCTGTTTCTCACACTTGTCTCCTGAGACAAAAACTCTAACATTCTCACATTTGTCTCCTTTAAAGTTTTAGAAGAGATCTTAACATCACACACTGTGCTCAGACTTTTCTCCTCAGCTAGAAACACTGGGGCTCTCACACTTGTCTTCTCTGAAGTTTCATAAGAGATCTCAATAACATCACACACTGTGCTCAGACTTTCCTCCTCAGCTAGAAACACTGGAGCTCTCACACTTGTCTTCTCTGAAGTTTCATAAGAGATCTCAATAACATCACACACTGTGCTCAGACTTTTCTCCTTAGCTAAAGACTCTGAAGCTCTCACATTTGTCTCCTCTTAAAGTTTAGATGAGATCTCAACAACTTTACAAAGTGTGCACCAATAAGAAACAAACAAACAAATAGTCCATAATTTCAGGGTTTAAGCCTATATTAAGAGTAAAAATATGCAGAAATAAAGTTAACGTTACTCTTAATTGTTGATACAATAAGAAAGCTGTACAGTTTATGTGCATAGGGCACATCATTTGTTTGACAAATGTGAGAGCACCAGAGTCTTTAGCTAAGGAAAAAAATCTGAGCACAATGTGTGATGTTATTGAGATCTTTTATGAAACTTTAGAGGAGACAAAAGCGAGAGTTCCAGAGACTCTAGCTGAGGAGCAAAGTCTGAGCACAGTGTGTGATGCTGTTGAAATTTCTTATGAAACTTCAGAGAAGACAAGTGTGAGACCATTGGAGTCTTTAGTTTAGGAGAAAAGTCTGAGCACAGTGTGTGTTGTTGAGATCTCTTCTGAATCTTTAGAGGAGACAAATATGAGCAATCCAGTCTCTCTAGCTAAGGAGTAAAATCTGAGCACAGTGTGTGATGTTGTTGAGATCTCTTCTAAAACTTTAAAGGAGACCATTGTGAGAGTGTTAGAGTTTTTGTCTCAGGAGACAAGTGTGAGAAACAGGAGACTCAAGCAAAAGTCTCCATTTGATCTTAAACTAACCTCATTTTTCTCTAGGAGAAACATTTGAGATGTTAAAGAGATCTCACTTTGGATTTTTCTTTCCTATGGGTGGCGCTAAAAGCATGTTCAGTTTCTGAAGTTATCTGAAACAGATAAATGTGAATCTGGCAACGTTTCATTACGTTGGTTGTACATATCGTGGCACTTCTGAAAGGAAATGTCCAGTGAGTGGTGCTTAAATGTTAATGCTCTTTTGCAGTGATTCCCAAACTTTTTAGAGTGGCGTACCTTCTGGGGCATTTAACATCCTTCTCCTCCCTTCCACTTATAGATTGCAGTCACACCTTTTCCATTAAGGGACAATATTTGCTCCCTTAAATTGATTTTCAGGTGCATTTTTTACCTTTTATAAAGGCAAAGTTTTTTGTATGTCATGTTTTATGTAAAATTCTTAAAATTCAATTCATATAATTATTAATATAATAAATAAAGCAATAAATTATACTAAATCAACTTTGCACTGCAGTGGTACAAGCTGCATTTGGAGGCATTTACACACTGTTTAATGCTGCTGTCAGAGTCCGAGTCTGTTTTCATGTTTTGTATTGTTTGATTTAGATTTCCTGGGGGGTATTCCAGAAAGCAGGTTATTTGACATACCTGGGTATGTTTAAGAGTAAGTATGCGGATAACCTCAACTTTCAGTTCCAAAAGCGGAGGTAAATTTCAGGGTATGTAAGTAGCCCTTGCAACTTACTCTCTGAACATAACCTGCTCCAGAGCAGGTTCCAGGGTTAGTTTGCTTAAGAGGTATTCAGATGCCTGTTTTATAGTTAATATAACTAAATTTGTTATACAGTTACAGTTATATAATATACAATATTATATATTAATTCTAAATTCCAAAGCACTATTATAAGAAGGTAATCTTTAAATGTTAATTCAATTCAAATATATTTATTATTTATTTTATTGTCATCTCACACATGGATCTGCATTCAATTAATTAGCATCAAACAAACAATATAATCCTTATTCTCAGTGAATAAAGTTTACTTATTAAACGAAAAGACTGAAAAAAAATTTGCACAACCACCAAATAGGTGGCGATGTGCACTAAGTAGGTTATGTAAATCGCCATTAAACAAAAGAAGAAGAAGGAAGTAGAATGGTGCGTTTTTTTTTTTGTTTTTTTTTTTACATCTGTTTCCATGGTGAATCATCGATTCATTGCTCTGTTGAGAATGTCTTGTGAGTTAACCGGGAACATACTCTGGGTTGTCTGAACTTACTCCCGGACGCGTTTTTGGAACCAGCATACCTTGAGTAAGCAAGGTTTGGGTTAATCAACTGAGAGTTCAAGGTATAGGTGACGGTAAGTTAACCTTGGTTCCTGGAATACCCCCCATTCTGTTCTAGTGTTTGTTAATCGGTTCAGTTCTCCTCCATTCCCTGCCTGTTTGTTTCTATGGTTACTAATTGATTAGGTTGCAGTTAAGGTGTGTCTAGTTAGCTTCTCCCTTTGTTTGCTCTGTATTTAAGCCCCCTGTTAGTTCCTTGTCTTGTGTTGTTTATGGTATAATGTTTTTCTCCTAGTTATTCTCCTGTTTGTGTTGATTATTAAATTAAAGATCTATTTGAAGATTTCCTTCGTTGTGCGCTTCATATCAGCCACATACCGTGACAGCTGCTCAGAGGTGGCATGTGTCAGAATTATGGACTCTTATTTTGAAATTCTGTTTTGTTTCCCTTAGTTCCTGTATTCCTACTCTGTTTAGTTTTGGTTTCCTTTATTTCTGTTTATGTCCTTGTTTGTTCCTGTGGTTACATATTATCTGCACTTGTCTTTATGTCCGCCTTGTATTTATTCTCCATGTTATATTTAGTCCCTTGTCAGTTCTCGTTTCAATTTGCGTTTATGGATTATGTTGTTGGCTTGTTGTTCTCCTACTTATCCCCTACGATCTCCTGTGAGTTACGAATTTACAAATAAAGATTATTCTGTTTGATACCGCTTCGTTGTTACACGTTCTGCAAGCCAACCCGTTAAAGCATGAATACAATTACTATGGCATAAATAATGTTATGAGATAATATTTTAAATTAAACAAGTTCAAAAGAGAAATATGAAATGAGGGTAAAAACACCGGCAGTAGGTGGCAGCAAGTCACTGTCTTAATGAATGAGTCATTGAGTCCATTCATTTATTTATTCAGAAATAAAGCAAGTGGCTGTATTTATGAATGGGTCTGTCCTAAATAATTTGTTCAAACGCACAGATTCATTCACTGATAAAACACAGCTGTGTGTTGCTTGGAAGCGCACAACAGTACTGCTTTCGTTGTAACTATTATTTTGTTGCAAAAAAGATCAAACAATACTGACACTGCTGTGTTTAAAATGTACATTACCTTTTTTGTTTAACTTGTATAAAGTCAATGTCACATTTGCAGTCATGTGGATATTCAGGAAAAATTGCATTCTTGCTTGATTAATATATTATCAAAATGACAAATAAGAACTCACACAGGGTATGTTTTTGTATTGAAGAGTGTTTGAGTCTTGACCTCTATGCACAGTCTGTATTTGTTCTTCATGCTAGTAAGTGCTAAAACCTACACTGTCGCGAATGGCAGTAATGTAGCGTAATTTGCTAAGGCAGTATACTCTGCACGCAACCTATCATATGCACGCTGCTTGTGTGGATGCAGTCAGTTTTGACCACAAAAGATGAAGTCATTTGATTGGATATCATGTATTTGATATTTTAATGATATTTTATAGTATGGTAGAATTAAATTAATGGCAAAACTCAGCATTTTGTTCGCGTACCCCCTCTGGCACCTCACATACCCCAGTTTGGGAACCACTGCTCTATTGCGTTTGAAAATAACATACCATCTACACTAAACCTGAACTACCCTAAACTTAACCGATAGTGGTAAAAAAGGCAAATGTGAGATAACAACTCATTTGCTGAAGCAACTGACATTTTTAGCTCTTTGAGCTCTTTCATTGTGATTCATGGAACTTTCATGGTACCTGAATAACATACTATTGTGCAAGGAACCACACAAAAATAAATAATAATCTCACAAAGAAAAGTTGTTGACAATTTACTGGCTCTAGTGTTGATTTCCTCTGGAATCGGCAGTGAATTTTATGTGTAGGTACATTTTTGGAGTTTTGCAAAAATGTAGGTAGAGGCACATATTTCCAATGAACCCGGCTGCCTGTTTTCATTTAATTATATGTGGATCAGAGTACTTTACAGATTTATTGTCTGGCTGTTACTGCAGCTCAATCTTCCACACGGGATTGATTGTTCAGTCAGTGAGTCAGTCTGTCTGACTCTCTGTCTATTTGTCTGTCTAGCTTCAAATATCCCTGTAGCTCAAACAGTAGAGCATGGCACTAGCAACAGTAAGGTCATGGATTTAACACCCAAGGAATTTCAGGGTTGATACAGTTTTTGCTCATTTTATTGCCTGGATCTATTAATTTATTAAAAAATACATATAAAATTCAAATGCACACAATGACTTAAGGGCTGTAGTCACAATAGATGATAATCACAAATCTCCAAATATTCCCCAATTTGTGACTCTGAACAACTGTTTGTTTACAGTACAACTAGTACAACTTACTGTAATTGTGATTTTTTTCAAATTATATTGTATCTTAAAGAGTCATGAGACAATTAAAATTTGCCAGTTTACTGCTTACTGTTTTCATAAATGGACTTCATTGAGAGGTGGCAGATCGCGCGTCATGTTTGTTTTCTTTATTTTGCAAAAAGCACAAAATTTTGTTTTTATTGTGAGTGTACACAAATAAAAGTACAAACTTAACAGATTCGAATGATGTATAACACTTGTCTGTATGACCAAAATCGACTGAGTATTTTGAGTCTCTTTCGCCGACCCCTAGGGGTTAACATGCAGTCAAGCCAGTTGCGGTTTGATGTGGTCGAGGATTTATTTATTCAGAACATTCTGCAAAAACGGTATTTGCTCTGGTTTCAAAGTTCAGTAATTTCAAAATCAATCAAAAACCATCAAATCACTGCTGATTTTGTTTTTTACAGAGACCGATGCAGCTGTAACCTAAACATTTTATTTGTGTACAGTGTTTAACATAGTTAAATGGTGTGCCTTAAGTTAACTTAATTGCTGCTGTCTTTATTCTCACATAACATTTGAAGTGCTATTTCTTTTTCTTTTTTTTTTTTTTTTTCTTTTTTTTTGCAAAACAATCCTTGGATGGAAACCTGCCTACAGATTTTGTCAATTGTGCTCAACTTATATGGAACATTCCTCTACAGCTCCAGTGCACAGTGGATTAATGGCATCAGGCTGCAAAACCTTTTTTACCTCTCCCCGGGTGAAAAATATGTACTATTAAATGCATTAAAAATGTACTTGAGTATGTTTTTAGTACAATACAAATATATTATAATGCATGTTTAATACATTTAATAGTATGTCTTTTTCACCTGGGTCATTGGAGTCTTGAGTGAGAGTAGACAAAAGAGAGGACATACAGACAAGTTGTAGTGCATTATGTCTCTGATGTCTCTACATTATTCATGTTAATGTCTTTTTTACCAAGACAGAAGCTTAAAAAAAAAAACAAGTTAGGAAGTAAGTGAAGTGAGAATGATCAGAGATGATAAGGGATGTACTATGAGAGTGTGAGGGTAAAGGATTATGAAAAAGAGAATTGTAAATCTCAGTGAAAGAACTGTCACTCGATGTACAAGTGGTTGCAAAGACAATAACAAGTACAGACAGCAGGTGAGGAGAAGAGACAAGCCAAATGCCCAGAGTAAAACCTTCTGAAATGAAAGAGAGAAATCTTGGAACAACAACATAGAACGTTAAAGTAATTCAGTCAGCTTTAAAGTTTCATCATACTCTGAGGTGAGACAGAACACTGACAGTGAAGGAAGGAGTGGGGGGGGGGGGGGGGTGTTAAATCTTGAAAACTGAAAAATCATGAATGTTATTTTCAGTTATATGAGGCTTTAGTAAGGTTAAAAAGCAGAACATATCAGTAAATAATGTTCTATCTATTTTTAAATCAGCCAACACAAACAGCAGGAATGCATTTTTTAATTTAACCACAACCACGTTTAGACACAGTATAAAATTTAACCACAGCATATTTAGACATATTTAAGTCAATTACTGTCCATTCAAACTAACAGTTTGTGCGTTTCCTGGGACTCCACCAGTAGAGCTACAGGCAAACCGCAGTAGGTATACAACAAAATACTTTTATTGTAATAGTTACACAATATTAAAAATGTTAAATTGTCTTTTGAAGTCTTATAAAAGTTTTGTGTAAGAAACAGACTTTAGTTGTTATTAACCCTTTGTCTCACTATTTCACAACTAATGATAATTTTACCAGGAAAGTGCAGCGATTTGTACCTGCTGCGGCAACTTTTTATAAAAACATACACAGTCACTTTTTCCCTTTAGACCAGGCATCAAAATCCTAAATGAATGAAGCATATATATGGTATGCGACAGAGCAGCATCAAAACTTGTGCAAACTTAACCCTTAAATTCATTAATGTTTCGCCAAATTATTACTTATTCGGGTCTTTAGCGACCTGGAATGTATATATAGCATGGATGGATCTCTAAACTGGTGAAAACTGTCCTGATATTTTAATAACAATCATATTCTGTTGGAACTTGGAACCCAGAGATCATACAATTAGCATCTGCCCATTCGATACATTAGTCTCAAAATTATTGTTTTCATCATCTTCAAAATCAATATTTTGTTTGCTGACAGCTTTGTCATCAGACCCACTATCAAGCGGCACTAATATTTGATTATGTACCTGCTCTGCAGTAAAATGATCGCTGTCAAGATTTCCTGATGATGCCTTTGTATTCTTTAGTTTTATGGCTCTGATAATTACTATGATACCTTGAGAAATAAAGGTGAATTACACTTATTGGACATTTTTTTTTTCTTTTTAAATTGCTGAATTGTTGTATTCTTAGGAATACTAAGAAGGTGGAGGTCTAATTTAAAAAATAATAATCATAATGAGTGGGGATATGCATTTAAGGGTTAAAGGCTTAGAGTGAAGGAGTGAGACAGCAATACAGCAGTGACCAGTGATTTTCCAAATCATTCACATCATGGTTGCTGTCTGCACATCATGACAGGTTCAACTTTATGCATTTTTTACACATTTGTGATTTTTGCACAATTTTGCCTCACTAACAATGTTATTTAGAGTTCAAAGCAGCAAGAAATGTGTAAACTCTCAAACTAGGAGGAAATCTTGAATGCATCGATTCACCTAATTGTTTTATCTATTTTTAATTTCTAAATAATTAAATCATTTTTAAATAATTATTACAAATAAAATTAACTGTTTTTCTATTTAAATATAAAATAAAATCTTAAAATTAAATTAAATTAATACATTTTATCCAAAGTAGTGGCTTGGGAAATGTAGGGGATAAGGGAGGACAAGAGAGAAAAAAAGAAGCTTGTGTAACTACATACAGTGTTATTTAATCACTGTGATTGTACTGATGGTCGTAGTGGCCGTTTATATTGCCGAATGCTCTAACTAGGGTTATTATACAGTAGTTAACTAAAACTAAAGATTAAAATAAATAAATAATGTTTTGGTCACTCGAAAAAAAGATAATAAACTTACTAAATAAACATTAACCAAAATAAAATAAATTAAAATAAAACCTTAAACTTATTTTATTTCAGCTGGATGTCAAGGAAACATTTTTCATTTTCATTAAGTTTAACTAAAATAATTAAAAATGAAAAATAAGAATAAAAATATTTCTTAAAAATATATGTATACATATTTTTAAAAAATAATAAAAATGACAACACAATTACTAAAACGGAAAATATAAACATGAAAATGAACACAAAATATTAATAAATATTAGTATCTCATTGACATTGGCTGTAAAATTTGTGGCTAACCATAGTTTTTGAAAACCTGATCGCAAATAAAATGGCTGACACTTTTATCCAAAGTGACTTACAGTACATTGCATTTGAGGTATACAGTTTTTTAAGTTGGGGAAACAAGCCCATGATCTTGATGTTGCTAGCCCCATGATGTACTCATGATGTTTGTATGTTTTTACTGTGTGCTATATGCAAATCCTAATTTGTAATGGCTCTTTGATGACACTGTCTGTGATGTTTTTCATGTGTAGGTCCAATCTGCATTCACATTGAGCAGTATGTTGAAGCCCTGCCACGAGTCATTATAAAAAGGCCTTATGTAAGAAATTGCTGAGTCGTGGTGTTGAACATAATTAGAGCAAAAGGAGCAGGACAAGAATGAGTGATGAAGGAAGTGAATGAGGAGGACAGAAAAAACAGAGAGGATGCAATGATCAGAAGCAGTGATGAGGTCACGCAGGGTATGCGGCGTGTCTCGCACAACGAGTGATCAGTCCACGAGGTTGGATCAAAGGTTTCTCTCCTCGTTAAAAAAAGCCCCAGCTGACAAAGGCACGTTAATTATTCAATGGAATCAAAAGCGGCGGCCATGAATGCCACTGATTTGCCTGCTGTGTTAAAATGCAGAGTCCAATTTATTATAGTCATGACGCACGTATTAGAAAAACACCAACACAGATTCGTGCAATTAAGCATGCCTTTACACTGTACACAGTAGAGCACTTGAGTGTAGTTATAGGCCAAAGGGCTTAGTATGAGTTACAGCTTAATCTTCTATACATGGTTTTGGTTTTGGTTCCTTGCCACCGTCGCCTTTGGCTTTTGGCTTGCTCAGTTGGGGACACCTAAATTTCAACTATATTACTGATCTGCCCGCATTGACACTATATGATAATTGAAATGAGCTGGATGACATCACCGTTTTCACCAGAGCGGCTGTACAGCCGAATCAAATTCTGTTGCATTATTTTCCTGTTTAACACTGTGAAGCTGCTTTGAAACAATTGGCATTGTAAAAAGCGCTATATAAATAAAGGTGATTTGATTTGACATGGGGTGATTAACTGTGTTTGGTGGCTTGGGAAATGTAGGGGATAAGGGAGGACAAGAGAGAAAAAAAAGTGTCCGTTTATATTGCCGAATGCTCTAATTAGGGTTATTATACAGTAGTTAACTTAAATTAAAAATTTAAATAAATAAATAATGTTTTGGTCACTCAAGAAAAAAAAAAGATAGATAAATACTTTGTAAATAAATAAACAAATAAACAAACAAACAAACATTAACCAAAATAAAATAAATTAAAATAAAACCTTAAACTTATTTTATTTCAGCTGGATACCAAGGAAACATTTTTCATTTTCATTTAGTTTAACTAAAATAATTAAAACTAAAAAATATATGTATATATATATATATATATTATTATAATAAAAATGACAACACAACACAATTACTAAAACTTTTACTAAAATTAAAATAAAAATGGAAAATATAAAGATGAAAATGAACACAAAATATTAATAAATATTAATATCTCATTGACATTGGCTGTAATATTGGTGGCTAACCATAGTTTTTGAAAACCTGATCGCAAATAAAATTAACATTCTGGGAAAGTGTATAGAAATTGGAGCAAATTGCCAAACATTACAGCTTTTCACTCATCATTGTTTATAATAGGGGGAGAGAAAGAGGGGATGGTTGTAACACAATTTTCTTTAACGTTTGTAAGTATTTTGTAGTATTTATCTCAAACTTTGATGCAATTTTCTCACAGTTGCTGCAAATGAACACTGTTTTGAAATCTACAACTCATCCATAAACTGTAATAAAACAAATAAAAAAAAAAGTATTAGTGTGCGGTTTTGAGTTTTCTCGGCCCGTATGCTTTTCTTTTACCATCCCTCGTCTGTCCTATCCCTGTATGGCCACGTTCATAAAGCAGCAGAATGTGATTGTCGGTTCTGTATTTGAGTTCTTAATATGGTTACACACAGTTCTGTGATTTATTGGATTTTTTGTAACTTTTTTAGATCACCGTCTTCCACCAGAGCTGCTTCGGTTTTGTGGTCTGCATGTAACTCAATTGCTTAGCTCTCATTCAGATATAAAAGCTGCTGTATGTTAACAAAGATCTGACAGATGTACACACGCATTGACTGAACTGTTGTTTTAAATGGGATAAGACTTTACAGTGTTTTTTACGATGTCATCGTTAATATTACTGTAGTCACTGTCACTATGGTGATATAGTCACAAATATAATGTGGGCTTGAAACCCATTACTCCTTCATATAGACAGTACTTGAGCAGCTATTGTAAGCTGTAAACAGGACGTTTTGAGACTCACACCTATAAGTAAATGTGGTTTTCAAACCCAAACACTGACAGTGTAAACAGAGCCTATGTAAGCTTAGATAAATCATATAATGAAATCAATCACTTTTCCCTACACTTGACTCATAAGAGCTCCATTGTCTTCACTCCCATTGATAGTGGCCACTTTGCGTCATTGTTTGTTTTTTGTTTTTTTGTTTGGTTTTGTTTTTTGCATAAAGTGACTATTTCTCAACCGTTTCATCATTGGACACTCCCACATCACAGTCGCTGTCACTCATGTTGCTGGAAATTGCCAACTGTCATGGAAAATAAAAGACTTCCGGTCGCTTTGTTGCTTCAAATCCCTGCCTGTGTTGATGTTCGTTAATAGAGTCTTTTGAAAGTAGGTAGGAAGGTGGAAGAGGAGAAAGAGAGGGAGAAGGGAAAGTAAAAGAATACCAAAGATGAGGTGAAAAGGATAATATGAAGGATTTAGGAGGATAAAAAATGTACCTGAAGAGGCGGGGGAGAAAAGGTTGAAAGTTGAAAATGGAGCAGAAGGGCAAGAGCGACCTATCAGTTATAGAGAGATGTAATGAATGTCTAAAAAGAAGAGAGAGACCCTTGACTTCATCCCTCTCCTCCTCTCTCACTCTGTCATGTATTTTTAACTGCTTGGGGGCATTTGTAGCAGTGGTTCAAGTTGTCAAGCCTGTAAAGTACTTAAACTTTGACTGCATAGGATGGAAGAGACAGAGGAAGAACAAGAAAAAAAAAAAAGAGGCAAAGAGATGGAGAGAAGAGGAGGTTATGGTAATAGAGATGCTCGCATGGAGTGAAAGATAAAGGAAGGCTAGGGTGGGAGAGGAGGGATGGAGGGAGTAGCGGAGGTGTAGTGACCTAGTTTAGAAACAGAGGGATGGTGTGTTTAATGGGAAAAAGACGGAGAGACGCAGGGAGGCGTGCTTTGGCAGGCTGCCATTTTGGATTGTCTGGTTTCCGTGGAGACAGAGCATGAGAAGAGCACACTCGTCCAAAGAGATGTGCTTACGCTCGTCCTCAGGCTTACTCATGCGCTCACACCTCGACTTTCTCTTGTTCTCGCTCAATCCAATTTATTCAAGAATGCCATATCAGCATGAACTTAAAATCACATGAATTCAAATACCACAGCCGTTTAGTGCTTAACAGTCACATTTAATGAAATAAAGTAGGCTTTGGTTGTGTCTCATTTACATAATAATAATCTAGGGAGATAAACTAAATAAAACGGTGAACAGTGCTTTTTTGTGTTCTTTTGTTGCTGCCGGCAAAAATCTTTGAATGTTACTGTCGAAATAACCTGATTCTTTCGCTTTTGCATTTTTAATAACTGCAAAAGTTCTGAATGTGAATGTTCGAAAGTTGCGGCTCCGAAGGGACGTGTAGCCTCAAAACAGCATTGTGAACATCTATATTTAAAAAGTAACCACATGTTCAGGGCCCATTCAGAACTGGTATTAAACATTTCCTTTTTCTAAATGTCACGTCTGTGAATCTTCTACTGTGGATCTTGGTTGGTACTTGAAGAAATGCACATATTGTCAGGGTTCTGTCACTTTGGTCTGTTTATGCTTGGTTTGGTGACAGAGCTCTGATACTCCTTCTGTCTTGTTGTTGTGAGTGTGCGGATCCAAGTTTGCTCAGGCCGTACACTCTTCTGTCCATGTGAGTTTTGTGTGCAGAGTGTGGTGTTCGAATCCTGGTACTTCGGTCTAGTTTGGTTTCGGTTCTGTGTCGGGGGTTCGGACATTCATGCCTCATGTGTTTGTCTTCTGTTGTTTTCTGGTCTCGTCTCATGAGTGTGCACTTTCAAGTTCGCTCGGGCTGTATGCTTTTCTGTCCGTCTGTGTTGTGTTCTGTATAGCACACGGTTTGTGTTTAAACCAGCCGCGTGCTTTCTTGTTGTCTTGTGTTGTGTTGCACATGGCTTGTGTTTTTCATCGGCTGCATGCTTTCATGTTATCATGTTTGGCGGTGAGCGCTCTCATTGGCGGCATGTTCGAGTCAGGTTTTGTTTGAGCACATGGCTTGTGATTGTGTACACTGGCCGTGTGCTTGTGTTTTTGTCATGTTTGGCGTGAGCACATGGCTTGTCATGTTTGTTTCTATGTGCTTTTTGCTCTCCCCTCTATTGTCTTAACCCCGTCCCCTTGTTACCTGATTATTGGTTCAGTTGCCCCACCTGCTATCCCTCCTTACCCTCCTTGTTTGCTCCCCTATTTATTCTCCCTGTGTGCTCTGTCCTGTGCCAGTTTGTTGTCAATGTTCACAGTGTTAGGTTGGTTTCACACTGCACGCGTTAGCAGAGCGTAGGCAGCGTGTATTTTTTTGGCGCCCATGTTAACAGGTTAGAGCATTCACACCGCACGCAGAAAACTTTTTTGTCACTGTCGTGTCCTGCTCCCTGCCTTGTCAAGCCCTGTTCTGCTCTGCTCTGCTCAGCCGGTGTGTTTTGGATCCAGAGCTTAAATCAAAGCACGAAACGGACAGGAGTCGGAGAAGAACATTGGAAAAGGTGACAGGATGGACGATACTCGTCTGTATTTGCAGTACCCAAGCCACGGTTCAGCTGCGCGCAACAAATGCTTCCAGTGTGAAAGCACAATGGGCGTGTGCTGCTCTTGCTCTGCATACACACAGCTTCTGCGCTGCCTCCGCACTGCTTGCGCGTGCAGTGTGAAACCGCCGTCACTGTCGTGTCCTGCTCCCTGCCTTGTCAAGCCTTGTTCTGCTCTGCTCAGCCGGTGTGTTTTGAATCCAGAGCTTTCCCCTGTGGGGTAGTTTTTGTTTGTTTTTGTTTCATTTCAAATTTAAATAAAATGCCCATTGCTCTGCACCTGAGTCCTCTCCTCATCCCTTCCTGAGACCTCTTTTTTTAAACTTAAAGTCACAATATAGCGGACGTAAGGGCAGATCTTTTTTCTTCATATGTGACATACATTTGAGTGAAAATTATTATTAAAAAATAAAACATTTTAAATGTGGGGCATGAACGTGGTCCTATCCATCAGTTAGCAGATCTGAATGAGAGCTTGCAGTCATTTGTAAAACAGGGGCAGGGTTTAAAGCAGACTAAATGATTGGAGACGTCCAGCATACATCACTAGAGAGAAGTCTGTCATTTTCACCGGAAGGTCAATTTATTACATTTTGATTAAAAAGCACAAGCTCAAATTAAAAAAAGAAAAAAGAAATCTGGATGGATAAATCTTTCACATTTAGATCAAAAACACATATAGATGGTGAATTTCCATTTCATTTAGATTACTTTTCATGTTATTCATTTCCAAACACATTTATTCAGCTCCATTTAACTGGTTTTTCATATTAGTGCCGCCTTTACCAAAGCAGCTAATTCTACAGTTTTATTTAGTGCAGTGTTGTTATTCAGTTTGGTTCCACTGAAGCTTGAGTGATTCACACGCACACATAACGCCTCATGCCCATGCTCGCAGACATCACACATATGATTGCAGAATTACTTCCTGGAGGCTGAGAGGTTTCAGACATTAATGATTAGATCCCTGAGGTTCCCATCTGCATGACCGTGTAAATTACACCACCTATTTTCCAATTGCTTCCAAAGTGTGCATGTACAGGTTTGCATCATAATTTTGTGTTATCTCTCTCTACAATATTCATCTTTTTTCACCTGTTTGTGCAAGCTTGAGAGCAACTTTGATGTAATGTATCTATTTAAGTCTTTCCCCGCCAAACACGAAATTTTCCGTTATTTGTGAGAAAACGCTTCCCTGCCAAACACGAAATTTTCTGGGTTTCCGTGTTTTCACTGTTATACGGTAGGGGGCGCTATTACGCATCTTCTGAATGACTACAGAATCTCCTGATCAAAACACAGGCGAAGAAGATGCAAAAAACGAGCGATCGTATGTAAGCAGATGCATATGTAAAATAACGTGATCATCATCATTAAACAGCATATAAATCAAAACTGCCTAATGTTACTGAATGAAATGTCGACCCAGAACGAGCTATAGGACTGTGCAAGCATTAGGCGTGTTGATGGACTCAATCTACTCCATCTGTGTTTGATCATCGTTCTAAATCTGAATAAACCCATATTTAAGTGTTGATAAAAAAAGGAATGCATGAAGCTAGAATAAAACGTTTTTTTGGTTGTTGTTTAAAAGCAGAGGGTCTGCTCTTTCTTTTGATATATTTCATGCTCAGATATTCATACAACAAAATATTCTATGGGCCATTACATTTTTGTGAAAATGATCAAAAACCCTGGCGGTGGCTGGCAACTTTTTTTAAAAACGCTGGCGGAGAAAGAGTTAGCAGTACTCGTTTCCATCTTGAATGCAATTGAAGGCCTGAGAGAGATTACCGTATTGATGATGCAATTGCAGATCAAGTCAATTTTCCCCTCTGTTCACTTACAAGTAGCATTTTCTGGCAAACACAGCATGCATTACATGGTATTTGAACCCATACAACAAATAGAGCAGTAATGCCTCTCTAATTACTCTCTCTCTCTTTTTCTTTCTTTCTCATTTTCTTATTGTTATATTGGAAAAATCCATGATGGCGGTCTTTCACAGTCCCCGGTGGTGCACGATTACAGTATATTCTGAAGGAAAGGAAGAGAGCAGGAGTGCTTAAGTGAATCATTAGCCAGCACCATTAGAGTGAGCTGAGAGCCTCTTTTTTATGCATGTGACCCTAATTAAAGGAGCGGATGGGAGTATATGTAATATTTTTTCAAAGATCCTTCCTCCCTCCATTAGTACTGTTTTCTCCTATTAGCTCGTCAAGACACACACACACACACACACACACACACACACACACACACACACACACACACACACACACACACACACACACACATACATATACTTTATATGGTTTTAGTTAAATGCCAGTTGTAATTATGATCTATTTTCTTTTCTCTTTCTTTTTTTTTTGTTCATTTTGTTTCTTTTTTTTGTGAGTTTTGATCTTCTGGAAGTTTCACCCTTTCTTTTGGTTCATGCAGTGTTGCTGCTTGACCCCTGATGTGTTTTTTCCGATGTTCGTCTTCATTATTTTTCTGCTTTAAAATAGTTTGGGCCTCAGAGACCATAAATCAGAGCCTCCAAACTTGATCGGATGATCCCAAATCCTGCCGCTTCCGATTTTAGGTGATGCTAGATAAAGCAAATGTTTTTGCTCAACTCAGGAATTGCGCTACAACAAAAGTCCGTTTCAAGGAAAGTCAGTTCACACAGCAGCCATATTTGCAACGCCTCAGGCAGCTATTTTAGTCATGCAAGACCAACTCCTACTTACTTAATTATGGTTGGCATTAAACTCTGCAGGAAGGTGGTCAAGATGGGCCAGCTATACCAATACTGAATATGAGAACAAAATAGCTTTAAAGGTTTATTTAAAAAAAATTTTTATAAAATGTATAATTATTATTGAATTTTAATTTATTTGACATCCCTTATCACACTTTTTTTTTTCTCTAAATAAAAGGCATAGTCAAGTCAAACCTATATTTCACAGTCTACGAGACCCAATTTCAGCCATAACTCAATTTTGGCAAAATGTGTAGTGAATGAATCTGTGTTTTGTCTTTTTAGGGAAGAGAAGGTCAAAAACACATCTAAGATCACATTCATAAAATGTGGGGAAATGTTCTGTATCTATTTTAATTATGGAAGATTTGTATTCAGCAAAACAGCTAGACGCCACAGAATGGAGCTAAATTCTGGTGTTTCGAGAAACCAGCGTTCATGGCATGATATGCTGAAAAAAACTGTAATTTGAATCACAACAGCCAAACAAGAACAAGTAAATACCTTTTAATATCTGTCGTGCCTTTATATGTTATGCACAAATGTTCTCCTATAAGAGTTCCCTTTCGAGGGAACTCGCACTGCGTCTAACGACACTTTGGGGACGCTCCCTAAGCGTAGCGTGTCTGAAGTATGAATGAAAACTATTCCAATCCTGATTGGTGTTGCGTCATGACGTAACAAGCTACAAAGGGACGCCAGCACATAACAGAGATAGCTTTCGCTCTTCAGCAAGCGCTCTGTGTACTTCAACTGTGCGTTCATTGTTTAGGAGTGCAGCACGCCCGGGCAGCTCTCGAGGGGGCTGCCTGCGGTGAGTGTGAGAAACTGCCGCTTAGAGTGCTGAGCTCCCGCCTGGCCGTGTTCGATGAGGCCGGCCAGGCTTGCGAGCCCCGTGGTTCGGGTCCCGCGTCTGCTGAGGCAGCACGGCGGTGCAGATCATGGGGCTCACAGATGGATCTGTCAGGATCTGCCTTCTGGGAAGAGGTCCTAGCTTCGGCTGGACCTCTGAGAGCTGTCCCCCCCAAGGAGGAGCGATCGAGGTCGCTTCCTCCGCGGAGCTCTCTGAAAATCGATGTTGTGCTCCCGCCGTCCAGTACGCTTCGGGCCACATCGATTTCCAGCGAACGCAAGCTGCTCCATCCACCTCACAAACTTGCGGTTGGGCAGCGAACGACTTCGACTTCTCCCTGCCGGTCAGCCGCTTCAGGGGGTTGGGAACGAGGCTGTGAAAACACCAGAGGCCAGCCTTGAGAGGCTGGTTCCCTTAGTAGATTATCTCGGCGCATGGTTATGCCTTCCGAATATATCTGCATGGGCCCTGCGCACTGTAGAGAAGGGATACAAATTGCAGTTCGGTTACCCTCCCCCGAAGTTCAAAGGGGTTGTCTGGACTACAGTGGTCCCAGAGCAGGCTCGGGTAATGGAACAGGAAGTTCACTCCCTGTTGGTAAAGGAGGCCATAGAGCGTGTTCCTCCGCCAGACAGGGAGTCCGGGTTCTATAGCTGGTACTTCATAGTTCTCAAGAAGGATGGTGTCCAATTTTAGATCTGAGGCACATTGTAGATTCAGGATGCTCCTCCTAATTCCTACCATCATGAGTCAGGTCAGGTCCGAGGACTGGTTTGTCACGATAGACAGATCTAAAGGACGCAATATTTCCACATTTCCATCCTTCCATGTCACAGGAAGTTCCTGAGGTTCACTTTCGGGGGCGAAGCTTTCCAATATCGGGTTCTTCCGTTCGTCCTAGCTCTTTTCCCTCGCACGTTCACCAAGTGCATGAATGCAGCTCCGGCTCCGCTGAGACTCCAGGGCATCCGTGTACTGAATTACATCGACAACTGGCTCATATTGGCATCGAGATGTCGTCCTTGGCCACATTCAGTGCTTGGGGTTGAGACTCAACACAAAGAAGAGTGTGTTGATGCCTTTTTAGAGAACCACGTTCCTGGGAGTCATATGGGATTCGACCACGATGCGGGCACAACTGTCTCCCGCACGTATCGAGTCCATACGGGCGATGGTCTCCAGAATGAAGCTAGGCCACAGCATCACTGTGAAGCAGTTTCAAAGACTGCTGGGGCTCATGGCAGCTGCGCCCAACATAATACCTTTTGGCCTGCTGCACATGAGACCCCTACAGTGGTGGCTGAAAACCAAGGGGTTTTCCTCGAGGGGAAATCCGTTCTGTATGATCAGAGTAACGCGCAGATGCCTTTATTCCCTTTTCATATGGAAGAAACCTTGGTTTCTGTCCCAAGGCCCAGTGCTGGGAGTCAACAGACGTTTCAACAGACGCCTCCCTCACTGGCTGGGGCACGGTCATGGACGGGACACCCAGCATTCCTCCTGGCACATAAATTGCTTGGAAATGCTGGCGGTCTACAAAGCTCTGAGGAGCTTTTTCCCGGACCTCCGCAGCCACCATGTCCTAATACGGGCAGACAACATGTTAGTAGTCTCGTATTTGAATCATCAGGGGGGTCTGAGTTCGCGCCCTCTATGCAGACTGGTGAATCAGATCCTCCTGTGGTCCCAGGGGAAACTGTCGTCTCTCAGAGCGATGTACGTCCCTGGGGACCAGAATCAGGGAGCAGACGTCCTGTCAAGGCAGGGGCTGAGGCCCGGGGAATGGAGACTTCACCCAGAGGTGGTAAAGGCCATATGCGAGAGGTTCGGCCCAGTGGAAGTGGGGTTGGATGCCATGGTGCAGACGTGGCCGAGGCTGCGTCTGTATGCATTTCCCCCGATCGCTCTGCTCCCAGGAGTCTTGGAGAGGGGTCCATCGAGAAGGGATCAGTCTACTTCTAGTAGCCCCCTATTGGCCGGCCCGTGTATGGAGGAGGGACCTGCTGTCTGAGGAGGGACCTGCTGTCTCAGGCAGGGGGCACAATATTTCACCCCCGGCCAGAGTTGTGGAAGCTCTGGGTTTGGCCCCTGAGGGGGCCCGGTACCTAGAGGCTGGCCTGTTGGCGGGTGTAGTTGAGACCATACTTAGCTCCAGGGCTCCTTCCACGAGGAGGTTGTACAGCCTAAAATGGAATATGTTTTCCACTTGGGGTAGAGAGCGTGAGGTGGACCCAGTTAACTGCCCGGTGGCTTCAGTGCTGGAGTTCCTCCAAGATCGCTTCTCTGCTGGTCCTACCCCGTCCACACTTAAGGTGTACGTGGCTGCCATTACGGCTTTCCATGCTCCTGTAAGTGATGGGCCTCTGGGGAAGCACCATTTGGTTGCACGTTTCCTCGTGGTACTCGGAGGATGAAGCCTGCGACTCATTCCAGAGTCCAAACCTGGGATCTGGCAGTGGTTCTTGAAGGGCTGTCTATGGCTCTCTTCGAACCACTCGAGTCGGCTGAGGCAAAGAGCCTGACCCTGAAGATGGCCTTTCTCCTTGCTATCACCTCTCTTAAGAGAGTCGGGGACCTTCAGGCCTTGGCTATCTTGCCGACTTGCCTGGAGTTTGCCCCTGGCGGGGTTAAGGCCATCCTTCATCCTAGACCTGGCTATGTGCCTAAGGTGCCATCCAGTGTGGCACAGTCAGTGGTTCTTCAGGCCTTCCATCCTCCACCACGTGTCGGCGGAAGAAGGGAGACTTCATCTGCTCTGTCAGAGCATTGAGAATTTATTTGGAGAAGTCTTTGAAGTGGAGAAAGTCAGACCAGTTGTTGGTGTGCTTTGGCTCACCCAAGAAAGGGCTTCCTGCTTCTGCTCAGACAATCAGTAACTGGATTGTCCAGGCTATAGCCATGGCCTATCAGGTGCGCAATTTGCCTTCACCTGTGGCCGTGAGGGCTCACTCTACCAGAGGCATGGTGTCCTCTAAGGCCCTCCTTTCTGGAGTCCCGCTTCAGGAGATCTGTGAGGCAGCTGGGTGGGCCACCCCGCACACCTTTATAAGGTTTTATAGTTTACAACTCCCTGCGACGCCTGGCACTAGGGTGCTCTCGTCCTAAGTGTGCCTGGGTTCCAGCTTCACACTAGGGCAGGCATGTTTCTCGGTGTGGCATAGTGGCATTAAGGCAAAAAATAAAATCAGTGAAGGAGAGCAGACAAGCAGGGGGTCTATCTCCAATCACACATTAATCAGGATATCATAAAGGCTCAATGATTAGACTGTATTGATCACCCAAGATCCAGGCACCCAGACACCCTTAAGCCAATTAGCGATGTCTAAAATCCACAGGAGCCACTTTTCAAGAGTCACTTCCTTTATAATCTAAAGCAGCTCAGCGAGAGCAGGGAAACTGACCATCACAGAGAATCGTACCTTTCATATGAGTCGCATGTAGCCAGTTACATTCATTATTACATTACAGCGACCCAGCAGTTTTCACCTCTCTTTCTTTCTTTACTCCCCTCTCACAATCCTCCACATCATTAAAATGTTATGTCATTCCTTCTCTGTTGAAACTTTTTTCCTCTCATTTGTCCTCAGAGGATGCCAAATCTAATCATCTGTCTTCTACTGGTTTAATGCCAATTACATTTTCACAAAGCATGCACAAACACACACACACACACACACACACACACACACACACACACACACACACACACACTTTTCTAAAAGCACATTTGACAAGCATTTTAATTTCTGAAATCTTTAAAGAACACTATTGATAATACTAATAATTTCAAATACACAACCACCAGGTTTCATGCCCACATTCATACATGTACTCTATAATCTCTTTGAGGGTAGAAGTGAAACTAAGGTCTTGCACAGATCCCTAAGATCAAATCAAATCAAATCACCTTTATTTATATAGCGCTTTTTACAATGGCAATTGTTTCAAAGCAGCTTCACAGTGGTAACAGGAAAATAATGCAACGGAATTTGATTCGGCTGTACAGCCGCTCTGGTGAAAGCGGTGATGTCATCCAGCTCATTTCAATTATCATATAGTGTCAATGCGGGCAGATCAGTAATATAGTTGAAATTTAAGTGTCCCCAACTGAGCAAGCCAAAAGCCAAAGGCGAAGATCCCTGACATTGACTACTAAGACTGTTTAGAATGTGTAAAAGGATTGATCTACTGTATATTTAGTTGTGGTTGCTAAGGTACATATATTTTGTACTTACTATATTCATATTTGGGGTTAGGGGCTCTTTCATTACTTGGGCTAGTAAGTAACCACCTAGCAACCGCATAATACCATGCTTGAAAACACCGTAGATGGAACACCAGAGAATGTTTTGCATGGACACGCACCACTCAAATATAAAAATCTAGTTTCTGAATATCAGCCTTGATTTTCTTTCTAACCCCAGTACATACAATTGGATGAAATGTTAAACGCCTAATTAGCAGTTATTTCTCTTTTAATGTGTTGGCAAAAAAACTCTACCTTTGCACTACCTGCAAGTTAGCCAAAGTACGATACTGACACAATTGTGCCTATACACATGCTCACTAACTGAAAAGCTTGTTCAAGCAATTACAATTAAAAAAAATATATCTGTAAGCAGCAATCATCAGGACCCATGCAGAATGGAAAAGGGAACAATAATACCACAATAGTCATTGTGAATTTTAAAGAATAGATACTGTGGATGTTGTGAATACAGGTGCTGTGGTGATAAATGCCAATTTCCTTCATCACAGTTGCATATTTTTGTGGATTTTCTTAAATTATAGTGGTCCCTGCAGTATCCTGGGTCAGACAAATCGGGAAAAAAAGGTCTAAGAGGAATTAAAAACATTAAAGTGTTCCAGAAAATATATATATATATATAAAGGAGAGGGGAAAATGAAAACCTGTAAAACCTTGTTGCCTCTAGATTCAGTTCAGAGAATTCATGGTTTCAATTCTAGTCCATACAGTATGTTTACTGAGATATGAACAAATATTGTAGTTTTATATTTCTAACTTGTGTACTATTGCTTAAACTTAGGACAAATTTCTTATGATGTTCCTCATTTGTAAGTCACTTTTTATAAAGCATCTACTAAACGTAAATGATGATGATCCATTGATTGGTTGCATCATTTTAATTTGATTTGCTATTGTCAGCCATTTTAGCTGATTTGTGATTTAGCTGAATAATAATATATGGGTATGTCAAAGAAAATGCTTGCCAAATTTCAACATCCTCACGTCTCTTTTCAGGTTTGTTTTCACACGGATGCTTTAAAATGTAATTGTCTCCCCTTATCACTTCTAATCCCTATTAGCAGCATTTACTGGAATGTTTCTAAAACAGGTAAATACAACATTTTCAACTGATTTCAATCATCAGTCTGTGAAAATGACGGAAATCAACTTTACTACCATAAATCGAGAAAAGCGTCATGGGGCATAGGAAAAAGGTGGAAGGGAGTTCGGCATTTCCCCATTTAATGCTGTATCTCATATCGTGATGCTTTGCAGTCTCTGCTGTCTGTGTTCATGTGTTTGAAGGAGGCGTGGCTTTGGAGACGCTCTGAAGGGAGGGTGGGATCTTGTGCTTTCAAAGCTAGCTTGCTATTGCTAGCTTCTCCAAAATTGCCTACCCTACCTTTAAATGACCTCATATCTCAAAGCACATAACATTACAATAAAAATGAACATAAACAACTTACGAGCGCTGACTTGTACCACCTGACTGCTGCAGATACATTTTGGCGTTGATAGTGTTGACATAAAAATGCATAAATCCGAGTCAGAGGACGTGAATGGCTCCGGGTAGAACGTTACAGGTTGCCATCTCAATCACGGATATGACTTGGCGTGAACGCAGCATAAGCTTGTTGTTTTGGTTCAGGAGGAACTGTAAAAGGCAGCTGCTGTTTGTTTTTCGGCGCTCGGTGACTGTCTGTCTACAACTCTGCATAGCCGCATGGAGTGCACTGATGACATGTGATGTCTGCGTGAGCAAGGTGCGCGGAGGTATGGAAATACATATGTTGACAGGCAGGTAGAACATTGTATTATTGCATTCGAATCGTTTTTTGTTGACAATTAATTTTGGCCATATAAAGACTGAAACTGACTTTATTTTTGTGAACTGTCCCATCTTTTGTCCATCAATGAGTAACAATAACTCTTTGTGTTTGTGTGTTTGTCTGCGTGTGTGTGTGTGTTTGTACCTACTGTACACTGTATTCAGCACAAACTGGGCTACCATAATATGTGAGCAACATGTATGTACATATTTGTATTTTTGAGAGAATAACGTTTATGCGTGGTTATTGAAATAAGTCACTGAAATAAGGCCACAAAACACACAATAGATACGTGTCCACAAGACTTTTGACTAATTGTTGCCTAGTTTTTGCTTCAAAATTATGTAAAAATCATTGTGCCTACTCATTCGCATAAAACAATATATTGATTTAAATTTTGTAAGACAAATAAATGCATGCTTGATGAGCATAAGAGACTTCTTTCAAAATGAATTAAATTCATTAATTCAAATAGTAATGCGTCCAAACTTTTGACTGGTACTGTATTTATAGCATCTGAGCAGAAATTTGCGAACAAAAGCTTTATTGATGTGACACTAGGCTATTTTACAGTAAACACTTCATAATCTTCATAATCGTGACCGCCGACCCCTAGGGGTTAATAAAATAAGCTTATATCAAGCTCTTTTTTTTTTCACATACGAGCACTGTTAAGCAGCACGTAATCTTTTCACTGAAAACTCTTTCTAGTTGCTACATGTAAAATTCAAACATCTGTTTATTTGACAAATATTATATCTAATCCTGTTAGTCTTCAATAAAGTAAACACTACGTGAGCATCACTCTAGGAAGCAGTAAGTCTCCGACTTGATGGCTCCGTTATCAACTCCTCTCACGTCTGGAAGTGGCAAATCTCGCCGATCAGTTAGACCCCAGGTATAGTCAAAGTCAAACACACCTAATAGATATAGCTGCTATGTGTCATATACTGAGGGTGTGGTTTAACGTGAGGGAAAACAAATCCTGCTTACCATCAGACCAGCTTGATTATGAAAGTGAGGTAAATGAAGAGAAAATTGTTTTGTTTTTTTTTGTTTTAAATAAAACATACCTAAATATTATAGACTGCATTTATTGCAAACAATAAAAAAAAAAAAATTGGGTGTTCTGTTGCTTTATTTGAAGCTTAGAATATTTTTCCACCAACTCATTTACAGATATTATTACAAAAAAAACAGTTTGTTGTTGCTTTGCTTTAAGCATTTTCCACCAACCAATTTTAAAAAAGAAAAGAAAGATGACTATTGTGAATACAAGTAATTCAGCACTCATTTTTCTGATTTAATTAAAGGCAAAAAAAGGTTTTCCATCTGATGGGATTGTGTTCCCCCACAGTAAACCAGATTGTAAAATATACACTACCGTTCAAAGTTTCGGGTCAGTAAGATAATTTTTTTTTAATAAATTATTTATTCAGCAAGGACACACTGAATTGATCAAAAGTGACTGTAAATCAATCGTCCATGATCAGTCGTTCATGAACGGCTGTCACTTTACTTTCATTTTGTTGTTTGTTTATTTATAAATTAAAGTATGTATGATCGTTCACCGGTTCCCGCCCCCTTCTTTCCTGAATCTTTAACTGTTACAGACATCTTCGGCCTGACCTATTCAAAATGCTTTCCGCAGTCCATGTGTCAACACTGTGTTCTATAACTGTATTGTTATAGTTTTTATATCCTCATTCTAGCAATATTTCTCATGATTTATTTCTTCATTTCTCTTTCTCTCAGGTGTTTCGCAGTGGAGAAGGTATGGGTATTCGTCTGGACAGTGCGTCTGCGTTCCAGGGGGCCATCATCTCCCCTCACTATGACTCACTGCTGGTTAAAGTCATCGCCAGTGGCAAAGACCTCCCCACTGCCGCAACCAAACTGCACAGAGCGCTAACCGAGTTCAGAGTTCGTGGTGTTAGGGTAGGTGCAATACTGATCCTTTAAGTGTTGACTGCTTTAATAGCACCCTGAGAGTCACATGCAAGGCTGGCTTGTTATCACCTGTTCCCTTTCAAGGGAACTCACGCTGCGTCACCGCTGTGGGAAAGCCTCTGCGTGATTGCATCGTGAAGCACGTATGTAATCAGTCCAATGGAGTGACGGAACGTCATAGGCGGGTGACGTCATCCACCAGGAAATTATAAAGCACACCTGCACCAAACACAGTCAGCTTCTGTGCCTTCAGCAAGCGCTCTATGTATCATTGTCTGTCAGATTTGGTGTTTTTGTCCGTCTTTAGTTCAAACTACGCAGGAGTTTTTCACCACACACAAAAAAATATATATACTGACACGAGTGACATACACACTTAAGTTAAATGGCGAGCGAACAACATTTCAAAAAGTACGTTCATCCCTGCCCACGCTACATCACGGGTGGGGATACACATTCGATGTGTGTTGTTTGTATGGGAGCGCAGCACGCTCAGGCAGCTCTCGAGCACTGTGAGCGTTTGTCAATCAGAACGCTGCGCTCCCGCCGAGCACTCTTCGAGGAGGGCGCTACGGCTCGCGTTCCCCGTGGCTCGGGCCCCGCTGCTGCCGAGGCAGAGCGGAAGCTTCAGTCGTGGGGTTCGCAGATGGATCTGACAGCGGGGTTAGAGACGGGCTCTGCCTTATCTCTGCCCTCACCTGCCAGATCTAGTGCCTCTATCCGGGGTTTGGAAGCACGCACTGCGGTTTCTTCCGCCCCGGTAGAGGCATCGGTACTGCAATTATCCAGTTCTGAGGAGCTGGATATGGTCAGTATCGATGCAGGAGGAAGTGAAGACTCGTCACTTCATTCCCCTGCGAGTGAGGAGCTAGTGGAAGTTTTGAGTAGAGCAGTCCGGTCTCAGACCGGTCTCATCCAGAATCTTTAGTCCCCAAACGTCCACTTATAGTAACATCCTGGGACTGAAGAAACATGGATATGGGCCGATGCCGAGGGTGGAGGAGACGCTTGCGAGCCATCTCTCTCCCAAATCAGCATTGTCCCTTAAAGCCCCGACTTTGCCCACCAAGCCATTAAGAGCCACTTCAGCGCTGGTGGGCAAAGCGTACTCGGCTGCAGGTCAGGCCGCGGCGTGCTTGCACACAGTGTCTATTGTGCAAGCATACCAGGCTGACCTGCTTAAGGACCTGGGGGAAAGTGAAGAGATCGGAGCTCATATGATAATAGAGCTCCGATCATCAGCAGATTTAGCTCTCCGTGCCACCAAGGAGACGGCCAGATCCATCGGCCGTTCTATGGCAGCCCTGGTGGCCACGGCATTTATGGTTAAATTTGACCGATTATAAAGGAGATGGATAAAAGCTTTTTGCTGGACACCCCGCTGTCTCCTGATGGCCTGTTCGGTGACGCAGTCACCACTGTCACGACAGGTTCCAGGAGGCTAAAAAGCAAGCGGCGGGCGGCGCTCCAGCAGTTCCTTCCAAGAAAACCCCAGGCTCCTGCGGCTGCTGGGCGGGAGCAGCAAAAGCCAAGTACAAGCTCCTCACATCGAGCGCAACAAAAACAGAGTGTCGCCACCCGTACTCTCCCACAGAAGGGGTGGGGCGAGAGGAGGCGCTCTCAGGCGCAGCCTTCGAAGGGTAAGACGGATCTGAGGTCTGAGGGTAGTCCCCTACGAAGGCAGGCGGTATCCACCTCAGTATACGGTGCCCGTCTCCCTTCGGTGCCCTCAGAGGGTCGATCCACCAACCCCGCCCACCGAGGAGGGCCACAGTGCAGTCGAGCCAGTTGTTCCCTGCCGGTTCGCCGCTTCAGGGTGCTGTGCTCACTGTGCAGTGTACATCAGAGGCCAGTCTCGAGAGGCTGGTACCCTTAGTAGAATTTTTGGCAGAGTGGGAGAATCTTCTAAATATATCTCGTTGGGTTCTACAGATTGTAAAAAAGGGGTACGCCATTCAGTTCAGATGTTGTCCGCCCAGTTTCAACGGGGTTCTGACCACAGTTAGGTCTGTTAGGTCTGATGGCAGCAGCGTCCAACGTTATACCTCGTGGCCTGTTGTACATGAGACCGTTGCAGTGGTGGAGCAAGACCAAGGGGTTTTCCCCGATGCCTTCGTGCTTTGGTGATGTGGAAGGAGTCTTGGTTCTTGGTTCAAGGCCCAGTGTTGGTTGAGTCACTCTAACGACAGATGCATCCCTCACAGGGTGGGGGGCGACCATGAGTGGTTGCTCGGCCCAGGGCCAGTGGCAGCACCATCATTGATCCTGGCACATAAATTGTTTGGAAATGCTGGCGGTGTTTCAGGCTCTGAGACACTTCCTACCGAGGTGGTGGAGCTCCTTTGGGAGAATTTTGGAGAATTTCCTTTCAGAGCAGAAGTAGACCTGTTCGCATCATCAGAGACTGCTCACTGTCGTCTGTGGTTCTCCCTAACGCCTCCAGCTCCCTTGGGACTGGACGCCATGTTACAGGAGTGGCCGAGGCTGCCTCTGTACGCATTTCCCCCGATTTCTCTGCTTCCGGGAGTTCTAGAGAGAGTGTGTCGGGACGGGGCCCGTCTGTTGCTAGTAGACCCATTCTGGCTGTCCCGAGTATGGTTCTCGGATATAGTGTCTCTCCTCGACGGCCCTTGGATGGAGATTCCGATCAGGAGGGACCTACTCTCTCAGGCGAGGGGAACAATTCTGCACCCTCGCCCAGAGCTGTGGAAACTGTGGGCTTGGCCTCTGAGGGGGCCCAGCTCATAAGTTCAGGTCTCTCAACTGAGGTTGTGGAGACCATTCTATACTCTAGAGTTCCCTCCATGAGGAACCTTTATGCCTTGAAGTGGAAACTTTTCACTTCATGGTGCGGAGATCGCCTGTGGGACCCAGTTAACTGCCCAGTGGGTGCAGTGCTGGATTTCCTGCAGGAGAGATTCTCTGCAGGGTTAGCCCCCTCCGCAATAAAGGTGTATGTGGCGGCCTTAGCTGCTTACCACACTCCTTTGGGTGGTGTATCTTTGGGGCGACAGCCTCTAATTACTCGTTTCCTTCGTGGCACTTTGAGACTTAGACCTGCGGTTCGCACCAGGGTGTCAGCATGGGACTTGGCCATTGTACTACAGGGCCTTTCTATGGCTCCGTTCGAGCCGATTGAAGAAGTTCCTGAGAAGCTTCTCACAGAAAGACTTGATAGAATGTACATTCCTCCGATCACACCAGGATTTGTTGATCATAAAACACACACCACCGCCTCTGCTTTTGCCCGAGAGGTCTTTTGCTCTGTCCGCTCGATGCACGGAGAACCCCGTGGTTTCGATGGCCGAATCTGGAATCTCAGCAGACATCCAAGTTTCTGTAAGCCAGATAAAGCAGCAGTCCCTTGTCTCTCGTTGGAAAGAGATCTGCGCTCTCAGCTCTTGTTGTCCAGAGACTGAACATTTGCCAGTAAAATACTGGGAAGTGGGGGTCGATTTGCGCGACGTCTTACTCTGATGAGAACGCCGGCTCTTCTTCCCCTTCTCCGGCTACATTTCCGCGGCCGAGCTGCCCAGATAAAGGGCTCCGCTGCCGTGTTTGTAAACAGTGGGTCATCATTGAAGAATTGAAAGTCCTGTTTACGGTCCAACATTGGCAGTACACAATAAGGCAGACAACACCCAAGACAAAAAACATAAGAGCTGTAAACAGAACAAACAAAAAAACTGCAATGTTGTGACGGAGCTCGCAACGCAGCAGCCATACTCGGCGCCATCTTACCAGTCTCCATACGTAACCGAGACGTTTTCATGCTGTAAATACACAAACAAATTTTTTTTCATTGACGACCATTCAAAAGTAGTCATGTCTGAATGGGAATGCTACCGAATAGCTTTCTCCAGGAATTGCAAGACCTCCTTGGTCAAACGTTAAGGTATCATTGCTATACGTTGAAATGTTGGAAAAGAGATTTCACCCTTTCACAAATGTTTTGTTTTATCTCATGTATTTTGTGTTGGATGCAATGATTTTCAACTGAGAACACATTTAGGCTTTGAGGCTCCCTGGCTTCTAAAAACTTCTACTTCTTTTGTATTAGACAAGGCCTTTGACAGTGTCGCTGTTTAAAAAATCCACAGAAGCTCAAGGGATCAGAGGCTCCTAAGACATAAAGGCACCTTTTTATAGAGATCTGACACAGTCTCAACAAACAGTAGTCAAGCGCATACAGATATTGCAGAGGAAAGGGAAATTTTTTTTTTTTATGTTTTTTTTTTAAAGACTGTTGACTAATAATCAGGCCTGGAGGACAGAAAATAAGGTACATTACAAGTGGTGTGTATGTCCACGCCAAAATCAAAAATACTGTGTAAGGTCACACAATCAAAGCCAATCAGAACATATTTAAATTCTAATATGTGGAACAGGATTTGAGCGTCGTTAAGTTGCCCTCAGTATGCTGATATTATTTAAAACAAGGGCTTGGTGACTCAGATCATATATTAGTCATATATATATATATATATATATATATATATATATATGTATATTGTTGTTGTTGTTATTGCAGTCATGGCTGTTTATCAAATGCCCCACAGCATTTTGCGTAATAGCCTAAACTCTCAGTCAGCTGTCATATTTCAGTGTCATGAATTTCTTGAAATGACCAAGATTAGCGTACTATTATGTGCACATCATCATTCCAATCAGGCCTCTTGGGACATCGTTTTTACAATTTTATTGTATTGTTGTTGTTTTTTTCATGTTTTTAGCCCTTTGCTGACATTTAACATTCAAGCAGTTACTGAAGCACTTTTTATTTGTATTATTTTTATGTGGCTGACTCAGTAACTCTGGTCTTTCGGTGCCCAAAATGGCCATATTTCAGATTCCCATAAGTCTCTTTTGTCATCATAAAAATTTTACAGTAGTTGTACCATAATAGCAGAGCAGAGCTAGTTTCACCAGACGATCAGACACCATCCAATTAGCCAGAATGAATTCTTCTGCCTGCAGTATTTCACCAGTGGAATCTCTTCTAACACTTGTTAGCTTCGTAGATGCTGACACCAGATCATACTGACCTGAGAAGTGTTGGAACAAATGTAGTGTGTGTGTGCATGAAGAGGGGAGTGAATGGACATAAGGTGGAAGGAAGGAGGGGGAGTGTACAAGGTGGCAGAACAGGCAAAAGAGCAATGCAGTGGGAGAGATGGTAACTGTAAATGACATGTGAGTTGGTAGTGCCCATAGCAACTGTCACCAACAAGCATGTCTCTTTAAGAAGATGCACTGGTTGCAGTGTTTTTTTTTTTTCGCATTTGGGAGAGAAAGAGAAAGACCTGTTGATGCCAAAGCTGAAAACCACCTCCACACAATGCAGTGAGTCCAGAGCTTTAACGCTCACTGCGCACTGCTCAAAAAAAAAAAAAAAAAAAAATGAAATACATATACTGTAGGTTATGTCATCAGCATTAAGTAAGTTGAATGAATGACAATAGTATGCAAATGTATTCAAATTTATTTGATGCTAGTTTGTGATGTCTAAGGAACAGAGTACTCTATTGAATATTTATAGAACCTTTAGAATAATACTTTTGGACAAAGAGAATGAATCCTATTTATAGATACAATTTTGCATTCCAAATAAAAATGTGACAAAGCAGTGCCTTGATACGAAAAGGTAAAACTATATAACAAGTATACAGTAATAAAATACTTACAAATCATCTGCAAACTTTTACTTTATAATTAAAACATAATTTATAAAATGTAGTCTCCACATAATAGTGTACATTACATATAAACACACATCACATAATACATTATGTTGTATATTGTAACTAAATCATTATCACTATATATTTTTTCTGTACATGTGTTGCTGCTGCATGAATAGAGATACATATTTCCTGTAACATATCTAGGCAGGTGGAGCTGGGGAGGTGGAGGGTTTCAGAGCGCGCTGCAGGACTATCTTACAGCAAACAATGAACCAGACTATATGAATGTTGAGCAAGCAATCTCATTGGCTACAGGATCAGCAGGGGCCAATCAAGCTGATGCCATGCGGTAATGGTGTGATTGCTGGCAGATTGTAAATGACTTATCAACCTGCTTACCTAGATTTTCAGGACTGAAATATATATATTTATTTATACTAGGTATAAACACTGAGACCAGTTTGATTTTAAACTAGTAGTGAAGGAGTTGTTAATGGTTCATGAAAACATTAAACATGTATTAATAGTAAAGAACCATTATGATATTGACATTTTAATTTCTAATAAAGGTAGGTTTAAAGCACCTAATTACTGTCAATTTTGTATTTTCTGTACCCTAATCTAAAGTTAGAACTATTAAGTCAAAATAACTATTAGCAACTCATTTACTACTGGTTTAAATTGCTGTACATAAGTTAACAAATGATTAAAAATAAATAAATGAATTAAAAAAATTATCTAACTTTTTACATATTAGCTAATAGCTAATGCTCATTCACTTGTTAATTACAGTGACAATGAATTTAGAACTCACTATTAGTTTATAGCCTATTAATGTATGGGACTAAAATTTATAAACTATGAATGAACTCATTTGCAAATGATTGTTATTGTGTACTTATACAGTTACCAAAAAATGTTTCAGTATTGTAATGGGTTTCTGTGCCACTAAATGTGGAAGTCTGTTTCCACCCAAACAATAATAAAAAAAAAAAAATGGGGTGAATTAGAAATAAAGTTAAAATGATGAGAAATAAAGTCACAATTACAAGAAATTAAGTAACAGTTGCCTTTTTTCTCTCTCTGGAAGTGGGCTTCCGTAATTGGTAGCACTCACTGGAAATGATTCCAAATTTTAACACTGAAAAAAGATGCACTTCACCTCGAAAGCATGAAAATATTACATAATAAATCATCACATCTTGAGCAGAAATTCACTTTGTGTATGTGCCACATCTGATGTGATCTGATCAACTGTGCCTTTAGGGTTTTCTGTACAAATGAAAGTTGCTGAAGTCTTCTTTAGATGTACCCACAAAAGTGCAAATTTAAAAAAAAATGATTATTTTCTTTGGGAGAGGAGATATGGAGAGAGTGAAGATGGCAGCATGTGGAAGAGAGGGATATGCTGAAGTAGCAGTCTAATATACTTGAAACGGTTTCCTTGCTGAAAGCTTGTCTGTCTGTATCATCTCTCATTTTGAGCCATTTCTTACTTGGTTTTGATGTGACTTGTTTGTTTTGCAGGAGTTTTTTTTTTTTTTTTTCAGAGATGATGTTGTGGTTGAAACATGATTGCAAGGACAAGAAAATGAGTGCAGGAGAGAAAGAGGAATAGCAAGATAAAGGAAATAGAGGGGAAGTGTTTGGCAAAAGTGGGTATTTGAAGGGAGGCCATTCAGGAAGCATTAAATCAAAGCCAAATGGTCTTCTGATGTGCCTCACACCTTCTCAGTGTCTTTACTTTTTCATTCTCGTTCTATTCATCCTGACTTGTTTTCCATCTTTGCATCTAATAATCTCTTTTGTCCATTATCTGCCTTTCACTGCTATCTGGAGACACTTTATGAACACACGAGTGAGCTTCCCTTATGAAAAAGAAGTAAACTTCAAGTTAATTTTATGAAGTATACTTAAGTAATGTTCAAGTATATTTTTAAGTATACTTTCTGTAGTAAGTATACTAATATCAATGTGTACTAGTAGTAAACTTGTAAGTGTACTATTTCAATACCGCTTGGGACTAAATTGGCTCACTTTTAGTATATAAAAGTATACGTTTAAGTGTACTATAAGTGTAACAGTAGTAAACTTTAAGTGCACAACTAGGTTTTTCATTTGTACTGCATCTGTACTACAAGTGAACTTATAAGTATACCAGTAGTTTACTATTTTAATAGAAGTAGAATTTTTTTTTGTTTATGAAAGTACACTTTGAAGTGTACTCTCAATAAACTACTAGTTTAGTAGTTTTATACTGCAAGTACGTTTTATTTAAGTGAACATAACATTATACTTATAGTTTACTATTTATATATTATTTTTGCTCTTTCAGTATACTACTATGTTCAAATGTAGATATTATTTTTTTATACTTGAACTATACCTTTAACTGTACCTTAACTAATTTTAAAAACATTTTATTATAGCTTCATGTATCCTTTTTTATCAACACTTGAATGTGGGTAAGTTTCATAAAGAAAGGCAACATTTTAAACAAAATCGCATTTTTGTCAAAGACTACGCCTTGATCAGATTCAGAATGATGATCAAAACACAGATGGAGTAGATTGAGTCCATAAACACCTCCAAAGCTTCACAGTAGTTTACTCTTCATGGGTTCGACATTTCATTTGGTAACATTAGGCAGTTTTGATTGACATGCTGTTCAATCTTTGATAATGGCGTTATTTTACATTTACGTGAGCAATCTTCTATCACTTCTATCACTTGTTTCAGCTTCTTCTTCTCCTGTATTTTGATCCAGAGATTCTGTACTAGAAGATGTGTCATAGCGCCCCTTACCATATAACAGTGAAAACATGGATAGCTGGAAAATTCAGTCAGTGGTGGGGAAAGAGTAAAGTAGATTTTAAGTATAGGCCAAATATACTTAGACTTTCCTGTCAGTATAAGTCAAGTATACAATACAATGCAATTTTAAGTATATTTCTGAGAAATACATAAAGTATATTTCTGAGAAGTATATAAAAAGTAGACTGAAAGTATACTTTCTTATTTTTAGTTTAAAAGATACTAATAGAACACTTGAATAAACTTCTTTTTCGTTAAGGTTTGGAGATAGAATAAGATCAGACTGCAGTGTATAACAATAATACAGACTCGTGGAAAGTTAGGCAGCTTTATCTGTGCTTGAAGTGCTTATCTGTGCTGAGAAAATGAACTGAAGAATAACATTCACATGAAATAGATCAGTATGATCACTTGAGCTTAAAGGGCTAGTTTCCCCAGAAATGAAAATTCTGTCATAATTTCCCAGAGTATGTGAGCCAAGCGGAGCAGCAGCAATTCTCTCCCTCTCACTCAAAATGCTCTCTAATCACTCCGTTCTAGCTCCACTCCAGGTTTTCCACTTACCGCTCATATTTGATGCACGTAATTGTGCAGTATCAGCGCGATCTTGGAGCGAATGAGAACACCAACTGGCCACCGACTCTGCTTCGGGGCTGAATCCAACCCACTCTGGAGCGCTCACTTGTTCCTAACCCGTGTGAATTACTTTCTTCTATGGAACCCAAAAGGAGAAATTTGTTTGTGCTGCACTTTTCAATACAATGAAAGTATGTATATAATGTTTCAAGCACAAAATTTGACTGGAAGGATAAAATATTTATTTTATCTACAGGTAGTTAGATCTAAAATTCTAGGTAAAATAAAGTAGCGAGGTAAGATTACAGTTATTTGAATTTAGAGATAGAGATAGAGCAAGTGAGAGATTGTGCATGTGTGAATTATCTGGGTCCTTGATTCATCTCTCGACTGTGAGTTTATTAACTTTGAAAACGGCACTGTTACCATCTCAGTGAGAAATATGATGTAGCTTTTTAGTAGCTAAGCTACTTTATTGACAAATAAGTTTACTGTATATAAAAATGTCTAAAAGTACGCTAATAGTAGTCTTTTTCTTGTATTCAAAGTCTTATGATGCCATACAATTATACTGTCGCTTTTAAATCTTGTGTTCACTTACATTCAAATATGCTGTGTGGAATATTGCTTGGATGTTTTAATTGAATGGAAATTCTACAGAAATGTTGTGATCCATGGAAGCAAGAAAGTCAACAAATGATGATTGAATTTTCAGTTTTGAGTGACATTATCCCTTTAATGTTTTGGAAAATGGAATGAATCACCTTTAATGATGAATTAAGCTGGCTTGGTAATTGATTGGTTCATTAAATAAGTGTCTCCAGTCGTTCACTGATTCACTGGCATGTTCAGTTATTTATCTCTCTCATTCATTCACTGGTGAAAAATATATTCTGTCATGGAAACATGCAGTTAGTCTTTAATGAAACAATCATTATTTGGAAATATGTCTCTGCCTCTCATCATCATTTCCATCGGTCTTTGTAGGATTTGACTTGATCTTCAGCTGATGCTTTATGCATTTAATTGGCTTATGTGCTGAATTCATTTAATTGGCTCTTAGGTAAAGTTGGTGCATGTACAATTGTTTGTGTGTGGTGGTTTGAGTACTACTATTTATGTGTGTGTTGTGTGTAGAAGACTTTGAGATTAATCATTAATGAGAATTGTTGCACTTGCAGAAAGATCAGACAGAAAAATCGTTAAGGAATATATGTGTCATTCATCAATGAGAGCAGGGTGAAAAGTGGGAGGAAGAGAGAAATTGAGAGATGAGAGTAGAGGGAACAGGCACAGTAATACAAAAAAAAAACCTTTTGAGAGGAAAGAGAAATTCGTTTTTGGGTGGATATAGTAACATTGAGAGTATGAGTAATGGTCTTACACTCTGAACAGCTGTTTCCTAAAGAATCACATTAGAAAGAAGTATACAGGATCTGGATCTCACACATACTTCACGCTCACATGGATCAGAGTTAGAGCTGAAGTGTGTCATTTTCTTCTATCCCAGCTTAATATGCAGAGACAAGTGTAAGTAAGCCATTTATAGGCTGATTCCGCTCAAAAAAGTGTAAACACTGTGGCTCTGCAACTCAATCAAACCTTTGCTCAACCAACTGGGTATTAGAGTTTAGATTATCTGCCCGAGCCCGAGCCCGAACTTGACGGGTCGGGCCGATATTTCCCGCCACTATCCTCGGGCCGGGCCGGGCCGGGCCGGGCCCTTGATCAAGCATTTGTGTTTTTTTAATCAGTACTTTTAATTGGGTGGGGAGAAAGCTATGCCATAATCAGAAATATTATATATATTTTTAGCAAAGTTGGCCTAAGTAACAAATGTGTACAAAGTTACGTTTCTTCATTCGGATTCATTTGCGATCCATTCCATTCTGAATAAACAAACAACGCATGTTTACATGCTTAGTCCTTGTTGCATTATTCATTAAAGGGATAGTTCACCCTGAAATGAAAATAAAGCCATCTTTTACTCACCCTGCTGTTGTTCCAATGCCCTATGTCCTTCTATCTTCTATGGAAAGTGTTCAGGAGGCATACTATAAGGTTTTGCGAGATAGAAACCTTATTATTCAGACAAAATACTGAGCTCGGCCGTTACTCTGTGCGCGTTCCTGTGAGTGCATGTGAGCCGTCAGCAGCCGCTCACGCAATGTTGTCATAACAACCGGTACACAACATTCACTTCAGGAGGTTTACCTTATTATTAGTATTATTGTATTATTTCTTATCATATACCATATAGAGAAGACGAGAGTCGCGTTTGTTTCTATTGAGCCTAATTTCTCAAAATGGTGCGTGTGTGTGCTTATCCTGGGTACCATGACAACAGTGCGAGTTATAGTAAGCATGAGCGGCTGCTGACGGCTCGAACGCACTCACAGGAATGCGCACAGAGTATTTTGACTGAAAAATAAGGTTTCTTATTGCATCTTACTGTATGACTGCGTGATACTTTTGTATCCTTTTCGTAAATGTATATGGAGGAGCGTGTGCAAGATGTTTTTTTTTTTTATTTCTGCTTTTGAGGTCTGAAAAAGATAGAAGGACATAGGGCATTGGAACAACAGCAGGGTGAGTAAAAATGGCTTTATTTTCATTTCAGGGTGAACTATCCCTTTAAGATAATTCTAAACAGATTTCTGTAGTTCAAACAACGCGGAATTGTAGTTGAGAACGTCAGTTATAACGGCCCACGTATTAAAAAAATGGTCGGGTTTAAATCAGGCTCGGGCTCATAATTACAGTTAATGTGTCAGGCCGGGCCGGGCTGGGCTCGGACACAACGTGCACGGGCTCGGGTAGGGTCGGGCTTGATTTTTTTGGGACCGATCTAAGCTCTACTGGGTATTGGGTAAACCTGTCGCTATTGTTGCTTGTTTGGTTGCGGTAGTTGTGCAGAAGTTACACACAAACATCCACCTTAAAGGGATATTTCACCCCAAAAAATACAATTCTGTCATCATTTACTCACCCTCATGTCCTTCATAACTTGTATAAACACACACACACACACTTTTAAGAATGTTGGTAACCAAATTCATTTGTTTGAATTTGGGCAAAGAACCATCTTTTTGAAAATATGAAAATATCTTTTTTTGATGTTCCACTGAACAATGAAAGTCATAGAGGTTTGAAATGACATGAGTGAGTAAATGATGACAAATTATTTCATTTTTGTGTGAACTAACCATTTAACCCTTAAACGCATACCTCGGGTCTTTAGTGACCCGGAACATCATTCACTACCCTCCTCCTCATTCATTTTTTAAAGTTAGACATCAAACTTCTTAGTATTCCTCAATCAATTCATTATACACAATATAAGAAGAAAAAAAGAATAAAATTATAAAGGAATGCCTGTTTTCCCATTCATTTTTTGTAAAAATGTGTGTAACAGTGTGAGTATATTTTTTCTGCACAACAATAATTGAATCTTGAATAATTAAATCTGATGACTGAATAAGGGCAATTCACATTTATTCCACAAGCTGGCAATGTCTGATACACAATGATGAAGTGACGTTTCACTCATAGTTACCGCAGACAGAAAACAAAAGAATAGGAAGTATTATCAGCAAAATTGCAGAGCAAGTACTGAACGCAATCAAATATTAGTGTCACTGTCACTTGATGGTGGATCTGGTGAAGAAGCTGTCAGCAATCAAAATATTGATTTAGAAGATGTTGAAAATGATAGTTTTGAGAATATGTTTGAGATTGCGAATATGAGCCAGATGCTGAATGTACTGGGAAATGAGCTCTGACGAGGACAGTGATTATGGTATAAAACATCTGCTCAAACTGAACCCTTCCAAGCCCCAAAAGGTAACAAAATATGCTTTATTTTATTCTTCTGTAATTGTTACTCTAATATCAGGAGAGTTTTATATTATCGTGACAGGTAGAGATCCATCCGTGTTAGATATAGATCCAAGTCACTAAAGACCTGAATATGTAATAATGATTGGAAACATTCATGCGTTTAAGGGTTAAGAAAATCGTATCATTCCTATAGAGCCGTGAGTTAAAATTAAATCTTAAATCGACCCATTAATCAGTAATTATGAGATTGCTAAAGATAACATTCGCTTCTTAAGTGAGAGTGTGTTTACCTAGTTACATGCTTATGAGCTGAACACCTTCCAGTAAAGCTCTATCACACATGCACACATATGCACATGTTGAAGAGGGAGGAGTAAACGGAGCTTTGAAGCTTAATGGGGATTTTGCGCTTGAGAATTGCTGTGACCGCCTTTGAAAAGCAGCAACAAAAAGTCAAGATTGAGAGAGAGAGGACTGAGTGGGTAGATGGATAAGGATGACTGGAAATCCAAAAAGAGGGATAAAAAATGGTTTTTTTTTGTAAGTTTGAGCTTTTATGCTGTGATCTGAGGGTTTTCGCTGTACTGGGCTGGATGAGTGTATCAGGGGGAATCTGGACAGCGTTTCAAGCATTCAACATCAAAGAGTGTCGGCATCTATTCCTGCGATACTTGACACAAACTCATACCAAAACCAAAGCGCTAAGTATATGGATAGGGTCTTGAATCATCGGCCCACTGCGCGTTATCACGTTTATTACACGGTTACCTACCAAAGGAATAAAAAATCTATATACAATATTTAAGGAGTCCACTGAAGCACTGGTGGTGCTTTTTCCTCTCTTAAAGTATTTCAGATACACCAGACTTGCGTAGATGTTCTCATGGGTAATCAAAATTATATGTTTTTTCCCCCTCTGAATCCTTGAGTTCTCGTGAATCTATTGGCCACGTGGTATTCTATATCTGCCATTTGAATTGTTTTCAAAGCCTAATTTTTCAAACTCTTGCTAGTCATTTTGTCCAATTCATGCAAATATTATCTCATGAAAAAAAGATATTAAAACATTTTTGATTCATTGAATCGTTTCACAGATTTTACAAATTAGTTTTTGGCTTTTTTAGATATGTGAAATTCAGAAGTGAAGTGAGAATACCTTTTCAATTAAAACTAATTCAATATAAATAAATTCATATAGGTAACTGTTATTTTATTGTAGAAAAAAACTAAGTTTAACAAGACAAATACTTTGAAAGTGAAATGTCCAGTGAGTGAAATAGATGTATCTGAAACGTTGGTTGTTGTACATATCGTGGCAGTTCAGAAATTAAATGCGCTGAAAGGTTAATGATCATGTTAATAATGTTCCACCTACACTAAACCCTAAACATACCCAATAGTGTTAACAAATGCAAACGTGAGAAAAACATTTGCTGAAGCAACCATGCCATTTTATCTTGCTTCTACAAGTCTTTTAGCTCTTTTGTCGTGACTCATGGTTCACGGATTCGTACCCTAGCGCTCCAAATCGTAAGTGCGGTTCTGTACCAGGGGAGCTACTGAGCAAGTTTGCTATATCAGAAAAGCCACACATTTGGAGCTAGTTATGTGATGCAAACATCAAACTGTATTAAATGATGCACTACTGTATGGTAAAAGTGTTTTGAGGACATAACGTAGTATTGTGAAAGGAACCTTGTGAAAATAAAAAGTTGGAATAAAAGTTGTTGCTGTTTTACTGTCTCTAGTGTTCATTTCAGCTGGAAACTGCAGTGATTTGTATGTAGTAGTGCGTGTTTTGAGTTTGGCAAAAATGTAGGTAGTGGCATGTTTTTCAAATGACCCTGTGTTGCAACAAGATGCACCTATGGAAATTTAGTTTCTATATTTCATAATATTTTTCAAAATTAACTTTTGTAGAAGCAGGATTGAAGAACACAATTTCTTACAATGCATTACCTATGCTGCATTTCTTTGAATTGCAATTCAGTAATTTCTCTTCCTGTCATTCCCAATCCAATACAAAGTCACACACTCAATTGAAAGGGAGCCAGTACTTCAGTTCTGAATTTTCTTTCCAACCATTTCACTAAGAAAGTTTCCTTTTTTTTATAGAATATTTTCTCTAATTATCTAATTATCTAATTGATGATTTGTATCCATTTTTATTTATTTATTTATTACTAATATTTTCATTATATATAATTCTATGTGGGCTCCACGTTTTTTCAGTAATAAGTGGCCAAACACCATAAAAATTTGCCATATAGAGAATGGGAAACTATGTCGCTCATTGCATTCTGGGTAGAAGTCGCCATATTTTAGGACACAGTGACAACAAATACAAATCACCAGAGAAAAAAAAACAACAACTGTTTTTACATTAATGCTTTTTTGAGAACCCTTTTTTATTAACAGTATAACTTTGTGTAAAGCTGCTTTGTGTATTGTGAAATGCGCTATACATTTAATTTGACTTGACTTGAATGGACTTTGGTAAGATTCCTTACCAAAAGATGCTGAACAAGGAAACAGAAGAATGCTACTTTGACAAAATGAAGAAAATTAATAGGCTTGATCCGTACAAACACAAAGGGTGGTCAGGTGATCTCAACGAGCTACCGCAAGTAACATTTCCAGACGTGTTTTCCTACATTATTTGTGGTGTGCATGAGCAGTTACACATCCAAGCTGTTCAGAAATGATACATCTAAATAATACATCTATAAATATAACTTATAAAGCCACATTTTGGTTAAGTTGTTTACTTTCACTTTTCACGTTTTATTGTGTTGCTTTCAAGCTGGATAGCTGAAAATTTGCACATTGTGAACTAATATGGCAGTTGATAATGCAGCAAGTGTTCGTCATTACAACATCGTCTTATGGTGGATAATAAACAACATTGTTTACATTCACTCAAATATACCTTAGCTTCTGTGTCCTAAAATCTTACAACGTATTGCTGACATCACATTCTGATCTACATACAGTCCTGATTTCCTTTAGACACCTCGGCCATCTTATGCAGTGTTTCCCCTACAATGTATTCAAAAATCTTCACATGATCAGTAATATCACCACATTCACTTACACACTGTAAAAGCACAACAGCCAACGTCATCTTGAAATTGTTTTCTGAAAGTCTTGACTAAGTTAAGTGCATGAAATCCTCCTTTAGCCTCTCATTATTCAGGACATGTAGGCCATAAGGTTAGGCTACGTTTCAGGCGATTACAAGCCCGAAGACAAGTCTGCAGCCCATACGTTCTGAACATTACGGCTACATTAGCCCCGTTTACATGCACACTTTTATGTCATTCCGATTAAAATCATTCCGATTGAAAGATTTGGTGGACAGTTTACATGAGACGTTATCTAAACCGATCACATGTGCTGACTTTCAATCGGAATCATTTTGTGACATGCGCGCACAGTTTGCAAGTATGCAAGTATTGCAGCAAGTATGACATATAGGCTACATAAAATTATAATGAGAACACGGCTGTAAACGAACGTTGTGTTTCAGCACGTTTGTTGAGGGAAGAGCGCGTCCACGGAGTTACACCTTCATGACAAGCACGCATTCTGACTAGCACAGTCAAGTTCGCTTGTGCATTCGCGTCATTTTAAGCATATATAAGTCATAATTTTAAGTTTATGTAGTATAAACATCTGATTAATCTCATATAGGATGCGTTTCGTTGAGTTAATAACCCGCAGCGCTTCATTGTACCGGTGATCATCTTCAGTTCCCTTTCAGTCAGTACACTACGAGTTACGTCAGTTACTGACGGAATGGGGGTTTCGCTTAGAAGCCAATCACCTTCGAGATCTACAAAACGAGCCAATTGCATAAGAATGCCAAGGGTCTGCGGAATTTGCATAGCGCAACTCCACCCCACCTCGTGGGTATATAAGGAGCTGTGCGGCAATCTCGCATTATGTTTCTGCTTCGGAGCCAAGTGTTCACTTGCCTTTCTGAGCTTTCTACTCTTCATGAGCTGCGGGCCAGGCCGCGTCCGCTTTGCATGCTATGGCTATCCTTCAAGTCCATCAGGCGAAGGTACTCAGAAACATGCACGAGGGCAATGCTGACCCCGCTCTTATGCAAGAGTTGAGTGCGGCTACCGACCTCGCCCTATGGGCGACGAAGGTTACCGCACGCTCTCTCGGTCAGGTGATGTCCACTGCAGTGGTCCAGGAACGTCATTTATGGCTCAACCTGGCTGATATGTGGCAGTCTGAGGAACACGTTTCCTCAACTCCCCTATCTCCCAGGCTGGGCTATTCGGCGGGGCGGTCGAGGACTTTGCCCAACAGTTCTCGGCCGTACAAAAGCAGACTGAGGCGATTAAACATATTCTGCCTCGGTGGCCCGCTGCTGCCTCCACCCAGCCGCCGGCACAGACGCCTCAGCCTGTTCCCCCGTCGAGGCCGCCCTCCTGCGGCTCCCGCCCCCCCCGCCCGGCCCCAGCAGCAGCCTTCACCCGGGCCAGGGCGTGGAGGAGGTCGCAGGAAGGCCGCCCAGCCCTGAGACGGGCCGCTCGGAGGTGAACTCAGCTCTTTCCCAGGAGATGGTAACAGGACCACTCCTTCCCCCGGTGGAGAATCTTTTGTTTTCCCCTTCCGCCACTGGCCTCACGGTCGGCGGTACCCTATTCATGGTTAAGGAAAGAACTGACATATTTACCTCCGAGCCCCAAGAGGGCGCAGTTGGCAGTGTACGACGCACAGCCTCGCCACTCTCAGCCCCCTCTGTCGCCAGACCCCTGTCAGAGGAGACCCCAGTGGAACGCTGACCGTTTCTACGGTTTGCCTTCAAGGGGCAGGCATACCAGTACACGGTACTCCCATTCGGCTTAGCCCTGTCTCCTCGCGTCTTCACGAAAGTCGTCGAGGCAGCCCTTGTGCCACTCAGGCAACATGGGGTTCGCATCCTTAACTATATCGACGACTGCCTGATACTAGCTCACTCTCGAGATCAGGTTTGCGAACACAGGGACCTGGTGCTCCGGCACCTCGCCCGCTTGGGCCTTCGGGTCAACTGGGAAAAGAGCAAACTCTCCCCCGTGCAGAGGATCTCTTTTCTCTGTATGGAAATCGACTCGGTCGCCATGTACGCGCAGCTTACGAGCGAGCGCGCGCAGTCACTGCTGACTTGTCTTCGCCAATTCGAGGGCAAGAGTGCGGTTCCACTGAAATTATTTCAGAGGCTCCTGGGGCATATGGCATCCGCAGCCGTGGTCACGCCGCTCGGACTGCTTCATATGAGGCCGCTTCAGCACTGGCTTCACGATCAAGTCCCGAGATGGGCATGGCAACAGGGCACGCTCCAGGTCCCAGTCACTCAGGCCTGCCGTCAAACCTTCAACCAGTGGTCGAACCTCACTTTTCTACGGGCCGGAGTGCCCTTAGAACGAGTTTCCAGGCATGTTGTTGTATCAACAGATGCCTCTGCCACGGGCTGGGGTGCCATGTGCAATGGATATGCTGCCGTGGGCTCCTGGAAAGGACCCCAGCGCCTATGGCATGTCAATTGCCTCGAGTTGCTGGCCGTACGTCTAGCCCTGCACCGCTTTCAAGCCCTGCTGAAGGACAAACACGTACTGGTCTGTTCAGACAAAACGGCGACAGTAGCGTACATCAACCGACAAGGTGGTCTACGCTCCCGCCGTATGTCGCAACTCGCCCGCCATCTCCTTCTATGGAGTCAGAAGCATCTGAGGTCGTTTCGTGTCGTTCACATCCCGGGAGACCTGAATCATGAAGCCATCGAGCTCTCACGGTTTCAGCCACTTCCGGGGGAATGGAGACTCCATCCCCAGATGGTTCAGCTGATTTGGGAACAGTTCGGCGACGCACAGGTAGATCTGTTTGCCTCCCACGACTCTTTCCATTGCTGCTGGTTTTATTCCCTGACTGAGGGGACCCTCGGCATGGATGTACTAGCGCACAGCTGGCCGCGGGGCCTACACAAGTATGCGTTTCCTGCAGTGAGCCTTCTTGCACAGGTCCTGTGCAAGATCAGGGAGGACAAGGAGCAGGTCCTTTTGGTCGCCCCATATTGGCCTGGCCGGACCTGGTTCTCCGAACTCATACTCCTTGCAACAGCCCCTCCCTGGTCGATCCCTCTGAGGAAGGACCTCCTTTCTCAGAGATGGGGCACCCTCTGGCACCAACTTCCCAATCTATGGAACCTACACATGTGGGCCCTGGACGGGACGCGGCAGGTTTGAGTACCCTACCACCACAGGTGGTGGCTACCATCACTTCCGCTAGGGCCTTGTCCACGAGACAGGCCTATGCATTGAAGTGGAACCTCTTCATCACCTGGTGCTCTTCTCGCCGAGAAGACCCCAGGAAATGCCCGATCGGGTCCGTGCTCTCCTTCCTCCAAGAAGGGTTGGAGCGAAGGCTGTCTCCCTCCACCCTGAAGGTTTACGTGGCCGCAATATCTGCACACCACGACCTTGTGGACTCGAAAACGGTAGGACAGCACGACCTGGTCAGCAGGTTCCTTAGAGGAGCGAGGAGGATAAATCCACCTCGCTCTCTACAGATGACCTCTTGGGACCTCGCAGTGGTCTTATCTGCACTGCAGAGAGCTCCCTTTGAGCCCTTGCAGTCCATCGAGTTGAAGTACCTTTCTATGAAAGTGGCGCTCTTGATTGCCCTGGCTTCCATCAAGAGGGTAGGGGACCTGCAGGCATTTTCGGTTGACGAAGCGTGCCTGGAATTCGGGCCGGCTAACTCTCACGTGATCTTGAGACCCCGGCCTGGATACGTGCCCAAGGTTCCCACCACTCCTTTCAGAGATCAGGTGATTAACCTGCAAACGCTGCCCCTGGAGGAGGCAGACCCAGCCTTGGCACTGCTCTGTCCAGTACGCGCCCTTCGCGCTTATGTAGACAGGACGCAGTGTTTCAGGACATCAGACCAGCTCTTTGTCTGTTATGGAGGGCAGCAGAAAGGGAAGGCTCTCTCCAAGCAGAGGTTGTCTCACTGGATAGTGGACACCATTGTCCTGGCATATCAGGTTCAGGGCCTGCCATGCCCCCTAGGGGTTAGGGCACACTCCACAGGACTGTAGCCTCCTCTTGGGCTTTAGCGCATGGCGCCTCGCTAACAGACATTTGTAGAGCTGCAGGCTGGGCGACACCCAACACTTTTGCGAGATTTTATAATCTCCGTGTAGAGCCAGTTTCCTCTCGTGTACTCGCTCCAAGTGGCCAGTAACTGGACAGGCTCAGGTGTCATCGCTTGCTGCGCCATTCCACTCCACAAACTGGATGCGTGCACATTTTCACTCAGGTGAGTTTCTCAGTAAGCCCTGAGTTCCTCCAGCACTGTTGACGCCGACACCAGAGTGCATGCCCGGTTGGTCAGCCCTCGTGTTAGGCTAGGTGCCTCCATGTGCATGGTTCCCCCGTTGGGCAACCCCCACATGTGTATTTCCATGGTAAGTCTCTTCAAGCACGTGTCTTCCCTTGGCAAGACACCTTGCCACTCCGGGGGTTGAAACATTCCACCTGTGGCTGGATACCCCAGAGTGCTCCGCTCCATATGCAGCCCATACGTGGGTCATATGTGTATTCCTAAGTCCTCCCTATGGGCAGGCATTGTGTTGCATTTCTCCACGAGGGATATGCTTCCCAGTGTACCTTGGTATTGGCGTTGAGCCTAGCCCCTCGTTTGTGCTAGAGACTCACGGCAGGGAGCTCAGGTCAGCACAGGACGCTGGAAGACAGCCGTTGTGGCGAGATTGAATTGGGAACCCCCATTCCGTCAGTAACCGACGTAACTCGTAGTGTACTGACTGAAAGGGAACGTCTCGGTTACGTATGTAACCCTCGTTCCCTGAAGGAAGGGAACGGAGACGTTACGTCCCCATGCCACAACCGCTGTACCGCTGGTACGGCCGGGGCGCTCAGCCTCGGCTCCTCAGCAGGTAAACATAATGCGAGATTGCCGCGCAGTTCCTTATATACCCACGAGGTGGGGCGGAGTTGCGCTATGCAAATTCCGCAGACCCATGGCATTCTCATGCCATTAGCTCGTTTTGTAGATCTCGAAGGTTATGTCATCCGTCAGTAACTGACATAACGTCTCTGTTCCCTTCCTTCAGGGAACGAGGGTTACATACGTAACCGTTTCAGCGTGCGCTCTCAAACAGGGAAAGAGCACATCCACAGGAGTTATACTAGGCCTTCTGACTACGTAACTTAGTTCACCTGTGCGTGATTTTGTGCAAATATAAGTTGTAATATTATATTTATTTTGTATAAATATCTGATTGTTCTCATATATGATGCGTTTAGTTGTTAATTAACCTTCTAAGCGCTTCAGTTTACGGTTGTTCACTCTCCAGCTTCAGCGTGCGCAGCTCAAACAGCAACGTTATTTGATAGACAAATAGACTAATATTAAAGATGTTTACTATTACTGTAATATTAAACTTTTTTAAATAATATTAATAATAAATTATTCATAACTAGCACTTTTATTGTTCTCGTATTATTTTCATCAACAATATGGTTTGATTAAAATAATTTCCTTATTGTCCGTGCGGAGGCTATTTCATGCATGGCAAATGCATTTTGATTCTTTATATGCAGCTGAAGTAATGCTGTCCAATGACTTGTTTGCATTAGTATTTAGGTATTTTATTTGTATTTTTTTGGAAGGCAATAGAATTTTTGGTAACATTTTATAAATAAGGTCTCATTTGTTAATGCATTAACTAACACAAACAAACAGAGAGCAATAACCTTTGTTAATGTTAGTAATAAAATGTTTGTGTTTATTCACAGTGCATTACCTAATGTTAACAGACACAACTTTGGATCTGAAAATGTTGATATTAACATGAACTAAGATTAATAAATTCTGTAGAAGTATTGTTCATTAATTGTTGGTTAACTAATGCTAACAAAAATTAAACCTTATTGTAAAGTGTTACCATTTTTTAAATAAAGTAAGTTGGCCATAGGAGTGTAAAATTTATTTGAAACGTTAAAGAATCTAACACTGGTTCAAACTAGGCTACTGTATTGTATATGTTTGATTTATGTTGTGTTATTAAGTGTTTGGGACATGGCTTTTAATGGTGAGCCTTTTGTTTTTGTAATCAGGCTCTCAAAGTTTATCAAAATTTGGATTTAGATTTATCGGCCCATATATCGGTGATCGGCTTTCAAATATAAAGAATTATTGTATCGGCCTCCAGCACGTAACAGCAACGCTGCTGGAAAAGTTTATAGGGGAAACACTGTTATGTCTATACACTAAATGTATTTGCCAAACAAAAGGATTTGGGTTAGAAGTTAATTTTGCTCTAAATCCTGAGTGTGTCTTGTCCATGCTGGGAGTTTAATGTGTTCCCTGCTTTATTCATGAGAAATACCGGTGTCAAACTCAAAGGCTCGCACGTTTAGATTCAATTTAATGGCTTATTTGATCTTTAGCTTGCAAAATGTTTAATCTAGATGCCAAAATGTGCTTAAAACCCACATTGTAGCACTGCCAAAAACATGCAGGTGCCAGAGTCTCTTTTTTACATCTGGTCCATAACCTGATCCAAAAGCAGGTTTGTTTGTTTTTTCACCACCTTTCATCACACGTGATGAGATATCCAGAAGGACATTAATGAAGTGCTAACTTTTCAGTATTGATTGTGGTGTTTTAATTTTTACTGAAGCTTAAAATTTTATGTCTGGGTTGTCAAGGGGAAGGCCTAGACTGAAAATATAAATAATTTTAGTAGTGTTCCACAGCCAAAAGAAAGAGCTTATTTCAGCCAAAGGTCTCAGGACAGTAGGAAGGTAGTGGTAGGCAGAAAGAAAAACAATGGAGATGGAACCAAAGGTGAGGTTAAGAAAGAGAGATAGCAGTTTTAATGATCTTCCTTTTATAATACAGCTCAATTAATACTCTCTACTGCAACTGCAGACACAGACAAGGTGTAGGAGATCATTACATCGCTCGGCCTTAAAGGTCGACCTCCCACAAAAAAAAAAAAATAACACACAAAACCCCTTGTAATCTCCTCTCATCCTCCAAAGCTTCTGCTTCCTGTGGCTTAGAAAGAAGAAGAGGGAGCCAACATAGAATTCATAATGAATATATTAGTGATATAATTAAAAATAAAAAAGCATGCCCTTACACAAAAATGAAAACAAATCCTTAGATATGAGAAAATATTCTAATAAAAAAAATATGAGGTGACAGAAAGGTGATAACAAGGCCAGATCAACTCTGGACACATACATTACCCCGAGTAATTACAGAAAAATAAAGACTAAATGCTAGAATGGATAGAAAATCATCAGCTGCATTACAACCAGGATGGAGAGGCACTTCAGTATAAACCATCTAAACCCCAGAACAAGACTTCCTGTGAAACTCACATCTGAGAGTGGCAGAACTCCCTGGACTGTGTGCACAGGCGTAGCAACACTCTTTTGCAGAAATGGAGCATAATTGGTCATTTCATATTCAGCACCCCAAGCATCACCTCATAAAAGAGAGATATGGTGAAGTTAGCCACACAAGATGTGAAGAATGAACCAAGCATGTTTCCTACTGCCACTGCAGACACAGACTTTTTTAGAGATTTAGAGAGTGAATATTCATCATCAGTATGTAGTGCATTTTCTGTCTTTGAGGAAAATCATCTGAGCACATTTAAAGCATGGCCTGAAATTGCTCTGAAGTAGATTTTGCAAGTTCAGTTTTCTGTTTGTACAGAACTATTTATAGATATGATTTATTATGTGCTTATATTTTTAATTATATATATTTAAGGAAATGTTGGTGTTACTTCCACCCAGTTATGTCACATTCCATCATTTGGTTCACTAGCGTAAAAAAAAATTGGGGCCGTTAAGATTTTGTAAGACGTCTCTGTAACACTTTCTATAAAGTCCATGTTAACAATGAATTATAGCCCCATTTATATTTATTTATAAGTAAGTACTACTATTCTGTGAATATATTTATAAAGACTCTTTAAGACCTATACTGCATTATAAGAACAGTTATAGCTACATTTATGTTATTTTTATATAAAAGTCATGCATTTGCTTTTTAAATGCGCATGTTCATAATCCATTATACACTGATTTTTAAATGATCAAATATAAAATGGTTCCAGAGACACTTGTTTGCTGTACCAATTAGTTATCAATTATTATGTCTTTAATAGCTAATGTTTGCGAGGTCATGAATGGTAATTTTGATTTGTTAAAATCTATATCTCCTTAGCCATATGCATGGTATTGCTTATAGCAGTTTGTTTAAATTATACTTTAAGAAATGTTGTTGCAGTGTTTTGCTAGTAAAAAAAAAAACAGTTTGTTTTAATGATTTCTGTGTTTTTTATTTTATTACTGGAATTATTGTTCATTAGTTACATTTACAAATAAACAACTTTTGATTTCTTAACATTTGCTTTATAGAAAAATTGCATCCTACTGTATGTTTTTACTTTACTTAAAGCCATCAATGATGCGTTTATAGAGGTTAGTAACTGTATTATTTCTCAATATAATACAATAAGTATTTATAAGAACACAAAATAACAATATATTCACTTATTTTACAGAAATAATTCTTAATTGCTAAAAAGTCATTGTAACTATAATATAATAACATTATAGCAATGCTGGTTGCATCTTTATAAATACATTTATGGAACCATACGACTGACTAATTAATATTTATAAATCAGTGTATAATGGATTATGAGCATGCGCATTGTAAAAGCAAATGCATGACTTAGAAGTAATTATAAAAATAATATAAATGTAACTATAACTGTTCTTATAATGCAGTATAGGTCTTAACGAGTCTTTATAAATATATTTATAGAATAGCAATACTTACTCATAAATAAGTATAAATGGAGCTATAATTCATTATAAGCATGGACTTCATAGAAATCGATGTTGTCGGTGTCTCTTATGCTCACCAAGGCTGCATTTATTTTATCAGAAATATTGTGAAATAATATATTTACTGTAACTTTTGATCAATTTAATGCATCCTTGCTCATGTAATAATTTTATTTATTTTTTTTTTTTATTGTATTGACCCTAAACTTTTAAACGGTAGTGAAGTAGATAAAATCTAGAACTCTGCTGCTTAAATGCTTTTTCAACATGTCAGGAAGTCAGAAAGGTCATTCATGCAAACCATAACCTCTGCATTTCCTTTATGTGATTTTAATATTCTTGTTCAGATTGTATTGCAAAATTACTCAACTCAAAATAAATAGCGTTCATTGCTTTCTTTATTTTCAGTGTATATTCTAGCCAGTGACAGATGACAGAAAATAGCAAATACAAGATGAACGTCCTTCTAGCATAACATCTGTAATGTAAGTTTGTAACTAATTAATTTGGTGCCTTCCCAGATGCATGGGAAGGCTTTGAGTAATGCTGTTTTGCATGCACACTTAGGTTTGTACATGACTGCAGATTCACACACAACCCACACATCAATCATGTGCTGTACTGTTTGGTGGGCATGAACATGTAGGAGAGGTTATGGGGCCACAGAAAATTGAAAATGTTAAATGAAAGAAAAAACCCTGAGACGATAAATTTGTTACTCCAATGATTGTTGGTGCTTCTGTTTTGCTGTGGCTAATTAAATTGATTGCGTTTAATCTCACACTTGTTAATTGTCAAGACAACAATTCTTGATTGAAATGGAAATGGGAATCTCTTTCCCCCATTTTTTCTTTTGGTTTTCATTAACATTCTTCTATAACATGTTTATCCAAGAATTTACTTTTTTTTTTTTTTTTTTACAATTTACATCCAAATTATTTGTCCTTCTACTCATTCTCTAACTGCTTTCTCTTCTTTTCCCTGTCTTTGTGATTAGTCTTATTTGTATCCAGTCACAGCTGTCGTCTCTAAATGATGTATTTTCGCTGGATGCATGTCCTTGTTTTATTCATTTTCATTTATTTATTTATTTAGTTTGATGTGGCTGCTAAGTGCCTCTCTGTCAAACCCTATGTTATTTGCTGTTAACAAATTACGCTAGGCCTCCCAGAATGCTGAAAGCCAGCAAAAACAAACCATTAGCTGACAATATGCACAGTGTGTGGACTTGTAGTTAAGCGGAGGGTTTTGATTAAAGAACCCTGTCTAGTGTTTTTTTTCCCCCACAATTATGGCCAAAGCTTAAGGCATAAGGGCTGCTGGCACTGGAGCTTGTAACGAAGAGAGTAATCGATATGAACGAGGAAGGATATTTCCTTCCAAAGTGCATAAAAAGCTCTTAATCTGGGCATAAATAAATAAAATTAGCTGGTGTTAAGATTTAGCCCATTGCTTTGTACGACCATGCTTTTGACCATAGTTGGAACTGTACTCTTCTCCTTGTTTTTTTTTTTGTTTTTTTCCAATGTAATTTCTACAGTTATTATTTATTTATGTACTTTTATTGTTATGACTACAATTATTCTATCATCTGCTACTAATTGTATCTACTGTTGTTTTTGTTTTTATCTTTTTTTCTTTTCTTTTTTATATTTTGTTAAATACCAAAAACTAATAACAAGACAATAAAAAAAAAAGGATTTAGCACATTGCTGTCAAACTTTCAGAGATGCTTGAGAGGGAGTTTGAGAACTACACCTCTGAGCCTTTTATATTATTTTATCATACAGCTGTAAGACAACTTGCAAAGCTCAAGAGAACCTAAAGAGAACATTACATATACGCGTGCAGAAAACGCTAACATCTTTGCCTCCAGTTAGGACTTGGCATTCGCAGTGTAAAGCTTCTTGTGTTAGCACTGGCTGTTATCTCCAGTGTGGGCTTTGCACTGCAGGGGAGATGACAAGTGCAGGCCATGCACCGCTGAAAGAGATCAAGACAAAGAGAGAAGCTGGGTGTGAGTGTAGAGAATAGAAAGTAGGTAGCAGAAGCTCTCAGCAGGGGGTGGTCAGTGGTTCAAGAAACTAGAACGATAAAGTGGTACAAAAGTGAACGTTCTCTCTTCTTTTGCTGATGAAATGTGGAGGGAAACAAACGCAGAAACTGAAAGAAAAAAAATTTCTGTGCATATGCCAAGTGGGGTCAAAATAACCTGGGCTCAACCCATTGTGTTTGAAAATAATGTACTGTCTACACTGTAATCAGCTGTAATCTTTAACTTTCATCTTAACCAATAGTGTTAGAAGTTTTTTTTTTCAAGTCATAAAATATGTGCAAGTAACTGTGTAAAATAAGTCTTTATTAATCAATAATTTGCCCATTTAATCATAATTTGTGTGAAAAGGATTAAAAGTTGTTGGTGTTTTACTGCAACTAGTGGTAATTTCTGCTGGAAACTGCAGTTTTGGTTTTGGTTTTGGTTTTTGCTTGTTTAGGTGCGTTTTTTGAGTTTTGCAAAAAAAAAAATGTATGTAGAGGCCAGTTTTTCCAATGAATCTGTGTTGGAAAATAACCAGGGCTCTGAGAGATAATCGCACAGTACTAGACATTTAAATATCTGGGGACAAAAAGGCCTATCCCCAACAGGGGGGTTGGGGATTTCCCCCCCTCTGGTCTAAATATCCCTGCTTCTGCTGAACACAACTTACTACATTTGCATAATGCCCGCCTATGTTCTGCATGGACAGGACATCTTGCTGTAGCTCCTTCGTGTGGATAATGTGGTCAAGACGCTGTTCTCTCTGCTGTGAAAGTAAATTCTGTTTATTTTCACCTCCAAAGGACGTGAAGAATCAGTGGTTAAAATTCATCTTTACCATGGTACCACAGCAGTATAATCCTAAACTTTTGCTGTGTTCCCTTCATTTTACTGATGACTGCTTTTCCAATCTCAGCGAGTTCAACGCGGGATTCGTAAAACGGTTGCCCTTGAAAGATAGGTCAGTACTCTGTTTGTTTGTACCAGCTTGCTCCTCAGAATCACAACTTGTAAGTATGATTAATTATTGATGTATATATTTTCAACCGGGTTTTTTGTGTTTTATATTGTGTAGGTCCCCGGATAACTCACGTTATTACTGTCTTACTGAAATACTACTGCAAATCAGCTGTCACTATTACCTAAACCTGTGTCTATTAATGCGGTTTGTCTGTCATTATTACTACTTTGAGTAAAGATAAAGGATGGAGCAAGATTTGTTTTGCAAATTTTAATGTTACATCAGTCATTCACGTTATTGCTGGACTAACGTATGCGCTGTTATTGATACAGTTAATACAGTTCCCACATGTGCACCACAATAAATTAGAAATACAAACCCGATTCCAAAAAAGTTGGGACACTGTACAAATTGTGAATAAAAACAGAATGCAATGATGTGGAAGTTTCAAATTTCAATATTTTATTCACAATACAACATAGATGACATATCAAATGTTTAAACTGAGAAAATGTATCATTTTAAGGGAAAAATAAGTTGATTTTAAATTTCATGGCATCAACACATCTCAAAAAAGTTGGGACAAGGCCATGTTTACCACTGTGTGGCATCCCCTCTTCTTTTTATAACAGTCTGCAAACGTCTGGGGACTGAGGAGACAAGTTGCTCAAGTTTAGGAATAGGAATGTTGCCCTATTCTTGTCTAATACAGGCTTCTAGTTGCTCAACTGTCTTAGGTCTTCTTTGTCGCATCTTCCTCTTTATGATGCGCCAAATGTTTTCTATGGGTGAAGGATCTGGACTGCAGGCTGGCCATTTCAGTACCCGGATCCTTCTTCTACGCAGCCATGATGTTGTAATTGATGCAGTATGTGGCCTGGCATTGTCATGTTGGAAAATGCAAGGTCTTCCCTGAAAGAGACGACGTCTGGATGGGAGCATATGTTGTTCTAGAACTTGGATATACCTTTCAGCATTGATGGTGCCTTTCCAGATGTGTAAGCTGCCCATGCCACACGCACTCATGCAACCCCATACCATCAGAGATGCAGGCTTCTGAACTGAGCGCTGATAACAACTTGGGTTGTCCTTGTCCTCTTTAGTCCGGATGACATGGCGTCCCAGTTTTCCAAAAAGAACTTCAAATTTTGATTCGTCTGACCACAGAACAGTTTTCCACTTTGCCACAGTCCATTTTAAATGAGCCTTGGCCCAGAGAAAACGCCTGCGCTTCTGGATCATGTTTAGATATGGCTTCTTTTTTGACCTATAGAGTTTTAGCCGGCAACGGCGAATGGCACGGTGGATTGTGTTCACCGACAATGTTTTCTGGAAGTATTCCTGAGCCCATGTTGTGATTTCCATTACAGTAGCATTCCTGTATGTGATGCAGTGCCGTCTAAGGGCCCGAAGATCACGGGCATCCAGTATGGTTTTCTGGCCTTGACCCTTACGCACAGAGATTGTTCCAGATTCTCTGAATCTTTCGATGATATTATGCACTGTAGATGATGATAACTTCAAACTCTTTGCAATTTTTCTCTGAGAAACTCCTTTCTGATATTGCTCCACTATTTTTCGCCGCAGCATTGGGGGAATTGGTGATCCTCTGCTCATCTTGACTTCTGAGAGACACTGCCACTCTGAGAGGCTCTTTTTATACCCAATCATGTTGCCAGTTGACCTAATAAGTTGCAAATTGGTCCTCCAGCTGTTCCTTATATGTACATTTAACTTTTCCGGCCTCTTATTGCTACCTGTCCTAACTTTTTTGGAATGTGTAGCTCATGAAATCCAAAATGAGCCAATATTTGGCATGACATTTCAAAATGTCTCACTTTCAACATTTGATATGTTATCTATATTCTATTGTGAATAAAATATAAGTTTATGAGATTTGTAAATTATTGCATTCCTTTTTTATTCACAATTTGTACAGTGTCCCAACTTTTTTGGAATCGGGTTTGTATACACATCGGTTTGTTGGTGGACATACACTTGTTAATGCTGATGGTGAGGAATTACAGTTGCAACATCTCATAATGTGCCTCAAAATGAGTAGCGTATCACTGAGAAATGTCCTGCTTAAGTCGTCCTTGCGATGGAGGTTCGGGTTAAATAACGAGTTCTTGCAATGTTTCATCTTCGATTCAGACTCACGCTGGGATTGATGTAAAATCGACGTCATCGTTACTGTCTTTAAAGTGTGAACAATCGCTGAGCTTTAGGAAGCCTCCGCACGGAGCTGAAGTACAGTTATGGTAATGGACTCATAACAGCTGAAAGAGCTTAAAATACTCGTTTTGGGTCATAGAGATAAGAGTACATCATTCGAACCTGTAAAAGGCCTACTTTTATTCATGTACACTCACAATAAAAACAAAACGTTGTGCCTTTGTAAAATAAAGAAAACAAGCATTCGCTTTCTGTCGTCTCGGTCTCCGGGAACTGCCCATGAATCTGAATCTACCATGACGTCAAACAGTTTACAGCTGTACCTTGTTTTTATAGCTACTTTTGTATTTGATGTTTTTTTTTTTTTTTAGCAGCCATAAAAATGTGCTTCATTTTATATCTTAATTTTAGTACTGTAAAACAATTAATCGCAATTAATCACATCTAACATAATTTGTGTGTGTGTATTGTGAAGACGGGGACCTGATCTGGTGGTGAAATAGCACTGACTGCAACGTGCCCAGGTCCTGTGGCTGCAAAACAAGCCAAAAATCATCAACCCTCCATCAGCATGATGGGCAGTTGGTATGAGGTGTTTGTGCTGATATGCTGTGTTTAGTTTTCGCCTATCTTGGCACTGTGTATTATGGCCAAACAGCTCCACTTTAGTCTCATCTGTCCAAAAGACTTCCAGAAATCTTGAGGTTTGTTCAGATGCAACTTTGCAAACCGAAGCTATCCTGCCATGTTCTTTCTAGAGAGAAGAAACTTTCTCCTGGCAACCCTTCCAAACATGCCATACTTATCCCGTCTTTTTCTAATTGTACTGTCATGAACATTTAACATGTTAACTGAGGCCTGTAGAGTCTGAGGTGTAGTTCTTGGGTGTTTTTGCGATTTCTCTGAGCAATTGTACAGTCTGATCTTGGGGTGAATTTGCTGGGACGTCCACTCCTGAGAAGATTGGCAACTGTCTTGAATGTTTTCCACTTGTGAATAATCTTCCTCACTGTAGAATGATGGACTTCAAATTGTTTGGAAATGGCCGTATAACCCTTCTCAGCTTGACAGCAGCAACAATTGCTGATGTCTTTCCTCCTTGGCATTGTGTTAACACACACCTGAATGCTCCAGACCAGCAAACTGCCAAAACTTCTGCTTTCATAGAGGTGATCACACTTGCTGATGATCAATTAATCAAAGACATTTGATTAGCAGCGCCTGACTGCTACTTGCCCTCTTAATTCCTATGTTAACAATAAGGGTGTCCTTAGTTTGTCACCCATGGCTTTTCCATTTTGGCATATAGCCTAGTTTTCTGTTAAATAAATAATAACACAGTATCTTATGTATACACGTGTATATATATATATACAGTGGGGAGAACAAGTATTTGATACACTGCCGATTTTGCAGGTTTTCCTACTTACAAAGCATGTAGAGGTCTGTAATTTTTATCATAGGTACTCTTCAACTGAGAGACGGCATCTAAAACAAAAATCCAGAAAATCATATTGTATGTATTTTTAAATAATTAATTTGCATTTTATTGCATGACATAAGTATTTGATCACCTACCAACCAGTAAGAATTCCGGCTCTCACAGACCTGTTAGTTTTTCTTAAAGAAGCCCTCCTGTTCTCCACTCATTACCTGTATTAACTGCACCTGTTTGAACTCGTTACCTGTATAAAAGACACCGGTCCACACACTCAATCAAACAGACTCCAACCTCTCCACAATGGCCAAGACCAGAGAGCTGTGTAAGGACATCAGGGATAAAATTGTAGACCTGCACAAGGCTGGGATGGGCTACAGGACAATAGGCAAGCAGCTTGGTGAGAAGGCAACAACTGTTGGCGCAATTATTAGAAAGTTCAAGATGACGGTCAATCTCCCTCGGTCTGGGGCACCATGCAAGATCTCACCTCGTGGGGCATCAATGATCATGAGGAAGGTGAGGGATCAGCCCAGAACTACACGGCAGGACCTGGTCAATGACCTGAAGAGAGCTGGGACCACAGTCTCAAAGAAAACCATTAGTAACACACTACGCCGTCATGGATTAAAATCCTGCAGCGCATGCAAGGTCCCCCTGCTCAAGCCAGCACATGTCCAGGCCCGTCTGAAGTTTGCCAATGACCATCTGGATGAACCAGAGGAGGAATGGGAGAAGGTCATGTGGTCTGAGGAGACAAAAATAGAGCTTTTTGGTCTAAACTCCACTCGCCATGTTTGGAGGAAGAAGAAGGATGAGTACAACCCCAAGAACACCATCCCAACCGTGAAGCATGGAGGTGGAAACATCATTCTTTGGGGATGCTTTTCTGCAAAGGGGACAGGACGACTGCACCGTATTGAGAGGAGGATGGATGGGGCCATGTATCGCGAGATCTTAGCCAACAACCTCCTTCCCTCAGTAAGAGCATTGAAGATGGGTCGTGGTGGGTCTTCCAGCATGACAACGACCCGAAACACACAGCCAGGGCAACTAAGGAGTGGCTCCGTAAGAAGCATCTCAAGGTCCTGGAGTGACCTAGACAGTCTCCAGTCCTGAACCCAATAGAAAATCTTTGGAGGGAGCTGAAAGTCCGTATTGCCCAGCGACAGCCCCGAAACCTGAAGGATCTGGAGAAGGTCTGTATGGAGGAGTGGGCCAAAATCCCTGCTGCAGTGTGTGCAAACCTGGTCAAGAACTACAGGAAACGTATGATCTCTGTAATTGCAAACAAAGGTTTCTGTACCAAATATTAAGTTCTGCTTTTCTGATGTATCAAATACTTATGTCATGCAATAAAATGCAAATTAATTACTTAAAAATCATACAATGTGATTTTCTGGATTTTTGTTTTAGATTCCGTCACTCACAGTTGAAGTGTACCTATGATAAAAATTACAGACCTCTACATGCTTTGTAAGTGGGCAAACCTGCAAAATCGGCAGTGTATCAAATACTTGTTCTCCCCACTGTATATATATATATATATATATATATATATATATATAAATCAATTTGACAGCACTACTTAACTTATTAATTTGTTTGCCATGAAAATGAAAGTATAAATTAAAAAAATATATATATATATTAAGTGTATATAAATATATTTTGAAGAATTTTGAAGAATATTTCAACTGTCCATACTGTATGACTTTCTTTCTTCTGTGGAACTCAAAAGAGGATATTTTGGAAAATGTGTTTATACAATGAAATGAAGTCCAATACAGTTGAAGCCTTCTTCAAAACATCTTTTTTTTATGTTACATGTAAGAAAGAAAGTCATATAGGTTTGGAACGACATTAGGGTGACTAAATAGATGACAGAATTTTCATTTTGGTAGTGAACTATCCCTTTTAATGGGCCATCAAAAACAGAATTCTTTTTCTTGAGCACAGTAAAGAAAATGTTCCAGAGGAATAGAAACCAATCCCTTCACTCACTCACTCACTCACTCACTCACTCACTCACTCACTCTTCTGAGGTTATCTAGGCCTTTTGATGGGGCGAACCTTCCCTGTGTACAAATTCATGTTCTACCTTTTAATGTTGCCATCCGAATGATCTACAGATTTGTTTTCATTTCAAGTGGTGGAATGTCCTTATAAATCACTGCAAACAAATCTCTTTGTCATTTTGGCTGTGAACAGCTCTTATTGGCTGCCAAAGCCAGGTGGCATTACTTGTTACCGTGCCAACAAGTTGTTCCGGACTAATTTATTGGCTAGTGTGGCTGGCAGATTGACAGAATAAGTCTGCTAGTATATTTGAAGTTAACAAGAACACATACAACTGATTTTAGCTAGTATCGCAGAACATTATGTGTACCAATTAGGTTATCAAAGTTAACTGCATTCAGCCTTGAAGGCCAGTCAACTGAGAGGTTTTCATTTGCCTTGAAATCCATTTAGCAATATCATGAATGACCAAATTTAATTATGGTTCTAGCAAACCCAGTGTTTTGTTGAAGACAAGGGACTTTCACATAATGAGATGAATTTCTAAATACTATTTGAATGAGGGGGCATCCACTTTTTTGCAAGTTTAATACAGCGTTTCATTCCACAATAATTGTGGATCATACTATAGTAAGAAAATGGTGGGTTGGCGAAATCTTTGAAACCCTTCGGACAGAAGAAAAAGAAGATCTCTGCCACATACACTATATTGCCAAAAGTTTTGGAACGCCTGCCTTTACATGCACATGAACTTAATGACATCCCATTCTTAATCCGTAGGGTTTAATATGGAGTTGGCCCATCCTTTGCAGCTATTACAGCTACAACTCTTCTGGGAAGGCTTTCCACAAGGTTGGGAATTTTTGACCATTCTTCTAGAAGCGCATTTGTGAGGTCAGGCATTGATATTGGACGTGAAGGCCTGGCTCGCAGTCTCCGCTCTAATTCATCCCAAAGGTGTTCTGTCGGGTTGAGGTCAGGACTCTGTGCAGGCCAGTCAAGTTCCTCCACACCAAACACGCTCATTCATGTCTTTATGAACCTTGCTTTGTGCACTGGTGCGCAGTCATGTTGGAACAGGAAGGGGCCATCCCCAAACTATTCCCACAAAGATGGGAGCATGAAATTGTCCAAAATGTCTTGGTATGCTGAAGCATTAAGAGTTCCTTTCACTGGAACTAAGGGGCCAAGCCCAACCCCTGAAAAACAACCCCACACCATAATCCCCCCTCCACCAAACTTTACACTTGGCACAAGGCAGTCAGACAAGTACCGTTCTCCTGGCAACCACCAAACCCAGACTCGTCCATCGGATTGCCAGACAGAGAAGCGTGATTCGTCACTCCAGAGAACACTCTAGAGTCCAGTAGTGGCGTGCTTTACACCACTACATCCGACGCTTTGCATTGCACTTGGTGATATAATGCTTGGATGCAGCTGCTCGGGCCATGGAAACCCATTCCATGAAGCTATCTATGCACTGTTCTTGAGTTAATCTGAAAGCCACACGAAGTTTGGAGGTCTGTAGCTACTGACTGCAGAAAGTTGGTGACTTCTGCGCTCTGTGCGCCTCAGCATACGCTGACCCCACTCTGTGATTTTACGTGGCCTACCACTTCGTGGCTGAGTTGCTGTTGTTCCCAATTGCTTCCACTTTGTTATAATACCACTAACAGTTGACCGTGGAATATTTAGTAGTGGGGAAATTTCACGAATGGATTTATTGCACAGGTGGCAACCTATCACGGTACCATGCTTGAATTCACTGAGCTCCTGAGTGCGACCCATTCTTTCACAAATGTTTGTAGAAGCAGTCTGCATGCCTAGGTGCTTGATTTTATACACCTGTGGCCATGGAAGTGATTGGAACAACTGAATTTAATGATTTGGAGGGGTGTCCCAATACTTTTGGCACCCCCCAGTACGTTACTCTTTCTATTATCCATTATCAGTTGTATTGTCATTGACAGTATATAATTCCGGCTGATTTGCTCAACCAATTATGATTTTTAAATCTTTTACTTACCCTTATGATGTTTCAGACCTATTATCTGTGAAACACAAAAGCTGAATAAAAATAGTTTGTTCTATTCCCAAACATGGCATTCATTTTGCTTTAGATGACTTGGAATAAAGCGCACAAGTCACATAGACTGCTTTAATAGCACTTTATGCATATTTTTGTTCTACTTGACTAAATTATATCTGCCTATTTTGTCCTGGGTATGTAATTCAGACAGACAGTAATGTAGCTAAAAATATTGAAGAAAGGTGTCCTACTAAGTGCTTGACAGGCTGACTACCCTGGTTAGTAAGGTTAGGGTTAGGAAAAAGGTTTAGGAATAATGTTGGGGTTTGGCTTCCGTGTTTTGCATCACTCAAGCATGTAATATTATTACTTGCGTTTTTCATACACCTGATAATATCCTGAAAAGTTTGCAGAGGCCTGAAGGAATCGTCTGAAATGAGTTGAGAATGTCAAGGATATTCAGCAGCAGCGACGTTTACCTTATGAGACTACCCTGGATGACAAGTTCATTTTTGGACATCCTGTAGCCAGCCTATTAGAGATGAACCAGTTTATGTGTTTGATTTGGCTGAGTGCAGAAACATTGTAAGAATAAACTGTGTATGTGTGTATACATCAATCAAACTGGTTTAAATTAGTCAAATTGGGCCATAATTTGCTGCAGGCATGTAAAGTAGAGCTGGATGTTCTTTATTTTAGGCTACATCTCTTACACACGCACACACTGGGTGAGAAATAGCACATTTTCTCATCTTTTCTCGACCCATCTCTTTCAAACACACACACGGTCATGGTCACAATAAGCACTGAGCCAACTTTAATCTTCTGAAATGATACAGACCACAAGGATCTGATTATGTAACACTGATTACTAAGGTTACGGCCATTCAGTCTATAAAACTGTTTTTGTTTTTGTAAATTTTGTTAGAAAGTAAGGGCATTTAAAGGGATAGCTCACTCAAAAAATTAAAATTCTGTCATTTACTCACCCTTATGTTAGTCTAAACCTGTTTATTTCAATATTTTGAAACCTACGTCAACTGTCTTTGTCTATATATTGAAAGTCAGTGGGGTCCAAAACAACCCTTTTTTTCCCTTTTTTTACAGTGACATGAGGGTAAGTAAATGATGACAGAAAACTATACCTTTAAAACTACATGCACAACTGAATGTCTGCATGTTTAAGCATTTTCTAAAAAGCCTCACATTTTGTCAGAATTAGACATTAATGAATTCACCCCATTATTCACAAGTCCTGGATTGGTTTGGCCAAATATAACTGCCTATTGTGTGTGTGTTCCCTGTAAGCTTGTCTGTTACTGTGGGTAAATACAGAAGGCAGAGATGTACACAGTGTCTGTGCAATCATAGATCCATCCATGCACACACACACACACACACACACACACACAGGACAACTTATCTGCTCCCCCTCATTTCACCTAAGCTATTCTTAAATGGGCTTTATTGGCAATGAGATAAATTCTGGCAAAGTACTTACATGACAAAAATACCGCTAACGCGCACATTACAGACACAATGTCCTCTCTCTTTTTCTCCATCTCTATCCATTGTGCTCACTCTCTTTAGCTCTCCCTCTCTCGGTGTCCCGCATCAGCACTCTTGCAGACAGCGCTGTCTGTCCTATCTCTTTCCCTCAATCCGTCTCTTTCCCTGTCTTTATCTCAGCCTCACACGCTGCCCTTCCTCAGCAACTATCTCAAACTGCAGATAGACAGGACATGACAATGGGAATGAGGGAGAGTAATTTAGCAATAAAGTCTCCTGCCCTCTTTTTAAGGCAACAAAAGGAGGCCAAAAAAAACCTTAAAAAGTAACTTTTTTCATCTTATCTTTGTTTAAAGTGCTTAACAGTGTTATACACTATTGTTTCTTTTTCCTATTTTTTAAATAAATATTCTGAGTTCAATACAAGGTAAGCTCAATCGACAGCATTTGTGGTGTAATTCTGATTACCACAAAATATTATTTTGAGGTTTATGGCATTGCGTCGTCATGGCAAAAATTGCATTTACACTACTGTATAATCCGTAAGATTTTTTAATGTCCTTGAAAGAAATCTCTTATGCTCACCAAGGCTGCATTTGTTTGAAAATACACATAAAAATACATTAAAAACAGTAATATTGTGAAATATTAGTATAAGCATTTTTTTTAATAATATTGTTATATAACATTGATAATGTTATACACATATTGTTTACATTCTGTAGCTATACTATTGATAAAAATAATTATTGTTATATTTACGGATTGGCACCATTCACTTCCATTATAAGTACCTCAGATTTTTGCTTTTTTAAATTAGAAAATGAGTCAAAATACATTTTTATGGTAATCAACATACTGTATGTCATGAATGCTGTCAATTGAGCTTAACTTGTACTGCACCCAGAATATAAAGTTTTTGGCAAAATGAGATCAAACAGATATTAAAATGATTATTAATATCACTGGTTCCCTTATTTTCATTTTTGTACTCAGTAAAAAAAATTATTTTAACACTTGATGACATTGACATTGAGTTTACTCCAACAAAAACTGAACTATTTTTTCCGCTGTTAGTATCATTCATAAAAGACAAAAAGAAACATTTTTCATTATTGTCCTTTTATCCATTTCTCCAACAAAAGTGTATTTATAAGAATTTATTCATTGATTCTGTGGTCTTGGAATGGCATTTTTTTTTTTTTTTATCATATTTCCTTCTATAATAGTCCAGCATCCTTACAACATAATAGTCTCTTGGCTTCACAGAACACATTTTTGTACTGGATGATGGTGGTCACATGGTACAGTATATCCAGTGGTGTCATAAAATTACTTTTGATTACTTTTTTGTGCATTAATCCATTCACACTTACACACACATACATACAGCCTCACACAAAAAAAAAAATTAAATTATCAGTCAATGCCCATTTATTTTCTAAAAGTGTTCCAAATCATGCCACAATTGTTCGATTTGTACACGTTCACTTTCCTTGCAGTTTGCATCCTCTACATTCCACATTTGCCATTATTAATTGATCTCTTCCGGCACGAGTCGGCATGTCTGCTTGTTGACCCTCTCCCTGTATGCACGTGGCTGCAGGAAAACAAACCATCATATTTCCCCCAGGTCCACGTGAGTTAGTAATTACTGCTTCTTTGGGCTTGCTTGTCTTTAGTCATGTATGTTTTGTTCATATTGACTTATAGTTTGTGGTTCTCCAAGATTCACTGACAAAGTAGTCTTCTTGTATTTTTTAGGAGTCTTGACTTTAATATCTGCTGTCTAAACTCTTTCTGCCTTGTCTTTTTTTTCTTCTTCTTCCTAAATGATCCATCAATATTATATGAGATCTTCAACTCTTGAAAAAAAAAAAGTCTAAAACCATCTTATGACTTGTCTAAGCTGGTTTAACTGGTCTCTCAGCATGGCCAAGCTAGTCTTCAGCTGGTTTAACTGGCTGGTCTCCCAGGCTGACCAGCTGTCAAGTAGCCAAAACCCCTTTAAAACCAGCAAATTAGACCACCATTACCAACCTGGAATAGCAGCTCAGACCACCCAACCAGCTTTTTTTCCCCTAGGGTTCAGCCCCTCTCTTACAATAACTTTACCACATTTTCAGCTCTCCTTCAAATTGGTTTTCTCTATGAATCGTTTCACATCCATCTCGAGGTCCTAACAGCCTATCTCTTAATTTATCTACTTGTGTGTCTCATCTGTCTTCTCTTTCCCTACACCACACTCTCCTCAAGTTCCTCTCCCTTTTCTTTGTCCTTTTCTTTATCCTTTAGCCACTGGTTCTTTGAATTTGTTGTAACCTCTGCCTTCGGAGGGTTGGAATTCGAGTTGGTGGTGTTGTAGGCACGGATGTATCCACGTGTATGCTGCGCGTGGAAATCTTCACTGCCACTGCTGGTTGTTGAGGTGCTTGTTGCTGAGGTGCATTGGACAAGCATGCCATGTAACGACTGGCTCCGTTTGGTCCAGATTACGCTAAATCTCTTGGCATAACTATAGCAGGCTGACGTGGCGATTTCACCCATGTCGAACGAAGAGCTTCTCTTGTAGCGCAGGGCGCCATGAGGAGGACTCTCGTGGGACAATGCAGGGCTCTGATAGGCCAGTGAGGAATTCCATTGGCTCTCTGGTCCTCCCCGACGGACTACAATGCCCCCTCCTGTGCTGAACCGCCTGTAATTAGGGGGCGGAGCCAAGCTTAAACTAGCCCGTTTACTTGCGTTTGTGTTGGTAGGTCGGAGTTTGAGTGGTTTCGCTCCTAAGTGGCGTGACGGACGCGGCAGTGTGGAGGGGGAATGATTACTGGGGGTATAATACAAAGACATTTGCTCTTTCTCCAGTGTGTATGGTGGAAGAGGCCTGATGGACCCCATCTCGACTTCTAGTCCTGCCCTAAACTGCTCCAGATTCACTTGGGGCTTTGGGAGGGTTTTGGGTTTTACTTTGGAAGTTGGTTTGGGTGGTGACCCCAACCCCCCCTCTGCCACTTTTCGTTTTTGAACGAGCCCATTGGGCAGCACAACCATCATCACATTCCCATTTCCATTACTCTGAGAAAAGACATCAGCTCCCTTTGCAGTAAGTGATGGGGAGTCTGTTTCTGAGCATCCCACCTCTTCGCCTATTTCATGATGATTGTCATGGTTACTGCACACACGGTGACGTACCATCAGTGCCACGGTAAACACCAACAGCGTTACCACAACAACTCCACCAACCAGAATGGTAAGAGTCCCGCCAAGGAAGTGGGCTTGAAGTGAACGACAGTCTGGGTAATTGTCCTTGGTGCTAAACTGGGTGCAACCAAGGACCTTTGTGGCGGCCATGGAAGTGACTGTGTCGTCAAAAATGGCTAGAACGCACAAATTGTAGTCTGAGCCAGAGACCAAGTTTTTCAGTAGGAAGCTGTCACTCGTGGGGGGCAGAATCCTGAAAGAGGAGGGAGGGTGAGAAAGAGAGAGCGGGTGGTTAGTAACCTGAAGCAATTACTGTCTCCCCATTCCATCACAACGAAACAGTATTTTACTTAGACACTTATTCCTTTATTCCTTGCTTGTAGCACAAAAGCATACACTAGCTAATGTAATGGAAATGTACTGGGCTGTTCTTGCACACCACTAGCTAAATTAAGGCCTACCCAAACAATACCTGTAATATTGACATATAATTACAGGCTCTAGTCAAGACCTTGACACATTACAATACTGCTTCAGTCACACTATTAAAACCTCCTTATCTTCTCACACACAGACGTTTTTGCTTTATCTTTCTCTCATGGAAGAAATGCATCAGCTAATGCCTGTCGTCCACTGGTTCTGATGGGTTTAATTTAAGTCTCAGCTAAAAATGAAGAGACACCTGAAATGATGTACATGGAATATTAGCTGCAGACAAACACATGATACGGCAGTGGGCATTTTTATTGCCATAATTGTTTAATTATAGCCCAGAGTGGGGTTTTTTTTTCAATTAGTCTTTTTTATCTATTAGTTTGTTCTAAAATACATTAAAAATACACATACAGTGACTTAAATACATATTCTGTAATGAGCTTGTTTTTAATTTCAGAGTTAAAATGAGCTTTGATTTGATTTTTATTATATTTTTATATTTATATAATTTATTATTTAGAAATAAATTGTGTGTGTGTGTGTGTGTGTGTGTGTGTGTGTGTGTGTGTGTGTGTGTGTGTGTGTGTGTGTGTTAAAGCTGCTTACACTGGCAGCTGAATTATAAAATGACTTTACAGACAACTTTACAAATGATTTTTTAATCCTTTTATAAAATGCTTTACAAACAGGTTTCCCAAAAAATACCCCCTTTTATTGTTTGGTAAAGCAGGTAGTCCTGCCTCAATCTTTGGAAAACAACACAGCTTTCATTTTTTTAACCATTAGCTGGCTTATTTATAGTAGTCTTTCTCTCTGCACATTAAGCTGAGATATATGATAGAAGTATTTAATGTTGAAAATCACTACAGCTTCAGGTTTGTTCATATATTAGGACTGAGGAATCTAACATTTGTTTTCCTATATAAATGGGCAGGCACAGTTTGTTTATTTAATCAATAAGGTTAAAAAAAGACTCTCTCCCACTCTTTCTCTCTCTATTGAGCGCACACACACACACACACACACACACACACACTGTCTGCATGAACTGCTCTGTCATTGGGGTCGGAATCTATTAAGCCCGGCTGTGCTGTAAATTATGAGTTACAGCTCAAGGTCATTCTGTCTGCCCTCTTATAGCTTTGTATTTCCAGACTCTGTGTAGCTCTGTGTGCCCTTGTTGTGTTGTTTCCGGGCACATGAAGCAATATACTATTAAAATAAAGATAAAACAATGTCTCAGTTGCTGTATCCAAGGCAGTACACTGGAGCTGACATATTTTAGAAGTTACTGACCATGCATTGGTAGGTAAACATCTTTCGACTGGGACATAAAGCAAAAACAGGCATTAACACGGAAAACACGTATAGGTGAACTAGATAAAGTATGTCTGTAGGTGGATTCCTTTTTTTATCCACATGAGTAGGTGCACTAAGTGTGAATGACAAAGCGATAATGATAGCATTTGTTGCATTAATTTGACATGCATGTCAGTTGAATTTGTACTGTTTGTGAAACCGGATCCACAAATGCAAAAACAACACAAAAAAGTGCTATAATGACTAATTAGGTGTCCAGTGGAAAAAGGATATAGAAAGGCAAGTATACCTGGCAGGAAAATGACAGGTGTCTGTCTAAGTGATAAATCAGTGCTAACTGCATTGAATCCCAGATCCACATATTGACAAGGCAGATCAGTATTGGCTTGTGTCCTATACAAAGTGGATGTGACCTTCAGCAGTCTTATTCAGTGTGTTTGTGAATGTCTATTTCTTTCTTTTCCTTTTTTTGTTTCTTTTTTTGAACATAAATGTTGTAAAGCCTAATACTTGCCTCAAACTGAACACTGAATTTGCTAAGCCGTCAAAAGGCAGAAGCTTCAGTATGAACATTTCTCATTGAATACCAAATTATCTGAGCTATGCTATTCACATTAAAGGGAAAGTTAGCCTAAAAAGTAAAATTCTGAATTCCTTTATGTTGTTCCAAACCTATTTGACATTTCCTTTTTAGAACACAGAAGGTGAATTTTTGCATTATAACTTGGCCATATTATGAAAGTGAATGGGGACTGGGGCTGTCAAGGTCCAAAATGACGAACTATGATGTCTTTTGAAGTCTAGCTTTGTGTGAGGAATAGACTTTAATACTTTTATTCAGCAAGGACACATTAAATTGATCAAAAGGTAAAGACGGTAAGACATTTAAATTGTTACAAAAGATTTAAATTTCAAATAAATTCTGTTCTTATTCATCAAAGAATCCTAAAAAAAAAAAAAAAAAATCACAGTAAAAGCAGCCTTGATTAGTTTTTTTTTTTTTTCAAAAACACAAAAAAAAATATTACTGACCCGAAACTTTTGAATAGTTGTGTATGTAATTATAAAAAAAATTCATGTTATTCACTTATATTCTGGTACCCGTTGTGACCAAATATTTGACTTAGTGAGAACTTATGAATAAATCAGTCAGACTGAATTAGTGAAATTGATTAACTGATTCACTTATTTGCATCAACTTTTTTGGAATTAGCTTTCATTAAATGGAAAAGATTGGCCAGGATATTTTCAAAGCTTAACCTTTGTTTACCATGGATAAAGGAAAGTCATAGAAGTTTGGAACAACATGAGGGTGACCATTTTTGTGGTGAACTTTCCCTTAAATTTTATAGCTCTATAATATTACTGTACCGCATGTCAACAATTTATTTCTCCTCAGTTGATACATGAAATAAAACAAGTCTGAGGACTCCATTAGGTCTCCTGAGCTATAATAAAGCAACCACTGAGCAATAAAATTTTCTTTTGGATTGTCAGCACTTGTAATGTTTCAGAAGAGTGAGTTTGACCTTTTCTTCTAGTGCCTTTAATTTGTGTGTCTGAATTTGCGAGATGGAACGGCACAAATTCAGATTTTGTCTTGTCATTCATCAACACACACACTCGTACACATCCATTCTGCAATAAAAACTGACAGGGAAATGTTTTGTGAAACTGGTGACACAGAAACAGGCAATTATTAGAACACTCTAATAATAGAGAGAAAAAGAATGAGGGAGAGAGGGGAGGGATGGAGCCTGAACGAAAGAAGAGACAGAAAAGACTTTCATCTTTTGTCTCCACTAACTTAATGGTCATAAACAGACTGCTTTTATTCTCTAAACTCAACCCAGCCTTTTTCCTGTCACATGCATTCCTCCCATTCTCACCCAGTTAATGTCAGTCTTTCTCTTGTCTATCTTGTTTCCCTCTACAGTATCTACCTCTTTCTTGCATATATTCTCTGCGTATCCACTGAGGCACATTTTCTGCTGTTTCTTGTTCCTGACAAAGCTACACATCCAGACACCAAACCAAAGCCAAGATAAAAGCTTTCCTCTTACCAGTAATCTCTCTCATTCTCAATTTTTCACTCTCTGCTCCTCTTCCTGTTGTTGTGGTGGCCGTCAGCAAGATAGGTTGTGACATACTTATTGGCACTGCAGTTTAAGCTCATTTAAAGACTTCATTATTCTATCCCTTGAGCCCTCTGTCAAACTCTCTATCTCTATCTCTGTCCCACCCCTCTTCTTTATTTCCCATTCCCTCTCTCTGTCTCTCTCTCTCTCTACCAACCCCCCTGTCAGTTTCAATGTCTGTGGTGTCAGTAGCTTGTAATTCTCCCACACCACATACACACATTCACTCCCTCTTGGCCCCTTAATGAAGGACAGACGGCAAGAGGGCGTATGTCACTTGCCATAGATAATGTCTTCGAGAGGTGCAAGATGTATTGAACATGCTCCGAAAATGTCTGACAGCAACTAGGCTGAAGCTGCTACTAGAGCCGCAGATACTGATAACATGAGAAAGCAGTAGGACTGCCTTTGCCTCAGGTTCAACATGGAGCTCATTATTATCACGATTCAAGCTGACAAGAATCAGAGCATTGCATATTCATTATTTCAATGCTGTTAAATGTCATATTAAATGGGTTATATAAGCTGGCTCTGAATGCACATAAGTGGATTTCTGAACAATTAGCCTGTAATGTGACAGTAGATCATATTTAAAAGCCTGTTGTTTGAGCCCTACTGAAATTTCAGTCCATCACTTGAATTTCAGAGAAGATTTAGTCAACATATGCTACTCTGGTTAATATTTAAAAAATTGGCTTAATAAGCTCAGTGACACGACTCATTTGTGGTGACATCCTCAGTGACCAGATAAATCACTAGAGAGCACAGTTTTTGCAGTTGTTGTAGAAGTCTTGGAGTTCATGTTTGATCTTGAAATCTTACACTTGACAGTCACATTTTCTGCTAATTTTCACTAGAACTTCTTGCAAGTTACGTAATGAATTGTAGGCTAAGACATGTAAATTTATTCTTGAATGGATACAATTTGCTTTATTGGGGTTAATTTGTACTGTGAAAACTTATCGCACCATTCGGCTGATCAGATATGCAGTTCACAATGAAAAAAAATATCTATATATCTGTCTACCTATTTTGTTTATTTGATTGCCTGTACATAAGGCTCATGAACCTAGCTTTTTTTTTTTTTTTTTTTAAACTTGCAAACAAAGCTTTGTCAAGCCAACATTCTTTTGATTATCTTAATTTAGATTTTCTAGTAAAAAATAAAACTCTTGTTTAGAGTTCTGATTTATTTAAATTGTCATCAGTGAAATGTGAAAATCTACACCTCAAATACACCAACACTTCAAATTCACAAATTTTAAGTTTTTTATAGTTTAAAAGGTTGAAAATTGTAAAAAAATTGACCCTAATCCTGATCGTGTTATGGTTGTCATGGTTGTGGTCTTACTCACCTGTAAATTAGTGTCTCATCGGCAGTGCAGTTATACTGTATTTGATACATCCACACCAGGTTGGCTCCCATTAGGCGACCTTTATCCCATCTCACTTGTGCTGAGGTGGACGTCACTCCTTGTACTCTCACCAACTGCTCCTCAGCCCCTTCGTTGACCACATCTTCACCCTCTGCCTGACCCTCTTCCAGTCCCTCCTGGGGGTCACTGCTAGTGTCCAGGCCAGGGCTTTGCCCGCTGGAGGTCTTCCCTCTGGTGATGTCCGATGATCCTGGGTCACGAGCTAACAATACCGTTCCATTTCCACGATGAGGGAGAGGGATAACCTTCAGGTCAACTAGCGAGGTGGCCTCACCTGCAGCATTAATAGCAATGCAAGTGTACGTACCATCATCACGAGCAACAGTCACAAGTAGCTCAAGCGTGCCATTTCGGAAAGATGTGGTGCGACTGGAATTGCCTATGATGCGGTCATCTGGTGAGACCCAGTGCACCACTGGCTCTGGATCACCAATAGCACGACATTTGAGTGTTGCCCTTTGACCCTCCAAAACCCAGAGTTTGTGTGTATGTCGGGTAATAAGCGGAGGCTCACAGGCAAATTCCTCCTCAGGAATAGACCAGAAGTAACGTCCCGCTAAATGAAGGGGTGTAGCACACGTCTCCATATCATCACTGCGGATTAGCCTCCTCAACCAAAGCAGTTCACAGTTGCAGTGTAATGGGTTACCCCCGAAATTCAAGTTGATCACAGCATTGTAGGGTGTAGGACTGATTACCCCTGTCTGGGAGCGAGCGAACAACTGATCGGGTGGTAAAGTCTGTAGGCGATTGGAGGTCATGTCCAATCGGGCTAGTTTGTAGAGCTCACTAAAAGACCCCTCAGCGATCTGGTCAATGAGATTGTGATCTAGGTTTAATGTGTGCAGACTGGCCATGCTCTGAATGGCATCCCAGGGAGCCTTGCGCAGATTGTTATAGGATAAGTCCAAGTCCTCTAGAGTGAGTAAAAAGTCATCAAAGGCCTCGGAGGAGATATTGATGAGTTGGTTGTTGTTGAGAATGAGATGCTGCAGGTTTAGCATGCCTACTAAGTCTCGTGGGCCCAGCTCTGACAGTCGATTGCCATCTAAGTGCAATGATCGAAGACTTTCCAGATCTGCAAATGCAAGTGGCCGGATATGACTGATGGTATTTCGGGATAGTGTCAAATCCACCAGTCCTGTCATGTTGGCAAAGTCAGCTCCTCCCACTTCTCGAATAAAGTTGTCAGCAAGACGAAGCTCTACGGTTCTCCGGTCAATGTTTGGCGGGACGAAAAGAAGGCCTTTGTCGGCACAAAGTGTGCTTAGAGATTCCGAGAGATTCCTGCAGACGCAGTGGAAGGGACACGCAGAGACTACGCCCCACGTCTCACCGGCTACGGCTCCTGGAATCTGACCGAAAAGAGCAGGCAGCAAACAGGCACAAGTGAACAGTGCCAGCCAGTGCAGTAATGGCAGTGTCAGTGAGGATGTGTCTGGGGGTGAGTATCTGCTGGTTAACTTTGGCCACAGCGGAGGAGAGGGTTGACGAAATGCTTCAGAGGGCTTGAGGATATGTCGTCTCAGATGGATGGACGGATGAGAGGGGAATGAGGGGGAGTGCGTGTTCTTGTGAGGATGGCATAAAATGTGGGACGGATGTGGTTTTCTGGATGGCTGAAGGGGTGGGGAGTCTTGCATGGTAGATGGGTGGGTGATCCACAGACCTAGAAAAAGCAGAAAGAGAAAGACATCAGTCATTCTGTTTTAAGTGTCAACTATGTAGTGCTGATGTGTGTGGTTTCTTTAGCTCTGAATGAACTCATGCAGTTGCTCTTCACAGGAATTTCTACGCTTGGGCACCCCGTGCATAACTGCATATAAAATTACAGCATAAACCTATGCCATAACCACACTCTCAGACAAACACTATTTGTGGAAACTCTACTATCCACTTCTAAAAAGCTTGGAAAGGCCATATAACAATAATTGTAGTGCTTTTTTGAAAGTAGAAGCCTGTAACTTCACACTCCCACCTTAGCGTGTGGCAGAAGAGCTATTTGCTTCACTTCAAGAGAAATGAGAGCCCCAAATACACTAGTCATTTCCCTGAAAATTAGAGCTTGACTCATAATAGACATGAAGACCGAATTAATCAGCATTGATGAAAAAATTCTGCTAAAGACTGTTTCAGTCATAATGACATGGAAGCTACAAACCAAATTTTAAGGGTTAACTAAAGCATAACAATCAATACAAATAAAGTCAGAATGCAGACGTTGTTACTTTGTGCAGTGTACTTTGTGCAGCACTTGGACAGGAGATGAACATGAGGAAACAGGGAGAGAGAGAAGGACAAAAGAACGAAATAATCATCACATTACATAAAAAATGCTAATTACAGGTTTGAGACTGAAAAATCCATAATATCTGTAATTTGATCTCTTGCACCAATTTGTCCCTTGCATTGGTTGTCATCGTAAAATATGGGTTTCAACCCGAAGATGAATCCGAAGAGGTATTAAGTTCTATCAGAGTGTACATCACACTTCTGTCCTGCATTACCGCATTCAGCAAATGCTCTTTAACAGTGTCGCTTAACACTAAGTGCATGTAATCATGCAGGTACAAGCCAAGGAAAACAGCTATCAAAATCAGCATTAAAATTCTCCATCTCTGTAGAGTGAGAATGTGGACCCAAGCTCATCTGAGATGAGTTACAAATCAAATATTCAGTCTTCCTCATTTTCAGTGTTGAGATGTAACCTACTAAAAATAGTGACAATACTAACTTAAATACATGTATCATTTGTGTGAGTTAAAATAATGTATAGCTTTTCCAAGGAGTTACTTTTGCACTGTAGCGCAACCAAATGATAAATACAGTAGCTGGTTTTAATGTCCCATTGTATTTTACAAGCAACTTTACTGCCAAGCAAGCTGAGGGAATAATCTAGCATCCTCTCCTAAACTGTCCCTTCTCTCTCTATGCGTGTTGTTTGAAACGCTGATTTATTGTAATGAGATTGTTTTGTCTGAAACAGTGTTTTGTCCCTAAAGCACGTGGCCCTGTGCGGTTGCACACTTCATACATGCCATGCAACAGTTTGTAGGTTTGTCTTTCATGGTCTTCTCCTCTCTTATGTAGCACTGGAAAGTAAAATTCATTGTAATGAATTGTTTCATTCAACCGGTTCATGTAAATAAGCAGAAAATAAAGGTTTACTGATTTGGGCCCCAGTGCTGCATTTTATAGAGGATTTTTTTGTTGTTGAATACATAATACTTCTTTTGTTGAGTATAATGTACTCTTGATGTTTTTTTTGTTTTTTTTAAAATCTATATTAACTGTAAATGCATCAGAGGGTTATATTTTGTACATTATTTATGTTATAAAAATTGGGATGTACTCTTGATTTTTTTTAGCTATATTAGTTGTACCGAAGGGTATATATTTAGTGCAGTCAAATCGATTAATCACAATTAATCGCATCTAAAATAAAAGTTTGTGTTTACATAATATATGTGTGTGTACTGTGTATAATTATTATGTGTACAGTGGGGAGAACAAGTATTTGATACACTGCCGATTTTGCAGGTTTTCCTACTTACAAAGCATGTAGAGGTCTGTCATTTTTATCATAGGTACTCTTCAACTGTGAGAGACAGAATCTAAAACAAAAATCCAGAATATCACATTGTATGATTTTTAAATAATTAATTTGCATTTTATTGCATGACATAAGTATTTGATCACCTACCAACCAGTAAGAATTCCGGCTCTCACAGACCTGTTAGTTTTTCTTAAAGAAGCCCTCCTGTTCTCCACTCATTACCTGTATTAACTGCACCTGTTTGAACTCGTTACCTGTATAAAAGACACCTGTCCACACACTCAATCAAACAGACTCCAACCTCTCCACAATGGCCAAGACCAGAGAGCTGTATAAGGACATCAGGGATAAAATTGTAGACCTGCACAAGGCTGGGATGGGCTACAGGACAGTAGGCAAGCAGCTTGGTGAGAAGGCAACAACTGTTGGCGCAATTATTAGAAAATGGAAGAAGTTCAAGATGACGGTCAATCTCCCTCGGTCTGGGGCACCATGCAAGATCTCACCTCGTGGGGCATCAATGATCATGAGGAAGGTGAGGGATCAGCCCAGAACTACACGGCGGGACCTGGTCAATGACCTGAAGAGAGCTGGGACCACAGTCTCAAAGAAAACCATTAGTAACACACTACGCCGTCATGGATTAAAATCCTGCAGCGCACGCAAGGTCCCCCATACATGTCCAGGCCCGTCTGAAGTTTGCCAGTGACCATCTGGATGATCCAGAGGAGGAATGGGAGAAGGTCATGTGGTCTGATGAGACAAAAATAGAGCTTTTTGGTCTAAATTCCACTCGCCGTGTTTGGAGGAAGAAAAAGGATGAGTACAACCCCAAGAACACCATGCCAACCGTGAAGCATGGAGGTGGAAACATCATTCTTTGGGGATGCTTTTCTGCAAAGGGGACAGGACGACTGCACCGTATTGAGGGGAGGATGGATGGGGCCATGTATCGCGAGATCTTGGCCAACAACCTCCTTCCCTCAGTAAGAGCATTGAAGATGGGTCATGGTTGGGTCTTCCAGCATGACAACGACCCGAAACACACAGCCAGGGCAACTAAGGAGTGGCTCCGTAAGAAGCATCTCAAGGTCCTGGAGTGGCCTAGCCAGTCTCCAGACCTGAACCCAATAGAAAATCTTTGGAGGGAGCTGAAAGTCCGTATTGCCCAGCGACAGCCCCGAAACCTGAAGGATCTGGAGAAGGTCTGTATGGAGAAGTGGGCCAAAATCCCTGCTGCAGTGTGTGCAAACCTGGTCAAGAACTACAGGAAACGTATGATCTCTGTAATTGCAAACAAAGGTTTCTGTACCAAATATTAAGTTCTGCTTTTCTGATGTATCAAATACTTATGTCATGCAATAAAATGCAAATTAATAACTTAAAAATCATACAATGTGATTTTCTGGATTTTTGTTTTAGATTCCGTCACTCACAGTTGAAGAGTACCTATGATAAAAATTACAGACCTCTACATGCTTTGTAAGTGGGCAAACCTGCAAAATCGGCAGTGTATCAAATACTTGTTCTCCCCACTGTATATAAATGCACACTCATTCATGTATATATTTAAGAAATATTTGCATATATATACTGTATATATATTTATAAGATTTTTTATTATATATAAATATGAATATTTTATATATAAATATAACACATTTTTCTTAAATATATACATGCATGTTTGTGTATTTATATATACATAATAATTATACACAGTACACACACATGTATTATGTAAACAAACTTTTATTTTGGATGCGATTTAATCACGATTAATCGATTTGACAGCACTAATATTTATAGATATTGCCCTCTTATAGCTTCAATGTAGTTAGCTACTTGTTGTTATTAGATTTTAGTAGCTTTGTTTCTAAGAAAAGTAGCTTGGCTGTAGTTTAATTATCTTGGCAAGCTGCAGCTTCAAAGTAACATCCCCAGCACTGCTCATGGCAGACTCACATCTGTAACAGTAATCTTTAAATAACCATTCCCAACCGTTTGTGTCCATGCAGTATTTCCTGTAAATGCACATCATTAGCAGAGTTTGTGCTTCACCCCTCTTCGGTATTATTAACAGTACAGTGCAGTAATTGTGCAAATTTCAAAATGACAAGATAATAAATTTTGCAAAGTCATTACACTGTAAAATGCAGATAAATATAACCAGGGAACAATCAGACTTTACTCAATTAAGCTTGTTTTTCAGCACATTAAATAGTGGCAGATTCTAATTTTGTGATTATATAACAATATGGATGGTCAATTAGATGCGTCCTCTGTGACTTTGCACTTGCAAGTCCAGAAATGGGAGGAATCTTGAACATTTATAATGTTCACATAGAAGTGCCTGATTAAACCTCAGGATTAAATTGATTACTGTATTGATTGGGCAACCTACTCTGAAAGATTCTTACAGAGAGCATTAAGATTCTTCTTAGCGTTATGGTTTTGTGATAGTAACAATAACATGCTATAGTTTTGACAGAAACGATGGTTGTCGTGGTATTTTTTTTAAGAGATTGTCATCATTCTCACCCTCATTTTTTTCTAGACCTGTATGATTTTCTTTCTTTTGCTAAACATAAAGAAAAGATAGAATTTTTTATTTATTCATTATTATTTTTTTGCCATTGTACATATGCCATTGGACCCCAACGTTCTTCAAAATCTCTTCGTTTGTGTTCTACGAAGAAAATAATGCCTTTTTATAAAACATTTTATATGTCGTTTTTTAACGACATAGTAAGTAAATTATGTCAGAATTTTCATTTTGGGTGAACTATTCCTTTAAGTGATGGAATTCAGTGAGGGCATATGGAGAATGTTTTGCATAAGAATACACCATAAAAATGCATTTGCTACATGTTGGTGGAGGGAGAGAAAAGTGCAACTGAGTGCAATTTCCAACGTGACTTTTATTGTCTTATAACTTTGCATTCCCAGAAGTCTGTGGGAGATCGAGCGGAAAAACTCAATAATGCTATGCAAAAGTATCCGCTTCATCTGTCTCTTTCTCTTCCTTTTGACTTTTCCTGTGTGTGGTCTTCCTCCGCCCTCCTATGACCTTCCTTCTTCTCTTCCTCCCTCCCTGTTTCTTCTCCACGCCCCTCTTTTTCAGTTTCTGTCTATTACCCAAGGTTCTGCTTATCACCTGTATCCACTCTTCTCATCTGCCCTTGAGGTAACTTGAGAAGTGATGCAGCATTAGTTAAAATATCCCTCCTCTCTCTCCTTCTCCCACTCTCACCATCTTTAGCCACCTGAGAACAGACCAGCCGAAATAGATCTTGTCTCTCTCCTCCATCGATCCGCCCGCCCGGGATAGATAGCAGCCCTTCCTCAATATTATTAGGCGTCTTCCTCCTTCCTCCACCCTCCTTGTCCTCTACTCATATTCGTTCCTAGGTTCAGGACATGCCTGTGCTTGTCTTGGTCTAATTTTATCTTCTAGAGAGAATAAGCATGTGTGCATGTGTGTGTTGGCAGGGCGTAGATTAGATTAGATTAGAATAGAATATAAATTCTGGTAATCCTTTTGTAATCCGTAATATTATTCATGATTCAGACTGAATGAAAAACTACTGCGAGTGCCTGGCTTTAGCACATAATAACCCTGTCCATTTGTTTGTGTGTGTGTGTGTGTGTGTGTGTGTGTGTGTGTGTGTGTGTGTGTGTGTGTGTGTGTGTGTGTGTGTGTGTGTGTGTGTGTGTGTGTGCGTGTGTGTTTGTGTTTGTGTTTTCTCACTCCGAACATCTCTCTGCATTTAGCAACTCCCTCAGCCCTCTTTCGGCAACACTTTCTGTCCTCAACGCACTGTCCTTCCCTCTTTCCTTCACGTATCCCTCACTGCCTCATATTAAATCACACACAGAGCTTTGCTGCTGTTATCAGTGTCTCCACATCTTCAGTGGCCACAAAGCAGATGACCATTTACTAACGATTATCACATCAATTACATTCTGTACTGCACAACACTCTGAAGAGAGCCGTCACACACACACACACAAACACACAGTGGCTGAAAGACTAATTGAAGCAGCATTGACTGAATAAGAATCATTAACATCCTGGCTTAGTTTTACTCTTTTCTCGGTACTCAAGTTGCAGAGCGAGATTTTTTTTTCTTTTCCAGGAAGGCTTTTTTTTCCGGGGCAGGATGACATTGTGTAAACAGTGCACAGAGAGCTGTCATCAAACCAAATCTTTTGAAATGTTTGGAAATGTTTTGAAAATTTTTGGAGCTTTACTTGACTTTTTATTATTATTGTAGTCACTGGTATAAACTAGTAAAAATGACAATGAAAATGACAATGGCAACCGCATTTTAATTTAAATGGGATTCTGATTTGATTCAATATTGAGTTATTTGGGAATAGATTCGTCTGAAAATCTAGTAGCATTTTGTTGCATTTTATTTTGTGATTTCACTGTGACTTTATTATCGTGGCTTCTAGCAGCTGAGAAGGCTTTTCTCATAGCCAGACAGATATAAGCAGCACATTTATAAGCAGTGGGTTGTGGTGATGGGAAGAGGAGTATAGTGCAGTGTGATGCCCATAGAAATGTTTCCCACTAGGACACAATTTATTGTCAATGAGAGCGGTCAGAATTTAGTGCAGGCGCAATCTCATAAAAGCAATGAGCGATAGAGAAGTGAAGTGCATTTCTCAGACAAGGAAGTCTATAATACCTGGAGAGAGCTAACCATTAGCATTCAAGGACAGCCGCTTTCACGCGATTTGAAATCAGCACCACATTTTTGTGCCTTTTGAGCCAGTTATCTGACCCGGAAAGTGACAAATCTCTCTGGAGCTGCAGGAAAAGACATCATGACCGACTGGCTGATGGCAACACAAGAACATAAACAGTCCCAAGCTCTTAACAACTATCATGAGTCCGTTTCCTGTTTATACGAGCCCTCAAAAAACCAGTCACTAGATAAATATCTACTGTGATGTAATGAAGTATTAGCAATATATGTTGCTTGCAAAAATATTCCATCAGAAAACACAGATATTTTTTTAATTGAATGGCTGTCAGTGGAGATGATATAATCACGGCATCCACATGGCTTATTTAAACATGCTAACTAGCAAAACCTCTATGCCAATCTACAGCAGGTCTTGTGTATAATTTCACATTACCCAGTTGTTTTATCTCATCACATTCAATTCAGATGCAAAACCAGAATTCGGCTTATATTTTCCAATAACACAATAGAACAGTGGAATAAGAGGAAAGAGGAATAAAGCATTTTGCATTTTGCTAACATAATTTTGTAGTTGTCAGGTGTGATATTCTGTTTGTTGAGGCAAGGTTTGTTATATCTTTGTGCGCTGGCTGTATTGTGTGAGTGTATGTTTGCACAGGCGAGAGAAGGACTGAGAGAGCCAGATAGAAGGTTGAGACAGGTGGCATAGGTCACAATGAGTTTAAGTCTGTATTATGCTTTTGTGTGGATATAAAAGATGAGCTGTAGATAGGTGTAGTCCCATATATATCATTCATATCATATGATCTGTGGTATTAAAGACTTCTATCCTCTAATGAAATCTTACTGTGAATTGAACTGGGGGATTTATTATCTGTGCAACAAAGAGAATCAATGATCCTCAGAAGTCTCCTGCTTTTATAGGAAATGATCTCCAACACACACACGCACATGATCAAACGCGCATACACACACATACTCTTTGACAAATGGCTTTCATCTTCCTGGTTCTCATCTCACAGTTGTATATCAACTCTCTCATTTCTTCGCCATTTTCCATGGTTCTCTCTCTCTTTCTGTGTGTGTGCACGCACTAGACAAAGTGACTTAATGTCATGAAGTCATTAGGATGTAAAGAGAAAAAGCAGAGATGTGGAAGGTGTTCACAGTATCTTTCTTACACCCAAACACACATACACACTCACATGCACTAATATGGAGGCGGATGACGATCTGACAGCAGTGATCCATCAAGCATCCGAAAGGGAACTCTCAGAAGAGAAACAGAGAGAGAGAAAAACTGGTGTAACGTCAGAGAAAAGTGCATTGTGCATTGTTATGCAGTTGCTATGATGTTCTGGGTGGTTGCTAGGGCATTGCTAGGTTGTTCTGTGGTTGCTAGAGTGTTTTGGGTGGTTGCCAGGGCATTGCTAGGGTGATAGATCTATCATCTATCTAAATAAGCAAATAGGTTTAAACATTTTTGTTTGTTTGTTTTAGTAAATCAGTCAGGTTTGATAATTTTTGACTCCGCAGGATGAATTCGTATTTCAAAAGTCTTATTTATCTGACCCAGCAGTGACCCTCTCAGCACTGCACACTCAGACTCCCTGCATCGATCCATCTAGGCATCTGATTATTCATCCAACCATGCCTTCATATGCCTGTCCATTTCTCTATTTATTCAGTCATCCATCATCTTTCCATCCACCATCCAATTTGTCTGCCTCTAGTATCTGTCTGTCTGTGTCTGCCTTTCTGTATGAATCTTTTTGAGCAGGTCATTCTCATAATTCTTCTCATTTCCTGTTCTTCTGTGTCTGAGTTCACTGTCTCAGAGCAGTGAATCAGCAGAATATAAACTCTGATCCTTAAGCACTGGAATGTGCTCGATATCCTGTATAATATGATCCTTATATCTGTCAGTCCACATCTTGCATTTTATGTATTACCTGCAGGTTTGTTTATCTGCCATAGTGAGGACTTTGCATAGATTTTTACTGATTAATGATATTTTCTAATCCCCTAAACCTTCTATAGAAATCTTTCTGGATTTGTATAATGCCATAAAGACACGAGAAAGCAGTAACAGAAATGAACTTACTGGTTTGCAAATGTTAAGGATGATTCAAGAAATGTACCAAAAAATCTCAGTCGCTTTGGTACACTTCATGAATCACCCTTAACGTTTGCAAACCAATTAACAAGTCACATTTTTACAGTCTTTTACAGTTAAAATCACAATAGTTTTTTTTAGTGTTGCATATTTGATGCGAATTTAATCTTCAAACGGTCTTGCTTTATAAACTTAATTTATGAGGTCTGTGAGTCATTGAATTTGAAACACTTCAACGAATAAAAATGTCTTCTACATTAATAAATAACAATATGCAAAATGATCAAAATTAGCTATCAATTAACTGAAGTCTTTTCTGCCTAAATGAACCATTGTTGACCAATTGACCACCTTCATAATCCTGGTGAACAGCATGTCTATGCTGGTACATCATCTGGACCAGCCCTACACCAGCACACACCGGCACTGAATTTATTTTGGCCCAAGCTATTTTTCAGCAGGGCTTGTGAAATACCAGGATAGGTATCACAGTGAAGATTTTAGCACAATGCCCGGTGCTCTGTGCACATCTCTCTTCTACATGATCTGTCCTCCTTCATCAGAACCTGCTGTTCCTGCACAGCTACAAGCTAACTGCTAATGAACTCATTCTGCTTATATAATGCTGCTGCAGGGGTATACACAGAAAGAGAGGCAGAGAGAAAGTGTGTTGATAGACATGAAGGTAGAACACAACTGTGTTTGTTTAGGAAAGGAAAGGAAAGGAAAGGAAAGGAAAGGAAAGGAAAGGAAAGGAAAGGAAAGGAAAGGAAAGGAAAGGAAAGGAAAGGAAAGGAAAGGAAATATGATAAGATAGATTAGGAAAGGAAAGGAAAGGAAAGGAAAGGAAAGGAAAGGAAAGGAAAGGAAAGGAAATATGATAAGATAGATTAGGAAAGGAAAGGAAAGGAAAGGAAAGGAAAGGAAAGGAAAGGAAAGGAAAGGAAAGGAAAGGAAAGGAAATATGAGAAGATAGATTAGGAAAGGAAAGGAAAGGAAAGGAAAGGACAGGAAAGGAAAGGAAAGGAAAGGAAAGGAAAGGAAAGGAAAGGAAAGGAAAGGAAAGGAAAGGAAATGTGAGAGGAAAGGAAAGGAAAGGAAAGGAAAGGAAAGGAAAGGAAAGGAAAGGAAAGGAAAGGAAAGGAAATATGAGAAGATAGATTAGGAAAGGAAAGGAAAGGAAAGGAAAGGAAAGGAAAGGAAAGGAAAGGAAAGGAAAGGAAAGGAAAGGAAAGGAAAGGAAAGGAAAGGAAAGGAAAGGAAAGGAAATGAAATATGAGAGGAGAGGAAAGGAAATATGAGAAGATAGATAAGGAAAGGAAATATGAGAAGATAGGAAAGGAAAGGAAAGGAAAGGACAGGACAGGACAGGACAGGACAGGAGAGGACAGGAGAGGAGAGGAGAGGAGAGGAGAGGAGAGGAGAGGAGAGGAGAGGAGAGGAGAGGAGAGGAGAGGAGAGGAGAGGAGAGGAGAGGAGAGGAGAGGAGAGGAGAGGAGAGGAGAGGAGAGGAAATGAAATGAAATGAAATGAAATAAAACAAGCTTTTGGAAAAAAGGGTCAAGGTAGGAAGGGAAGCCATTGTAAACTGTTCTCTTAAGGCAGGTTACAAACAATACAATAAGTAGAGGAGGGAAAATGTAAAATCTAGATGTATGTAAACACCCAGGCCTTTCTTTGAATTGAGTTGAGGAACAGATAACTCAGAGGAAGAGACGAAATATGAATAAACAGACGAAAGTATCGAAGAGGCAGTCCTTGATGTATTGGGTGCTGGCATTGATGACAAAGAGAATGCTTTGGTGACAGAGAAAATGCATGGAACTTTTGAAGCAACCTCTCACTTAATGACAAACACACACAGAGAGAGAGAGAGAGAGAGAATACACCAGCTTGAGAGAGGCAGATAGATAAAGGCTGTAGCGCAGTGTAAAGTGTCCTTCATGTGTGCGCATGAATATGCATAGAGAAGCGTGCGCTCTGGGTGGAGAGCACTACAGCTCTTCAGCTGTTTGTGTGTGAGTGTGTATGCATGTGTTGTCATTATTGCACTGTAAAATCAATCTCTCTTGTGTTGTGTCGCAAGCCTCGAATGCGTGCTTGAGTTTATGCGAGGGGAGAAAGAGGCAAAAGAGGTGGAAAAATAAATGGCCCACAAAGTACCTTAAGCTCCATAAATAACTGGATATACACATCTGACTTCATTGGAGGGAGAGAGGTGTTTGTGTCTGTGTGTTTGTGTGCAGTCATAACCATTTCTAGAGCAGAATGCTGTTCTCTGACCCATTCATGTGTATCCAGTCAGCCACTGCCAATTTACAGCTGTTTAATTGACTACAAAAGGTCAACATCTAGTCCTGTCTTCAAAACACCACACGACCACCACACAAATTGTCAGACACTAAGAGAAGCATAGGAAAGAAAAAAAAACAAATGAGATTTCTTTAAAAGTGAAGTGCAGAACTGATGCATCAGCAAACAGGAATACAAAAATAATGTTTCCAGAACTAATAGCCCCGCCTCGAACTCATGCCATTGGTTGAGCCAGTGTTGCTATGGCTATGCTCATTTTTACTCAGTTAAGATTCCTCATTTTGCCCAAATCCCAGAATCCATTGCAGTCACCTCAGTAAATCCTACATGGCAGACAAAGCAAGATTTTGATTAGAAGTATTCTTATAATGCATTTAATAACAAAAACAACATGCAGACACCAAACTCTTTTGGAATCAATTGTGAGTTGAGCACTATTACCACAAAGTTTCTGCCGATGTGGAGTGTTCAGAATCAATAGCGAAATTTTGCCCAAATTTTGCTGGCAAAACAGGTCCATTGTCTATTGTCAACAGTGTTGCGATGTATGAAGCACAGCTCACACAGAAGTCACTTTTAAACCAAGCAGTTTTCTGTTGGTCAATGCGGCAAATCCATGTGAGCAGCTTGAACCCGTTGAACCCCGATTATGTGGATTCCTATTGAAATGACTGGATTAAAAAAAAAATCGCCTAATAACGGTAAATGTGACTGCACCTTTAGAAAGCACTGCAATCCCTATTGAAAAAAACAGCATATCATCTCTTCCTCTATCACTCCCTCGCTACCCCGACCATCACACTCAGCCAATACTGCTTTGTGTGTGTGTGTGTGTGTGCGCGTGCGTGCGTGTGTGTGTGTGTGTGCGTGTGTGTCTGTGTCTGTGTGTGTGAGTGTGAGTGTGAGTGAGAGTAGTTACCTTTTGTCTGTGTTGATCCCAGGTCAATTAGCTGTTCATTTCCAGGTGTTTATCTGCATGTGTTTAAGTTTCAAAGGTGTTTGCTAATCCAGACTGAGGTGTTTATCCCTTATCAAGGTAGAAAAGTGTCCTCGAGTTTTTGTGTATCTATCCCGTGTCCACGTGCACAATTCAAACATGAGGATTCAACTTGAGTCAGAATATCAATTCCACTCGTATCTCCTCCAGTTTGGTTTGTGGAAAACACCAGGATATGCTCTTTCCTTGTTAAAATGTTCCTGCTGTGAAACATTTTGGCCTTGGGGTCTTCCAGCAGTTTCACATTTCCACTGAATGCGTTCTAAGATTCTCACCATATTCTTCCACTTTTGAGTTTTTCCAGTTGTTCTTCCCTCTATTTTCCAGGATCCTGCTGTTTTTATCTTCCTCCCATCTTATTTTCCTGCTCCTTTTTTATACACCTGCCATGTTCATTTGCTCATTTTCCCATTCAACACCTCCTCATCTTGCTCTCTCATTCTGTCAGTCTGTTTATGCTTAATTCCAGATGTGCACCTTGTTTGTGTTCTCCTCCAAATTGCTCTGATTGTTGTTTTCATGTATTCGCCTCTTCAGTTGTTTGTTCCATTCGTCTTTCAGTGTCGGATTCCAGTGAGCTGCCAGTTCTGAGGCCTTTATGTCTCACGGCAAAACAACGTCCCAAGCACAGAAAAAAACGGGATGGTGGGAGAGAGGAATGACTGAATGGGATAGGGAGGATGAGTAAGGAATGAGAGGGAGAAAGAGAGAAGAAAAATATTCAATATTTCAATTAATTTAAGTTGTCATTGTGAATACACATACACAGTGATACTTTGATTGAAAATAAATATGATAAAGACTGAAATCTTTTAACTGACTTAATCAAATTATTTTTGTCTTAGATGTTTCTTCTAAAATTCCTTGGAATAAATACAAATATTAACAAATGAGACAATTGTTGGCATACAATAAGAGCATAGAGCATTCAAATTAATGTGGAAATTGTGAAACTAAATTAAATTAATATATAAAATAATATTTAAATTACATAAATAAATAAATAATTTTGCTGAGAAATGTTTGAAATCATATTGAAATCTCCAAAGTCTCTTGACAAATTTAGCACAGCTTCAATGAGACGTTCTTGAGATCTCTTCTGATATGTTATTGGGGAGAATCAGGAGACCTCAGCTTTTTCTCTCATTTGCTGCCATCTAAGAGAAACAATTGAGATGTAAACAATATCTCATTTGAAATTTTTCTTTCAGTGAAGAGAGATAATAATTAATTACATGCATCTTCCAATGTCATCGAATGCTGCCACTCAAAAGCACAGGGTCCAATACTACAATGCCCCCCACACCACCACCACTACCACCACCATATCCCCCATATGACAGGGGCCAGAACACCCCCCTCCCAGCCCAGGACATCAGCCCTGATGTCAACTCTCCATTTTGCACTTCTAAAAAAAATTCCTCTAGACTGCATATCTCTTCTTGTTTAGTTATCTCTGTCTCTCACTTTTTCCATGTTTTCTCAGATTGAAAAAAAACATTGATTCCTCTTGGAAATGTCACCAAAGTGGTTTCCTGTCCTTTTGTCTCTCACCTTCTCTCCCTGCCCCATCTCTATCACACACACACATCTCTAGTTATTTTTGTGTCCTCTTCAGCTTGTCATTCATCTTGAGCGTGTCTCAGACAGCACAGAGACAGCATTCAAATTAAACACCTCCTGTGTGTGTGCGTGCGTGCGAGTGTGTGCATGTGGATACATGTGTGTGTGTGCGCATGTGTGTGTGTGCGCATCATGAGAATCACAGATGCAGACGGAGTGTTTTTTAATCTGTGGGTGCGGTGACAGTGTGTTGTGTGTGAGAGTGACAGTGCTGCTTTGTGTGTGAGTCTGTGACTACTAGTTAATGTGTGTGTGTGTATGTGTGTGTGTGAGAGAGAGAGAGAGAGAGAGAGAGAGAGAGAGAGAGAGAGAGAGAGAGAGAGAGAGAGAGAGAGAGAGAGAGAGAGAGAGAGAGAGAGAGAGAGAGAGAGAGAGAGAAAGAGAGAGAGAGAGGAGTTAAGCAGCTGTCTTATGGTGTCAGGCATGTCACCATGCAGATTGACAAGCTTTCATCTTCATCATCTCTCTGTCTCATCATCTGTTTCTCTTGTTTTTATATTCATTATCAGAAATGTCATTTTTTCTCTTTACTCTTAATATCCATTTTACATCCATCATTTAAATAACACACATACAAATGCATCCACACAAACCTGCTTTTCGAGCATTTCCAGTCGAGTAGTCCTGCAGGAAAAGGCGATCCGACTCCTGGCTTCCTCAAAAGCGAAACAAGACCCTCTTTCTCTCTCTTTCGGACTCTGGTCCTCTTCCCTCCCTCTCTTGATTTCTCTCTCTCCGTCTAACACTCCCTCGTTCTCACCAGCTGTGTGTCGCTGAATCTCTTCAGAGGACAAACTCCTCTTTTTTTCATCCCTCTTTCCTTCTCTTCTGCCACAGCTGATTGAAATTTAAGTCATTTTTAATCCTGCCGGTCAGGTATCCAGGGAGAGACAGAACAGAAAAAGAGAAATTTGAGCAAAAAAAGGAAAAATGACAGATCTTTTGTAGTGCTGGATATTTTTAGCAATTCCCCTCCATACCTCTGTCAATTGTTTCTAGTGCAGTTTTTCACTGGTTTCTACTCATTTTTTTTGTTTGTTATTTTTCTTCTCTTTTGCAAGCAGTTGAGATGTTTGCGCGAGCCAACCAGCGAATAAGGAGCGAGTGTCGACTACATGCACTGATACAGTGAGAGAGAATGAGGGAGGGGGCTAAAAGAGAAAAAGAGAGAGAGAGAGAGAGATGGACAGCCTCCAGCAGTATTGGCTGAGTGTGATGGTCGGGGTAGCGAGGGAGTGATAGAGGAAGAGATGATAGAGAAGCAGAAGGAAGAGCTAAGTATGGATAAATGGATGGAAGAGAGTGATACGGAGAGGGAGGTGATAAAGATGTACCAAACGCAGAGAGGATTGATATCAAATTTACAACTGCCTGCTGTTAATAAGATTGGAATTTTCAGTCCTAAACACTCTTACAGTGTTTAACGCTGTTCATACATGACATATACAAGAGATAATGATGTTTTCCTGCTAATATTGCAGCTTATTTTCTGTTTGAATGAATGTGTCTATTATTTATGTGTTTGTTTTCCTTCATTGTTAAGTTCCAAATGTCCCTGCAAAGATGGTAAAACATGAAATCACCTGTATAAAATAGTTTCCATGAGGAAATCATCTTAATACATATACTAAATTAGGTAATTTCTGTTTTTGTGAGGGTTCGATTTAGAGGATAGGAAATATTGTTAGCTCAGTTTAAAAACATTAGATGTCAGTGCAAGTCTCCATGAAAAACAAACGTGTGATATTTGTATATGTCTGTGAAATATAAGGAAGGTGTTAAGGGGGGGTTAAACAGACTGTGACAAGTGTGTGTGTGTGTGTGTGTGTGTGTGTGTGTGTGTGTGTGTGTGTGTGTGTGTGTGTGTGTGTGTGTGTGTGTGTGTGTGTGTGTGTGTGTGTGTGTGTGTGTGTGTGTGTGATTTATCCAGCTGTACCATCATTGGGCACCTCTCATCCCTGCCTGCTGTATTTGTCTTGTCTTATTAGTTATTATAGGAATAGATGAGTTGTGAACAGCCTTCGAATTGACCTAGTTAAAGGCAAACACATAGAGTAATGAGGGAGAGAGAGAGAATATGGAATGGTGTTATCTTAAGAGAGAGTTTTAGATTTTCATTTTATGTCATTTTTCATTTTAAAATGCATTTCATAATATCTTTTGGCTGGTTTATTTCCATAATGATATTGAAAACGGTGGTCACGTTCTAGCAAACACAAACCAATACCATACCACACTCAAACACATTTACACAAAGACACCGCACTAAAAACAGACTCACACGTCAACAACACATCAACACTCCATACTAATAATAAATATACAGCAACCATGCATCCATAGAAAAGCAGTTTGTTTAAACATGCATATGTGTGTTTATTGTGTATGAGGTTTATTAGAAATGAAGACTATTCAGATGTGAGATACCTCATTTGTTCAGTTGATTAGAGGTTGCAGTGGTATGTAACTCTAATGAAAAACCAGCACTCCTTCCTCATCTCTTTCCTCATTGTTATTCTTGATTTATAGCGGGCAGGTGGATTAATCTGACGAATAATCTGACAATATTTAAATGACATGAGATTATCTGCATTAGCCAACAAACTGTGTCTAATGAACAGAAGAGTCACTCTCCCTTGTGTTACAGTCTGTTTTTTAGTATTTTTGAGTGAATTGTTATAAATGTTCAGCATTATTTTTCAACATATATGTGTAGGTCTAAAATGATATAATTAAAGCTGCAGTACAGAAGATTTTTGGGGGGTTAAAAATGAACAAAATCAATTACTGAGAAAGTACATAAAAACAGTGTTCAAAACTTGCCTGTCTACTTGCTTTACCCTGATTCACAATGGCAATCTTATAATAATGATTTATAATTTGAGCTCTTGGGTTGAATTTTGGGAGAAATGTCACTTTGATGCCATTCATCTTTGATTGTTTACATCGCAATCATAAATAAAGAGAATTACAGTGTGTGTGCGGTGTGAAGTGTGTTAACTAACTTGTGGAAGTTATAACTAAATAACTAAACAGTGGAAGAAAGTTACACACATTATTCATGGATATTCGGAAACTGATATTGGAAAATATGAATATGTTTAGGCATGCACTTATGCATCATTATTTAAACTCTATTTTGTGTGTGTATATAAAAAGGTTATATTATACATTAGAATACAATAAAATCAAATAAAAAATTAAAAAAGTTTTAAATGTTACATATTATTTAGGCATAATAACTTTTTAAAAGGTACAGGACAAAAAAGCAAATTAATTCAAAATATGTTAAAGATTACATTTAACAGTGCTATTAAATTATAAGTGTTTGAAAAATGAACTTTCAGTGAGCATTGGATGACTTTAAAATGTAAAGGTAGTCGGAAATGTGTACACATATCCAGTATTGGCCAACATTTATGAAATAATAATAATAATAAAAAACCTAATGTGAATGACTGATATGGTATTCATATATTGTGCATCCCTAATTATTTCTTTGTTATCTGCTGCAAAGACATTTATACATTTGTAAAAGTGGCTTAAGTGTCCTAATGCTGTTGGAGCCACTCTATCGGTTTTGCATTAAGCCATTGAAGAACCCATATTAGTCAACCACTATTTATTTTCACACTGTGCAGAAGGGCCTCCACCCCCACCCTGTTTGTCTGTGTGAGAGAGCAATGTGTGTGTTTTGTGTTCCTCTATATTTAGTTCCTCCCCCATCCTCACTCACGTTTAGTCATAGCACATTCACACCATTGTCATAACACATGCGAATCAAAAGCGACAATTAATCTCAGAGGCAGTGTCACGCTCACCATTAAACTCTTCCTTGTTGTCTCGTGCTCACAAACTCAGTTCAGCACCACGGACAGCGCTTGCAATGAAAGTTTCTGTCTTACACCTTGAAAGGAATGTTGTTGTCTGTTTACCATCTCTGCTATTACTCTTTTGCAGTTTAGTAGAAAAATAGAGAGAGACAGATGGATAGATGGAACGATGGATTACTTGACAGGCCTCTATTCATGCACTAATGGCTTCACACATTTAGGAAGAATGTGTGTGTGTGTTTTGTTTGTGCACTTTTTTTTCCAAGAACTGTGTTTGTTCTTGAACAGATGTCAATTACGCTGACATGACTATACTTTACTTTGTCACGCCCCACTAGACAGACAAATAAAGGCCTTTGATTAAACTGTTTTTTGCATAGAATTGTGTGCATTCGTTGTAATTTGTTTATTTGTTTGTTTGTGCGTGTTGCTCTTTGTGCAAATAAAGAGATTGTGGACAGTCACAGACCTGTTTGAAATAGGCACACTTTGCCACAGGGCTGTTTGGAAGTGCTTAACAAATAGTCAGTTTGTCTAACATTTAGCGAGAGAGAGAGAGAGAGAGAGAGAGAGAGAGAGAGAGAGAGAGAGAGAGAGAGAGAGAGAGAGAGAGAGAGAGAGAGAGAGAGAGAGAGAGAGAGAGAGAGAGAGAGAGAGAGAGAGAGAGAGAGAGAGAGAGAGAGAGAGAGAGAGAGAGAGAGAGAGAGAGAGAGAGAGAGCGCTAGCTTGTGTTGTGTGAGATGTGGTCAGATCTTTATTTGATGTCTCTAATATCAGTTGGTTTTTTGGCATTAGTTCCTAAACACAGAACAGATGGACAGCTGGAAACAATGGACTTCAGCAAGTTTTGAGATATCACTAGAATTTCTTAATTCTCTGTAGATTATAACATGTGCTCAAGTTTCCTTTCTAATCATTAGAATTTGTCTTTTTTGTTATACATACATAAAGTCTACACTAAAGATTTCATTACATACACTTAAAGGATGTTTCACCAAAAAGATTTGTTACATCGTAAAAGTAATCCATATGAATCCAATAGTTTAATCAAGACTTCTGATGAGACGTTGTTTTATATGATTAACAGGTTTAATGTAGGCTTTTATTCACATATAAATATTGATCAACGCACACACTGAGTACATCAAATATGGAAAAAGAGCTATCGTGTTTACCATATTTGATGAGCAGTATGTGTGTTGATCAGTGTTTACCTACTCATTTTGGACTTCGAAAGCAATCAAATATGAAATTATTTGTTGTGTAGACTTTAATGGATGGACAATAATGATGAGAAAAATTATGTTCTGAAGATGAACAGAAGTTTTATGGGTTTCGAATGACATGAGGATGAGTAAATTATGGCAGAATATTTGGAAGAACTATCCCTTTAGATTAAATAAATGTTCAACAGTTATGGAATAATAAGTCAAGTCGAACCAAACTGAATTTAAACAGTGATGAAGTCGTCAAACTGAGTCAAACCAAACAGAACTGAATTGCAATCGATCATTGATCAGGAATAATAAGTCAATCAGTGAGTTGAGTCGAGTCAAACCGAACTGAACACATTGAATCAAGGAGCTGGAATAATGAGTCAAATAAAGTCAAGTCAAATAAAACTGAACTGAATCAATGATCAGGAATAATGAGTTGAATCAAACTGAATTTAATTGAATCAATTGAAATGGAATCAAGGAGTAGAAATAATGAAGACCAAGAAGCATAGATAAATGAGAGACTTCTCTATCAAAAGACTGACATGATTAAACAGAAAACAATTTGAGAGAAATAGAGAGATAAGACCGCTGTAAGGCCGGTCTGTTAAATGAGGCCAAAAAAGAAAAGACAGAGACTGAATTTGACCCTGCAGGGCTTCACAGGAGTGAACTACAGCCAAATTAGAGCAACAATGACATGGAAAAAAAAGTCAGAGAAAGCAAGAAATACATACATGTACAAGACCAGTAACCTTCATTTTCCCAGTCCTTCTCTCATTCAGGACTTTTCAGATCTTTCCTCAGCACTTAATCTGTTTTCTTTCATACTGTTCTTTTCATAACTGTTCATCACTCATCACATTAGATCCAAGCAGGAGAAGAATAGGATGGAAAACGTCTCGGTTACGTATGTAACCCTCGAATTGGGATCACTTCTGGGAGCCCCTATCAGCTTCGAGTGTATACAGAACGGGCCAATGGCCATTGGCGTGCAGGATTTGCATCTCGCGCTCCGCCCCGCACCGCGGGTATAAAGCGGAAGGAGATGCAGTGCACCTTTGTTTTTCACTGAGGAGCCGAACTAGTGACTCGGCCATGCAGTGATGGTACAGCAACTGTGGCGACGGGACGTACGTCTCCGTTCCCTCCTTCAGGGAACGAGGGTTACATACGTAACCGAGATGTTCCCTTTCAGTCGGTCACATTCGACGTACGTCGGACGTCACCGACAAATTGGAAAACGCCATGGAAAACGCCACAGTTACTACCACTTCCAGCGCCCAGCGAAAGCCCCTCAGACCCCCGTCTGTTCGGGGCGGGGAACTCACGCAGGGAGAGTCACTGCTGCTGTTCCGCAAGACCCACTCAGCAGAGTATTGGATAACGCTGGGAAAGCGTGCCCCGGGGGGGCCGCTGCGGAAGCCACATCCTACCCGTAGGGAGGTATCATGTGGAATATACACGTATGGACTGGCCGTGGGCAATACAACATACGGAAGTCCCAGGGGTGGCCCCGGCCAATGCAGGCGGGAGACTACACCACACAGAGACGGCAGAGCGAGCTCTGCCAAGGAAAACACACGGGCTCGCCGTAGGGAGCCGTACCGTGGAAGAATACACATATGGGACCATAGGGGTCACAACATATGGATACCCAGCCTAACACAAGTTCCACCAATGCATACGAGTGTTAGACCTGGCGTCGGACGCTCCACCACGTCTGACTGCCGCGGGTTGTGGAGGACTCAACAGGGTTCGCCGTTCTGGGGAAGTCGACTGGAGCATATCAGCGCACGTATCCGGTCCATGAGGAGGGGAATGGCGCAGCAAGCCGACACTAGAACGGGCACTTCGGTGTTACTGGCTATTTGAAGCGAGCACACGGGAAGAAACCGGCTCTCCACGGAGGCTATAAAATCTAGCGTGTTAGGTGTCGCCCAGCCCGCAGCTCTACAATATCTGTCAGCGAGGCGCCATGCGCCAGCGCCCAGGAAGAGGCCACACTCCTAGTGCCCTCAACCCGAGCGGGCAAGGCATGCCTTGGGTTTCATACGCCAAGGCGATGGCATCCACTATCCAGTGAGCCATCCTCTGCTTGGAGACAGCCTTTCCCTTCTGCTGGCCTCCGTAACAGATGAAGAGCTGTTCTGAGGTCCTGAAGCTTTGCGTTCTGTCCACGTAAGTCCGCAGAGTGCGAACGGGACAGAGAAAAGCCAGGGCTGGGTCTGCCTCCCCCGAAGGCAGAGCTTGCAGGTTCACCACCTGGTCCCGAAAGGGAGTGGTGGGAACCTTGGGCACATATCCAGGCCGGGATCTCAGGATTACATGAGAGTTAGCCGGCCCGAATTCCAGGCACGATTCGTCGACCGAAAATGCCTGCAGGTCCCCTACCCTCTCGATGGAACCAATGCAGTCAGGAGTACTGTCTTCCAAGACAGAATTTTTAACTCAGCTGACTGCAAAGGTTCAAAGGGTGCTCTCTGCAATGCGGTTAGTACCAGAGATAAGTCCCAAGAGGGTATAGAGTGAGAGCGAGGCGGATTTATTCTCCTCGCCCCCCTCAGAAACCTGACAACCAGATCGTGCTCTCCTACGGACTTACCTTCAACTACATCGTGATGTGCAGCAATGGCGGCGACATACACTTTGAGGGTGGAGGGAGACAGCCTTCGCTCCAACCCTTCTTGCAGGAAGGAAAGCACAGAACTGATCGAACATCTCCGGGGGTCTTCTCGTCGAGAAGAACACCATTCGACGAACAGGTTCCACTTCAACGCATAGAGGCGCCTCATAGAGGGAGCTCTAGCCGAAGTGATGGTGTCTACCACAGTCTGGATGCGGGTGCCATAGGGTGCCCCGTCTCTGAGTCAGAAGGTCCTTCCTCAGAGGAATGGGCCAAGGAGGTGCTGTCGCGAGGAGCACTAGTTCCGGGAACCAGGTCCGGTTGGGCCAGTACGGCGCAACGAACAAGACCTGCTCCTCGTCCTCCCTGACTTTGCACAGTGTCTGTGCAAGAAGGCTCACTGGGGGAAAACGCATACTTGCGTAGGCCCCGGGGCTAGCTGTGTGCCATCGCATCCGAGCCGAGGGTCCCCTCGGTCAGGGAATAAAACAACCGGCAGTGGGACGTGTCCGGGGCGGCAAACAGGTCTACCTGTGCAGTCCCGAAGCGACTCCAGATCAGCTGGACCACCTGGGGATGGAGTCTCCACTCTTCGTGAGCTCGTCGGCAGCATGATTGAGCAGGCCCGGAATGTGAGTGGCACGAAGCGACCTCAGATGCTTCTGACTCTAGAGGAGGAGATGGCAGGCGAGTTGTGACGTGCGGCGAGAGCGTAGACCACCCTGTTTGTTGATGTACGCAACGGCCGCAGTGTTGTCCGTACGGACCAGAACGTGCTTGCCTTGTAGCGGCCCTTTGAGGCGGCTCAGCGCAAGACGAACTGCTAACAGCTCAAGGCAATTGATATGCCATTGCAGTTGAGGCCCCGTCCACAGACCCGAAACTGCAAGCCCGTTGTACGTGGCCCCCCAGCCGGTGGATGAGGCATCTGTGGAGACAACAGCATGCCTGGACACTTGTTCTAGGGGAACTCCTGTTCGTAGAACGAAGGGTCCGACCACGGACTGAAGGTTTGGTGGCACTTCGGTGTTACTGAGACACGGAACGAGCCGCTCTGCCACGCCCATCTCGGGACTCGGCCGTGTAGCCAGTGTTGAAGCGGCCTCATATGAAGCAATCCGAGCGGCGTCACTGCGGCTGCGGATGCCATATGCCCCAGGAGCCTCTGAAAATGTTTCAGTGGTACCGCTGTCCTGCGTTTGAATGAATTCAAGCAGTTCAACACCGACTGGACGTGCTCCTCTGTGAGTCACGCTGTCAGATTGACCGAGTCCAGCTCCATACCGAGAAAAGAGATCCTCTGCACGGGGCAGAGTTTGCTCTTTTCCCAGTTGACCCGAAGTCCCAACAGGCTGAGGTGACTGATCACCATGTCCCTGTGTTCGCACAACTGCGCCCGCGACTGAGCCAGGATCAGCCAGTCGTCGAGGTAGTTGAGTATGCGAACACCACGCTCTCTCATGGGAGCAATGGCCGCCTCCGCGACTTTCGTGAAGACACGGGGCGACAGGGACAGCCCGAAGGGTAGGACTCTGTACTGATATGCCCGTCCCTCGAACGCAAAGCGTAGGAATGGTCTATGTCGAAGGAGAATCGAGACATGAAAGTACACGTCCTTCAGGTCGATCGCTGCAAACCAATCTTGGGGACGGATGCACCTGAAGATGCGTTTCTGTGTTAGCATTCTGAACGGCAGCCTGTGAAGGGACCGATTCAAGAACCGCAGGTCCAAGATTGGCCTTAACCCGCCGCCTCTCTTGGGTACAATGAAGTACGAGCTGAGAAGCCTGTCTTCATATCGGCTGGAGGGACCGGCTCTATCGCGTCCAGTAGGACTGCGATCTCCGCCTGTAGCACGGGGGCATCCTCCTTCAACACCGAGGTGAAGTGAATGCCCCTGAACTTGGGGGGCCGCCGGGCGAACTGAATCGCATAGCCGAGTCTGATAGTACGGGTGAGCCAGCGGGACGGGCTGGGAAGCGCTAGCCAGGCTCCCAGCGACCGAACCAGCGGGACCAACGGCACCACAGACGTACCCGCAGCGGGGCAGCGCAGCGGAGTGCAGGGACCTGACTCGGACGGCATAGCGGCCCGAAGTGGGGTCTGAGTGTGCAATGCAACACTTACCTGCTTCCGCTGAGGGGGCGCACGGGTGTGAGGAGGCCTCTTGTGTGCGTCCTGGACACAGCCAGCACCCCCTGTTGGCGATAAGAGAGGCACCGGAGGGTGACAAGGCATGGGAGCGTCGTACACCGCCAAGCGCGCTCTCTTGGCACCCAGAGATTTTGGAAATAGCTCTAGTGAAGTTTTGGGTACCACTGGCACGAAGGCCAGTGGCGGAACAGAAATCAAAATTTGAACAAAGGATTCTCTCCCGGCCCTCCTCCGGGAGAAGGAGCGGTGCTGTCACCACCTCCTGAAGAGCTGTCCCCTCCATCTCTGGGTGCCAAGGGTGTTTCTGGACCAGGGTGGACATCGTCTGGCCGAGGGCCAGCGCTGTGACTTTAAATATGATCAGTCACTGTGCGCAGCTCAACCTCAGCTCAGAACTACCCTCGTCTCTTTTTAAGAGTGCAGGGCAGAGGTGGCCTGCCAGTGGCACTGCCACCCCACCGATGAGGGTAGTGAGAGAGAGGAAAACTTTATACAGAATTATGGCCCCTTTGGTGTTCCATATTTTGGCACCAAATAGTTCCACACTGCCAAAGCTTTCCAATGCACATCCGGGGAAAAGGCAAGGGGGCGGGCAAGGCGATTTACGCGTTGCACTACGCCTCAGCCACCTGGGAAAGCATGGCTGTCAAGTCTGAATCTGATTCAGCATGAGCACACACTATTATAGTGGGAATCTCAGCCTCATCTCATTTCCAGCACATAACAGCCCTCTCTCCGATGTAGCAATTGACATCTGTCCTCTGCTAGAGCCCCAAATGAAACGCTAGGTCCCTTTTTTAAAGACCAGCAATTCCATCTGAAAGCTACCAGCAGGCATGTGAGACAGTGAGCGTGGCCGTTAGACGGCACACAGCGCGCTGGACACTCAAGCCCCTATGAAAGGCAAGGCGAACAACGCGCTGATGTGGCCATGCTCTCATGAGAGAACATGACCACCCCGGAACACAGTCTCAACATGCTCGCGATGCGATAGAGGAGTGGGGGCCCACGGAGATGTACTCGGCAGGGAAGCCCCACTATAATCCTCAGGTCACCCAGGCATATTAGCCAAAGTAGCCCTTTTCTGGTGCACCAGAAGAGAAACTAGATCGGGGAATAGGTGAAGGGACTCAGCCCCGTTTGAGGTTGCGAGTCTTGACAGCGCATCTAAAGGGCCGAGTGACGCGCTGGGTTGCCGTGACAACCCGCGCTGTCAACTGGCAGCTAGACGGCACACGGCGCGCTGAACGCTCAAATCTTACGAGGAAGGAGAGACGAACAGCACGCCGACGTGATCACATTCTCCTTTTCTGAGAGAACATGGATCACCCACGAACACAATCTCAACATGCTTATGTGAGAGAGGTCGTGGCCGTCAATAAGGACAGGAAACAACCGCATCCAGAAACGCACGGGTGGAATGACGTCTTGAAAAAGACGCAGTGTCACACCCGTGTACTCTTTTAGGGAAAAAAGCTCTTTTAACGTGCTGAAGCACCCAGGGAGATAGCCGCGGCAAAAACACAGGGAATAGTGCAGCCTATGTTTTGCACTCAGAGTAATGTGAATGCCCACCGAACTGACAGAGTTGCTGTAATAACAGCAGTTTTTGCTCTCAGTGAGCTCGCGGTCCTCGCTGCTTCTCCTCTCTCGTTCTGATTATCTCTGTATAATACAGGAACACTCTTCAGCAGCACACAATCGGCTCCGAAGTGAATGACAAAGGTGTGCTGCATCTCCTTCCGCTTTATACCCACGGTGCGGGGCGGAGCGCGAGATGCAAATCCCGCATGCCAATGGCCATTGGCCCGTTCTGTATACACTCGAAGCTGATAGGGGCTCCCAGAAGTGATCCCAATTCGTCGGTGACGTCCGACGTACGTAGAACGTGACTGACTGAAAGGGAACTACATTAAATCCTGCATTAACTCTTCAGCTTCCATTGGAATCCTCGTGAGAAATCCCCTATTTTCTCTTAAGTTTTGCTGGGTAATTGGGTTCTGATCTCTTTGTAGAACACAACGTGTGATGTATGTGAGTTGAGGGGATCCCTCTGTGTGTGTGTGTGTGTGTGTGTGTGTGTGTGTGTGTGTGTGTGTGTGTGTGTGTGTGTGTGTGTGTGTGTGTGTGTGTGTGTGTGTGGCCCTGTAAACCGTATGTTATGGGGCAAAATTGTTGGTCCCCATGGGGAAAACAGCTTATAAATCATGCTAAGTGATGTTTTTTTTTTTTGTTTGTTTGTTTTTTGGAACATGGAAACCCAAAGAGTGTGTGTGTGTGTGTGTGTGTACATGTAGGGATATTGTCAAAATAGAGACAAAGTGTCAGTCAGCGTAGTCAACTTTGAAAGAGATTGAATTCAGATCTAACATCATTGCTTTTTCTGCAAGATCCTTTTTATATTCTTACTTTGACACATCATATTCTGTCTCTCCTGTAGTCCTTTAACACTTTCTAGATCTATTTCTGTGTGTCACATAAAACACACACAAACCTCCATCTCTCTTTTTGTACTTGTTTCTCTGTCATATGACGCACACATTCTTGTCTCATGCCCCATTGCGTACACTAAAACAGTGTTTATTGGTGCAGTGAGCGGTGTGCACTGCTGTTTTGATAGCTGCAGTCTAGGGGCCCATTCAAGTGCAGGAGCTCTGTTATGGCCTGAATTGCAGCTGTCTCAAAATGCTAATGCATTTATATCAGGAAAAGGAACCGAGTGCTTTCAGACAATACAGATTACAATGCAAACTTCCCACGCCTCGTGAGAGTACTAAAAAGCACAGTCACTGAAGTGGACTATTATGGGCCAACTTAATGCTTTGTTCTTTGTTAGCATCTAGAATAATAATACAATGTCTGCATTGTATTTGTTTGTTCATAAGTGGTGCTTGCTAAGGAAATTATAATTAATATTGCTCATACTTAGGATTAGATGGATGATAAAACAGGGTGAAAAAAAAAAACTCATAGACTTAAATTTTGGCATATGACCCGAGCCATACCAAAATATCATATAGACCAGTGTAGGATCTTTTGATTTGGGCCAGTATGCAACCACCTAGCAAGCACACACACTAAGAACACCATAGCAACACCCTAGCAATGACATAACCACACTCAGAAACCACTAAAACCTTAGCAACTGCATAGCAAACAACACCCTAACCACATTCTTAAATTACTCTGCATAGCAACCCCCTAGAAGCCACACAATCAAGTTCTGAAACCACTAACACTTCATAAATTTTATTGCAACTCCTTAGCAACTGCACAACCACATTCTAAACTCATTCAGAACAACTTAGCAACTGCATAACGGCATCTATAACAGGGATGGATAATCCCTGAACAGACACGCCCAACACACAACACAAAATCTAACCAAAGGTCTTCAAGATTACTTGAAAATTACAGGCAGGTAATGATTGATTAGGGATGGCCCTAAACTCTCCAGGACTGGAATTATTCATCCCTGCTCTTAAACCACTCAGCACATCTTAGCGACTATACAGCAACACTCTAGCAACCACATAACCACGTTTTGAAACCACTCGGAACACCTTAACGACTGTATAGAAACACCATTGCAACCACACAATTGCACTCTAAAACCATTCAGAACAACTTAGCAATTGCATAACAACGGCCAGTTTTGCACATGCAAGCACTATTTACGTATTTCCCCAGAAAATTTGGTAATTGTTGGAATTTACTGGAACTTGCTCTTGTATGGCCTATTTGTATTTACAGTGGGGAGAACAAGTATGTGATACACTGCCGATTTTGCAGGTTTTCCTACTTACAAAGCATGTAGAGGTCTGTAATTTTTATCATAGGTACTCTTCAACTGTGAGAGACGGAATCTAAAACAAAAATCCAGAAAATCACATTGTATGATTTTTAAATAATTAATTTGCATTTTATTGCATGACATAAGTATTTGATCACCTACCAACCAGTAAGAATTCCGGCTCTCACAGACCTGTTAGTTTTTCTTAAAGAAGCCTTCCTGTTCTCCACTCATTACCTGTATTAACTGCACCTGTTTGAACTCGTTACCTGTGTAAAAGACACCTGTCCACACACTCAATCAAACAGACTCCAACCTCTCCACAATGGCCAAGACCAGAGAGCTGTGTAAGGACATCAGGGATAAAATTGTAGACCTGCACAAGGCTGGGATGGGCTACAGGACAATAGGCAAGCAGCTTGGTGAGAAGGCAACAACTGTTGGCGCAATTATTAGAAAATGGAAGAAGTTCAAGATGACGGTCAATCTCCCTCGGTCTGGGGCACCATGCAAGATCTCACCTCGTGGGGCATCAATGATCATGAGGAAAGTGAGGGATCAGCCCAGAACTACACGGCAGGACCTGGTCAATGACCTGAAGAGAGCTGGGAACACAGTCTCAAAGAAAACCATTAGTAACACACTACACCGTCATGGATTAAAATCCTGCAGCGCACGCAAGGTCCCCCTGCTCAAGCCAGCGCATGTCCAGGCCCGTCTGAAGTTTGCCAATGACCATCTGGATGATCCAGAGGAGGAATGGGAGAAGGTCATGTGGTCTGATGAGACAAAAATAGAGCTTTTTGGTCTAAACTCCACTCGCCGTGTTTGGAGGAAGAAGAAGGATGAGTACAACCCCAAGAACACCATCCCAACCGTGAAGCATGGAGGTGGAAACATCATTCTTTGGGGATGCTTTTCTGCAAAGGGGACAGGACGACTGCACCGTATTGAGGGGAGGATGGATGGGGCCATGTATCGTGAGATCTTGGCCAACAACCTCCTTCCCTCAGTAAGAGCATTGAAGATGGGTTGTGGTTGGGTCTTCCAGCATGACAACGACCCGAAACACACAGCCAGGGCAACTAAGAAGTGGCTCCGTAAGAAGCATCTCAAGGTGCTGGAGTGGCCTAGCCAGTCTCCAGACCTGAACCCAATAGAAAATCTTTGGAGGGAGCTGAAAGTCCGTATTGCCCAGCGACAGCCCCGAAACCTGAAGGATCTGGAGAAGGTCTGTATGGAGGAGTGAGCCAAAATCCCTGCTGCAGTGTGTGCAAACCTGGTCAAGAACTACAGGAAACGTATGATCTCTGTAATTGCAAACAAAGGTTTCTGTACCAAATATTAAGTTCTGGTTTTCTGATGTATCAAATACTTATGTCATGCAATAAAATGCAAATTAATTACTTAAAAATCATACAATGTGATTTTCTGGATTTTTGTTTTAGATTCCGTCACTCACAGTTGAAGAGTACCTATGATAAAAATTACAGACTTCTACATGCTTTGGAAGTGGGCAAACCTGCAAAATCGGCAGTGTATCAAATACTTGTTCTCCCCACTGTACATATAATGTGATGGTGGACACATTCAATTCAGTGTCATCAGGTCTTGTTTTGCAAATGGATAAAGTATGTAATTTCAGGAACAAAGGTATATTAAGCAAATGAATTAAAAATAAAATGAATAAAATGAGTGGTTGTTGGTTGTTCTTAGTTTGGGCATCCCAAACTGACTTCATTCATATGGTGGCTGTGTACAAACCCGATTCCAAAAAAGTTGGGACACTGTACAAACTGTGAATAAAAACAGAATGCAATGATGTGGAAGTTTCAAATTTCAATATTTTATTCAGAATACAACATAGATGACATATCAAATGTTTAAATTGAGAAAATGTATCATTTTAAGGGAAAAATAAGTTGATTTTAAATTTCATGGCATCAACACATCTCAAAAACAAATTTGGGACAAGGCCATGTTTACCACTGTGTGGCATCCCCTCTTCTTTTTATAACAGTCTGCAAACGTCTGGGGACTGAGGAGACAAGTTGCTCAAGTTTAGGAATAGGAATGTTGTCCCATTCTTGTCTAATACAGGCTTGTAGTTGCTCAACTGTCTTAGGTCTTCTTTGTCGCATCTTCCTCTTTATGATGCGGCAAATGTTTTCTATGGGTGAAAGATCTGGACTGCAGGCTGGCCATTTCAGTACACGGATCCTTCTTCTACGCAGCCATGATGTTGTAATTGATGCAGTATGTGGTCTGGTCTTGTTTTATTATGTTGGAAAATGAAAGGTCTTCCCTGAAAGAGACGATGTCTGGATGGGAGCATATGTTGTTCTAGAACTTGGATATACCTTTCAGCATTGATGGTGTCTTTCCAGATGTGAAAGCTGCCCACGCCACACGCACTCATGCAACCCCATACCATCAGAGATGCAGGCTTCTGAACTGAGCGCTGATAACAACTTGGGTTGTCCTTGTCCTCTTTAGTCCGGATGACATGGCGTCCCAGTTTTCCAAAAAGAACTTCAAATTTTGATTCGTCTGACCACAGAACAGTTTTCCACTTTGCCACAGTCCATTTTAAATGAGCCTTGGCACAGAGAAAACGCCTGCGCTTCTGGATCATGTTTAGATATGGCTTCTTTTTTGACCTATAGAGTTTTAGCCGGCAACGGCGAATGGCACGGTGGATTGTGTTCACCGACAATGTTTTCTGGAAGTAGTCCTGAGCCCATGTTGTGATTTCCATTACAGTAGCATTCCTGTATGTGATGCAGTCCCGTCTAAGGGCCCGAAGATCACGGGCTTCCAGTATGGTTTTCCGGCCTTGACCCTTACGCACAGAGATTGTTCCAGATTCTCTGAATCTTTGGATGATATTATGCACTGTAGATGATGATAACTTCAAACTCTTTGCAATTTTTCTCTGAGAAACTCCTTTCTGATATTGCTCCACTATTTTTCGCCGCAGCATTGGGGGAATTGGTGATCCTCTGCCCATCTTGACTTCTGAGAGACACTGCCACTCTGAGAGGCTTTTTTTATACCCAATCATGTTGCCAATTGACCTAATAAGTTGCAAATTGGTCCTCTAGCTGTTCCTTATATGTACATTTAACTTTTCCGGCCTCTTATTGCTACCTGTCCCAACTTTTTTGGAATGTGTAGCTCTCATGAAATCCAAAATGAGCCAATATTTGGCATGGCATTTCAAAATGTCTCACTTTCAACATTTGATATGTTATCTATATTCTATTGTGAATAAAATATAAGTTTATGAGATTTGTAAATTATTGCATTCCTTTTTTATTCACAATTTGTACAGTGTCCCAACTTTTTTGGAATCGGGTTTGTAGATCATCTGACATCTTGCACTAGTTAATGTGTTCAGCTGCCACACATATTGAATAAATGCATGTGTTGTGACTGTCAGCTCATTATCTTAATCTCTCCTTTCTCTCTTTCAGACTAATATCCCCTTCCTGCAGAATGTATTGAGCAATAGCCAGTTCCTGTATGCCACAGTTGACACCCAGTTTATTGATGAGAACCAGGAACTTTTCAACCTCAAACCTACACAGAACAGAGCCCAGAAACTTCTACATTATCTGGGTCAGTGTGTGTGTGCATTTATCATTGTATTGCACCTGTGATGGCCTAAATGTGTGAGAGTGCATTTGTGCTTAAACATCTGCTGTATTTCTCCACAGGTCACATCATGGTAAATGGACCCATGACTCCTATTCCAGTTAAAGCCAAATGCTCATCTGTTGATCCAGTCGTTCCTGTTTCTCTGGGTATGACACACACACACACACACATACACACACACACCCCCCCACCCCCCCCCCCCCCCACACACACACACACACACACACACACTTGTATGTGGTGTAAGGACACTCTCTATAGGCATAATGGTTTTTATACTGTACAAACTGTATATTCTGTCCCCCTACACTAACCCTATACCCCTAATCCTACCCATCACATAAAACTACTGCCATTTTTTGAATGTCAAAAATGATAAAAAGTATGATGTTTAGTATGATTTTAAGCCTTTTGGGTTACGAGGACACAGGAAGTGTCTTTGTAAACCATGTTTACGTTGTAATACCCATGTCATAATGCATATTTGTGTCCTCATAAACCATATATGAAGTTGCTTAATATAGTAAATAAGCTACGCCTCTTAAAAATACTGCTTTAGCATACTTGCATGCTTGTGCTTTTGAACACAGACCAGCTTACAACTTCACAGTACATCAATAAATTATATACTGATAATTTACTAATGGTTTTCTTCATCATTTGTTCATGATTAACCATTGTTTATTGAGATAATGATACAGTTTTGACACAAATATATCAATGATTTTAAGTGATTAATAATATAATAACTAATAACTTATTCTACTAACAACTTGTTTATTTTGTGATTTACACATTTTTTAAGATAACTTACAACACGTTTGTAAATCATTATAATACCACTTATTAATCATTTATGAACACATATTTTGTAAATGATTAGTTCATGATTAACTAATAATTATATAAATAAATGATATAATAAATGATTTATAACTGAATTAACAAAACATTCATAAAATGTTAGCATATCACTTATTAATCATTTATGAATGTATAGTCATGTTTTGTAAAGGATTAGTTCCTCATTAACTAATAACTTATAAATGACTTATATCTGAACATTATTATAAAGTGTTACCAAAGATTTGATTTCTCATGTCATGTACCTTTTAATGAAACCTGAGAGATTTTTTTCTCATTCCACCAAAACTTTCAAGTTTCAAAAAGTTCATAAATGAGGTTTGTTCATGTACGTCAAGCATGTTTGAGCTTTCATTTACCATATTTAATGCTCACTTTGTCTGTGCATTAATCAATGTTTGTACACAAATAAAAGCCTAAAATGAAATATAAATAAATCAAGGTAACACTTTATTTTGATGGTCCCCTTTAGACATTTTGACTATATGTAACATTTCACATACATGTCAACTAACTCTCATTAGAGTATTAGTATAAGTATTAGTAGACTGTATTCTTAATATCTGCTAACACTGTCACAGCTTGTTGAAAGTAAGAAGGATGAAAAGGATCTAAATGCAGCAGCTTTAAACACTGAAACACTACTTTAAACACTACTTTTTTGTAGTCTTTAAAAAAAAAAATTCTCAGCTTTTTGCTCAAAATGTTGCTTTTTTTATGAAACTTACCCACATTCAAGTGTTGGAAAAAAAATGCATGAAGCTAGAATAAAACGTTTTTTTTATTATTCTTATTATTATTTAAAAGCAGAGGCTCTGCGTTCTTTCTTTTGATATATTGTATGTTCAGATATTCATACAACAAAATATTCTGGGGGCCATGAAATTTTTGTGAAAATGATCAAAAACACTGGCGGTGACTGGCAACTTAAAAAAAAAAAAAAAAAAAACGCTGGCGGGGAAAGAGCTCATACTCAACTAATACTCTAATGAGAGTTAGTTGACATTTATGTGCAACATTACCTATAGGTAACAGAATGTCTAAAGTGGACCACCATAATAAAGTGTAACCAATAAGAATTTTAATTTAGTAGCATCATTCTTTTAAGATAGTTTGGTTACTCCCAAAATCTGTACACACGTAACACTTGCCACATCAAAAGTACCACAACAGATGTTTGTAGAATACATACTCTTGTTTATAGCTGCCCTATACATTGGCAGCACTCCCCCCAGACTCTTCTCTCTCTCTTTCGCTCTCTGTGGATGGACTAGAGTGTGATAATGCAGCTTTAATCCTTCCCTTCTCTCCTTCCCTCTGCCAAATGAAAGAGGGATCCGGGCACATTAGAAATCTCATTACAGGGGTTTAGGTGTGTGTGAGCCGCATACCATGCTCCCTCTGCGTGTGTGTGTGAGAGAGAGAGAGATTCCTGAGGGATAGGTATGTGTATGCATATGTGTGTGCAATTAATTTAGCCAATTTTCTCTTATTCTCATTGGCATACCTTTTTTCTTGTTTGTTGAACATGATGTGTTGAAAAAAAAAAATGTGTGTGATTCCCAAAGGACCCCTGATGGATTGTGTGCCTATATGTATGCGCATCCAAAAAAAGTTTTCCCACTTTCTTCCTGCTCTCAGTGCTTTAGCTGAGAGTTCTCAGTGGAACTGTTTGTAGTTTGTAGAGCATATACAAAATCGTCCCCCTACACAATTGGACCAAATATGTGCCATGTATGTAGGTGTGTGTATGGAAAAGGTCTTTCATGGGATAAAAAATGCATGTGTCTGTGTAAGTAGGTCACATCTGTGGTAGGTGTATCCCAAGCCTCATGAGATGCTCCTCAGCATTGTGTGTTTGCATGTGCGTTTCAGACACACAATGAGCGATAAATAGGCTTTGGTCTTCATTTTTCCTTTCATATGGCCGCCAGAATTCCATACAGAGAAATTCCCACAGAGGCACATACATTTAAACTCACATGTGGGTGTATTTATGCCTTGAAATATGCAAATCTATGTATCAATGTCTTACTTACTGCATTTCTATCATCCGTCTCCCCTGTCCTTTTTTCATCTCATACTCCCTCTGTCATTGGACAGCATGATTTACTTTTATTTACACTTGAATAAGCTAGCGGCCCACCTGTTTTTTATATAGTTTTAGGTGTTTGCCTCATTTGCATTTATAGAGAGAATCGGTATGTCTGACTTTATTTGTAATGAAAGTTAGCGGCACCACCACCTGCCTGCTGGGTTAATGCCCTCTCAAACTGCCACATCTGAGACCTATGAATAGTAGGAATTTCCCTTGGCTGAGGTTGGTGGGTTCTCATAGCTTTGCCACTAACCCGTGAGCTACAGGCAAAAAAACAATGCACAGGTGTAAAAGGTTTAGCAGAGAACCATGGTCTGGTGTTAGCTGCTCAGCACATCATTTTCTTCCTGTTCTCCTCGGCAAACATTAATGTGGCGTTCCTGTTCTTATTTTGAATTTACTTTGTTTGGATGCCAAAATGAGACGCTGCATGACAGGGAATCAGTGAGAAGTGTCAGTAGCACTCATTCAAATGATCACCTGTTTCAAAGCCATACATGTGACAGGCCCACAATGAGAAGCAGTCAGACTACTGCAACATCAGTCCATAGCTGTTTAGCAAAGACAGTCAATTGTTAATAGTAAATAAATAGTAGATATGAGATTATCTTAACTGTCGTTTTAATGATGTGCGAGCTGACATTAAGTAGCATGTCACTCACTTTGCAAAAAACAAACAAAGAGAAGCCTTAAGAATGCACACGTTCACTGCATGTTTTAACTTATTCGAATAGCCGGGCAAAAATGCCCCTGTATGAATTTTTGTCATATATTTATATCATATTATATAGTTAAAGACCCCCTGTGGTGAAAATCAAGTTCCCTTTCAGTCGGTCACGTTCGATGTATGTCGGACGTCACCAACGAATTGGGATCACTTCTGGGAGACCTATCAGCTTTGAGTGTCTACAGAACGAGAAATTTGCATCTCGCTCTCCGCCCCGCAGTGCAGGTATAAATAAGGAAGCATATGCAGTGCACATTGTTCTTCACTTCGGAGCCGAGCAGTTCTGTGCTCTCTCTGAAAAGTGTGTATAGTGACTACAAGTCAAAAGCAAGCTTTCTGGATGGTATTGGTGTGACGTCACGTACAGCGGTGATCGCGAGCATTGCTCAACATCTGCTGTTTAAACAGCATTTGAGGGGGCGCCTTCAACGAATCTGCTGTTTATTCAGCTGTGAGAAGGTTCAGTGAAGGCATTCACCTGGAAGGGGCATGCTTTCCCAGTGTTATCAAATAGTAACTGAATGGGTCATGCGGAACTCAGTGATTGCTCTCTGCACAAGTGTTCCGGCCTAGTATGGGGGGCTGAGAGGCTTGCGCAGGGCACTGGAAGTGGCAGTAACTGTGGCGTTTTCCATAGGGATCCCAATTCGTCGGTGACGTCCAACGTACATCGAACGTGACCGACTGAAAGGGAACGTCTCGGTTACGTATGTAACCCTCGTTCCCTGAAGAAGGGAACGGAGACGTACGTCCCATCACCACAGTTGCTGTGCCATCGCTGTATGGCCAAATCACTAGCTCGGCTACTCAGTGTAAAATAATGTGCACTTCATCTGCTTCCTTATTTATACCCGCGCTGCGGGGGCGGAGCACGAGATGCAAATCTTGCACGCCAATGTGCATTGGCTCGTTCTGTAGACACTCAAAGCTGATAGGGCTCCCAGAAGTGATCCCAATTCGTCAGTGACGTCCGACATATGTCTCTGTTCCCTCCTAACCGAGACGTTTTAAAATGTTGTTTGTATGTCTATGTGGTGTTTTTAATATGCTTTCAGACGAACCATGTGCAAATTCATAAGTCAACACCATTGCTGAGTATTTTCTCCTTAAAACTGCAGTGAACCAAAGACAGTATTAAAAAACGCGTTTTGAAATCGACGGTGTTTCTTACGTCACAAAGTACCTTGTATCCAATCACGTCAAGGTGCGGGCAGGCTTTAGCATATCATCATAACTATGCTGCGAAGCATAAAGAGAAGCCAGGTTATCCCGGTATATTTTTCTGTTGATATGAAAAATCAAGTACTTTTAGCAATATAGCGGGTGAATTATATATATGTACACTCACCTAAAGGATTATTAGGAACACCATACTAATACTGTGTTTGACCCCCTTTCGCCTTCAGACCTGCCTTAATTCTACGTGGCATTGATTCAACAAGGTGCTGAAAGCATTCTTTAGAAATGTTGGCCCATATTGATAGGATAGCATCTTGCAGTTGATGGAGATTTGTGGGATGCACATCCAGGGCACGAAGCTCCCGTTCCACCACATCCCAAAGATGCTCTATTGGGTTGAGATCTGGTGACTGTGGGGGCCATTTTAGTACAGTGAACTCATTGTCATGTTCAAGAAACCAATTTGAAATGATTCAAGCTTTGTGACATGGTGCATTATCCTGCTGGAAGTAGCCATCAGAGGATGGGTACATGGTGGTCATAAAGGGATGGACATGGTCAGAAACAATGCTCAGGTAGGCCGTGGCATTTAAACGATGCCCAATTGGCACTAAGGGGCCTAAAGTGTGCCAAGAAAACATCCCCCACACCATTACACCACCACCACCAGCCTGCACAGTGGTAACAAGGCATGATGGATCCATGTTCTCATTCTGTTTACGCCAAATTCTGACTCTACCATCTGAATGTCTCAACAGAAATCGAGACTCATCAGACCAGGCAACATTTTTCCAGTCTTCAACTGTCCAATTTTGGTGAGCTCGTGCAAATTGTAGCCTCTTTTTCCTATTTGTAGTGGAGATGAGTGGTACCCGGTGGGGTCTTCTGCTGTTGTAGCCCATCCGCCTCAAGGTTGTGCGTGTTGTGGCTTCACAAATGCTTTGCTGCATACCTCGGTTGTAACGAGTGGTTATTTCAGTCAAAGTTGCTCTTCTATCAGCTTGAATCAGTCGGCCCATTCTCCTCTGACTTCTAGCATCAACAAGGCATTTTCACCCACAGGACTGCCGCATACTGGATGCTTTTCCCTTTTCACACCATTCTTTGTAAACTCTAGAAATGGTTGTGCGTGAAAATCCCAGTAACTGAGCAGATTGTGAAATACTCAGACCGGCCCGTCTGGCACCAACAACCATGCCACGCTCAAAATTGCTTAAATCACCTTTCTTTCCCATTCTGACATTCAGTTTGGAGTTCAGGAGATTGTCTTGACCAGGACCACACCCCTAAATGCATTGAAGCAACTGCCATGTGATTGGTTGATTAGATAATTGCATTAATGAGAAATTGAACAGGTGTTCCTAATAATCCTTTAGGTGAGTGTATATTATGATGTTATGATGAACTATATGCCTTTCTCAACTGACGTTCTATGATGTTCAAAGCATTTCAAGGATACTTTTTAGACGGCTGACTGAGCTGGCGAACGGGAACATGGTTTGTTGCTGAACACTTAAAACTGGTTTAAGCTGGTCTCCCAGGCTGGTTTTGGACACTTTTTTAGCTGAGACTGGTCTTAGACCAGCCTGGGAGACCAGCTTAAACCAGCTACTTCCAGCTTAAACCAGCTAGAAGCAATAGCCTACCTGTTTTTTTTCAGCAGGGTAGCAACACATTATTAGACTTGGTTATTAGGTTTGATAATGTAGTCAAGCAAAAGGCTAATCATATTAATTACCGTTATGTGTCCAACATTGTAAAGAGCGATACCTTCGTGCAGCGTTTACTACAGTAACTTGAGTAAAAGTTGACCGAGTGGGTCTCTGAGCTGGTGTGAGTGAGTGGAGGTGGGGGTAATTTGCATATTCATGTATTCATTTTCCAGAATATCAGCACAATTGTAAATGTAATATTGATTTTATTCAACAGTTAAATAAGCAAGAAGTTAATACTGTGAGTTACATTTTAGATACAATCTTGTCAATTTCGTCTGTTTTTGCTCTATTTCCCCAACTAAAATAGTTCTAAACAAAGCTGGAGCAAAACAGTTACGCATCTTTATGAAATAATCAGGTCAATGATTCGTTGAGTCAGTAATTATGACCCATGCATGAAGACAATCACTTTCCTGAATGAATCAGTTTAGTGAATGGCTCAATGACTCACTAATTAAGTGAATTACCTTCACTTACTGGCAGTTTTAGTTTCATATTTAAAGTATATTATAAAGTATATTAATTATCTTTCATTATCTTTATCAACAAAATCCCAGAAAATATTAAGATAAATATTGTACACCCCTAATAGTCCCCTACTTTTATCAAGGTGTTTTGTTTGAGTTTGATCAGTTGGCTTTATATGTGTGCTGTGTACACAAATCACTTTTTTTTCTGTCTAGGTGAGCCACCCATGGGCTTCCGTGAAGTCCTGTTGAAAGAGGGTCCTGAGGGTTTTGCACGGGCAATTCGACAGAACCAGGGCCTTCTACTGATGGACACCACTTTCAGAGACGCCCACCAGTCCCTGCTGGCAACTCGCGTTAGGACACATGACCTCAAGAAGATTGCTCCCTTTGTGAGCCACAACTTCAATAATCTCTTCAGCCTGGAGAACTGGGGAGGCACGTAACACATTCACAAAATCTTTAGTCATTTCTTAATACACATACATTCACACAGAAGTGGCAAATTAATTAAATAATTACTCTATTTCAAATCAGCAGTAAGTGAATGTTCATGTTCTGGGTCACTAAGCTTATTGTCTGTGTATTTCAATGATTTTTAGATGTTCCTCAGCACTGTGTGTGTTTTGGCTTACTGAGGATAAATTCAGCCTTTAATATCACTTCAGTCTTTGGCATGACCTTAAAATCTTTCTGTCTCTAGGAGCAACTTTTGATGTAGCAATGCGTTTTCTGTCGGAGTGTCCGTGGAAGAGACTCCAGGAGCTCAGAGCTCTGATTCCCAACGTCCCATTTCAGATGCTACTACGTGGAGCCAATGCTGTGGGATACACAAACTACCCTGATAATGCTGTGTTCAAGTGAGATCACACACACACATTTCTGTTGGCTAATGTTATTTATCCCCTACTCATAATTCTTCCCTCACAGAAACCTTTCTGCATATTTAAATGTTTATTAAGATATTATTTGGTATGTTTATTAAGCTTGTAAGGGCTGTTGGCTTGTCCACACAATTTAGGTGATTACATTTGTAGGCACAACAACATGAACACACACACATGTACACACACAATAGAAGGCAGTGCCTGTATTGAGAGTTAGAGCTGATTCTATTGCAGCAGTTAACACAGTGTTCTTAACATTAATTTTCTTTTTTATATTAGCTTGAGTATTAAGCTAATACTTAATGCTATTTTTGCAGTAATCTGCATGTAGACACAGTAGTTTGGATTTTCTTGTACTTTCATTATAGGCAAAGTTTGCTCACAAATGTAACAAATACACCAATAATCTCCAATTTTCAATCATTTATTCATTTATATATATATATATATATATATATATATATATATATATAGTATATTAGTGCTATCAAATCACAATTAATTGCATCTAACATAAAAGTTTGTATGTGTATATATATATATATATATATATGTAACCCCTCCTGTTCGAACCGCCCGCTCCAAGTGGGACTCGAACCAGGGTCCGCCAGCATGAGAGTCGGACGCTCTAACAAGGAGGCTAAAGGCTACAAACTCTAGCGTCAGTCGCTAGAGTGTCTCTTGAGATCAGAGGAGTGAGGTTTACTCGCACAGCAACTACTAGCTGGCCTCCATTTTATATATATATATATATATTCAGTGCATATACAGTATATACAGAAGTGCATAGCAACATGCAAAAATTCGCTCTGAACTCTTTAGCAACCTTATAGCAGCACGCTAAAAAAGTCAGACCATTTTAGCAACTGCATAGCAACACCATAAAACTACACTTAGCACCTCAATAACTGCATAACACCATACAACTCACAACGTTTTTACAACCACATAGCAACACCCTAAACTTTACCTCGAACTCCTTAGCAACCCCATAGCAACACTCTAAAACCACTCAGATGACCTTGATAACTGCATAGCAACACCTGGTTAAACAACTCAAAACACCTTAACCTCATTGCAACACACAAAAAAACATGCAGAACTGCAAGTGCAAAGCAACACCATAAAACCACTCAGATGACCTTGATAACTGCATAGCAACATGCTAAATCCACTCAGAACACCTTAGCAACCACATTGCAATGCTCTTGCGACCACCCACAACCCCCCTAGTATCATGGCAGTGACTTTCATCTTAAAATTTCTACTTTCCATAGTAAAAACAACATAGCATACTGATTAGGGCTGGGACAATAAATCGATGCATCGCAAAACGAGAAATTATTTTGGATCGATTTTGAGATTTTCCAAATGCATCGTGATTCTCTCTCGAATCAATTCTGAGCTTAGTTTTTAACAGCAGATGGCACTACGTGCTTTAGAAAAAGCCATATTGGCTCTGCTTGTTTCCAATCCCTTACACACACCACTTGAACCTTCTATAAAATAATCATTCATAAAGTTCAAAAAGGTTGAAGCGAATTACAAGGGTGTTTGCAGTGGGCTGTTTACATTAATAAAAGCATTCTGAGGTGCTAGTATATTCTCAGACTCAGCCGAATGCACAAGTGATCTCCAGCACTCTTCTTTGTGAGTATTTAAGTGTGCGGTTAACAACTAGCCTAGAGCGCCGTCTGCTGTTAAAAACTAAGCTCAGAATCGATTCGAGAGAGAATCGCGATGCATTCGGAAAATCTCAGAAACGATCCACGAATCGTGATGCATCGATTTATTGTCCCAGCCCTAATACTGATTGTACCTGTTGGAAAGTACTCTGGCAGGCAACACAATGTCTGATGTCAGTGGCTTGACTTGGATGTGCATTCACACAAATGTCTCTCTTTACTCTTATAAACCATAAATGTCGGTTTTGAAGGAGTTGGCTGTAGTGCAGAGCTGCAAACCTTATTTCCATTGATCTCCACTCTCTCTTTCTCTAGATTCTGTGAGGTAGCCAAAGAGAACGGAATGGATATCTTCCGTGTTTTTGACTCCTTGAATTATATTCCCAACATGCTTTTGGGGATGGAAGCAGCAGGGGCGGCGGGAGGTGTGGTGGAGGCGGCCATTTCTTACACGGGAGATGTGTCTGACCCCATGAGACAGAAATACTCACTGGAGTACTATCTGAAGCTGGCCAATGAGCTAGTTAAAGCTGGAACACACATACTGGCTATTAAGGTATATCACGTGTACATGGAAACACACACTCACAGCATTGTCCTGACAATCATATGGTCAACACTCACAAAAGCATAGGTGAAGGATTTGCCGATATAACCACTGTTTTTTGTGTCAGGACTTAGGAAATAGCAGGGTATTTTTTGGCAGTTACTCAAGGGTGTAATGACTGAAGACATTGACAGTAATACTCGTTCTAGCTCTGTTATTTCTGTTTCTTCTTTCTTTTGCTTTGTTGATCTGCTGTAATGATACAGTGATCATCATAATCTGATTTTCTTTTCTGTGTGGTTCGCTTGAGTGGCTAAAAACTGCTCTTCTCTCTTTTCTTCTCAGGACATGGCTGGCCTGCTGAAGCCTGAAGCCAGCCGTTTACTAATTGGAGCACTGCGGGACCGTTTCCCAGATATCCCCATCCACGTGCACACTCATGATACGGCAGGTGCAGGAGTCGCGGCAATGTTAGCCTGTGCACAAGCAGGTGCAGATATAGTAGACGTAGCAGTTGACTCAATGGCAGGCATGACCTCTCAACCGAGCATGGGTGCCATCGTAGCCTGCACCAGAGGAACCAAACTTGATACTGGTGAGTGGACAAGAATCGTATAAAGGTGCGGTCGACTAAATTTCTCAAGCAGAAAAAAGCTCCATTGTCCATTGTCGGTAATGTAGCAATGCACAGCTCACCATGCACTTTTCTGTTGATCAGTGCAGCAAATTCACTTGAGCAACTTGAACTCGAGCGAAATCTGTGTGGAGAACTTTAATAGCAGTTCAAATTTTAGAACGTGTCAGAGCCTTAGGCTAGTAGGCAGCACTCTTGACATATCGCACATACAGCGCAGGGCTCACGCTCTTCAGAAACAAAGGGTTAGTTCACCCAAAAATTAAAATTCTGTGATTAATTATTCACCCTCATGTCGTTCCAAACCCGTAGGACCTTCGTTCATCTTCGGAACACAAATTAAGATATTTTTGATGAAATCCGAGAGCTTTCTGACCCCCTATAGACTGCAACGTTATTACCACTTTCAAGGCCCAGAAAGGTAATAAAGACATCGTTAAAATAGCCAATGTGACTACAGTGGTTCAACCTTAATGTTATGAAGCGACTGTCAAATACTGTCAAATTACTGTGTAATAGATGTACACATGCTGTAACATGCTGATCTAACCATCTAACAGCGGGAAAACGTGGAATTACTTAAAATTCAATAAATGTTAACTGAAATTAAAATAAACTTATTTGAAGCTTTAGCTTAACCTGATTTACTAACTAAAACAGAAATAAAAATTTATAAAAACTATATAGATGTTTTAAAAAAACTCCTTGGGAAAAAAGCATCAAGCCCCGACAAGTACTGAATTGAGCTTTTCTGTGTATTTTTGCACTTGAACTGTCAAAATCACACACAATTATGTCAAAATGTCAGTTTTGGCATGTATTCAAGTAACAGTCGGCTATGTAATTGTCATAAATTCCTTGTGTGTTTGTGGACTTTTTTGTTATTTCCTGTCTTGTGCCATGTTTTGTAGTCCTTTGTAGTTTTTCATGTTGATTAGTCTTCCCAGGTGTTTCCCATTTACCACACCCCCTTGTTATCTTGTTAACCTTGTTTCCCTTTGTGTATATATATATACCCCAGTGCTTCAGTTGTTGTTTGTCGGTCGTTGCTCCTGTATGTGTGTTCCTGTCGTTGCACTCCTGCCTGTTTTTGGATACCCTTGTTCTTGGATCTACTGTTGATGTTGTTTGTTATTAAATTGTTCATGCTGCATTTGGATTCTCACTCCGCTTCATCCCTGCTCACACGTTACAGAACGACCGACCAAAATGAATCCAGCAGCACAGATTATGCGTCTCCGTCAGGGAGACAGGCCTATTGAGGAGTACATCATGGACTTCATTGAGCTGGCACATTTGACTTTTTTGGATGAGGTGTGCCTCATGATTTTTTTTAAGGGGGGTCTATCGGAGCTGCTCAGTTCAGCTATGCCATTGCACAACCCTAATTGGACTCTGGAATTTTATATCAATCTGGCACTGCAACTGAGTGGTTCTGCATTCACTGTGGGAGTCGCAGAAGAGGAACATTGCACTCCCGCAGTACCCGCCAGTCCAGAGTCTCGTCCCGTCATAGTCACCGTCCAGAGTCCAGCGACGTCTCCTGTCCACGACCAGCGTCCAGAGATGGCTCCAGCTACTGACCGGCGTCCAGAGATGGCTCCAGCCACTGACCGGCGTCCAGAGATGGCTCCAGCCACTGACCAGCGTCCAGAGATGGCTCCAGCCCGTGACCAGGTTCGAGAGAGGGCTCGAGCCCGTGACCAGGTTCCAGAGAGGGCTCCAGCCCGTGACCAGGTTCCAGAGAGGGCTCCAGCCCGTGACCAGGTTCCAGAGAGGGCTCCAGCCCGTGACCAGAGTCCAGAGAGGGCTCCGTCTCCTTCCGTCCCCAGTCCAGAGAGGACTCCGCCTCCTGTCACGAGTCCAGAGAGGACTCCGTCTCCTGTCCCTCCTGTCCTTGCTCCAGAGTCCGTAGTGCCTCCCAAGAAGATCCCTTCCCCTTGCCTACCTCCACTCAACCTCCCACCTGAACTCTTTGTTTTGGCATTTTCTTGTGAGCGTCTGGAAGCCGCTCTTAAGTGGGGGGCTCTGTCATAAATTCCCTGTGTGTTTGTGGACTTTTTTTGTTATTTCCTGTCTTGTGCCATGTTTTTTAGTCCTTTGTAGTTTTTCATGTTGATTAGTCTTCCCAGGTGTTTCCCATTTACCACACCCCCTTGTTATCTTGTTAACCTTGTTTCCCTTTGTGTGTATATTATATTTATATATTTATATATTTTTATATATATATATACACTCACCTAAAGGATTATTAGGAACACCTGTTCAATTTCTCATTAATGCAATTATCTAATCAACCAATCACATGGCAGTTGCTTCAATGCATTTAGGGGTGTGGTCCTGGTCAAGACAATCTCCTGAACTCCAAACTGAATGTCAGAATGGGAAAGAAAGGTGATTTAAGCAATTTTGAGCGTGGCATGGTTGTTGGTGCCAGACGGGCCAGTCTGAGTATTTCACAATCTGCTCAGTTACTGGGATTTTCACGCACAACCATTTCTAGAGTTTACAAAGACTGGTGTGAAAAGGGAAAAACATCCAGTATGCGGCAGTCCTGTGGGCGAAAATGCCTTGTTGATGCTAGAGGTCAGAGGAGAATGGGCCGACTGATTCAAGCTGATAGAAGAGCAACTTTGACTGAAATAACCACTCGTTACAACCGAGGTATGCAGCAAAGCATTTGTGAAGCCACAACACGCACAACCTTGAGGCGGATGGGCTACAACAGCAGAAGACCCCACCGGGTACCACTCATCTCCACTACAAATAGGAAAAAGAGGCTACAATTTGCACGAGCTCACCAAAATTGGACAGTTGAAGACTGGAAAAATGTTGCCTGGTCTGATGAGTCTCGATTTCTGTTGAGACATTCAGATGGTAGAGTCAGAATTTGGCGTAAACAGAATGAGAACATGGATCCATCATGCCTTGTTACCACTGTGCAGGCTGGTGGTGGTGGTGTAATGGTGTGGGGGATGTTTTCTTGGCACACTTTAGGCCCCTTAGTGCCAATTGGGCATCGTTTAAATGCCACGGCCTACCTGAGCATTGTTTCTGACCATGTCCATCCCTTTATGACCACCATGTACCCATCCTCTGATGGCTACTTCCAGCAGGATAATGCACCATGTCACAAAGCTCGAATCATTTCAAATTGGTTTCTTGAACATGACAATGAGTTCACTGTACTAAAATGGCCCCCACAGTCACCAGATCCTGGATGTGCATCCCACAAATCTCCATCAACTGCAAGATGCTATCCTATCAATATGGGCCAACATTTCTAAAGAATGCTTTCAGCACTTTGTTGAATCAATGCCACGTAGAATTAAGGCAGTTCTGAAGGCGAAAGGGGGTCAAACACAGTATTAGTATGGTGTTCCTAATAATCCTTTAGGTGAGTGTATATATATATATATATCTATCCCAGTGCTTCAGTTGTTGTTTGTCGGTCGTTGCTCCTGTATGTGTGTTCCTGTCGTTGCGCTCCTGCCTGTTTTTGGATACCCTTGTTCTTGGCTCTACTGTTGATGTTGTTTGTTATTAACTCTTACAGGTCTGAGCCAGTTTGGGGCTCTTTAGAAGTTTTGACATGCTCTGACATTTGTGCTTTTTTTTTTTTAGTTGCTTATAAACACATTAATGGCAAAAGTGTCATTACACTGTATTCATCACAAACTGGGCTACCATAATATGTGAGCAACATGTATGTACATGCTTGTATTTTTGAGAGAATAACGTTTATGCGTGTTTTTTTGAAAAAACAAATTTAAGTCACTGAATTAAGGCCACAAAACACATGATAGATATGTGTCCACAAGACTTTTGACTAATGGGTGTTGTTGCCTAGAGTTTTTGCTTCAAACTGATGTGAGAATCATTGTGCCTGCTCATTCACATAAAACAATATATTGATTTAATTTTTGTAAGACACTTTTTCTTTACAAAGGCCATATGCGAAGAGGCGTGAACGATCATGAATAATGCTGTGATTCACACCTGAGAGAACAAAAGAACCCATAATGAGCCGCCTAATGAATGACTCTTTGAGTCAGGTAGGCTATGTGAGAGGGAGCTAAGGGTGAGGATACTGATAACTCTTAACAGAAAACATGATTGCTGATATTGCACAGCATGTGAACAAAATTTTGTATAGGCCTATTATATTTAAATTATATACAGTACCTGTCAAAAGATTGGACACATTTTATTTTTAATGTTTTTGAAATAAGTGTCATGGTCATCAAGCCTGTATTTATTTGATCAAAAATACAGAGAAAAAAAAAAACAGTAATATTGTGAAATATTATTACAATTTAAAATAATGGTTTGCTATTTTAATATACATTGAAATCTAATTTATTTTGGTGATGTAAAACTGAATTTTCATCAGCCATTACTCCAGTCTTCAGTGTCACATGATTCTTCAGAAATCATTCTAATATGCTGATTTATTATCAATGTTGGAAACTGCTGTGCTTCTTAATATTTTTTATAACCTGTGATACTTTTTTCAGGGTTCTTGGATGAATAAATAAAGTAATGGCTGATGAAAATTCAGCTTTGCATCACAGAAATAAATGATATTTTACAGTATATTAAAATAGAAAACCATTATTTTAAATTGAGTTATTCTGTATATTTGGTCAAATAAATGCATGAGCACAAAAGAGTTTTCAAAAAGATTAAATCGAATAGTAATGTGTTCATTCATGAGACACACAGGCTATTGTCTGCAATATTTGCTTCTTATTTATTAAATCCAGGCAATTGGCTGATGAAGCATTGATTAAAATTAAGATACAATTTATACAAAATGAAATTCACTTTAAAGGAAGGATTTACAAAACAAAACTTAACGAAGTGCGGTCTTTTGCGGTTTAATATTCACAGACACTAACAGAATGAAGTTACCTCACAATCCTCGGCTGAATCCGTTGCTCTTAGAAATAAACATCTTTTCTTCTGAAGTAAATTATTCCAGGATTATTCTTCACCGCGTCTCAAAACGATGTAAAGTACATGCACAAATCTTGATCTGTTTATTCGAGTTGATGTGGGCGTTGACTCTGTTCGCATGGATCGCGTCAGTATTTGAATCTCAAAAGAACGCGCGCTCCGCGGGCATGGCCGCATTAACACTAATGAAGAGGCACGCGAACTACTGACATCTCTCTCTTTTCAGACAGATTACATAAACACAGAATATTTCTTTAGACATTAGTCTCATGTTTGTGTGACAAGTATTCGCTAAGTTACACTTCATTTTCTGAAGAGTATCTGAATGAACGTCATTGAGAGAGAGGCTGCAGATCGCGCATCATGTTTGTTTTCTTTATTTTGCAAAAAGCACAACATTTTGTTTTTATTGTGCGTGTACACAAATAAAAGTAAAAACCTAACAGATTATAATGATGTATAACACTTGCCTGAATGACCAAAATCGACTGAGTATTTCAGAGATCGTTCATGCTGCATTTTGATTCTCACTCCGCTTCATCCCTGCTCACACGTTACAGTAATGCTTAAATGCTTAATGCATTACAATTTAACTAAACTCATTTGATTTTAGAAAAATCTTATGATATTTAGTAGACTAAAACTAAAACAATTCAGGTGACTAAAATATGACTAAAACTAAATGGCAATCAAAATTTGCTGTCAAAATTAACACTGCTTCCGTGTCAGTCTCCTACACTGTTCACGTTGTAAACACAGGGTTCTACGGCAGAACACTGGCTCATTATTGGCCGACTCCTGCGTTAGCAGCACACGCATGCGTGTGATGCTCACGTGTACAGCGTCAGAGACTCACACGGAAGAGAAGAAATCTTCGAATAAAGCTATTTTTGTTTTTTTTTGCACAACAAAAAAGTATTCTCGTCACTTCATAACATTAAGGTTGAACCACTGTAGTCACATGGACTATTTTACTACTACTACTACCTTTCTGGGCCTTGAAAGTGGTAATAACGTTGCAGTCTATAGGGGGTCAGAAAGCTCTTGGATTTCATCAAAAATATCTTAATTTGTGTTCCAAAGATGAAAAAAGGTCTTATGGGTTTGGAACGAGATGAGGGTCAGTAATTAATGACAGAATTTTCATTTTTGGGTGAACTAACCCTTTAACTAAATCAAATCAATATTTGGTGTGACCACCCTTTGCATTTAAAACAGCTTTTGTACTAGGTACACTTGCTCATAGTTTTCAGGTAGCTTTGGAGGTAGGTTTCTTCAAGTCCCTTGGAGACATTGCAGCAGTTCGTCTGGATTTAGTCTGTCTCAGTTTTTGTCTCAGACTCTATGATGGTGAGATCAGATCTTCGTGTGGATCATACAGGCTGTTGTCAGACTCTTTGTGCATTCAAAAATCTCAGTAGATTATTACAATTAATGGCAAAAGGAAATATTTAGAAATGTAAACGTCTCGGTTACGTATGTAACCCTCGTTCCCTGAAGGAGGGAACGGAGACGCCACGTCGGAGACCGACGAATAGGAATCTCGCTAGCGAGAGCCAATCTACTTTGAGTGTAACTAAACGAGCCAATGCACATTGGCATGCAATGATTGCACCAGTTGCTCATGCCACTCAGCGTGGGTATAAATGAGGCACAGGTGCTTGTATCAAATTAGCTTTTTGCTGAGGAGCCGAGTAGGTGAACTGGCACCCCAGCAGGGTACAGAGGACATGGCGACGGGACGTGGCGTCTCCGTTCCCTCCTTCAGGGAACGAGGGTTACATACGTAACCGAGATGTTCCCATTCAGTCGGTCACTTCCGACGCCACGTCGGAGACCGACGAATAGGAATCCCTACCAAAGCGCCATGGCCTCTGCCCCCTTCCAGTGCCTCCTGAGCTCTCTTACCTGATGAGACGAGGCTCACACAGAGAAGTCCATCACTGCTGTTCCGCATGACCCGCTCAGTGACTATTGGATAACACTGGGAAAGCGTGCCCTAGTGGAAGGGAATGCTGCGGAACCCACATCGTACCCAAAGGAGTTATGTGGAGTACAATGCTGAGCCGTAGCCCGCAACAGAGAGGGGGCTCCAGCCCCACTGAAGGGGGGGCTCTCCCAAGGGAAAGACACAGGCTTCCGTAGGAGCGACCGTGGAAAAATATATGGGATCCCCGCAGGGTCACTCATATAACCCCAGCCCAGTACCGGTTCTCAAGGATTCAGCGGCAAAGGGCCTGATGCCAGACGCTCCGCCACGTCCGGCACCGAGGGTGATGGAGGACTTGACAGAGTTTGCTTCTGGAGAATATAAGCGCTGTAGCGCAGCAAGCTGACAAGAGCCAGGGCCTCTCAGTGCTTCTACCCGTTTGAGGTGAGAACACAGGAGGAAATCCGCTCTACACGTAGGCTATAGAATCTAGCGAACGTGTTGGGTGTCACCCAGCCCGCAGCTCTACAGATGTCTGACAGCGAGGAGCCACGTGCCAGCGCCCAGGAGGATGCAACACTTCTAGTAGAGTGTGCTCGCACCCTGAGCGGACAGGGCACACCTTGTGCTTGGTAAGCCAAGGTGATGGCATCCACTATCCAGTGGGCCATCCTCTGCTTGGAGACAGCCTTTCCCTTCTGCTGGCCTCCGTGACAGACAAAGAGCTGATCTGAGGTCCTGAAGCTTTGCGTTCTATCCACGTAGATCCGCAGAGCGCGGACGGGACAGAGCAAAGCTAGGGCTGGGTCTGCCTCCTCCAAGGGCAGCGCTTGCAGGTTCACCACCTGGTCCCTGAAGGGAGTGGTAGGAACCTTGGGCACATAGCCAGGCCGGGGTCTCAGTACCACATGGGTGTCACCCGGCCCGAACTCTAGGCACGATTCGTCGACCGAAAATGCCTGCAGGTCCCCTACCCTCTTGATGGAGGCCAGTGCAGCCAACAGCAAAGTCTTCATAGACAGAATCTTTAGCTCTGCCGACTGCAAAGGCTCAAATGGGGCATTCTGAAGTGCTCGGAGCACCAGAGAAAGATCCCAAGAGGGTATGGAGGGAGGTCGAGGAGGATTTAACCGTCTCGCCCCCCTGAGGAACCTGATGACCAGGTTGTGCTTCCCAACCGACTTACCTTCTACGTGATCGTGATAAGCAGATATTGCAGCAACATGGACTTTGAGGGTGGAGGGCGACAGCCTACGCTCCAACCCCTGTTGCAGGAAGGAAAGCACAGACGCGATCGAACATCTTCGGGGGTCTTCTCGGCGAGAAGAACACCACTCGACGAACAGGTTCCACTTCGAGGCATAAGTCTGTCTCGTAGACGGTGCTCGTGCCGAAGTGATGGTGTTAACTACCTCTTGGGGTAAGTCACCTAGAACCTCCGCGTCCCGCCCAGGGACCAGACATGAAGTGTCCAGAGGTCTGGACACGGGTGCCAAAGGGTGCCCCGTCTCTGAGTCAGAAGGTCCTTCCTCAGAGGAATCGGCCAGGGAGGGGCTGTCTCGAGAAGCATAAGCTCTGGGAACCAAGTCCGGTTGGGCCAGTACGGCTCCACCAACAGGACCTGCTCCTCATCCTCCCTGACCTTGCACAGTGTCTGTGCAAGTAGGCTCACTTGGGGAAACACATATTTGCGCAGGCCCCGGGGCCAGCTGTGCGCGAGTGCATCCGTGCCGAGTGTGCCCTCGGTCAGCGAATAAAACCACTGGCAGTGGGACGTTTCTGGGGAAGCAAACAGGTTGACCTGTGCCACCCCGAACTGTCTCCAGATCAGCTGGACCACCTGGGGGTGGAGTCGCCATTCTCCCGGGAGCGCAGCTCGTGACAGCTCGTCGGCCACACGGTTGCGCACACCAGGGACATGAATGGCCCGAAGCGACCTCAGACACTTCTGACTCCAGAGGAGGAGATGGAGGGCGAGTTGCGACATGCGACGGGAGCGCAGACCACCTTGTCGGTTGATGTACGGAACGGTCGCAGTGTTGTCCGTACGGACCAATACATCTTTGCCCCATAACAGCCTTTTGAGGCGCCTCAGTGCAAGATGTACTGCTAGCAACTCGAGGCAGTTGATGTGCCAATGCAGGTGCGGGCCCGTCCAACCCCCTGACACTGCATGCCCATTGTACATGGCCCCCCAGCCCATGGCAGAGGCATCCGTGAAAACCACAGCATGCCTGGACACCTGTTCCAAGGGCACCCCGGCCCGAAGGAACAAGGGGTCTGACCACGGGCTGAAGGTTTGGCGGCAGGCCGGTGTGATACTCACCCGGTGAGTGCCGCGTTGCCACGCCCATCTCGGGACCCGGCCGTGAAGCCAATGCTGAAGCGGTCTCATATGAAGCAGGCTGAGCGGTGTTACTGCCGCCGCGGCCGCCATATGCCCCAGGAGCCTCTGAAATTGTTTCAGTGGGACCGCCATCCTGCCTTGAAACGTGTTCAGGCAGTTCAGCATCGACTGGACGAGCTCCTCTGTGAGGCGTGCCGTCCGTTTGACCGAATAGTTGATAGATAGTTGAGGATGCGAACGCCCTGTTCTCTCATGGGCACAAGGGCCCCCTCCATGACCTTCGTAAAGACACGGGGGGACAGGGACAGCCCGAAGGGCAGGACTTTGTACTGATATGCTCGACCCTCGAACGCAAAGCGCAGAAATCGCCTGTGTCGAGGGAGAATCGAGACATGAAAGTACGCGTCCTTCAGGTCGATCGCTGCAAACCAATCTCGGGGACAGATGCACTCGAAAATGCATTTCTGCGTGAGCATCTTGAACGGTAGCTTGTGAAGGCTCCGATTCAGAACTCGCAGGTCCAAGATTGGCCGTAACCCACCGGTTTTCTTGGGTACAATGAAGTACGGGCTGTAGAAGCCTGTCTTCATATCGGCTGGAGGGACCGGCTTTATCGCGTCCTTCGGCAGTAGGACTGCGATCTCCGCACGCAGGACATGGGCATCTGCAGCATTCACCGAAGTGAAGCGGACGCCCATGAACCTGGGGGGATGCCGGGCGAACTGAATCGCATAGCCGAGCCTGATGGTTCGAATTAGCCAGCGAGACGGGCTGGGGAGCACTAGCCAGGCTCGCAGAGACCGTACAAGTGGGACCAAAGGAACGACCGGCGTACCCACCGTGGGGCAGCGAGGTGGAATGCAGGTACCGGGCTGGGGCTGCTGTCTCGTGGAGGCGGCCCGCAGCAGGGTGTGAGTGTGCTGTGCAACACTTACCTGATTCCACGAGTGGGCAGAGGGTACGTGAGAAGGCTTGGTTGCATTCTCGAACCGTCCACTGCCGCCCGTTGGCGAAGGAGGAGGATGAGTGTGGTCCGCCGTTGGACCGTCCACAGCTCTCCAAACCCCCTTGGGACCCAGAGATAGAGAACTGCTCTTTTTTTTTTTTTTTTTTTTTTTTGAGAATTTGGGCACCACTGGTTGTGACACCAGCAGCAGAACAGAATTTTGACTCAAAAGATTCTCTGCCCGGCCCTCCTCCGGGGAAGAGCAGCCCCGCCCATCTCCAGGTCGCCCGTCTCAGAGGTGATGTTTCACCGACCACTTAAACAGCAGCAGAGACGGGTGGCGTCGTCTTCCTGCGGCGAACACAGTAGAGCAGGCTGTGCCGAAGTGTTTTTTTTTTTTTTTTGTGCGCAGGGGACGACACCTTTGGCGACGAGCAGACTGAGGGGCGGCCCACGAGGCACTCTTGTGGTGCGTCGGGGGAAGCTCTTGATTGCCTCAGCCTGCTACTGACTGCAAAGAATTGCTGGGCCCAGTTCTCAACAGTGTCACCGAAAAGGCCACCTTGTGAGATGGGAGCATCGAGAAAGCGTACTTGACGACCCTTCACACCTCAGCAAGGCAAGCCGGGGGGCGTTTCTGGACCACCGAGGTCGACATCGTCTGGCCGAGGGCCTGCGCACGTGACTTTGATCACGGTTAGTCAACATGCGCAGCTCAACCCCGACTCAGAACTACCCTCGTGCATTAAAAGTGCAGGGCGGAGGTGGTCTGCGCACGGCCACCCCACCATTGAGGGTAATGAGAGAGGAAAAACTTATGCAGTTTTGGCCCCCTTGGCATTCCATATCTTTGGCACCAAAGTAGTTCCATACTGCCAAGTTTTCCCATGCACATCCGGGAAAGATCCCGGGAAAGCATGGCTGTTAACTCTGAATCTGATTCAGCAAAGCACACACCATTATAGTGGGCTCAGCATCATCCTCATTCCCAGAGCACAACAGCCCTTCTCTCCGATGCAGCGATTGACATCTGATTCTTAGCTGGAGCTAATGAAATGCTAGGTTCCTTCATAAGAAGGGCCAGCAGTTCCATCCAGAAGCTGCACAGCTTGCAGTGCGCTAGAGGGAGAGGGGCCCTAGGGGGTTGTTTCCCCGAAGGAGAAGCCCTCCCCTCCTCAGGTCAGCCCAGCTATTTCACTGAAGTAGACCTCTCCTGTTGGCCACCAGGGAGGGCGCTACAAAGGGAAATAGGCAAGGGGACAGCGCACCTAGAGTGCCGAGCGAGCGCTGGGTTGCCGTGACAACCCGCGCTGCAGCCCGGCAGCTCGACGGCACACGACACGCAGAGAAGCGAGAGGTCCGTCCGGGTTTCCCCGGCGGGCAGCTCTCGCTGATCTCCGCGGTCTCCCAGAGTGTCGAGCAGGCTGTGCTTTTACATACGAGCGGCGGCTGGCCAACAACAAAGGGGACTCAAGCTTCCCGGAGAAAGAAGAGTCGCGACCGGCGTGCCGAACCAGCTGTGAGAACAGCCTTTTGTTTTTGCTCAATAAAACAAAATAGAAAAAGAAAGAGAGAAAATCGACCCCGCTACAGTGCCGTCACTCCAACACCAAACGAGGAGAGGTCCACCCGAAGAGCTTGACTCATTATAATGGTAACACACGCTTTGTAGAGAGTGATTTCAGAACAAACCATCCACCACTCGGCTCCGAAGCAAAAAGCTAATTTGATACAAGCACCTGTGCCTCATTTATACCCACGCTGAGTGGCATGAGCAACTGGTGCAGTCATTGCATGCCAATGTGCATTGGCTCGTTTAGTTACACTCGAAGTAGATTGGCTCTCGCTAGCGAGATTCCTATTCGTCGGTCTCCGACGTGGCGTCGGAAGTGACCGACTGAATGGGAACTGGTATTTCCTACTTACACACTACAGGAAAAGATATAAATTACTGACCATTTTTTTGGGGTGAAAATACTAACGTGCCTAAGACTTTTGCACAGTATTACTGTATATATATGTATACTGTATATATTGTATATATATATATATTTCTGTATATATATATATACACAAATTGTCAGCTTTGTATTTTCGTCGGTTAATTCCACTACTGCAACATTAAGTAAAATGTTTATGTTTTCATAGATTGTGTTTTTGGCTTAGGTCAGTACATATGCAGTTTTCATTCAACAGGCTGCCCATGGTCAGTTAATGCTGCCTAAGTTACAGACAGGCTCAATTGATTAATGATGTCTAATTAGTCAAGTCGCTGAGCTCATTAATCAAGGGACTCAACAGGGACTGTCGTCATATATCATTACATTTGGTACTTTTAAACAGTTTGTGCGCTGTAGTGTATGTGCGCTGTATTGTGCGTGTGAGAGTGATAATTGCCGTGTTCTGAGAGGTGTGTTAAACAAAAGACCTGCAGAAGCAGAATAGGGAATGTGTTGACACACACTGGACAAAGACTAATGACAGCGAAAAAAAGAGGTAGAGAATCTTACCTTCCCTTTCCCGTTTTATTTTAAACTGCACTTATACATTTATTTCACCTTTCTCCACTTCATTACTGTCAAAGTTAAATCATACCTTCTCTGCCCAGCCTTTCTCTCCCTCCTCTATCCCCCCAATACGGTTTCTTTGAGGCAGAGTGGTTAGGTAATGGCCGCTGCGCTTCGGTTTCAAATTCTCCAGTCTAATCTTATGGTCTTGGACGATCTCTCATGTGCCCACATCATACGCAACAATTTGTCAATGTCGCTTTGTAAACACGGAGATACCAATTTTAACCTGATGGGTGAAAGATGAAAACAGAGAAAATTAATAAAATAAATTAAGTAAAATAAGAGAAAATTCTCTTTTTGACTAAGAGAAAAATCTGATTTTTATATTATATGTGGATAATATGAATGGTCCTTGCTTATGTTGAAGTTCCCACCAACACAATGCTAGTATGTTCTGGGAGGTTGCCAGATCATTGCTATGCAGTTGCTAAAGTGTTCTGGGTGGTTGCCAGAGTGTTGCTATGTGGTTACTAAAGTGTTATGGGCGGATTTCTGTTCTCACAAAAAATTGGATTGCACTTTTTGGGTTACTTACCTAAGAAAGTACTGGTTAATATAAGGTAACTGCATGGGTTAAGGTTAGGTTTAGGGGTCGGTTCAGGGTTATTATCTAGTTACTACCCAGTTATTGTAATTGATATAATAAGTACATAGTATGTACATGGTGAACAGGACTGTAAAAGAAAGTGCTACCAAAATCTGTTCTGCACAAATATTCGGTCCAATTTTCTGCGATTTTTCTGTTTAAAACGATGCATAAAAAACAGCAGAAAGGCTGAACAGAAATGTAGTTTCACTCTCTGACAGTAGGTGGCACTTATAGAAAAGCAGAATACCCAGGTTAAAGGACTGTCAAACAACACTTTTTGTTCCATTGACTTCCATTCATATGCATGCGAATGCTGGAGACTGAAAACTCAAGCTCATACGAAGAAAGCTTTGCATTTCATTGCATTCCAGAATTCAAGTTTGCTAAACTCTGATCTGTGAATTCGTATCACATGAAGACGTGTGACAAATAGAAGAACGATACGTCATATCGTAACCTCTTAGTTGAACTAAAATAACGAACTGTAAAGCTGCAGGTTTGCAGTGTGCAGTTACTCTGCGACATAAAGTGCTGTGCAAATGTCTATTTCTGACACCCACTTATCGCAGTAAAAGGTGAAAGAAAATCAAAACAGTATTTATGTTTCTAAACAACCGTTCAAATTTTACAGTTCAAATTCTAGTTTCATGAAAATCCCTTTTTCCGTCTCATCACTCTCTCTTACTGTCATTAGTTTTCTCTCTAGTGTATTGCGCTGGTTAATTTAGTTGCCAGTGTACAGGCTAGTACAGATAAAGCTTTAGCTCACTGTCTCTGCATGAGCCGTTAGAGCCATTTGTTATTAATGCCACAAACACATTTATTGTACCACGCTCAGAGCCTCTTACTGTACATGCATCTTGTTTTTATTCTCTGTGTTCCTTGTTTTCTTTTTCTTTCTTTTTTTTTTTTTTATATTGTATATTTCTGTCTGTATCGCCCTGACTAGCTTCCCTGCCATTGATTTGTGTTCTATAGCTGAGCTCCATATTTGGTGTTTCTCTCTCTCTTTTGTATTTAGAATAGTGTTTATCAAACAACACCAAATACAGAGACAAAAGATTCCTCCTCTGCTTCCTCTGCTAATTCCAGATTCGTTCTCTGCTATGCACTGTTGCTAAGCAAAATAGTATGTTCATGAGTGCCACAAGAACAGTATTATTGTTTATATTTAAATATATTTTAAAAATGTAATTTTTTCCTATGATGGCAAAGCTGAATTTTCAGCAGCTGATACTTACTTCAGTGTCACATGATCCTTTAGAAATCATTCTTATATGCTGATTCGGTGCTCAAGCAACATTTCTTATTTTTGCTTAATGTTTTTGTGATACATTTTTTTCCGGATTATTTGATGACTAGAAAGTTCAAAAGAACAGCATTTATTTGAAATAGAAGTATTGTTGTAACATTAGAAATGTCGGTAACACTTTATTTTACAGTGTCCTTGTTACATATGTTACATGTACTTACCATAGTAATAACAGTAAATTATGCATAATTACATGCATCTAACCCTCAACCAAACCCTAATCTTACCATAACCCTATAGTAGGTACATGTAGTTAATTAATATTACTCAGTACTTAAATATATAATTACACTGTAACAATGACACCTTAAAATAAAGTGTAACCGAAATGTCTTTACTGTCACTTTTGATCAATGTAATGCATCCTTGCTAAATAAAAGCATTAATTAATTTATTTTCTTTTTTAATCTTATTTACCCTAAACTTTTTGGTAGTGTATCATAGTTTCCACAAAAATATGAAGCAGCACAACTGTTTTCAACCTTTATAATAACAAGAATTTCCTGTGATAACTGTTTTTCAACCTTTATAATAACTATGAAACAAAATTCTTATGAACCAATTGTTTTTCTTGAGAAACCAAGCTTTTTTGAAAATACTATATAAACTAGTAGACTAGTGAGTTGTTATGACCTATCCAAAAAATTAGATGGGGAAAAAGTGCTAGAAATTGTGTGAGATTACTATTGTGTATATAGAGATATACACACCTATACACGCACATATCTTTTGTTATTTTCTAGCACATGAGCATGTGTGTTTGTGGGTTAAGTACACAGTTTTTTATTCATGAGCGCATCTGTTGAGGTAATTGGTCACGGGTAGACCTCTAGTTTCATGAAGATCCCTTTTTCCGTCTCATCACTCTCTCTTACTGTCATTAGTTTTCTCTTTAGTGTATTGCGCTGGTTAATTTAGTTGCCAGTGTACACAGGCTAGCACAGGTAAGGCTTTAGCTCACTGTCTTAGCATGGACCGTTAGAGCCATTTGTTATTAATGCCACACATACATTTATTGTACCACGCTTGTCTGAGCCTCTTACACACATCTTGTTTTCATTCTCTATGTTCCTTGTTTTGTTTCTGTCTGTATCACCTGGACTAGCTGCCCTGTCATTGATTTGTGTTTTCTAGCTGAGCTCCATATTTGGTGCTTCTCTCTCTCCCTTCTCTTCGCCCTCTTTTCCCTTTTTCTTTTCTAGCACGCATTGCCACTTTCACATATTCTCTCCCACTTTTCCCTCCCTTCAGGCTTTTTCATTCACATCTTCTAATCTTTCCCTTTATTTCCTGTTTTTACCCATTCTCTTCTGCCTACACTCATCTGTCCCTATATGTTAGTTTTCCTTCTGCATCTGTAAGTTCTTTTTCTTCCATTTCCATGTTTTTCTCTGCAGTCTTCAAGCCCACTGCTTCCACTAACACTTCTCTCTCATACTCCATCTGTCACTTTTTCTCTCCATCTCTCGATTAAGTGAAGAGACAAGTTCAGACTCACTTTCACAATCAAACCTTTTATCCCTGTACAAGCCCTTTATGTTCACTTTTAAAATGCTCTCTGCTTTGTCTTCAGTCTTCTCTCTCTCTCTCGCTATCTCCCTCTCTTACACACACACACACACATATTTTTCTGCCTTGTTGAAAATGTTGTGCCAGTCTACATTGATGTTACTCTAAATTCCCTTTTGATTGAAAATGCTTTTGATTGAAAACGCTTTTGATTGAAAACACTTTAGTTTTAGTTCTTGCTTTGGTAGCACTTTATAATAAGTGTACACTAATAAAGTACTTACAAATCATTAACAAACTATAAGTTTATAGTTAATTTATAGTTCATAAACTGTAGTCTCTACATTGTTAAAGGGTATATAACACACACAGTTTCTGCCAATCTCGTTAATCTTGAGTACCTATAGAGTAGTATTGCATCCTTCATATCTCCAAAGAGTCTTTAGTTTTATCATATTTGTAAAAGACGGATACGCTGTGTCGATTCTTTCCGAAAACAGCTGAACTCATGAAGGCGTGCAGTGGGTGGAGCTAATGAGTCATGAGCACACACACACACACCTATGACACACACACACACACACACAATACATCATCGCATTATCCCTGGATAACTTTCGATTCACTATACATTTGTGTTGTTTACATTATATGCACTTACGCGCCGATTGCCAACAAAACACAGACATTTGATGCAGTTTCACTCACCGCCTGCGGGTTCGACTCATGACCGGGAACAAACAAACACACTTGCAGAACTCCGTTGCTGCTCCGGATAAACAAACTGCATCCACTGTTTCCTTAACGCTGGGTTATTTGGGAAGCTGAACAAGGTTATCTTTCCCTCACAACCAAAAACACACTTCTTTAGTGACATTGTTGATTTCGTGTTCTAAAAACAAAATGACAGCGAGGCCGATGGCTTCCGTAACCTGAACAAAGCTTGTTGATGGGCGTGCGCTTTCTCTTGCTCTGGTTGATGTGCGCACGTGCTCATCCGGGAGAAGTGCCCATACAAAGAATTCCGCCCTTTATGACGTCATACTCGGAAAAAAAACTTTTCGAAACTCGTTTGAAGCCTGAAGGAGTGTATTTGGCACAGAAATACTCCTTCATACGTCCAACTCGTTTTTTGAAAATTTGGTCATGTTTTGCATGAGAATCCAACTCTTTAACTGGCTACTAGAAGCAAGTACATGGGAGGACACTGGCTCCACTCGGAGATTATAGAATCTTGCAAATGTGTTGGGTGTCGCCCAGCCTGCAGCTCTGCAGATGTCTGTTAGCGAGGCGCCATGCGCTAGAGCCCAGGAGAAGGCTACACTCCTGATGGAGTGTGCCCTCACCCCTAGGGGGCATGGACGACCCTGCGTCTGGTAACCCAAGACAATGGCGTCCACTATCCAGTGCAACAACCTTTGCTTGGAGAGAGCCTTTCCCTTCAACTTCCCACCATAACAGACAAAGAGATGGTCTGAGGTCCTGAAACACTGCGTTCTGTCTACGTAAGCACGAAGGGCGCGTACTGGACAGAGCAGTGCCAAGGCTGGGTCTGCCTACTCCAAGGGCAGCGCTTGCAGGTTCACCACCTGATCTCTGAAAGGAGTGGTGGGAACCTTGGGCACGTATCCAACCCGTAGAAAGGAGAGGTTCGACTACGGGGTGAAGGTCTGACGGCAGGCCCAAGTCACTGGTACCCGGAGTGTGCCTGGTTACCATGCCCATCTCGGGACTCGATCGCAAAGTCAGTGCTGAAGCGGACTCACATGATGCAGTCCGAGCAGCGTGACCGTGGCTGCAGATGTCATATGCCCCAGGAGCCTCTGAAATAGTTTCAGTGGAACCTCACTCTTGCCCTCGATTTGTCTCAGGCAAGTCAGCAGTGACTGCGCGCGCTCACTCGTAAGCTGCGCGTACATGGCGACCGAGTCGATTTCCATACCGAGAAAAGAGATCCTCTGCACGGGGGAGAGTTTGCTATTTTCCCAGTTGGACCGAAGGCCCAAGCGGGCGAGGTGCCGGAGCACCAGGTCCCGTTGTTCGCAAACCTGGTCTCGAGAGTGAGCTAGTATCAGCCAGTCGTCGATATAGTTCAGGATGCGAACCCCGTGTTGCCTGAGTGGCACAAGGGCTGCCTCGACGACTTTCGTGAAGACGCGAGGAGACAGGGCTAACCCGAATGGAAGAACCGTGCACTGGTATGCCTGCCCCTCGAAGGCAAACCGTAGAAATGGTCTGTGTCGAGGAAGAGTGGAGACATGAAAGTACGCGTCCTTCAGGTCGATCGCTGCAAACCAATCCAACGGACGAACACATTCGAAAATGCGTTTAGCTGTCAACATCTTGAATGGAAGCCTGTGAAGGGTTCGGTTCAAGATGCGCAGGTCCTGGATTAGGATTGGGTACCGAAACCCGGTGCCAATATGGCACCGGTACCTATATAACCCGTATGTAACCGGACCGAATCAGAACACAGATTTCGGTGCCTCATTTCGGTGCCACTTAAATTCAAACGTGTTTTCACGCTTTGGCTGACGCCGAGCCAGAGACAGACATGCTTAGCGCTGGTCACATATCACAACTATTCAGTGTTTTCAAACACATAATGTTTATTTTAGGTTCCAGACATTTAAATGCACATAAGTACTAGCAAAAAATACACACTGATGTCTATGGAAGCGGCAATAACAATCCTTTCAGTTATAATTTGACTATGTGTCTTATTTATATCAGATACACAGTAAATAGTTAACTATATATAGTGGGGAGAACAAGTATTTGATACACTGCCGATTTTGCAGGTTTGCCCACTTACAAAGCATGTAGAAGTCTGTAATTTTTATCATAGGTACTCTTCAACTGTGAGTGACGGAATCTAAAACAAAAATCCAGAAAATCACATTGTATGATTTTTAAGTAATTAATTTGCATTTTATTGCATGACATACAGTAAGTATTTGAAGTATATCATCAGAAAAGCAGAACTTAATATTTGGTACAGAAACCTTTGTTTGCAATTACAGAGATCATACGTTTCCTGTAGTTCTTGACCAGGTTTGCACACACTGCAGCAGGGATTTTGGCCCACTCCTCCATACAGACCTTCTCCAGATCCTTCAGGTTTCGGGGCTGTCGCTGGGCAATACGGACTTTCAGCTCCCTCCAAAGATTTTCTATTGGGTTCAGGTCTGGAGACTGGCTAGGCCACTCCAGGACCTTGAGATGCTTCTTACGGAGCCACTCCTTAGTTGCCCTGACTGTGTGTTTCAGGTTGTTGTCATGCTGGAAGACCCAGCCACAACCCATCTTCAATGCTCTTACTGAGGGAAGGAGGTTGTTGGCCAAGATCTCGCGATACATGGCCCCATCCATCCTCCCCTCAATACGGTGCAGTCGTCCTGTCCCCTTTGCAGAAAAGCATCCCCAAAGAATGATGTTTCCACCTCCATGCTTCACGGTGGGGATGGTGTTCTTGGGGTTGTACTCATCCTTCTTCTTCCTCCAAACACGGCGAGTGGAGTTTAGACCAAAAAGCTCTATTTTTGTCTCATCAGACCACATGACCTTCTCCCATTCCTCCTCTGGATCATCCAGATGGTCATTGGCAAACTTCAGATGGGCCTGGACATGCGCTGGCTTGAGCAGGGGGACCTTGCGTGCGCTGCAGGATTTTAATCCATGACGGCGTAGTGTGTTACTAATGGTTTTCTTTGAGACTGTGGTCCCAGCTCTCTTCAGGTCATTGACCAGGTCCTGCCGTGTAGTTCTGTGCTGATCCCTCACCTTCCTCATGATCATTGATGCCCCACGAGGTGAGATCTTGCATGGTGCCCCAGACCGAGGGAGATTGACCGTCATCTTGAACTTCTTCCATTTTCTAATAATTGCACCAACAGTTGTTGCCTTCTCACCAAGCTGCTTGCCTATTGTCCTGTAGCCCATCCCAGCCTTGTGCAGGTCTGCAATTGTATCCCTGATGTCCTTACACAGCTCTCTGGTCTTGGCCATTGTGGAGAGGTTGGAGTCTGTTTGACTGAGTGTGTGGACAGGTGTCTTTTATACAGGTAACGAGTTCAAACAGGTGCAGTTAATACAGGTAATGAGTGGAGAACAGGAGGGCTTCTTTAAGAAAAACTAACAGGTCTGTGAGAGCCGGAATTCTTACTGGTTTTTTTAGGTGATCAAATTCTTATGTCATGCAATAAAATGCAAATTGATTATTTAAAAATCATACAATGTGATTTTCTGGATTTTTGTTTTAGATTCCGTCTCTCACAGTTGAAGTGTACCTATGATAAATATTACAGACCTCTACATGCTTTGTAAGTAGGAAAACCTGCAAAATAGGCAGTGTATCAAATACTTGTTCTCCCCACTGTAGTTTACTCTAGTCTTCTCCCAGTTCACCGGTCACTTACTTTCATGTATTTCGTGAGACATGGATGAATTCACATGTTGTAAATCCGACAGATCCGATTCTCTGAATTGCGGCGCAAACTAACATGCCGGCGCCCATCGCGCATTATAGATCAACTAACATGATCATTATAAAGGTGTTTAAACGACAAAACACATTCACTTACACATATTTGAAAACCAGAATATCAGATAGTTCATGACATAGTTAACAAGTTTGTGAATATTTTGAATAAAATAGAAAAAACGAAATTAAACCAATGCATCTGTCATATAGCACTATTGCGGCTGCTGTGTGTCACGTGAGAAGCATGACGTGTCGCCATGGAAACAATAAGGCGATGCGTTCTAAAATATTTAGCCAGAGAATATGGTCATATTTCTGCAAAATAATGCTGAATCTTGAAGCTGGTTTGTAGCATACCAAGAATACCAACTACTTTGCTGTTATTAGTCCTGTAACTGTTATTTAGTGTTAAATTAGGTCTATTGTAATTGGGTTAGGTGGCTTAGGTTTTACTGTGAATTTGTTAAGTAAATTATGTTTTGTATCCATTTATATTTATATATTTAAGTAAACTTTTAATAAATTGTTCAATTTAAAGGATTTTTTTTTATTTATTATTTGTCATCCACCATCATTTTGTGGCTCTTTCTTTTTTTTCTTTTTTTTTTTTTTTTTTTAAAGTATCGGTTTGGCACCGGTATCGTAAAAATCACACTGCCATCCGCGGCCTCTGGGGGCTCAGAGATGGGGTCATGAGTTCTTTCTTTAACCACATTAGGGTGCTGCTGACCTGGGGGCCAGCAGCGGAACAAAAGATTCTCCCCGGCCCTCCACCGGGGGAAGGAGTGGCTCTGCTACCACCTCCTGGAAAGAACTGGAACCCATATCTGAGTTGTCCGCATCAGGAGCGCCGCTTTGCCTGCCGTTTGGCAGGCTGTGGGGCTGGGGTGGACTGGGGCACTTTCCTGCGGCATCCTCCACGGCGCAGCCCAGGTGAAGGCTGCTGCTGGGGCCGGGCGGTAGGGGCAGGAGCCGCAGGAGGGCGCCCTCGGCAGCGAGCAGGCTAAGGCGACTGAGCCGGCGGCTGGGTGGAGGCAGCAGCTGGCCGCCGGGGCAGTATGTGTTTAATAGCCTCAGTCTGCTTCTGGGCGGCCAAGAACTGTTGGGCGAAGTCCTCGACCGTGCTGCCGAAGAGGCCAGCCTGGGATATGGGAGCGTTGAGAAAACGGGTTCGCTCAGCGTCTCTCATATCAGCCAGGTTGAGCCACAGGTGTCTCTCCTGGACCACAGCTGTGGACATCACCTGACCCAGGGAGCGTGCGGTCACCTTCGTCGCCTGGAGGGCGAGGTCGGTGGCGGCACGCAGCTCATCCATGAGCCCTGGGTCAACTCTACCCCCATGCATGTCCCTGAGCATCCTGGCCTGGTAGACCTGAAGGATGGCCATGGCATGCAATGAGGCGGCGGCCTGCCCCGCAGCTCTGTAGGACTTCGCCACCAAGGTAGACGAGAACCTACAGGCTTTGGAGGGGTGCTTAGGATCACCACGCCACGTTGAAGCACTCTGCGGACACAGTTGCATCGCAACAGAGCGTTCAACAAGGGGGACCCCAGTGTACCCTTTGGCGGAGGAGAGAAGGCGGAGGAGGCCGCCGAACGGTCGCGGGAAGACAACGGGGACTTCCAGGACCGCGTGGCCTCCTCATGCACCTCGGGAAAGAAAGGTATTAGGGGCGCCGCCCCCAAAAAACAATCGTCCAACCACGAGCGCTCGAGACAGGGCAGAGGGTTCCACTCCAGCTCGAGGCTCGTTGCTGCCCGAGATAACATGGCTGTCAGCTCTGGGTCGGACTCGGGCAATGCTGGCACACCCGAAGGTGGCAGCACAGCCGAATCTTCATCCCCAGAGGACTCTAGCGCACCTTGAGATGCGGTGATCGACATCTCGTCGTCATCTGGAGCGCCGAACGAAACGCGGGGCGTCCGAAGACGGTCCCGCTGCTTCAGTCCAACCACTCGCGGGTAGCGGTGTGCAAGAGGGGGGTGTGGCCTGAGGAATGATCGTCGGGGCTTTATTCCACACCTCAGGTCACCCTGGCCACCAGCCAAAGTATCACCTCTCGTGAAGGCGATAGATTGGGGTGTGGCAGAGGGGACTCTACCTCCATTACGGAGGTCATTGAGTCTCGACCGCAACATTGCGATGGTCATGTTCCCGCAGTGAGAGCATGACTCATCCACAAACGCTACTTGAGCGTGCTGTAAGCCCAAACACATCAAGCAGTGATTGTGCCCGTCAGACGGCGACAGAGATCGACCGCACCCAGAAGTGCATGGGCGAGACATTAAAAAGACGTGCCACGCGCAAGCTCTTTTGTGAGAGGAAAGCTCTGCAGAAGTGTTGAAGCACCCAGGGAAACACACACACAGCTGTTGCAGATCACTGCACAGACCAGCAGGCAGGCAATGTGCGATCGCTGGAACGCACCGTCACACCCTGGAGAACTGCTCGTCTCGAAGAACTGAAGAGAGAACTCAGAATTCAGGCTTGCAGGAGTGAAGAGATACTCTTGGCTCCGAAGCAGAAACATAATGCGAGATTGCCAGCGTCCTTCCTTATATACCCACAGGGTGGGGCGGAGCTACACTATGCAAATTCCGCAGACCCATGGTATTTCATTGCCATTGGCTCGTTTTGTAAGAACTCGAAGGTGATAGGCTTCTAAGCGAAACCCCCATTCGTCAGTCACTGACGTAACTCGGAGTGACTGAACGAAAGGGAAAGAGAGTTCTTCATTCATTGTCACTGTAATCACGGAACATGGGAAAATGCCATTCATTAAGTGCTTTAAACCAACCTTTAATTGGATTTATTTTCAGTGTTCCTTAAAATGTTTACAAAAATATTAAGCACACACACACATTTTTTAAGGAACACTTAATACTAATGCAATTAATGTGCTATAAATATTGGTTTAAAGCACTTAATTAATGACTTTTTCCCATTTTTCTTGACCTAACCTAAAGTGAGAACTATTTACAGTTAATAAGTTGTTAAAGCATAAAAAATATTATCTAACTCTTTACATATGAGTTAATTAAACACTAATGATTGTATTAATTACAGTGACAGTGAATAAATGATTTTTAAGTACTTTATTACTGTATACTTTTTATAAAGTGTTACCCTTGCTTTTGTCCGAGAACATAATGTATAGAATTATGGGACCCACTTTATATTAGGTGGCCTTAACTACTATGTGCTAACATTTTAATGAATCATTTGATACAATGCAGTTATTGTGTACATTCATGTTTTTACATTGTACTTACATTTTTAAAAATACTTGCATGTAATTACATCTGTAATTAATTTCTGTAGTTACATTTATAATTACACTGTTGACAATTCCCTTATACCTAACCCTACCCTTAAACTTACCCATACCACCACACCTGTTCCCTAACTTTACCCGTATCCCACCTCAATATCAGCAAAAGTGTTTTGCAATACAATATGAACACAATAAGTACATTGTACTTATTTTTTGATGTAAGTACATAGTAGTTAAGGCCACCTAATATAAAGTGGGACCGAATTATGTATTATAGAATCATTATTGTGCTACTGTGTGTTGTCCCTGCTGGAAAAGCATCTCAAACCAACATATGGTTTGCTTATTTTAGCTAGTATAAGCTGGTCCAGCTTCAGATTTTGCATACGACTTTGTATCTCATAATTGCAATTTTAAAATCCTGATTCCCATCACACAATGCAACTTTATGTTTCACAATCTGACATTTCTGTATTTTGAGCTTTATCTCACAATTAACTTTTATTTATTCTAATGTGGAAACAGGCTTCCATACTCGCAGCCTTATCCAAGTTGGTGTTATGTTAGCTGGTCGGCCAGATGGTATCCCAGCTGAGAAGTACCCAAAACCCCTCTAAAACCATCAAAACAGACCAGATTAACCACGCTTGGCTAGGCAACCACCTTAGGCTGGTGGGGTTGTGAAAGTGAATGCCACAATTTGTTTTAGAGCCTTGTATTAAATCTGCTGTAAGCATTTTTCTCAGAATATCATGCATAAAATATTCCTAATACCTGACAGATATCACTGAAATAGGTGCCTTGGGAAATCACACTTGTCTCTGTGACAGCCCAAAGCTCTGTATACAGCAAAAAAAAAAAAAAAAAAAAAATCAACCATTCAGAAAACTGGGCCATATTATACTGTCATTTATAGCTCATGCAAGCACATATGCATACATACTTGTTCATAAATACACAGTCATTTTAGGGGCATTTAGGGGCATTTATCTACTGTAGTGACACATGATAGAGAATGATAGAGTTCATCACACAGTGTACATTGACATCACTTAATGGACTGGTTACTATTGGTTACTATTGGATTGATGCAAACCCAGCAGGCACATTATAATAGCAGAGAGCTTCTCACTTATGGAGTGTGTGTGTGTGTGTGTGTGTGTGTGTGTGTGTGTGTGTGTGTGTGTGTGTGTGTGTGTGTGTGTGTGTGTGTGTGTGTGTGTGTGTGTGTGTGTGTGTGTGTGTGTGTGGCCTGAAGACAGGAAAAATGACTCTTGTGGCATCAGGCTTAATTAAATCCACATTGATTATTACAGTCTGACTTTATGCAGGGTCTTTATTGATGGATTGATGGTGTGTTTTGAGATGTGTCAGATTAGGGCAGCAGTACCTGTCAGTCAGATGTTCTAGTAAAAAGAGAGACTACTAACACTACCACTTACATGTATCTGAAAGGACAGGGTGAATAATTTCACTAAATTGATACTTTTTAGCCTAGCCATTTCCATCTTTAATATATTTTTGTATTTCCTAGGTTTGAAAGACAACTTTACAGATGACTAAGTGACTCTAATCACTAATTACTCTTAGTCACTGTCTTGTTAAACAGATTTGAAAAGGCAATCTTATGTCACAGTTTGTGTGAATATGAAATTCATATTATGAACATGGAGTAATTATGGTTAAATAATTGATATAGCCAAACCTGTGACCTGTACATAATTTGCATGATTTTTGATCATTACATTGCTTGTAAACATCCTACACTTAGGCTAAATAAAGGATAATATACAGTCAATACAGACCCCTGCTCTGTGTAGGGGCGATGATAACCCTGTCTGGCTGACTGTACAGTACATTTTCCTGCTAATTATATGGCTACTTATATCAAATAAATAAATAAATGAACAGACATGAAACATTTATTTTGTTTTTCTATGTGATAAAAGAACCAGCACCATTACCACAGCTATGTAGGATTTTTTTATGGTAAAATTTTGTCAAAATTTTTTATCATATTATACATTAATTATATATTTTATAATGTATAAATGATGTATAATATTTCATTTAAAAAAAATCGAGCATTCCAGAGAACCATATAACAGACCTGACCAGTGCCCATCCACTTTCTAAATTGTGTTGCCATTTTTTCCATCAATTTTGACACTATAGGGTTTTTAAAATAAAAAAAAAGACAACACAAAGCATATTTTAGTATCATATATTGAGATATATACAGATATGCAAGTAGTTTGAGAGTATAGTGAGATTCGCAGTGCTTCATGGGAGTGGGCGGTCGCTGCAGAGCTCTTTTATCACATTTTGTTCACTGGAGTTTTCTGATTGGTTGATATTTCTCTGCGGGATCTTGGGTAGTGTAGTTCTTCACCAGCAATCATGCTGTTAAACACACAAAAAAAAAATTAAATAAAGCATTTGTCATTTTTTAAAATTGAAAATTGGTGTCTTACATCACCATATCATGTTGTTTTATGAAAACAATAAGCAATGTGAAGGCATATGGCTTATATATTACAGTGACATTGCGGCATTTGTAACACTTCTTCTGTCATGCAGGTGTTTCTCTGGAGAGAGTGTTTGACTACAGCGAGTACTGGGAAGTGGCTCGTGGTCTGTACGCTCCCTTCGACTGCACCGCCACAATGAAGTCTGGTAATGCAGATGTTTATGAAAACGAGATCCCAGGGGGCCAGTACACCAACCTTCACTTCCAGGCCCACAGCATGGGCCTCGGTAACAAGTTCAAAGAGGTGAAGAAAGCCTACGCTGAAGCCAACAAGCTGCTGGGAGACCTTATCAAAGTAAGACCTCCAAAAATCTAATTTTGATTCCAAATGCGTCACCCTCCTCTCTCTCTCTCTCTCTCTCTCTCTCTCTCTCTCTCTCTCTCTCTCTCTCTCTCTCTCTCTCTCTCTCTCTCTCTCTCTCTCTCTCTCTCTCTCTCTCTTTATCTTTCTTTCTCTCTGTCCCTCTCTCCTCCTGGCCTGTTCCACATACTGAAGAGTGTCCTTGAAGGCCAGTGTGAAAAAGTTACTTTTTCTTTTCTATTGGATTTGCTGTCATTTAAATTCCACAAGTTTCCATGCTGTCATTTTTGTTCCTGTTAGTTTAAACCTAACAATTAACTTAAAACATTGAAATTATCTGCAGTGTACCCTAAATTTTGCGTGTAGACTAAATTACAATTTCATTATTCACTTCATTCTATCCTCTGTAAAATAATTACATATTATAAAATTGTTTTAGAGACTTTGAAGTCAACAGGATGAGCATCCAGAATCTCTTTGACTAACATAAGAACAACTTCTGCCGCTTTCTGTCAGAGGAACAGTGTGATAGTGAGAGTTCTGGATATCAGCTGATCTGCCTTATAAACTGATACCAGCAGTCAGTGTCAGCTGTCACTGTTGGCTTCTGCTGTGTTATGTACATTCTGTCTCCTGAGGCCAAATTAACTGATCAGCTGAAATGTCTCTGACATCACTTGCTTCAGTCTTTCGCTCAATGCAAACAATTATTGGGATTCTCCTAATAGAAGTTTCTGTTCACCTACTGTGTATCTGCATGTGATTGTTATTCAGTTCACACACTTTATCTTGTTTTTCTGTCAGTGCATTCCTGCCTGCACTCGTTTTTATTGTTTTTCTTCACACTATCTCTCTCCAATTTAGTTCATGGGTTTGGAGGAAATGGGCTGGACTTTGGGATCTTGTGGTGATATTCCATTTATATTCCTTTTGCTATTGCCATCTCTCTCTCTCTCTCTCTCTCTCTCTCTCTCTCTCTCTCTCTCTCTCTCTCTTTAAGAAATTAATACTTTTATACCATATTATTTTTTCAATTTTATTTTAAGGATGCACTGAAGTGATCAACAGTAAAGTGACACTGAAAACTTTACATTAGCCGCTTTTCCACCATCAGGCCAAACCATTCTCATTGCTTAACCGTTCCATTCCGTGCCGATCCAGCCCAGCCCGTATGGACATGGTTGTGTTTTCCACTGTGGGGCTGATAACAAAGCTCTGTAATACAAATGCGTCAGTCATTGCCTTGGTAACGCAAGAGTTTACAGATGGTATGAGATGTAAATAGCGACCTCGTTATGGAGGATGACCAGAGATTTCTTTTAATTTTATTATTAACTTGTGTATGCGTCGTTCAAATAGCTTGGCCAGCTACAGAAAAACAGCCAGGCAACAAAGTGGCGACGTCACTACACACATTTTACCAGCATTGTTATCTAAGCATGCTGAGAATTCCGGGCAGAGAACGGTTTGTAATTGTTTGTGCCAAACCAAGCTCGAGTGGAAATATAACTGGAACTATTCCTTTCCATTCTTAGAACCATTCGGCCCAACTGTGGAAAAGTGGCTATTGTTAAATTTTCAAATAAAAGCTGTTCTTTTAACCTTTCTATTCATCAAAGAATCCTGATAAAAAAAATGTATTACTGTTTCCACAAAGATATTTTGCAGCACTATTGTTTTCAAAATTGATATTAAGAAATGTTTTTTGAGCACCAAATTAGAATGATTTCTGCTGCTGAAAATTCAACTTTGTGATCACAGGAATAAATTGAAAACATTAAAATAGAAAACTGTTTTAAATTGTAATATCCATAATATTTTACATTGCAGTTTTTACAGTATGTTTGCTCAAATATGCTAGTTTTCCATTCTGAACACAACCTTCATGTCTTGCACTTCCTTGCTAGCCTGGGATACACACCAACACACACACTCCACTAATTCTGTTTCTTTTGAAGCAGCAGCAAGCACTGACAGACACAAACCGTTCTCTTGAGTTCAAAGCGCTCTCTGTCCATGCCGATGGCCAAACAGATGTATCCTGTCAGTTAGCCAGAGATACCCTACACAATAACACCAGAGAGAGTAAACGCTTTTAGACCTGTGTGTGTGTGTGGGGTGGGGGATGTTCAGTTTGAAGTGGGGGGGGTGGGGTGTATACTTACGTTATGATGGCAGTAATAGATGCCAGTATCTGAAATACTTGTCCTTGTGGGGACATTTTTAGTCCCCATGAGGAAAACAGCTTAGAAATCATACAGAATAATGTTTTTTGAAAGTTTTTGAGTTTTCTGTGATGGGTATGTTTAGGGGTAGGGTTAATGTTAGGGGATAGAATATACAGTTTGTACAGTGTGAAAATCAACATTGTGTGTGTGTGTGTGTGTGTGTGTGTGTGTGTGTGTGTGTGTGTGTGTGTGTGTGTGTGTGTGTGTGTGTGTGTGTGTGTGAGAGGAAGCAAAAACTGAGAGACAGGAGCAGAGAGCAACTGAGATGTACACAGAAGAGATTACTGTACGTCAGAAAAACAGTAAGAGGAGACACTGACGGGCTTGAGGATTACTGTGTGTGTCAAACACTGTGTGTGTGTGTGTGTGTGTGTGTGTGTGTGTGTGTGTGTGTGTGTGTGTGTGTGTGTGTGTGTGTGTGTGTGTGTGTGTGTTGATCCCCTCTTAATCCCGTCTCAGTCTCATTTTATAACACTTTCCCCGACAGCCTCCATCACATTGGCTTGGCCTGATCGAGTTTTGCATTGTGTCTGGGTACTTAACAAATCCTCTACTTAATTAACAACCCACTGATTTCTCTCTCTATTCAAACTAAAGGCAGAAGTTAAAGGATTTTTCAGTAACTGAGGGTGGCTTCCTCATAATTTGAATCTTTTACTAGAAACATGCTTTAGTTTGGCTTCAAACAATCCTGCTGAGCATCGGTCCAACAATGTAGCCAAATAGTAAAGATTGGGGGGAGTGGGGACCAAATGTAATTCTTTCTCTCTTTTTTTTTTTTTTTTTGCAATTCTTTTAATTGATCAGCCACTATTCTGGATTTTCAGATCATGTATATGGTATTGACAGCTCTGTACTGGACAGTATAGAGTACTGCCTACTATTTTAATTAGTATGTATGTGATACGCAGTTATTAAATTATTAAGTTATAAAAATTATTTTTTTTTTTTTTTAAGTATTATTTAACTGTTTTTAGTCACCTGTTTCCCAGCCGGTTTTGATGCAAGTTAAGGGTACATATCATCATGGTTATATTAAAATGGATAGTGTTAAAGTTGACAGAATGCACTGTAAATTTTGAGAGAGGAGACCTTGCTGCAAAATCAGTTGTTATTTATGTATGAATACGTATGAATATGCATATAAACAATCAGATGGAAACAAACGGAAATGAAATCAAAACTGGCTGATGATGCAGAGAAAATAGCTGTACGTCACAGATGGGATTGTAGGGAGAGATGAAGATGGGAAATATAACAGGCGTGTTATGAGAAAGATGAAGGAGGCTTTTTATCTCGCAGCAGAGTAGCTCACAGTGCCTTTTTTGTTTTATATTTTATTTTTATTATACATTTTTTAAATGTATACTTTTATTGAGCAAGGACGCATTTAATAGATAAAAAAAAAAAGACATTTATAATGTTAAAAGATTTATATGACAAATAAATGTTTTGGAACAAATCATCAAAGAATCCTGAAAAAATGTGTATCTAAGTTTAAAACAGCACAACTGTTTTCAACATTGATAATAATAATAAATGTTTCTTGCCGACCCCAATCTTACCGAGCCCAAACTTCTGAATGGTAGTGTACATTATTGTATATTTCACGAACTGAGTAGGTCATTATTCCCATTTCTAAGGGTTTAATTGCATTGTATCCAACCAAACGTGGCAATTTCTTTACTGAGTGATTAATGCAGTTTGATAGAAGAAATATATTGATTTGCTCATTAGTGGGGGTTCATTTATTTATTTGAGAAAAATCTCATAATAGGCCTTTTATAAGAATAGTCATAACATTTGCTATTCTGTATAATAGTATGCTATTCTGAACACAAATGTCTCAGATAAAGCAGGAGCACTCCAGCTACTATGAGTCTTTAGGATTTGATTTAACATGAGCTCCAGCGTTTTGACTTCAAATGACTGTGGAAGAATGAAGGAAACATTCACGCTTAATTTAGTGAAATCACATTTGATTATCCAGACAGTTAAGTTTTCCTGTTACGGAGAGTCATTTCTCTATGAACAGTATTCCCTGGCTGAGATTTCTGAGTGCCAGCCTTTTAACATTTTTCAAAGAAGTTGAATGTTGACATTTATATGCATAAGAAGTTTTATAATTGGTCACATTAGGGTTTGGAGGTCTCCACTGTGTCATCCACTACAGTCCCAGTGGTGCTAGAGTCACTCAGGATTGTTGCTTAACCCTTTGCTCTCAAAAAGTCTTTCTACATGTCATGCTGTGGCTTTGTATTTAAACAAGGATATTAACCTTGCGTAACCTTTCTCTAGGAGTCTATTATAAAACTTAATCCTAAATGTCACTCACATTTATTTAGTTCCTTTTGTGACCTACTCCCAACCATCCAGTCCAGAGTGCTTACAGGTTGTTGGTTTTTTTATACCATGTTAATACAGAGCGCCATGTTAAATTATAACCACTACTATGGCACATATCAAAATATTTGATACCATCACTGTACCACAGTGGCGAGGCCAGAAATTTTAAAGTGAGTGGTCCTTGGCAAAATAGGGTGGATAAATGGCTACTATCAAATTGCAACATTTTACAATACATGAGATAAAAAATTATTTAAGAAATAAGATTAGTTAAATGTGATTTATTTTCATCCAACAGTTTCATGAAAACTACAAAATCCATTCATAAAGAAAATAACCAATGAATAGAATAAAAACAATGAATTAAGATAAATAATCATAGGCAGAGCGTGTGTAAGGCTGGGTAAGGCTTAGCCTTCCCCTGGCCACGGACTAGAGACTAGCGTGGAATATTCTCACTCAAAACCACTGCATGCTACTGCTTCTGACTGCTTTTAAAGGGAAAAGCTGCCCATATCTGTTGATCTAGGATCAGTTTTCTCTGTAATAGCATATTGACCCTATGCATATCTGTGTTTGCGCTATGGAGAGCGTCAAAGGTTTCTATTTACAATGTGTTGATTTCTTGAAAACAGTGGCCAGAGGTGATTACATTAGAATCCACTCACCACTCAAAACGCCAGAGTTATAACAAACAATTATAACTCTCATTATAATAAACCAAGTGTAGGCATTATGTAAACAAGAGATTCATTACGCAGTGTAGACAACTTGAAAAAAACATGGTGTGACATTTAACTTCTTATTTTTCTCTTTAATCTCTGTCTTTCCTCCTCTCAAATCCTCATGGATCTCTCATTTCTATGCAGTTCTCTCACCCTCTTGTTTTGTTCTTTTGGTTTCTTTGCTAATTTTCTGTTTCTCTCCTGAATCCTGTACTCTTCATACAGTCACTTTATTGTCTGAATCTGAATTACCTTTTGAGGATGTTTAAAATAGATTTGAAGTATTTTTCTCTAATTATTTTGAGTTGTTCACATTTAAAGGAATAGCTCACCCAAAAAATGAAAATCACTCAACCTTATGTCATTTCAAACTATGACTTCCTTTCTTTCGTGGAACAACAGGTGAAGTTTTAGAATATCCTAAAAAGAATGACCAATATTATGAAACTGAGTAGTGGTACATACAATTGGTCATTTGTAAACTAATCTTTCTTTTGATTCAGATCTCATTGAATCCTTTGACCAGTATATTCTTCAAACTCTTCTTTTGTGTTCTTTATGGAAAAATGTAAGTCATACAGGTTTAGAACAACATGAGTAAACGATCGCAGAACTTTCATTATTGGGTGAACTATCCCTTTAAGAAGAAAATCCTTGTTTTGATCCGACTTTTTTTAGTTTATTTTCTTAAAGTTTATGTTTGCTTTTTGGGGTTTTTATCGATTATTCGATTATTATGCTTGATTTGTCAGTAGAATCATGGGTAAGCATTTCTAGCTGAGGGGGAGAATTTTCAGCGTGTGTTCAGTTTGCAGTACACTTCCCATTGAAATGTGAATTTGTTTTAAAAGTGTCCAGAAAGGAATGGCTCTATTTTGTATAAATCCTGTGTCTCTATCTTACTTTGTTTCTCCAGGTGACCCCCTCTTCTAAGATTGTGGGTGATCTGGCTCAGTTTATGGTGCAGAACTCTCTCTCTCGGGCTGAGGTGGAAGAGAGGGCAGACGAGCTCTCCTTCCCTCTGTCTGTTGTGGAGTTCCTTCAGGGACACATTGGAATACCACACGGAGGATTCCCTGAGCCCTTCAGGTCAAAGGTGAGATCACATTGTCAATTTGAAATAAACAGTTTGTCTTTAGACAGTTGTCAAAACAAACATACTGTATATGATTTCCATCTTTTAAAATTGTAAGTTTAAAGGGTCATGAAACCCCAAAACACATTTTTTGAGACGTGCACAGATATGTACAGGCTGCACATCACTGAAAACACTAAAAGCACTCATAAATTTTACCAATAAGTGGAAATTGGTTATTTTTGCGTTTTTCTGAGCAATTTCGTTCTTCCGGGTTCAAAAGCAAAGTCGAAGCAACGTCACGGAATGTGAGGTAGAAGCGTGCCTTCGGAGTGTGTGACTGGCTGCGGGTACAATTCTACGTCAGCCGGCCCTCTGCATTTATTCATGAGTATGACTTTTAACCCAATCACTGTGCTGTATTACGCATGAGATAGCATTACAGCAGAGAATTCAAACAACATGCGGCACATGCATGAGAGCGGTTTCTGCGTGGAACGCCGTGAGTAGTTTAACAACGCTCACCACGTGGATCATATAGATCAGATACAGACCGGAGCAAGCACATTTCAATTTTTTTATGGACATATTTCATATACAGTGCATCCAGAAAGTCACAGTGCTTCACTTTTTCCGCATTTTATGTTACAGCCTTATTCCAAAATTGATTAAATTCATTATTTTTTTCCTCAATTCTACAAACAATACCCCATAATGACAACGTGAAAGAAGTTTGTTTGAAATCTTTGCAAATTTATTAAAAATAAAAAACGAAAAAAATCACATTACATAAGTATTCACAGCCTTTGCTCAATACTTTGTTGAAGCACCTTTGGCACCAATTACAGCCTCAAGTCTTTTTGAGTATGATGCTACACGCTTGGCACACCTATTTTTGGGCAGTTTTTCCCGTTCTTCTTAGCAGGACCTCTCAAGCTCCATCAGGTTGGACGGGGAGCGTTGGTGCACAGCCATTTTCAGATCTCTCCAGAAATGTTCAATCGGGTTCAAGTCTGGGCTGGGCCACTCAAGGACATTCACAGAGTTGTCCCGTAGCCCCTCCATCATTATCTTGGCTGTGTGCTTAGGGTCGTTGTCCTGTTGGAAGATGAACTTTCGCCCCAGTCTGAGGTCCAGAGCGCTCTGGAGCAGGTTTTCATCAAGGATGTCTCTGTACATTGCTGCATTAATCTTTCCCTCGATCCTGACTAGTCTCCCAGTTCCTGCCGCTGAAAAACATCCCCACAGCATGATGCTGCCACCACCATGCTTCACTGTAGGGATGGTATTGGCCAGGTGATGAGCGGTGCCTGGTTTCCTCCAGACATGACGCATTTGATCAGACCAGAGAATTTTGTTTCTCATGGTCTGAGAGTCCTTCAAACTCCAGGCGGGCTGTCACGTGCCTTTTACTGAGGAGTGGCTTCTGTCTGGCCACTCTACCATACAGGCCTGATTGGTGGAGTGCGGCAGAGATGGTTGTTCTTCTGGAAGGTTCTCCTCCCTCCACAGAGAAACGCTGGAGCTCTGTCAGAGTGACCATCGGGTTCTTGGTCACCTCCCTGACTAAGGCCCTGCTCCCCCGATCGCTCAGTTCCAGCAGGCGGCCATTATGGATGATGGAGGCCACTGTGTTCATTGGGATCTTCAATGCTGCAGACATTTTTCTGTACCCTTCCCCAGATCTGTGCCTCGATACAATCCTGTCTCGGAGGTCTACAGACAAAGAATTTTGAGGAAAATAATGAATTTAATCAATTTTGAAATAAGTCTGTAACATAACAAAATGTGGGAAAAGTGAAGTGCTGTGAATACTTTCCGGATGCACTGTACTCTAGTGCTCTAAACATGGACCAGCACCATGTATGCGCACATATTTAATTATGTTGTCTTCAAATGAAATATATGTGCAAATAAGGACAATGATATAGCAATGACACAATGGATTATTCTGATACACAGAAGACAATGATTGTAGACCGAAAATTCAAAGAAGAATGGGCAAAAAAGTAACTATGCTTTTATTCTTTCTGTGTTAAACTGACGCATGTCGTTTTTTTAGAGACTGTAGTGCTCTTAAATGTACTGAAAATATTATTAGACATTTTAAATGTTCTACCGCGTTTCTCCATTGTTTTGGCAGTTTGATTTTATATAGGGTTAGATTTTTAAAATGCATCAAGATTTTTTTTTTTGTCTGTATAATGAGTGTGTTGCAGGTCTGTGTTTTTTATTGGTTGTTTTCTCCCCTCTCCCCCCCTCTACACTCCCACTTTTCCACAGCTTTACACGCCTATTTTCAGAGACTTTTTGCAACTCTGAGGTGTGAACGACCAGGCTAAAACAGGGGTTTCATGACACTTTAATATTTTATTCATTATATTAAGACAGGGGACATTGAAATACTACATAAACAGAATTGACCCTTCTAATTTTTTGGCACATGAATAAATTAGTGGGATTTCGGACAGGCAAACAAAACATTAGACCTTAGTCACCTTAGTCACCTTTATTTATATAGCGCTTTTTACAATGGAGATTGTTTCAAAGCAGCTTCACAGTGGTAACAGGAAAATAATGCAACAGACCTTAGACCTGTTACATCAAAAATTGTTTAAGAATTAATGCAAAAGAGCCACTTTATTTCTCATATAAAAGTTCCTTGAAAAAGTTTTTTTTTCATTACATTCAGTCATTTAGTAGACACTTTTATCCAAGGCACCTACAAATGTGGGAAAACATAAGCAGGTTTTTTTTTTGAGAGTGCTGTTGAGAGTGACAGTGGCATTGTTTTTGAATAATCTCTAGCCACACATAAAGAAGAAGAGTGTGAGAGAGAAGAAAATGAAAAGGTGAGAGGATGCGATAATGTAAAAGGGCAGTTCAAGAGATTGAGAGAATAACTTTGTATGAATCCATCACAAAGTTTGTGTATATGTGTGAAAGACAGGATAAGAGACTAAAGGTTTAAGGCTGAGTAAAGCTTGTCACTTGCAAGCTCATTGTCACTAGTGACTGTGGCGTTTCCGCCTCCTTGTGCTAAAAGACTTGCTGAGAAAAGAAACCACGCACGAGTCAGAATTATCCACTATAATGCACAAACACACACATATCTACAGTCATTAGGTCACAGGAAAGACTTTTGCTTTACTTTTTTAAATGGAGTGGTTACTGAGGACAGACATCCTGCTTTTGCAGTGGAGGGCAAATTTACTTTGATTTCCTATTTCTCTGGCACACACAGAGACAGACAGACAAACCCTTTTGAAGCACCAAAAATGAAAGATCAAAAGCTGTTTATCAGCACTGGTAGTATTTCCATGTAAGAGAGCTCAGCATGTGGCCTCACTGTAACAGAGAAAAAGAGACAACTGTTAAAATCTGTCTCTGTCTTTAGTAGGACTTAGTACCTTAGTAGGTCAGATAAAAATATAATAAAGTCTGAATGAAGTCAATTAAACTGTGTAAGTGTGACTGACATTTGCAGAATGGTTTAATTAACCTTTTCTCACAAAGAACCTTGGGGTCACTTACTTTCACTAATATTTTTGAGTAGAAACAAAAATATGACTGACTTGTCCACCAAGCAACAAGGATATTTCTGATATTGGCGTCTAAAAGTGTTATCATTGATATAAATGTTCCAGTAATTACAACAAATCCACCACATGTACTTCCTGCCTTGCTCAAGTTGCTAAGTAACTAGAAAGTTTTTTGCGAGCAGTGTTGTATAAAGTATCCAATTGTCATACTCAAGTAAAAGTACAGATACCATTATGGAAATAGACTTGAGTACAAGTTAAAGTTGCTCATAAGAAAAATACTTAAGTATTGATATTAAAAGTACATAAGTATTAAAGTACAGGTACAATTTATTAATAATGGCACAGGTATTAATGGCAACCTAACTGAGATTCTGTGTTAGGATATGTAAGAGTTATTAAAGGGATCGTACACATAATTTTTTTCAATTACTGACCCTCGTGTTGTTCCAAACCTGTATGAATTTCTTCTTCTGCAGACTACTAAATAAGATATTTTGAAAAAACTTTCTTTCCATAAAATAAAATTGAAAGGGGTCCAAAACAAAACCCCAGTGGCTTTCATTGTATTGACAAAAAAAAAATCCATCAGTTTTTTTCTTTAAATATATTCTTTTATTTTCATACATGTTGGGAACAACCTAAGGGTAAGTAAATAACATAATTTTGGGGTAAACTGTCCCTTTAACTCAATAACTGAATGATTCAAATGAGAGTTTACAAATGTACTGTGATCCACAATACAAAAAAATAAAGCAAACCATCTAGAGATAAAACTGCAGTAAGATGAATGAATTCGTTCAGACAATGCGTTTGATGCAGGCCAGTGGAAATAAGGAGACACAACGGTCAAAGATGGCTATCTACGCATGTTTACATAGAAGAACGTCTCGGTTACGTATGTAACCCTCGTTCCCTGAGGAGGGAACGGAGACGTTACGTCAGTGACTGACGAATGGGGGTTTCGCCTAGAAGCCTATCATCTTCGAGATCTAGAAAACGCCCAATGGCAGTGCCAATGCCATGGGCATGCGGAATTTGCATAGCATAACTCCGCCCCACAGCGTGGGTATATAAGGAAGTACGCTGGCAACATCGCATTATGTTTACCTGCTGAGGAGCCAAGACTGAACTCCCGGCCGTTCCAGCGGTACAGCGGAAGTGGCAGAGGGACGTTACGTCTCCGTTCCCTCCTCAGGGAACGAGGGTTACATACGTAACTGAGACGTTCCCTTTTCGTTCAGTCACTCCAAGTAACATCAGTGACTGACGAATGGGGGTCCCAATGTAATTACGCCACTCGGCTGTCATCCAGTGCCCTGCGTAAGTGGGAGCTCCCTGTCATAAGCTAGTACGGACGAAGGACTCCCACTTAACACAGGAATACCAAGGTACACTGGGAAGCATATTCCAGGTGGAAACATGCGCCAAGTGACTGCCCGTAGGGAGGACTTAAGGATACACATATGACCCGCGAGGGGCTGCATATGGAAGAGCTCTGGGGTAACCAGCCGAAGGTGGATTTTTAAACCCCAGGGGTGGCAAGGCTTGCCAAGGGAAAGACACCTGCTCAAGGAGGCTTACAGTGGAATACACATGTGGGGGTCGCCCAAAGGGGGAACCATGCACACGGAGACACCTAACCTGACACGAGGGCCTGAGCGAGTGGGCAGACGCACTGGTGTCGGCATCGACAGTGCTGGAGGAACTCAGGGCTTCCGGAAAGCTACCTGAGGAAAATATTGCATGTATCCAGTCCGTGGAGTGGAATGGCAAGCAAGCAAAGACACCTGAGCCTCGTCCATTACCGGCCACTAGAAGAGGCGAGTACATGAGAGGACACTGGCTCCACTCGGAGATTATAGAATCTGGCGAATGTGTTGGGTGTCGCCCAGCCTGCAGCTCTGCAGATGTCTGTTAGCGAGGCGCCATGCGCTAAAGCCCAAGAGGAGCCCACACTCCGGGTGGAGTGAGTTCTGACCCCTAGGGGGCATGGACGCCCCTGCGTCTGGTAAGCCAAGACAATGGCGTCCACTATCCAGTGACACAACCTTTGCTTGGAGAGGGCCTTTCCCTTCAGCTTCCCACCATAACAGACAAAGAGCTGGTCTGAGGTCCTGAAACACTGCGTTCTGTCTACGTAAGCACGGAGGGCACGTACTGGACAGAGCAGTGCCAAGGCTGGGTCTGCCTCCTCCAAAGGCAGCGCTTGCAGGTTCACCACCTGGTCCCTGAACGGAGTGGTGGGAACCTTGGGCACATATTCAGGCCGGGGTCTCAGGATCATGTGAGAGTTGGCCGGCCCGAATTCCAGGCACGCTTCGTCAACCGAAAATGCCTGCAGGTCCCCTACCCTCTTGATGGAGGCCAAATCGATCAGGAGCGCTGTCTTCATTGACAGGAACTTAAAATCGACTGCAGAGCAACTAAAACTACTGCGAGGTCCCAAGAGGGTACGAGGGGAGCGCGAGGAGGATTTAGTCTCCCTCAGGAACCTGATGACCAGGTCGTGCTGATTTACCTTCTTGTTCTCCACGAGGTTGTGGTGGGCTGACTGGGGTGCCTTCCTGCGGTGTCCTCCACGGCGCGGCCCAAGTGAAGGCTGATGCTGGGGCGGCGCGGGAGCCACGGGAGGGCGCCCTTGGCGGCGAGCAGGCTGAGGCAACTGTGCTGGCGGCTGGGTGGAGGCAGCAGCTGGCCGCCGGGGCAGTATATGTTTAATAGCCTCAGTCTGCTTCTGGGCGGCTGAGAACTGTTGGGCGAAGCTCTCAACCGCTCCGCCGAATACCCCACCAAGGTTGATGTGAACCTACAGGCTTTCAAGGGGTGCTTTGGGTCGCCACGCCAGGTTGAAGCACTCTGCAGACACAGTTGCATCGCAACAGAGCGTTCAACCGAAGGAACCCCAGTGTACACTTTGGCCGCGGCCCCATCGAGGGCAGAGAAGGCGGAGGAGGCCGCCGAACGGTCGCGGGAAGACAACGGGGACTTCCAGGACCACGTGACCTCCTCATGCACCTCTGGGAAAAAAGGTATTGGGGCGTGGCCTGACGGGTGTCAGAGCGCGGCGCCCCCAAAAACCAATCGTCCAACCGCGAGCGTTCAGGACGGGGTGGAGGGTTCCACTCCAACCCGAGGCTCGTGGCTGCCCGGGAAAGCATGGCTGTCACAGCCAAATCATCATCCTCGGAGGACTCTAGCCCACCTTGCTATGCGGCGATCGACATCTCCTCGTCCTCTGCGGGACCAAACGAGACACTCGGGACAGCATGAGCCGGCCCCGGTGTCCCAATCTGGACGTACGGCGGGAGCGGTGCGCTAGAGGGGGGTGTGGCCCGAGGCATGAGCGTCGGGGCTTTGTTCCACACCGTCACCCTCAGGTCACCCTGGCCACCAGCCAAAGTGCCGCCTCCCGTAGAGATGGCAGATTGGGGTGTGGCAGAGGGGACTCTTGCTCCAGCACGGAGCTCATTGAGTCTCGACCGCAGCACCGAGATGGCCATGTTCCCGCAGTGGGAACATGACTCATCCACAAGCGCTGCCTGAGCGTGCTGAAAGCCCAAGCACGTCAGGCAGTGATTGCGCCAATCAGAGGGCGGCAGAGACCGACTGCACCCAGAAGCACACGGGCGAGACATCTTGAAAAAGACGTGCCACGTGTGAGTTCTTTTAGGAGAGGAAGCTTCACAGCAATGCTGAAGCGCCCAGGGAACGGATACCAGCTGGATGCAGATCACTGCACAGATCAGCAGGCAGGCAGTATGCGATCGCTGGAAAGCGCCGTAACACCAACACCGACTGGAAAGCTGCTTGTCTCGAAGAAGCTTGACGATATACTCAGAAGGCTTAAGGAGTGAAGAGATAGATGCTCTTGGCTCCGAAGCAGAAACATAATGCGATGTTGCCAGTGTACTTCCTTATATACCCACGCTGTGGGGCGGAGTTACGCTATGCAAATTCCGCATGCCCATGGCATTGGCACTGCCATTGGGCGTTTTCTAGATCTCGAAGATGATAGGCTTTTAGGCGAAACCCCCATACGTCAGTCACTGACGTTACTCGGAGTGACTGAACGAAAGGGAACAATCTTTCATCTTTTCGTCTTTTCGTCACTTCCACTGGCGGGAGAGTTCAGTCAAATATTTTATCGCACATGACTTCACAATTATATCATACGTAATCACAATTTCAAAATGTTTTCTTAAAGGGATAGTTCACCCAAAAATTCAAATTACCCCATGATTTACTCACCCTCAAGCCATCCTAGGTGTATATGACATTCATCTTTCAGAGTTGTATTAAAAAATGTCCTGGCTCTTCCAAGCATTATATTATATGAGGGTGAGTAAATTATGGGATAATTTTCATTTTTGGGTGAACTATCCCTTTAAGCCTAAAACGTATTTACCTTGATAAACAGATTAAAAATTACATGAATAGTGTCTTCAATTCAGATCACTAGCGGAGAGCCATTACGCATTGCTCGGTGTGCCTGCGCTTCTCAAGATTTAGATTCGTGATTTGCAAAACGAATCATTCACACGTCTTCGTGTACCAGTTTGACAAATTCAAAAGAACCAAACTGATCAAAAGATTAATTTGCGAACTGGTAGTTCCAGTAGTATTTATTAGCTTTATAGCTGTAATATGACAAAAGTACAACCATATGTTATTCATTCAAGATCGCTATGATGAACGTTAAAGCAAACAATGGCGCAACAATCTGCATTAAAAAGTGATGATAGTTGGTGATGTATGTAAAGTTTGTTCTCAGATTTGTATCTATTTAAAAGAAATAAGCACCGATTACTTCAATGATGTGCACTTCATCAGTGGCCATTCCAATCAGGTGCTCCCGGTACACGTGTTGACGCATGTTTCTTCACTCTTTAGTGCCCACAAGTAATTCGGCTGATCCGAATACCATACTAAATCAGTTGACTGTGATATCAGCATTGGTACTTTCATATCTACCCTCATATGCTGCATATATTACTTTACCTGATCTTTCATTATAGATGTGAAAGGACATATAGCTAATAAAATGAGATCATTCTGGAATCCTTTTATATTTTGGAAAAAGGTCAGCCAAGCTCGGAAAATTATGCTTTTCCCATATCTCGTATGTAAACATGAAAACATCGCTTTTACGTTCATCTCTTTTACATTTAACTAAGTGCCTCAAACAAGTGCAGATTGTCACAGTCTTTGTAAACACAGCTTTGTTTCCTGGCAGACTGCTGAAGACTTTTACACACTAGGCTTCTGGAAATCCAGTAGATATCAGCCAGTCAGATTTAGACTTTCTGACTTTATGAAAGTGTTTCCAGTTTAGTGTGTGCCGTCCCTGATCGTGACATCTAAATCCCAACTAGATATGACATAAAAAATGTCAATGTGATTGACAGGATATTTTGTCTTGACAGGACAAGTTCTTATTTTTGTGCTGTCATGCTGGGTAGCCCCGCCCAAACTGAAATCTCATTGGGCCACTCAGTACAGTTGAATATCAAACACCAAATATGAAACAAATTGTTGGCTCATATATCATGACAATGGACAATAGACCTTAGTCAGGTTAATGCTGTATTTAATTTTTGACAGGAATGAAAATGAGGCTGTAAGGGATAGAATTGCATTGCATTCAATGGATTGTTCAGCTAACAAACGTCTTTCCGAAAAAAAAAAAACACAAAAACTCTGTAAAACAGTTTTGAAAGCCAATCTCCGGATCTGGCGGTAGAACTTTTAGCATAGCTTAGCATAGATCATTGAATCTGATTAGACCGTTAGCATCTCGCTCAAAAATGACCAAAGACTTTCGATATTTTTCCTATTTAAAACTTGACTCTTCTGTAGTTACATTGTGTACTAAGACCGACGGAAAATGAAAAGTTGCGATTTTCTAGACCGATATCTCATTCCTGCGTAATAATCAAGGAACTTTGCTGCCGTACCATGGGTGCAGCAGGCACAATGATATTACACAGCGCCTGAAAATAGTCCCCAGCATGCTCCCTGTGCAAGCAGGTTGTCACGTTGGTTATGTTGATGGAAGTTAGCCTATTTTTAGGCGCTGCGTAATATCATTGCACCTGCTGCACCCATGATATGGCAGCAAAGTTCCTTGATTATTACGCAGGAATGAGAGTATAGTTCCTAGCCATATCGGTCTAGAAAATCGCAACTTTTCTTTTTCCGTCGGTCTTAGTACATGATGTAACTACAGAAGAGTCAAGTTTTAAATAGGAAAAATATCGAACGTCTTTGGACATTTTTGAGCGAGATACAAATGGTCTAATCAGATTCAATGATCTATGCTAAGCTATGCTAAAAGTTCTACCGCCAGATCCGGAGATCGGCTGAATGGATTCGAAAACGGTAAAACTCAACTGTTTAACACTAGGGGAGTTGGAAAATGAGCCTATTTTCAAAAAAAGTGGAGTGTTCCTTTAAGATGACCTTAACATTACACACATCATGACTTCGTAGAGTATAACATAGGGAACATGCGTACACATAGGAATATTTCATATACATTCTGAAATAGTTTAATTATAAGGGAAATTAGGAGAATGTCCGTGCTATGTGTATTGGATTGAGTCTCTCAGTGTTCAGGTCCTTAGTGGAGAGGGGGAGGACATAGTTAGAGACATGGGACGAGATAGCAATCGCTTTGAAGTTCTCACAGGATTCTAACGGTGTTGTCTGATTTGCCTCGGCCAAGCCACAAAGATGCCAACAGGGCAATTTAGTGTAGACTCAGTGGCACCAGGACATTAATTTATATGCAAAAAAATCAAGAAGATAAGAGCATCTCTGATGTTCAGTGGAACTGACCATTTGTGAGACACTCCAGATGCTACACACTTGGTATACATACATTCGTCATAATTGGTTGGAAAGGTTTGTGCTGCAGGGCCTGCGGTGACTCACACATCTGTGGCTCTATCTCTGCCAATCAGCTCACCCAGATAAACTCAGGTACGTTACACACTACTGGACAAACACTGATAAGAGTGGGCAATCTTCTCCCACAGCCATGCACACAAACAGGTTGAGATGGAAGAAATACAACCAAAGTCTTAATGATGTGATCAAAACATGTCATGCGCCATCATGTCGAGCAGTCTGTGCTTTTGCAATCGTTTTAAATGGAAAAACAACACAGGCTTCCCTATAAATTAAATATTTAAAGTGTGTATTTATGTCTATATAGTCAGTAAGAAGCAGCTTGAGGGGATAAAACTCTTTCCCTATACGCATGCGGTTTTAGTGACGTTAGCAGACACTTCAATTAAACATCGCTCCAGTCTCAATCCTAAGGGCAATTAACCACTCTATCTTTAGAAACCCTTCCTGCCACACACACGCACACACACACATTCCTGGCTTATAAATGGCCTCAAAAGCTGTCAAATTAATGAAGAGTGACTGAATGAAGCATGGAGCATCTTTGAACTGCAGCCGCTGTGACTAATAGAATTGGTGAGCCCTCTTTTGTGTCTCATGCCTCCGCCAAGGGAAAAGCCTCTAAACCCTTTCCCGGCAATCCTCAGGGAGCTCCTCCATACACTAATCAGCATGTTTTATGTATTATTTAAAATGCATTAGTTCGGCTGAATGTGCTAATAACTGGCTCATCTAGAGCAGAGACACTTCAGCACTTACTAGAAGGAGCAGGGCGATCATGGGAGGGTATGTCACATTTAAGATGCACAAGTTTAAGATGCGCGGAAAGGTCTAGAGAGCACTGGCATGACATGCTGATGACGTGAGCCGCTCATAAGACATGATTGTACTGTATATGATGTAGACACTGATGCTGGAAAAAAAGTTTTAGAGTGGCCTGGTTATGACGTCACTATATAACAACTAAGCTCATTGAAACTAATTAGTTGCATAGTTGCTCAGTAATTTGTAGTCATGTTACCAAACCTTTGCCGTGGTACTATTTATGAATTGATGACCTGTGCAGATATGCTTGCATGGGCTTGTAGGCATTTAGTGTTGATTTGACATTTTTGGCCAGATTTACTAAACAGGGCAAATTAGTGTGAGAGCACAATCCCATAAAAACGCTGAGGGGAAAGTTCTGCATGTGATCTACTTACGATGCGCAAATTAAAGAACACATATGCAGCCGGATCATTTCCATTATGACTGACGCAATCTACCAAGAGCAGCGCAAATTAGCATCTGATTTAAAACGCAGCAAATACCAGTAAATTGACTAGCGCAAACCTTTGTAAATCACCATGCATGATTTGTGTAAATATTCTTCTCCCATAAATTTTGCGTCTGAAAGGGAAACTCCAACAAATCCATATGCAACAAGGTCAGCCGCAAAAATAACTGTCCACACCTTTTCATCGCTAATTTTTCACTGTATGTCTTTAGTAAATCCTGACACCAAAAGAGGGTCTGCGCTGGCGCAAGCTGTTTGTAAATCTGGCCCTTTGAGATTTAAGATTCTTAAATAAACTCAGATATTTTTGTATAACATTTTTTAATATTAAGCGATAAATTAAACAACAGAGAAATTTTGACTAATTTAACATCGAAGTACAATTAGAAATAAAATAATTTTAACAATTAACAGTCAATACTAGACCAGAGAAATAGTGCAATTATTGGATATTTGTCAACATAAATGTAAATTCGTTGCTTCTTAAAAAAGAGTTGCTTCTTTACACTCAAAATGCTGACTGCATCAGTTAAATGCTGCGGCAATTTAGTAGGTCATAAAATAAAGAGCTTGTAAGATGATGAAAAAAATGCAGTCCAAAACCTTTCAATTCCTTTTTCTCGTCTTAAGATAAAGACTAGTAGGTGAGTCACAAATGAAATATCTGTCAGACTTTAAGGATAAACCATGGACTCTGTACTATCACATGGGTTCTTTATCCATCTAGACTGATCATACTCATCTGCACACTTCAGATTGTGGCAGATGATTGATTGATTGATGGACAGCACGCTTATTTACATCCCTTTTAACTCGCCGATGTTGCCAGACCATTACTGTCACAGCCCATAGGCTGTAGGTTTCATAACTACAATTTTCATTAGCGTCACAGTAGCGCAGCTGTTTTTAAAACAGAATATTTTTTTTAAAACAATGAGCTTCTTTTACCAACAAGTGGACATGCTACATCAGTACTTATGTCTTGCCTAAAATTTCCACTCTCGCACTCTATAAAGCATTGGGAATTCCAATTAATTTAGCTGAATAGTTTAATTTCAAATGCTTCATTTAAATTATATCATCTTTTAAAAATTGTATTTACTGATTCACAGATTATTTTGAGCCCCAAAATGGCAATATACAATATAATACTTCAATATTTTGAATAATTAGACAAAATAATATTCATGACTGTTTAAAAGTTTGGAGTCAGTAGTTTTTTTTTTGAAAGAAGTTATATTATACAGTGCCCTCCACTAATATTGGCACCCCTGGTAAATATGAGCAAAGGCGGCTGTGAAAATAAATATGCATTGTTTTTCCTTTTGATCTTTTTTTTTTTTTTTAAATCACAAAATTCTAACCTTTCATTAAAGTAAAACAATTGAAAGTGTGGGAAACTCACATTAAAAACAACGTCCTTTTCCCAAGATAACAGCTCTGAGTCTTGTTCTATAATGCCTGATGAGTTTGGAGAACACCTGACAAGAGATCAGAGACCATTCCTCCATACAGAATCTCTCCAGATCCTTCAGATTCCCAGCTCCATGTTGGTGCTTCTTCTCTTCAGTTCACCCCACTCATTTTCTATAGGGTTCAGGTCAGGAAACTGGGACGGCCATGGCAGAAGCTTCATTCTGTGCTCAGTGACACATTTTTGTGTTGATTTTGATGTTTGTTTTGGATCATTGTCCTGATAGAAGATCAAATCACGGTCCATTATAAGATATTTAACCGTGGGCATGAGGTACTTTTTATCTCTGTTTGGGTTTTCTGTCAAAAAGCTCTTTTTTGTTTTATCTGACCACAAAAACCAGATCCAGTTTGAAGTTCCAGTGTCTTACAACTGAATATGCTGGAGTTTGTTTTTGGATGAGCAAGGAGAATTTTTCTTGAAACCCTCCCAAACAACTTGTGGTGATGTAGGTGCTGTTTGATCATTTTTTTTTTTAGGCTTTCTGACCCCAAGACTCTAAGCTCTGCAATTCTCCATCTGTGATCCTTGGAGAGTCTTTGGCCACTCACCGTGCATTAGGACAATATAGACACATGTCCTCTTCCAGGTAGATTCCTAACATCTTTAGTTGATTGGAACTTCTTAATTATTTGGAATTTCTTAGGAATTTGGCCTTTGTGTTTCCTTATATTTATACTCCTGTGGAACAGGAAGTCATGCCTGGACAATTTAATGCTCCTAGTCACCCTGGTATGCTAAAAAAACGTAAATAAGAATGGGAATATACTTAAGAGATATTTTACACATAAGAATTTCTAGGGGTGCCAATAATTGTGGCCAACATGCATTGGAGAAAAGCATTTATTTCATAATGAGATTTTCCCCCCACTTTCAATTGTTTTACTTCAATGAAAGGTTAGAATTTTGTGAATTTTTTGAATGAAAGATCAAAAGGATAAACTTATTTAAAAAACATTTCTTGTAAAATGTCTTACTGACCCCAAACTTTCGAATGGTATTGAACTTAATAATTATTATTTGTATTAGTTAAATGTTGTTCATTACTGCTTTTGTTATTTAAATGTTCGTGCTTTATAGTTATATTTAATAGTATGTAGTGTAAACTAATTTGTTGAAGTGTGTATCATAAGTAATTTTCGGTTGCACTTTGTTTTACAGTATGTACATTTACATGTACTTACAGTGTACTTAGAAAGTACTGGTTAATATAAGGTAACTACATGGGTTAAGGTTAGGTTTAGGGGTAGGTTCAGGGTTAGTACCTAGTTATTGTAATAACTATAATAAGTACATAGTATGTACATGGGAAACAGGACTGTAAAATAAAGTGCTACCCAATTTTCTGTATTGATAAGAGTCTCAGTCTCTGACCAAGTCCAGTTTTTCAAGTACAAGTCAAATATCTTACCCGTTTACCCGTTTTACAAGATATTAAACGGTATTCATTCTGGATCAGAGAGGATAGAAAGGCAGTGTAGTCGAACACGCATGCGCATTAATGCTAACACAATCACACCTGCCTCGGTTAAAAAACTTCTGTGATTTTCCTTCATGTTTCTATATATGATCTGACAGTTACTGTGTAAACATACTCACAGTTGGAACAATTACACAGCTCCCTCGGAGGCTCGACCACAGGAAGATGCGTTCAGGTCAGAGAGCGAGAAGTTTCACACTGTTTTATGGCTACATGAGTTCCCATTACAGCCCACTGCTTTGTAGTCTTCTCTCCTGTGGATCCTGTGAGGAAAGTAATGGACCATCACGCCTGACGAATTTGATTTGAGCCAGTGAAATGAGTCTCTTTGTTAGCTAAAGTGCACGAGAGCACTCACAGACAGATGGAGAGCAGAAAAATTCCTAGTGGATTTTCAGACATAATTAAATGCGATCCCTTTATGCCCATTTCAATGAAAATTTAGGAGGATTTTTGTGCAAATATTCCTTAAAAGTAGAAATCAAGAAGTCGGGGGCATATAACTGTAGATTGCTTATTAATTGATGTATTCAGTAAAGCACCAAGAAGAACTTAATCAGTTTAGCTCTTCATCGCTTAATGTCTTTTAAAATTTAATTAAGCATCACTTGACTTCTTCTCTTTGTACTGACAGACAGATGTCTGATGATTAATGGTCATAGAGATGGGTAATATTTTGGTGGCACCTTTTTTATCCAAGCTTATTGATCTTTCCAGGAGGTTTGTTTAGCACATGACATCACCCCAGTGATATTTCCAGCCAGGCTGTGACAGTACAGAATGACAAACAGCCTAAATGCACACACTTAGATGGGGACAGATGATTCAGGAGAAAAAAGAGCAAATCTCATCTCCTTCCAATCTGTGTCAACAATGTCAAATATCCCCTTTCACCCAGCACAGAAAGCAATGTGAGGATAACAGAAGCTCTCCTAGCAACTTATCCTGCCTTAGACGTCTGATATAGTAACTGCAGTTTTCTGAGTTATGAAATTATATAACCTCTGACAAGAGTCCATAAACAGTTTCTCTGCAAACCACCTGGTAATCCATATAGCATAGTTTTCGAAAGCTTATAGCAGAGAGTCTTGAGTGCAGATGCCAGCAGTCTTAGAAAGCGTCTTTCTCCACAGTATGTGTAGTAGCACAATTGCTCTTACAGTAGTTTATGGTAATGACAGAGCAGATAAGGAACACATAATGCTATGCTTTAACTTACTATGAAATAAATGCAGTTCAAGTCTTCTCCTTAAGCTCTTTGCCTTACCTCAGGCTTGGAAAACTAGCTTTGTAGTTTTTTAAATGCTTTTGCACAGCTTTACCTTCTTTTTTTCTTGGTTATGTGCTTAATGTTTCCACATTGGGACTATATGTACATTTCCTCGAACAAGATGCTAAATGTGGAGAAGAGATAGAGAGCTTTCATAGTACTTAAAGGGATAATTCACCTAAAAATGAAAATTCTGTCATAATTTACTCACCCTCATGTCCCTCCAAACTTGTATGGCTTTTTTTTTTTCTGCTGTCCATACAATAAAAGTCAGTGTTAACCAGCTTTATTTCTGGATCCCATTGACTTTCATTGTATGGACAAAAAAAAGTTGAAACATTCTTCAGAATATCTTCTTTTGTGTTCGCGTAAGAAAGAAAGTCATACAGGTTTGGAGCAACATGAGAGTGAGTAAATTATGACAATTTTCATTTTTGGGTGAACTAATTCTTTTAGGATTAGCTGTGGAAGAGTTTGGTAGAAAAAGGCTATGCTTGTACATCCCATGTGTAATGTATAAAATCTTTATAATATAAAATATGATCTTTTATGTAGATATTTCGGTCTTCGATCATTTAAAGGTAGGGTAGGCAATTTGTTTTATAAACACTTTTTGTTATAGTGGTTGAAACTCTCTTCACATCCTGATAGCAATCAATAATAGAAGTGGTATAAATATTAAAACGTACATACACCGATCAGGCATAACATTATGACCACTGACAGGTGAAGTGAATCACACTGATTATCTCTTCATCACAGGACCTGTTAGTGGGTGGGATATATTAGGCAGCAAGTGAACATTTTGTCCTCAAAGTTGATGTGTTAGAAGCAGGAAAAATGGGCAAGCATAAGGATTTGAGCGAGTTTGACAAGGGCCAAATTGTGATGGCTAGACGACTGGGTCAGAGCATCTCCAAAACTGCAGCTCTTGTGGGGTGTTCCCGGTCTGCAGTGGTCAGTATCTATCAAAAGTGGTCCAAGGAAGGAACAGTGGTGAACCGGCGATATGGTCATGGGCGCCCAAGGCTCATTGATGCACATGGGGAGTGAAGGCTGGCCCGCGTGGTCCGATCAAACAGACAAGCTCTGTAGCTCAAATTGCTCAAGAAGTTAATGCTGGTTCTGATAGAAAGGTGTCAGAATACACAGTGCATCGCAGTTTGTTGTGTATGGGGCTGCATAGCCACAGACCAGTCAGGGTGCCCATGCTGACCCCTGTCCACCGCTGAAAGCGCCAACAGTGGGCACGTGAGCATCAGAACTGGACCACAGAGCAATGGAAGAAGGTGGCCTGGTCTGATGAATCATGTTTTTTTTTACATCACGTGGATGGCCGGGTGCTTGTGCATCGCTTACCTGGGGAACACATGGCACCAGGATGCACTATGGGAAGAAGGCAAGCCGGCAGAGGCAGTGTGATGCTTTGGGCAATGTTCTGCTGGGAAACCTTGGGTCCTGCCATCCATGTGGATGTTACTTTGACACGTACCACCTACCTAAGCATTGTTGCAGACCATGTACACACTTTCATGGAAACGGTATTCCCTTGTGGCGGTGGCCTCTTTCAACAGGATAATGCGCCCTGCCACAAAGCAAAAATGGTTCAGGAATGGTTTGAGGAGCACAACGAGTTTGAGGTGTTGACTTAGCCTCCAAATTCCCCAGATCTCAATCCAATCGACCATCTGTGGGATGCGCTGAACAAACAAGTCCAATCCATGGAGGTCCAACCTCGCAACTTACAGGACTTAAAGGATCTGCTGCTAACGTCTTGGTGCCAGATACCACAGCACACCTTCAGGGGTCTAGTGGAGTCCATGCCTTGACGGGTCAGGGTTGTTTTGGCAGCAAAAGGGGGACCAACACAATATTAGGAAGGTGGTCATAATGTTATGCCTGATCGGTGTATATCTTCTGTGAAAATCTCAGGACCAAAAAAATTCCTCCAATCTTTGCGTTTGGTACGAATGCAATGATACGATGACCTACCTGCCTGTCAAAATATGTATTTCCATACCTCTGCGCAGACATCACACGTCATTAGCGCGTTGTATACAAACAGCAGTCATCTTTTACAGTTCCTCCTGAACCAAAAAAAAACAAGCTTATGCTGTGTTCACGCCATGTCATAACCGTTATTACGAGATCGAGATGGCAACCCGTGACGTTCTACTCGGAGCTGTTCACGTCCTCAGACTCGAATTTATGCGTTTCTATGTCAACACCATCAATGCCGAAATGAATCTGCAGCAGTTAGGTGGTACGAATCAGCGCTCTGTAAGTTGTTTACATTCATTATTATTGTTATGCTATGTGGTTTGAGACATGAAGTGATTTAATGCCGTATCTCATCTCATGACGCTTTGCAGACTCTGCTGTGTGCGTTCATATGTTTTGAAGGATGATACTTTGGAGATACTCTGAAGGAAGGGTGGGATCTCATGCTTTCAAAGCTAGCTTGCTATTGCTAGCCTCTCTGAAATTGCCTACCCTACGTTTAAGAATGAATTTGCGATGTCTGCAACTGACACATTCAGAGAGGAATCTTGAGACTTTACTTCTATTGCTAAAAACAAACAGCATCTCAGTTCTGATATTGTTATATATGAATCATCAATTTCACAGGACTAATGCCCCTGTGGAATCTCAAGTGATGGAGTGATGAGGGGGAAAAAAGATTAGAACATGTGAGCTTCCGTACCCCACAGCTAGCCTCGACAAATAAACTTGCATACAAATATTCAGACGACATAACTGAGTCACATAACTGCTAAAATAAACCTATAGGATGCATCAAACAAAAGGGAGCCCATATGGCCTGAAATTATGACTCAACTGCTATTAAGTGGCAATTTATTCAAAAGTTAGGTGGGTTGGGACTGCAGGCAGCCTTTTCTACTATTTTATCTGAATAACAAAATGGGCTGCTGAGTGTTATAAGCTGATCTGTTTTGTTTTCCCTCTCTTTCCTCCACTAGCCCTTTTGTGTAGACTATTCACTTTGCCCCAGTTAGAAACCAGGCTTTTTCTCAGTTCAAGTCCAAGAACCATTTTTCAATTCATTCTCACTGCTGTGAAACAAAAAGGAGAAAATAAGTGTCACTTGGCTGTTGCCTTGCCAACACCAAGACATTTTTGTACATAATGAATTGAGTCATTTTAATGGCATATTGATGGTGGAGCTTCTCCTTTGCAATTGACCTATTTGTCAAAATGTTTGTGCTTTTGTTCATTAACGCCCACTCTGACAGCACTAATGATGTATTTAGTATGTTTGAGCTTGCAATGTCAGTCACTAGCCAGAGGACAAAGATAGTGAATGGTACTACTGTTGATACATTTTCTAAATATTTATGCTTTTTAGTGACCTCTTGTTTTTAAGCTCCCAGCAAGCAATAGCCACCATTTCACCATCTCGGTTAACTATAGACCCGATATATTCCGGCTATGAGTAACCCACTTCTAGCCAAAATAACCTTCAATTTGGTTACGTCGTTTTTACCAAAATAACTTGCGAGATGTATGATATTCCATCATGTAAGCAAAGTCAACAGTGATTACAAGGTGTTTGGTTTCATTTCTTTGACATGTTCATGTTCTAGATCAGTGGTTCTCAAACCTGTCCCAGGGACCCCCCACCAGTGCACATTTTGCATGTCTCTCTCATCTAACACACCTGATTCAACTCATCAGCAGAGACTGCAAGACTTGAATTGGGTGTGTCTGATGAGGGAGACATACAAAATGTGCAGTGGTGAGGAGTCCCCAGGACAGGTTTGAGAACCACTGTTCTAGATGACTAGTCTATTCTCGGGCTATGGTTAGACATCTATTAAACTTTCACTGACAGCCCAAATTTTGCCTTGTTTTAGCCTAGACGTCTAGGCTGTGTTTGGACGGCTCTTAGATGTCTTTTAAATGCAAAATTGCTTGCTGGGCTAACAGCATCTGAAACCTGGATTGGTTGTCATGAGGAGGACATTTCACTCGAGACAAATTCTTGACAATTCTTCAGTTTTATTAAAGGAATAGTTATCTCAAAAAAGAAAATCATCATTGTTTACTTCATCAAGATGAATTTGTGTAGAATATTCTTGCTATTTTTTTCCATATAATGAAAGTGGATCAGGACAGTGACTGTCGACCTCTAAATAAAAAAAAATCACCACAGATTTGTGGTTCGAATGACTCCTCTCCTAGATTCTAAATTTTCAGAAGCCATCGTTCTTGTGAGAAAGAACGGAATATAAGCCATTATTCACTGATAATCTTCTGCTCCAGTGGGCTGATAACCACTGCAACTGGATCGAGTCAGTGAGTTGAACTCGAGAACTGAATCTGTCCAATGACCGAGACATTCAAATTGTTTTTGTGAATTGTACCAGCAGATTAATTGAAAAGATATGATTGAAAAGAACGATTGGTCCACAAAATCAGACATCGCTTCTTCTTTAATAAACTATTATGAACATGTCAGGGAAATCTAGGGAGAGTTTGTATAATGGCAAACTTAATGTTCAACAATATTATTGATCTGACTGCACTGACACTATTGGATGAGAACTGAACTGAGCTGGATGATGACATCACTGCAGAACTGCTTTATAGATGAAATGAACTAATTTAACAATTGATGATCTTTACAATGGAACTGAATCAACACTGAACTGACTTCAGCTGAACAATGGCACTATTTTCTTTTAGAGCTGCTGTACAGCCGAAATGAACCGTTTGCATCATTGAACTATTTTCCTGGTATTGTATAAAGCGCTACTTGCCTTGACTTAATGACGGAACTTTAATATTTGGGTGAACTATCGCTTTAGGAGTTAGTTCAGTTGTGCTCAGCTGGTACTCTGTTTGCTCCACCACAGTTTATGCCCATAACAAGTTAAACATTTGATGTTTCTCAAAGGTGCTCAAGTCGTTGCCTAGAATCGAAGGTCGTCCGGGGGCTTCACTTCCACCGATGGACTTTGAGGCTCTTGAGTCTAGTCTACGATCAGCACATGGTGATGAAATCACCCCTGAAGATGTGATGTCGGCAGCTATGTACCCCAAAGTCTTCCAGGAGTTTAAAGAGTTCACATCAAACTTCGGCCCAGTGGACTGCCTTAACACTCGCCTGTTTCTGGACGGCCCCAAAATCGCAGAGGAGTTTCAGGTGCGTTGCTATTACACTGAGATATGTAAGGACATGCTGCGACTCACAGCAATTACATCAGTTGACTTCATTTACTTGTCACTGTGCCTCTTTTCTTCTCTTACTAATTTTTCAACTATATTTTACTCTGTTAAATTTATAACACCACAGGATTTGACCTTCTAAACTTTACCCTGACTGCTCTCTCACTGTGAGATTTGCAAAATTAGATTTCCTTGTGTCCTCAACAAGCCCCCACTTTCACAAAGTTCATTAGCACACTTTATTGCAACAGTGGTTGTAAAATTGATTAGCATAGTAAGATTAAATAGCACTTTTGTGTTCAAAATATATTGCTTTGAACATCTAGGCTCTCTTTGTGAAGTTGCCGTGAAGTCCGATAAACCATAAATGCTATTTTACAGCTCTAATTTAACTGAGAGTTTGACTTTGTGAAGTTCAATGAGTGCAAGTTTTTTTAGCTTAATCTATGCTAGCTCCTGAATAATCTCAAGATGGTGCAGTTGTATCTCTATCTAGCTGAGCCCTGAGGTGTTTCTAAATGTGTTGATTGGAGCTTAGCCATGTGTTTGGCACCTAAAAACCCATTATGAGTTAAGTGGGTGTTACCTGGCAGCCATGAATGTGTCTCGGAGTCCTACTGCAGGCACCACGAGAACTGAGAGCACCAGATACAGGACTCGCATAGCTGATCACGTGCCGAAACTGAGCGAGAGCCAGCCAGGAATCAAACTCACCTACAAAGTCATTTTACCTTGAAAACACCAAATCTGTTAGATTGAAAAGTTTGCTTGCATCTCATAATCATCTGCTGGCCTGATTCTTCAAATCAGGTCTCTCTGTATCCTTCCAAAACGAACCAGATTTTCCTCGGTTAACATGCTTAATTGTAAATTTCTCAGGGACTAAAGTTATTTGGCAGCGTGCTTCTCCACCCAGTCGAGCTGTCCACATGGGATGTTAGTCGTGGCTGATTAGCGTAGATTAGCATGAGCTATATTAAGCTGTCACTGAGGCAAATGCAAGCGCACCCCAAAATAGCATCCCCTCCATAGCCAAACAGCACATGGTACAGACCTAATGCCTCCCAGAGGCCTGTGCTAAACACTCGTCCCTTTATCTGCCTTAATTCTACCCAAGATTTTTTCGGCCTAATGTTCCCCAATCTGGTTTTGTTGTTTGTTTGTTTTTGTTGTTTTTTTTATAGCTCAATCACTGCTTTCCATTTCTCATAACTAGCTGTTCGCTGTGTTTTTATGTTTCTGGCACTTTCCTCTCACAGGTTGAGTTAGAGAGAGGGAAAACGTTGCACATCAAAGCCTTGGCCTTGGGTGACTTGAACAAGTCTGGTCAGAGAGAAGTGTTTTTTGAACTCAATGGCCAGCTGCGTTCAGTCTTGGTCAAGGATACAGCAGCAATGAAGGTAAGTATTTGCTCCCTAGATTGGTTTGTTCCATCACTGAAAAGCAATTATCCTGACGCAAACCGTACACTCAATCATTCAGACATGTTTTGCGAATGTTCCATTTTCTCTCTCGAGGTGTGAATAATTTCTGTCATAAGCTAAAAATGATCTTGTTCTTGATGTCATGTGTGTTTATCACTTTGAGGCAAAAGTGTTAAAAACATCTTTTAAATTATTAGGGCGCACAATGTATGTTTTCATTACAAGTCAATAGTGCTGTGTGGGAACTTTATGTCAGCCGTGGACACGGCAATTGTAACTGCTCAACATTGCTTGTAAAAATACAAAAATTTGGTGGATTATAGCATGATCTGACAAAACTGAATATCACTTTCATTGCCCACATAACACATCATGTTTAAGATGATTCATTCATTATAAGATATTCTCTCTGGTAAACAAACATTCATATAGTCTGTCCTAGTCTGGAAGATGGTTTCCATCCTCTGTAAATGCTTTTTTGGTTTATTATTGTCTTGTTTGGCTTAGTATGGCAGACAGAGGATGGTCCAAACACATTTAGTGTGACAGATAAGTCAGAGTGATGACACTTGCTCAGCATATGTTCAATAGAGCTCTCCTTCTGCCTCAACACAATTAGCAAGAGCATTTCTCCTCATGACACATAAAGTTCATTTTTGCAGGTCCAACATTTTTCTTCTGCTGTCTTAACGTTTTTATACCTTTGAAATGAAACTTAAATCTGATTTATCTCTAGGCTGTTTGTTAAAAGTTAACATGAATGACAGATACTAACATCGCTGGTTTCTGCCTTATTCATCATTGCTGTAATAGTTATTTAACACTAGTTGTTAAATAAAATTGTATCACTTAAATATACTATTTATACTATTTATACTATTTATTTCTAATTAACATATACACTCACCTAAAGGATTATTAGGAACACCTGTTCAATTTCTCATTAATGCAATTATCTAATCAACCAATCACATGGCAGTTGCTTCAATGCATTTAGGGGTGTGGTCCTGGTCAAGACAATCTCCTGAACTCCAAACTGAATGTCAGAATGGGAAAGAAAGGTGATTTAAGCAATTTTGAGCGTGGCATGGTTGTTGGTGCCAGACGGGCCGGTCTGAGTATTTCACAATCTGCTCAGTTACTGGGATTTTCACGCACAACCATTTCTAGAGTTTACAAAGAATGGTGTGAAAAGGGAAAAACATCCAGTATGCGGCAGTCCTGTGGGCGAAAATGCCTTGTTGATGCTAGAGGTCAGAGGAGAATGGGCCGACTGATTCAAGCTGATAGAAGAGCAACTTTGACTGAAATAACCACTCGTTACAACCGAGGTATGCAGCAAAGCATTTGTGAAGCCACAACACGCACAACCTTGAGGCGGATGGGCTACAACAGCAGAAGACCCCACCGGGTACCACTCATCTCCACTACAAATAGGAAAAAGAGGCTACAATTTGCACGAGCTCACCAAAATTGGACAGTTGAAGACTGGAAAAATGTTGCCTGGTCTGATGAGTCTCGATTTCTGTTGAGACATTCAGATGGTAGAGTCAGAATTTGGCGTAAACAGAATGAGAACATGGATCCATCATGCCTTGTTACCACTGTGCAGGCTGGTGGTGGTGGTGGTGTAATGGTGTGGGGGATGTTTTCTTGGCACACTTTAGGCCCCTTAGTGCCAATTGGGCATCGTTTAAATGCCACAGCCTACCTGAGCATTGTTTCTGACCATGTCCATCCCTTTATGACCACCATGTACCCATCCTCTGATGGCTACTTCCAGCAGGATAATGCACCATGTCACAAAGCTCGAATCATTTCAAATTGGTTTCTTGAACATGACAATGAGTTCACTGTACTAAAATGGCCCCCACAGTCACCAGATCTCAACCCAATAGAGCATCTTTGGGATGTGGTGGAACGGGAGCTTCGTGCCCTGGATGTGCATCCCACAAATCTCCATCAACTGCAAGATGCTATCCTATCAATATGGGCCAACATTTCTAAAGAATGCTTTCAGCACCTTGTTGAATCAATGCCACGTAGAATTAAGGCAGTTCTGAAGGCGAAAGGGGGTCAAACATAGTATTAGTATGGTGTTCCTAATAATCCTTTAGGTGAGTGTATATATATATATATATATAATTATTTTTATACTATTGATTTTGAATTGACATAATCAATTTTTAATGGCCAGAATTATTGGCACCCCTGGTAAATATGATCAAAGATGGCTGTAAAAATAAATCTGCATTGTTGAACCTTTTGATCTTTCATTCAAAAAATTCACAAAAATCTAACCTTTCATTGAAGTAAAACAATTGAAAGTGGGGGGAAAATCTCATTATGAAATAATTTTCTCCAAAACACACGTTGTCCACACCCATAGAAGTATATTCCCATTTATATTTACATTTTTTAGCACACCAGGGTGACTAAAAATTGTCCAGCCATGACTTCCTGTTCCACAGGAGTATAAAAATTAGGAAACACAAAGGCCAAATTCACTTAATCATTCATCACAATGAGTAAAACCAAAGAATATAGTTCTGATGTGCAGCAAAGATTTTTGAGCTTCACAAAATAGAAAGTGGCTGTAAGAAAATCCCCATTTCCACCATCAGGGCAATAATTAAGAAGTTCCAATCAACTAAAGATTATACAAATCTGACTGGAAGAGGACATGTGTCTATATCGTCCTAATGCACGTTGAGGAGGAGAGTTTGAGTGGCCAAAGACTCTCCAAGGATCACAGATGGAGAATTGCAGAAATTAGTTGAGTCTTGGGGTCAGAAAGCCTAAAAAAAATTATCAAACGGCACCTACATCTCTCAAGTTGTTTGGGAAAAATCCTCCTCACTCATCCAAAAATAAACTCCAGCATATTCAGTTGTCAGACACTGGAACTTCAAACGGGACCTGGTTTTTGTGGTCAGATGAAACAAAAAAATTTAGCTTTTTGGAAGCAAACCCACCCGATGTGTTTGGTGAAAACAGGGATAAAAAGTACCCTATGCCCACGGTTAAAAATACCGCTGGATCTTTAATGTTGTGGGCCTATTTTTCTGCCAGAGGTCCCGGACGTCTTGTTCAGATACATGGTATAATGGATTCTAGCAAATAACAACAGATAAAAAATCTAAACCTGACCGCTTCTGCTAGAAATCTTATAATGGGCCGTGATTTGATCTTCTATCAGGACAACGATCCAAAACAAACATTAAAAATCAACACAAAAATGTGTCACTGAGCACAAAATGAAGCTTCTGCCATGGCCATCCCAGTTTCCTGACCTGAACCCTATAGAAAATGAGTGGGCTGCCATTAATTGTGGCCAAAAACATTTATTTCATAAAGATTTCCCTCACATTTTCAATTCTTTTACTTCAATGAAAGATTAGATTTTTGTGAACATTTGAAATTCTGAAAGACTATATGTTATTTATTAATTTTTACGCTTAAAAAGTATTATTATGTATACTACCATTCAAGAGTTTGGGGTCAGTAAGATTTTGAGTTTTTGAAAGTCTCTTGATCGCCAAGGCTGCATTTATTTGATCAAAAATACAGTACAAACAATATGATTGTGAAATAATTTCAAAACTTCTAATATTTTTAGCACAGACTAATTAGTAGTATATTAATAATATATATTACTAAAGCAGAAACATTATTTGTTTGGGGTTGCATAAATTCATTTTGATCTTTCTCATTGTAAACTTTTTAACTGTCCATTTAATCATGTTTCTCATAGCAGATGATGACAGGCAGTTTGGAAATAGTTGTGAGGGAAAATGTGTAAAATGATTCATTGCCTCTGGTCTCTCCTGTAATCATCTCATTCTGTTTTCTGCTCCACCAGGAGATGCACTTTCACCCTAAAGCCTTGAAAGACGTGCGGGGACAGGTTGGAGCTCCCATGCCCGGTAAAGTGGTGGAAGTAAAGGTGAAGCCAGGCCAGAAGGTGGAGAAAGGTCAGCCTCTCTGCGTCCTCAGCGCCATGAAGATGGAGACCGTCGTCAACTCGCCAATCTCAGGCATCATATCCAAGGTGCACGTTAATGCCGACAGCAGCCTGGAAGGGGAGGATCTCATCTTGGAAATAACCGAATAAAATTCAAAAGCTACAGAGGTTAAAGGTTGCTTTTCTAGAATTCATTTTTAGTGATCTTGTAATTTGGTGGACTGATGGGATTGTAATTGCTGGTGATTCTAACATGGTTTAAAACTCTTCTCAGCTTTCAGTCTAAATAATTTTTTCTGTTATTTGATTCAAAATAGAAGCAAATAGGTGAAGCGTTTATAGCCTGTAACCAGAAACCATAGAAGCTTTTGTGATTCACTTTTTGGTATTCAGTTATCGCTCTGTTAATACACTGAGGACAGCGAATCTACTAAAGGAGGACACAGATCATTCCAGTTTTATTATTTCAGCTTAATTAATAACATATTAAAATGAACAAGATTCATTATAAATCCAGATGACAATAACTGAATGTATATGCATGTTTGTGTGTGTGTGTGTGTGTGTGTGTGTGTGTGTGTGTGTGTGAGTGAGAGAGAGAGAGAGAGAGAGAGAGAGAGAGAGAGAGAGAGAGAGAAAGAAACACTGCAAGTAGTAAGTTTGAAGAGGAACAGCAGTTTCATATTAATGTCATGTTAGTGGAGCGTAAAATCAATTTTAAAATGTCTGAAATATTACCAGCATATATTCTAGTAGATGCACATTAAGCACCGTGTTGTCATGATAACATCATTCTGCAGATTTTGCCAAAAGCAATAAAGTTGAGTAATTATGAACACATAATATATTCAGATGTATATAATAATCAATAATAATTGAAGATTCAAAACCAGCCATTTTTTTGGACTAGCTCACTATAAGGTATGTGAGTGTAGCTAATGTACTGTGGTTAATATGTCATTATAATGCTTTTGAAAGTTACTGCACTACAAATTCCTTGTTTCTTTCTCCTCTCCTCCTCTTTTTAATCACTTTATCACCTTTGGACCACGGGAGCGCTCAGGTTTGTGCTTCCATTGTAAGTGAACAGCAAGTCATTACACAAGCAATAATGAAGTAAACAAATGCAAAACATATGACTGTGGGGCAGCAAAGAGAAGCTTCATTTTCAAATACTCCTTCAAAATGTTTTGTAAATGTAATTGAGTAATATGTTTACATGAATCCCACTTAAAAGCTCAGACAATGTGCTTTTCTCATTTAGCAGAATGCTTTTTAAAACTTTCCCTAGCTGAATACTGTAGAAAAAGATACCGTAATTATGGGTAATCGTGGGTGCGTTAATAATGGAAAAATCTTTCAGTCTGTTATTAATGATATGCTGCGCAAGATAGTTCATACTTGACCTTGAAATAAGCCTTGATTATAGTTTCATATTGAAATCTCACTGTGACATTTCAATATGGATACATACTAAACTTGAGATTCACAAAAGAAAACCTGGATTTTTTTTTTGCAATATAGGGTCCCAATACAAACGTTCAAACTGATTGAAAAGTTGATGCAGTCTGAAGAGATCAGAGAACAATTGTTTATTGAGCTCTTGGATGCATTCAGTTTTTCCGATTCAATCTGGCTTGCTTATCAACGACATAGTGCAGAGAGATAGAGCTGTCTTCCATTGTGCCACAATTTCACAATAGCTTTTCAATAAATCATATGACTTGCACATGGTTCTCACACATGGTGAACTTAAATTATTAGCTTTTGTGTGCTAGAGAGGAAATGTGTGAATGAGCCTGTGCAAATGGTGTTCATATATGACCGCATGTTTTCGTGTGTATGCATATGAAAGCCAGAGACGCATACAGACACCCACGTATTACCAAGGGATACCAAAGATACATGAAACAGAAAAATGAACTATTCATTGAAGCTGCTCAATTAAACATGAAAACTGCTTTATGTGTTTATATATATTTTTTTTTTTTATGGCGGTTTCTGCCATGTTCTGATGTTTACAAAGGAAATCCTCAACCAATAAGACCCTGTAAGGTTCTTTTTGGTATCAACAGCTTGTGGGTTTGATGTGGAACGTTTCTATTGAACTAACAGGACTGCAATTACTACAAAGAGAATGTAGTAATTATCTTTTATCATCATTACAACTATTGCCTTTTCTTTGTATTCTTTTGAGATAATTACTGTTACATTTGTAATTCATAGTAAACTCAAATTCTGTACGTGGGTGGAGAACTGAGGGCAATAGCAATTCAGTCCTGAGTCTTTCAGTTGAGGATTTCACTATTGAAGCTGAAAAGAATAAAGCTCTGTGCGCATTAGTATAATCACTTAATTTGTTATAAAAGGGAATGTTTTGTCTATGTATGTCTATGTTAACTATGTACGCTGATGCCATTCCGTTTTAAATCATACATTGTATTTACATGATTTTAAGAATGTTTATTTTGTCATTTTGTTTCCCTCTTTTGCTCCATTTTAAACTTTGCCTAGATGGTTGTTGCTTTGTAGTAATCATATTAGAAATGTTATACAAAGATTGAGAATAATATAATAAATAAAATAAAGAATTACAACAAAATAAAATCTCTCACATGCAATCTTTTTACTCACAAACACACGCTGAGTGAAATGTTGGAAACTACTATTCCAATGATTTGTGATGGTGTTAGTGAATTTCATGACCTAGTGTACTCGCTGTAGTCCATTGGACAAAGACTATGTCAAAGGTTTTTTCACAATTTTTTACAATACAATATTTTTAGGTACATCATTGAATATGTAATAGACGTTAAAGGTAGGGTAGGCAATTTCGGAGAGGCTAGCAATAGAAAGCTAGCTTTGAAAGCATGAGATCCCACCCTCCCTTCAGAGTATCTCCAAAGCCGCGCATCCTTCAAAACATATGAACGCACACAGCAGAGTCTGCAAAGCGTCATGAGATGAGATACGGCATTAAATCACTTCATGTCTCAAAGCACATAGCATTACAATAATAATGAATGTAAACAACTTACAGAGCGCTGACTTGTACCACCTGACTGCTGCAGATTCATTTCGGCATTGATAGTGTTGACATAGAAACACATAATTCCAAGTCTAGGGACGCCATGTCGTGAACGCAGCATAAGCTTGTTGTTTTGGTTCAGGAGGAACTGTAAAAGGTGGCTGCTCTTTGTTTGCTGCGGCGCTCAGTGACTGTCTGGCTGCGTCCGAAATCACATAAGGCCTACTCTCTTGAGTAGGTACTAGGGATGTGACGGTGAGGAAATTTTCCCACCGGTTAATAGACGTGTGACAACACTGGTAATACCGGTATCACCGGCGCCAGCTTTTAAATCACTAATTCTAAACCGAAAGTAAAAATGCGCACAGCCACTCATAACGGTGCGGAGCAAAGCGAGTGTTTTCAGGCATGAACTGAAAACGCGCCAGTGGACACGCACCGTGAATGACAGTGCGGCAGTAAATGCGTGCACCTGTGCGGCCGTGAATGAATGACTGTGAATGACGGCGACTTTTACCTTCTGCGAAAAGGTCCGGAAAAATTACCTAAGGTAATACTAATGCCGCGCGAATAGACCCGCTGTAAATATGCACTTAAATATTCCACCATTTCCTGTTTAAAAGTATTTTTTCTCGGTTTTTCAAGTATGGAGGCGCTTGAAAAAGCATTCAGTTGGGTTCTAGGTGGAGGCACATGACGACAGGGAGATGACGGTGGTGCGTAAATCGCCCTTCAACCCTCCCACTTCTGCTAGCTTTGCTGAGATTTCTTATCCTGTGCGAATTGGCCATTAATATTAAAGACGTCCTGTGGTAAAATTGCATTACTCCATCTACCCTTGTAAAACTAATCCCGTCCAAATAGGGCTTTAAAGTGTAATTATGTGTATGGTATTTACAGCAATTTAATGTATAAAAGTAATTACAGCGTGACTTGCTGGCAACAGTGTTCCACATATGTTACTGTAAAAAGCTCTAAAAAGTGAAAGGCCCTTTCTCACGACTCATCCACGTTCCCCAATGTTCTATGGAGAAAAGCATTGTGCTATAGAGTATCACTCCCGGCACAAGTCAAAGTTCATTGCACAATTTACCAGACACTTTGCAAGATACATGGGTGGTGTTGGCAGGATTATCGAAACAAGATGGAAAAGAGACTGATGTGCAACACAACGTCATACATAGATAACATTTTCAGAAAACGAATGTCCTTGCTGCCATGAACTTAAGCAAACGGAATGACTTATCTCAAAGACGTTACCTCTTTCATTGGCGAACTTTATAGTTTACTGCACTTGCTATCTAGCAACCTTCTATGAAATTCTTCTATGATGCTATCCGCAACTCTTTTCATGTGGAGGTGAAAGCTATTGATTTTAACCCCTTATGTGAGTCATGTGAAAGGGCTTTAAAAGTATAACAACAACATTTAGTGAATGTGTAAAAGCTTGTTTCATTAGTGCTCTTAACATGTTCTGACATTTACAGCAGTCTTTCACTACATTGATGCATACATCCCATATACTCTTAAAACAAACTGAAACTACGGTAAAAATGGCAGTAACCCTTGAAGGGATAGTTCACACAAAAATGAAAATTACCCCATGATTTACTCACCCTCAAGCCATCCTAGGTGTATATGACGTTCTTCTTTCAGACGAATACAATTGGAGTTATATTAAAATATGTCCTGGCTCTTCCAAGCATTATAAATGACAGTGAATGGCAGGCCAAAATTTGAAGCCCAAAAAAGTGCATCCATCCATTATAAAGTATCCACACAGCTCCAGGGGGTTAATTAAGGCCTTCTGAAGCGAATCGATGGGTTTTTGTAATAAAAATATCCATATTTAACGTTATAAAGTCAAATATCTAGCTTCCGCCTTCCGTATTCAACTTATGAAAAAAGCGTAACTGGAGCAACGATGACGTCGGACGTAGCGTAAGCATTTTGGACTGCGAGAGGCGCTACACTTACAGGTGGAAGCTACATATTTTACTTTATAACGTGTTAAATATGGATATTTTTCTTACAAAAACCCATCGATTCGCTTCAGAAGGCCTTTATTAACCCCCTGGAGCCGTGTGGAGTACTTTTATAATGGATGGATGCACTTTTTTGGTCTTCAAATTTTGGGCTGCCATTCACTGCCATTATAAAGCTTGGAAGAGCCAGGACATTTTTTAATATAACTCTGATTGTATTCGTCTGAAAGAAGAATGTCATATACAGGATGGCTTGAGGGTGAGTAAATTATGGGGTAATTTTCATTTTTGGGTATACTATCCCTTTAATTCTTGTTACATATGTTACATGTACCTACTGTAGTAATAACAGTAAAATATGCACAATTACATTAACCCTAAACCAAACCCTGTTCCTAACCCTATAGTAAGAACATGTAGTTAATTAATATTGCTCAGTAGTTAAATGTATAATTACACTAACAAAGACACCTTAAAATACTGCACTTAAATTTACAGCTAAAAAATTGTTTCAGTAACTGATATACTATTAATATTTCAATCTATTACAATACTAAAATATGTAATGTACTGTATCTGTATAATATTCTCATCACCATGATGATACTGGTGGTAAAAGAGACATGATGATCACAAATACATTTTCCGCAATCTGAGGTATACTAATATATTGAAGGTGCACAGTGTCAAATACAGAACACCATCATGGAAACAAACATTATACTAAAATAATGCAATAAACATTAATTAAACAACATAAGATGTAATGTTCCTGTACATAACTAATATAAAAAACTAAGCAGCATAATTACTTAAATAAAATAAAATACTATCCAATGTAAAGTGTCACACAGGCAATTGTCAGTTGTCAGTTTATGTTTTTTCACTGTAAATTATAGGATTACTGTTCTTTTTCACATCTAAAAACTGTACTTTAAAAGTCTGCAGCATTTTTTACTGCATATATATATAGTAAGGGAACTTACCAAATAACAGGTCTTTACCATAGCATTTTTAGTCTTTTGCCATTAAAAATTACAAAGGTTAGCATAGCCCTGTTAGCCCCTGTTAGTAAATGTAACTACACCGTCTGTTACAAAAAAAAAAACCAAAGAAAAAAAGAAGAATTCTAACAGATGACTTTCTTCAGTTATTATATAGAGCTCTTTGAGGTCAACCAAGGATGAAATCCTCCTGGGCCGTTCTCTCTCATCAAACTCTCCTGGATTTTCCCCCCACGTCTCTTGCGTTCTCCGTTTCTTGAGCTCCTCCATCTTGTTTGGCAACAATATCCAGAGCAGGCCAGGAAAATGATGGAGAGCCACGGGCTTTACAAAGACAGAGAGAAAACAGAGCAGAGGTGAGAGGAGAGCTGGATTAAAGGACCCGGGAAACGGATCTCGCCCGCAGGTCCTGCTCTGTCTCGCTCTGACACTTTCCTTCATCTATCCAGAAAGAAGAGATGGACGGTTTTTCTTTTCCTTCCCTTAAAAGGTTAAGTTCTCTTTACCTTTCCTCATTGTCTGAGACAGCCTGTCCTCTCCCAGACTCCCTCTCATTATTCTTCTCTTTCCTTTTCCAGTGGCTTTCGTTTGCATGCTGTCTCTCAGTCCGCACTGTGATTTGTATGTATCATATACAAAAAAAACTACATATTGCATGCAGCCTCTGCATCTCCATCTTTACACATATACACACGCAGACAAACACATAATATTTTGTTCCTTAGCACTGATCTTCGGAAACACAAAACTACACTCAGTCATACTGACATACATAAAGCAACGTGACTGGGGTGGGGATGAGAAAACAATACTGAAGAAAATAAACCTGCAATCCAAACACGTTTGCTCAAACACAGTGCTAAAAAATTTTGCACATAAGGGGGGAAAACTTTGTATGAGCATGGAATAAATACTGCTGAATAAACCTGAGAAAAGGGAGTGAGAAAAAAAAACAAAAAAAAAAACAGGCCATACCAGCAGATAAACGGAATAACCAAAGGAAATACTGAGGAAAATGTGTATATGAATACATGAAAATGCAGTATTATGAAGGATTTTACTAAGGTTGTCACAAACAAATAAGCAGAGTATACAATTTCGAGTAACAAATAGGTTTATTAACCACAAAGTGAGATAAGCAGGTCCGAACAGTATAGTGCAGGCAACAGTCAATCTGGGTGGCGCAGGGACATTCAATGGGCAACCCGACCCGTCGTGGAAGTAGCAGAGAACAGAATCCACACGAACCCAGGCGTGAACCACAGATCTCCAGATTAATAACATCCAAGGCAGAAGAAGCAGGAAACTTCCAATCCAACACAAGGACACGGCAACTCAGAAGTCAGTAGACAAGCCACAATGTTGGGTAATCCAAACAACAATCTGACAACCACAAGACAAAAGACATGAGTATAAATAGACAAGGCTGATCAGTTGCAGCACAATCTGATCAGTGGTAATCAGTGGCCACACCCCCACCCACACAACACACACACACAGAAAGAGTCAGTGAAGCCATGAATCATGACAAAGGTATCACATGCCAATACAATGAGGGATGGATGGATGGGATATTTTAATGTAACAATTGGGGTCTGTAGTCATGTGGAAAAAGAAAGGACACCCTTTATAATTTTATGGTTTTACACATCAGAGCAATAAAAAATCATCTGGTCGTTAGAAGGTCTTAAAATACAGGTAAATGCAACAAATACAACATTTGTTGAACAACAGCAAATGACATATTAAACCATGTCATTATTTATTTAACAAAAATAAAGCCAAAATGGAAAAGCCATGGGTGACAAACTAAGTACACCATATGATTCAATTGCTTGTAGATCCACTTTTAGCAGCAGTTAAAGTAATCGTTTTCTGTATGACAGTATCAGTCTCTCGCATCGTTCTGGGGGAATTTTGGCCCACTCTTCCTTACAAGGTTGCTTCAGTTCATTGAGGTTTTAGGGCATTTGTTTATGCACAGCTCTCTTAAGGTCCCGCCACAGCATTTCAGTCGGGTTGAGGTCTGGACTTTGACTGGGCCAGTGCAACACTTTGATTCTTTTCTTTTTCAGCCATTCTGTTGTAGATTTGCTGGTGTTCTTGGGATCATTGTCCTGTTGCATGACCCAATATCGGCCAAGCTTTAGCTGTCAGACAGTTGGCCTCACATTTGACTCATGAATACTTTGGTATACAGAGGAGTTCATGGTCGACTCAATGACTGCAAGGTGCCCAGGTCCTGTGGCTGCAAAACAAGCCAAAAATCATCAACCCTCCATCAGCGTGATGGACAGTTGGTATGAGGTGTTTGTGCTGATATGCTGTGTTTAGTTTTTGCCTAACTTGTTGCTGTGCATTATGGCCAAACATCTCCACTTTGGTCTCGTCTGTCCAAAAGACATTGTTCCAGAACTTTGCAAACCTAAGCTATCCTGCCATGTTCTTTTTTGAGAGAAGAAGCTTTCCCCTGGCAACCCTTCCAAACATGCCATACTTGTCCTGTCTTTTTCTAATTGTTCTGCCATGAACTTTAAAATTTAAAATGTTAACTGAGGCCTGTAGAGTCTGAGGTGTAGTTCTTGGGTGTTTTGCGATTTCTCTGAGCAATTGCAACTGAGCAATTGTCTGATCTTGGGGTGAATTTGCTGGGACATCCACTCCTGGGAAGATTGGCAACTGTCTTGACTGTTTTCCACTTGTGAATAATCTTCCTCACTGTAGAATGATGTACTTAAAATTGTTTGGAAATGGCCGTATAACCCTTCTCAGCTTGACAGCAGCAACAATTGCTTCTCTAAGATCATTGCTGATGTCTTTCCTCCTTGGCATTGTGTTAACACACACCTGAATGCTCCAGACCAGCAAACTGCCAAAACTTCTGCTTTCATAGAGGTGATCACACTTGCTGATGATCAATTAATCAAAGACATTTGATTAGCAGCGCCCGACTGCTACTTGCCCTCTTAATTCCTATGTTAACAGTAAGGGTGTCCTTAGTTTGTCACCCATAGCTTTTCCTTTTTGGCCTAATTTTTTATTATGTCCTGATTAGGGATGTAAATATACAGATATTGAGATATCACAATATAAAAATGTGACGATATGTATCGTTGATGTAAACGATATGATTCGCGATATAGAGTTAGTTTTATCCAAGTCAAGTCACCTTTATTTATATAGCACTTTTTACAATGCAGATTGTTTCAAAGCAGATTCCAAGGCTCAACTTACTGTATATGTAAGGTATAATTCACTCAAAAATGTAAATTCTGTCATCATGTACTCACCCTCATGTTGTTTCAAACCTTTAAGATTTTCATTTAACTTAAAAACACAAATGAAGATATTTTTCAAAAAAACCAGAGAAATATTTCTGTACCTCCATTTAAAGTCCATTCCTCTCAAACTTAAAAGATCCAAAAAATGTAATAAAGGTATCGTAAAAATAATCAATCGAATGGTCTAATCCAAATCCAAGTCTTCTGAAGAGACACAATGGCTTTATATGATGAATAGATTTACAACGACGCGCATAGCCTACTGTAGTAAACACGGACGTTCAAATGCTTTCGTGATGCGCGAAAATAACATGAGAGAGAGTAAATGCAGAACTAACCATTTACAGTTTGGGAATAGTCATTTTAACACGCTTTCTTGCGATTAGAACTGTGACTGATTGCATTGATCATCTGAAGTGCACGCGCTGCGCGGAACATAGCGAGTCACAGCGGGAGAGTCTGTGTGCGCGCTGCGCGAGTAGGCTACTGCATGAGAAAAAATATGAAAGTTTACGGAGTTTCGGTGACATTACTACATTAAACTACTATATATAATGTTAAATATCATGTCTAGTAATGCAATGGGGGAATATGTGTGTGTCCTGATAATAATATAATAACAATAATATTTAAATAATAATAATAAAAAAAAGTAATAATAAAAAAACACCTTTTCTTTATTTTGGCTTAAAATATCATGATAAATATCGTATCATGAGTTTAGTATCGTGACAGTATCGAATCGTGACACAAGTGTATCGTAACACCCCTAGTCCTGATACATAAAACCATATAATTCAATAGAGTGTCCTCTCTTTTTCACATGACTGAATGTTTTATCCAAGTTAACTTAAGAAATAACACATTTAGCCAAAAAGCCTGATTTATATGAGTTGTAAATGAGTTATATGGTCTTGAAGCATACAAGAGCTTTGTGTGACCACTTTTATGATATTTTGGGTGCTTTTGCATTCTTTTTGAAGCTTTTTAAAACATCAGTTCCCTTTCAGTGTAACTGCAGTGGGGGATGACCAGTACAATTCTTCAAAATCCTCCTTTTGTGTTCCACAGAAGAAAGAAACTCATACATGTTTTGGAAGCAACATGAGGGCGAGTAAATGATGAGTTTTGGGTCCTCCTCCTTTAAATCTTTTCAATTATTCTTAACACCCATGTACTGTCACTTTGTTGCATTGCAACACTCTCTTTCTCTTGCTGGTCTCCAGAATCCATCTCATCCACGCTGCTGCTCTTGTGTCCGATTACCCTTCTCGTTTGTCTTTTTCTATCTTTCTCTCTCTCTTTTTATCTCGGTGAATTCATCCTCGAGGACAGGTGGTCTGGCTGTGTGTGTCAGCGAGTGCGTTTTGCAGATGACAGGTAACTGTGTCTGCCGGTGTATGTGTGCGCAGTCACGTGTGTGAGTGTGTGTGTGTGTATGTCATCTCAGTGGTGGGTCCTGAGGATCTCACGGTGCCCTTTCATCTCCAGGAATGTTCTGTCATTCTGTGTTTGTGTCAACGGCCCCCCTCGCGCTGTCACGACAGGGGGGAGGAGAAGAGGATGGAGAAAGAGAGGCAAGGTGAGGGGAATGGAATGAAGAAATTGTTTCCTAATTTTTTTTTTTTTTTTTTTTTTTTTTTTTTTTTTTTTTTTTTACTATTTCCAGTCCCCTACTGAGCAGTAAACCAAACTTCTTATGAGTGAACCATTTTAACATTTGACAGCCCCTGGATGTCAAACACACATAGATCTTTTTATAACAACACTGATAAAGAGAAAAAGGGAGAAAGCGAAGAAGGGAGGCCCTTTATGAGTCATGATGCTTATTTTACTGTCTCCACCTCCATGCTGGTGTGTGTAAATGCTGTATCCCCCTTGTAAAGAGCATGTGACTCTCTTTCCCTAAACACCATACAACGTGTGCATCTGCTCTCTGACTCATACACACACATACAGGCTCTGGTTTATTCATCCGTTAAACGAACATTCATTTGGTTACATCCTATCTGGTCAGCAGCGTTGTAATATTACAGCGGTAATGTGTGTGTGCTGTGTGTAGAGGTGTGCTTGCTGTTGGCTTGTCTAAAATTATAATATGACGTCTACAAATGTCTATGCGATTAACATGCGAGACAATCTGCAGATTTTTGTCATTCAAGTCTTTTTTTTCTTCTTTTTTGAAATGTCAACCTGACACTTTTTTTAAGAAAATGTCATTTAAGAATATGGACTGAAATTGTATTTTAAATCAAGTGAACTTGTTTGGAGCCCTCACAACCGACTCCTGCCCTATATATTCATTTAATAATTTGACTCCTGGTGGTCTGCTATTATTATTAATAGTCAGTTTTCCTGTCCATTAGTCATTAACTCCTCTGTAAACACATAGTGGCTGTCATCATTAAAGGAGCTGCAGCATTATTTTAACTGAGCTGAGTGCTCACTAAAACCATTAATTCCAAGCGTTTTAGATTCATTTTAGGTTCATTTTGATTCAAACAAGACTGAAAATTATGATAATGTGGGAGTGGTTACACTTTATTTTACAGTATGTGTACTTAAAGTGTTCTTACGCAAGAAAGTACTGGTAATATAAAGTAACTACATGGGTTAAGGTTTGGTTTAGGGGTGGGTTCAGGGTTAGTACCTAATTATAACCCAGTTATTGTAATTGCTATAATAAATTAATAGTATGTACATGCAGAACAGGACTGTTGTAGCATCTGGAGTCTCTGTTTTGGATCAAGATGAGTCGATTCTGCTCTAAGCGTCAGAAAGCTTTTAGCCGCATATAAATTAATGTCCTTGTGCCCCTAAGTCTATGCTAAATTGCCCTGTTGGCACCTTTGTGGCTTGGCCGAGGCAAAGCAGACAACACCGTTAGAGCCCTGGCGACTTTAAAGCGATCGCTATCTCGTCCCATGTCTCTAACCATGTCCCATGTCTCTAACCATGTCATGATGTGTGTAATGTTAAAGTAATTTTAAATGCTTGTATTAATGTGTAAAGGATGTATTTCTGCTTTTATACCTTCAAGCCAAAGCTTGTTTGGTATCTAAATGTTCCCCTCTCTTTTTCTTAATCAACGGTACACAGTATGTGATTATGAGATGCATCATTAGTATGTTTAGCCCCTTGGGAGTAAAACTGTACTAATTCTGAAATCATCATAAGGACATGCCATTAGGTCGTAAACCAAGACAAAGGAATTCTCTCCTGCCTAAAGTCCACACCTTCAAACTTCCCGCGGACCGGAGACACGATCTCTGGAAGAAAGAGAACCCTCCAGCTCAAAGAACACTCTGAGAAGCCTCACACGCATCCTTTTGTACTCAGCACAAAGAAACCCATGCAAGTATAAATTCTATCGAGCTTTAGATGCGTTTTAAGATTTGTGCCCCTGTTTAAGGTGATATTATTCTTTGCTGGTTCTCTCTGGTTACCTGTTGTGAAATTGCCATTCTTGATCTTTCTTTCTTTCTTTCTTTCTCTACTTTTCGTTATTCTGTACATATATGTATTCCTTATTTAGTCGTATGTATTCGTAGTATCAATTATTAAAACCATTTAATTCCGATCCGATCTGCCCTAAACCCGAAGACATCTACATGACAATATTCAGTTATAATCAAAGCGCCACCTGCTGGCAGCAGGAAGTGTGGCACATCAAAATGACTGCTATTTTTCCTGTATTTACCCGCTTAAATGCATGTCGCCCACTATTCACTGTTTTCCCTGAGGCCACCGGGTGGCGGTGGTCCTGGGTGCAAGGGCCCTTTCATCGCTGCTTGCAGCTTTAATTATTTATTATATTCATTATGCCTCCTTTCCTAATATCAGATTGACATTGTTGTAAGCCAATCACAGTGTGGTGTTTTACCCTTTAGACACGGCACACCTCAACATTTGACCATGATCATGTCCATGCCTTATGATATGCACAGAGAATTGAAATTTAAATAAAGTGAATTAGTTTGAATCTCTCACAATCAAGCCATGCCATGTACACCAAGGTGAAGGTGTTTCTTCAAGTGAACCTCCCTTTTCAAATAAGGCACTGTAAGAAAGCTATGGGCATCATTCCTGCTGCGCGATATCAGATTGTTTAATTCCTCCTTTCCTGGTTAGGTAGCACAATCTATCTTTCTTTCTGTCTATGTATGACTATCTATCTATCTATCTATCTATCTATCTATCTATCTATCTATCTATCTATCTATCTATCTATCTATCTATCTATCTATCTATCTATCAGTCTGTCTGTCTGTCTGTCTGTCTGTCTGGCTGTCTATCTGTATGTATGTCTATGTATGCCTACTGTATCTATAGGAAAAGCAAATATGTCTGTCTAACTCTGTCATAACATCTGGAGTTTGATTCTGTCTTACCTTGAATAAAGTGGTATGTTTTCTATATCCATTAACATACCTAAAACCTGAGGTGGGATTTGTCATACCCAAAGGCAGTCTGGTTTGTCTAGCTGGGGTTGGACAGCCTGACAGCCCTCGTGTCCACTCTCTCTCTTACTCTTTCTTTGGCAGTGTGTTTTCCCCAAGACTCAACACGGGTGCTTGGATTGCCAATGAGAGCTTGAGGCTCCGATTCTTATTTCAGGTATTGCTTTGAGGCAGTGTGTGTGAGTTTGTGTTATTACAGGGGATTAGCTGGTGAGCTTCTGTGTTTGAGTGCTTGAAAACTCAGGACCATTTGCTGGTGTCATACTACAATATATTTCTAAATAAAATGTGAATGCAGTGCTGTATAATTTACATATATGACGAATGAGTCACACAACATATCAAGGGTTAGATTAGAAGACAATCAAGACTATGAAGGAAGATAGCGTGAAATAGAAAGACTGGTATAGACAAAAAGAGATCGCCCCAGCTGTCATTTAAAGATAAACTTCTGCTCCTACTCAAGGACAATAACTGGAGGATGATAATGACAGATGTGGATCTCTGTGGCAATGTATGTGCTCCTGAGTTAAGAACTATACTATACTGTAGTATGTATGTGAAGTATATCACTCTCTTTAGCATGCTGCCTAGGGATGAAATAACCTCTCTCTTTCTCTACCCTCAGGTAAAGTTTCATCTCATCTAGGTAATTACTGTCATCTCTGCTTTGTTAGGGCTTTTGTACTACACACAAACACATTTCACACTCAAGCACACCCACACTGCATACTAATGCTTTTAGCACACACAAACAAATCCGCACATACTAGAGTATCAAATATTAAATATAATGCATAATTATGATTTCTTTACATAACTGAATGATAGCACCTCATAATTCTGTTTTAAATGTGATAGTGTCACCAAATTAACAACATAGTCTGAAACCCTGTTTATGGGAGTGGCATAATACAATTCACACATGCAGTTTCTCTTATCAGTATTTCATCATATTGTCCTCATATAGTCTCAAGTCTCAATAGTTCAACACCGTTATAGAACAAAACTGTATATTAATGATCAACACAAATTTTTTTTTTTTTTTGCACAAAGCACAAGAAGAATACTGCTTGTAAATAATGTTGTTATACAATGATATTCACTAGCTAAGACTATGTTTGGACTGATACAGTCACTGAACTAGATGTATCCTATATAAAAAAAGATTTTTGAAAGGTCAGCCGTAACCTTTCTTAAATGAAATGATAAATAAATACAATTCAGTAACAAATGCTTGAGTTTCTATAAGGCCACAGCCTTATAAGAGGAGGTTTATGCGAGTGAGTTGTAATGAAAAGAAATACAGATGAAAACACACTGACCTTTGCAAGCATGTTTTTGACTCTCATGATTCACTTCTGCTGCCTTGGCCAACTGGGACAGACTGTCTATGACACACACACGCTACTTCAACACCTGCCTGGATTAGAGAGTACACTTCTCTCTGTCTGTATATCCCGGCTGGATCATAATGCTCCAATCTGTATGCGCGTCTCTTTCTCTCTCATTCTATCAAAACACGTTCTGTCGCACTCTGTAGATTATAATTAAATAGTTTTCCTGAAACACCCTCATAAGGCTATAGACTATACAGTCTCTTATGCACCTTTTGTGTATGCGCTGTTTGTATCATGCACAGACCTGCAGATCATTTAGAAATAATAATTTAGGATAACACCTGCATGTTTTTACAGTTTTCCATTTTACAGCCCCCCCCCCCCAAGCCCCCCCCCCCCCACTTCTCACTCTCACTCTCTTTCAAAATTGCTTTATTGGCATGACTGTAAATAATACAATATTGCCAAAGCTTGGAATATATGTGCATAAAATAATAATAAAAACATCAAAATAATAGAAGAAAATATTATGACAACTTAAATTTAAATAAACAGTGTAACAAATTAGAACATGTTTGAACGTTTGATTCTCTCTCTATCTCTCGCTCTCTCTCTCTCTCTCTCTCTCTCTCTCTCGCTGTCTGTCTCCTACTCTTCACACCCACAAGCTGGGATAATAGCGCTGCGTCTGCAGCTTGGCAAGATGGAGAGTGTGCAGAGGGAAAGAGGAAGTGCTGAGAGATCGAGAGAGAGGGAGGGAGGGAGAGAGAGCAAGTGAGAGCATCTCTAGTGACATGATATTTAGCAAAGCCAAAGCTATCAGAGAGAAGAGGAGGCCACAGAACTGGATATGTTAATGAGAAGAGGAGGCCTGGAACTCCATTTCATGAACTCTGTTTAAAAGATCAGCATATCTGGTCAGCAGCACGTGTTGTGTTTTGTATGTTGGTGTCTGGAGTCCTTACCAGGCTTCCCAACAAGCTTAACTATTAAAGAGTTAGTTCACCCAAAAATGAAAATTCTGTCATTAATTATTCACCCTCATGTCGCTCCAAACCCGTAAGACCTTCGTTCATCTTCGCAACACAAATTTAAATATTTTTGATGAAATCCAAGAGCTCTCTGACCCCTCCATAGACAGCAATATAATTACCACTTTCAAGGCCCAGAAAGGTAGGAAAAACATTGTTAAAATAGTCCATTAGTCCAATAGTCCACCTTAATTTTATGAAGTGACGAGAATACTTTTTGTGTGCAAAAAACAAACAAAAATAACGACTTTATTCAACAATTTCTTGTCTGTGTAAGTCTCCTACGCAATTTACGTTGTAAATACAGTGCAGCCATTGGCCAGCTCCTGCGTCAGCATCACACGCATGCGTCTCGGTGCTCACGTGAACAGCATTGGCCAATGATGAGCCAGCTTTCTGACGTAGAACTCGGAAGCGCTGCACTGCATTTACAACATGAACTGCGTAGGAGACTGACACAGATGAGAAGAAATTTTTGAATAAAGTAGTTCTTTTTGTTCGTTTTTTTTTTTGCGCACAAAAAGTATTCTCGTCACTTCATAAAATTAAGGTTAAACCACTGTAGTCATATGGACTATTTTAACGATGTCTTTCCTACCTTTCTGGCCCTTGAAAGTGGTAATTAAATTGCTCTCTATGGAGGGGAGCTCAGAGAGCTCTCGGATTTCAACAAAAATATCTTGATTTGTGTTCCGAATGAAGATCTTACAGGTTTGGAATGACATGAGGGTGAATAATTAATGACAGAATTTTCATTTTTGGATGAACTAACCCTTTAAGGGGGTTAGTTAACCCAAAAATGAAAATTAAGTCAGCATTTACGGACCATCATGCAGAACCCAGAAAAGACTGATAGAGACCGAAAGAATAATCACACCAGGACTGAATACTGAAATGGTATTTGATGTGTACGTCTATTTCACTATTTTCACTTACATAAAATCGAATAGAGTAAATAGTACCCAGAGGGTATACTCCCCCCGTATCCCTGGCTGGGATAAAAACAGATAAAAGTGAGTAGCTGGGGTTTAGGAGGGATGCTGGAAAACTGTCATGAGACAGAGGAGAGTCGGCTATTTATATATAGGCCTATTAAATATAAGCCTATTAAATATCAATTAAAAGCGGATATCAAAATGTGCAAATAAAACGTGTTTAAAAGCATGATTAAAACAAAAGCTATTAATAAAAATAGTTTAAAAACTAGAACAGGTTAGACCAAGGGTGTCCAATCCTGCTCCTGTCCTGCAGAGTTCAGCTCCAACTTGTCTCAACACACCTGCCTGGTAGTTTCTAGTATGCCTAGTAAGACCTTTAATAGCTGGTATAGTTTTATAATATATATATAGGTATAGTGTTTAATTTAGGTTGGAGCTAAACTCTACAGGACAGTGGCCCTCCGAGAGCAGGATTGGACACCCCTGTGCTAGATACTAAAAACAGCACCTACTCCTCTCTATAAACAATTGAGGCTGCAGTTTACCACACTCAAGCGAAACCCCTAATAAACATTATAAAATGGACAATACATAACATCTTTATGAACACAATAAAATATGGTGATGGAAGGCTGATCCACAGTCTCTCCATCACAAAGACATTTTGAAGAATGTTTTATCAGTTTTTGTCCACACAATGAAAGTCAAAACAACATTGAACCCTGTTAACTTTCATTGTAACTTTCATTTTGTGTTCCAAAGAAGAAGATCAAAGTCAAAGAAGAAGATTTATAGTCAAGTCGTATGGAATAACATAAAGGTGAGTAAATTATGACAGAATTTTCTTTTTTGGTTGAACTATCACTGTGACAGTTGTGATTTTCTAGGACAGCAGTGACATCTGTCAGGTTGTAAAGACAAAAAATAAATGCTTACAGCACCAGACAATACCTTCTATATATCGAATGATACTTTCACCAAACCAGTATAAACCAGGTTTGCTGATCTAAGACTGTCTTTACAGCAGGATATTTAATGCAGCCAAAGAAACTGGGAAAGAAAAACACATGGCGAGAGCAGAATGGATGAACAGAAAATGTTCAAATAAGAGTGAAGGAGTGAGATGAAAACTGTGGAGGACAGAGAACAAACAGAGTGAGAGAGAAAGGAGTGCTAATAAACACAGACTCTGATTGACTCGAGTGTTTTTAACAGGATGCTGCCCACGTCCAGTACCATCACCCAAGCTTTGTTTTCACCCTGTCAAGCCTGCTCTCCTCCGCTCCGCTCGCTGGAGTGTCTGTACGTTCTGCTCTGCCTCTCCACCCCAGCGCTCATATGAATGATGGGGAACTCAGAACATGTAATGAGGCTAAAAAAAACTGGAGGATCAACAAAGGGACAAATTATATTTAGGATTTTCCCTTTTTTGCCTCTCTTGTCGTGTAGGAATGACATGTGCATGAGAGCAGGTGTGTAAATGTGTCAGTACAAAGATGTTAGCAGCAGGTCCGTCAAGTCCTGTAGGTTGCGAGGTGAAACCACCATGGATCGAATTTGTTGGTCCAACACATCCGACAGATGCTTACAGATTCTTGAATAATGTGTGCAGTGTGGCAGGGTGCATTATCCTGCTGAAAGAGGCCGCTTCCAACAGCGAACACCATTGTCATGAAGGGGTGTACCTGGTCTGCAACAATGTTTAGGTAGGTGGCACAAGTCACCAGGGTTTCCCAGCAGAACATTACCCAGAGCATCACACTCCCTCCTCAGGCTTGTCGTCGTCCCACAGTGCACCCTGGTGGCATCAGTTCCCCGGGTAAATGGCGCACACGTACACGGCCGTCCACGTGATGTAAGGACTAAGGACTCATCAGACCAGGCGACCTTCTTCTACTGTTCCACGGTCCAGTTCTGCCGCTTGCATGCCCATTGCCTGCGCTTTCGATGGTGGACAGGGGTCATCTTGCACAACATGCACCAATGCTAAATTTCTTTTTCTATATATCCTAATCATTTGTTAATAACATGTATTCTTTACTTCAGTGAGCTCATTGTTTCTGCCTTAAATTAATACATTGTTTATTAATACATTGTTAGCTAACTGTGTGATTTGTATATGTACATTTCTGAAATCCATAACTTTGACACGGTCACCTCTGATAACAAATCACTCTAAATTGTAATGTAGACGCATGCATTTTCTGTAAAGCTGCTTTGAAACGATATGCATTGGGAAAAGCACTATACAAATAAATGTGAATTGAATTGAGTCTTAGGCACTCTGATTGGTCTGCAGCTTTGCAGAAGAGTGTGATGCACTGTGTTGAGACACATTCCTCCCATAACCATCATTACAATTTTGTGTGACTTGTGCCACAGTAGACCTTCTGTTGGCCTTTTTTTTTGTAGTTTGTCCCTCCTTGGACCACTGTTGGTAAATTCTCACCACTGCTGACCGGGAGCAACCCACAAGCCTTGCCATTTCATACTCTGACCCAGTTGCCTTGCAATACCAATTTGGCGCTTGTCAAAGTCGCTTATTGCTGCCCATTTCTCCTGCATCCAACACTCTGATTACCAGAACCATAATCTAACCAGACCTTTTTAGGAGATGATCAACGATATTTGCTTCACCTGACTGCTCATAATGTTTTGGCTCATCACTGATCAACACATATACATACAGCAAACATCATCATTTGTGATCTGAAGATTATCTCACGTCTTTTGGGTTTGGAACGACATGAGGGTGAGAAAATGATGACAGATTTTTTTTTCTTCTTTGGTGTACTATCCCTTTAAAGGTATTTAAAGGTAAAGTATGACACTAGTATGACATTCATTTGCATTATAAGATATTTTAATAAACAAAACAAAAAAAAACTTTTCCTAATAAGGTTTGTGTTATATTGAGAATATAATCAAGTGTATCTTTTATAAGTCTCAGTGTATTTATGGTTCAGACCAACCTATTTCCATGCAACTCTTTAATGTCTGTCCACTTTAAATCCTCGAGACAAGACCTTACCTCTTCCTCGCGAGTCTGCGCAGCTTCACCTCTTCAATCTCTACAAATCACGAATCACTCAGAGACTCTTGAATCGTCAGATTCATTAAGTCTCAACGACCCAATGATTGAACGCAGAAGAGTCTCTACTTGGATGACGCCAGGGCTTGAGTTTTTAATTTTCAAATGTATAAATTAATTTTAGAACATCTCTAGTTTTCTATCCCCCTTTGATTATATTATATTATTTGTTTTCCCTTCAGTGCGTCTGTTCATGTTACGTTAGGCGTTAGTCCCGTCTAGTGGCTAAAAGCAAAGCACTAAAGGAAATGCAGTGACACCACAGCGTCCCCTAGAGGGCAGACGCGGTGTTTAAAATAAACACCTTCAGCCTCTGACAGTCCTGCAAGATTTTATAATGAACGACTCATTCAACAGCAAATGTAATAAAAGTTTAGATTTTAATAATGCTTCTTGTTATAAATACATGGTTATCTTGAACACTTCATAAATAAGTCTTAAAAAGCACCCTCTGTTTTAGATCACTTTACAGATGTCTATAAATACGATGTATTACAACAACAGTCTTTCAAAATGTACTGGGAAAAAATTTGTTACATCTCGTTTTTCTGAGTGCAATGAAAGGTGTTTGATTGTGTTTTCCTGCGTTCTAGGTACAGACAGCGCTTTTCACTGAGACCTGATCCTGCTTTCTTCTAAAATAAAACCTTTAGCTATTAAAAACAGATCCAAGATCAGTTTAAAGAAGCGGTTTAAGATAGATAATATTTGATGTGTGAGCGCAGTCCTTTTCGCCCCTGTGGTGTTTTTAGTGTACATGAAATGGACTTTTATAACCATTTTAAATGGCAAAGACAAACAAACAAACAAACAAACCCATAATGATGAGTTTGTATCAGACTTCATATGCGGTCAGCATTATGAATGTATTCAGTGTGAGGAACTCAAAAGTATTATGGTACAGAAAGGCTTCATATGGTCTATTAGCAATTGGTCAACAGGTTTTGAATGTGCATGTTGTGTATGTATAAATTAAAAATCAGCTGCACCAGAAATTGCCTACTTAATGTTAACAGTGTTGATCTGGGACCAGATCAACCTTATTATCATATTCATTATGAAATATTTGAAAGGCCAAAACTGATCTAAGCTCATAAGTCACTACACATAATAAACATCCTCTGTTCTGATCAACACCAGTGCATAGCATTAGATTGGATTTCATAAGCTTTTCTAAAGGTGTTGGTAAATTTGTGTTATTTGGTAATTATTAAAGGGAAGGTTCACACACTCTCTGAGTGTAACATTTATCTTCTTTAAGCTTTTCGTATGGCGTGTTTGCCTTTCTGAAGTTGGGAGACATAGATTTTGGTTTTGGTGCCATCTGTGCGCTTGAACCAGACCTCTCCTGCGCTGATCCCTGTTATTACGACCCTAAGAGAAACAAGAAAACAGGGAGACCATTTCAATTGAAATGTTTTTGCAAACAACGCCAAAGCGAAGACAGATGCGGTCTTGTGTCTTATGCTCTACTGACTGTGCTGGGCTGTTGTTATTGACTTCTAGAACGACACTGCTGCCTTTGGAGAATCTCTCTCCATCATAGAAGAGAGCCCCATCTTCACATCGCACGGACACCTGCCTGTCTGAGAGACAAACAGACACGCTCACCACCTTAAACATGTTATGCTTTAATAGCTCGTAATGCTCCAACTCTCTATTGTTGAGACGTTTTATCACTATAAAGGGCTGTCAAGAAATTGCTGTCATTAAATTGGTTCACAGACGTGACATGATAAAGCGTGCAAGAGTCTTTGTGTGAACTAGCTGTGACCACAACAAGAGATGAGTGACAGATTTTGTTAATCAGTTTCACATAGGAGAACACTATACATCAAATATCTTCTGATCATCTATTTTGATTGTTTCATGTTCATGGTGAACAATCAAACAGCTTGTCACTGAAAGCTTACTGTGTCATCCTGGTTAGGGTTTCAGAGGTAGGTATTAAGACATAGGGCCCTATCAAACACCCAGCACAATGCGACACCAGGCACGACGCAAGTGTTTTTTGCTAGTTTCAGCCTGACGCAGTTATCATTTTCACGTCCAGCGCCATGTTATTTAAATAGCAAATGCACTCGCGCCCATCTGTGCAGGTTGGTCTGAAAACGAGGTGTGTTCAGGCGCATTGTTGGTGCGTTGCTATTTTGAGGCAACTGAAAACGACTGCGCCATTGACCAACAAAAACCTGGTCTAAAGTCAATAGTGCAGTATTTTTTGTGTTATTTAAAGGGCGCGTTAGTAATATGTGCCTATAGGCGGGTGCACAACATGAGTACACTGCTTATTACACACACAGGGACAAGCAGCAGCACACAACCATTTTTAAATATTAAAAATAAAAGGATTTCTCTCTGGAGAGAAAAAGTGGATTTGGACATGCCCTAAGTGCACCTGCGCCATGTGCATGCGCTCAGATCGTTAAAATAGGGCCTTTAGTCTTGAGTTTAATTAGTTGAGAGTTTGACTTGCTCAACTTTTTTAAATAAACAAATGAAAACTGCATCTGGCATCTGTCAGTAGATGTATACACCCTTGTGAAAAGAAGTACACTTTAGTATTTTTTAGTACTTGTTATGGTAATAATATATGTTAAAGGAATAAACTTAAGTGCAAACTGAATGTAATGTTTTCAGACACTTAACTGCATGTTAACAGAAATTAAATTGTTTTAAAGTTACATTTATATTACAGTTTTTCTCGACACAATTTATAAAAAAAAAAAAACTTGCACAAACCTCAAACTGTCACTTCAAAATCAAATATTTTAGTCAAAAACATATTCTCTTGTGTAAGAACTTTGGCCACAGAACCTAACAAATAAACAGACGATCAATTCATAACACTGTAACAGAAACCTCTTATTGGGCTTCAGGAATAATTTTGCAGCTCAATGCCTATTACAGTATAAAAATAAATGATACCGTAAAATACAACAATGAGCTTTAGGAAAATACTGAAAAATTACTGCCAGTTGAATCAGTTTTAGTGTGTTAGCAACTGAGACAAACTGTAAATGCAATTAGCTGAACTTTAAGTACATCTTTATATGTAATTTCATAATTACTTCTATTGTCTTTGAAATATGGTTAAAGTGTGCTGCCGAATGTACTGACAAGCACTAAACTAACTGAACTAAAATGTCATTATTGTAAGTTCTACTGAAACTTGTATGTCATGTATTTAAATACATTTGTAATGATGAAGTTGCAATTCAGTACATTTACAATTATAGTTTAAATGTTTAAGCACACTACAGTTAATATGATCAGTATCAAGTACCTTGCTTTACTAGGTTAGTCAACATCAAAATAAGCGCATTTCTTTAAAGCATGGCAAAATATTATTAATGATTTAAAATGTAAGTAAAACTTAATTTGACATTATTACAAAGTGCACTTTTTAATAGTGTACTTTAGTGTGTTATGAAAGTGTACTCTCTTTAAGTACACTTAACTGTTCTTTTATTTAATTAGTATTATATTACGTACAATTTTTTAAAATATATATACTTTTAAAATTTGAAGTAGGCACATTCAATACAATTAAGCACACATTTTCACAAGGGCAGTACTATTAATAGTGGTGTATTTGGTTGTAATTTATGCCTATTGTGCCAATGAGGACAGCAAAGGAATGGAGGGATGAACGTGGGAGATAGAGTGAGATCTGGAGAGAAATAAAAAGACAAATGAGAGATGGAGTGGAATCAAATGTTACATGTCAAGCCATTTTTCTTTTACAAAAATAGAACAGGACTCTAAATGTAACATTAATGCCAAAGTACTTTCAGTCGATCAGTCTGGAGTGACAGAACAAGGGAAATGGCACTATAAATCAAATGTCTGTATCTAACTTAATCAGAGGCCAGACAGACAGAGCTTGTGAGTGAGGGTTGGGGCTAATGGAAGCAACCGGGATGGCAATGGAGAACATGCTTAAGCCTTTCACGCCATTTAAGCTAGAGGCAGACAGTAACACTGTGTATTCATCTATGAGAGTGTGAGTATTCCTGAAGGCATGTTTACTAGGAAGTCTTTTGCCAGATAAAGACCCCATTATTTGAAAACACGCATCAACACACACACACACAAGGTCCTCAAAAAAAAAAAAAAAAAAACATGAATTAAATATAATTATACAGAATTATATGGTCACGTTTTAGAGAGAGAAAGAATGAAGAAAGAAAGAGTCTAATTTTGCACTATAAAATCTATTCCGAGATTGTCCTGAGAAAGAAACCATTGGTTACATATATTTAGCCCAAGCCAAGAACCCTGATGGTCAGCACATATAATTTCCTTCAATAAATATACAATGAGTTCATTCTTGGAGGCAGTCAGTTTTGTCAAATTTTAATGAAGTTCATCTGACTACTAGGGATGCCACAATTCTCAATATAATATTGAACCGTTTGGTACGACATCCACGGTTCAACACACGCTTGTGAATTTTTCTGTTTTGCATTTAATTAATTAATTTCCGTGCATTTTATTTCTCTCCGAATTGGCTCTGTTTGTGTGTGCCTGTGATTCTACGAGCTGATATGAGTAAATATCCAATCACTATGCACTAAAGTTAGGGGGTGTTTAGCCACGCTTGCAATGTCAGATTTCACACTTTAACAGAGTGGCACTTTAAGTGAGGCTGCAGTGCGCACTACCATCTTTCAAATCTGTGGTGTGGGTGGGGTGGGCGATATCACACGTTAGTGGTAGAGTTAAGCTCACGGGACACTATAGTTATTCGTAATCACGAAAGTTCATTATTTGCATGCGTTTTAAAGCCTTGCCGGCTAAACATTTCATTCGCGTCACTGTTTTAACATTCGCTTTTCTGAGCGTGCACGAACTAAAAGCCTGTCAAACAGGACGTGGACTAAGTAATATTACTGCGCTAATACTATCAAATACACACAAGGTTAACATAAACACAGTCGGTTATGTCTAAAGTGAAACTAAAATCGAATGCGTGTCTGTATGCGTGCAGGTCTTAAAGTGACAGCAGCGCAGCCCAATAGTGAACATGCTGTCCTTAAAGGGACAGTTCACCCTAAATATTAAAATTCTGTCATTATTTACTCACTCTAATGTTGTTCCAAACCTGTATTAATTTCTTCTGTTGAACACAGAAGATATTTTGATGAATGTTGGTAACCAGACAGTTGACGGTAGCCATTGACCTCCACAGTATTTTTCCTACAATGGAAGTCAATGGGGACTTCTTCAAAATATATATTTTATGTTCAACAGAAGAAAGAACTTTATTCAGGTTTAAAAGAACTTGAGTGTGAGTAATCGATGACAGAATTTTAATTTTTGAATGAACTATCCCTTTAATGTTAATAAAACAACAAAAGACAAAGAGAAAATCACTCACAATACAGTAGCTTTAATAAGAATCAATGTATATTTTGTAGTGAAGTCTATGTAGTTTTATTTTTATATTTATTCATTCAATTTCATACTTGAATGCTGCTGTACAGTTCTGAGCTGCCAGTGTTAATCTTTATATATATTTATTTTATATTATACAATACACTAGGAATGTGTACACAGGTTTTTTTCTTTTAAGTAAAAGAAAGAAAGAGTATTGCAATAAAAAAATAGTATTTTTTCTCCTTAACCTCTTGGTGTTCCTGTCACCTAAGCATAGAATAACAAAAAAAAACTGATGTGACAAACCATCAGAACCGAACCGTACCGAAAACCGTAGTTAAAAAACCGAGGTATGTATTGAACCGTGGGCTAGCTGTATTGTTGCATCCCTACTGACTACCATGAGGTCCTTGACCTCCCAGTGTATCTGGCTGAGAAAGACAGAGACTGACAAGGAAGCTTGAATGAAGTACTTAAATTAACACAGTCCCATTTAGTAATTGACTTACTGTCTGCTTTCTTCTTCAGAGGCAACAGTGCCGCTTTTGCCTGAAAGACAGAAAGATAAAAGTCACGATCTGTCACACAGCTTCACTGTGATTGAAGGGCTGATCACTCATCATGAATACCTTCTTGATGGCAGTCCAGTCCTCCAGTATATCAATGTCTCTTAGCATATACACTATGTATGGCCCTAAAAAAAACAGACAGACATGTTGAGCAAGCAGGAGAGGAAGGAAGACAACTTCTTTAAACAGATTTTGGATAAAAGGTGTAGCCTGGTGGTTAATGATCTAGCTTGGTAACTGGGTGATTTGTTGGGCCGATTTTTGTATTTTAGATGCTAGCTTAACCCATTTTCAATCAGCTTCTTTAGAAAGACATAAATCAGCATAAATCAGGTTGGACCAGTATGGAACGTTTCATGAGGTCTAGTCTAAATTTCCTATTCAGAAAAGGTTCAAACAATAAGACAGCATGTGGTATGGCAATACAACGAATGTTAAGACTATTATTTAATGAAATAAAAAATGAGCCATGTGTGATTCCTGTACGATCACACTTTCTGATCTGGACTACAAACTGTTAATTGGTGGCCTTCGGTGAATTGTATAAATGTACTGTAAGACCTTTTGTATAAAAGTGTCAGATAAATGACTAATTAGTAACTGTTGGTACTGAAACGGGATTTAATCTGAAAGTGGTGACAGAAGTGGTGACTAAGCAAGAGAAGAAGAGATGGATCTGAATACAAAGACAACACTTCATTACCTGACACAAGAGCGGCCTTCTTCTTCCTGTCTGGGCGAATCAGGTGACTTCTTCTCTTACACTTCTTTATCTTCTCGTCATCATTCCACCATTCTGATTGACAAAGAACAAGTTTGTGTGTTTAAGGATCTGGTGAGTATTTGCATGTGTTTCTAACAACTAGGAGTGTTTAAGCTATGTTAACACTAGGGTGTAACGGTTCAAATGACTCACGGTTTGGTTTTTATCACAGTTTTAGCGTCACGGTTACGGTACGGTATGTGCTATGTTTATGTGTATGTATTTGCATATGTGTATATGCTCTGTCAAATAAAAATAAAGAAAATAAGACCAAATAATCAAACTACAAGCAACAGCACAAATAAATGCAATAGAGCAAAGATACAAATAAAATAAAGAGTGCTTTTCAAGTTATTTAGGTATCTAATAGTAGTTTTCAGATACAGAAATTGAAACAAGTAATCAAATGTAAAATAAAATTGCATATAATCTTCACTGTATAAATTAAATAAAGATTAATCATTATTAAAGTTATTCAGTAAAGAGCAGTGAGTGATGTCCATTGTCTTTTGTTGTTTGATTAACGGCAGATTTTCCTGATGCCGTCTCTATAACGTTAATCAAACAACAAAAGACAACGAGAAAAGTCACTGGCTGTTCTAGACAGAATAACATTTTTAACTATATTTGTAATGTATAGCCTATATTTTATTAATAAAGTGCAGTGTTATTTTACATTTGATTACAGTTTCTGTACCTGAATACCTGAAAATGTTTATTTCAATCGTATCTTTGTTCAACTGTATTTATTCGTGCAATTGATCATTTGTTTATTTGGTTTTTTTTATTACTGAGTGTTTAATTGTCTTTAATAATGCTTGAAATTTATATTAGTTAGGCTAGTTGATTTTGCTCTGGTATTTTAAACCATAGGCAAAAGTTCCTTGTGTAAGTGTTCTTTATCCTGTTGATTTTTGTTAATGGTATTCAGCTACAATGAAATGTTTTACAATAAGACTTAGAATAAATGTGAATAATATCTTAGTTTTTTTTTCATTGGAATCGAAATTAGAAATCGGTAAGAATCGGAATCGATAAGCAGAATCGTTAAAATTCAAACAAAAATATTTTTGTATATATTGTAAATATGGCAAATATAAACGCCCTTTCACACCAAAAGAGAGATGAATAAGCCTCAGGCTGAAGGAAATGCAAATTCACGCCTGTGCACAACCTTTCAGCTGTGCTGCCATTCTGGATCACGAAAAAATAGGATGCAGGAGAAGAAAGTTCAACACACTTCAGCAATAAAAACAAAAGAATAAAACAAATGTGATGTTTATCTAGAGTCATTTTTGCTTTTTGGTTTTAATAAATTTGTGCAAATGAGATGAGTAAATGCATGCTTACATTTAGTCTAGAACTACAATAAGCATTATGTTTACACACAGTTTCTCTCAACATGGGGACAAGAGAGCTGTCAATCAATAAATGGGAAAACAAAGATTTGGGAAATAAATGGGAAAACAAAGTAACTTGCATTTTTTTGAAAAAGTAACTGATATTTTCTTTTAAATTTAAAAGTAATGCGTTACTTTACTAGTTACTTGAAAAAAGTAATCTGATTATGTAACTTGCGTTACTTGTAATGCCCCCAACACTGGTGATAACTACAAAGAAAACTGTAAAAGGCTGTAAAACCATACCAGACATAACGGTCTTCTCAAGTAATTGTACCTGCCCACTTCCTGTTTTATCCGAATACAAATACAGATACAGATATGAATAATTCTGAGATTGTTACAAATAAAGATATTGGCTCCGCTGCACACCCCTAGTCTGTAGTAATAATATTTAGCTTTATTTGAAACAACAGACGTCTATGCTACATCCCTGTTCAGACAGCCAGGTAAATGTGTGTATGTGTACCTGAACTCTGTTTGTCCTCCTCCAGTCTCCGGATCTTCTCCAGAAGTTCTGTTTTCATGGCATCAAACAAGAGTGTCCTCTCACTCTAGAGAAATGAGCATCTCATTACATATACACACATTGACTTATACGATTCATGCGCTGACAACAAACAAACAAACACAACTGTTTTGGCAGAGACATGCAAGTATTTATTTCCAGCAGTTTTTCACTGCGGTGTGTTTTGTGTGATAATGCCTCTAGATTATGATAAATGTGGTGTGTTCATGTTTTTTTTTGTATGAATCTGTGTATTGAAATGTATTATTGCTACTAGGCATGTAAGTTTGTCGAATCATACAAAAGCATCATGGTATTATCATGTTTTTGAGACATAGTACCAATGTAATACCATGTTTATAATACCTGAAATGCCCTGCAGTACCATGTAAGTTCCATGGTACATGAATATGTACATTATCATTAAGTACCATGGTACCACACAAGTAGCTTTTTGAGTCACAGATATTAGGTGTCTTTAACTACTATGTACTTAGATAAAAAAAATAAAGGTACAACAAAGTTGAATACGGAAGGCGGCCTGGCAGAAGCTAGATATTTTACTTTATAACATGTTAAACGCATGGCTTTGCTTCAGAAGACCTATTAACCCCCGGAGCCGTGTGGATTACTTTTATAATGGATGGATGCTTCAAATTTTGGGCTGCCATTCACTGCCATTATAAAGCTTGGATTAGCCAGTACATATTTTTAATATAACTCAGAATGTATTCGTCTGAAAAAAGAAAATCATATACATCTAGGATGGCTTGAGGGTGAGTAAATCATGTGGTAATTTTCATTTTTGGGTGAACTATCTCTTTAAGTAAGGGATAATCAATCGCTAGCTGTATATTTAACCACCTGACGCAACGCGGATACCATGGTCATTTGCCAGTATTGACAAATTAAGGCGTTATTGATGTTTGCAGCGCAATATGTGACCGGAAGGATAAAAATGGCTGTTATTTTCGTCAGTTACGGCTTGTTAGATACGGCTAGCATTCTGCCAACTTCAAATCAGACAGAGAGATAAAGTAGTGCGTAATATTACATTTATTTGAATTAATTATCGCATTTATTTAAATTAATTGAGAGAGATGAGAGATGCGTGTGTGAATTACCTGCGTCTGTTCAGCGTCTTTCTCTATTAACAATAAAGCTTTGAGTTCAATTACTTCAAAACCAGCGATGTCACCCCATCGTTGCTGAGTAATATAAGGTAGCAATTCATTAGCGAAGCTATTTTATTAATAAAAGTCATGGGGCAGCGTTGATAAGTTTCTGTGCACCTAAATGCGTGTGTGCGCAGCGCAATATCCGCAATATCTTGGTGTGCAAGTGACATACAGTGGTGGTCAGAATTATTGGAACTCCTGGTAAATATCATCAAATATGGCTGTAAAAAATAAATCTGCATTGTTTGTCCTTTTGATCTTTTATTCAAAAAATTCACAAAAATCTAAACTTTCATTGAAGTAAAAGAATTGAAAGTGGGGGGTAAATCACATTATGAAATAAATGCTTTTCTCCAAAACACGTTGGCCACAATTATTGGCACCCTTCTATTAAATACTTTTTGCAACCTTCTTTTGCCAAGATAACAGTCTGAGTCTTCTTCTATAACGCCTGATGAGTTTGGAGAACACCTGACAAGAGATCAGAGACCATTCCTCCATACAGAATCTCTCCAGATCCTTCAGATTCCCAGATCCATGTTGGTGCTTCTTCTCTTCAGTTCACCCCACTCATTTTCTATAGGGTTCAGGTCAGGGGACTGGGATGGTCATGGCAGAAGCTTCATTTTGTGTTCAGTGACACATTTGTGTGTTGATTTTGATGTTTGTTTTGGATCGTTGTCCTGATGGAAGATCCAACCACGGCCCATTATAAGATTTCTAGCAGAGGCCGTCAGGTTTTGATTTTTTTATCTGTTGGTATTTGCTAGAATCCATTATACCATGTATCTGAACAAGATGTCCAGGACCTCCAGCAAAAAAATAGGCCCACAACATTAAAGATCCAGCGGTATTTTTAACCGTGGGCATGGGGTACTTTTTATCCCTGTTTGCACCAAACCCATCTGGTGGATTTGCTGCCAAAAAGCTCTTTTTATAGTTTCATCTGATCATAGAACCAGGTCCCTTTTGAATTTCCAGTCGTGTCTGACAACTGAATATGCTGGAGTTTGTTTCTGGATGAGCAAGAAGGATTTTTCTTGAATCCCTCCCAAACAACATGAGGTGATGTAGGGGTTGTTTGAATTTTTTTTTTTTTTTAGGCTTTCTGACCCCAAGACTCAACTAATCTCTGCGATTCTCCTTCTGTGATCCTTGGAGAGTCTTTGGCCACTCAAACTTTCCTCCTCGCCGTGCATTAAGACAATATAGACACACGTCCTCTTTCAGGCAGATTCGTAACATCTTTAGTTGATTGGAACTTCTTAATTATTGCCCTGATGGTGGAAATGGGAATTTTCAATGCTTTAGCTGTTTTCCTACAGCCACTTTCTATTTTGTGAAGCTCAACAATCTTTTGCTGCACATCAGAACTATATTCTTTGGCTTTACTCATTGTGATGAATGTTTAAGGGAATTTGGCCTTTGTGTTTCCTCATATTTATACTCCTGTGGAACAAGACATCATAGCTGGACAATTTCATGTTCCTAGTCACCCTGGTGTGCTAAAAAATATAAATATTAATGGGAATATACTTCAGAGATATTTCACTCATAAAAAATTCTAGGGGTGCCAATAATTGTGGCCAACGTGTTTTGGAGAAAAGCATTTATTTCATAATGTGATTTACCCCCCACTTTCAATTCTTTTACTTCAATGAAAGGTTAGATTTTTGTGCATTTTTTAAATAAAAGATCAAAAGGATAAACAATGCAGATTTATTTTTTACAGCCATATTTGATCATATTTACCAGGGGTGCCAATAATTCTGACCACCACTGTATGTATGTGTGTGCTTCAATAAAAGCAGCACATTAATACAGAACAGTGATTAAACTGACTTGGAACTAACTGTGCAGCTTTATTACACACCTTCTAGCCAATCAGAATCAAATATTCAGACAGACCATGGTATAAAGACACTTAATATAAAGTGGGACTGCTTTTTATAAACAATGTTAAATCTAGACATGTGGGTCTGATGAGCAGTGTTACCTCTAAATGTTGTTTTGCCCCCTGTACTTCACATTCATGTTTGTGTTTGACCACTTGCAGACATAGTTCTCTGTATACACCTAGAGGGGGAGACAGGGAGATCATTGAATAATCAAACAGTTGATCCAAGACCTGCGGTTAAGATGTAAGAGAGATATCATAAGGCAGATATGTGTGTCACCTGCCACTTGTGTCCTCTGCTGTAGGTTCTTCTGCAGTGTTGCCAGAGGTTCTCTGTACTCTCCTGCCTTTCCTGTCAACACCTCATCCAGCTTCATTTTAACCTGGTTCAGACGTTCTTGAAAAAGCCTGAAATAGATGAAAAAGTAATCTATAGAGCGCTAGAATTTGGTTGTAGCCTCAGTGTAGAGTCAATGTTCTTCAAACAATACAATTTGTTTAAAAATTACAATACAGAATATCAATTTTTATTGGTAGGCTTCCTCTTAAGCCCATCTATCCAAGATGATGGCCCTGTTTGTATTGGACCAAAAAAAAGAAAGCCTATCAGAAAGAAGTATTCTTACTTGTCTTTTAACTCCAGGAATTGTTTTTCTAGGTCAGACATTTCATCCAGGCACTGTGATCGTCTTCTCTCACAATCTTCATCATCCATTTCTGAAAGGGAGAACACACACTCATCCAACCTAGTTCATTCTCTTTCGATTCCAGTCAGACTTTACTAAACTGCATTCCATATCAATATATGATAAATTTTGACTATTTACAGTATATGCTATTCAAAAGCACTATGCAGTTCAAGGATAAGATTTGGAAGGAATTTGTCAATTATTTGTTATGCAAAAATTAAAAGAACATTTTAAAAATGTATGGCCCTAAAAATAAGGTTTAGTTTTCTTTACGTAAAACATAATTTTATTTTATTTTATTCTAGGGTGAAATATTACTCTCCCAATGCAACCACTTTAACAGCTGCTGCAACAACACTCCGAGAAAATACACTGAGAAAATTATAAATCATTTAATCTGTTGTAAACAGACCTGAACTCTCTTCCTCTTCTTCCTCTTCCTCCTCTGCCTCACTCTCCTCCAGGTCGCTGTCCCGCTCCTCTCCACTCTCCTCCATCGTCTCCTCTGCCTCTCCTCCCTCTCTCTCCTCCTCCATCTCCCCGTTAGTTTGAGGAACCTCAGAGTCGGCCTCCGTCTCCATCTCCTCCTCTGGCTCTCTGGCAGCGGGATGAGCTGGCATGACTGCTTATAGCACTGTATTGAACAGTGTAATAACAGTGGTAAGATCTCATGGACTACAATAACTTGGTGTAATAAAGCGAATAAACAACCCACACTATTATGCATATATATATATATATATATAAAATAATACAAATTATGAAAATATATTTATTATATTATTATAAATTATATTTAATTATAAATAATAAAATAATTTTCTCATCTAATCTCCAAATTTTTATATTTTCTCATCAGAAAATGTTTATAATAACTTTCATAAGTGATTGATCCATAATAATCTGTCAATAAGTATACTATACCTGTCAAAAGTTTGAAAATATTACTATTTTTTAATGTTTTTGAAAGAAGTCTCTTATGCTCACCAAGGCTGCATTTATTTCATCAAAATACAGTAAAAACAGTAATATTGTGAAATTACAATTTAAAATATATTTTGTTCTATTTTAAGAAATTTAAAAATGTAATTTATTCCCATGATGACAAAGCTGAATTTTCAGCATTATTACTCTTCAGTGTCACATGATCCTTCAGAAATCATTCTGATATGCTAATTTGCTGCTCAAGAAACATTTATTATTATTATTATCAATGCTGAAAACAGTTTTTGCTGATTAATATTTTTTTGTGGAAACGATGATACCAACATTTGTGGTAAGATCAAAAAAAAAAGAGAAATACTTTTATTCATCAAGGATGCATTAAATAGATCAAAGATGACAGTGAAGACATTTATAATGTTAAAAGAGATTTATATTCAATAAATGATTTAATAAATGTAATAAATGCAAATAAATGCTGTTCAATGAACTTTCTATTCATCAAAGAATCCTGAAAAAAGTATCACAATTTCCACAAAAATGTTAAGCAGCAACTGTATCATCAACAATATTGATAATAATAATAAGATAAGGTTACCTGAGCAGCAAATTAGTGAATTAGAATGATTTCTGAAGGATCGTGAGACACTGATTCAGAAATTCAGCTTTGCCATAATAAATTACATTTTAAAATATATTCAAATAGAAAACAGTTCTTTTAATTTGTAATAATATTTTTTAGATTAAATAAATGCAGCCTTTGTGAGCATAAGAGACTTCTTTCACCAAAAATATAAAATTATGTTTCCAAACGTTTGAAAGGTACTATATATATATATATATATATATATATATATACAGGGGCTTAACATTAACACCCGCTGGATTTCAGCTGTGGCGTGTAACACAGTCACTCCCACTAGCCACTTTGAATTTTATTGTAGTCTTCTCTACAGGCGCGATTCTTTTGAGCTTATGATTGCAATGTCTAATAATCAGAGGCGTTCAGATTAGTGATCACTGAAACGCCGGAGTTTTGTTCAGAGCGCGCTCTCACTCACTGAAATCTGCACTCTCATCATAAACAACAAAGCAGAGATGTAGCCTATGTGCGATGAACGTAGGAGATTCATTCATCATACAGTGATGGACTGTTTTGTTCAGCAGCGAAAATAGTTTCAAAGATCACAGCGCATCTGATGTGACTGGCGTAACGTTGGCTTGACGTTGGACGTTCGATATTGGCGGATTTATGGACCGTGTCTAAAGTTACATACGACATTGGTATACACGTTTCTAACTTCAATAGCATTTGAAGAGAATGACTTACAGTCATAAAGCCAACTGTATTCATCTAGGTGTCAGGTATGATGTACACCTTTTAGATTTTTGATATTTAATAAAATAAAATCACATGAAAATATGGATATGTATTTCACTAGGCTACTGTATGGGCTTATACACAAAATATGCTAGATTTAAATGTCCTAGCTGATAGAACACTGATGAGAATATTGCTTGATAATAAATATTATATATAATATAATAAATTATATTTACACCAAAAAATCTTTTCAGACAAGCAACTGTTTTCTCTAGGAGCTACACACAACCATATCAGAGCTAAATAGACCTATTTGATGACGTCATGTTATAAATTTCATGTAGACTTGATCATGTAGAGTTGGTGTGTACAGTGCTCATTTACATATAGCCAACAACAATATTTTGGCCAGTGAAAATGATGAGTGGCTAGTAACTTTGGAAAACCACTAGACACAGTGGCTGGTGAGCAAAAAAGTTAATGTCAAGCCCTATATATATATATATATATATATATATATATATATATATATATATATATGCATGTAAAGAGAAATGACCAAACTAAAGACCTCTAGAGGACACTAGCAGCTAAGAGCACAGTACCCTGAGACAGCAGGATATTTTACACCCTATTAACCACTTTATGTTTAATTAGAAAGAGGAAACTCCATGCATTCTTTTGACATAGTTCGCAGTGTAATGAATTAGCACTCTTCAGTGGGATTTATGTGATCAGGAGCGCGTTCACAGTCTTGACGTGCATCATGTACATCCTCTAAAGGCCGCACTGCACTGACTTGCATTACAAGCTCATAACTCATTCTGCACATCTGTAGCTCAGACATTATCTACTGTGAGATACATTACTAGGAACAGTCTCGTGCTGTTCACATATAACTGTGGATTTAAGTTAGTTATAAAAACTCGTTTTCCATTTGAACAACTCCGCACTTCATTCAGAGACATAAAGTGTCCGGGTTAACGCGGTACAGTGATGTTAATGCACAAGAGTGAAAAACAAACGTTTACGGCTTTTAAAACGTCTCAATTACAATGTAGTAATTGATTATCTTACTTCGTAACGTTGTATTGGATCTCTTGATGGCTCCATGAATGTTCTCCGCAAATTAACCGATGCAAGGCACGGGATAACAGTACACAACGATCTTGCAAACAAACTCTATTAAGTGCATAAACCACAGGAAAACAGCTTACCTTTGTGTCGATTACTGCTTAAGTCGTGAAAAATATGACATATTGTCGAGTGAATTTGCATATCAGGGCAAGTTGACATCGGACAAGTCTACTTCCTCAGCGTTGATACGTTTGTTGAAACACACTACCGTTTTGAGGCGCCATCCAATCAATGCAAACCTCGCTGCTTCTAAGAACCAATAGAAGCTCAGAGTTGAAGAATCGCAGTCTCGTCCATTTCAGTACACGGTGATCAAACAGACCAATAGCATTTTGAGCTGCTTAACTTTCTATCAACTGACATGTTTCTCTAAAAAACTAGCTTGAAATATAGTGGATGAGCAGGAGACGCATATTTTACTAAAAAAAATGCAACTTATTCTTACAAATTCTTAAACTAGCAATGAAGAATTTTTATTCAGTCAAGCGAGAAAAGAAACAGCCACATACAAATGTTATTTACCATATTTTTATTAAAGTTGCATAAAAGTGTAACAAAATTGGGCAAAAAACAAGAGTTTAGTATTGCTACAAGATATTTTTTCTCCAAAAGGTATGACCTTGATCACAATTGCTTACATTTTTTCCTAATGCATATAAATGAGTCCAGTTGATTCTTTCAGTCCTCCACTGTCCAATTGGACACGGAAAAGAGAAATGAACAGCACTACAAGGTCCACATAACGATAAAAACAGATGATTCCATTTTATGTTAATAGATGTTAATGCATCTAAAAATGCTCTGTATGTAGTCAACTTCCATTCCTAGTAAAAAACAGAATCACTGAAAGTACAAGAACCTTTTTATCCTAAAACCTCAAAAAGATTTCCACTTTTGCAGCCATTTTTTTTCCTTCAACTCCTCAAACATGATTAAATTCATTTGGTTGTCATAACATAAATTTAACCTAAGGCAACATCTGAAAGTAGGAAGAGTGACAAAGAGCAAGAAGCCAAAAAGTGAAAAAGAGAAAATGAAAATGGGGGCTCAAAGAAAAACAATAAGTGTGCAGAGAAAGAGAGAAAACAGTTGAGAGTCCTGGACAGTTGTCATTGTACCTGCCTTTATGTAATACACAAGTGAACTCAGATGGGATGTGGAGGAGCTTCAGTGTATGATCAATGTGTGTTAGTATGTGATGGGAAAGCTGTCCCAAAACACCTGCTGGAAATGTTGGACTGGTGAATTTCAAGAGCACTGAGTGAGACTATTAGCCCTCTTATTATAGTATTTGATTGGCTGAGACAAAAAGAGCAGATGGCTTCCTGTGAGATGATTTAGGAGAAGTCATGTGAGAGGATTAATTCTAAACGTACACTTGGCAGTGACCATGACGCACTGCAGCTTGTCTAGCCTGCTCTCATCCAGTCCCTCCCTATCGGTCTCTGGAAGAGTCAATGTGCACATCTGTGGATGTGTGTGAGGCCCAAGAGCCACAGCTGTGGTTGGGGGTGTGTGTGTGTGTGTGTGTGTGTGTGTGTGTGTGTGTGTGTGTGTGTGTGTGGTTATTTCTCCTGATCCCTGAGGGTGGTGATGCCCATGAATTTCAGAGAGTGAGTGTGTGTGTGTGTGTGTGTGTGTGTGTGTGTGTGTGTGTGTGTGTGTGTGTGTGTGTGTGTGTGTGTGTGTGTGTGTGTATTTGTGGCATGTGTAAGACGGGAAAATTAAAGAAAAGAATCAAAGCCCCGTTTTTTTCCTACACACAGTTCCCTCCCCTGTTAATACCACAAATCCAAAGTAACTCCCTTA